>OX438905.1:17175613-18525876 GCA_949316265.1 Diarsia mendica
ATACACCGGTAACACTTTCAAGCCTCGTGGCTGATACTGGGACAAGACAAATCTGCTTTAGTTCCGGTTATGGACACGCGCTTGTGGTGCTTATTTCATAGAAGTCCAAAAGCTTGGCTTGCTCTTATAACCTACTTCTGTTTATATTAGGGTTGGCCATAGGCACGCGCCAATAGAATCATGACGCACTTGAGTTTTAAACGACACACAATTCGTGCTCCCTCGGCAGAGATCAACAAGTGAAGTTATCACCGAATTTGTTAATAATACATCACCCATGTACACTACTAATACACTGATTTGTTTAATTTTATAGTACATCAGGTATATCCTAGCATTGCCTATCTCTTTATATCCTCATTACTTAGTAATTCACAATAGAAACATTAGGATTTATTCCAAAATGAGTAGTGCAAGTAAGAATATCAGAAAGTTTTTTCATTTATTTTCTAGATGTTTCCATACTCAGAATAAGCTGGACCGCTCCTCGGACAAACTGCCAATACTTAAAGAACTAAATATGCTACTTGCACAGTCAAAGTGGAACCTTATTTGAACGACATTGAAGAAAATAATGAGAAATCAAATAGAAAAAAACGTCAATGAGAATTAGAAATAAACAATTATAAACATCGATCTTAAGGTTGATGTTCACGGTAGGGCGCGAAAATTCAAATTTTCTTACGTTTTTATCGATTTGCAGGCCAGTGCTAGGTTGTATGTTAGTGAAAATATGATTCGCGGGTGTAAGACGTATGCAGTTACAGAATTATAATCATCAAAATCATCATTACAACCCTCCAAGTTCATGTAACTCTCAAGAATGACCTTTTGATGAAATAATCATTCTTGGGAGTTACATGAGCTCGGAGGGTTGTATTAATGATTTTGATGATTATAATTCTGTAACCACATATGTCTTACAGCCGCGAATCAAATGTTCATCAACATACAACCTATCACTGGCCTGCAAATTGCAAAAAACTTAAGAAAATTTGAATTTCGCGGGCTGGTTGAAGGATTCACCTTAATCCTAATTTTGTGACACCTTACAAGTCGAAAATGTATACAAAAAAAATACTGTCGAAAATCCATGATTCAATCATATAATTTTAAAGGAACGAATGTCAATTTTAAAGAAATAATTAAGAAAAAATAACACTAAACTGATTTTATTGATCAACTCAATCACCATGGCACATGAAAAGTTTGATTTAAACAAAACTCCTCATACACCCATACTTGCTATAATTGAATAAAATCAATTAAAAATAAATAACAAAAAGACACGATTCTTAAATATTGTTCAAGATAGTAATTTAAACATATTAGCTCACTTTGGCTAAGCATCGATTTTAAACCGATACAATTTTAATTGATGATTCATATCAACTCTATATTCAAAGAAATGACAATTTTCAAATAAATTCTTACAACTAAATGAGACCATATACAGTTGAATACCAATTTATTTCTATTAGATTATACTGAGCTACCTATATTATCATTCTTTTAAAGTCAGCAAGTCTTTGAACTTTTTAGTGTTGCTTACTATTAAAAAATACATGATTATTGCAACTAATTTTAGGCTGAATCCCATTTAGACAAAGGACATTATTATTTGAATATTGCGCCACGAAAACTATGGCGAATGAGAGCAATGTGTAGAAAATCAGATACACAAGGCCCTGAAAAGTATATTTTTGTAATAGTTTAGATATCAGTCGCAGTATGAACCTTTTAATTTAGAAGTAGAGATTTTATTTGGTTTGGCCAAAATTTAGCTAGCCTGTTGACGACTACAACCAATTCGATTCTACCCGGAACAAGCCTTTATACCAACATACACATACAAATGTCACTGGCAATCATAGGGTTTGGCCCAAAAATGCGGTCAGCGAAACTCGCTATATCCTTAAATACACTGGGGTGTTGGAAATGGCATAATATGTACAGCTGCCGACGCAAGTTGCCTTAGCCTCACTCAACTAAACTAACAGAAAACTCAAGTCCAGAAAGTGCTGCTACACTTTAATTGGCACTTTCAGTTCGGCAGAAATTATTAAAGGACAAAGCCGATCTGAAGGGATCACTGCACTGCATGCATGCTGAATGGCTTTTATTTCGCTCGTGCCGATTAGTGAGCTCCATTCGTCATCTACAATCGCCGAATCTTTGTTTGTTCGGTTTGGGGAACTAAAGTGAAGTCGAGCGACTTTTTCTCGGCCGTGTCGAATTGCACCTCCCTGAACTTGTGTATAGCAACCCCAAAGACTTTACAGATCCAATAGGCTGAATTATCACGACGACACAGTATAACAACAATAATAGATCCATTTTACGAATACCTTTAGTTACACATTCCTTATACACTATTAACACAAAGATTTTCTTTTATAGAAAAAGTCTCAAGTCTTTTCATCTGCACTTGCTTGCAGTAATAGTTTAACACTTTAACATTTGTTTATTTCACTTCTTAAAGCTTACTAACCAGTGGTATAGGCAGCGCAATAGGTTGTGGATAAAATATTATATCTGATTAACTTTTGCTTACAAAAATAGCAACATATCTAAGCTAAAACGTTTTTGTATATTATTTTATAAACTTTTAAATATCGTAAGCTGACACCATACGTTTAAACTCTGTTAATTTATCTCTGGCGTAACCAATATACTTTGTACTTTGACAACCATTGTGCATTCGGTTTACGAAATCCTTGACCTTTGAACTTGTTACATTCAGGTTTACAAAAGGCGACTTCGAAAAAGACACGACTGTTTCGCTATATCAATAAATTGTCAATACAGCTGAAATGATTATATTGTCATATTTACAGCTGCAAGACTTGATAAACTACCTGCGCATGAAACAACAGCCGAAACCACGTCACTTAATTTCCATAGGAAACTCAAGCAAGGAGATTCATCGGCGCGTATCTTTCTATCAGCTGTTCTGTCGCTACGCTTCAGCTAAAACTTCGTAACACCAACCAGAAGTTATCCGGCTAAAGAATTAGAAATAACTGAAGGAAGTGTTGCAAGTATGTAACCAAGTTCAAAAGCGATCAACGATTTCGTCGACTGATAGTACCTAAACCACTGGTAAAGTAACTGATTAATCCCGTTTACTGTTAAACTTCACTTCACTAAACTAAGCGTCTCTACCGCGTCACCTCAAGTGTCAATTTTCACGTATTATGAGGATCTTTTTAAAGTCCCAGGATCATTCTGGCTCCGTGAACATAAATGAAAACTTTTCGTGGGAGGTAGGGGCGATGGAGCGAGCCTCTATTAAGCACTGCACAACCCAAGTAGTGGAGACCAGCGGAATGTTATCTTGGTTCGCCTTGTTCTGGACTTCATGAGGGCAGTCCCATTCTGTGACCAAGGCTAGGGCCCCGGACATGTTGAGGTCTTCCTCGTTGACCACTCGAGTGGTGGCTCCGGCGAGGGTACACACTCGCTCCCAGAACTTCACGAAGGTGTCTTGATCTCCGCAGAGAAGGATGATCTTGTCTTTGAAGAATGTTGCGTTGCGACGGCCTGAGGGCGGCACCTGGAGAAATGGTATGAGTTTAGAAATGCCTTGTATCTACATTTTTGGCGAAATACATATAGCGGCAGAACAGCAGACATAGCTAAATAGCTACGCACTGTTGGTAACACTGACTAATCTAGGACCTTCGTCATACTTGCTGGTTGATATTTAAACCTTTTTTTAGTGAGTCCTGTAATTTTAGAAAGCTATAACCAATACAAACATCTTTGTTGGTGGTACTGCTTGTACTAGGTAAGTAGGTATCAAAAAGCCGTAAATTTAAGTAAATTACATTTTGATTCTCTACTGAGCTCTAACGTAACATCGTTAATTAATTGTTCTGTCACAATAAAGGTCACAAAGCTGTATGCGTCTTATTATTACTGTGACCATGACTTAAAAATTGTTCGATCCAGGACAAATGTGGACGGCGTCGACTGGACGCTATGTTCTACGATGTCTACCGCGTCGCCTAATGGCTGTGTCAGGGCTCCACAACGTGGCTATTTAGTCGTTAGTATTTAAAATATAGAGTCTGAATGATATACCTATGTACTCGTGTCACTACTCACCCAATTAATGAACCTCTGCTTGAGTATAGACCAGCCAGCCGGCAGAGCGAACGAGTCGATATCATGGGCAGTGTTGTCGATGCAGCTCATGATGACCCAGCCGTGGGACACAGACCGGATATCCGCTGCGAGGCACTGGATGTACTTCGCTGTGAGGCAGGGTCGGGGTGCGATTAACTTGCACACGTTGTATTTGTTTTTGGGGACGTCGTCGAAGTGGCTGGAAAGTAGGGGATGAAAATGTGTTAGTTTGTGTTGTAAAGGTTCGTTAAAAGCGACTGAAACGAAAAGCGTCAAACACGTAAAGAGAGATCTACGCCCTTTCTTTAAATAAACTTATAACTCTGTCGGTGTAGTGACTGGTTATTTAAAACTATGTTTGGTCTTGTCACACAAGGAAATAACAGCTTGAAAGGACAGAAGCACAGCTTCAAAGAGATGTCAGCAACATGGAAGGGGGGGCCCCTTCCATGTCGGCAAGGGCCGACGCCCTCGGGGCTGCGGTTTATCGAAAGGCATGACGCGGCAACGGCACAAGGGCGAAGAAGGAACATGGGTTGGTTTTTAGTCAGTAGAAGTCTGACACTCCCCTTCGCTCTGCCCATGAGCGGGGGGGGGGGGGGGTTATTCGATGATTTTCCACCCACCAAAAAAAAAAAATTTACATCGGTATAGGGGCCTATCTGGAAGCAAAATACTCAACCAACCACCAATCACCCTGTACTCTATTGACGAGTGTCACAAACCTATAATGCTCCAGATGCGTCGGCATAGGGTTGAAATGCCCCAAATACTCTAAATACTGGAAATAACAATTTTTTACTGAAACTAAAACTAATTAATTAACTAAAACAATCGGGATTCCCATCTCTCTCTAAATTTACCTGTACACGATGCCTCCACCAGCTTCCAGCTGTTCCTTGAGCCGCTCCTTGTTGAAGGGTCTGTCGCAGAACTCCAGGTCTTCAGTGTCAGTGCCGGCCACTGAGGAAGTGGCCTCGCCGTCCTCTTCGGAAGAGTAGTGGCGGGTCTCGGCGCTTTGGGAGGCCTAGATTTAAAAAATGGCAATTGTATAAAATATACATACTGCTGTATAAATGACAGATTTTTTTGGCTGATTTAGCCGTCAAATAAGTACTTCTTGTTTCTCTCATATTACCTTATTAAAGTATATCGGGCGGAATATTATTCGATCCACCTCGACTCCCCAGGAAAGTGTTACGAGCAATCTCGCGGAGAGTATATGGGTTACCGAAGTACTTGGCCCTGTATGGGGCAAAAACCGGAACTTTTTTTTTTCGAACAACCCTCAGCCCCGACGGGAACCCGCAGCCCCGACGGGAACCCGCAGCCCCGACGGGAACCCGCAGCCCCGACGGGAACCCGCATACCCGACGGGAACCCGCAGCCCCGACGGGAACCCGCAGCCCCGACGGGAACCCGCATACCCGACGGGAACCCGCAGCCCCGACGGGAACCCGCAGCCCCGACGGGAACCCGCATACCCGACGGGAACCCGCAGCCCCGACGGGAACCCGCATACCCGACGGGAACCCGCAGCCCCGACGGGAACCCGCAGCCCCGACGGGAACCCGCAGCCCCGACGGGAACCCGCAGCCTCGACGGGAACCCGCAGCCCCGACGGGAACCCGCAGCCCCGACGGGAACCCGCAGCCCCGACAGGAACCCGCAGCCCCGACGGGAACCCCGGACCTCATATTACCTTATCAGCAGCGGTCCGCCTCGGTGTCTCAGTACAAGTCAGCAAGAAGTGGTGTCCAGCAAACAGCTTGGTATCCGGTCCCGGTATCGGTCCCATCTTAGATACCGTATCTTCGTCGTTCTCGAACTTAGTCAGCTTCGAGTTCTTCTTGCCGATGTTCTGTTTAGATGCTCCTTTCAATTGCAGGGGGCCGGCTAGAGAGAGGTAAATTGTAAGTGATTTTATGATTTATTTCTTAGACGGTAAGTAAGATTATTGATTGAAATAAAATACCGATTAACGTCATAGCTGCTTTGTTTGGTCTTAGTATTCTTCGTGTTGTGTCAGTGACACTGCTGACAAATGGGTACATTCATTATAAATGGGAACATACAAGGGAGTGTTGGTTCCTAATACAGTGGTGTTTCCGCAAAACGATGGACAATGAAAGATATTTGACCTCATTTGAAAGTAGAGTAGTGGCAACTAGAGAAGATTTAGAGCAGACAAGGGTTGACCTAGTTCACCAAGACTGCGCTGCATGGGTCGCGAATGACATGTGAAATGCCTTAGGTATTTTTCACAGCTTAGTAAAAAGAAGCCCTCTCCTTTCTCCTTCCAAACGTCTCTATCTTATGTAACATCTGGCCATATTCGCCCCGCAAATACCAGGTATAATCTAAGAGACCTCCGGTAGCTGATGTATGAAGTGACTTTCACATACATGTATGGTGGTAAGAGATATGGCTAATGATTTTCTTTAGTAAATAAAAACTGGTTTCTCACTTAAGCTCTCACCTTTAACGCCATCAATCTTCCTGGGTGTGCGCTGTACTTCAGGTTCAACACCGGCCACCTCCTCCAGTCTGACCGGAGGGGCAGAGTTGCTGCTTTCACTCATTTCGCTGCTTTCGCTCGCGACGCGTTTGCGTCCAAACGGTGTGCTCTTGGCTTTTCCTCCTAGGACAAAGATTGTTTGTTTTTTATAAGCCAGTAAAAAGTTACGAATCACCGAATACCTTCCCTTTTAGATTGCATAGTCCTAGAGTCTAGACCATAGGGTATTTCACCAACAAAATCTAATTAGTCCATCAGATAGATTTCCAAAAAATAATGGACACATATTTTTTCTTTTTCCACGTAAACAAATAATAAAGACGAAATAGTGCTTCGAAAAGTCGTGTGATGTCACATAGTTAGTACTTTTTTACCACGTCACAAGCCCCCACGAATGATATTTGACACGTTTTATTTTAAATTTTTATTAATTTTGATAAAACAAAAAACACGTATCCAATATTTATCGATAATCAAGCAGATGGAATACTTAATTAGATTTTTTTGATGAAATACCCTATTTAGTTTAGGTTGTGCTGTTGTGGGTGTCTGTCAGTGAATTTAGGATTTTCATGAATAAGTTCGAAAATAATTGATTGTTCATTTACAAAAATAATGTAATGAGTTGCATTATTGCGTGTTTGCTCAATGAGTTCGGGGACAATTCAAAAGGTCTTTTCCTAAAATCTTTAGTTACTGATTTCGATCAATAGTTATGGTTCATAGTTTTTTATTCGTAATCATAGTTCAAATGAGTACAATCCACTCGACAGCCAAGATAAAATATACTATTTCAAATATAGAATTGAATAACTGATAAATTACTATTGTAATATTTACCAACACGATATTTATTTATTTCATATCAGCTACTTGAAAACTACTTATGTTGCCAGGTCAATGTTATCAGCTCTCATGACCTAGACCAATACTTATCTATGTAATAATGTTTGCACTGGCAGAACATTTACATACAATACTAGCTGTATTTATGCGTTGCAATGCACTTTTTCTTACCTACTACCTACATACAATCTAAAAATTATTACCCTTCCTTTTCGCATCGCCGTAGTTGGGTAAAAATAATATACTTGACGACGTATTCTCATACATATCAAATATAAAAAAAAACACATAAAAATATTGGTCGAGCAGTTTCGGAGGAGGCCTCAAACACCGTGACACGAGATATATTTGAAGATGTTGAGATTTTTCCATTATTTCCTCTCTTTTCTTAGTTAAAATTCTTATCAGACATGTTTTTAAGCAAATGCTTCGTTAGTGCAAACGCACAGAAAAAAATATCATATTTGCATTCAAAGAACCTTAGAATTCTTCTTATTAAACGCATATCTCCGGAAATCTCAATAATTAGTACAGAATATTGTCATTTTTAACAGTACATAACGTACTAAAAAATAAAAAAGAAAGCCGCCCGAACAGGGACTTGAACCCTGGACCCTTGGATTAAAAGTCCAATGCTCTACCGACTGAGCTATCCGGGCTATATCGAGTAGTCCGAAATAGCTGTGTGTATTCAAGAATAAGAAATGAATATTAATAACTGTACCACGTGCCAAGATAACGTTTAGTATACAATGTAATGTTTACAGGTCTCTTTTGGAGCGTGGACAAAATCTGAACTAATACCGGCATTTTTTTACAATATGTTTTTGGCAATAGTTTAATATAGTGCGAGTCCCCTGCAAAGCAAGGGTGCCCGTAATGCCGTAATTTAATTTTGTGGCCATTACTAACATTAAAAGGGGTATGTAAGATTCACACTATTCATAGTAATAAATAAAAAATAAATAAAATAAGTTTATTGATACAAAACACTTTTGTTTCCAATGCAAAGAAATTTACACACAGGTACATTGGTTTTTTGTAAAAAGGCTGAGCAGATAGTGAAGACCCTGCAATGCCCTGCATCCTAAACTTTAGTAGGTGGTGTTCTGTGATTTCTGCCTACCCCTATGGCAAAAAAGCGTGTTTTAAGTATGTATGTATGAACTATTTTGAGTGCATTGTTACTAACAAAATATGGACCTGGCCCCAGAGTCTACTATTCAATAGTGTCAGAATGGTCTATCATTGATCTCATATTTGTTGATTTTGACAACATCAAACTTGTCAATATCAACAATGAAGAGATCAATGAAAGACCATTCTGACACTATTGAATAGCAGACTCGGGGCCCAGGTCTGATATAAATAAATGTTAAAAAAAATATGTTTTTTTTCCGATAGGTAAATTTTTTATAGCAGTTTGGAGTCTCAACCTGCCACAATAAAGTCAATAAGGTCGTCCCGATTACATAGCAATAAAACAAACCCGGCCTAAGACTACAGCTAGGGTGACATATTGCTATGTGACCGTTTACCTGACATACCAGATGTAGAAGCTTTGGGACTCTTGGGTGACGCGACACGCTTGCGAGCGCTAGAGCTGCCCTTGTCTCGGCTGCGGGCACTGCGGGGACCCTGCAATTCAAATAAATAACATAACATTACTTTTATTTTTACAAGCTTACAACTTATAAACTATGTTGTTAAAATAAAAAACGACGCTGAAAAAGTATAGTAAGATTTTCAGGATAGAACAAAAAGAAAAGCCGTAGTCACACGGTATTAAAGTGGTTTTAGTTTTTTACTTCTTTTTATTTAAACAATGTTGGTGTTAAATATTTTGTTTTTGTCCACTAGAGGGCGGGAGCCTATGTTCAGCGGAAAATTAAGACGGTTCTAACGATACCTCGTATGTCGAGTTACGATAAGTAGATTAGAAGCTATGAGGGAACAGATGAAGATACTCACATACATACAAACATACATACATACATAGCCAGTCAAAATCATAACCCTTCTTTGGCTTTGCCGTAGTCGGGTAAAAAGAATGATCCATATTTTATTCTCATTTAAGCTTTTTTACACGACTGCCCCAAAAAAAAGAGTGTTATGTTTTTAGCGTTCATGTATGTATCTAAACGCCTTAATAGATTTTGATGTATGTGGTATCGTTAGATTCTTTGCGTTATCCCGGGTGGCATAGGTTAGTTAACATTTTGAAAAGTATGATAGGGTGGCCATGGTTTAGGAATAAAAACAACTTTAGATTTTTTTTATTAAAGTTTTTTCAGATGACTGAGCACCGCGTCGAAATAATGCGTTTATTTCGATGCGGTGCTCACAAATTTAATGTGGTGAGGTGTTAAGTGCTTGGTTCTATGGTGCTGTACTGCGATTAGGGTTCATGATTTCTCGAGCTTTTCAATTTCTCGGGTCTCGAGAATTCTCGAGGCTAATTTCTCGGGTCTTCTCGGGTTGTCGAGAAATTTACATTTACGTACGTTTTCTCAAAAATTCTGTTTGTGTTGGATCATGTTGGATAGTCCATTTATCGAGGAAGGCTTTAGGCTATATAACATCGCCCTACGACCAATAGGAGCGGAGCATAAATGAAAAATGTTGCAAAAACGGGAAAATATATTCCTTTTTGAGGGCTACCGTTGCGTGCACTGCGAAAATGGTTTAAGTTATGCAAATATCATGTGCGAAGGAATTGTTCCTCTTTACAAGTTCTAAAAAAAGTTCGGGACAGTATATGTCTATCTTTTAAGATTGACTCACTGTAACCATTTTACTATTAAAATGTTTGGTTAAAAAGAATGATTTTTTGCGAAGCTTATTAAACCCATATCGTATTAATCTACATCTAAATAAATGTGTTTGTTGGAACGGAAATTTAATATAGAATATTTGTGCGCTTTACTCTATTTAGTTTAAACAAATATCTTAGAAGATATCGCAATACAAAAATATCCGCGCGACAAAATAATTACGCGGTCCACCCGGCCCTCGCGTCCCAATGTAGATACGTGGAGATTCTGGCCTCCGGGAAATTGAAATACAAAATATTCATTGCACCATAATGTTAACAAGGTCTTATTGTATATTTAATTTTTAACCGACTTCTAAAAAAAGAAGGAGGTTCTCAATTCGGATGTTTATATCTTTTTTTATGTTTGTTCGGGCATAACTCCGTCGATTGCAAACCGATTTGAAAGGAAAGGGTATACTTTCCAAATGGTTCCATATTATTTTTTAACGAAATCGGACAAGCGGTTTTTGAAAAATCAATAAAACTCAAAAATAAACTACATTGTCTACATTACGACTACGACCCATGAACATGTGAACTTACATGTGAACCACTAAAAAGTGAAAAATATAAACTTTTTAACAAAAAATAAAACCGTTTGTTAAAAAGTTTTTTTTAAAACATTAAGAGATACCTTTACTAATTCTCACTTTAAAAATAAAATCTAAACTAATATTATAGTGAGGAAAGATTAGATTTTTTGTTTGCGATTGCGATTTAACTAAAAAATGACTTTGCCAACTTAGAAAACTCTTCCAACATTAGAAAGGTACACCTTTACCGAGTAACAGAGGCTATTATATTTTCAGAATATAAGCGAACGAATAAAATTTTAATGCTGAGGAGTTTGTTTGTTTGTTTCGTTGAACGCGTGAATTGAAAAAATATTTCTGTTGGATAGTCGATTTATCGAGCAAGGTTATTTAAAGCTATATATTGTAACGCAGACAAAGTTGCGTGGGGCAGCTAGTTAATTATAATTTTTTTATTGATTATATTCAAAACATAATATAGCCACCACAACAAACGGCGATTTAATTTCTATATAAGTAGGTACATGATTTCTCGAGTTCTCGACTTTTCTCGAGCTTGATTTCCCGGGAACAAAGCCCAAGGATTTCCCGGGAATTCTCGGCTCGAGAATTCCCGGGAATGAACCCTAACTGCGATACAGGCAGTTACAGGCACTTTTGAATTGCAGAAAGAAATTCAACAATGAAAATATGTAGCTACAGTCCCTCTCACAAGGCCTAATAACTGTGAAAGTAAGCCGTAGTTGCGCATTGTAAAGCATAGATATATCTCTATCATCTATGGAGATGAATATGTAAGAAACTCCATGGAAACTCTTTTAAATCAGGATAATGTTACAGAACCTTGGATTTTATGTACATATTGTTATTACCTACATAATATTATAATACAAGGTTAGTTTTTGGGGGTATGAGGAACAGGGTGTAAAGCTCCTCATCCCCCGTCGAAAAGGGAGGATCCTCCGACCGGACGGGTGTTGTGTCCGGTGGGCTAACTGCCAGTTGTAAGTCGGGAACTTATATATAGGCTTATGTCGCGGATAATGTCCATAGCGCGATGTAGGATTTTCTGTCGATCGTTGTTAGTACGCAGGTGTTGCGATAGATGTCGCTAGTCGCCACATGTTCATATCCTTACCTGTATAATATTATCGAGGTCCAGCTCCCTGTTGTGCCTCCGTCTTGGCGTGGAGGGTCCGGAGGGCGAGCGAGTACGCGCGGACTCCTTGAGCGAGCGAGCCTGGTCCTCTGTCAGGTACAGCTCGCTCGCTGTCACCATTACTAGCGTGTCGCTGGAACGGAGAAATACAAGTTTGAAAAGCATAAAGAGGTTTTTTTTCATTGGGTCAAGTCCACCACACTATTCCCTGCCTACTGCAACTCCTGTGCGCCAAAATCTACAGTGGCGATCACATGAAAAGCGTCAAAATAATGAAGCTCGACGAATTCCCAGAGAAACAATTCAACTGTTTCAAATTCCACAATTAATTTTATCAGAAAAGAATAGCGGAGGAGTCGGAAAACATAAAGAATAAGGAGATGCAATGTTAAAACTTGTGATAAAAGATGTTTTCACTCCTCTTGCTCAAAACGTCTTAATAGCATACCAGAACGGGCGTAAAATTGCATATATTGCCCTAGGGCTAAAAGTAAATCTCGTACGACAACTTGTTCAGCCAGCTGGTGCGTGATTTAGTTTTAAGTAAAAAAAATGTTTTATTTTTAAAAATGGAACTAAACGCGCTGAATGCCGTACTCTTTGGTAGAATGTGTGCGTTGCATAAGTTGCATTGCAGCTACAAAAGAAATAAAAAAAAAGCATTGGCGCGAAATTTTTGGAATTGTATTATTAAATTGAATTTAATTTTTAATAAAATAAACTCATATTGAACATGGTTATTTTATTTTCTCGCAATCGTAATGAAAAGTACAGTGTAACACACGGCGCTAAAATCCCATTATAACTCGGTTCCTATTTACTACCTCGCTAAAGTTCGATAGTAAAACTACCTCGTATTTAATGGGTCATTTTAGGCCCTTGTATTACAATGTACTGTTATTTCTAATGAGTGAATGAATGTGTGATGTCTTAAAATGTCCTAGCTAGATAATCAGCGAGCGACATTTCTACAGAGGCTACATTGCTACTAAAAAATACAAAATAACTCACCCATCAGTAGTGCATTTGTAGGTAACAGTCCCACAGTCATTCTCCTCAATGCCAAGCACCAACCCTGGTTCATAATTCTGCTCCTCATCAACCATAGCATACACGGACTGTCCCTCCAAAGGCAGGGTCTTCGTATCACCGAAAATAATGAAATCGTCCAATAACACCTTGCTTTGCCCATCATCGAATTTGATCAAATATTTGTTTGGTTCAGTTATCTCCAATACTTTGCCTGAATAGTAACGTTTGTCGACCCATTTGGCCAACACCACAGTATCTGGTGCAAATCCTGGGTACTCCGACTTCACGACTGCTTTTTCTACCGGTGTTGCCGGCCGTGGGGATGTCGGTCGTTTTTTGTTCTTCAGTTTGTTCACAGATTTTGGCGTCGCTACCAAAGAGGATAGAGGTTTTTCGTCTTTAGGAGACTTCACTGGGGAATCTTTTCCGTTTTCACCGTTAGTTGGCACCATTTCGGGAGAGTTCATACCGTGCATGTATTCCGGTTCTTCCGGTTGGGTGGGCAGTAAAGCTCGCTTAGTCTTCCCGGCTATGTGCCGTCGACCTCGAACGCGAGTCTTCTTCAACGAACTCTTTGGTGTCGCCTTATCGCATTTGTTTACTTCCTCTGGACTAGCATTACCGTTGCTCATAGTACTATCATTAGAAACAGATGTTTGAATACCAACTGACACTTTTTCATCACTGAGTCCGTCATCTACCGAAGAATCTCGGATATGCGAGAATAAGTCTTGCAGCTTCTTCATTAGGGCTTCATATCCCTTGACTGATGTAGTTGGGTTCGCGATGGATTTGCGCGGCGGTTGCGGTACTACGAACGCGCCATCGCTCGTTCGGTTGCTAGAAGTTGACGTCGAACTGACTGTAGATGCGAAAGAGGTTCTATTGGGCAAGTTAATCATGCCGCCACTGGTGACGCTTGACGGAGAATTGCTAACAGACACATCCGCCATGTACGGATCTATCGTAAACCTTTTAGAGATCCTCTGGTATTCCCGGCACATGTCCATACCGAGATCATTATCTGTTCGGACGACGTAAAGAGACAGAAACTCATTGTCCTCATTGTGGCTGATATGCACGTCGAACACTGGTATTTGTGGCGTGTTGGTCGGCAAAGAATGGCCGTTCGCAAGTGGAGAAATCGTCGACGGAGTAGCATTGTTGCTGGACCTGAAAGACTCATTCTTCCCTCTCTTGTTCTTAATCGAGTTCAGCTTCATCATATCGGGAGTACTATCACTATCCTCAGTGCTGGTCTTGATTTCTATAACCTCAGAAGGAGTGGATGAATCTCCATTGGAGAGCTTCGAGATCAATTTGGAAGTAACAGTTGCCATTGTGTGTTCTGGGCTCTCCAAGTTTAGTGAACCGACACTATCCGTGCTTTCCTGATCGGTAGTCTTTTCTATATGATAATCCTTAGACTTCGGTTGCGAGAAGTTGCCCTGATCAGAGTATTTGTATCCTTCACTCCTAGTTTCATTAATTTTGCCAGGACTGAGCTCTTCCTCTCGATTCCTAACAACCACTGGATCGCTGTTGCTTGGGATTTTAGTTTTAACGTCATTTTCCAAACTGTCAGGGGTCGGCGAAAGTTCTAGATGGAAACCTTGGGAGTCGTCCAACTCCGAACTTTCTTCTGGAATAGTTTCTGGAACTTTTGGTGCCGGTATTTCTGGGACTTTTGGTTCCGGTTTTTCTGGTACTTTAGGTGCGGATATTTCTGGGATTTTTGGAGCGGGTATTTCTGAGACGAACTCTATGCTGGGTCGCGAGCTGGAACTGTCGGAGACAACTAGAACCTCTTTCGGATCTTCTTTGGCCAGTTCTAATTGTACTTTGCGCGGTGTTTTCTTCGACTTGGTAATGTCGACGCTGGCTGGTCGAGATTTTGGGGTCTTTGGCGTTTTAGGTTTGGTTATTTCAGCACTGTTGGATCTTTTGAGTCTCCTAGGACTAGACCGGATGGGGGTACGGACGCGGGAGGTCGTTGGAAGTTCAAGGTCTTCGATCTTCCGTTTGGTTGCACTAGTGATTTCGGAAACTTCATTGTCCAGCGTTTGGGTGGAGACAGCAAATTCATCGTCCGTCAGTTCTAGCTTTTGTATCTTTGCGCTGCTGTCTGAAGGGTCGTCTGATAGTTTTCTTTTAGGTTGGGCGGTAGGTTCCTCTGTAATTTATAGATAAGTTAGTTAGTACTAATGATGGATATTTTTTTAGAGAATTTACTTAAAGAATGAGATTTACCTTTTGTATCTGACGATATAACGTTGACATCGTCACTGCTAATAGTCTGGAAGTGAAAATATTGAAACACAGTAAAATAAAACAATTTCTCAAGTTACTAACAAAATGTAGGTATCTCCTAAAAATTCTAGAATACCTACAATTAGTATTTCTAAAATTTTTATACAACATTTGGACAGTCTACCTATTGTTTTAAATAAGCTTTACAAATAACAGACATCAATATAATTTATAATTTATTGTGACAGCCAGACACTATGATTTTGCTAACATCCTATTGTACAGTGCGATCAAATTATCTTGGCAGCTCTGAACATAGGCTTTGCGAAATTTTACGCATGTAAACTTGGGAATAAAACTGTTATTTCCAGATAAACCAATACTTAAACGATCAGAAAATATCTAATTTAAACAGTGAGAAATACAAATAAAATAAATATCATAACACTTTTATACATTCGTTGTAACAAAATGACCTGCACGAAGTTCGGAGCTGCCAAGATAATTTGATCGCAGTGTAAATGACTATAATTAAGTCTTTTTAAATAAAAATGAAACCCGTTTTCCGTTATCACGACATAGCATGAAAACGGCTGGACGAATTTAGCTGAAAATTGGTAGGGAGGTAGCTAAGAACCAGGAGAAGGTTCTTTGATACTTTTTTTTTTAGGTAGTGTGGTAGGTATGTAGGTAGGGTAGTAGATAGGTAGGTAGGAAAAACGCATTGCAACGCATGCGCGGGTTCAGCTAGTATTTAATAAAACTGCAAACAAACCATTATGTCATCATCAGGTTCGTAAACAGGACTATCTGGGAATAGATTTTGAGAATCGTCATTATTTTCTTTGGTCCCCAAATTGACTCCTGCGGCGTCCACCAGAGGAACTTTTCTTGTGACATCCACAAGAGGGACTTCTTTTGTGGCATCCACAAGAGGAACTTCTGAGGCTGGTTCTGAAAATAATAAAATTGTCGTTCTGTGGATATAATATGTAGTTGCAAGCATGAGGTCTTGGGTTCAATTCCTTGCTTAAGTGAAGTATTTGAGTTATTCTATAGTATCGCATTTTTTATAAACTTGATCATTTAATTTTATTTTTTCATAATATCACTAGGTTTTGCCTGTGACTTTGACCTATTATGATCAGAAAGTATTCCAAAGTAACATCAAAATATACTTTGACACTTGGGATTACCTTCCCATTAGAAGTCAGACTTCCAAAGATTACCTTCTATTTACAAAACAATTTACTTTTTTCTTTCTCTTTATAATATTGGTATAGATAGGAGCCATAAATAGATATATCCTGTTGCTCATCAAAAAAGTGCAAGTGGTTTAACCGACTCGCTAGTCAAGGTATTCAAGCATAACGCCCATGAGGCCCATGACATGAATGTTAACGTTTTGTCTAGCTAAACTAGTTTCTATGAGGACATGTTGCAACTTGTCCAAAACGGGCCCAATAGAACGGTGTTATGTAAGGTGTTCTAGGTTCAAGGTCCTTTTAATCGTTTTTTTTTTTAGTTAGGGTATGGGACGGGCTAAGGATAGTGATTCTTAAAAAAATATTTTAATACGCAGAACATAATTATTAGTATTGTATTTGTATAAATATTTAGTATTAGTGTTCCGTAATACTTTGGTTGTAGAGGTCAGATGGGCAGTTGCTCCATGTAAAATATTGGTATTCAGCTGCATCCGGTTAGACTAGAAGGCGACCCCAACATAGTTGGGAAAAGGCTAGGCAGATGATGGCTTACGGTAATACTTTATTCATATTTTAATCTAGCATATTACCTAATGAAATTACTTAAATATTTAAGTAGGTTTGAAATCAATTCTTATTAACTTTTGATAATAATAGTTTATTTCTAAAAGGGAAAAATTTAAATTGTAGAAAATTTTAACAGGTAATTTAATGTTATTTCAAGCATTGGCAACATCAAATTATAAGTAAAAGTTAGTAAATTAATAATAATATTTTTTATTTATTTATATGTATGTCCCACTGCTGGGCAACAGCCTCCCTATATCCTTCCAGGTACGCTCCTCCTGCGCTGTTTCAATACATAATATTTATTAATACAAAATACTATTTATCATCATTAATTTATTAAGGTTTTAACATAATCAATAATTTAGATACAGATTTGGGATTTTGATTTCAAAATATCAATATTATTTTGGTGTATATTTTGGGAGCAAGATATTTTGAACAGATGCTTTTGTCTCCTATCTTGGGTAAACTTGGTCCATTGTGACTTGTATCATGTATGTGGGTTACCATACCACTCATACATGAAAATATAATGAGTGCCGAGCAAAAATGCTTTTACTGATTAATAATAACAATACTGTCTCAAACTAGATCTCAAGCTTGATGCTATAATGCTTAAGAATTATTTTGTAAAAGGAAACACAAATCTATGTTAAAGTACTGGCAGAATGAGTCCAACTTTCATTCTAACCTATAAAACAGAAATATTTCATCAAAATTGGTCTACAAATATGTATAATATCTCAAATCATTCTTAAGACTCTCGTATTCAATGCCATTTCTCAGAAGAAATAACAAGAGCGACTCTATACGGATATGTATTAGTAACTCAAAAATAGATACAAAACCTTATTGATGTTTGGATTATAATCCGACCAAGGAAAATAGGTCGATTCTAGGGCAAGCAATAATTATGTTAATCGGACAGAATTGTTGATTTAATGAAAATTCTCGAATGCGGAATACGAGTTTATATCAAAATCACACTATTGGTACACAAATTTCATTTAAAATCGTTGGTAATTGCGAAAATATACGATAAATGTTATTGGATTGCAAGTTACATGACGACATTTTAATTTTAGTCGGGTTATACGAAAGAACGTCAAACATGAGTGCGAAAATAATAGGCAATTACTAAATAAATACTACCGTTACCTGACTCTGGTAGGTCACACTCCATTTCAACGATGGTGTCCTTGCCATCTTCCATATTGTATTCAATCAAAAACAAGTAATTGATCCAAAAGTGGCGCGAGTTATCACCGTAACATCTGTCACTTATTTTACGTTGAAACTCTAAACATTTCTAAGTAAATAAATAAATATAGAAATTACACAATGGAATAACTGGAAATAATACACGTTGAGATTACAACAAAACGCGGGAAACTACGTGGGAAATTATATTTTTGTAAATTTTGCGAACAAACCGACTTAAGTAAAGCAGACCGCTCGCTTGTTGATCCGGCTTGAGTTGCCAGACTGAGATGTCATTTCTACCAAAACGGTTAAATAAAATTCCCATTCTTCTCATTGGCAGGAATAAAATAAAGATATTTAAAAATAATAAAAAACCTAATTTACTGCTCTTTACGTATGTTTCATTTAGGAAGAATCCTTTGCATTTTATTCCAAAAAAAATTAAGATCTTACGTGGAACAGTAGCAACACCAAAATGTTCGATTTAGAAAACATAAAAGAGCGCGAAAACGCAAATTACCACAGTTTTTTTGAAGTGCTTATTAAAATGGCAGCAAGCGCCAGGGCTACTCGTCTTCTAAAAGCAATGGATCTTCTTGTGAAAAAGACCACTTTTGATCATGGCACTGTGCTAAGCAAGGTATTATTTTGATATATTATTTATTTTTCTCTAATATACTTAACAATAAAAAAAAACATTCATTCAATTCAGAGTGGACAGGGTTTACCTATTGTTTTGACTTCATCAACTGCGTTCCTTCCCTTTATTGAGACTTGTAAAAATATAATAAAAATATCATCATCAGCCTATAATGTTCCCACTGCAGGGACTCAGGCCTCCACCACGCAGGCCCAGTGCGGATTGGCAGATGTCACAAATGTCTTCGATTTTTTTTGGTTCTAAGACATTTCGGTTTCCTTACGATGTTTTCCTTCACCGTTTTGAGAGCAGCAACCTTGAATCTATTACTTCAGTGTTAAAGTTGAAAATCAATTAGAGACATTTGACTTTAGTAGCTTGATGTGCTGGCGCCTGTACATTTTATTTTCATACATGTTAACCGTGTAGGTATTGCTCTCTTTACAACCGATGATACCGTAGGTATAGTTCGCTGTTGGGTCTAAAATTATGTGTTGGATAAGCTGAATTTATGTCACCCAGCCTTTTTTTTTTTTTGGATATTGGGAAAACATCAAATGACTCCTCCAGCTCTGGGCGGAGTGAAAGGGAGTGGTCAGCCTTATACTGACTAAAAACCACTCATGTTCCTTCATAGCCCTCTGTGTTCGGGGCCGTGGTATATCTTTCGAACAACCCGCAGCAGCGTCTATAAACTGACGAGGTAATCTTTATATTTGGATCTGATGACATTGTATTTGTTTACTCCACTGAAATAATGGCACTGATACTGATCTCGAAATGAGGATATTTAGATAAATGAGTGATTCTTTTCGGCACGCAGGCAGTACCTATAATAGCGTGAGCATTACCTACCTAGTAGGAAGTTAAAGTAGTTAATTCTACAGAAGGTACCTATCTGGTAGATATTATGTTAAATAATAACTATTAAATTTATTTGTTAAATAAACTTAATTACGTGACGAGACCATAGCGCTAAACTTTAGGTAGGTACGTAAAACAAAGAATATTATTGTTGCAAATTGTTAAGAATGACACTATCATCAATTTTTTATGATAATAATATATTCTTGATAAATTACTTTTATAAGTATTTTTAATGTATAATTCAAACTGAATTTAGGAAAAATGTTTACAGAAAAAAAAACCAGGGGGGCAGGTAATGTAGGTCACAGACTGAATCTCCAGCCGTTATGAATATTCCATTAATTACATATATGCAAATACGTTATTTTAACTCTGTTAGTTTTATATAGATACTTAAACGAACGATGATAACCAATTTCAGCGACAGTATAAAATCTTGAATTTGAATCTCGCTTAGATCCAACCTTTCTCTAGGCTGCTCTATCCAGTGGTACCTTAAACCGTGTGAGAGTCCTTAGAGCGCTGACACTTAGCTTGTGATTTATGTCCTGGCTGGAGGCTTTCCACCAAAGGCACACGCAGGTTAATTAGAAGCCAGCCTCATAAGTTGATCTTCGATGCCATAACGGAAATAAAAACTTTAAATTGAACCATAGTTGGTTTCTCTCTATTTTTATTGACCTTACCATTTTTAGGTGAAATTGCAACCTGTTTCGAATGGGAAATTTCAAGGCACGTTTACTGTGGACCGAACTATGTGCAACATGGGGGGAGCACTGCATGGAGGCTACATTGCGTCTGTGATCGACGTGTTATCGTTTTACACACAGCTCAGCAATACTGATGGCAGAATGTCCTGGACGACGAGTATGAATGTCAAGTAGGTGATTGTATTTTGTTTTACTTCTCATTACTTACAGCATTGGATTTATGCCCCTAGTTATATAGGCCAATGATGTCTGAACTGGAAGTTTGTAGACAGAGTCTGAGGCAGCTTGGTAGTAGCCAGCCAGTAGTAGTGCACTGTGCAGCTGTGGATGCGATAGTCTAGGAAGTCAATTGAAACTTTTTATTCCTCATCAACATCCACAGCCCGAATTTACCTACTGCTGTAGGTATATACGCCTCTCTTTTTTATGCCAATCGGAACGTTCTTCTTGTATCTATTTCTGTTTAAACAATTTGTTGAAAGTGAACCTTACTACTACATATAACAATAGCTACACCATTATGTCATCCATTCTTAAAGGACGGCAGAACAACAATTTTTGTTACTGAAATCCATTTTTATCACAAAACAGGCAATCAATAGTTGACGAGTTATCGTTGTTAAAAACTGTAGCAGGTTTCTATTAACAATTACAGTAGTTCTTTCAATATAATATATTTATTGTCAACAGTTATATCCGGCCAGCAGTTGATGGTGACAAAATAAACGTGGTTACCGAAACACTGACATCCGGTAATTCATCAGTGATAGAAACGTATTTCCGCAATGAACAAGGAAAGATTTTGGCAAAAGGCACCACGTCGTTTCTAAACGCAGGAGAAAGCTTTCAAGAAATTATCAAAGAACTTTTAGATTTTGATGTAAACGTAAATTAAAACAATAAAAATGTTAGCGCAATTTAACATTTCTACAACAAAAAATAAAACAGAATTATGAATATTGATGTGATAGAATTACCAATAACTACCATTTCATAAATATTAATCAGGCAGCAACCCTAATAATAGACTTTTTATCATGACATCTTGCCGTGTTCATTGCTTCAATGAAATGGTAGGTACATAACTTACAATGTAATCAGCCCCTGTGTCGGTAATCGGTTTGTTGATCTAGTCAGTTCAGCATCTTACTATGGACAATGCATTTGTGGTAATAAACATTTATGAACAGAAAAGTTTTGTATTTTATTATAAATTCATTAAACTTAGTCCTAATTAGTGAAACTTTAAAGTCAAAGTAAACTGAGTGCACTGTTTTTTTTTTTAAATATTTTGTGGCTATGCCACTGGGAGTGCACTGATTGTAAACGTCAAGTGTGACCAACATAGCCCATGTTAAAAAATATTAAACCATAAATACCCCACCTTTTTTTTTAAATTTCCAAAACCACCCACATTATTTTTGTAATTTATTCCTCGGTTGATAATGTACAGCGGTGGTATTTTCGTTTTTGGCGCTAAAACATTTAACAAAGAAGCAAGGAGGGATGCCATTACTGCTTTGCCGTTGGAGATGTCTTGGAAAATATTTTCGTGAGTAACTGACGGTGAAGGTCGTATTTCATACGTGTACTTTTTTGCGTTGTAATTTTTTGCTTAAATATTAAAAATGTTCTTTTTGTGTAAAAAATGCATTTTGTTTATTTAAATATTATTTACGTATGTCGTGTCACCTGTGTCACCTACCTACCTACGTGAAGAATTAATAATACTTTGCCCGGTTTTTTTATGATCATAAATGTGACTGCTGACTGAGCGTAGCGACCTAAGTTCGATTCCAGGGTCAATCATTGTGTCACTACCGCTTTTTTTCGATGACATAACCTCATGTTTTTTTTTTTACAATTGGGTGCTATTGAAATAAAGTAGGTAACAACATATCTTATACCTAATATGATGTTTATGAAAAACTAGAAAAAAAAACCATATTTTTCCATTTATAGTTATTTGGACGACACATCATTACAAATTGCAACCCGCACGCACAAAACATGGGCGCGCATTATATTAACGAACAAAAGACTGCGGAATCGTCTCAACAAATTCGAACTGGCAATTAAACTGGGCTCTGAAAGCTTAGCAAAGTTTTACAGGAAAAATAAAAGAAAACTGCGTAAGGAAAAGGGAAAAAATTATTTGCCACTCGGCAAAACTATGGGTAATACAATTTTTTTGCTATTATATCACGATTTATCCATTACTTTAGGTAACTTTTAACGGTTTGTTTTGTTTTTCATTTAATGGTCAGCAGAAAAGTAGGTACGCTTTTTTAATATCACGGCTGTAATCCCCAAAAGGTAAGGTATAAGGTAGGTGAACCCGGTGAATCTAATGCTACGGTCACACGCGCGCCGTGCAGCCCGGCGGGCTGCCTGGCGGGCTGCGCGGCATGCAGCCCGTCCCGGGCCGGCGGACATTCAAGCTGTTTACACGCACGCCGCCGTCGTGAATTTTTTTTTGAATTTTTTTCATCGTCGTCGTCGGCGCCCGCACATTCATCCTTTGAACTTTGCCAAAAAACCGACACTTGCCCGATTCGCGGCATTCACGTTCACAGGCGCTCGGGCGTACCGTTTACACGCTCGTGAATGTGAATGTGCACGTTGAATGTAGAGTTGAACGCGCGCGTGTGAACCTAGCATTAAAGTACACCCACACGCCACTTAGGTTAACTTCGGTTAGGGTTTCTTAGGTGAACGCAAAAAACGAACGAGAAAGAGGGTAGACCGTTTTGTCTGCTCATAAACATCCACCCGCAATGACTTCAGTTTATCCGTGATCATGGTGCTTGTAACAGCGCCGAAATATCGGGAACTCGAAACAAAAATCAAACATGGTAAATATCCCGTTTATGATATTAATAGTAGTGTCAGTGACCATGTCAGTTTAAAAACTTATATAGGTTAACTTCCTTTGTAATAGGGGGGTGAGCCTATTGCCATCTACCACTCACAAATCCAGACTCCGTGGCTGCTACCACAGCTGCTACTGTGTATTTTTTTATGGAAAAATCCAAAAACATTTTGCTCGGCCGACCCGGGAATGAAAGCGAGAGGCCACAGACGTGCCATACTGCCATTTTGTTTTTTTAATTATGTAGCTTTTCGTGTAGAATAAAGTTTTGGTTTTCCTTTCAGTATCTTCATCAGAGAAAACGATTCTAAAATCGAAAAGAGGCGGAGAAGAATTTTCTGTGTTCACAAAAAGATTCAAACTCTACTGATACCTACCCACATTACACCTACCTACTCAACAAATTGACAGCAAAATTATGTTCGCATTGACATTCAAAAAAATAATCTCTAAATCGAATCTGGACATTAAAGTGATAAGATCATAGTACTTATACTATCAAAATGTACTTAAGAAACTAATAAAATACATTATCTAAAATATTTATCTGGGACTTTGACTTAGGTTATGACCTTTAGCTACGCTACGACCTAAGATTATAAACTGCAGTTTTACGGTCAAGGGCGAAAATATGTTTGCACTTAGTAAATTCGAAAAAGATTTTCTTTAATGGTCTTGATTGCTGCGGTATAAGTGTGTAAGTATACCGTCTTCGATAACATACTTTTGCGATACTCTAAGAGGATTTTTACTATGTACAGTCGGGAGCAACGAAATGTACCGTTCTGCTGCTGTGTTGATTCTGTTTTTACATTGCACCGATCATATTATTTCAAAAAAGTTATTTTATGTGTGCAATAAAGAATAAGAATGAATTATACGAAATAGGTCCTAAAGTAGAAACCGTTACTTCACGAAAAAATTGCTTTTGTATTTTGCTTTGTGACAGTTATCATTTGTTTTGGTCCACATGTTTTAGGCCTTGACTGTACTCGTGTATTGTACGGCGATACGATCCATACATTATCGTGTGAAGTAAATTGTAAAACATTTCATGTGTGAACCGACCCGACGTGATATACGAGTATAAGCGACGCTTGCGTTTCCACGCACATTACATGGTGTGGAAATATATCCAAAATTTACATCAAAATACTTTATTTATTAGCGTTGGGATGTTTTTCGAAATGAGTGCCGACTGCTGTATTTCTTCGTTTAGATGTTTTGTTCTTTTAAATCATCCTTTCCTGCGATGTAGAAAGTATAGACGCTTAGTTTGAATTCCGTATTTTTCTAGTGATATTGAATCTCTTTTATCTGCTTAGTTGGTGTAATGGTCACAAGGGCGACTGCTGAGTATGAGTCCAGGGTCGGGCAAAGTGTTGCTGAAATTTTCCGTTAGGAATTTTGCAGTAGCAGTCATGGAGACTGGATTTGTGCCCTATTGAATGGCCATTAGGCTCGTCTCCTGTTACAAATGGGACTTAAATATAACTACTGTACATAGAAAAGTTGACTGAAAAACCCAGCAACAATTTGTCTGACCTAAATCTTAAACCAAGATCTCATTTTAATTAATAAAAACACTGGAACATTAAATTCAAAGGTAACTTAAAAAGCATTTACCTCTCATGAACTCCGTACCTTATTCAAATCCAGACTCCTCTAAGGTGGTGCAAGGAAGTCACGTAAAAAATTAAATAAAACTTCGCTCCACTGAATATTAGTACGTGCAGAAAAAGATTACTCCAAACTTCGCAGAGTATCTTTATTTGTGTAACTTTTTTATTGCTTTTGACTGTTTTAGGTGACTTTTGATCTTAACTTCGTGTTTTTTCGTGTTGCGTTATTTTTTCCTGCATTTCTTGAAAAATAAAAGAGTGAAAATCAAAGATTGATATCAGGAAAAAAGATGTTTCTTGGAAGGCAGTTTGTAACAGAGGCAGGTCTTTTCAGAAACCTGTAGTGTTTTTCGGTGAAATAATGTAACCTTTCTGATGCAATTATTTATCACCTACATACCTACCTTAATGGTCAAAAAAATTCATAGTAACCTAAAATAATGCATGTAAACGACAAAAATGTTCTGTAGTCATCGTCTGGTAGTTAAGTTGCTAGCAAGCAGTGTGATTAGTTTTTGATCCTTCTCTATAAGGGTCCTTCTAACCTGCAGCGCTGCGTCCTACCAAAGTAATATTATTGACATTTATTTTAGACGCTATTTTTTATATTTAATGTTAAACATAGCTATTAATTCCAAACAAATAGAGTGTAAAGATGCGGATAAGTAATTAGTTTGCTGGTCCCCCCTGTCACAATATTTGGAGGACAAATGCCCGGGTACCAACAAATTCAGTGCGGGCACCTCTGGGTGATAAAATGATCGCACACTTCATTAGTGAATGAGGTTTAATGGCGATAACTCGTGCACAGACTATTAAAGTAAATCGATTATTCAATTATTATCGAATAGATAGTGTTGTTCTCTTGTACACAATGGCCAATGATGGTCTATTCACTGTAATTATTGGATTCAATGATAGGTTGTAAATTAGGTATCGGTGTGTTAAGTTGGATGGAGTAATGGATGCAAAATGGGTTTTGTATGAGTTATCCTTTGAATTATTAAAGACATTCAGACAATTAATCATCAATCAATTTAAGCTAGTCAATAGCAGCAGGATCTATTATTGTGCAATCAACGTCAGAAGAAGACCTTATTAACCTTATACCCCAGAATTTACTACTTAATTTTGAATATACAATAATTTATATTGAGGAACTTCCTTTAACAAATTCTACATAAATACTTAAGTGTCTAGATGTAGGTCAAGTTCCTTAAAAGTACGTTTCAAATCCCACACATCCCGAAGTCAACGAGACTCTAAGATGGCGCCGGCTTCAAATTGACACATCCGGCGGGCGCTTTGACGCGGGCCCTCACCGGAAGCACACTTACAGCCTCCTGATATCCACTCCAGTGAGGACCGTCTTCCTGCTAAAGTGTCGCCCTCTGACGACTTGTGTGTCGATCTTTGTAAGTGAGATCTATTTTGTTGTGTCCTTCGCCTCAACGAGTCAACGAGGCCGTTTATTGAACTTTTTTGGCGCGGGAAAATGTAAAGGTTGTTCTTTTCTTAATTTACGAAAAGTTTGGCGAGGCTGTTGATTGAAACACTCTGTACTTTTGTACTTAGGAAATACTAGATTATGTAGCTTCTGCTATCGATGAAAGTTACTAAAAAAAAACACTCGTAGTAAGTGAATAGCAACGTGCTTCCCGTACGATTGCTGCAATAAAAGAATCAGGCGTGCAGAAACTTGAAAGTTGATTAAAATGTTATTGTCCTGCGACCAATCAAGCCATAGAAAACCAGTTTATTTGAAATCTATACAAAGCAAGGCCACGTTATACTGGAAATGTATAGCTTGATTTGTCGGCATGTGTACCTACTTACTTATGAAAATTAAAAAAAAAAACCGCCGGGGCTGCGGGATGACCACAGGATACCGCGGCCTCGACATATAGGGCTAGAAGGAACGCGGGTGGTTTTTAGTCAGTAGAATAGTCTGACACTCTCTTTCACTCTGCCCAAGAGCGGGGTTATTTGATGATTTTCCACCCAAAAAAAAGGGATAGCAAAATGATAGGTACCACTGCAATACTGCATACATTCATTCTCTGCATCAGCCTATGTTCTCACTGCTGGGACACAGGCCTCCTCTCTATGAAAAGGGAAGGGCACCACCACGCGGGCCCAGTGCGGGTTGGTAGAAGTCACATTACTTGGAATTTTTGTTCCTCACGATGTTTAATTTCATGTTCAAGCCGATGTTTCATCCTCTTGTCTCGTAGTATTTCTGTACTCCAAGCAAGAATAATATTAATATCATTACAGGAAGGAAATAACAATGAAAACTTGGCCAGTTCCACCAAGTTGTAACCAAGTTCAAACTGTTTTGATGTTCATGTTAAAGTTTATGTGTTTACGTAAACAGTTATGTGTTTAGGTATTACAAACATCACCTGAATTAGAAACTACGCGTGTGTTGGTTTAGGTCAGGTAAGTACGTAGGTACTGGACAAATATTTGAAGGTTGATAGGTTGTGGCACCGGCTGAACGGTTGCTTATTCGTTTTAACGGTTTTTTATTATTTACTAGTGACCCGCCCCGGCTTCGCACGGGTGCAAAAAACCTCTACTGCCTTCCTCTTGAATCACTCTATCTAATAAAGAAAACCGCATCAAAATCCGTTGCGTAGTTTTAAAGATTTAAGCATAGGTACATAGGGACAGAGAAAGCGACTTTGTTTTATACTATGTAGTGAAGTATATAAACATCCCGCCTGTAATCCCAGAAGGGTAAGGCAGCAGATATACACATACATAGGTAGTATAATTAATTCCCATATTTCGTCAGTTTTGTTTATGTAGGTACCTACTATGTAAGTATGTACCTAATAGGGGGCGAGCCTATTGCCATCAATCGGGTACTAATCCAGCCAGACTCCGTGGGTATCTACTGAGAAATTCCTGATGGAAAAATCCAGTAACACTCTGCCCGAGTTGGACCTGGTTTGTGACGTCTAGAGTTCTAGACCAGTTGGGTATTTTTATGCACACTAGAATAGCCATTTAAAAACCTAGACTGACAACTTAAACGTCTCTACCGCCTTATTAATGAAAATAGTTAAACCTGGTTTAACTTACGCTTGGTTTATCGCGCATGCCGTCTCACTTCAAACATATTCAAAAGAAAGTGACGGCATGCGAGATAAACCAAGCGTAAGTTAAACCAGGTATAACTATTTTTATTAATAAGGCGGCTAGACTCTAGCTCTTAGTTATAATAACACAGTTAGCGTACGTAAGTACCTACAGCACATTCTCGTCATATTTCACTGAAATTAAATATGACTGCGTGAGACCTGGGCCCAAGAGGAATATTCATATTAGCTCCCAATGGCTGGGCAATTTGAAAATATCTCTACTACGTGGAAATGTTCTGCTATGAGCGAAGGTGCTTAGATATTGGCCGGCAGGTTTTGTTCTTCCGTGATTTCTTTAATATTGTACTAGATTTTGCAGCTCTCAATAACGTTGAAGGAAAACCGACATGTCTTAGAACCAAAAAAATCGAAGACATGTGACATCTGCCAACCCACACTGGGCACGCGTGGTGGATAATAGTTCATCCCTCTCCAATAGAGGAGGCCTGAGTCCCTGCAGTGGGAACATTAGGTATAGTCTGATGGTGATGAGATTTTGCTCGCGACTTTCTCAGCGACGACGACGGACGTACAGAAATTAACTCATGGGAACGTGTTTTAACACTCGGGGAAAATCTGATACGTACCTAGTTACGAAGATTACTCAGACAGGGTGGAAATGACAGGACGGTTATAATCACTCTTATAAGGGGATCGGACTAAAAAAAACTAATTAGTCCGTCAGATAGATTTTCAATCAAAAATTATTGGACACGTATTTTTTCTTTTTTCACGTAAACTTAAAATGAAGACGATACACTGCTTCGAAAACTCGTGTGACGTCATATGATAGTACATTTTGACGACACAAGTGACGTTACAAGCCCCACTCCAGGATCTTTGACGCGTTTTATCTTCGTCATTTTTTATTGATTTGATAAAACAAAAAATACGTATTCAATATTTTTCGATAATCTAACTTACTTACTAAATAGAATCATATTATTTTGACCCAGTCCGATCCCCTATTCTAAGCCCCAACATACCTACAAATTTTTCATCGGTCATTTTAAAAAATCAGCTCAGGGGTCATCTTAGTGTTTGAGTTCTTTATGTTATGATGAACATTATGCGTCAATGACTGGTGTGGAAAAAATGTGGGTTGTTGTGAATCAGTTTGAATTCTTACACGGTAATTCAAACTGCAAATAAAGGACTCAATCTAATGAAAAACGTGATACTAGTTTCGGCCCGACAACGGGATCCGAACACAGGACTCCACGTTCAGTAGCGGTTGCTATCTCGACGGTAAATCGGTTGCTAATAAGTAGTCCTGACTCCTGATACCCCAGTATTTTTTATCAAATCTCGCTATGTGTGGTAAGTTTTTGCTTCTGTGAAGTTTACAGCTTGTTATAATAATATAGGTAATGATAAGATTCTAATACAACCTAACCTTATTTTTCTAACAGTGTTTGACCTTTCATTTAAGATAAACGTTCTTGTATACAGGCTATCAAATCTTTGACGCGTTTTATCTTCGTAAATTTTTATTGATTTGTTAAACAAAAAATACTTACATAACCAATATTTTTCGATAATCTAACAGACGGACTAATTAGAATCATATTTTTTTTTAGTTAGTAAACATCCCTATTGGGTTTGACCTGCTACGACTGTCTAAGATCTACAAATTACAGTGGGACCAACGGATTATAGTGCTTTCCGATGGTCGGAGGAAACTCATAGTGGTCATATATAGTCATAAAAATCGTCTAATCTAAGTCCTATGGTCTAACACCATAATCATTCTCTCGCCCTTATCCCAATTTATTTGGGGTAGGCGCAGCATGTCTTCTTCTTCCCTAAGGTGCTTTCCTATGGTCTAAGACCATACCTACAAAACAGTACCACAGATAATATAAACAGTACCAAGAAAAACCAAAAGAAAAACAATTAGATACGAATAAAATTTTATGGCAACATGAATCTTCTTATTTCAAACTATTTCTGTAATATGTTAAGCATAAATGTAGACATCGAAATGAATTTTTTCTCCACGGTCGCTCTTCATCCGAAGATTGACGAAGTTGAAGCCGAGTCCTCCCTGAGTCACGTTGGCTGAGGCACCTGTGTGTGTCAAGTCGAACGCCATGACACCCTGAAAAATTGAGAATGTTTGTTCAAGTGGGTTGTACGGAAATAATATTTATAAATAGTTGTTGGTTTGAGTAATGATTGCTACACTGGGCAATTGTGCACAAAACAATAATATAGGTAATACTAATATCACGCATGTAATGCCCAAAGGGTAAGGCAGTGGCCTATTATTACATTCACATTTACGGGGTCGAGAAGTTTAAAGTTTTATAACAATAAACGAACTTGAATAAAAAATAACTTGTGGTATAGTTGGAACTTTAACTAGGTACAAATATAGAAGGGAGAGGGTATTTAGAAGGGTCCTAGATAATTATGTCATAGGTAAAAAAAAAATCGCAATGGTGGGGAAAACCTCTTTCATATCTTTAGGTACACATCCATTATTTTGTAGAATACTAGTTATTTTTTAAATCTAGTGCTAATACAAGAGAAAAATTAGTACGTATGTCGTACGTGTCGTCAAGTTTTGTTTAATTTAATAGAATACTTTCGGCGAAACATACCTATATTTGTAATAATAGCTACTACTTATAATGTGACATATACCGATAACTTATTGACTTTAACAAAATGTTATATCATAGAAATAAAACAAAACTATTATAAATATAATTAACTAGCTGCTGCCCGCGACGTCGTCTGCGTAAACGCTATAAAGTACCAAAAATACCTACAATTATACCTTTTAAAATAACATTCATTTACCCGTTTCTTCTTTACATTTCATATCTACAGAAAGTGCAAGACTGTCTCTTATTAAAATTGACCATCTAAAAGGACTGATTTGCAGCCTGCTTTGAATAAATGACTTTATGGTGATTCTGCTGAATTAAGTCATAATTGTGACTGAAGCAGATGGAGAAAATATTGAATAAGGAATACAGAATAGGGTAAAAATACATACTTAAAGAACTTCTCGATAAACAACATTAGTAGTTTGGCTCTCCGCAGCCAAAATGTAAAGAGAGTCAGGACTGGTGACGCGGGGGCAAGCGACGTACAGCTGCCCGTGTGAGAAGCAGCACGTCCTCTCGTCGACACCCGCTGCCCTCAATGTCTGCCCCTGCGACTTAATGATGGTCATCGCGAAGCAAACACTCACGGGGAACTGTACTCGCTTGAACTGGAACGGGAAGTTATGAGGTATGAGGGGAATGCGTGGTATAAATACTGCATCGCCGACGCCACAACCCGTAAGAATTTCCGCCTCAATGGTGTGTCTGTGGAGCGAGATGAGTTCAAGGCGGGTCCCGTTACACAACTTCGGAGGAGATGGGTTCCGAAGAAGCATAATCGGGACACCGACCTTCACCTTGATGGTATGCGCTGGAATTCCAATTGCTGACAGGGAGTTCAGAAATTCCACGGGATAATGTGTGGCGTTATCTTGCTCGACTACAGTGTTTATAGAGATGTAGACCACTTCATTCCCCTCAATTGCCGAGAGAATGCATTCGTTAATTGCTGCAGCCTGATCATTTTTGGGCGTCAAAATGCCGCTTACACACCCAAGAATTCTGTTGGTGCGGTATACGACTGATGTCCCCGTACACATACCGAATGAGTTCTTCTAAGCTGGATACAAATCTACCGAGAAACTCTGGAAGGACCACCTGTCCAACCCTCTCCTCTGGTAGAGTGCCTTCGCCAAGACTTAGAAGGACATTGGAGAATTCTTGAGCACGTGCATTGCCGCCGAGCCAAGCTCTCATATTAATGGTCAAGCGTAGCGTACGAATTCGTGACCGCAACGAAGATCGTTTCAACGAAGCATTCACCACGTCAGCCCTCGATCCCCGCGTCACCACGGGAAGCGTTTGTTGGAAATCGCCAGTGAACAGAACTGTAACACCACCCATCAAATGTTCGTTCCTGTGGATGTCCTGCAGGGTTCTATAGACGGCCTCAACTGCCTTCCTATTGGCCATCGTACAACACACACATCACATATGATCAAAGAGTACTCATCACATATGATCAAAGAGCAATCCTTGAGCACGTGTCCCTTATCACTGTTACGTGACATACCACAAACATGCGTTTCGGCTCTCTCTAAATCGATGGGAATTTCAAACATGGCATGGGCTGTCTTGCCACCCGGAAACAGTGTGGCAGCGATTCCCGACGACGCTACAGCACTGGCAATTTTGCCTTGCCTCCTGACCTCTGCAAGTATGCCAGTGGTAACTAATGTTTCTCCTGTTCCACCAGGATCATCCAAGAAAAACATTTTGCAATGGTTTTGCCCAACGTTTTCAAGGACGGGAAGGTGTCATAAATTAGTTTTTGCTCTGAAGGGAACAAAGCGACGTGGTCATGTATGGTATTCATTTCGCCCGGATCGTAAATTGTCTTAGTGTTATACTCCCGATTTCCACCGTCTTGATGCGGTGATGATTGGGGAGTTGGTAACCCATATTCGACCAGTGGATTGCCGCCGATAGCAATGACCACGTCTTGAAGTGAACTGTGAGATAGGTGTTCAGCACGCGTTCATCAGTTACTTCGACTTCGTCTCCAGTAAAAAAAACTGCAGACAGATGATGGCGATATTTCTCCCACAAAGCTACCGGGTTTGCAGTTCTTTTTGAGTTCTGTTTGTTATTATTACATAAAGACCACTCGATGAATTTCGGCATAGATGAAGCAGCTTATAGAGACACATTTCTTTAAATTGTATTGCTCATCTCTGAAACGAATTAACGATACAATTTTTAAGAAGAAAATGCACAACTCCATCTATGACTTTTAAACGCAACTATTAACTACGCCAACATTGTCAAATTTAAATTTTATAAATCCAAAAAGAACTTACACATGTAATTCGACTTGATGTTTTTGAAATCTCATAGATGGCGCTGCTTTAAAAATATTCATTTAATTATAATATGTGTAATTTATATGTTTATTGACCCAAGTTACTTATATTGCGTGATTTTTATAGTGCGAAGCTAGCTTATAGCATGGTTAACATAATAACAACATTCAAATATGCGTCGTTAGATTACACGTTGTTACAGAATGCGTTGAAGAAATAAAGCTTCACTGCTTGTTCCCCGTAGGTGATAGCGTGATAATATGTAGCCTATGTGTTGACCCGACTTCTTAATAACATTCGTGCCAAATTTGAAGTAAATCCATGCAGTACTTTTTGAGTTTATCCCGGACAGACAAACAGACAAACAGACAAACAGACAAACAGACAAACAGACAAAAATTCTAAAAACTATATTTTTGGCTTCGGTATCGATTGTAGATCACACCCCAAGTACCTATTCTTTTAAAAAAATATTCAATGTACAGTTTTGACTTTCCTACCATTTTATTATATGTATAGATGACAGTGATAATGAATTTATTTTAGTTAAAGATATTTTTATTATTTTAACTATAGTACGGACAATGTTTGCATCATCTGTGGCTATGGAACACTCGTCATCATCATTCATTATTCCAGCCGAAAGACCCACTGCTGGACATAGGCCTTCCCCAAGTATATATATAGGCCGCCACATTGGCTAGTCCCGTGCGTCTCACATTCAGCGGATCCCCGCAACCTTCACCAGGTCAACACTGTCTTATTATTACCGCTCATTGCTGGGACCAACGGCTTAAAGTCCTTTCCGATTCAAGGAGGAAACTCGGTATGTGAAGGGTGGACAACCGTCTACGGACCAGGGCAAGCGCGGCTTGACCTGAATTTCGACCTTGACTTGTAGTCTAACTTCAACAAATTTTACCTAGTTCAGGGGTTGAGAAGTTTTTTTTTTGGTTGGGTGGAAAATCATCAAATTATCAAGCTCTTGGGCAGAGCGATTGTCAGACTTCTTCTGACTAAAAACCTTCTTAGTCCTTTATGTAGAGGCCGCGGTTTCTCTTGTAAACAGCCCGCGGCCCCGACGCGACGGGCAGGGGTTGAGACCTCATTGATGTAATATTTATTGAAGATGTAGAAATACATTTTTATTTCATCATCATCATCATCAGCCTATAATGTTCCCACTGCAGGGACTCTAGGAGAGAGATGGGCTATATAATCTACCACGCGGGCCCAGTGCGGATTGGTGCACATCATTTCAGCTGATGTGCACCAATGTGTGTGAATTTTTATTTACCTAATTATAATACTTCTCAGTTTTTCCAAGAATTCTTAATTAGAAACAAAAACAATCATTGTGTGACCAATTCCTATTTGCAACAAATCATTCAGTGAAACTACAGGAAAATCATTACGTTTCAGATGTTTTTGTAAAACCTCGGTTTTCTTGGGGATCCCCTGCGTGATGGATGACGTCGTGAACTCATTATTATTTAATCTTTTCCTCTAGCCACGTACATAATGAATCTTGCCTGTGTTTATCCTATTAGCCTTTTTTTTATTGTTTTTTTTTTATTGGTGGGTGGAAAATCATCGAATAACCCCCCCCCCCCCCCCCCGCTCTTGGGCAGAGCGAAGGGGAGTGTCAGACTTCTACTGACTAAAAACCAAACCCATGTTTCTTCTTCGCCCTTTTGTCGGAGCTGCGTTAACCTTTCGACAAACCACACAGCCCCGACGGGCGTCGGCCCTTGCGGGCCCCTCCTTGCTGACATATCCTATTAGCCTAGTTTAGTATCGTGGGATTTATTTAATCCTTCCTTACACCGTCGAGCCTTTGGTCAACTGAACCCACTCGAAGTGTCAGACAAATCACATCTTAAAATCTTTTTTTTTTAATAGTTTTAGTGTGGGTTCAGTTGCAATCGGGTCCAGTTAACTCAAAAAACTCCTGTTCTCACTAGCCAGTTGTGGTCTCCTCAACCATTAACCTAAATAACTAGAGAAATTAGAAAACCTTTACAGATTGCAGGTGTGGTGTTATATTATACTAGCGGACTTCCCGCGGTTTCACCCGCGTAGATCCCGTTCCCGTGAGAATACAGGGATAAAAAGTAGCCTATGACACTCGACAATAATGTGGCTTTCTATTGGTGAAAGAATTTTAAAAATCGGTTCAGTAGATCCTGAGATTACCCCTTAGTGCTTGGCCAGACTGCAAACGCGGGCGCGGGGCGGGCGCGGCGCGACAAACTTAAACGTATGGAACTTCATTTGAGTGTCCGTAGTGGGCACGCGGGCGCGGGAAGCGGCGCGGGCTACTTTCCGCGGGGAGCGCGCGGGCAACTCGTGCCATAGCTCGTTCATACAAGTGGCCGCAGTGACTGCGCGGGGCGGCAAGCGATAAACCGCGCGGGAGCGGCGTATCTCAAACTTTAGTCTGCGCCAGATAACCAGATAAATTGGATTTATTTATTTAGCTTTAACTTTTATAAGTTAAAGCTTAAGAAATTAATCCAATTATTTATAATTATTTATAGAAGTATCCAATTAATTAAAATAACCGAATTTTAAAATTCTTACCATAAAAATTTTTGCTTCTTTTTTGCTTCGGCGTAAGTTGTTATTTTTTTTTATAATGTAATTTTCTATATTTTGTAATATGTAGTCAAACGTATCCATTGACATTCTTGTATATTCAAAAAACTTTTGAGGTTGCTCTCGCAATCTTTCATACAGTGTGTAAAATTCTCCTTCATTTTCTCTAGTTAAATTAATTTTATTAACTCCATTTTTCACTTTTAGCATTTGCCATTTAAAGTAAGAATTTTCCAATAAAAACAAGTCTTCGTCATCCATATTATATTTTGACAAACACTGGACGAACAGTTGAACGCGACAACGCTCGGAACGAAATCGCGGTCCAGTGCGGACAGGCAAATCGCGCGCGTTGCCGCACCCGCGCCGCTCCCCGCGCCGCGCTGCCAGTCTGGCCAAGCACTTACAATTTAACAAATATACAAACGCACAAACTTTACTTCTATAGAATATTAGTATAGATAGTATAGATAGGAGGAGTTTAAGTATGTTTAGTAGGAGGAGCTAGCTGCTTAATAATATCAGTAAAGTCGCGCTTGCCGATGTTGGGTGTCCATGCATGGATGACCAGCTATTACATACCGAGATTCCTCAGTGCCTAGGAAACCGTTGGTCCTGGCTGCCATTTAGTTCTTTGACAGTCGTTACAGGTCGCTAAAAGTCTGAAAACCAGTCTTACTAAGGGCTATCGTATTACCCATTATTAACTGGTTGTGGAGGTCAGATAGGCAGACACTCCATGTAAAATACTGGTATTCAGCTGCATCCGGTTAGACTGGAAGCCGACTCCAACATTTTAAAATTTTATTTGTTTAATTTTTTTCTTTCTACTATTTGATTTGTAGTGCGAGTGGGTCTAAGAGAATTCTATTAAAACTAGATCGCAATCAAATACTAATTACAAAAAAGCCAGCAGTCTTGATTACATAATCAATTATTGTAGACACAGTTAGGTACATACACGGTTAATTTTGCAATGTATAGGTAGTCATTATTCCCTTTAACGTAGAATCAAATCAGTTTTTAAATGCACGACCTGTCTTTGAACTGCATACCAACGTAACAGTAAACAAACAATTAAGATAAAATATAAACCGGTAGGTATGGAAAAAAAGCATTGGGTTTTTTTACAATACAATATGCACTTAATTACCACCTTATTAGTATTAAAATGACTCTGCTTGACTGCAATTTACAGAATGTACAGCTTATTTGAATGCCTAAAATCATTGTTTGTATGAACAGTGATAGTTTAGCGGTGTCACTATCGGACTGACAAGTCATAGGTCGTCTCGAGTTCGGACCCAAGATACGCACCTCTGATTTTTCTGATTAATTTGCGTCTTTGCGTCTGCGTATTGTATATTGTCACTTGCTCCGGTGAAGGAAAACTTTGTGAGCAAACCAGCATGCCGTTTTTTTTTTTTTTGGTGGGTGGAAAATCATCAAATGACCCCCTCCGCTCTTGGGCAGAGCGAAGGGGAGTGTCAGACTTCTACTGACTAAAAACCGAACCCATGTTCTTTCTTTGTCCTTGCGCCGAGGCCACGTCATCTCGTTCTATAATCCGCGGCCCCGACGGGCATGCCTGAGAGATATTTCTCGACGGCATGCGATGCCAAGTCAGAGAACCATGGGCGTCTTCGAAACCCTGACACCAGACTACACACTAACAACACGATAATATAGATTTTTTGTACATGTCACGTAGACCATCTATCTATCTATATAAATAAAAAGAGAAGTCCTGACTGACTGACTGACTCATCAACGCCCAGCCCAAATCCATACACCTAGAAAGCTGAAATTTTGCACAGAGGTTCTATGTAATGTGGACAAGGAATAAGGAAGAATTTTTCGAAATTCAACCCCTAAGGGAATTATATAGGGGATGAAAGTTTGTATGGAAAGTCGTTTTTTTTCACGCGGGCGAAGCCGCTGGCAAAAGCTAGTAATTAATAATACGCAAAAATAACTGATTTTGATTTTACGAATAGATGCCTTTTTTGTTTTTTTTGGCGTGTGGGAAATCATCAAACAACCCTTCCCGCTGTGGGTAAAGCGAACGGGAGTGTCAGTCTTTTACTGACTAAAAACCACTCATGTTCCTTATTAGCCCGTGTCGAGGCCGCGGTATTCTTTCGAACAACCCGCTGCCCCGACATTGTTAAATTAATAAAAATATGATTATAAAAAACCTCACCTGAATAGAACGTCCAACATTAGAAGGTACAACCGGTATCGCAAAGTACAAGTTCTCTACTCTCTTCCTAAAAACCTTCGAACTGTACTGAACATCATGGTGGTAGACCAAGGGCCTCAAAACATTGGTTCCCATAAAGGTATGGCTACTCTCCACAAATACTACTGCTGCCAGCAAAAATGCTAAAACACACAGCCTCATTTTTAAAAAGTAAAATGTCACTTTTGAATTTAGAATCAGACGTCCGCCCGCAACTGTGGTCCGAACGTAAATGTATGGAGTTAAGTAGTGTATATTAAGTTCGTGTTTACCTATATCTCGGAGTGATAAACTTTGTATCATAGTGTGTCCATATTTACAGTTAATTATAATTTCATAGAAGAGCGTTATCTTTATGATTTTGGTCTAGTTATCGCGAAATTGGTCGTGACCGCACAATTTTGTATGTTGTTTACTTCGACATAGTGTAATAGTTTGGTTACCAAGAAGTGTAAGGTTAGGTTACTTCTACAGAAGTAACGGTAGCATCATTATCTGCCTAGATTTTCCCAACTACTACGTATATTGGGGTCAGCTTCCAGTCTAACCGGACGCAGCTGAATACCAGTATTTTACAAGGAGCGATGCATGGGAACTCCACAATCCAGTTAATACTGGATATTACGATACCATTTGGTAAGATTTGTTGTCAGACTTACAGGTCACTGGCAGCCGGGACCAACAGCTTAACGTGTTTTCCGAAACACGGAGACACCCATCCACAGACCAACCTAGGCAAGCGCGGCTTCACCTGAAGATCGACCCAAGTGGCAGTTAATATTAAGTCATCATCTGCCTAGCCTTTTCCCAACTATATTGGGGTCGGCTTCCAGTCTAACCGGATGCAGCTGAATACCATTATACCAGTATTTTACATGGAGCGACTGCCTATCTGACCTCCACAACCCAGTTAATACTAGGTAATACAATACCCTTTGGTAAGACTGGATGTCAAATTTCAGGTCACTGACTACCTGTAACGACTGCCAAAGATCTATATATATGGCAGCCGGGACCAACAGCTTAACGTGCTTTCCGAGGCACGGAGAAAACCCGGTATGTCGGGCGGTCACCCATCCACAGACCGACCGAGGCAAGCACAGCTTTACCTAAAGATCGACCTGAGTGGCAGTTCTTATTAAGCCACGAGCTCCTCAGTTAATATTAAGTATTGTCACCAATTCCAGGGTAAGTAACATAACACAACATCTCGCCTGTAATTGATTTGATGGATAGGTTTGATTCCCGGCTCGGACTCAATAGGCTCAAACCCCTATTACATGGACTTAAACATAACAGGCAAAAGGTGGGTGTACTTTTAGGTACACCTCTCTAACCCTTCAGGATTAAACGCGTGATGTTATGCAATGAATTCCAGAAGACCAGTCAAAACAAAAATCTCGTTGCCTTCACGCGTCACAATTTTTCCAGTGCAACGAAATGGCGAGCCATGCGTATACATATACGAAAAAATCCTTGCCACACTAAATCCTCCTTTATTAACCGACTAATAGCTTGAAAAAAGCTAAATATAAAATGGAATCCGATGTCCCGTCAGTTTAGTTTTAACCGCGAGGGCTTCGGAATCTCTGCGGCTCGGATTGGCTTGCAAAATAACAAAATGGTAAAAAACCTTCACCTGATAGCGTGTGACAGACCGACAGACGCGCCGGTGGAAGGCCGCATTTATATAAAAGCGTAGTTTTTCCCCCTCATTTGTTTGTTCAGGTTTTTTCTTCGGAAGAGGGGATTTTTCTGTTAAAATTCGGGTCATTGTTTCTCTTTTGAGTCACAGAATGATGATTGCACTCTGTTTGAGTTGTATAACACTGTGTTCTTTTATTATCAGGTGGTTTATTTTTAACTACACTTCATAGACTGTCAGTTACGGGATGCCTCACATGATTATCAAATATTATGCGCCCTCGATATTTCGGCGGTGTTGCAGGTGCAGGCATAAATATGGGAATGGTGACCACAAGTGAGGTAGATATCCCACGGTCGTCGGTCTTCTCCCCAAAGACCAGTCGCTTCTTGAAGGTTTCCCACCGAGAACCTCAGACCAACAAAAAAAGGAAGACGGCGCGCCACGAACATCAAAAGACTTTTGATGTTCGTGGCGCGCCGTCTTCCTTTAGGAGAAATGCGTGTGGTTTTAGTGTAGGTGTGTGCGTGAGCTTGTATGTTTACTTGCTATAGGCGCGTGGTTTTGTGACTTCACTGTTGGTGTTCGCGGCGCGCCGTCTTTCTTTTTTTCTTGGTCTGAGCCGAGAACAATAAAAAAAGACGCTGGTGCAATTATTGTAATGTGCAGACAAATCTATCTACCCTCTTTCTTAGTCCTTACAATTTATTTACAATCCACCCGCATTCTCCATTAATCCCGCGATCATGGCGCTTGCAACAGCGTCGGAATATCGGAAGGTCATATTATTGAATAATCACGGGAGAAATCTCGTAAGTGACCTATAAGTGTATATGTATAAACCGTGAATGCTTAAAACAGTTTTAAAATATCTAAAGATGTGGTCAAGGAAAACAAACCCATAGCAACAGAGGTAGTCACATCAATTATGAACTCTATTTTATTGCAACAAAGAATACAAAATCAAGCATAAACATAAATATCGTAGTGCAACTCCCTGGCGCGATCGCTCTTCATCCGAAGATTCACGAAGTTGTAGCCGAGCCCGCCTTGTGTCACGTTAGCTGATGCGCCGGAGTGCGTCAGGTCGTAAGCGAGGATACCCTGAAGTAATACAACAAATGATTATAAGCTTTGTTTACCGAAAATTAAGTTTTCTTTCTGTGTCTTCAGTGTGTGCCTCAACTTAAATCCTTTAAGGTGCAAGTAGTTGAAATTCATAAGCACGTTATCAACGAAGTGGGAAGATGTAACTCCAACTTCACTAGGTGGGGCTACCGAAATGAAACATCAGCGGGGTAGGGGTGTAGAGCTGCTACATAAACTATGCTCCACATTTCTACCTTGCCATCTTAGCCCAATAACATGCAGCCACAGTAACTGCTACCACCGATGACGCGATGGAAGAGCCGAAGTTCTAGACTAAATTTAATTTTTAATTTTTCGTGGCAGTCTTGCGAAGAAGAACTATGAACGAAATAAAAGACAAAAAGAACGAAGTAGATATCTGAGTAGAAAGAATTACTAACCACAAAGGTCCTTAATCTTCATCGAAAAAATATATATAACCACACGTGATTGTGGACATGGTGGTCCGTTTGGACTAACCACAAATTATGTAGGTATTTAATAAAAAAAAAAAATAACACGGCTTCTTAGTATAAATTACCAGACCTCTCAACAAAACTAATAATAATTACGTAAAACTAAAATAATTAAATAATTACCTGAATACTCCTGGAAAAGCCGATAGCTGGCAGCGTGAAGTTAAAAAACTCAATCCTCTTCTGGAACATCTTGGATCCATACCGAGCTTCCTTATGGTACACTAGAGGCCGAAAAACGCTGGTCCCCATGAAAGTATGTCCACACTCTACGAAGACTACAGCAGCAAACAAAAGCACGACAGTGTACACCTTCATTTTATAAAATTTTTGAAGAGCTACTGTTTTTTTTGGTCGACACTGTGAGTTTGGTCTTATGAATGATGATTGCGAAGTCCACTGTTATATTTTACCTGTTATCGTCTAATTTTGCATCATTAGAAACTGTAATTAGGGTTCCGTAATTGCTTGTTATTGTAACGTTTATATTAATTGAGTATTATTATTTAACGCACCCACGATACAGGAGAAATTTCTAGTGTGGGGCAAAGTTTTTTTTTTTAAATGGTGTCAGTAACTTTTAAATTATGGTCTTCGTAGAGAAATTGGAGACGGTACGCTTTGAGCATCGTTTTTGTTTGGTATTGCCCATTTGTTTTGGTCTAAAAGCTGGTAGAGCAGAGTTTCATGAAGGACGGTCTGTAATCAGTAAAAGCGGTTCTTCAAATTGGTCTGAACAAAACCGATACCAACTTATTGATTCGCTAGGTGGCTACCTCGATGCTGTCTTTGTGATTCTTGAATGTCAGGGCTTGTTTGCAATTCCCATCCATCTAAGTTCTACGCTTATTTTTGCATGAAACAATGAGATGCAAACAATGCCCCACCTGCTGGAGTGTCCCAGGTTTCCGTTTACCTACACTGTTGACAACCTGAGCAGTGCTTCTGCTGTTGCAATAAACGTGGAAACCTACCTAAACTCTGCCTAAACTGTGTTATATGGAAGTAACATCAACACGACAAGAGGAAGAAGAAAGAAGCAACTTATTACAAATCATTTAGCGCCACGGTTCGTTGTGTTGGCATTTTCCATTTTTATAAAAAGATGTACTGAACCCTCCTTGCTCATGCAACTCGACATTACCCACTATTAGTACTATTACTAAAGTTAACGTCACAACCAATAACAAATGCATTAGTTTTCTTAATGGGCGTGTTATCAGCCGTCAATGCGGGCCCTAATAGTGATTTTATGGTAAATTAACTGTTATTTGCATTCATTCAAGTGTGTGTCAATAGTTTACTATGCTAGTGGACTAAACGATGGGAATTTTAGTACTGATACGTAAATTACTTTCGGCTGCAGGAGGATACAAATGAAACCAATATAATTTTCCTAAATAATTTAATTGAAATGATTACAATTAAATCGGTAAAACTAGGATATCCGACAATAGGGTAGTTGACTACAAAAATCTAATTAGTCCGTCAGATAGATTTCCAAAAAATATTGAACACGTATTTTTTCTTTTTTCTGACCTGACCGCCGCATGGGCGGTCAGTTCTTTGTAAGAAGGTTAATTTGCTGAATATTTGCTTTAAAACCGATGCAGGAAACATCTTCAGTAAATCGGCATCGGAGACATAACTGTGAGATCCATCAACCCACACTGGGTCGCTGTGGTGGAGGACGACCCCTTATTCTTACAAAGAGGAGGCATATGTCCTAGGGGTGGGAAGGTTCTAAAGGTTACATGCTCATTATGGGGCGAAAAGAAAAACCGTCATAAAAAAAATTGGGTTGAACAGTCCTGTACCAGTATCTATTTAGTACCTACCATTTCCCAATAAGTACCTGCCACGTAATAGGGGAGCGCCTATTACAATCAACCTTGCACAAATCCAGACCACAGACCGCTAAGAAACTTCAAGAAAAGAAGTAGAAAAACAAGACCGTCCTCCAATCGATACCACTAATCCAGTACAAACTTCCTCCCCTGAAAACGATACACAGATTTTCCAGAATATTCCTATCCTATCAAAGCCCCTATTGTTATCAACGTTATCAGCCCACTTTCCATACAAATAGCTTCACAATACGCGATAAAAACTTCCTACAACATTGTTCAAGCGTTCGGGTGCACAATTTGTTCCCTTTAAGCTAAGACGGGCAATGTTGGCCAATGTTCGACAATGGCCACAAGTCTGTAGCAGGTATGGGCAAAGTTGTATAAATTAAGTTGCCAACTTAAATTGACTCTGCTATCACTAGTCGGGGTAAAGGCGGGGGCACACAAGATAACAGAGATCAACTGTTTTGACTATTGTTATTTTTGTATGGTGATAAGTCCGGGACGTGGAGTTAGAAGTACTCTTTTGACCTGTAAATAGTTGTTGTTATCTTTACACGGGTTTCTTATGTATCATGGTGCTAGGTAATATTTTTTCCTGCATTCACACTACTTTTAACGACATTAAGGTGGGTACAAAATTACAGATGGAGAAGAAAGAATCTAATCTGGGTATAGGTAACAGGGGTAAGAATTGAATCATTTCAGTCCCGGAGTTCTGATTAAACGAAAAATCACGGTTTACGGAACGCCCAATGTTACGCATTCAACACATTGTGCTGATGGATGGCACTGAATAGTCCAGGAGTAAATTCGGCTGCGTTTGTGCGGCGGCTGTTGTTTGACGCAGATACATGAAACAAAAAAAAAACATGGATGTGCAACGCATACAAAATATTTATAAACACAACAGGACGGAACAAAAAAAAAGTTAACAGCTTTTTACACCTATTAAACAGCTGCGTGACATAAAATAGACGTTTTCATTTCCTGACGACTAATCTAGCCCACGCCAGCTTCATTTTCCGCGCCCATTGTGCACTCAACCTATGCCACCTTAGTCAAAGTTCGATATTGTACGGAACAAACATTGTTCTATAGTTGACTTGAATAATTGTTATTTGCCTGTATCCGCCGCGATACATTGTTGATGAACACAGATCGACATGATTGATGGTAGAGGCACAGATAATATAATACTAGCGTAGTAGAGGGGACTTCGACATATTGGTGACTGATTTTTAACGACGTGGAAAAGAAGGAATTATAAAAATTATTGATTTTTTAAAAAAACGCAAGATTTTCCCAAAACACTTTAGATGAACTTTGTTCTTCCATATTGTGATGATACGAGTAGAATACTTGTCTTGTTAACTAACTCACTTATTCCTAATGAAGATGAAAAAAGATTGCATGTAGCGGAGATGAGAATGTTGAGATCGAAGTGTGGTGTGGCAAGAATGGATAAGGCAAGGAACGAGTATATTTCAGAGGACGATTAAAAAAGGGTCAGTCACAGAAAAGCTGAAAGGGAATCGACGATCTTGGTATGGACATGTGATGAGACGAATCGCATGTAAATGTGACTAAAATAGTGTTGAATATAAATGTTGATGAATGATGAGGGACAGGAAGACCACGGAATCAATGAATGGTTTGTATGAGGAATAATATAAAAAAATGATAGAGGGACGGTTAACAGAGGAGAATGGATGCAAAAAACGAGGAAAATGGGACAAATATGGCAGAAAGATAAGTTTTTTTTATAATTATTATAAATGGGCTTGCTCTTGACTTCAATCTTGCCCTAAGGGCAGAGATGATGTCGACGATGGAACGAGCTTACCCAGTAGAAGCCTGTTTACACGCGACTTAAACAGATTAGGGTTATTATGAACTCGGAAAAACCGAAAGATAATGATCTTAACACGTTCCCTGTCCCAGTACAAGGCGTATAAGCCGTTAAAGGATACCTATACCGCGAACCAATTACGGTGCGGAAAGATGATGCTGATCCCTTGCACTGATGTCTAAACTAGATATCAGTTATATGTGGTTACAAACACGGTCGAAAATGTGTTTAAAAAAAACAGCAAATACAGCATCAATTCGGTGTCAGTTTTTATTTTACTCGGTACCTACTGTACGTACAATAGTTTCCGGTTCAATATACGTCGGTATGCAGCCGGCATTTCGTAACAGATTTCCAACATTCGTCATACCAAAATATTTTGCGAGCATGGAGCAAAAACTGCCTGTGTCGTGAAAATACATGCTTGCGGAATTTCCTCGAATTTCTTTATATTTTTGGAAAACCAAAGATGAGTCTTCGTTTATTACTGTAAGGTTTGGTAAAAAGCGTGACCTATTTCAACCATCAATGTTGATTTCAGATGAACTGCGTCGGTTTTTCCGAGTTCATATAACCCTAATCTGTTTAAGTCGCGAGTAAACAGGCTTCTACTGGGTAAGCTCGTTCCATCGTCGACATCATCTCTGCCCTTAGGGCAAGATTGAAGTCAAGAGCAAGCCCATTTATAATAAAAAAAAAATAAAAAAAAACTATTCGATTAACCTCATAGCACATGCATGAGCTTAAAGTTAGCATAAGTCACAGGCCTCCTTTCTAGAGGCTATTTCCTCTTATAGAAAGCAGGCCCGTGTCCCAGCAGTGAGAAGATTATAGGCTAATGATACTTATGCTATACTTAATCCATTTTAGTAATTTAGCCGAATATCCCATCAGGAATTTCTAAGTAGCCGCCGCTTAGTCTGGGTTTTTACCCGGTGGATGACAATAGGTTGGCGAAATATGTGTGTACTATTAGGTACACACGGCTACACATCAAGCTATACAAAACCAGTTAATCTTGGCCTCACTTTACTAGATCTTTTCGCACAATGAACGAACAGATTATACTGGTTTTGTATAGCTTGATGTGTAGCCGTGTGTACACCTCTGCCCATCCCTTCGGGGATTGCAGCCCTGCTGTCATTAATGTTAAACAGATCTGGCAGAATGTCGGCCAGTACCGTTTGTTTCTCTTTCAGGCCAACACTGCTGAACGGATTTGGATGAAACTTTGCACGCAGATAATTTATAACCTGGATTAACACAGGATATTTTTTATCCTGGTAGTATGATCCGTTGGATATTATTATAGAAGTCGCGGCCATAAGCTAGTACTTTTAAAAACTTAAAAACAGAAAATGAGCATCACTTCCTTCTTTCCATCTAAACGAGTGCAATAGTATTCAATTGGAGCACGTCACCCTGCCAAGATGATTGCAGTAAGGAAATTAAGTTTAAAACTGCGCGAATTTGGCACATGCAACCGTTGATAAGATCGGCATTCGGCGGCCATCTTTGAAGAGCTTCTTCTAGTTGCATCTTACAGTTTGGTTACTGTGTTTTGATTGCTTTTAATTGAATATTTTAGTGGGATGTGGTTCCTAAATACTTGGTTGTATGGTTTTTATAGGGAAAATCGCATTGAATTATATTAGCTTGTGCTCGTTTCACGTTCGAATTTTAAAATCGAGACGTGTGGAATGGTAAACGAAGACATTCGAAGAGAAACCTCTAAAATTTACAAATTATGGTCTCAAACGCAGGAGTCTTTTTTTTTCATTCGCATTCGTTATCCAGACTGTGATGAATCTTTCCGACCCAAGTTTGTGCTTTATAGAGATTTATTACAATGAAATTTCTATAATATACCTACGTGTAGACGTATAATATAGAAATGTCATTGCAATAAATCTCTATTAACCGAAACACTCCCATTCCACAAGATAAACCATCATCATGTACTTACCTAGTCTTTCCCAACTATGTTGGGGTCAGCTTCCAGTCTAACTGAATGCAACTGAATATCAGTACTTTACTTGGTTGTCATACTTTCGGGATACTGATTTAAAACTGCGCGAATTTGGCACATGTAGCCCTTGATAAGATCGGCGGCCATCTTTGAAGAGCTTCTTCTAGTTGCATCTTACAGCAACTGGGTTGGTTACTGGGTTTTGATTGCTTTTAATTGAATATTTTAGTAAGAAATGGTTCCTGAATACTTGGTTATATGGTTTTTATTTGGACAATCCCATTGGACACTAAAATATAGTGATCGTTTGACGTTTGAATGTTGAACTTATACGTTTGGTATACGTCGAGCAAATTCTAAAATTTGGAAAGTCTTTGATTGAAATAGATACATAACATCATGCCTGTAATCCCGAAGGGTAAGGCAGTAGTATACCTAATTGGACATACATTTCGATAGAACAAAAAAAAGCAATGCATTGCATTTTGTTTTTTTCGGTTATCTATGGTTATATTAAAGTCCCAAGAAATATGGCGAACCTGTTGCCATAAACCCGGCACAAATCTAGACTCCGTGGCTGCTACTGAGAAACTCCTAACGAAAAAACCAAATAACACTACCCGTCCCGGAAATCGAACCTAGAACCTCATGGACAGCAGTCACGCTTCCAACCACTAGCCCAACAAAGCAGTCAGCTAGATAGATAACCAAGATAATACTCTAACTCCAACTTTCAAACAGAAAACTTGAAGCAAGAAAACTTTACCAACTTCAAAAGAAAGTAGATTCGAGCTGTTAATATTAAAATCGATAAGACGGGACGCCCTCGCGAAAGAGGGAAGAGGGAACTGATTTTGAAGTTGTGTTAATTTTGTTTCAACCGATTATCGAGTCTGTAACTTCAGTTAGGTCTGTTAATGGCTGATAACTGTTCAAGAGTTTGCGATGTTGATTGTTTCAGGCTACATTGCCCATTGGCAACTCGTTTTGAGTTTCTAAGGAATTTCGCAGTATTATTGCTTGCGATTTGAGGAATAAAATGGTAATTTGGTAATTGGTAATTTTGTGGGGGTTTTAATCGTGAACGTTTTGGTTTATGATTGGTTAATTATTAAAATAAGATATGCGAAAAATGATGACTTTACAAAAATAATGACTTTCGGTAGAATCACTGGTCCTTGAAGTACTAACTATTTTATTGTAAGTTTCGGTTTTTTTTTAAACGTTGCCCCCACAATAGTATTTTTTCTATATTATGGATGTGTTTAGAAACATTTAAACTTTAAACAACGACAACATGTAGGCCATACAAATTCGTGTACGAGTAATTATTATATAATTTTATCCCATTTAGAAAAACCCATTTTCAATGAAAATATTTAGCTGATTTTAGGTTGATGCCACGAGAAAGCTAACGAGTTTGCAGTAAGCTAACAAAATCAGCACAACTTATAAATAAACAGTTTCCATACAACCTTTTTCTTAATAAAAGATCTTATCTAAACACTGGGGAAGAAGCGAATTTTCGAAACTAATCCCCAAAGAAATAGAGAAAGCAAGAAAAAAAGTATAAAATTAAAATTTCAAATTTTAACTCCATTCCCAATTTTAAAGTGAAAAAAAAAATTAAATTGCGGGCGTCATTACGTTCAGAAATAAACATTACCGTAAAATGAAACGGACTGGCGAAGATACCAACCGGAAAGGTTGGTTCTAACATAATTTTTAACGTAATTAGAACTGTTATTGCTTCGGGGACCTTCTCTTTCTATTACAGCTAACTTTGTTTTTCGCTTTTAAGATTTTTAGCTGTAAATGTGACCTAATTAGTCCTCGGAGACAGTGTCTCGTTAGATTAGCTAAATAGGTACCTACTGTTGCGGTTTCTGCCATTTTTCTCGGAATCACCCTTTTGTTTGCAGATGATATAATTTTAATTGTTTATTCTTCATTATTTAGGGTAAGGGTTTTCTTGTGTTTTGATTGTGCCCAACGGGGTGAGAATTTAATGTTGTTTTGTTTGGCGTTTTATAAATCTGTCAGTTTATGTGAAGTCATAGGGTGAAGTATTTAATATCGTAAGTCGTTTTAATGACTTCAAGATCGTTATGTCGGTGTTTTCTTGAGAAAAGTCAAGGCAATTCTTTTTATACTGCCTTTTGTTTTTTTTTGGTGTGTGGAAAATCATCAAATGACCCCCCGCTCTTGGGCAGAGCGAAGGGGAGTGTCAGACTTCTACTGACTAAAAACCGAACCCATGTTCCTTCTTTGCCCTTGTGCCGAGGCCACGTCATCTCGTACTATAATCCGCGGCCCCGACGGGCGTCGGCCCTTGCGGGCCCCTCCTTGCTGACATCTCTTTGAGGCGCGCGTGGAACACGAACGCGCCGCCGACACGGTCTGTTGCCGTCATGACGACGGCCGGACGGCGAGCTAGCCCATTACTCACCGTCCACAGGCCCGCGTCTACGGTGGCCGGAAGCCATCACGTGGCCCCCGACGCCCGGAGCGCCTTCCGCGGCGGCTGGGACGTTGAGAGGTTCTGTCTCTCTCTCGTTCCTCCACCTCCTTCGCTAGCATCACTGCTTCGCAGAAGGAGGCGACGGCGTCCCATTCCTCCTCGCCCCGGACCATGTCTTACACCAGGGCCGGACGCGAGAGGTCGCCGCCGCCGATCGCCGCTACGAGAACACGGCGGGGCTCCGCCCAAGCAGGGCACACCTCCAATGTGAGCTCCACCGTGTCCTCCGGTCGATCCATATATTTTTATACGGGTGCTAATTAAACTTCTTTTTAATAGCATTATTTGCATCTAAAAATCTAACTTGCCTTCTAAATTACTAAGTCAGCCACAATTAACGAGCATCTAAATAGTACTATCTTAGCCACAAGTTATCTTTTTTAAAGCCACTCTAAATACAACTCAGCATCGTGATTATTTTTTAGCATGTAAATTTGTAACATGGATTCAAACAGTAAACTTCTAAAATATTAAAATATGGCATCAAAAAAATATTCAATTAGCTTCTAATTTATTAACTCAGTACGTTTAAATTATAACTCATGCCACATTAACTGAGCATCAAAATTTAATTAAAATTGTCATCAAATATTATATTGTAGCCACTAATAGTATGTATAAACTCCTGCCGTGTCATCGAAAGGCTTAAATATAGAAGTTCAGAGTACTTAATGACCTAAACATACATAACATGTTGTGCTACAAAAGTTATCGACAGAATCGCTTCAGAACTTCATTTTTATCGGAAAACTAGACAATAAATTGTGAAAACATTTCTGCAAGCAACTCGGAAGTAGCGCTCGCCGGCCGCTGCCGCGGCACCGCTCGCTTCGCTCGCTCGGCTCGCGCGCGTTTGTCACAGTTTTAACCTAACCTATTTCCCTCAGTTTACAATAACGAATCATACAATCTGCCTGTGACTAGTCAATTAGACAATGGTTAAAACATTTCTTTGACTAATAGGTATTTTTAACGTAAATATAATAATCTAAAGTGTATCAAAAGTTGACATTTCATATATATAATATACGTTGGCGCTCTCTGATTGGTGCAAATGGCCGGTCACTGTCGTCTCGCGCGCTCGCGCCAAATCTTTCTGTTGCTATTTTCACGATAAAAGAATGTGATGTATTATTTTACATGCGAAGTTATAATAAATGATGTTGACTACGGTCGCTTCATTTATATTTTTTGAGGGCCTTGTGTTGAAGCTGTAAAATGTAAAATGGTGGTGAGATATAAATTCCGTGGCTGAGTTAGTAAATTAGGTGCCTATGTATAAATAACAAGGACGAGTTAATATAAATGTTGATTATCACTTGATGCTTTCTATAGAACATTTAGTGGGCGTTGTAAAGAAGACGAATTAGTATATTAGAGGCTATATAATTTTCCCGTGGCTTAGTTATAAAATTAGAAGTTTGATCCTGTGGCCAATTAAAAAAACTGTGGCTCGATTAATTATTTCTCTTTTTATACTGCCTCGTTTTGATCTAATGGTCGCAAGCATGACTGCTGAGTATGATGTCTTGGGTTGGGCAAAGTGGTTTTGGGTTTTTCCATCAGAACTCAGTAGCAGTCACGGAGCCTAGATTTGTGCCCGGTTGATGGCAATTATAGGCTCGCCCCCTTTTACTTAGGACTTAAACATAACTAGCGACGTGTGGGTGTACTATTAGATGTATCTCTAACTAACCCTTCGGAGATTACAGTCGTCATGTTATGTTATTTCTTTTTTATTAAGGCAACCATATTTCGTCGGGACTGCGGGTTGTTCGAAAGAGATACTGCGGCCCAGACACAAACTTCCTTATTACAAAAGGTAGTTAAACCTGGTTTAACTTAGACCTGGTTTATCTCGCATGCTGTCAGTTTCTTTTGAATATTATTGAAGTGAGACGTCATGCGAGATAAACCAAGTCTAAGTTAAACCAGGTTTAACTACATTTTGTAATAAGGCGGAAAGGGTTAAGAAGGAACATGGGTGGTTTTTAGTCATTGAATGATTTTCCAACCACCAAAAAAAAATGCATCCATATTTTTCTAAAACCGTCAAAGTTATCGAAAAAACAGTAACCCTGAAAACAAACAAGACATTGCATTTAAATACATAATATTATACTGACGACACGGTTGGCGCAGTGGCTAAGCGATTGGACTGCTGCGCTACGTGTCGCGGGTTCGATCCCCGCACGGAACAAGTATATTTTGTATGGCCCACAGATAGTTGTTTCGGGTCTGGGCGTGTTTGTGTATGTGAGTTTCAATGTTTGTAAACGCACCGGTCCACGATACAGGAGAAATTCATAGTGTGGGGCAACGTTAAAAAAAATACATACATCGTGCATCAGCCATACACACCAAGCAAATAAGTATTATGTGTCTTGTCTTGTATTATTATCGGTAAGCGAAAACTCGACTTTTTCAACTGATGTGAGAATTGTGGGGAAAATTACTTTCAGTACGACATCCTATAATGTCATTAGAGATCCCTTTTAGAGATTTATTTACTATAAAACCTATTTATGTGAGTGTTTGTGTATTTTCGCGACGAAAACGACGGATAAAGATTTTCGTAATAGGATTTTTATTTCGGGAATAGGTTGTTTTGAGTACAACGACAGATAAAGTTACTTCGCGCGTTTCTTATGTAATAACTACTTGAAATAAATATACAGTCATTTGCATGTCTAACGCCCAAATACTCAAACGTCACTCAATTATAAGTTGCACTTAAATCTCGTGCTGTCTTTGTTCCTTTAACGCAGAGTGACAGAGATAGCAGGAGTTTTGAGGGTTACTTATAATTGAGTGACGTTTGAGTATTTGGGCGTAAGACTGTTAAGTATGTTAATATTGATTTTGTTGTCTCTACATAAATTCGTTTTATGTTCAAGTTGATCTTCTAGCAGGGCATTTAGAAAGATTAGAAGTCTTTTTTAGCACCATATATGTTTTCACAATGGTATGAAAGGCTCAGACTCGTTGGTCTAGTAGTCAGAAGCGCGACTGCTGTCCATGAGGTCCTTCGATTCCCGGATAGGGCAAAGTGTTATTGGGTTTTTGGAATTTCTCAGTAGCAGCCATAGAGTTTAGATGTGTGCTCGGTTGATGGCAATAGGCTCGCCCCCTATAACATGTGACCATAAACATAACTGGCGAAATGTGGGTGTACCTCTGCGGCGATTGCAGGCGTTATGTTATGTTATGTTGAAATGCTTAGGAGTAATGTCATGGAAAAAAAATGATCCGATGATCCTATAGTGACACATAAACTCACGCCCTTTTCCCATGGGGCCTTCTTTTTTTTTCTTTGTGGGTGGAAAATCATCGAATAACCCCCCCCCGCTTTTGGGCAGAGCGAAGGGGAGTGTCAGACTTCTACTGACTAAAAACCAAACCCATGTTCCTTCTTTGCCCTTGTGTCGGAGCCGCGTTATCCTTTCGATAATCCACAGCCCCGACGGGGCCTTGAATCTAAATGAGATAATTACCAATTTTGACACGTATTACATTGACTGATGTTTAACCAATCACGATGCTCGGAGCTAGCTATGCTAGCATCATTACGCCCGAATACTCGAACGTCACTCAATTTTAAGTTGCACTTAAATCTCGTGCTGTCTTTGTTACTTTATAAGAACCAGATGAGTGAGCAATGGCGAGTTGACTCTTGCCATCAGATAAGGATTTTGTTCACTTTGTTCCGTATTTCGTAACTCGAATTTTCAACATCATACTAGCACAGGGTAATGTACAAAATTCTCTTTACAGAACCGTATGTTTTTGACAAAAACTTTTCCCATGGGGTAGGCAGAACAGAACGCCACATGCTACGATCGATCCGTACATACTCCGTTTGCCTCGTTCACATTCATACATTTTATGTCTTTCACAAAAAAAAAAAAATTTTTTTTAATCTTCGGAATGTTTTTGATTACACAGAGTCGTTAATTTAGATATTAACTACTAACTGTTCTCTAAACTAAATAAAGTGGTTATCAAACTAATAACATTGCTGAACAAACTAATATATCAGTAATTACTACTGGAATTGTAATCAATTACGTACGTAGGGAGGCAATATTTAGTATTTAAGAGCATAGACGGGCTGCGTATAATATACGTATATATAACTATTGCCGTCGCGCTGCGCTCTAGCAACCAGGCGGTATCAATATGTGAGTGCGATAGAGACAACTGCAGCTCAGAACGATTGTACCTATAAAAAACCTTGACCGATCGACGTTTCGTATTCTCCTGTTTTCTCCTCGAAACCTAAGCCAATTAAATTATATTTGGTATCAAAATTTAAAGGAAGAATAGATCTATGCCCCTATTACTTGTTTTTATTTTAAAAACTTTTCAATTTTCTTTGGTAGTCATCTGATTACGTAGGTAAAAACGGGGTATTTTTTTAGGTTTTTGGTAAGTCATATTTATTTTTGTAATAAATTTTTTGAAAAAAAAAATGACAGGGGCATGCCTTCAATAGACCTGGATTTTTATAAATAAAAACGATTACTCTAGAGGCATTATCCAGGAAGAGAATAGGGGAATACATTTGTATGGAAAAATGCAGCCCGTCTATGCTCTTAACAATTTAAATAGGAAGGCTATTTAAATAGTTAAGTTAAATATTATGTAGGTGTTGATTAAAGTAATGAAAACCACTTTGTTTGTCTGTCTATTCACTTTTAACGTCCTTCTTTCGGTCAAACGTTTTAGATGAGGCACACAGAAAGGCTTTTTTAACCGACATCCCAAAAAGGAGAAGGTTCTCAATTCGATTAGTATGTTTTTTTTTTCTTTTCTTTGTATTTACACCGATTACGCTGCGATTTATGACCCGATTTACGAGATTCTTTTATAGTTTTTATTGTAGAAATCATTCGCGTTCTGGGTGGAGCGGAAGGGAGTCTCAGACTTCTATTGACCACCCATCCATGTTTCTTCTTAGCCCTTTATGTTCCGGGGCTGCGGTATCTCTTTCGAACAGTTCCGCGACCCCGGCAGGAACAGAAAGGCTGCAATCTATGGTAGGACATTTTTCACGCTTTAACAGCTGAACGGAATTCAATAGGCACACAAACCATGACCTAAGGGTCCTTTTAATCCCAGTTCACATATTCCCGTGGGACAATTTTCAACCTTCACCCGAGTGAAAACCGAGGGCAAAAGTTATTGTATAATAACCCGGTTCTTTGGGACAGCTTGTTGGATATTGTCAAATATTCTACTCCGACACATATTGACGGTAATAGGCCACAGTTATTATGGGAATTAGGATGGATTTTCTATTACCAGGAACTCTATATTGTTTGTATGTATAATATATATTGAAAACAAATATAACACTAATGTAATACATCATCATCTGCCTAGCTTTCTAGTCGCATAGGATGCAACTGAATACCAGTATTTTACATGGAGCGGCTGCCTTTCTGACCTCTACAATACAGTTGTTTTTGGTAATGCGATACCCCTTTGGTAAGAGATGGTTGTCAGACTTTCGGGGCACTGACTACCTGTAGCAACTGTCAAAGATCTACAATTGACATGACAACAATGCAATCACTGATAGACTTTTAAAAGAATTTCAAAAATACTTTTTCCAATTTTGAAAAGCCAAGGTGGTGGTCTTATCTTCTTGACATAACCACTCTGCTCTGTCTCCTAAACTATAGGTTATCCTAATTTAGGAGACAGGGTTATATAAATTACTAACTGATGCCCGCGGCTTCACCCGCGTAGATGTCGATCAAATTATTTACTAAAATATCCTCGCGAACCACTCTATTCATTCGTAAAAACAACATGAAAATCGGTGCAGTCGTTTTTGGGTTAATCGCGAACAGACATACAGACAGAAGCGGCGGAGGATTTTGTTTTATAATATGTTAGTGATTGTGCACAATTTGCAACATTTGTTTATTGTTTTTGTGTTATTGTGAATAAAATATGATAACTCACTCTTTCACAACATCTAAAAAAGGTTAGAGGGCAGAAAAATTACCTTACCGACCTTCTAAAGGTCAACAATGATACGTACCAAAAAAGCCTTTATACCAAACAGCGATACAGTATTATTGCTTACAACAACAATAAAATTTGTTTTATCGTACCAATATCGTGCGTTTTATTTGTCGCTGATATTCGCTGGGTTAGTGTCGGGTTGCCAGTTTATGGAGTTCGATTTTGGTATAAGTATGGGGTAATCTGGGATTTTTGAGAATGTCAGTAACCTAAAGACGTGTGATAGGAAATTGGTACACTGCTGGTCTTTGACTTGGAATTTCACAAGTTAATCTTCAGTAAAACCTGATAATACTAATTGAAACCACTAATATATAAGATTTGGCTCCAGATAAAATAGAGCCGTCTTTCAAAAACCAGATGCAGCTTGATAGCAGCCCAGTATACTAGCTACCATAGCTTTGAAGCTTCATCGATGCCTACTAAGTTTCTAATAATAACAACTAATCAAGAAGGAAAATTCACGAAGAGGTCAGAATCACAACTTCTAAGCTGTTCCACTTCGCAAAAAAAAAGATAAAAAGACGGAGTTGACTACCATGCTTTTGCAATTGAGGAGGAACAAAGAATAAAGAAATTAAAATAATAATGTTTCATTTTGCAAGAAGATTACGAAAACCAAACAAACTCATAGACGCCAATGTATTTAGGGGAAGACTAAACCCATGTTTTCGGCGATTTTCAAACCTTTATCTGGCAACACCGAGCTTAGCCATACAAAACGCTCGCGCTTTCGACATTTATAGCGGTAATTATGACTGATTTAGTGACTGACCAGCCTGCCTCAGTGTTGCCCGTTTATCGGAAATGAGCGAAAACGATATTTATTACAGTCCTGTGTGTTATTGTCTTTTAGAATGTGTTTCTACCAATATTACGCCACATAATTCTCAATTGTTGACGTGTCGTTAAAAGTTATGCTTTGAATGAAAGTGAAAGTGTGTTTGAATATTGGAACAAATACTTTAAGCTTATATTTTTGTTACGATTAATTATTTCTACAAAGCATTTTATTCAGTATTATATATTTTTACTTTTTCATCTCGAATTGTTATCTACTTATGTACTTATATAAAAAAAATGTACCGATATGACAAACTTGGTATATGTATTTGGAAAAGTTGAAGTGTACCTTTTTATCTAAAATCACCTTACAGATAAAGTGAAGAAGAAACAGTCTGATAATAATATCAAGAGAAAATTCGTCTGAACTTTATAATGATTAAGATGGATACGCAGTCCCTGAAGAGGTGATTACACTATAATTACTGCCTAAGCAACATTAGAATTAAGACCACAAAACGAATGAATCCAGAAGGATCAAATTCCCGTCGGGGCTGCCGGTTGTTTAAAAGAGATACTGCGGCCTCGACACATAATGTCTAAGAAGGAACATAGGTGGTTTTTAGTCAGTAGAAGTCTGACAAACCCTACCGCGCTGCCCTTTTAAGTAGCTAATAACACTCATGCTGTCTCTTTTACTTTGAGGTGTATTGTAGCGATAAAAAGACTTTTCGGAACGTTTTGAAGTTAAGTATTCTTTAAATATTCAAGTACGCATTCAACAAGTAGGCAGTGTTCAAAATTTTGATCTCTCTTTAAGAAAAGGCTTTGATCTGTTTTGGGACTGATATTTGTATGTCAATACCAGTATTTTATTGGTGATGTTCTTCAAAAAAGAGAAGAGCGCAGTACTCGCAACCGGCGTGCGTGTGCCAGTTGTTGAATGTGGACGAGGCAAAAGAAGTATGTAATAATTGTAGCAGGTGGCGTTCTGTGGTTTCTGCCTCCCTAAGAAAAGGGCGTCAGTTTATGTATGTATGTATACCAGTATTAACAAAGGATGTCGTGTTATATAGTAACTGTGCTAAGGAAGTCAGATAGACAGGCGCTTCATAAGCGCGGCCCGCGCTGAGCAAAGGAGAACAATTGAAGATGTTTTTGGTACTTGCCCGCCACATTGTTCTCAAACCACTGCAATTGTAAACCCAAACGATTTTAAAAGAGTGTCCATGAAGTTTCTTGCCATTCTTCTCATGAGACCAACGCTTTGGAATGGGCAGCTACAGTACAATCACGAGTTATTATGCCTTGTGACTGGGACTGTAGCTTAGTTTATTTAGCTTCAGTAGTTTACTGCCGCACTCGGAGAGCTTCAGTGGTTGCTTGGGACGTCGCTTGGTAAAGGTTTTTGGCAGTTTGGCATACAAAAGTATGTCAGGCCTTTGCTGGGTGGCGGCTTGAGTAATCGTTGGATATCTCTGAGTGTCGCAGTTAGTTTAATTCGACTATTCAAAAGTGCCTGTAACGGCCTACTTGAAATAAATGCTTTGATTTTGAATTCCAGAAAGCCAGAACCAACAGTGGTGGCCACCAGAAAAGCGCCAAAATAATGAAGCTCGACGAAGTCTCAAAGAAACAATTTGGATCTTGGATCCCGTAACTATGTTAACTAATGACCTCTTTTTAAAAATTCCTACTCCTCCGCTATTCTTTTCTGATGATTTGCTCGTAGTGAATATTCTGAAATACCTGTTGAACGATTTTCCGCTACATTTAACTTAGTACGTAGTAAGCACTAGAAAGTTGTACCCTAGGGTTGCGTAACAGTTTTGGATGCTGCTGCAACTTGGAAAGTTTAAGCACTAGTTATGTTGGCAATGTAAACATAACTAACAATACGGCAAACTGCTGTGGCTAATCGATATAGTTGGTATCGAAGTTTGGGATCATTCCAGAATAGATGCTGAAATGTTTAGAATAGCAGTTCTTATCGATAGTCTATAGCACATACCGCACATAATCTTCCTGTGTTCAGGGTGGACGGGACTATGACGCTAAAATGTTAACGTACTCAGATTAACAGTTTTCGAGAGTTCTTTCGACCCTGTATATTCCCACTACTCGGATTCTGGCCTCCTCTCTATGAAAAGCAAGATGGATTTTTTAACCCATAGTTGGTTTCGCCATTTCTTCTCGGAGGTTGTCGATACGGTAGAAAATGGCGACTCATGATCAAGCTCAAAATCTACTCTCTATAGGATTAATTGCTCTCAGAATTCTAAGTTTTAAAATTCTTCAACAATAGCACAAAGATAGAAAATAAACGATTTTCCCTGTTTCACTTTACCTTGTTTATGTCACAGATTGCCGGAATCCTTTTATACAGACTTTCCTGAAACACTTCATTTACTTTACCCTTTTTATGTAAAAAAGAATTAAATCACAAACAAGTTTCTTCTAAAATATAATTAACTGGATTCTGTCTTCATTGGAGACGGGTGAGAAGGGACAGGAAAAACTGTGGAAAAACGAGTTATTATATACTAGCTTTTGCCCGCGACTTCGTTCGCGTGGAATAGTGACTTCCGGCAGATTTTTGGTTTATCTCCAGAAAAAAAAAAAAAAAAAACTATCCTATGTCCTTTCTCAAGTTCCAAACTATGTCTGTACCAAATTTCACACAAATCGGTTCAGTAGTTTAGGCGTGAAAGAGTAACAGACAGACAGACAGACAGACAGAGTTACTTTCGCATTTATAATATTATAGTATGGAAGTATGGATAAACTAAAGGCATTTGTTTGTTTATTTACAAGCTTAGTCCCTCGAACTTCTTCCGGGTGAAATTATAATTATAGGTATTCTCCGTATTATAATAAATTTAAATTAACTTTTTAAAGGAATCAGTACTCATACTCGTAAATAGTTTTAAATAAAAACTCAGCTTAAAGACTTTTAACTGGAAACTTGGAAGGAAATCGACAGTTTGAAATAAAATAAAACTTATTTTGAAGTAGATGAGGTTCATTTCATAAGATCTGAGCGTTATGGAGTAATTCAATCTGACGAGACCGACGTTTCGTCTTAGCCTTTTTTCGCCTCGAAATCTGAAATAATTCAATTATTATTGACATTAAAATAAAATAAAAAATGATAGGAACCTAGGCATAGTCTAGCATATAATTTTTTTTTAGTTAACGACTTTCCTATTTGTTTGAGAGGACTACTCATCACAGCCGTAAAAATTAAGCACTTTTTGTAATTTTTGGGGGACATATTTCCGTAACTGTTGCTGAAACAAAAATTACAGGGACGTGTCTATAGTAAATCATCATTCAGAAAAGAAAAAGGAGAATACAGTTCGATCATTACTATAGAGAATCGCACCAGCGCGGCACCGTTTTCCCTCTTAATCGCTTATCTCTCACCCCTTTTATTTTTTGGAGGGTTGGAAGTCATCATATGACTGGACAGAGCGGTAGGAAGTGTCAGACTCTACTGACTAAAAATCACCTATGTTCCTTCATAGCCCTTTGTGTCTGAGGCCGCGGTATCTCTTTCAAACAACCCGCAGACCGTGTTTTAATCGCTAAACTCTCATCCCTCAACCCTACTAGTCGAATGAATATCAGTACGGATTAAAAGCGAGCGTTTTGTAAATTTATTAAACGTTTCTGTGGTCTCCGATAGCGTCCGTCCAATACTGTTTGTAGTACTTTGATAATTTTGCTGTTAATTACAGAATGTTAATAATTTGTCTTTGCTCCGGCGAAGAGTTATTTATTTGTGTTTTCGAGTTTAAAGGGGAAAAGTTTTGCTTTAGTATGTTTGAGTTTAGTAGTTATGTTTGAGGAAAATGTTGACATTTTATGGTCCTAGAAGTTGTTGATTGCCTCTCTATGTTGTCACTTTCACAATATTGATATTGTCCAAGCTTGTGATAAACTGTGCACTGTTATTTAACAGTGATAAAATTGCACATGAATTGGAATAAATTGTCGGAGATAGAGTGAGCTAGCGCAAGACGGTTCATTAGAAAGTCATTCAAGGAGGCCATCATCCTCAGCATTGAGAAAAAGCGACGCAAGGATATCCAGGAGGATATAATTGTATACCCCGAGTTCCGCAAAATATTAAAAAGTCGATTGTGTTGTTTAGTTAGCGACTAGACAGAATGGCCGCGGATGTGATTCGCTCAATTGATTGGCGTGCGCACTCTTAGGGCTGTCATTTAGTACAAAGTATATTATAATTTTGTCCAGAAAAATGAGAGGGTTTGAACCATACCCTGCTGCGATGATCAAGTACATGGTGGTGGGTTCATCAGAGCCTCATTGGTCTAAGCAAGAAAACCAGCCAACATAAGCCAGAAAAGGTTGGCTTGAGTTCCTAGCTTATTATTAATAATAGTCCTCCTGACCGTTTTCGGTCACGGCGGCCAATCGTAGCAGAGATTAGCCATCTGCGCGGGAGATATTATAGTGCACAAGTGTGTGCGCAGGCACAGGTGCACTCTCTGTTCCTTTCCTCTCATAGTCCGATGGGACGGCAATCCGACACGACTGGAGAGAGATCAGGCGCAGGACCAACGGCTTAACGTGCTTTCCGAAGCACGGGGGTAGGTATTATACCGCCAACTTCCAAACTCCGGGCTACTACTGGGAAATTTCTAATGAAAAACCCAATAGCACTTTTTGTCCGACCCGGGAATCGAACCCAGGACCTCATGCACAGCAGTCGCGCTTACGACCACTAGACCAACGAGGCAGCTTATTATTAGAAACCCCTTCATCATCATCCGCCTAGCCTATTCCCAACTATGTTGGGGTCGGCTTCCAGTCTACCTCCATAACCCAGTTAATACTGGGTAATATTCCTTTGGTAAGACTGGTTTTCAGACTTTAGAAATAAAATATTATATATTATATATTGGTGAGGCGTGTAAATAGCCTGCACCTTTGTGAAGAATGTAAGAAAATTTGAAATAAGAATATACGGCGGATGTGTAACAAAATAAATTAATTTCCCTTCTGATGAATCCTCGACAAACCAATACAAGAGAATTATTAGCAGCAAACATGCCCACGTACCTTGACAATCCAGAGATCCCACTCAGACCCAGGGAGATGGGGGATACCTCGTTCATGCGCACTTGCAAGTATGGGCTGCCGGCCGGCGAGCTAAATCTTCGTGGATCCGCCGGTGGAATGGTGAAAACTCCAAAAATCAACACTGCACTATAAGTTCTCAATGAAGCACAGATGCAGGTCCATTTATTTTACGAGTATCGTCCAGATTTCAACAAAAAGGGATTTTTTGTAGCGGAGCGCGTAGGAGCACACACCGTCTTGTTCAAACGGTCAAGGGGAGCTGTCAGCTCGCTAGTGCCATCTATATGTGTGCCCTTGCGGAAAAAAACTCAAGAAAGTCTCGATACATGGGCGCTGCTTACAGATGGCGTGAGGATTCATCAATTGAGAAGTTAAAATATTTAATTTGAAATACTAACATATTTTATGATATGGAGAAATCCTAAATTATTATTATTTTATTTTTTATATTAAAAAAGGCATTGACGCTTCACCATGCTCGGGGGCTTTGGAAGGACGCAAGTGCTTTCAGAAAGGAAGTGAAAAAATTATAAGTATTTACTAACCTAGATTATGATCAGAAAAACTTTAAGCTTTACGACTGAATGCGAGAAACAAACGATATAAGTTATTTAAATATAATATTTCCTAAACCTTAAGACTATGAATTTCGTGTAAGAGTTAAACTTTATTGCGTTGGAATAGGATATAATTTAACGACGGCACGTTTAAAGTTACCGAACTTCGTTTTTACCATTGCAACACGAATGACATTATCCGTGCCTTTATAAACCTCAGTTATAACTCCTAATGGCCAACTTAGAGGAGCTGAATTATCCTGTCCCACGAGTACGACAGTCCCAACTTCTACGGGTTTGTCCGGAGTTGCCCATTTCTGCCTGACTTGCAGCGTATGCAGATACTCTAGGTGCCATTTCTTCCAGAAGGATTGGACCATACTATCTAACAACTGTTTGCGCTGTGATAAATTAATGCGCTGACCAGACAAATCGGCTGCCGACAAGTACTGCAGTGGAGTCGACATCAAAAAGTGAGCGGGAGTAATAACTTCGGGATGGGGATCGGAAGACAAAACGCTCAGAGGGCGCGAGTTCATAATGCACTCTATTTGAATGAGTACAGTTTGTAACTCCTCATAAGTGAGAAGCTGACTTCCGATCACGCGATAAAGATGCGTTTTTAATGTTTTGATATTCGCTTCCCACATGGAACCAAAATGTGGGGAGCGAGGTGGAATCATTTTCCACATTATGCGGCGGGTTGATAACTCATGTAAAAGAGACGAATTGAAACTTGAATTTAATAAGAATCTATAAAGCTCATCTAGTTGGGCCTTAGCACCAACGAAATTAGTGGCGTTGTCCGAATAAAGACAAGATACTGGCCCTCGACGCGAGATAAAGCGTTTAAACGCGGCTAAAAAGGCATCAGAGGTTAAGTCAGAGACTAACTCTACATGGACGGCCTTGGTTACTAAGCACACGAATAAACAGATATACGCCTTCTGGGCGTGCTGGCCTCTGCGTCGAGTGAGGGTTATGCGTATGGGACCAGCATAATCCACTCCAGTGTGGACAAACGCCTTCGCTTCCGATACTCGGTACTCAGGCAGGTCTGCCATCACTGGAATGGGATGCGTCGGATTTACCCGAAAACATGTGTTGCATTGTCGCAACTTGGACCTAATGACAGTCCTGGCATCTAGTATCCAAAATCGCTGTCTTAGAATAGACATGAGTAGTCCCGGTCCAGTGTGACAATTCATCACATGGTAATGACGGATTATTAGATCCACGATATGATCATGTTTGGGAAGTAAAAAAGGATGCTTAGCGTCAAATGGAAGGTGCGACTTCGAAAGCCTTCCTCCAATGCGTAGTATTCCCTCTTCATCCAAAAAAACAGCTAAACTTTGGAGTCTCTTTGAAAGCAATTTCCCAGATTTAATGAGCTTAATGTCATTTGCAAAGTACACAGATTGCACAGCACATACTATCGCTCGTTCCGCAGCTGACAAGCCCTGAATAGAACGAGGTTCACAATGAACCTTTGGTCTAGCAAATTTCAATATATAGGAAACAATGCGCAACAATTTATCCCATGATGAGGTACGTTGAGCAAGTTGATATAGAAGGGGTTGTTCTACTTGCGTGGTCACTGTTAAGACATTTACCTTGTGCTCGGGAAGTTCCCCACAATTAATAGGAGAAAACGGTTTAACGGGCCAATCCTCAGGAGCACAACGAAGCCAAGAGGGGCCGTCCCACCAAAGTTCATGTGACATTAACTGGGAAGGAAGGATGCCACGAGATAGACAGTCGCTTGGATTCTCAACACCTGCCACATGGTAAAAATGTTGAGAACCCAAGTTCTCCTGACATTGAGCGACTCTATTGCTGACAAAGACTGACCAGCGGTGTGGAGAAGAGTGTATCCAAGATAAGGCTATCATGGAATCCGAAAAGGCGTAAATTCCTGCAATAGGAACACGTAAAGCGTAAGTATCGCGAACAGTTTTTACCAATTTTGACATGAGCACGGCGGCACACAGCTCCAGGCGTGCAAGAGTTGTGACTTTGGTAGGTGAAACCTTTGATTTCGCACAAATTAAGCGGACTATGACACCAGATGGACTAGTAGAGTGTATATAAATCACACACCCGTACCCACCCATACTAGCATCAGCAAACGCGACTATACGAACAGAACAATCATCGGTAACACCCACATGGCGTGGTATGCGTAATGTATCTAGCAATGGAAACTCTTGCATGAGAATCGAGAAACGTTTAAAAATGTCGTCAGGAGCGGGATCATCCCAGCCAATATTGCTCAGCCATAACTCTTTGATGAGCAACTTGGCATAGAAGATCACTGGGGCAACCAAACCGAGAACATCAAATAAGCGTGCGACTATCGAGAGTATATTTCTCTTAGTACATTTCTCAGCCACTCGAGCGGAAGTGAAGAAGAAATTATCCTGAGAAGGTTCCCACGAAAGGCCTAGAACCTTAGAAACATCACTCCCAGCGTGAAAATCGAGTGACTTGCGATGCGAGTCAGGAAGACTGTTTAAAAGAACGGGTGAATTGCTACACCATTTAATAAGGTCAAAATCGCCCGATTTAAACATCTTTATAAGATCATGCGATAGCTGCATGGCGGTATCTTCATTATTCACAGAATACACCAGATCGTCCATATAGAGACTGGTCTCTGCTACTTTAGCAGCTTTGGGATAATGCGGACTGTCAGAGGCCAGCTGTCGCACAGTGCGCATAGCTATGTATGGACTCGACTTAAGTCCGAAAGGTAAGCGATTAAAAGCAAAGGTTAGCACAGGTTCGTTCTCATTGAATCGAAACAAAATGCGTAGGTATTTACGCTGGTCAACGGGTACACCAACGCGTAAATACATTTGTTTAATATCCGCATTTATAGCGATGGGAAATAATCTAAAATTTATTAAAAGAATAAACAAATCTGTTTGTAAATTGGGACCAATATGGAGTACATCATTTAAAGATAATCCTGTATGAGTCCTAGCGCTAGCATCCAATACAATGCGCGGCATCGGTTTGTCTGGCCGAACGACAGCGTGATGAGGGATATAATACCCGTCATCGGAAATGGCAGATTCGTCGACTTGACTTAGGTACCCACTGTCAATATAATCTTTGAGCACTGCATTATAATTTTCCCGCAACATCGGCAATTGGCGTAGTTTCCTTTCAAGCGCAATAAGTCGACGGTACGCGGCGGTGCGGGAGTTACCCAACTCGGCGGGATCCTTACTAAAAGGTAACGCGACGGTATAACGTCCCACATCGTCCCGTGACACGGTCGAGGAAAAAATATTCTCACATTCGGTTTCCTCAGGAGATAAAAAACGTTTATTCTCAACTTCTTCCAATTCCCAGAACTTTTGTAATAAATCATTGAGAGCCAATGCCGTGAAAGGAGAGGAGTTAAGTAAATTTAAATTATCACTATTATGCGGAAAATCACCCATAAAGACATACCCGAATGTGGTCAATAATGCAGGTGGGGCGCGTGAACCAAAATCGACCCTATTCCCCAAGTAAATGTACGGAAACAGTTGAGCGCCCAACACTAGGTCAATATCCCCTGGAATATTCCAGCTTAAATCAGCGAGCGGAAGCGCGTGGAAGTCTACATGGCTATCCCAATTAACATGGTGCGATGGTAGCTGGTCCGTAATGCACTCAACTACTAACGCGTGAATAGTATATTTTTGATCCGGATATACACGAGACTCGATATCTAAATGTACGTATCCTATTATCGGTCGCGATACAGAACCAACTCCTTTAACAAAAGAATTACTCAAAGGAATTATCAGTAAATTAAGTTTTCTACAACAAGCTGTAGTTATTAAATTATTCTGCGAGCCATTATCAATTAAGCACCTCACTATTGTTTTGTGACCCGCACTGTCACTTTTAGCTCGCGCATAAACCTGAGCTGTCGATAACAGCACTATCGTCTTAGCCCTCGCTGCATCAGCTGCCAATAACACGGCCGAGTTGTGAGCCGAAGACGCTGGCGTCACATCACACGAATCAGACGCAATCATCTGTTCGGGAATATCGACCTTATTACTATGAGCATAAGAGCGCGGCACCGCGACGGAAACCGGGGCAGGCAAAGACGCACCGGGGGACGAGAGGGGCGAGGGAGGCGCGACGGACAGCGGCGCAGGAGGCGACGCGACGACTACATTGCAATTCGTAGCTAAAACGTCAGCTGTTTGCGGTTTATTTTCTTTAACAAAATGCAATAGTGTATGATGGCGTTTTTTACATAAATCACAGACTGACGTTGACTTGCAGTTACTCAATCCGTGCAATGTGCTCAGACAATTCGCACACCCACGTTTGGATTTAATAAACTCGAACCTTGCTCTAGGAATCAACGCGGATTTAAACTTAGCGCAGTTGTACAAATGAACATGAGCGTTATCATTACAATACGCGCAGCACGGAACCGTCATCGCAGGTAAACAAGCGGACGAGTCACCTGACTTGCTCACAACAAACGCTTTTGTCTGTGTGCGTGACTCGCGTGGCGCGGAAGCGGGGTTTCTACTAAAGTTTCTCGCGTTCGATTGAGACAAATTCGAACGTGCCAATATCTTTGCCTGATCTTGAACGAAGCTTATCAATAATTTCGTTGTGGGAATTTCAATATCTCGAATGGAAAGTTCAAACGATTGAATAGTCTGTGAATCGATTTTTCTCATTGCGCAGTGCAAAAGAATAAAATCAGCAAGATCCGTAATCTCAAGTTGTTTCAAGGCAGAAATAGATGCACTAAATGTTTCTATGAAAGAATCGAGACTGTTAGCGTTAAATGAACAACTTTTTAAATCCAATATATTATTTAAATAATGCGTACCTAGTGAGCGCTTCTCTTGATATTTTTTAACTAAACTGTCCCATAAGAACTTGTAAGTATCACCCGTAGGCACAATTCCAGCAGTAATCTTCAATGCGTTGTGCGTAAGTCTACCTACCAAGTACTGCACACGCTGTGAGTCAGTCAGCTGATCATTCTCATGAATATTCGACTTGAACGACTCGTAGAAAACAGGCCAATTCTCGGTTTTCCCGTCGAAAGACGGCAGCGCGATAGGAGGCAACTTTATTTTTAGCGGTTCAAAAAGAGTCTTATAGTTACTACTGGATGTTGATGGTGATTGATTACTGTTTATTTTGTTCCTAACACGTTTAATATGAATGTACAAATCTTCAAAGGACTCTAAACAAGCATAATCGACACTTGTACCAGGTTTTATACTAATGTTTATTTGATTAATTTGATCAACAAAAGATTCAAATTTACCTCGAATGTCATCAATTGTCTCTGACTCAGTCATAAAACTTTCATTTTTTCTCGAATCGAACGACGATATATTTTTTGTTAAATCATACAACCGATTAATGCGTTTAAATAACAATCCTTTCTTTTCATGGAGAATAGTTAGTAAATCTTCCGGCTTCAGTTGTTTATCTGTCATTTCGTTAGATAACAAACGACAACAATAACAGAAAAATACCTTACAGGCGGTTTGCAATATTATCGCACCTACCAACTATGAGTGGGTATCTATCTAATTACAATTATTGTATTAAAACGCTCAAAGCCGAGATGCGTTGGTAACTACCTACTTATTTTCATAATATCAAAGCGAATTTTTAAATACGGATACCTACATAGAATGAACTTTACCAATAAATACGTAATGTCGTTCCATGTAAATTATGTACTAAAATAATTGAACAGATTTACCAACAACTACGTAAATTCTATTGTCAATTATGATGCGTTTTATAGGCAATGATTTACCAAAAGTTTACGTAAACTAAATACCTATTGTGCGTTATTGAACCTATATGATTTTTACCAAACAATTACGCAAAAATCTAGGTAACGGTTTTTAACCCGGTTAGAAGGACCAAATAATATGGTGAGGCGTGTAAATAGCCTGCACCTTTGTGAAGAATGTAAGAAAATTTGAAATAAGAATATACGGCGGATGTGTAACAAAATAAATTAATTTCCCTTCTGATGAATCCTCGACAAACCAATACAAGAGAATTATTAGCAGCAAACATGCCCACGTACCTTGACAATCCAGAGATCCCACTCAGACCCAGGGAGATGGGGGATACCTCGTTCATGCGCACTTGCAAGTATGGGCTGCCGGCCGGCGAGCTAAATCTTCGTGGATCCGCCGGTGGAATGGTGAAAACTCCAAAAATCAACACTGCACTATAAGTTCTCAATGAAGCACAGATGCAGGTCCATTTATTTTACGAGTATCGTCCAGATTTCAACAAAAAGGGATTTTTTGTAGCGGAGCGCGTAGGAGCACACACCGTCTTGTTCAAACGGTCAAGGGGAGCTGTCAGCTCGCTAGTGCCATCTATATGTGTGCCCTTGCGGAAAAAAACTCAAGAAAGTCTCGATACATGGGCGCTGCTTACAGATGGCGTGAGGATTCATCAATTGAGAAGTTAAAATATTTAATTTGAAATACTAACATATTTAATGATATGGAGAAATCCTAAATTATTATTATTTTATTTTTTATATTAAAAAAGGCATTGACGCTTCACCATATATATTTTTTTATTATATGGGCTTGCTCTTGACTTCAATCTTGCCAAAATAATAATAATAATAATAATTCTTCTACAATGGGTGTGCCATTTCTGTAGAACGCATCAGGACCGATGGGCCACAGTCGTTACGTAGTGGGTGACTGAAGACGGGTGTTGATACCAGGGGCAGGCCTAGCTGTGGAATTCGAAAGGTTACCGCGGCTCCGACACAAGGGCGAAGAAGAAGGAACATGGGTTTGGTTTTTAGTCAGTAGAAGTCTGACACTCCCCTTCGCTCTGCCCAAGAGCGGGGGGGGTTATTCGATGATTTTCCACCCACCAAAAAAAAAAAAAAAAGGCCTAGAAAACGCCAGACAGTGTTTTTTTTTTAAATGGTGGTAAATCATTAAATGACTCCTCCCGTTTGGCCGGAGCGGAACGAAGTGTCAGACTTGTACTGACTAAGAACCACCCTTAGCCCTTTGTGTCCGGGGCCGCGGTATGTCTTTCGAATAACCCGCATTGGCCGCAAAGTAGCGCTGGAGAGAGAAGAGTGGAAGGTTATGTGGCAGATCTTTGCACACCAGTACAAAACAGGTAAAAAAATACAGTCATAAAAATAAAATGTAAATTAAGGAATTCTTTTTCATCGGCGTCTGATCTACAGAAAATGTAATGTTATCAAGAAACATCTAAATGAAAACCTAATTATTTTTGTCTTGAATCCTGATGGAATTTTAGTTTCGTGTTGAATATCAAATAGAGAAGTTTTATTTTAGTATTCATTTCTAAAACTACTCCCAAAAAAATTTAATGATAAAAAGATAATTATAACTCATAAATAAAAAAACATCAAACGTAAGCAACAACCCTAACTACTTATGATGAATTAAGCAAAAAAAAAGCAAATAACGTCTCCATATAATATTACGAGCATGATTCAGCCTGTATAAACGTAATATTAATATTTACTACTAGCTTCTGCCCGCGACTTCGTCTGCGTTTCCGTCGTTTTTCGTAAAAAAGTACCATTAATAGGTATGTCCTTCCGCACGGTTCAGTGGTTTTGATGTAACAGACAGATTAACTTTCGTATTTTAGTAGGGAAATACATTGTCAATCCACAATACTGTTGAAAAATATCGCAAAAAGGAACCGCAGAATATTATTATTAATAGCTGTGCCCGCGACTCCGTCAGCGTGTAACTCCTTGTACCTATGTTATTAAGTTAATGTATTGGTAATATTGTTTAGATCACTTTCACATGAGGCTTAAGTAGGCACCTATAGCGTTCTATAGGTAAAACTTCAGTCCAAAGCTGGTAAACTACCTATGTTGAAAGTTGACCCGTCCGGCCGTGAACATAAAGATTTCTAGAACTGCTAACCCGGGAAAGAGCGACATATAACTGACCATGCGAGAAACAACTGACACCGAGATCTACTCCAGCAACACGAAAATTCTGCCCTTGAGCCTTATTTATTTACCTACTTCACTTAAAATAAATACCTATAACTACTATATATAATTAATAAAAGTATCTACGGAACGAATATTTAAACACTACCAAAATAACTACTTAATACCTATTTTTTTATAAAATAACAACAAAATAAATTCAAATAAACTATTTAAAGACTAAAAGTCGCGCTGATAAGCACGGTTTGATCAATTATTGTCTGTCAATAAGGTCGAACGCTGAACGCATCAACAGCCAAATATTGAATGAAGCTCGCTCCTGTTACACAAAAATAATCCTTATGGCATGATTCAGTATTCACGCGCAGCTTTAGCGTATTTCATATTTGGTTCAGTTTGATGTTTCTGTACCGATTACTATGATTCTTTTTTTATTGAATAGGTAATAATATTAACTTCCTATTAGGGATGAGTGAGAGTATTATAAACGTAAGAGTAAACAAATATAATCAGAAAGCTCCGAACTGCTAAGCTATCGGGAGTTACACGTGTTATTGTGAGTCAACCATAAAAGATAGACATATGCTGTTGTGGGATATTTTTTAGATAATTTCATGTAGAACATTTCCGTCATAAATGATTTCTATGTAGCTTTAACCATTAAGGCTACACACGCGACGGAAGCTTAAAAAATGGAGCAACTTCTCCCGTTTTCCCAACATTTCCCTTCACTGCTCTGCTCCTCTTGATTGTAGCGTGATGAAAAGTATACTATAACCTCCCCAGGAGTATGAAGAATAATTGTACCAAGTTTCGTTAAAATCCGTCGAGTAGTTTTTGTTTCTATAAGGAACATACAGACAGACAGACAGACAGACAGACAGACAGACAAAAATTTTACTGATTGCATTTTTGGCATCAGTATCGATCACCAATTACCCCCTGATAGTTATTTTGAAAATATATATCATGTACAGAATTGACCTCTCTACAGATTTATTATAAGTATAGATACACAGAAACTGTCTACGCATTCCTACGATCGTTTAGGTACAGTCGAACAAAGAGATTGGTAAGTACCTAGCTTATTCAAATTAAAAACTTCTTTGTTTGACGAACTCAAAATTTCCCAAAAAATCATCAATCAATCTCATGGGAATAAACCATAACATATTTTTTTTGAATTGTGGGAAATCATCAAATGACTCCTGCCGCTCTAGGCGGGGCGGTAGGGGGTGTCAACTGACTAAAAACCACCCATGTTCCTTCATAGCCCTTTGTGTCCGAGGCCGCGGTATCTCTTTCGAAAAACCCGCAGCCCCGACAGGCGTCGGCTCTTGCGGGCCCTTTCAATGGGAATTAGCCCTTACGCCACGGCAACGACCTATGACGCTGACACATCTGTCAAGCAAGCAACACGCGTTTGCAATAAATACTACACTTTCACACAGTCGTGTCACTTAGGCATGAAGTTCGTGGCTTTAGGCAGTTGTGTACAATATGCATATACTATAACATAGCTTGTCAGACAACACGAGTGTAGATTATTCTATGTTCAAACGCAACTACACTGAGTCAAGATGTCTATAATCTTCACTTACATACTAAACTGTTTAGCGTACTGTACACGAGGTACCTATTTATATTTAGGTAAGTAATGGAAGCTTATTATTAAACGTTGCTGTTCGTTTAGGTCATGAATTATTTAGAGATATTCTCGTACATTTGTTAAGTATTTTTCTGGATGGGGGATGAGAAATTATTGAAATGTTTTTGGTAGTTTCGTCGGCGTGGAATAAGTATAACTGGGGCCCTGGGGCCCTACTATGACGTCTTAAGGCGCGTCCCCCAGCAAAACGTAGCTCTAGCCGTTTTTTTATGCAGTTTTCTGGAGCTTATAACTCTTAAAAAAAAAGATATATCAACCAACAAAAAATACATTAAATTTCTACATACTCTTACCTTCAAAATGGTACGTTTTGTTTTTTTCTTTTTTAAGTAAAATATTTAATTAATCCCCTCACAACGAAACCACAGAAATGAGAAATAATTATTGAAAACATGCTACTTCTCCAAAACTAACAATTGTTTTTATTTTGTTTTTACATTATTGGATAAGCAATTTCATAATGAACATTATGGTACGATTTTTTTTTCAAAAACCCAAAATTTGATTTTATAAAGATTTTTATGCATAATTCTGAGCGTATTCGCAACCGTATCTATTGACATTCAGTATGCCGCCAGGCCTCGAAGGGGGAACCCGTGTCGCTCGTCACCGCGCCGCGTCGGCTCATGCGCTCGCTCGCTTACGTCACATTATCAACAGATCTAAGAAGTAATTTCAAGTAATAGATATGGCATTCAATGAAATATTTTTTTATGAAATATTTATTGGTGCGTCCAAATACTTTTGGTCATTATGAATAAATTCAGTTATTATACTCACGTCGATAAATAGGTAGGTACTTTCAACTTTTACTGTGATACAAAATAATATTGGCACGATTACGAAAATGAGCTCAAAATTAAAATCCAAGATGGCGGCTAGGAAAATTTTTGGATTGTCCGTCATGGGTGTCGTTTTCATGGTTTTTGGGGTCGCTGATTACGAAAATGAGGTCAAAATGAAAATCCAAGATGGCGCCGACGAAAATTTTTGGATTTTCCGTCATGGGTGTCGTTTTCATGGTTTTTGGGGTCGCTGATTACGAAAATGAGGTCATAATGAAAATCCAAGATGGCGCCGACGAAAATTTTTGATTTTTCCGTCATGGGTGTCGTTTTCATGGTTTTTGGGGTCGCTGATTACGAAAATGAGGTCAAAATGAAAATCCATGGCGCCGACGAAAATTTTTGGTTTTTCCGTCATGGGTGTCGTTTTCATGGTTTTTAGGGTCGCTGATTACGAAAATGAGGTCAAAATGAAAATCCAAGATGGCGCCGACGAAGATTTTTGGTTTTTCCGTCATGGGTGTCGTTTTCATGGTTTTTAGGGTCGCTGATTACGAAAATGAGGTCAAAATGAAAATCCAAGATGGCGCCGACGAAGATTTTTGGTTTTTCCGTCATGGGTGTCGTTTTCATGGTTTTTGGGGACGCTGATTACGAAAAGAGGTCAAAATGAAAACCCTAGGTGGCGGTCAGGAAAATGTTTGGTTTTTCTTTCACGGGTGTCGTTTTCATGGTTTTTGAGGTCAAAATGAAAATCCAAGATGGCGGCCAGGTAAATTTTTGATTTTTCCGTTATGGCTGTCGTTTTATTTATATATATTATGTATAGTCGAAAAACCAAAATTTTCGTCGGCGCCTTCTTGGATTTTGATTTTGACCTCATTTTCGTAATCAGCGACCCCAAAAACCATGGAAACGACACCCATGACGGAAAAACCAAAAAGTTTCGTCGGCGCCATCTTGGATTTTCATTTTGACCTCATTTTCGTAATCACCGACCCCAAAAACCATGAAAACGACACCCATCACGGAACATCCAAAAACCGTCGGCGCCATCTTGGATTTTCCTTTTGACCTCATTTTCGTAATCAGTGACCCCAAAAACCATGAAAACGACACCCATGACGGAAAACCTAAAATTTTCGTCGGCGCCATCTTAGATTTTCATTTTGATCTCATTTTCGTAATCAGCGACCCCAAAAACCATGAAAACGACACCCATGACGGAAAAACCAAAAAATTTCCTGGCCACCATCTTGGATTTTCATTTTGACCTCATTTTAGTATTCAGCGACCCCTAAAACCATGAAAACGACACCCATGACGGAAAAACCAAAAATTCATGGACGCCATCTTGGATTTTCATTTTGACCTCATTTTCGTAATCAGTGACCCCTAAAACCATGAAAACGACACCCATGACGGAAAAACCAAAGATCTTCGTCAGCGCCATCTTGGATTTTCATTTTGACCTCATTTTCGTAATCAGCGACCCCGAAAACCATGAAAACGACACCCATGACGAATAAACCAAAAATTTTCATCGGCGCCATCTTGGATTTTAATTTTGAACTCATTTTCGTAATCGTAATATTTGTATCACTGTAAAAGTTGAAAGTACCTACCTATTTATCGACGTGAGTATGGTAACTGAATTCATAATAACATTTCATAAAAAAATATTTCTTTGAATGCCATATCTATTACTTCTTAGATCTGTGAATTTTACTTGTATTCGTATGAAGTTCGCCAGGTGGCGCAAGTAATAGTTTACGAAGTATTGTAGAGGTGGGGTGCGGCAAAGAGGGAGCAAATGCTCAAGGTTATTTGCTCAGGGTACCACCTTAAAACAGTCCCTACTTATTCTTAATCCAGTGTGGAAACGTGACAGAACTATACAGGGGCCGTATTTTTGAATCAATAGAATTCCAAATCGTGTACGAAATCGCAGAATTCATCACGTCATTTCCGTCATTTCTACTGGTAGAATATCGGAAACGAGTGGGTCGGACCACTCGTTGCAAAATTCACGGGTATGAATATTCAAAAATAGCGATTTCGTACGGATTCGCATACGAATTCTGCGATTTCGTACACGATTTGGAATTCTATTGATTCAAAAATACGGCCCCTGGGTGTCTAGCGCCATCTCTTTTCCACTATGGATTAAGAATAAGTTAGGACTGTTTTAGGACGTCATTAGTAGGGCACCTGAAACGATAATATGTTTTGCTGAAGTAGCACATTCAACTCTAAGGCGACACATGACGACAGATCTTATACATTGGTTTAGTAGAGGTGTGTCTAATACAAAAATTCGTGGGTTATGTTATACTTAATCCCAAGTAATAAGGGACGAGTCTATTTTCATGAATTGGGCATATTCAGACTTCGTGAGAAAAAAATATTTCGTTTTTCTCAGTAAGTACTAAATCATCATCATCCACAGCTTGAATTCACCCACTAATAGGTAGGTATAAGCCTTTCTTTCTTGGTACAGTCAGCATCAGAAGTAGCTGAACAATTCGGAATTTTAATTCTTTTATGTACAGAACTCTAGCTATTATTTTTAATGTTTCAGAAGATTATTCGTTAAAATAGTCCTTACACTCCAATAACATGTAGTAACGAGTAATATCTAACAAGCTTTTATTAAAAAAAACAGCTTCGAAACTTTGAGTAATGTTAATATACTTCTGATGCTGACTGTACTAGGTTTAGTACTTATCTACCACCTCTGGAACAAGTTTCAACACATCATTATATTAAAAAAGCTCGGCTTTAATTCTTTTAAAACTGCCACATTCATGTAAAACATTTTCTTTTGAAATAAAATACAAGAATTGAATTTTAATGTAACTTTCAAATCTTTTGCAAATCCATTCATTTCTTCTCAGGTGTGTTTCAAACTTATGTGACACTTGTGAACGTGAATGAAATAATATTTCACATTTGTAACGCTTTAAATAACATTTACAAAGTATTTGTAAAGCCTAAATAAATGTTTCGTTAAGATTTATTACTCGTAGAGTTAGCTTTGTTTAGTTTTGTAATTGTAAATTAGCTGGTGTGTGTGCAAAAATGTTTTATGTGTATTTTCTAAAATAGTTTGTCTCTGTTATACTTTCTGAATTTTTGTTCGTTGATTAAAAATAGAATACTATCCAAATATGTGAATTATTAGATTGCCTGCAACCTAATATTTCACTGACACATTTCTTTCCTTATCAAAATTATTTGAATAGTATTAACTCGTTTATGAATACAAAAAAAAAATCTATCATTTCATGTTACGATGTATCAGTTCACTCTCATTCTCTCTCGTTCTCAGTCTGAATGTATTTATTATTTCGCGTGGACCTAAGTACGGTACAGGTGCATTCTTAATACATAAATATTTGACAATTATTAATGTTGCGGATTAGCGAGAGGACCACACCGTCAAGAGAAGTAAAAAGAAGGGACAAAAATGGGCTATTATTTTACAATATACTTGTCTTTTAAAGTTTTGTAGCATACGTAAATAAAAAAAAACATAAATTTAACAAACCATCCTTTTTTGCCGCTTGTAACCAACCCAGCAAACATCAAAAATATCATTTACAAATCATACCGAAACCCGAAAATATTCAAGCAGAAATTGTATTGTACTCCTGTATGTATCGCCCGGTTATATTTACGGTTCGGATAAGCCAATCCGTGTTCCACTGACATGGGGGTTTTTACAGAAAGGGTGTGAAAAGGGTCCCTCAACACATCTCCGGCGTGTGGCGTCAAATTATTGTCAATGTCATTATTTTCCACGTAATTTCCTACAGGTTTTCAGGTAAGACGTATTCTTGTAAATATTTTATTTGTTTCTGTACATGATTTTAAAAGAATGCTGGTGTGAATGAACAGAATCTTGGGCTGTGAAGAAGATGGATGGAAAACGATTGCATGTAGCGGTGAATATTGATGGATGGAGAGGGTGAGGCCTTCCTCTCTCTCTTTCCTGAAAATGGTAGAAGATAACGTGTTGATTGTACTTTTGGCTGAAGTTTAGATGGGTTTGGCAGTTTCTTATTCAGACAATGTGAAAGCCGCGTCCGCTGATGAAGCTCTTATAAATATAGTGTTTTTCTCAATCGTCTAAAAACTTGTATTCTGCGATGAAATAAAACCTGCACCAGATGAAATATTCCTGCCCTTAGGAATATTTCATCTTCAAAATTACGACAATCCCTGCAAGTAATCTAACATTTCGGAACCCTCGGTAGCATTTGCAGATATTTTGACAAAATCTCTCATTTATTATGACGAACTTCAAAGCCGACCAAATTAATTTCCAATGTTTCTTTTTCATCTCGTTCAAGTTTTTCATCAAGTGTCTTTGTCTGTTCCGAGATTACTTATTTCACAGCCAAATACTTACTTTCTTTTTCCTGTTTTAATCTTGTTTTAATTTAAAAACATCGTCCTGCCTCTACCTGGCTGCGTCTGTCGTTAATTTGATTTTTGTTTTGTATTTAACATTTTCCCGCGCGGCGCCATTTTGTGCAGTAAGTGATTACGTTTACTGACTCGGTTTTCATTGTTTTTGTTGTAAATGAACGCTGTATTTGCTAACAAAACATCATGTAGCGTAGAATGATAGGTGTTGCGTTTTAACAGCAGTGTAATAAATACTTTAACTCGACAGTTTAATTCATTGTCCCAGCCTAATTAAGCTAATATTCAGCTCCAAACACAGATACTAAATTTCTACATTACGCTCCCCATTTACGAAAACAAGAAATAACAAGGATCAGCTAAAACGTCTGCCAGTATAAACTTATTTCTCTCATAACCTAACAATTCCATTTCCCGCCAAGATGCGGCCGGCATCTAACGAACTGTCACATTTTCGCGCCAAAATGAGCGTCGCCATAATTAGGTTCAGGCCTCACTACCAAGATGGTGGAACGATACGCAATATCGGAATACCTACTCGGTTTTATTGGATGTCTTGTTAAGATATTTCTGGAATGGAGTCGGGTTTTGGTACCGTATGTTGTAAATATGTATGTCCAATGTCCATCTATTTCGCGGGAAAACCTTATTAGACGTCTGCAGAGGTTGACATTCTCGTCAACTCAACATTTCTCGTTCGCTAGCCTTTGAATCTTTCATTTATTTTTGTTTAGAGTTTTGAACTTTGAAACACTAAATTAGTAAACACCCTAAAAAAAATTATCAAATGGTAGCTTTATTAATATCTGTATTTCTCATCTATTGTAATATCAATAGCCCGAATACCTTGGTACAGGGTCATACGATTTCCATAATAAACATCAGGCTAGGCCGACGGATAAACAAAGTTCATTAGTTACATATGAAATTATTTAATTACCACTGTCTTTATTAGAATTTGCTACGTTTCCGAGAATTTCTTTGATTGCGCTACGCTGTGTTTACTTGGTTTAGAATATATTTAGGGATTTTCGTGATTGTGGTTTCCGTTTTGTTGATGTATATCCAATTACTATGTTTTCTCGTTACTAAATTGTATCAGGTTTTCGTGTTTCCGTCAATGTTTCATTTTGTAAGTTGTTTAAGCAATATTTGTTAGAACACAACTATTGCATTTGCTTATCAGTTTATGAACTTCTGATTCCCGTTTATTTATTGCCGAATTTTGTCGTTGCATTTTCTTCATTCTTTTCCAGGCGGTAAAATACTTTGAATAGTATCCTCAGTTATCATTTATTTTCTGCTGATATAACTTTACTACTTATTCCATTGACATTATTATATAATTGTCTCAAGTTAGGTTGACACTGAGACAGATCGAGTTGAAGTTCTCCAAAGAGTTTTTAAGGCACTTGAGACGGATCATTTGGTTTTATGATGAGGTCTGGCTGATCTCTTGAGGATAACGAGCTTCTGCAGACTATGTCTATTGATTTAAACTACTGGACATAATATGCAGTTCATTGCTATTGCATTTTTAACTGTTAGCTGAAGTCATAAAGGCTACGAGTTGAATAGAAATAAAAGAAGGTTGAAAGTTGGGATTGTTGAGGTTGAAGTGGAAATAGTCTGAGATTGATAATTATTTTTAACACTATATTGACCTTCCTTCATTTTATTTTCAAAACTATTAGACGATACTAAGAAAAGTGTAACTCATCATCATAATCTAAACTCAATTCACCAACTGACCTCTTCCTCTCTTTTCTTTTGCCAATCTCCAAGGCCCTATGCCAGCCTCATCCAGGTTATTATTCCGATTGCAACAATGCCATTTGCACATTACTTTTCCCAGTTTTTGGATGTCATTCAGTGAAAGAATTTTGTCTTCGTGTCATCACTGTGTCTTGCAAGGCGTCCTGCTCTACTTCATTTGAATTCCGTAACGCGATTTCCAATATCGAAAACCTTTGTACAAAATAAAGTGTAGCTAGTGTAAACTGATATGCTTTTAAATTAATGTTAAAACTGGTTTGTAATCAATCCCCTTTTCAATTTAGCAAATATATTCATCACAATCATCCTTTTGAAAATCTATAGAAAGAAGCAATCCTTGTTTTTATTTTACCAGCTGATGCTCGCTCAAATTAATTCTCTTTCATTCCGTGTAGAGTTTAAAGCTGAAATCTTTTATTTTTCTATTATCTATTTTTGAGGGAGTGTCTGGTCCTGATTACTGTTTCTGACTGATTTGGGGGCTTCATTCATGCTATGAAAGGGGGTTGATAATTTGAACCCTCTTTGTGATTGCACCGCTCTTTTGCGTTTATGTTTGGCAAGTGCGTTCTTCAAAAGGTTTTGATTACTTAGATAGTGCTTTTCGGTCTATTAGTGTGGTTCTATTTGATGTTTGGAGCACAGGGATGTAACTTTTTTCATATTTTGCAGTAATTAGTTTCTCACATACTGCCTCGTTGGTCTAGTGGTCGCAAGCGCGACTATACTGTGATGTGTTTGATTCCCAGGACGGGCAAAGTAATAAAAATAATTTTGTAAATTGGACTTAGATATAATTTTCAAAATGTGGGTATTACTGATGGATACACGTCTGCCAAGCCGTTCGGGTATTACAAGCGTAATAAAACAGTTTCAGTTGATCCTATACTTAGATGCTGTTTGATAGTAGTTGTTTTTATTACAAAAAAAACTAAAACATCTGTCGGTAAAACCCATTCTAAACAAACTAAATCATTAATTTGCTGTCTTAAAACTGAGTATGCCATGCTTTACCGATTATTCGATGATTTTCCACACACCAAAAAAAAAGGTCTTATTGCGAAAATACATCACTAAACCGAATTCCTCTATGCGATATATCAAAACATTCCCAAAAACTATTGCATACACCAACCAGTAACAGAAAAATCTGAAAACACAAACAGGCTCGATAATGCGGGTATTTGTGATGTAGGGGGGAATTTACCTCGAATGACGTCACGGGGTAAAAAAGAGAGATTTACCCTGCTTACCCCGGCCAAGACGCTTACAGATGTCGTGATTGATGACACTTGCTTCCTGGAGGCGTATTTGCGAATACTGGTTATAGGTAAATGTATGCCTATATCTGCCATGCGAGTTGAAAGAAACTGTAAAACACCACCTTCCCTGCTAGGATCCATAGGTGCATTAGTTGGAGTGATGTGGAAATTATTAGGATTTGTTTATTTATTTATTAACACTTTATGCACAACAAAAATCGTACAAAGGCGGACTTAATGCCATTTGTTATGTGTATGAAGTCATCAAGATTTCCGAGGTTCTTGGAGATTTTGGATTTATTAGGGAAAGTCATCAATAATAGTGAAAACAAGCATGTGAATCGATATAAAAGCAACGATTTGTTTTTACGGCACGTGTAAAATACGATTTGCTCTTATATTTTATCAGGGTATGCGTTTTCTTGCAGGTATTTTTTTTATGGGATAAGTCCGCCTCACTATTCCCAAACCACAACTACTGGAAGCCAGAATTAATCACAAGTGGCGACAAATAGCTTGATAAAGTTTGAGAGAAGCAATTATAATAAGTGCAGGTATAGGTAATAGGGTTACCAATACAAAAGAAAACAACTTGAAAATAATTTCCTTAACAACTGTTGACTAAATCCTAACCAATTTCAGCGCACCCTAACCCGCAATCATAAATGCGCAACCCCAAGCCATGGCTGTGACGAGAAACGAAAGGGTTAGGTGGCTAAAACGCAATCAATCTGCTTGTCAGTCAGTCCATCTCTTTGTCAGTGTGTGATATTAATTTATTATTGACGATTGATTTTGGTTCACATCATATTTGGGAAGAGTAGATTGGAGAAAGGAGGAAATGTGTTGTGAGATATTGAGGATAGTAAGAATTGTTTAAGTTCTTACGAAAAAAGTTCTCGTTTTTCAGACTGTTTCTGAAGTAACTCTTTGTTCTAAATATTTGATTGCTTCGGAGAATAAAGTGACTGTTTTTTTTCATCGTCCTGCCTATTGTGATTTTAAGATAAGAAGCGAGCTTATAGACTTTTTTTTTGCTAGCCTACCTTGTGTTCCACTGCTGAGCAAACGCCTCCCCTGTCTCCTTCCAAACCTTTCTATAATGGATCTTTGGCCATAGACTGTTATAAAAACGACTATTTAAAAACAAATCTTTGAGTCCCAATGCTGGGCAAACATTCCCTCCATAACGTTCCTCTGCAGTTCACCCCAGTCAATGTTTCACAAACGCCTCTCAAAAACTTTATTGTACAAGACAGCGTTACATAGCTAGCCATTAGTCATACCGTTTCGTGCCTAGAATGTTTATAATTTAAACCTAAACTTAAAGATGCGAATTTAACCAACACAGCGGCAATTCTGACAGAGGGATTGACAATCTGAAGTGAGCCTTGACTTGCTCTCGCCGTGAAAGATGATTCTAAAATACGTGCAGAATGAAATAGACATCAGAAGACAATTTCTCGACCCGTCGGGGCTGCGGGTTGTTCGAAAGAGATACTTCGGCCTCGACACGAAGGGCTAAGACGGAACATGGGTGGTTTTTAGTCAGTCGAAGTCTGACACTCCCTACCGCTCTGCTCAGAGCGGGAGGATTTCCCACTCTCTAAAAAAAAAAGACAATTTCTCGTAACCACAACAAATCCTTGTTTTATTTTCCAACCTAACTCACGCTTAGTTTCAGCAACAGAGTGTGAAACTCCACATAAAATGGCGACGGCAACAGTTGCCAATATAAACGTTCTAAAACGTTCGTTGCGTACAATTGCAACAAAAACGAAACTCGTTCGGACGTTCGTCCAGAAACGGCCGTCACATTTTTTAGTTTTAAACTTGGGGCTGTTAGAAAAGCGATTGGAAACATCATCATTTTTTAAGCCGAAAGACTTTTGAACATAGGCCTCAATGGACACATTATTGTAGTTGATTTTGCATTTAGTTTATCCGAAAGCGATTTAAGATAAAAATCGCTTGAGAAGCAATATAAATTGGTTCTTGTCTATTTGTAAGTTCAGACTAGCGTGTTTGTCACCTCGTACCGGTTTACGTACGTACACACGTGCCACATTACCCACTTCAAAACATTGAACGCACGTACACGCGCGTACACGTATTCGCGTGGGGTTTTCACCCCGGGCGTGTGCGGAAGTGTCTCTCGCGGTTTACACTTACATGAGCAGCTTATTAGCGCCTAGACGTTCGTACGAGTCAGGCGTGAAACAAAGGCGCGAGTATAAATATTGTGCTCCCCGCAGGTAAGGAATACAGGTTTTTTATTCGAACAGTGCAAAAAATCTAAATATTTTAATTTTTCTCCTTAATTGAGTCCAAATTTTGAAGACAGATCCTGTTGGCCGCTTTCTGTACCTAATATTTCCAACAGTTTATTGGAAATACTAGTAGACAACATTAATATTGGTATAGGCAGTACCTACGTTTCGTGGCCTTCGGCGATAAAAACTGAAATGAACAGCATAAACAACAATGTCCTGCGCGGACCACGAACAGACTATACGGATTTATAATAGCTGGAACTGAAATTATAGGCTGTTTTTTCAAATCAGAAGTGGGATAAACATTGTTTTCTTTTTTGCAGTGTCTTAATTAGTTAAACTATATCAATAACACTAAAAACTTGACATTTATCATGTTTTACCTTTGTTGGTTGTGTTTACCTTTTGTTTCGAGCTCCCGATATTTGGTTTGTTTTAAGTTGAACTAGCTTATTATCACGAAGTATTCCAGTAATAATGATAATAAGTATCTTTAAAGAAGTCGGTTGAGCTCTCAATGAGTATTCTGTTTTTGTAGTATTTGTTGACGACAGATCGTAATTCTGTTTTTAAAAAAACGTTGCCTCTCACTAGGAATGTCTCCCGTATTGTGGGTGCGTTAAGCGTTTACAAACATTTTACCCCACATAATTATACACAAACTCTTTGTTTGGACACTTTGGACTACTGAATAGAATATTTTGTACTAGCTTTTGCCAGCGGCTTCACCCGCGTGAAAAAGACGATTTTCCATACAAACTTTCATCCCCTATTTAAATCCCTTTAGGGTGGAATTTCGAAAAATCCTTCCTTATTCCTTGTCTACATTGTAAAGGGAACCTCTGTGCAAAGTTTCAGCTTTCTAGGTCCAAGGGTTTTCGCTGGGCGTTGATGAGTCAGTCAGTCAGTCAGTCAGGACTTCTCTTTTTATTTATATAGATTTTATTGTACACTAAAATTGAAAAACAATTGTTTATACCATGGTAACTTTCTAATTTCGGTGATATTCTAGTATTTTTGCAAGTTTTTTTTAAATACATGTTTTTATTGTTGACTTTACTCAGAAATACTGAATAATATATTATCTCCATGAACCCTGTAGTATTCAATGCAACCATAAGCACAATGTTTTGAGTGTACTTAGGTTAGGTTATGTTTTGATATAGATAAAAAATGTTTATTTGCCGGCTTCGTGCGAAAGGTTCGTTTACACTTATTGTTGCCTCCATTTAATTCATTTATTAGACGAAAACTTCATCAGATCCGCGAATGTAATATTATATTAAAACAAAACGTCACATCCAGTCCACCGCTATATCTTTGTCCATCGTAAACTTGTCAACACAGTAACCACACTATTTTTCTTACGCTTTCAGGTTTATTAAAGTTGTCATACTTTATTTATTCTTTGTTTGCCAATAAAATATGGTAATGACAGCTTTTTCTTATGCAATTTCCTTTTAAAGTTACTTTGTATTCTTTGTTACTTAATTTTGAACGCCTGCATTTGTGACCATCACACCTGTAATGTTATCATAACCCTCCTTTGGCTTTGCCGTAGTCGTGTAAAAAGGTTAGGCAGATGAATCTAATAGTAAACCCACATTTCGCCAGTTATGTCTTTTGAGTCCCATGTAAAAGGAGGCGCGTCTATTGCCATCAACCGGGCACAGATTCAGACTCTGTGGCTGCTTCTGAGAAATATCTGACGAAAAACCCAATAACACTTTGTCCGAACCGGGAATAAAACCCTGGACCTCATTCCCAGCAGTCGCGCTTGTGACCAACGAGGCAGTCATTATTGTTTATTTGTGATCCAACAAAAAAATAAATAACTCGATTAGGTACTTATCTTTTTTTAGAGTAAAAGGGGTTTCAATTAACAACATTTTTAGGTTGAGTTTTCCTTAATTTCCACGATCCAGTTTCCTTGTTAATTTTCTTACCAAGGAAAACGAAGTGATTTTATTTGTTTACAATACGAGTGTTTATTTTTTTATTTATGTATTTTGTAAAGATATATTTTTGTTTTAAATTCTAACTAAAATTTTCCTGTTTGTCTTTTAAACAATCCAACTTTTCTCTCGCAGTTCTGCTGGAAGAAAATTCTTACGAAATAAGCAGTACCTTTGTACTACTCTATCTTAACGGTCTTGTTTACATAAATAAATATAGAAAATTAGTAACCATTATTATTCATTTTCTTTGTTATTTTTCTGGGAACGTACGAAGTGTTTCTCTACCAAATCTGCTTATAAGCACAAGAGAATCGTGTGAAGTATGGTGATTCTTGTAAGTCTTTGGCCTGACCTAATTAAAATAATAATGTTCTTGTAATATGTAAAGGTATTACGTTACTTGAAATACTTTAATTACTGTTAGCCAATTTATATAATAAAAACGTTAAACGTTCAAATGTACCTACAGAGCCATATTTATTTTTACCCGTCAACCTTTTATAACCTGTAGGACTATTGCGTATCTTTTTAATGTCAGTGGCTATCATAAGTGTCCATAAATTAATCGTAAATTGGTTATGGTTTGGTACATTTTTTTAAACTAACCATTTGACAGTTATTTGATAGACACTATAATAATATGTTAGTCACTGTCATTAAAAGATACGCAATAGCCCTGCTGGAGTAATTACGATTAATAATATGTAACAGTGACATTTAATGTCGATATAATATAAAATGTCAGGCTGACATTTTTTATTTTAAAATATGTTATTGGACTGTTTTAATTATTTGGTGAACCAATTATTTATGTTATATTTATGATGTTCATTGTTAAGATGTAATATCATTTCATGTATAGTCGACCAAGAAATTGGTTTACCACTCTAAGGTTGAATATCATTTGCACGTACAAAACATCAAGTGCTATTTTCACGTCAGAATCTGTCAATCTGTCATCCTTAGCGAATAATTATGTTACTGGGAGATGTCATCAAAAGTGGTAAACCAATTTCTTGGTCGACTATACCTACCTCATTTGTAAATCATGTTGTATGATAAACGGAACTGCTGCTGCTATTGCTGGAACGTGGTACATCTCAAGATTTTATCTCATACAAAACTTTTGATTTCAGATAATATGATAATAAAATAAAAAGGCGGGAGTTAAGCGGGGCAGGCCTTGTGGGTCATGCTTCATAAAAAAAATCTTCCAACCCGTTTGAGTTCGATTCTATTTTAATGTAGGTACACCGATCTATAATACGCGTATGCTTTCTCTGTATGAGGAAAGGCCTCGCTGCGAAGCAGTTACAGGCTGGTTTAATCAACAAAACAAAACTGACTTGATTATGCTATTACTGCATATAATCACACCCCTGGGAAGCATGCTCAATTCCTAAAACCAAAACACCCTATCAATAACAGTCGCGCAAAATAAACCCATCGAGTGCAATAACCTTAATTCAATAATCGATTCGGCAGCAATCGAATTATTTCCCGCATCGATTATAGCCGCTTATGTAACGATTTCCCAGCGCAATAGCATAGACTAGATAGTTCACAGAAGGACGGCTTCATACAGCTAGCAAAAACTGGTGTAAGTACACAGACGCGTAGAGGAAACGAACAAGGGGCGTTGCACAATGATTAAATTTATAATAGAGCTGTTTAAACCATACAATTACTTGCCTATTTTGTATTACAATGGTTGGAAAATATTAAATTAATAACTTAATGAAATTCCAAAAAATCTTTTGAGTTGCAGATGACCTGAGTAGGGAAAATTGATAGAGAAAACTCCATACAAAGCGCAATGATGAATGCAACAGTTTATGACTTACAAAAATATAGAGCCCAATGGAATCCTATGAAACCTTATGAACGCTATCGAACCTTATGGAGCTCTATGGAACCGCTTGGAACCCTATAGAATTCTTTGGAACTCTATAAAACCTTACGGAGGGTTACTCTGGGGCGCGGGCGGCGTTTGTAGGTACTTATTCGGTAACATGAAGTTTATCAAAGAGCATACCTTTCCTGGAGTAATTGTTCGCACGACGATTTCACTCGTTGTTTGGAGTGAACCTTCTGTAACAATCTATTCCGTGGTTGTATACAAAGCTGGTGGTATCTAAACGTTAACAAACGGGAGTGGGAAATAAGCTCATATGTAGTGTCGCTAGCATTCCCCTGGAGGACAAACGAACTGGCTAGTGCGGGGAAAAGATTCGTAATTAGCTGCAAAGTATTTTTATTCTTATCGATTATCGTTTAAGTTGGTTTTCCTTTTTATTGTTCGCTCTCATTTCGTATTAATCCCTTGCTTATTGTTTATGGGGTATGTTTTAAGTAGAATGTACGTAAAGACTCTGACAAAGGTCATTGCCCACCAAAGTATGAAAACCATACCCACGGCGTACAGTATTTCGGGTTATTTGTTACTTACTTACGATGTCTGATGTCTATTCGTGGTTTTGGTGTTTTAACTATAACTTTATAGCTCTAGATTATGACTAGTAGCTCGTCCCAGTGTGTAAAACAAGAAACCTTTTTTTCAAGAACTCTTTATCGATTCTTATAAATTCGAGACATTTTTCTCGATTAAAGCCTCAACAGTCACATCCCTAATGCAAGTACGGCTATGTACTGAGCCTGGGCTGTTCAGGGACTACCCTTGGCGCGGTTTAAATATATATTTAACTCTAATAAGATCTAGTACATCTAAATTGGCCTAGTTTACAACGAGACTTTGAACATGGGGAAATAGAATTATATTTTGTAAAGCATGTTAAATGAATTCATTGATCTTTAAAAGTCGTAACAGGTAGTTCATGGCCCCCAAGTCTGACAACCAGTCTTACCACTCAGTACTAACTGGGTTGTGGAGGTCAGATGGCAGTCACTACAGCTAAAATACTGGTATTCAGCTGCCTCCAATTAGTCTGGAAGCCGACCACAATATAGTTGGGAAAAGGCAGATGATAATCTTGTATTCATCGACCCGCACTGGGCCCGCGTGGTGGATTATAGCTCATCCCGTTCCTAGAGAGGTGGCCTGACTCCCTGCAGGTGGGAACATTATAGGCTGATGATGATGATGAATCTTGTATTTATGAATTAAGAGGCTAACAGTATGGTCTACAGATAGTGGCCAGTGGGGTGGCAATGGTAGCCTACGCCGTTGCCAGCAAAGTTACCAACATCTGAATAATCTATCCCTCGGTTTTTCCATTTCCATTAAATACAAGAAACTTGCCAACACATTTGTTCTGAATTCAATGGCATTGGTCCGTTCAAACTTTAGCTCGTCCCAACATCAGTGGGTATATCAATCATTTAGTTCAACTTGTGGAGATGCATTGTGGACTTTTCGAGCGGCAGGACTTGCAGTGTTTGTCTCTGGCAACGATTGATTAAGAGTTTGAATAGTCAGAAGTTTAGTACACTGGTGGAAGGTTCACTGGTTCCACAATAGTGGAAGTTAGACGGTCATTGAGACTTTTAAAGGTTATTTTGCGATTTTAGGGTTCCGTACCTGATTCGGCAAAAACGAAACTCTTTTAGGTTCACTTGGTTGTCCATCTGTCGGTCCGTCTGTCAAATACCCTTCTCTCATGAACACATGGTGGTATGAAACTGAAAATAATATCAAATAATCAAATCAATTAAATTGACGCGATTAAAAGATAACTATAACCGTTTATGTCAAATATTTTGCGATTTCACAAGGGAAGCAAACTCTAAATAAAGAAATATTCGATTAGTAATATCAATCACTACAGAAAAATAAACTTTAAATATTTGACCTCTAATTAACATTAATTTGTAACTTAAATCTTCTAAGAAAGAAAAACCAAAGACAATGTTGATACTTACGCCTATCCCAACGAGACGTTTATGCTGATTTATTCACCCCCTATAGATATAAGTCCATGGCCACGAGCTACCACTCAAGCGACACGCGTGTTGCTTTAGCGTCTACAGAGGAAACAAATGAAATGAAATCAATTGTTAAGGTTGCAGATTAGCGTTTCTACAAGGTCGTTTTTGTAAAACGCGTGTACGCGTGTATACTCGCGCCTTTTGTTTCACGCGTGACTAGTACATTCGAACAAGCTAATAAGTATACTGCCTGCTAATTTGTATTTACTTTTAACATTATACAAATACATTTGGAGACGTCAAACGATACAGCGTTTGACATCAGTCGCTTAGTGCGAAACACTATAAAAAACAAAATTGCAATTAATATTTTCAGTGTTCTAGAATTATAAAGATCTCTACCTGTGTACCTTATAAATTTGTAAAACGCGTATGAATTTATAAGCTCGTAATTATGTATTAGCGTGAACTGATCACGCAAACACGCGCGTAAGTTGGTACGAACTTATACGCACTTCAAAAACTCTAGTCTAAAACCGCTCTTATAGAGCACTGGAGTCACCCTGACGCGATGACGGTACTCGGAAGAAACAAAAGACACACGCGCGTGTCACAAGAAGCTTCGCCCAAGGTCGTGTACAAGGGATCTTATGTTGATTTATTCACCGCCTCTAGATCTACGGCTATGTTTCGCCATAAACTTCCATCCACCTTCCACCAGCACTATGTAGTTGATATTTGTGTGTTCGGAAAATGAAGGAAAAAACAAAATGTTCAAGGGATTTTTCCATATTGAGATAACAGGGATAAGAAAAAGGTGATGAGATTATTTATTTCTGATAGCCAATATCACTGAGTTTTGTATCTGATGCCAGATTTACAGAATTCTGATACTGAAATTACTTGGTGACATCAGAATCCAACAGGGACAAAGTTGTCTGAAAAAGAAAGTAGAGATTCATACAAGATACAAACCTATGTTGATGAAACAATTTAAAAGGAAAAATATAAACAGTTGGATAGAAAGGAAATATATTTATTTGGCGTTGAAAAAAATCGAAAATCTTAAATCCAATAGTAAAATCTTACTACTCACGGGTCACGGTCTCACGGCTAAGACAAATAGTCCTTCCTAGTTCAGCAAACCGGCAACTAGGGCCTGACATTGATTTTCAACTAAACCTAATAAGGTGTGGTAACAATCTTCAAAGCAAGCGATGATGCAAAAATTACTAATAATACAATTAAGAAGAAGCAAAACCTACACGTAACTCATTTTGCATAATAATATAAAACGTATAGACAATATAAAAATCAATCTTAAAAACACCCATCAAATCAGTATAAACATATAAGTCCCGATACTCCTTACAGTGTTCTCTTAGCAACGTTGCGCCACAGCATAGATGACTACAGAACGATAGATCCATACGACAAACGAAAACACACAGAGACGCTACCTCAAGACAATCAAAATAAAAAATCTAAATATTCATTTCACATGGTTACTAATTATGAAATGTCCCAAGTGCAAGTTTACTCAAAAATATAACGATGCCTGACTTGGGTCATAAACAAAATATAAAGTCTGGTCTTGAGTGTGCTTGCATTCGTTGCACGTGAAGCGTGTCTGTAATGTGCGTTTGTTTTATCGTTGTATGTACAGAGCAAATTATAAGGAACAACGTATAAAGTTTTCAATCATTAATAGAAATAGGCCTAAAAATCCTAGCCAGATCTTTCCCTTATCGTGTCGGATTACCGACCCATGAGAGTAAGAGAAGGAAGAGTGCAGTCATTTTTGCATCATATCATTTAATACATCACTGGCTAGTCTTTGCTAAACGCCATAAACGAAAGCGCGGAAAAATATCACGTTTACAAAAATTTTTCGCGATGTCAGTTCCAATGTGCCGTTATAGATGGCGCTACATATGAAGCTAACCTTCTGTTATCTATATTTTCTGTGTTCCTCTCGACGGAATGTGGAACTCTTTTCCCATGCAAATACGTCATTAGGTTGGAACGATAACAATTTGCTGTGGAGCCGAATTTTAATGCATGATAATGCCTCCTTCGATAAACGTAGCGATGTTCCTTAAATCTTTATCGAGAGTTTTTTGGTACTGTTTGCTTGCGTATTGAAATTAGGTTTATTTGGTACTAAGTTTTTTTTATTATGAAACGTATCTTGTTATTGGTATTGAAAAGGGATCTGCCCCGTTGGTCAGTTGGTTTATTGGTCGCAAGCGTGACTACTGACGGCAGCAGTCATGCGTGCGATATTCACGGGAAAATAAGGGCTTGGGCTCGATGGGTTTTTGGTCTGGGTGATTGGTTGGTCTGAGTTAAATTGTAAACGCACCCACGATACACAGGAGAAATTCGTAGAGTGGGGCAATGTATTTCTAAAAAAAAAACTTGGCAGTTGCCACGGAGTATGAATTTCTGCCCTGTTTATGGCAATAGAATCACTACATAATTATTGTACGGGCCGCTGAAACTGTTGGGTTGTTCGAAAGAGATACCAGGGCCTCGGACACAAAGGGCTAAGGAAGTAAGGAACATGAGTAGTTTTTAGTCAGTAGAAGTCTGACACTGCCTATCACTTCGCCCAAAGCGGGAGGAGTCATTATTTTAATGATTACCCAACCTTAAAATAAAAGATTTAGTGAAGTACAAAATAATTTTAAGACTTGAATAATTTAATGGGCCATGAATTAATTCAATAGGTACCGTGAAAATCTTGAAGTAGTTTTCACGCGAAATTAAACAAACAAGATAATATTTGTAACAAATATTTTCCGCCTACAAAGGAAAACAATGTTATTTTAAGGCGAGGTTGCAGTACTTTGTTTTTATGTACGCACGACCTCGCCCCCCGCCCTGCCGCGCGAGCGATATAATGCCTAAATTTTGACTGTTTTTTGCTTCTTGGAGAAAAACTATAAAGAAATTATACAATCTGTTTTCGCCATTTACTTCAGAATAAAAAGTTCTATCTACTGATATAACTTTCATATAAATTCATGATGAAATGTCTTAGCAGTACACGTTTGAAATTGTGATTTAGAGTCACGTTTGATAAAAAAAAGTATCGAGCCGATCATTCTAAATCGCGTTTCTATCTTTACGATTTACTAGAGAGTATGTTCAATTTTTATGTAATGATTTTTATTTATTAAAAAACTCGTATTTAGTTCGATTTTTATAGGTTCAAAAATCTTAAAATTACTGCAACCCCGCCTTAACTAAACCAGAAACCTTTTAATGCTCTTTAAAAAGATTATAAATCTTATAATATAATATTAAATTATTTATTAATATATAATTATCTTATAATATCTTAACATAGTACTAACGGGACGTATAGTTTTGGGAAACATTAGGTCAACGAACTTGTTAAGATATTTTCATTGTATAAGCACTTATAAAGTAATTTATAACTGCTTCGAAGTAATTTAGTTTCGTTTGAAAATGATGTTATATTAGCAGTAACTAAATGCTCGTGAAACATGTTAGCTACATGCAAATTGAAAAATAGCTGTCATGTAAATATTTTTTTTTAAACAACAGCTTAGATTATTATCAAATTTTCTATACAAATAAATAAAATGCTGCCAGCAGTGGACGTCTTTCGGCTGAAATGGCGATGATGACAAGGTTTCCGTGCAAAAAGTAACCCTTGGAATTGTAAACAAAATTTGTTTGAAATAAAAAAAAAATATATATATAATAAGTCGCAGGCAGCAGCTAGTTTTTTTTTTTTTATTTAAAAATAAGATTAAAGTTACATTGCAATCTTTAGCTATGACAGACTATCACATTTCACTTAAAATTTCTTTGTAATACCCACAAACTTAATTGCAATTTCCCAACCCACATCTATTCTTAAATCCCAACCATTTTGCCTTTCTAATCCCCAACTTAGCAACACAAAGTCACTCTCAAACATAACACACTCGTGTTCCAGCCGCCATCTTTCAAAAAGACACATCACACGAGTCAACTCAAAACCACACGAGCAAAGTGCAACTTTGAACTTGTTCATAAAGGGCTGACGTGGACGTCTCGACGAAATTTGACGACTTTTAACGAGAATACCCGAGTGAACTTTGTGCCTCGTACAGACGTGGCAGGATTGTTCTGGGAATGCTTTGACGCGTATGTTCTTAAGAATAAGAATAAGAATAAGAAATTTTATTTGCTTAAACATGTGTTTACATACAGAATTAAACTAATACATGCATGCAAGATAACAAATAAAAATGGGCCACGACATGTCTGCCATTTCTCATGGCGTGCAAATATCTTGAGTACATATTACCATTATTATTATTACAAAAATTGATTTTTAAACTTTACGCATAAACATTACATATATATCAGTCAGTCAAAGTCATTAAAAAAATGTCTTATTCAATTATTCAAATTATCAATTTGTACATTATTATTAATAGTCATGTTCAGTATTACACATTACAAATGAAGATTTACACTTCAAATACAATAATATTTATAATATACAATAAATCTGTCATTATTACTAAATGTTTCCAATCAATTTAATTATATTTATTTGTGTATATAATAATCAAAATGTATCATTCAAAAAATCGTTAATACTGTAATACGCTTTTTGTGCCAAAAACGATTTCATTGTTTGCTTAAATTTAGATAAATTTAGGTCTTTCCAACTTTTGGGTAATTTGTTGTAGACAATTGATGCCATGCAAAAAACACTCTTGCGCATAAGTGCAGTTTTTGATGTATGCACACATAGTATGCTATCATCACGTCTATTTCTTGGAAAGTTGTCTGACATTCGAGGAAACAAATGCGGATTTGTTTTTACAAACACTGCTATTTCCAAAATATAAAGTGAAGGTAATGTTAAAATGTGATATTTAATGAAATAATTTTTACAGCTATCAGTAGTTTTGAGATTAAACATAGATCTCAAGCAATACTTTTGCCTTTTAAAGATGATCTCCCTATCAGGTGAATTACCCCAGAAGATAATACCATATCTAATGACGGATTCAATTAAACCATAGTAGGCCGTTAAACGTGCTTCTATATTAAGCGTTCGTGATAATTTATATAACGCGTATGCACCACTACTTATTCTCGAATTGAAACTCTAGCCAAGAGAATAAGTAGTGGTGCAACTACTTATTCTCTTGGCTAGAGTTTCAATATGCGCTTTCCAATTTAAATTTCTGTCAATTGTTAGGCCTAAAAATTTTGTTGCATTAGCTGTCTGTATTTTATTATTATTATATTCAATGTCAAGGTTACAAAATTGTGATGATCGTTGGCTAAAGTGCATAATCAAAGTTTTATTTATGTTAATTTGTAAATTATTATTATTTAGCCACGTTACCGCTTCAGTCAAAGTATTTTTTATGTCCGTTTCATATGTATTCCTATTATGGCATGGTATACTTATCGTACTGTCATCCGCAAACAGTGTCTTGACTGTTCTTTTATTAGTTAAAGATTAAATAAACAAAAGAGGATGCAATGTTCCCTTGAGGTTAATCAGACACCGCCGCGGAAGGCGCTCCGGGCGCCGGGGGGCACGCGATGACCTCCGGCCACCGTAGACGCGGGCCTGCGGACGGTGAGTAACGGGCTAGCTCGCCGTCCGGCCGTCGTCATGACGGCAACAGACCGTGTCGGCGGCGCGTACGTGTTCCACGCGCGCCTCAAAGAGATGTCAGCAAGGAGGGGCCCGCAAGGGCCGACGCCCATCGGGGCTGTGGCTTGTCGAAAGGATAACGCGGCTCCGACACAAGGGCGAAGAAGGAACATGGGTTTGGTTTTTAGTCAGTAGAAGTCTGACACTCCCCTTCGCTCTGCCCAAGAGTGGGGGGGGGGGTCATTCGATGATTTTCCACCCAACAAAAAAAAAAAAAAGGTTAATCAGACAGGTCATTCTCCGATTTGGCCGTCCCTGCCTAATTACCGTAACCTTTTTATTTTTCACTAAATTGACAAACATTAAAATATGAAAGAATTCTTTCATGTTTTAATGTGTTTGATTAATTTGACTCAAACACATTAAAATATTGAAAGAATAACTTTCATATTTTAATGTGTCTAAGTCAAATAAGTGAAAAATAAAAAAGATTACGGTAATTAGGCAATCGGAGAATGGCCGAGATCGAGAAAACTCAATACTAATGTTGTAGATCTTTTTTTAGGCATAAGCGAAGCTTAACTGATTTGCATGGTTGGCCTGACAATGTCGTTCAAGCGCCGAGAAACCAGCACAGCTTTGTTGCTGTGAAGAATTTTGTGGTGTAAGTGCTGATTCCTTGAGGTTATAGGTAGAAATGTGGATGCTATACATGGCTTAGCCTGCTTTGACAGTCTGCTTACAATGACGGGTCATCGCTGCGAAGAATTTAATCGATGACGTGATTATGTAGACCCAGTCGCATTACAGTCACAGACGGGGCTCCGGACAGGTCTCGATGCCTCTTTCCAAGAGTGGATGTGACCACGGTGTTGTTTCCCGGTGTTTCCTCCGGTCTTATCCCCAAAGACCGTTCGCCTTTTGAAGGTGGTAAACCTTCATTTCTGGGGCAAAAAGTACTTGTGCGAATAATTCGCCACATATGGTTTATACTACTTTTTTATGATGATTAGTAACGATAAGTAACTCAACATGCATGAGACGGCCATGCATGGTGAGCGCAGCAAATTCTCCGGTGTGTGTACACAGCTTAACAAGAATATCCGAGTGAACTTTGTGCAATTAGTGGCGGGAACCGAACGGTTATAACCCTATGGTTAATGATGGTGTCGTAATTAAAGCATATGGGATAGTTTTATGAAAGGAACGGCGGCATTCATATAATAATGAGGAGCAGGGTCGAGTTGTGAATGTTTTAATGGTTTGCAAGTTTTGTTTTTGAAAGCCGTGTTCCTTCTGTGTGTTCATTTAAGAGGTTTTTGAATGTTAATTATTAAGGTCTATAAATGGGTTCTGATTTAATTCAATTTAAACCCGTATCTTATCAGCGTATAGGATTGAATATATTGATATAGTACAGTATATCAAAATTAAAGGTTTACCCGTAAAAATTAATCCCTGTCAATAAGAAACTGTTTCGGACTAATTGCGGGCAACGACACTAAGTATTTGTATGAAGGTATCCGTTTCCGAAGCATCGTCTGCAATTGTTACCCACGACGGAACGGAGGAGGTATATGCGTTTAGGGTAAGAAGTTGTTTGTTTGTGCGCAAACGAACGTTCCTATTTATTTTTGATTTGACCGATAAAAAGGCGGTTTTTGGAAATGGATTTGTAATGTATCGGTGATGGTTCTTAGATAAGTGCTATAGTGATTATACGCTAGAGAGCGCTACAGTTATAACTTTTCGAAAAATTTATGCCTGCAAAACAATGCCTCTAAATAATCTACCTGCTTGTCGCAGTCAAACTTAAATTCAAACTCAATGTCATTCAGTATGTACGTCATGTATCTGGTCTGTGACAACTAAATAATGATTTCTTTCTAAATTAATGAAGCAAGTTATGGATGCAAGCCTGGTTTCCGGGATGACGTCACAAATGAGTGGTGTTTTAATTACGCGATGTAGCAATATAACTGTAGAAGTTACGAGTTTGCGTTTTGTCGCTTCCTTTGTTAACATTGGAAAGTCTCGGTTCACAGTTTCCTTTTCAGTGTTTCGGTTAATGTTTGTGTGTTTGATATGTACTTGAAAGCGTAGGAGTTTGAATTCTAGTTTAGATTTTTATTTTATCAGTAATTACCGGCTAGGTATTGGTATATCCTCTAACTAAAAGTTTATTGGAGTTGGCTTCTAGCCCTCTTATAAAATTAGGAAATGTTATGTGTGTTTATTAAGCGTGTTAGGAAAATTCTCTCACACTGTTATAGTTTTTTTATAATTTTTCTAAGATTTCCAATTTTCAGAGTTTTTGTCGAATAGTTATTGTAACGCCTCACCATAATCAACTTGCATTGAAAGAGTAACACACTTGATATACCACTTCATCTATGCAAAGGTCAGCTGAAATTACACACTTTCTACAAGTAATACCGCTTATTTTATTAAAAAATCTCTTCCAGTACCAATACCTGCGACAGGATAGCTTCAATTCTCAATTCTTTATTGCGTACCATAATGTAATACAGGTTTGGGGGTATGAGGAACAGGGTGTAAAGTTCCTCATCCCCCGTTGAAAAGGGAGGATCCTCCGACCGGACGGGTGTTGTGTCCGGCGGGCTAACTGCCCGACATATGTAAGTCGGGATCTCCTATATAGGCTTATGTCGCGGATAATGTTGATAGCGCGATGTAGGATTTCTGTCGATCGTTTGTTAGTACGCAGGTGTTGCGATAGATGTCGCTAGTCGCCACATCACTCCCCTCCGAGACCGGAGGTCGAAAGCAGGTTAAGTCTTGGCGCTTGTCAGCCATTGGAAGGTTCCAGTGAGTCGGAACCGGATGCCGCATAGTTCACGGTGAGTCGAAACTGTCTGCGGTGATGCTCCAGTGAGTCGGGGTGATGCTGCATATTAGCTCCAGTGAGTCGGAGTGATGCAGTGCTGCGTTGTGGCTGGCTGCTGCGTCGACCAGGAGAGAAGTGCGTCTCTTGCTGACCGGCCGAAGTGCAGTGTGCTGTGCCAAATTCGCTGATGAGGCTGGGGGTGATGTCCAGGAATGCGCTTCCGCTGCATGCTGGTGGACAGGATACCCCATGAAGCCGTGGCTGCTGGCTGACGGTATGACTCGCTGCTCGAAGGCGAAGGGGAAGTGATGGCGACGTATGAAGTGCTTGCACGAAGGCTGCGCTGACGTTCATGCTCGGGGTTACCAGTTTGGGGGGGATGAGGAACAGGGTGTAAAGCTCCTCATCCCCCATAGAAAAGGGAGGATCCTCCGACCGGACGGGTGTTGTGTCCGGCGGGCTAACTGCCCGACAGTTGTAAGTCGGGATCTCCTATATAGGCTTTTGTCGCGGATAATGTTGATAGCGCGATGTAGGATTTCTGTCGATCGTTTGTTAGTACGCAGGTGTTGCGATAGATGTCGCTAGTCGCCACACAGGATATTAGGGAAACAGTTTCATAAGTCTCAATTATGGACCCTGTCGGGCACAGCACAGATAAAAGTAGTAGAGAGGAGGAAGAACGCTCGGCGTTTAATAATATACAAGTATTTATTTAGTAACATTGTAACCATTAGTAACATTGTATCAATAAATGGCAGGGAAATGGTTTAATTGCTTGTGAATTTGACAGCTGCAAATACACATTTTCTTGCATCTCCTGTAACATGCACCTTCGTAAACATGTGACATTGTTCTAATGGCATGCAGGGCAAACTTTATCTGAATAATCTACAGACGCTAGCCAGTACATCAAGCTACTACAATCTGACAAAATTTCTTTGATAATTTTTCAACTTAATCGCTAAAGCAAAGCATTTGTCCTATTCAAAACAAGTGGATGCGCATTGTTCTGGGCGCTCACTGACACAATGTTGATTTAATTTTGAATGTTACATTTTATTTTGATTTAATTTTAATGTATGTTTTGACTTTAATTTGATTTTGTTTTTATTTAATTTGATTGTATTTTTTTTTTGTGCAATCTGATCCGAATTTGTATGTTATGTGTTAAATGGTTAATTATCTGAAATAAATGAATTAATAATTAGGTTCAAGGTTGATTGGAATAATTTGACAGTTCAGGGGGTCTAAAATGGCCACTTTTGCAGATCATAATGTGAATTGCGTTTAAAGCGTAAAATGGACCTTTCATAATAAAAACTGCGTCTGTGACTATTTTACGAATGTTAACGCAATTCATATTATTTTCATATTAAGTACAAATGATGTATTTTACTAAATTGTTACAGACGCAGTTATTATAATGAAAGGTCCATTTTACGCTTTTTAACGCAATTCATATTATGATCTGCCAAAGTGGCCGTTTTAGACCCCCTGGTTTTAGAGGAAAACGTCGTGTGAAAATTTTTGAGTATGAATGTGGAGAGGTATATAAGAGTAGTGGAATATCATAGAAACGATGGATGGATTGTGTAAAGGATGATTTGTCAAGAAGAAGACATTCTGCGCCGACCTCAAATACATTGGGATAAGGGCAAGACCTGGCGTCGAATGCAACAATAATACCGCGAGTAAATCTTTTAAGCAGACTCGCACCGAGGCGGAATTGTTTCGCGGCTAAAGTTAACGAACACGGAATTTTGATGAACCCATACTCAGACAGATATTTTTGTAATTACAACTTTAAATAGGAGACGGATGTTAACGAGGCAATGCTCTGCAGTTAATTTTGGGTGGGTTTTTAATGTGTGGGGTTAAAGTTAACTGTTTGACTTCTGGATTCTGTTTGTAGACCATTGAGAATAATTTTCGGATGAGAGGTTTAAAATACGTATGGTGAACTACAGACGAGATTGGTAGAGCTCGTGCCTATTTGACCTCCACACCAGTTAGAATTGACCAACAGCTTAACGCCTTCTGAGGCACGGAGGAAACTCGGTATGTAATGGTTGGTCACCCATCAACATACCAACCTACGCAAGCTGTTCTTATCCTGAAGATTCATCCGAGGGGATTTTATTCTCTAGCCAAGAGCTCCCCTAGTAATACTGTACTAATAAATGCATTTATTTTACGTAGGTACCTATTTTTTTTAACATATGCGAACATTCTGACTGACCTGTTGGTCTAGTGGTTAGTGACCCTAACTGCTATGCCGGAGGTCGTGGGTTCGATTCCCACCCAGGACAAATGTTTGTGTGATGAGCACGATCATTTGTTCTGTGTCTGGGTGTAATTTATCTATAATATTTATGTATGTATTTAGAAATATATAAGTATGTTTATCAGTTGTCTAGTACCCATAACACAAGCTCTGCTTAGCTTGGGACTAGATGGCGTTGTGTGATAGTTGTGGAATTTTGACTGGCCTGTTGGTCTAGTGGTTAGTGACCCTAACTGCTATGCCGGAGGTCGTGGGTTCGATTCCCACCCAGGACAAATGTTTGTGTGATGAGCACGATCATTTGTTCTGTGTCTGGGTGTAATTTATCTATAATATGTATGTATTTAGAAATATTTATGTATGTTTATCAGTTGTCTAGTACCCATAACACAAGCTCTGCTTAGCTTGGGACTAGATGGCGTTGTGTGATAGTTGTGGAATATTATTATTATTTATTATTATTATTTATTATTATTATTCTTTCATTTTTTCTTTTTTTTGTTAATGTTACAATTTATTGTGAATGTGTATTTGTCTGTTTGTGTCCTTTTAGAGTTTTGAATAATCTGCTTACTAACATAAATTTTAATAATTTACTAACAAAGCTATGGATACTTGTTTCTGACTCAAATAAATGAATTGAATTGAATTTCACTTATTTCGTTAACTGTACCTACCATTGGAACATCTTTATCGAAAAAAAAAGATGGCGTTTACAGCCAGATCACTGACTTAGTCCACAGCTCACGTACCCAATATATAACCGTCAGAAAATCAGTGTCTACTACAATAAAAAATCGCTTTTCAATATCCTTCGACATAATTCAAACATTAATATCTTCAATACGAATTCATGGTGTGATAAAGCTAGGATCAGTGTGAAGTGTGGGGGTTGAACACATAATCTATATTTTATGCCGCTGGGCCCCGGGTTCAAGCTTGCTATAATGCTTTATTGATCGCTCTGTATAGTTTTCGATTTTGTATTAAGTATTTTTGATTTTTGGAGAAAAATATTGGAAACTTTTTTGTGCTATTGCAAACGTAGTTTTTTAAGGACACCTGGGTATGCTTTGCCGTGGCTAACTTGAATATCTAAATAGACACCGAACACAAGTCAGCCATAGCAAAGATGGGGCTTCATGGACGGTTCAGATCTCAAGTGTGTATGCGGCGTGTCTCCATATACACTGTCCCACCTTCCATCTTGCGCTGCATGCCCTGACACCTGCGCACTAGACGATCTTATTATGACTACATCATCAGCAGAGTTCATAAAGCAAAATTTTTGACAAAATAGATTAGACGAAAATTTGAATTCGAAAAAAAAATGCATTTGCCAGTTTTCAGTGCTGAAAAAATATACAGTCAAACATTCATAAAATTCAAACCCGTGCACTTTCTTTATGTTTTAAACCAAAAGCTCGTTCAATTTCGATGAAGTTAACGAATACGAATTCTATCGACAAGTGAACGTCGATATTCCAAACGTCTGTAAATTGAATAGACCGTCGAGTTCCCGCAATTATTACGAGAACTGACAGTTACGAGGTAGCAGGTTATATCGTTTTTAACCGACTTCTAAAAAAAGAAGGAGGTTCTCAATTCGGATGTTTTTTTTTTTTTTATGTTTGTTCGGGCATAACTCCGTCACTTGCTAACCGATTTGAAAAATTCTTTTTTTGTTGGAATAAAAAAAATTGGGACCATTTGGGAAGTATACCCTACTTCCCAAATGGTCCCATAATTTTTTTATCGAAATCGGACAAGCGGTTTTTGAAAAATCAACAAAACTAAAAAAATTAAAACTACATTGTCCACATTAGGTGCCACTAAAAAGTGAAAAATAAAAACTTTTTAACAAAAAATAAAACCGACTTCAAAAAAAAGTCAAAAATAAATCAGTTTCTGAAGTCGGTGACAAAAAATGAAATCAAACAAACAAAAGTCACCAATGTCAAAAGTGAACGTCGATATTCCAAACGTCTGTAAATTGAATAGACCGTCGAGTTCCCGCAATTATTACGAGAACTGACAGTTACGAGGTAGCAGGTTATATCGTTTTTAGAGTTCCATACCTCGGTCGGCAAAAACGGAACCCATACAGAATCACTTTGTTGTCCGTCTATCAAGACCCTTTTGACTCAGGAACTCGTGGAGGTCTATCAAGCTGAAATTAATATCAAATGCTCATGTCTGCTATATAACATAACATTCATTTATTTTCAGGCTACGGCTCATAGATGAATACCTTACAGACTAACATACATACGATATATACAGCTTGTGTTAGTAAATAGAACCTTACAACTATATTAGTATCACTACACTTGTGCACTATATCACTATGCGTTCATGTGGCACCTTGCCACACACTTGCCACACACACACACTGTTTTATGCACTTATGTAACTAGATAAGTACCTAAATTACGAGTAGGTACTCGGTGTTTTAATGTAATTTAATTTTAAGTTTACATGCTGAATGTAGTAAGCGAAATATGTGAAACTTTTTTATTTTTAAGACCATATTGAACCATATTTCAAGCAAATAAAGAATCTTGAATTTTGAATCTTGCCAGCGGAAGCGTCGAAACAAACGGAGGCCAAAAGTCCTCTTCCAAGCCAAGACGAGGTGCAGATAGCATGTCGGTTCCCTGCACCACAAACTTGCGGCGCGATTCAAGCACGTACTCTCGCCACGTACTTGGTCTTCTGGGGCTCGGACTCCACGATGTCCTCCGTCGTAGTGGCCACCCCGTAGAGCAGCGAAAATCAAGCTGGTAAGTCATTGAATCAAAAGACTATTATGTACCTACTTCCCGTTCAAATCTGAAAACCATCAATATGTAGTTTAATTACAAAATGCTTACAAGTTTAAGTACCTATTACGTTTAACTCGCATTTGGTGAGCAGTAATGAAGAAGAAAAATTAGTACGATTTGATTCAATCAGCATTTATTAGTAGTACTTCCCTCCAATAACTTAGATAGTTTTCAAAGCTTCTTAAGTGATATGTTATATTTCAGTTATATAAACAAAAACCGATTTTTTACTCCTGTATAAATTCTTTTGAACTGAACAGTTTCATTTATCACGAAAAATTATTCTAAATCTATTGCAATGGCATAAACTTGAACATCGATACGAATAATTCAGCCATAATAAGCTAGCGTTATTAAAAATTAATTACTTAAATTGACTATCCAACGTTAACAAAAAGATAAAAATGTAGGTTCAGTAAAAAAAGGTGAAAGCAATATTTTAAAAAATTATTACAACATCTGGCGACGAGACATAACAGTTTATAATGAACTAATTAAATATGAGTTATTATGTTTTGAATATTTGATGGCGTTTTATGATGTTCAAAGTAATTAATGAATTTAGAAACAGATTATTTAGAGTTTCACTGACGGAAGAAAAAGTTTTTCGTATTTCTTTTAGTTTTTTTATTTTCAGAGGATGCAATTTTAGTCAATTATTGATGAAATTAGTAGATTTTCTCTCCATAACACAATTGAAGTTTGGGTAGATAATCTTGTATTTAAGAACCTAATTAATTGAAATAACCAATAAATAATATTTCTGGTGACCATAGAATAATATAATAATATAGGTACCTATTGTCAGATTAAAAATTGTGATTTAATTTTAAACTAGTAGGTATGATAATTTTGAAAACCTCTAAGTATCTATCATATATATTATATATATATAAATAAAAAGAGAAGTCCTGACTGACTGACTGACTGACTGACTCATCAACGCCCAGCCCAAACTCTTGGACCTAGAAAGCTGAAACTTTGCACAGAGGTTCCCTTTATAGTGTAGACAAGGAATAAGGAAGGATTTTTCGAAATTCAACCCCTAGAGATTTAAATAGGGGATGAAAGTTTGTATGGAAAATCGTCATTTTCACGCGGGTGAAGCCGCTGGCAAAAGCTAGTCTAACATAGATGAAATTCGGTTTTACTGCACTAAAACCCACATTTCGAGAAATAGACAGTATGTGCCTATCCCAGGCCGCTTAACACAAAAAAATACTATGTATATGTGTAAAGAAAAAACTAAATCGGAACAAGTTTTCTTTCTTTCCCTATAATTTAGGGTAATCTTATACAGTGTGTCAAATAGCAAAGTGGTCGCATTTGGAACGCATTTTTCCGCTGTATATATATTCTGGAGGGAGCCATTGGAATGCGGAACGATGTCCCACTGCGTGCTTTATTGCCTTCTGCCCTGAGTTATAGACTGAATTGGAGATGAATGAATTGTGTGAGAAGAAACGGGCATTCAAAATCTACGAGCGAATTTACAGGCAAAACATTATAATTCTCACTTATACAAGGTGAAGTAGCTCATGAATAGATAACCCCACTAAAAACATAACTTGTAAAAAATAAGTCTAGCAACTCAGTTCTTCTACCGTAAAAGTTGTGACATCCATGTATTACAGACTGACAAACAGACTGACAGAAGTACTGACAGACAGTCTGACTGACAGACAGATTTATAGACGTGCTGACAGACAGTTCGACAGGCGGGCTGACAGACTGACAGTACAGATTCTGGCAGCCTGACAGAAGTACTTGATGAAAGTAATTGATGACAGTGCTTGATGAAAGTGCTTGATGCAGATTGACAGACTGATAGACAAACTTACAGACAGATTTACGGACTTACTGACAGACAGATTGACAGACGGACTGACAGACTGACAGAAGTGCGTGATGAAAGTACTTGATGACAGTGCTTGTTGAGATGGTTGATGAGATGACATGATGAGATGGCTTGATGAGATGGCTTGATGAGATGGCTTGATGAGATGGCTTGATGAGATGGCTTGAAGAGATGGCATGAGAGATGGCTTGATGACATGGCTTGATACAGACTGACAGACTGACAGAATTTCTAATAAATTAAACATTATGTTTATTAAAAAATGTTTCACATGTCGCTATTCCCCACCACTTAGAACAAACCCCTAAGCTTGCATGACCCACTAACAAGAGAAAATTCCCAAACTATTTGGAGTCTAAAAAGAAATGCAGTGTAAGAACTAGAGTTTTTTACTTATTTTCACTTAAGTGTGGCGTGAAGTGTAAATGCCTGCACTGTAATTAACATTTTCTCACCTCAAAGAAAAGCCCTACTAAAGCCGAACAGTTTTTTAATCAAGTAATTTTAAGTAGAAAAGCGATGTTTTATAATGTTTCACACAAAGGACATGAAAGAAAGAGTAAGATTTTACTAGTAATAGGGATGATTACTGACTTAAAAAAAATATGATTCTGTTGAGTCCGTCTGTTAGATTATCGAAAAATATTGGATACGTGTTTTTTGTTTTATCAAATTAATAAAAATTTACTAAAATAAAATGTGTCAAAGATCATGACATCACTTTCTGGTAAAAAATGAACCAAACTGTGACTTCACACGACTTTTGTAGTCCTGTATCGTCTTCATTTTATGTTTGCGTACGTGAAAAAAGAAAAAGTACGTGCTCAATATTTTTTGGAAATCTATCTGACGGACTAATTAGATTTTAGTCAACGACCCTATTACATACGATGATGGCAACGTCAAAAATATAAGAATTGACATCACCATAATCATCATCCACAGCCTGAATTCACCCACTGATGGGTAATTAATAATAATAATAATAATAAATTTTATTTCAGTAACTTGTTAGATACGGATCCCTAATGGATAACGCCGATCCCGCACATTCCTGGATGTTTACGCCAGCTGCACGAAAACTGCAGCGTCGACGTCCGTCACCGAGCGCCGAGCCACGAGCCGCCGACGCAGCAATTTAGACGATACCAACTAATTAATTTTAAGTAGTTTTTACGGCATTCCATATTCTAGCATCGAATAGGTTTCACCACTTTTAATTGTAATTCTTTTCTTTTAAATTAAATTAGTTTTAAAGTAACTTTGGTTTTTTTTCGATCCACCGTCTGCAGTTTACGTAATTGGCGCAGTCGGTAGGATACTCGCGGGCCGGTTCGCGAATCGCGTTAGAGTCATCTCACATCGATAACCACGATCGCGAGTCACCCGGGCGGCTATCAAGTCACGTCACGAGTATCCAGAATCTACGGGAAGCTGCGGAGCCGCGTGGAGAATCCAGCCATCGATTCACGGCGAAGAACCAGAGATGCAATATATGTGAGTACACCAGAATCTTTCTCGTGTTGCTTCCTTTCTATTCCTAGTTAACTTTATGTCCAGTATCTTTCATCACGAAAGGTCTAACCGTCAGGAACCTGCATCGCGACAGGCACGCCGACATATAATAGATAATAGTAGAGACTTAGACACTGAATTAGATCTTAATATAAATAGTTTATTTGAATTTAAAATGCCTTACGACCCCGATGTAATTTTCAAGGCCTTACGCCTCGTGCCCGATTTTGATGGTAACCCCAATGTCTTAACGAGGTTTATTAACATCTGTGACCGAATTGTTACCCAGTACGCAAGTGCTGAGCCGGGCAACGAACTTGGAAACCTCTGTCTATTAAACGGAATTCTGAATAAGATCACAGGGCCTGCCGCATCCACTATTAACTCCAACGGCATTCCTGAAACTTGGGCAGGCATTAGATCGGCTTTGATAAATAACTTTTCCGATCAGAGAGACGAAACAGCTTTATACAATGACCTCTCGTTGGCTACGCAGGGTAACAGGACCCCGCAAGAATTTTACGATACATGTCAGACCTTATTCAGCACTATAATGACTTACGTGACACTACACGAGACTTTACAGACGACCATTGAAGCGAAACGGACACTCTATAAAAAAGTAACCATGCAGGCTTTCGTACGTGGACTAAAGGAACCTTTAGGCTCACGTATACGTTGCATGCGTCCAGAGACTGTAGAAAAGGCTTTGGAATTCGTGCAGGAAGAATTGAACATCATGTACCTGCAACAACGTAATGATGCCCCTAAGGCTCAAGCTGCTCAGAACGCACCTAAATTATTATTTAAACCACCTATGATGCCCGTCGTACCATTTAATGTTCCGCGACCTCCAGTACCTAACTGGCCTGCTCCAGCAGGACAGCGTGGCTACCAACCTCAGCCCCAAGCCTTTAAATTTAATGTGCCCAACCAGCATCAAAATCGCATGCCTACTCGCACCCAACAAATGTTCCGTGCTCCGTTACCAAATTACAATCCACAGAGTAACGTTTTTAGATTACAGCAAAGATCTAATCCACCACAAAACTCAGGTCCCAGACCCATGAGCGGTGTTCAACATTTTGTTCCGAAACCATTACCAATGGTGCCAGGGCATGATTGGCAACGAAACGGGAACCCACCACCGAATAATTATTTTAAGACGCGTGAGTTAAATCTCAGTGAACTTGCTTTACCTGATACTTATTATTCTGCTGACTATTACTACGAGCCTGTATATGACTACTACACGGACGGTAATGACTGTTACATTGTTTGTGACTTTGACGAGAACACTGATATGACTGACTCCAACTTGATTGCAACTTCCAATAATCAGGTGGCAGCTGAAGCAGAGCCTCAACCAGGCCCCAGCAATGCAAACCAGAATCAGAACCAAAATTTTCAGTCGAACCGGACATCCAAAGAGCCAAAATAGACCTTAATTTACAGACCCAAAGACAATTACCCTACATAGAGATTTCTTGCCCTCCTTTAAAATTTCTGATTGACACTGGCGCTAACCAGTCATTTATAAGCCCCGAGGCTGTACAAAAATTCTTCTACGACTATCCTCTCAATTATGACCCATTCGAAGTAACAAATGTACACGGCGTTAGCAGAAACGATTATTCCATAACGTTACCGTGTTTTAACGAGTTCAATGAGACCGATAACATAAAATTATTCGTTTACCGTTTTCACGATTACTTTGACGGCCTTATAGGATTAGACTTATTATCCAAATGGGAGGCTAAAATAGATCTAAAAGACTTCCAGTTAATAACGCGCACTGCTACGAATCAGATTAAAGTATACAACTCACGTAATGTAAATCTATACGAGGATATTATACCCGGTAACAGCTCTAAATTAGTTAAGATACCCATAAACGCCCCGGATGGCGACGTTTTTGTAAACGAACAAGTATTTTGCAACTGCATTATCCATGAGTGCCTTACCACCGTTAATAACAGTCGTGGATACGTGGAGTTAGAAAACCCAACTCCTAACGACATTATATTTTCATTAGACCAACCAACTCGTGCAGAGATGTTTAATGCAAAGTGCACGCCTATGAAACAATCAAATCGCGCTGACGACGTATTATCGCGCTTACGTACGGACCACCTTAATCCAGAGGAAAAAGCGAATCTCTTAACGCTCTGCACTCGCTATGCAGACGTATTTTACATTGATGGAGAACAGTTGACATTCACTAACAAAATAAAACATCGTATAAGAACAACGGATGAAATACCTGCGTATACTAAGAGCTATCGATATCCTTTCGTCCATCGAGAAGAAGTCAGGGACCAAATTTCCAAGATGTTAGATCAAGGCATAATACGACCATCCGATTCCGCATGGAGCTCACCCATTTGGGTGGTGCCAAAGAAAATTGACGCTTCTGGTAAGCAGAAATGGCGTCTTGTAGTAGATTTCCGTAAATTAAATGAAAAAACAATAGACGACAAATACCCCATACCAAATATCAGTGACGTTCTTGACAAATTAGGGAAGTGCCAATATTTTACGACCCTTGATTTGGCAAGCGGTTTCTATCAGGTAGAAATGGACCCCCAAGATATACCCAAAACAGCATTTAACGTGGAGCATGGGCATTTTGAATTTCTTAGAATGCCTATGGGACTAAAGAACTCACCGTCCACCTTCCAACGCGTTATGGACAATGTTCTAAGAGGCCTACAAAATAATATCTGCCTCGTATACCTTGACGATATCATAGTATATAGCACCTCTCTTCAAGAGCATATGGACAATCTAGAAAAAGTCTTCCAAAGACTTAGGGAGTCCAACTTCAAAATCCAAATGGACAAGTCCGAATTTCTGAAACTCGAAACTGCTTATCGCGGACATATCATTAGCAGGGATGGCATCAAACCAAACCCTGACAAAATTTCCGCAATCCAAAAATATCCAATTCCAAAAACCCCTAAAGAAATCAAACAATTTTTAGGACTTTTAGGTTATTACCGAAAATTCATACCCGACTTTGCTCGCATCACCAAACCTCTTACCCTATGCCTAAAGAAAGGTAGCAAAATTACTCTTAGCTCAGAATACGTCAACGCCTTTGAAACTTGTAAGACTCTACTAACTAACGACCCTATACTACAATACCCAGACTTTAAAAAAGAATTCAATCTCACAACAGACGCTTCGAATGTCGCTATTGGAGCAGTGTTATCCCAAGGACCTATTGGTTCCGACAAACCCGTCTGCTACGCTTCTCGTACCCTCAACGAGAGTGAGCTGAATTATAGCACGATTGAGAAAGAGTTGCTTGCCATAGTCTGGGCCACGAAATACTTTAGACCTTATCTCTTTGGTAGAAAATTCAAAGTACTGACTGACCATAAACCTTTGCAATGGATGGTAAACTTAAAAGAACCAAACTCACGACTGACCAGATGGCGACTCAGACTAAGCGAATATGACTTTAGTGTAATATACAAAAAAGGTAAATCCAACACCAACGCTGACGCTCTCTCCCGGATAGAAATCCATAACGAAGAAACGGAGGAGATCAACTCATTGATCGAAAATATCAAAAATCTCAGATCAATGATTAACAATCCAACGGAGGCACCACCTCCACCAGCAAACCCCTCGACTGACACCGACTCTTTGATTGAAAGTACCATCGACCTTAGATCAATGATCAACCACCCATCGGAGGCACCACCTCCACCAACAAACTCCTCGACTGAAACCGTGCACACCAGTAATGAACATCCAATACTAGAAATCCCCATTACAGACGAACCTCTTAACAAATTTCATCGACAGATCCACTTCACTATAGTAGGTGACATAAAACGTCGACCGATAGTAACTAAACCATTCGAAAACCATACCCGAATTGCAGTCCAGATTTCAGAATCCAACCCAGAGACCGACATTATTAATTCTATCAAGGAATACGTAAATCCTAAAGTTAAAACAGCTATCTTAATTAATCCACCCTTAGCCATGTACTCAATAATACCCATCATACAAGACAAATTCAGAAGCTCCTCACTTAACCTAGTATTAGCCAAGACAGAACTCGAGAATGTTAAGGAATATCTCCGACAACAAGACATCATCCGACACTACCATGACGGCAAGACAAACCACCGCGGTATAAACGAATGTCACTTAGCCCTCTCACGAAAATACTTCTGGCCAAAGATGAAGGAACAAATCACTAAATTCATCAATGAATGTACCATCTGTGGTCAAGCTAAATACGACAGAAACCCAATACGACCTCAATTTAATATAGTGCCTCCAGCTACCAAACCACTCGAAACTATTCACATGGACCTTTTTACAGTTCAAAACGAAAAGTATGTAACTTTCATCGACGTCTTCACGAAATACGCCCAAGCGTATCATCTACGAGACGGTACCGCTATTAGTATTATACAAGCACTATTACGGTTCTGTACCCATCATGGACTACCCATGACTATCATCACCGATAACGGCACTGAATTCACGAACCAACTCTTTTCCGAATTTATACGTCTTCATAAAATAATTCACCACAAAATTTTACCCCATAGTCCAAATGACAACGGCAATATCGAACGTTTCCACTCCACCCTATTGGAGCACATTAGAATTCTAAAACTACAAAATAAAGACGAACCGATAGTCAACCTTATGCCATACGCCATCATAGCATATAACAGCTCTATCCATAGTTTTACGAAATGCAGACCGTTTGACTTAATGACTGGACACTTTGACCCTAGAGACCCAATCGACATAGACCTGACTGAGCACATTTTACAACAATACGCGCAGAATCATAGACAACAGATGAAGCAAGTCTATGAAATCATTAACACGTCATCTCTTTCAAATCGGACAGCCCTAATTAACAATAGGAATAAAACTCGCGAGCCCGAAGTAGAATATACCCCCCAGCAACAAGTTTTTATTAAAAACCCTTTTGCCAGTCGCCAGAAAGCCGCACCTCGCTATACGCAGGATACAGTACTCGCTGACCTGCCTATACATATATATACCTCGAAAAAACGAGGCCCCGTAGCTAAAGCACGGCTGAAACGTGTTCCTAAAACAAGCCAATTGCTACAGAATCCTGCTACTACTGACAATCCAAGCGACTCGTCCTCAGGAGATAAGACTTGAGACTTCAACTGATGGACCAGGACTGTTACCACACAGACTAGGACCGACCAGACTAACTATACATTACCACTCATTCATACAGTACCTACATACAATTAACAGACATAGAAGATAAAATATAGCGTAATAAAAATTGCAAAGTTTGCCCAAATTTTAGGAATCATAACCAATAATGTAGAAGATTTAATGTTAGAGACAATTAGGTTAGAAAATACAATGGCTTTTATACGTGCGTCCAGCACCCATCATTCTATGATAGATATCGAAGTGTTAAGTTCCATGATAGATAGGTTAAACTCAATATACAATCAAGATCAAGTTTTAAATTTAGAAATACGAGAATAATAAAATCTTATAAAACCAGGTTCCTACTTTATTGAGAAGAGAATAGTAATAGTATACAGTTTTCCTATAGTCTCCGAAGACCTTTACGATTTGTACAGACTATCCATTGTGCCTAATAAGAACCAACTTGCCCTTATTCCTTCCTCTCCCTATATAGCAACAAACGAGAAATCATTCGTGTACATAGAGGCTGAATGCCCGAAGTACAGTAGCATCCATCTCTGTGAAAGGAAGACAAGTCATCAGATCCGGACGAAGCCTGATTGCATTCAGGAGCTCATCACCAACCAACACCTTGAAGACACCTGCCAATTCACCAAGATTTCACTCTCCAAGCAAGCAGTAGAACAACTGGACGATCAACACTACGTAATATCACTGCCCCAACCGACCAAAGTACAGTTAGCCTGCAGCAGAAAAGACTTTAATATTCTACAGGGAAGTTATCTCGTCACCATACCCTTGGACTGCTACCTGGAAACAACCGAATTCACAATCATCAACGACAACAACGAGATAAAAGGACAACCACTTAAGTTATCAAAAGATCCCTTATTATAACGACATGAACCAAACCATTGACTCCACTCACATCATTGGTTTCAATTCAGTCAACTTGGAAGAACTTCACAGCATCCAGAACAAAGTCATGATGGAAAACCCTATCCAGATTGACAAGACTCAACCGATTGTCCTATATCACACCACCATACCATTCTACATCATTGTACTATGCGCAGCCATACTTATCATTTTGGTAATTAGCCGCAGATACAAATGCTGGAAACTTCGAGCAACCGACGAACAGAAGCAACAGACTCTTCAGATACATACGTATGAAGATGTGACCAGAAAACGAGAAGACCTCCCAGCAACATTTTCTCTTAATATGAGCAAATAGTTGCTGTTCTGCGGATGGAGGTGTTAGATACGGATCCCTAATGGATAACGCCGATCCCGCACATTCCTGGATGTTTACGCCAGCTGCACGAAAACTGCAGCGTCGACGTCCGTCACCGAGCGCCGAGCCACGAGCCGCCGACGCAGCAATTTAGACGATACCAACTAATTAATTTTAAGTAGTTTTTACGGCATTCCATATTCTAGCATCGAATAGGTTTCACCACTTTTAATTGTAATTCTTTTCTTTTAAATTAAATTAGTTTTAAAGTAACTTTGGTTTTTTTTCGATCCACCGTCTGCAGTTTACGTAATTAACTATAAAAACATCTACAATATTAAACATAACATAGAGGCCTCCTTTTAAGTATAAGAAATACCTGTGTTAGGAGACCCCGCTCTTCTAAAACAATAACAATTATAATGTAGGAGTGAACATACAAAATAAATTCGACTTATATCTAGGAAGGTGTGCGTATGTATGATTTTGTGTGTCTCTATGTGTGTGCGTGTGTGTGTGTGTGTGTGTGTGTGCGTGTGTATGTGTGTTTGTGCGTGTGCTTGTGTGTGTGTGTTGTCGGTTGTCATCAAATTATCGCATAATACTTTGTAAAAGAGCTTCAATGTCGTCATAGCTCTTGCATTTTAACCAGTCTGTTAAAGATTTCTTACAATTTCCATAAGTCATGGGGGTTAATTGAAAATGTTGATAAGCATCTCTTTTCTTGTACCAATCTCCACGGTCCTCTACCACCTACATTCAGGTTTTCCAAGCAGCGTTACCCTAAACTGCACACTAAAAGTAGTCATACCATTTATGTTAATCCTGTTGAAGGTTGCTGCAGAAACACGAAACATTTTAAAAGCAATTTTGCCACTTGGTACTAAGTTATATTTTACACTCGACCAATCACGCTATAATTTCCAGATACGATGATCTTTCATTGTACCGGTTCATTATAAAGCGAGGACAACTTATACCGCTGCCTTTAGGTGGCTCCTGCCCAATCTGGGGGGGCCAAACGCCTCCTGCCGTAGGCTGTATGCGGGGATCGTGCGGTCCATGGCCCTTTACGGGGCCCCGGTGTGGGCGCGTGCCGTGAAGAAGCGGGCCGTCCACTACCTGAACGCGCCCCAAAAGGTCATGGCCGTAAGACTAGTCCGCGGGTACCGCACGATCTCCCGCGAGGCGGCGAATCTCCTTGCCGGATTGCCGCCGTGGGATCTGGAGGCGATAGTCCTCGCGCGCCTACATGAGTGGCGCGCGGAGGCGCTTCACCGGGGGGTCACTCTGCTGCCGCGGCACATTGCTGCTCGGCGGACAGACCTCCGGTGCGATCTCATGGCGGCATGGAGACAGCGACTGTCGCAACCCCGTGCAGGGCACGCCACGATAGTGGCGGTAAGTCCCCTCTTTGAGGAGTGGCTAGAGAGGAGCCACGGCGCCCTCACCTTCCGTCTGACGCAGGTCCTCACCGGACACGGATGTTTCGGGAGGTACCTGCACCGAATCAGGCGGGAGGAAACGCCCGGATGCTTCCACTGCGAGGATCGACCGGAGGACACGGTGGAGCACACTGTGGAGGTGTGCCCTGCTTGGGCGGAGCCCCGCCGTGTTCTCGTAGCGGCGATCGGCGGCGGCGACCTCTCGCGTCCGGCCCTGGTGCAAGCCATGGTCCGGGGCGAGGAGGAATGGGACGCCGTCGCCTCCTTCTGCGAAGCAGTGATGCTAGCGAAGGAGGTGGCGGAACGAGAGAGGGAGAGAACCTCTCAACGTCCCAGCCGCCGCGGAAGGCGCGGAAGGCGCTCCGGGCGTCGGGGGCCACGTGATGGCTTCCGGCCACCGTAGACGCGGGCCTGTGGACGGTGAGTAATGGGCTAGCTCGCCGTCCGGCCGTCGTCATGACGGCAACAGACCGTGTCGGCGGCGCGTTCGTGTTCCACGCGCGCCTCAAAGAGATGTCAGCAAGGAGGGGTCCGCAAGGGCCGACGCCCGTCGGGGCCGCGGTATTTTGTACTAGATTACGTGGCCTCGGCACAAGGGCAAAGTAGGAACATGGGTTCGGTTTTTAGTCAGTAGAAGTCTGACACTCCCCTTCGCTCTGCCCAAGAGCGGGGGGGGGGGGTCATTCGATGATTTTCCACCCACCAAAAAAAAAAAAAAAAAAAAAAGGACAACTTATACTGGATGGGGATAGCTTGATGTGTCGCCGGGTGTTCATCAGTGAATATCATTAATTAAAGTCGTTTTAAATAAATTAAGTTAAGATTATACGTATTTGCACTTAGTATTGCATACAACTTAGACAAAGTTTTTCTCAACCTTTGTCTTTTCAACTTTTTGATATTAGGGGTCAAAAACCTCATTTCCAGTGATCAATAGTTTCAAAGTTAAGTTAGCTATTAACTTTATCAGTGGCGTGCCTATAAAAGAGTTATTTCAATAGCTTATTATAGTATAAAAGATTATTGAGCCCTATAAAAAAGGTTTACGAAGTTGTACGCTTAATAAAATTGTTTTAGGTCATGTTATAAGCGAAAATATGAAAATAATGTGTCAAAATCTGATAATCTTGTGAAACTAAAAACATTAAGCTTTACTACGTATTCATAAAACTTTAATAATGTCGCAAAATCCGCAAAAAACTTCTCTTCATAATAAAAACAACAATAGAACTTTTTCATAAACAAATCTTGTCGTCACAAAATGGCGGAGGCACAAAATGGCTGCCTAACAAAAGCATAGACAAAAGAATAAAGGTCTGGCTCTCCTCGCGGCCCTTTAATGAGGGTTTTGGTCATTTTACGCTCATTTCGATGCAAATTCAAGGGTTTCATGATATTTAGAGGGCTATGCAAATACGGTCGAAAGATTTTGATTAAAATTTATCAAGATACTAGTTACATCGCACTGGTTTGCTTAGGTTTGTAGGTGAAGAGAGTTTGGAAATGTACACTATCTCTCCTAAGCATGTACCTCTGTACTTTATACTTGAAGTGTCAAATAATTGAATAAATGTTGCTAGGTTTTTGGTTTCCATTGTGGACTTTATATCTCATATTTAGACTGAATAAAAATCTGGTTTACTGGTTACTGTTAACCTACATCATTTTACTGCTTGCTAGTCAATGGCATATCACCATGTTTTCCTATTGTTTTGACAACCCTTACAAATTCTGAGATTTGCAGTGGCCCAGTGGTAGCGGCTCTGACTTCCCAGTGGTAAATCTTGGGTTCGAACTCAAGCAGGTGTATTACTTTGAGTAATTAATGTCATCACCACATCTCTCAAAACGGTGAACCAAAACACCACGAGGAAACCGGCATGTCCTAGAACCAAAAAAAATAAGATATCTAACAACTCACTCTATGCCCGCGTAGTGTATTATAGCCCATTTCCTCATATAGAGCCTGTTTCCCAGCTGTGAGAATATTATAAGCTAATTATAGAAACAAATTGTATAATTGTTCTTTGAGAAATACATGTCTTTAAACCGAAATTCTTGCTGCCTTTCATCTGTCTATAAAAGAAGGTAAGAACCTTTAACCCAATACATGCAGTTCCTTGTATTTAGTTTGTGAATAAAGACAAAATGAACTGTATATAAAGTTGTATGACCATACTAACTGTCCGTTAGTATTCTATGCTATACTTTAAAGGATCTTAACAATATATGGGAAGTATTACAGTTGGCTATTAAAAGCTTTTACTAAGATTTAACACACTGTAGTTGAGAAAGATAATATTGTACTGTTCTAATGTATGTGGGATGTTAATTCGGAACGCATCATAATTTAAAAAGAAAATTGAGCGTGAATGCGGCGATGAGTGAATCTATCTATATAAATTAAAAGAGAAGTCCTGACTGACTGACTGACTGATTGACTGACTGACTCATCAACGCCCAGCCCAAACCCTTGGACCTAGAAAGCTGAAATTATGCACAGAGGTTCCCTTTATAATGTAGAGTATACTTATATAAATAAAAAGAGAAGTCCTGACTGACTGACTCATCAACGCCCAGCCCAAACCCTTGGACCTAGAAAGCTGAAATTTTGCACAGAGGTTCCCTTTATAATGTAGAGTTGTAGACTATATATATCTATATAAATAAAAAGAGAAGTCCTGACTGACTGACTGACTGACTGACTCATCAACGCCCAGCCCAAACCCTTGGACCTAGAAAGCTGAAATTTTGCACAGAGGTTCCCTTTATAATGTAGACTATATATATCTATATAAATAAAAAGAGAAGTCCTGACTGACTGACTGACTGACTGACTCATCAACGCCCAGCCCAAACCCTTGGACCTAGAAAGCTGAAATTTTGCACAGAGGTTCCCTTTATAATGTAGACAAGGAATAAGGAAGGATTTTTTAAAATTCAACCCCTAAGATAGTTAAATAGGGGATGAAAGTTTGTATGGAAAATCGACATTTTCACGCGGGCGAAGCCGCTGGCAAAAGCTAGTATATATAAATAAAAAGAGAAGTCCTGACTTACTGATTGACTGACTGACTCATCAACGCCCAGCCCAAACCCTTGGACCTAGAAAGCTGAAATTTTGAACAGAGGTTCCCTTTATAATGTAGACAAGGAATAAGGAAGGATTTTTCGAAATTCAACCCCTAAGGGATTTAAATAGGGGATGAAAGTTTGTATGGAAAATTGTCATTTTGACGAGGGCGAAGCCGCTGGCAAAAGCTAGTAATTAAATATGACTGTGTGGAAGCTAGGAGAGTATGACGAGTTAGCTAAATACGAGTCCAACGCGTTAGAAGTGTTTTTCAATTTTATAAGAAGTTTCAAAGGGGTGATGATTATTTATATTGGTACACCACCCTACAACCACATATTAAGTGAGTACCTATGTATTTTAAATATCGTGAAATCTAAATTATTTATACCTACAACTCTACCTTAAGCATCAAGGAAAATATTTGCCATTTTGATGTTCTTTCATAGAGCATTTTGTCTTACAGTAACTGTTTTTATCAATTGATTGGAAATATTAAGCTGTCCGTTGACCAAACGCTAGATACTCTGACACCCTCCGTGCCTGTCCGTTCATTTTCATATCGCCGAGACCACAGATGTAGATAGGTACCTACCTAGATAACGCAGGTAAAACAGTCCGTATGAAAATCAAGCGTGCCATTTTGTGACTACCTGCTATGACGTTATAAGCGTATAAAAAAATATATGTAGTATTAAATAAAGGTACATTTCCGAGACGGGCCGCAGACCGCAAACTGCAACAGCAAACTGCAAACGACAACACTTGTTTCTATGAACATCTATGAAATTGATTCCAAGCGCGGCAACACTGCAGCCTGCAGACGCAACGCGCAGCGTGCGGCCGCGGCGCGCAGCGACCGCAGACTGCAGCTCCAGTCGTGTCGCGAACCGCAGAGACTTCACACGTATAATAATGTCTAACATTTTGCTATTTTTATTTATTTTATTTTATCTTTTATTCTGGTAGCGTTATCTAACATTCTGTCTCGCATGAAGCTATTGGAACAACTGAGGCACGGTTCTGTGCATTGTGCAGCCACGGCATGCAGCCGCAGTTGGAATAGCGACCGCAGGCAGCATTGCGGTAACCGCAGCCGGTAGCCACAGTGTCGCCTGCGGTTGCAGTCTGCGGCCCGTCTCGGAAATGTACCTTAAGTATTAAAAAAAACCGTGTTTTCAATCTTTCATCATCATCATCAGCCTATAAAGTTCCCACTGCAGGGACTTAGGTCTCCTCTCTAGGAGAGGGATGTAATGATAATCCACCACGCGGGCCCAGAGTGGGTTGGTAATAGATGTCACAATGTGACATCTACCAACCCGCCTAATAAATTATAAGACATATCATGTCTTAGAATTTATTGGTTCTAAGACATGCTGGTTTCCTCACGATGGTTTCCTTGTTCCTTTCCTCGTTTTGAGAGCAGCGGTGATGAAATAAATTACACAAAGTAATGCGCCTACCTGGGTTCGAACCCACGACTTGTTGGCGGCCCCGAATTACGAACAGTCAAGTCATGGGGACTTGACTGTGCCGCCACCACTGGGCCACCGCTTCTCGCTATTCAATAAATGTCTGGAATGAAGTACGTGAGTTGTAACGGTGTAACTTTGTTGTTTTAGACATATTAGCTTGCTGCGGCAGTCACTTCGTTAAATATAAAATACTTAAGCCGCGGTACTCGAAGTAGGTGCTCTTGCGATTTCAGGGTAAATCTATATCTGTGGTCCCCACAGAGCTTTCGAAAGCACGTTAAGCCGTTGGTCCTGACTCCCGAATGTCATATATACGTATGTATATCTATGGCAGACGGAATCTCGAAAATCTGACAGCCCGTCGAATCGTACGACATAATCTATCGGTTTTCCTTCATAATTGGGGGTGCGGAGTGGGGAAATCAAATTGCTGTGTGGAAACTTCAAGTGTGTTTTTTATTGTATGAAGGTTCCATGCTCTGTTAGGAACTACCTTTTTCATTTCAGCTTAAAGAAGATATTATAACCCTGTGTAATGCATTTCAATACTTTTTTCGATAAGTAACGACCTGAACTCATTCTTAACGGATTGAACGGGGTAACAAAAATTATAAACTAACTTTCAAAGCCATGGCTCACTGCGGGGCAAAGGTTTCCCACCTTTGCCCAGCTGTGGGGCAGAGTAGGTTGACAAACAACATTTTTAGGTTTTTCATAATTAATATCGCATAGTACGTATGCCTCTTTGTCATGTCTCATTGGGTGCAAATAACTCTTTGCCCAACACAGGAATCGTACACAAGATCTCATGCTGTAGTTGCGCTTGCAACCACTAGACCTCCTGTATTTGGGTACTATTCCCATCTAAAAAGCTTTTGCATACATGTAACTAATCCATTCTATACAATAATCAGCTCACCTAACTACCTACACAGAATAACTATAGTTTCACTCATTTAACTAGAGTAAAAGTCTCATCATCGCACTGCCAACATTGTTACTCGCAATATTATTATTTTTATCACCCCATTTTCTTAACACAGTGCAAACAAACTTGGACTCGTTTTCAAATTAACTTTACCAAGTATCAGAGATCGCGTTAAAGAAAATGCGCTCTTATCTTGTTATAAAACCATTATTATTTACAACCCTATCGTTTGTTAAGTAAGTTCGATTTGTTTGTTGCGATGGTGTTTGCGTAAAGTTTTGTTTTTATTTTTTTGTTTTAACTCTATCACTCGTGATCACAACAGTCACCTCCTTTCATGCTCGGACTTTCTAAGTGTGGATGAAAAGTACATGTTGCGCTGACCCCAAATTAATTAGCATAATGCCCAAATACTCAAACGTCACTCAATTATAAGTTGTACTTAAATCTCGTGCTGTCTTTGTTACTTTAACGCAGAGTGACAGAGATAGCAGGAGTTTTGAGGGTTACTTATAATTGAGTGACGTTTGAGTATTTGGGCGTAAGAGAAGGAGAAAGATGATGACTACCCTGTGACTATCTATTGCAAAGAACTCTTATCAAAATCGATGAAAACGTCTATGTTTCACAATTTCACTTTGAATTCTTTGTCAAAGCGTCGAACGAAAATGAAGCTGCGTGATGCTTCTTTCAATTACCTTATCAAGCTTCTTACTTTGGTTAGAAGTTGTCACATAAAGACTAGTTTTTTACCTTTGTATAAAACTAGCTTTTGCCAGCGGCTTCGCCCGCGTGAAAATGACGATTTTCCATACAAACTTTCATCCCCTATATTTGACTCCCATAAGGGTTGAATTTCGAAAAACCCTTCCTTATTCCTTGTCTAGATTATAAAAGAAACCTCTGTGCAAAATTTCAGCTTTCTAGGTCCAAGGGTTTGGGCTGGGCATTGATGAGTCAGTCAGTCAGTCAGTCAGGACTTTTCTTTTTATTTATATAGATAGATAGATAGATATACTTACGATAGACTTACGATGAAATAGTAGATAACACTACCTATTGTTCCGTCGAGCTATTCGGAAATAGTAGATTAAAGATTGTTATATTTTGATGATTCTCCAAACCACAAAAAAATATTAAGGCATAGTGTTATCTCAACAGTAGCCAAGAAGTATGGATTTGTGTCCGGTCGATGACAAAAGATTCACGTAGTACTACAGGGAACTTAAAACATAACTGAAAAGGAGTAAGTTATGTGAAATAGTACTATGGCGGTCTTATGCGCCTGATCACCACTAAGCTCATTTTTGCTTGCACTCAAGAAATAGAATCGCTCGCTAGCCCGTGGCAGCGCCTCGGCACGATTTAGGCGAATTTTTTTTTAAATGATCAGGCGGAACTGTCTTCGATCGTACATACTAAACTTACTAACACCTATCAAGTCACCCTCCAAGAAGTATATAAACCATCACCATAACATAAACATAAAGACACGACGGCTTTCAAACCAGTTATTCTGTATATAAAAAACAAGATTATTCTTCATATTGAGTGGGTATAACATTGAAAGCGTAGATGTTTCGCAGCTAATGTTTCAGATAAAACGAATTGCCTCCGAAGTCTTTGCTAGAAATTGCTCTGTAATTTCTACATTTAGTAGGTACTTAGTTCGAGTGGGGCTAAAATGTATACAGTGTGAGTCTTTGAAATTGTTTTTTTTGTGTTTGCTTTCTTTTTGTGTTTTGGTTAGTTATCACAGAGTAGACACTACTATTTTATTGGTCGTTGTTACGTGTCAAACTTCTCAATCTGCTTATTACTTGTTTCACTCTTGAACAAAAATAAGATTCTAATTTTAATATTAAAAGTGAATAAGTTTGTGAAATGTGTTTATATTAGTATATCTCTGCCCTTTTGGGAAAATAGGCGTGATGATAAGTTTGGTTCACGGTTTTAAAAGAAGAAATCTTAGTAAGCTATAACATAGATTTTAATCCAATTCACTTTATTAAGTGCCCCACATAAAAATCAAATAATCTCTTAATCCTTCGATCCTAAGATAATATCCTAAGCGTAGTTTTAGGCGCCCAAGACTAATAATCATGGGGTAAGGTCCAACCCCTTTTCACCCCGGATTTATATTAAATTCCTTAGTCCAAATTTGCCGAAACAATCCCTATGGGGCTACCTAGCCGCGATTTTATTATTTCTTACCCCTATTTGTATACCTAGGGGTATATAGTGGGGAAATTCTATTAGACTGTTTTATTGCCAGGCGCCGAATTTTTATGTTCGTGTCCTAGGATTTAGGCACTAAATATTCAAATAGGTTTTCATAGAGAAGGGTGCTACGGTCCAAAAAAAGAAAGCTGTATTTTTTTTGGATCACAATAGTAAGAATTTCCATAACAATAATATTATAATTATGTCTGTTCAACCATTGTCATCCCAACCACAGATCTGACGAACAAACAGAGCAGACAGCGGTTTACATCACCCCTCTTTTTCAACGAAACACAAAAGAATTCAACCCAAAACATTTATTCATGAAAGCTCAATACCACAAAAAAGGGAAATTCGAGAAATAAATTGTCATAACCGTGAAGGCTAGACCAAAAGGCAAAGAATATTGAATTATGTCTGGGAACCGTTATTTAGTGAAAATATTCTGTTTTGTTTGTTTGTACCCGTATATAAATTGTATGAGTCGTAAGCCCCTGGACGAAAGGCCACACGTTAATAATAAAATGAACGTACTTCGGGACTGATAGGGTTGCTAACGGGCATTTTGAAATTAGAACAGCATTTAGCTTTCTATCTGTCCAGACAGTTGAATCCTGACGGTTTGAAAACAGAAAAGGTTTTACTTTTTGAAGAGTAACAGCAGTCTATGTCTAGACAAACTGACAGGAAAAAATATTTTTCTTTTTTTTTCGTTTATGGTAATACTCCTAGGTAAATGACTTGACCCAAAATGGCGTCGTTCTGCGCAGGTTCTCTGCTTAATTTGTATGGGACGTCGAAAAAACGACTACTGCGCAGGTTCAACTTATATGCCGCGTGGTATAACTGAGCTTTAAGTAACGATGATGGTGAACGTAAAAATATGGACTTAAAATATCAAAAGCTTATGTCAAAAAAACCTTTTCTACCAAAAATAAAATCACATGTAACGAGGAAAACTATTCAAACGTAATACAGTCTACTACAAGTAAGGGGAACGGAGTGAATTGTTGGGCTCTGTGCTAACAAGCATAATAAGTACCGATACATAACAAACAAAAAATATAACTACATCTACTACTTATTTGTAACTTACTGAACTGTTCAAGGTTTATTTTGATTTCGCAAATGATGAAGTAATTTTTTCGTCGTTGTTGGAAATCGATTGTCACTTGTTTAGGCTCTTCTCTTTATTCTTGTTAAGATTTTCGAACCCAGGTCGGCTGCTGTTGATAATATAATCTGACCAAATGGGGTGGCCTCGATCCATCTCACTCAAATTGCCAGTGTGGAGCCCCTCTGCAGGATATATGCCACCTCTTATCCTGCTCATCCTGCACAACCACTCACATCTTTCAAGATAGAATCAAAGTAAATGTAAGAACTGTGCAAGTGACTGCATACTGGGTCTAACACAATTTGAGTTCATCAACATGTTAAGAAGAATTTGAAATTTGACAGCCTAGAAAACGAAGCTACGTTACGTTGGACTATAGAACCATGGGCTTTAAAATCACGAATCTTTAAAGTAACTCGGTCTCATGATTCTGGCCTGTTTACAAAAATAGATTTTGATAGCAATGATAGTAGGTATTATTTCAAACAGACTCTATTACAAGAACCGGATAAAGTCCTTGACTATAACTTTATAACTTTGATGTTAGATACTAAAGTCAAGAGATTTTAAAACCCACACATTTTTTGAAGAGTTGTTTCCGACAACCCTAGTTAGGCATCATGATTACATGTAAAGTCCAGTTACATTATTCTAGAAATTTCACTTAAATATTTCAAAGGATTTTACAAAATTCGCCGACGTGAAATTGTCAAGTAGGTCAACGGATCGAATGGCTACGTTTTAAATTCGGTAACGTATCTAAGTGGTCTGTAATATGACTTATTAGGTATGTATGTGGGGAATTTGGATGGTTGCTGGTAAAAATGTAAATGCTTTCAAAGGCTTTCAAGAAAATTATTGGAGGAACTCGTGGGTAAATAATAACAGAGTGGATGTTCAAAGGTTAAACCACGCTTGCCTAGTTCGGTCTGGGGATGGGTGACCTTCCTTTACATGCCATGTTTCCACCACGCCTCGGAAATTACGTTACGCCGTTGATTCTGGCTGTCATTTTGTAGATCATTGTTAGTACCTGTAGGCCCAAAAGTCTGACAACAAAAGTCTTACGAAGGAGTACCGTAAGAGTAAGGAGTATTGCCCAGAATTGACTAGGTTGTGGAGGTCAGATAGGTAGTCGCTCTATCTAAAATACTAATATTCAGCTGCATCCGATAAGCAAAATGTACAGAAACATAAACCCTGAAAATATTACACTGCTTTTTTGGGCAGTCGCGTAAAAATACCAGATTATTCCATACCTTTTTCCCAAATACAATTTGCAAATAAATAACAGATTATTTACATAAACTCATAAAAATAACATGTAAAATTAAGTTCTCAACCCAAAAAATACTTTGAAATTACTTTAGATAAATACCGTACTTTATGGAACCCCAAGTTTATCAGGTAAGGTAAATAAATAAATAATTTCGTAGTCCCGTCACGTTCTATGTTTATGGGGTCACAAATTACTGCGTAAACAGAAAATTATATTAATTTGGGAAAGAGCAAATTAGTACTATTTCGGACTTTTGAATAAGAAGTGGTTTGCTGAAAGATTTGAAATTTTTCGTTCGTGTTAAGTTATGGGTTTATGTCATTTTCTTCATCATTCTTGATCATGGCTTGGCTGTTTTTTGTATTAATCAACATTAATATGGAAAACTTAAAATAATTGTAATTAAGTACTAGCTTTTGCCAGCGGCTTCGCCCGCGTGAAAATGACGATTTTCCATACAAACTTTCATCCCCTATTTAAATCCCTTAGGGGTTGAATTGCGAAAAATCCTTCCTTATTCCTTGTCTACATTATAAAGGGAACCTCTGTGCAAAATTTCAGCTTTCTAGGTCCAAGGGTTTGGGCTGGGCGTTGATGAGTCAGTCAGTCAGTCAATCAGGACTTCTCTTTTTATTTATATAGATAACTATTAAAACAACGATATTATACATGACTGATATTAATGTATTATGTTGCAAACTTTACTTTCTCTCCTAGAGAGAAGGCTTGGATCTCTGCAGTGGGAACATCATGCATGATGAAACTTTACAGAATAAATTACCCGTCTATTTTCAGGAAGTGTGAATCAGATTGAAATCTTAGTGATCTTAATCAGATTTTCTCACATCTTAATCCTCTCACGGTTTCCAATCTAATGACTTAAAAAAACCTAGAAACCAATAAGCAGTATTCGACCTCTATAACTCTTCTCCGCTTAATCACAAAACTAAGGTTCGAACCGTACAATTTACTAAACCTTTCCCCAAGAAAAACCTAGCCAAAGAATCCAGACTTTATTTCAGGTAAACCTGCCAAAAAAAAACCCTTTAATTCCTTAAAATCACAGTTACAGCTGACAAAAAGCGACGCCGAGCTTATTAGGACATATCGTCCACATTTCACCGTGGATTTGAGCGGGTCCGTAATTTGGGGAAAAACCGGGTGTCCGGGGTGTGGGGTGTCCGTAGTCCTGGTCCAGTGGGATCAGGGAGAGGACACGTCTAGAGATTTGCTCCGAACAGGTTGATGAATGACGTCCAATGTTTAAGGTTGGGTCTCGCATTGGGATAGTTTTATTTGGGACGTCCAGTTCAGTTAAATGTCAGGATGTAGGTATATTTTTGACAGTCTTATCAAAAACTATAAGTGTCGTGTGGCCTGCTACAGTGTAAATTACTTACCTAAGTAGAAGCTCAAGAGATTGTTCATACAAACATAGGTACCTATATTATGCTGCGATCCTTACTTTCTCCTTTTGCTTACATTGATTAAAATATGACTGAAATAGTTGTCTGCATACATCAATACACCACTTGTAAATATCATTTCATTAAGTAGACACTCCTTAAAACACCTAAGACAATTTTATTTAAAGTATCCAAGATCCACCCAACACAGCATAATTAATTTTCGGCATGAAGTGTATTTTTATCCGAAAGTTCGAATTAAGATGACCGAAATAAGAACAAACTCGACCACAGCTCAAGTAAGCCGAACGTGCGGTGAATAAGTAGAATTCCTTTAAATTATGTAACGCGAAACTGTAATGTGCACTTAGTAAGCTTTATTTATGCGATTTTATTATAAAACCTATTTGATAGACTATTACGGACTGTTAAAGATGTTGGAATCAATTTTTTAGCTACTTAATGATTCATCTAGCTTTTAACTTTTTTCTCAATGCCATGCGCTATCTGAAACTGTTTTAAGTGTATCTCTACGACATCAATGATGGTGAAACCAGCCATACTGCCATAAAAAAATTATGAAGTGTACGGTAGTGTGTACCTCACCTGGTGCTCGCTTGCTTGTGCAAACATCCATACATTTTGTCTGTAACGAGACCTCTGGTATCTTTAATTAGGCTTAAACTAAGAGCCTGACCAGACATCTTCCTCCTGAACAGGAACTGCAGTGGTCAATCAAACATAAGTCTCTTTCCTATGATTCTAGCATACTGTTAAAAAGAAGGAAAGACTTGATATTTAACATACCCAGGACAAGGACTTTACTGGCCAGTATGCAATTTAGTTGAGAAGTATCTTCTCGTCCAACTTACCCCAGTGTCTCAAGACGAAAGTCTATGACCAGTGTGTGTTGCCAGTGATTACATATGGGACTGAAACGTGGTCGCTCACAATGGGCCTCATCAGAAGGCTTAAGGTCACCCAAAGAGCAATGGAGAGGGCTATGCTCGGAGTTTCCTTGCGTGATCGAATCAGAAATGAGGACATCCGCATGAGAACCAAGGTTACCGACATAGCCCGAAGAATTGCCAAGCTTAAGTGGCAGTGGGCAGGACACATTGCTCGCAGGACGGATGGCCGATGGGGCCGGAAGGTTCTGGAGTGGCGACCGCGAACCGGAAGACGTTGCGTTGGAAGGCCTCCCACTAGGTGGACCGATGACCTGGTGAAGGTTGCGGGGATCCGCTGGATGCGAGACGCACGGGACCGGTCAATGTGGCGACACTTAGGGGAGGCCTATGTCCAGCAGTGGACGTCTTTCGGCTGAAATGATGATGATGATGATGATGCAATTTAGCAAACGATAAATAAAAATAAAATCAATAAATATATTTATATCTATCCCAAAAACTCGTATGACACAAAAAAAACAATAATAGAATGGATAAAAACCCTTACTTACAATGATACCGAAACATTTCTGAAACCCTGACACATTGACACACTCACATTCACTTACTCTCTGTCACAACTACCATATAGGCTACACACTCTATTATTCACATGTACACACACACACACACATACATCACACCCAGACCCAGTCATGCGAAAAGATATTAATGTTTATTTCATGTTTTTAATTTTAGTTTTAGTAATTAAGCTTTAGCATAATAATTATATTGTTGCTATTTGTATTTCACATCTTGATATGGAAGAGCGGACTCTCCTAATACAGGCACTATCTGCCTAAAAGGAGGATCCAATCACAAAATTTTGTTTAGACCTAAACTTGTTTTACCAATAAACTATTTTATTTTTATTTATTTATTATTTATTATTATCTCGAAAACTCTCAACCATTTACGGGCCCAGGTTTGCGTTGCAGAATAATCTGGCCACATGGGTTATCATTGATCCGTCCTTAAAATAATTCCAGTGTGGAGCCCCTTTGGAGGATTTGCCCCACCTCCTTTACTGCTTGTCATGCACCGGCCACCTTAGAAGTTCGAAATCATTTCAGTTCAAAGCAAAATAACATTCCACCTTTTCTTCACAAAAGTAAAACTTCAAAAATCGTTTCCTTGTTTACAAAATAGGGTAATAACTTTTCAAGGGTATACCCTATAAACCCTTTAAGATGTAGGTACAGTCGCAGGCAGTTAACTTTCCTCTTCAGAACTTCAAAAGCCATGTTTTTAATTTCCAAACGAGTGAACACGTGGCGAAGTTGGGCCACTTTTGTAACTGATTGTACATACTGTCGTAAAGGTTTAGTGGCTGGTATATTTTGAGTATTGGGTTTATCGAACCGATTAATAAGGAAGCTAGGAAAGTGTGTGCTGTAAGGTTGGATGTCAGAACTCTACTGTTTGTTATACCGATCGGCGATCTGTATTTTCGAGACTCGAACAAAAACATCAACTTGGCTCGTTGGTCTAGGTGGTCGCAATCGCGACTGTTGAGCATAAGGTCCTGGGTTCGATTCCATCAAAAATTTCTCAATAGCAGCAGTCTGGATTTGTGCCCGCGGTTAAAGGCAATTAGCTCGCCCCCAAACTTGTCCCCTATTCATCATCATCATCATCAGCCTATAATGTTCCCACTTCAGGGACTCAGGCCTCCTCTCTAGGAGAGGGATGGGCTATAATCCACCACGCGGACACAGTGCGGATTGGCATTTGTCACATGTCTTCGAATTTTTTGGTTCTAAGACATGCCGGTTTCCTCACGATGTTTTCCTTCACAGTTTTGAGAGCAGCGGTGATGAAATGAATTACACAAAGTAATGGGTTCGACCCCAGGCAGGCGCCTGGGTTCGAACCCACGACCTACTGTTCGTAAGTCGGGGCCGACACTACTGGGCCCCTATTACATGAGACTTAAACGAAGCTGGCGAAATGTGCGTGTAGGTACACCTCTGTCGAACCTTTGGAGATTACAGGGTTATGAACCCAGGAACTCTTGCTCAGCAGTCGCACTTGCCACAACGAAGCAAAATGCAACTAGTGCCCGACGCTGGTTATCTATTCACAATTCACAAGTTCACCAACATTCACAAAATTTAACAAAGTTCATCATCCTTCTTCCCCGTATATACTTATACTAAGGTTAACTCCGTGTAAAAGTTGGCGCGTGTTCTATTAGAACGCGTATATTAAAAGTTTCCCAAGCACCTTACATTAAGAAGCTTTCGCTACCGTCCTCATGTTTACTTTAGTTCACATTCAAATAGAAATGGTGAGTGTGTAGTTTACTTGAGAATTTGTTCAGTTATGCTTGGTACGTGTGTGTAATAAAATGATCAACTGCCTTGCCTTTTCCCTAATATATTAGCGTCGGCTTCTTTCTTCTTATCGTGTGGGCAGTAAGGTCTAACGATCCCACACCCTAGTGTCAGAGTTTCTAAACCGCCGCAAGGGCCTCTGACATGGTTTGACGACCGCCATTTGGCGGCCGGGACCACCGGCTTATACGTGCCTTCCGAAGCACGTAACCATCTTTCTATCAGACAATCAGGTGATTCAAGCCTGCAATGTCCTAACCAAACTGGAAACAACTTCACAAAGTATGCTTCCCGTGTGAATCGAACCCACGAACACCGGGTCACAAGGCAAACGCCTAAACCACTCGACCACGGAGGCGTCGGCTTCAAGGAGGTGACTGTTGAGAAATAGGGAAGTATGGAAGAAGACAATCATGTTTGGCCGACCCCAAATAAATTGGGATAAGGGCAGGAGAATGATGACGATTAGCGTCGGCTTCCGGTCTAATCGGATGCAGCTGAATACCAGTATTTGACATGGAGCGAGTGCCTATGCTCGGAGTTTCCTTGCGTGATTGAATCAGAAATGAGGACACCCGCATGAGAACCAAGGTTACCGACGTAGCCCGAAGAATCGCCAGACTTAAGTGGCAATGGGCAGTGCACATTGCTCGCAGAACGACGGATGGCCGATGGGGCCGAAAAGTTCTGGAATGGCGACCGCGAACCGGAAGACGTTGCGTTGGAAGGCCTCCTACTAGGTGGACCGACGACCTGGGCAAGGTTGCGGGGACGCGCTGGATGAGAGACGCACGGGACCGGTCAATGTGGCGATACCTGGGGGAGGCCTATGTCCAGCAGCTGCCGTCGTATGAGAGAAGGGCACATCTATCATTTTGGTGAAACTGAGATAATTGGGATTAAAGTTTTTAACAAATTCTCCTTCATAGTGTAGAAACCTATTGCATAAAAGAAAAAAAAATACTGATGATATATGCGTGAAGGTAAGTACTATTATATTTTTTACTTTTTATGTTTTATATATAAGTAATTATTAAATAAATTCAAATTATTCCTTTCATCTTAAAAATAAAAATATTATAAAATACCACTTACTACAAACAAAAGGCATAGTTACCCAAATGTGACCTTTCTTTTTAATATTGTAAGTAAATTGGTCATTGAGTCTAAAAGAAAGGGCACATTTTGTCTAATTGCGCCTTTTTAATGTAAATTGACTTTAATGTTTTCTATAAAAAAAAAAAAAAAAATGTGAAGAAAGTTTAATAAACTATGTATTATTACATATTTATTGTCATTCCATTTCTGATTAGCTTATTCAAATATCTGAATCAAAACAACAAATCTTCTTCTAGGACACCAACATTTGAACAAAAAAAACTTTCTTATTATTCAATATTTATTTAAAAATTACTAGTGCCCGCCCCGGCCTCACACGGGTGCAAAAAAGGTATTAAAACTTTCCTCTTAAATCACTCTATCTATTAAAAAAAACGCATCAAATGCCGTTGCGTAGTTTTAGACATTTAGCATGCATAGGGACAGACAGCGGGAAGTGACCATCTACCTACAATTTTGGTTAACAAATAGAACTTATGAATTAGAAACGAAAGGTGCTAATACTTAAAGTCAATTACACTTTTTAGTTAGATAGATACTTAAGGAAAGTAAAAATTAAATATTTTTATTCTTTTTACTAATAGTTTGGACCCCTAACTTAAAAATCTAGAAGGGAGATGGTGGAATCAGCCCGTGGAGCTCATACGCACACTCTTCGAAGTACAGTCTGTAGAAGACCGACCGACATGCAACTTTGCGGCGGTGGGCCAGGCTATGTACCTTGGCAAACAGCTTATTAGCCTCCTGCGCTCTACTGAGTCAAGTGTGGCAAGTTGGTATTTGGCTGAGCCATCCCAAAGGTGACAACAATACTCCATGCCGGACCGGACTTGAGCTTTATATAATACTGAAAGCTGTCTAGGCTTGAAGTACCGCTTAACCTTATTTAGGATATCCAGCTTTTTTGCCGCAGTTTGAACTTTCGACTCAATGTAAGCGCCGAAGTTTAGATTCGCGCTCAACTTCGTGCCAAGAAGCTCGAGACTGTCGGTCAAGAAAGTAGAAGCCAGATTGAACGGACTCCTTTTGGCGGTGAATAGACACACTTGCGTTTCCACCAGATTCTCGTTACCCCACTTGGAGACAAGACTTAAGGCTGAATTCGTTCGCTCTACCATGGCCTCTCTCAATGAACGTACTTCATGCTTTTGCGCTGGATGCATAACTCTCCATGACAGTGCTGCCATCTGCGTACCCAACAATACCAGGAACAAGGAGGTCATTGATGTGCAGCAGGAAAAGTGTCGCGGAGAGAACAGACCCCTGAGGAACTCCGGCATCAATAGCCCTACGGACAAGCGTGGAGTCACTTCGACGTCGCAGGCACAACTGGCGCGTTTCAATCAAACCCTGCCCTCCTTTCCTCACCCTTAATCGTAAATAAATTAAAGAAAAGGCACAAATGGTTATTTGTGCCTTTTAAACGTAAATTAATTGAGACATGCATGGATCATTAATTAAGTAGACCGGGCACATCCGGCATTTGAGCCTTTTCTTTATGTTTTGTTGGTTCTTTATGGTTAGGTGTGCCTTTTCAATGTAGTTTTTAGTTAAAATCTGTATGAAGTAATAGTCACATCTACGTATTTGTGCCTTTTCAATATAATGGTAAATAAATGTGCCTGTTCTTTCTATAACACATGAAAATTAGTGTCATTTGTGCCTTTTGAGTTTACTGTATCTCCGAATTCCTTGAAGATAAAATTCTACGAAAAATTGAGCAGATGCGCCTTTTTTTTCTGATTCTAAATATGTATATAACTCATTTTTTGTCAAAATGTTAGTTGTGCCCCTTTTTCTTACGACGGCAGATGGACGTCTTTTAGCTGAAATGATGATGATGCTGATGACTGCCTATCTACCTCCACAACACAGATAATACTGGGTAATACAATACTCCTTGGTAAAACTGGTTGTCAGAGTTTCGGGCCACAGACTACCTGTAACGACAGTCAAAGATCTCTCATTGACAGCCGGGAGCAAAAACCTTTACGTGCTTTCCGAGGCACAGAGAGAGAGAGGGAGAGGAAACTCAGTATGTAATGGGTGGTCACTACAGCCCAACCTAGGGCAAGCGCAGGTAATTTGCAGAGCTCTTTCCCACATAAGTAACCATTTAGGTACTCAACATTTTTGCAGTTACCATGCAAGCAGTATACTCAAACATTTCTGTCAGACAGTCTAACTGATCAGATCTGTTTTAAAGATGTGTAATTTGTTCCAATATAATGACGACATCACATTTACAAATAACCTTCGACATCCATAATAATGACATCCACTCCACACATAAATCCCAAATCAGAAATCGCAGCAAAAACGTCAACATCCAAACGAAGTATTTCAGCAAAATCGTGTGATAAAAGGCCAACGGACCAATAAGAGGGGATGCAAAGACTGCACACATAACTGTGGTGGATAGCCACACACATACTTGAGTGGCCCGCGGCGTTACTTGAAGTGTTAATATATGAGTAGCCACGAAAACCGCGAGAGGAATTTCGGGAGGTTGCAAGGTTTTAATGCTATTTTCGCAATGTGATGGAACTGGAGTTTACTTTTTTTTGTTGTTGAAAACTTTAAGCGTTGCTGTTTTGGTTTAAATGGAACAGGGGTCACGCATGGGTGCTGTGATAGCTCAAATTTTTTTTTTTTTTTTTTAAATTATAAATGGGCTTGCTCTTGACTTCAATCTTCAATCATCATCATCATCATCATTCTGTTGCCCTTATCCCGATTTATTTGGGGTCGGTTCAGCATATGTCTTCTGACGATGCCTCTATATTAGGGTAGTTGACTAAAAAATTCTAATTTCCAAAAAATATTGAACACGTTTTTTTCTTTTTTCACGTAAACAAAAAATGAAGACGATACAGTGCTTCGAAAAGTCGAAAAACGTCACAGGTTGTTCCAATTTTACCAGACTATGACGTCAAAAGTCCCCTCTGCATGATCTTTGACACGTTTTATTTTCGTAATTTTTTATTAATTTGATAAAACAAAAAACACGTATCCAACGTTTTTCGATAATCTAACTGACGGAAAACAGAATCATATTTTTTTTAGTCAGTCAACTACCCTATTGATGTGTTTTATTTTTCTATTACTGGGTCTAAGAGACAGACCACCGCCAACTGACAGGGTTCATCATATTCAGCTCCTTATTCATATTCCACCGGATATTTTTCCGGGTTTTATTTTTTCATTTTCGTTTTTCCACTATTCCTTTATTTCACATTATCGTCGACATCCCGTGGGAAAATTACAACAAGGACAACTTTTGAGTGATAGGTAGGTATATAGACTGACTTGTTATTTACAAATAAATTGAAAATACAAAAGAGGCTTTCGAACCATCAAACTATTTCAATATTGTTATTCAGGAATGTTCATAATTCAGAACAAAGAACACCAATCAACTTCCTAATTGATGAAAATTAAAATCCTTTGTATTTCCAAAACGTTATTTAATCAAGTTGGACTTAAATTAGTATTAAATTGTATTATTTTCGGGTTTTCGTCGATAAATGTTTTCAGTTTATGTAGAATATTTTATTAAACGGGAACTTAAAGGTAAAATGTTTGATGTTTTGAATAAATCAATTGTTAGTTTAATTAGAGAATACGAGCACATTTAAACTGTAAATTATAAAGTTTAAAAAAAGTGCACTCTGTTAGCACTGACGCATGACGGTCAGAGAGCCAGAAAGCTGAAGTTATGATTAGTTGCCTGATCAAACGTAGATCTTTTTTTTTTTTTAGAGGGTGGAAAATCATCGAATAACCCCCCCCCCCGCTCTTGGGCAGAACGAAGGGGAGTGTCAGATTTCTACTGACTAAAAACAAAACCCATGTTCCTTCTTCGCCCTTGTGTCGGAGCCGCGTTACCCTTTCGATAATCCACAGCCCCGACGGGATCAAACGTAGATCTGAAGAGAAGAATGAAAAAGATTTTGCAAGAAACTACATGTTGTGTATAATTCTTCATTATAAGCATCCTAGGAGAATCATCAAATAAGTACAGCGATAGGCAGTCGCTGTACTTATTGATGATTCTTCTACCAATGTTATTGAAAACCCAATCGAACTATTTCCGATCACCCGATGTCACATGTGCAATTCACTATGCCACCGACAATTTTGTTCGCCATTTTAAAAGCCACACTACTCCGCTACGTTTATAAATCAAACGTGAGAAATGGCGCCAACTATCGCCGACTACGGCCGCTACAGATGGCATAAGTTCTGACGCACACTTTACAACTTTTTAGTGGAAGCCTTCGCGGGCCTGGCATGAAGTTGCGACGTGAACTTCAAGTAAATAGGGGATCGGACTGAGTCAAAAACTCTCAAAATATGATTCTGTTTAGTCCGTCAGTTAGATTATCGAAAAATATTGGTTAAGTATGTGTTTTTTATTTTATCAAATCAATAAAAATTGACGATGATAAAGCGCGTAAAAGATCATGGAGTGGGGCTTAAAACGTCACTTGAAGGTACAAAATGTACTAGCATATGACGTCACACGAGTTTTCGAATCACTGTATCGTCTTCACTTTTTGTTTACGTGAAAAAAGAAAAAATATGTGGTCAATATTTTTTAGAAATCTATCCGACGGAATAATTAGTTTTTTTTTGTCCGATCCCCTATTCTAACGATTTTTACGAAAAAAAGCTATCTCTTAGTTCTGTTATATTTTGTGCATTCATCAGGATTTTTATTACGCATAATATACCGTAATCTTTCTGCCCTTGTTTTTTTAGGGTCTTTGCAACAAGTTTTAATCTTCCAATCTCCTTTGACAACCATCACGCAAACATTTACAAGGAGTAAATGTTTGCAGATTGTAAGTTTTACTTGTAAAGTGTTCCTATGAGGGTGACATGTTCGCTATGTGAACAAACCCTCTCTAATAAATAAAGAATTAAAAAAAAAAATGTTTGCGTGATGGTTGTCAAAGGTTCTTTCGAACCATTTCTCACATATCCCATTCATCGTTTCTTTGGTCTTCTTTTCCCTCTCCATCCTCCACATTTATATTCATCACTCCTTTTTTGTTTTTTTTTTGGCTATTGGGAATTCATCACCTCCTTCCTACTTCTGTTCTCCTGGTAGTTTGTGGGACTTTACTACCTATTCTTTTTTTTTTAATCTAATAGAACCTGTAAAAATATTTTGTTGCTGACTGTCCTAAAAATGTGTCAGGGTATCCGATTCTTTTACGGGGGATCAGACCGGAATAGAAAATAATCTATACTAATATTATAAAGCTGAAGAGTTTGTTTGTTTGTTTGTTTGAACGCGATAAACTCTGGAACTATTGGTTGGATTTGAAAAATTCTTTTTGTGTTGGATAGTTCATTTATCGAGGAAGGTTATAGGCTATATAACATCACGCTACTACCAATAGGAGCGGAGCATAAATGAGAAATGTTGCAAAAACGGGAAAAGAAAATTCCTTTCTGAGAGCTTCCGTTGCGTGCGCTGCGAAAACGGTTTAAGTTACGAGAATATCATGTATGAAGTAATTATTCGTCTTTAAAAGTTCTAAAAAAAAGTCCGCGACAGCATCTGTCTATCTTTTAAGATTGACTCACTGTAACCATTTTTTACTATTAAAATGTTAGGTTAAAAAGAATTATTTTTTGCGAAGCTTATTTAACCAATATGATATTAATCTATATCTAAATAAATGTGTTCGTTAGAACGGAAATTTAATATAGAATGTTTGTGCTCTTTACTCTATACAGTTTAAACAAATATCTTAGAAGATATCGCAATGTAAAAATACCCGCGCGGAAAAATAATTACGCGGGTTGCGTCGCAATGTAGGTACGGGGGATTCTGGCTGGCCTCCGGGAAATTCAAATTCAAAATATTTACTGCATCATAATGTACAGTACAGAGTGTTATAGTATATTTAACAGTAAGAGATAGATTTTATAGTAATTCACACTTTAATATAATCTAAGCTAATCTAAACCATATAAACTATTGTAATAAAGAGGACAGATAAGATTTTTTGTTTGTTACGATTTAGCTTAATTAATGTCGGATAGTCGATAGGTATATCGAGAAAGGTTATAGCTATATTTATGTGACGCAGACGAAGTTGCGCGGGTCAGCTAGTTTATAATAAAACGGATCCCCTAGGGTATCAGTTTTAGGGGATCAGACCGGAATAACTCAATAAAAGAGAATAAAACTACAGACTACTGAGATACAGAGCGGTAGGGAGTGTCGGACTTCTACTAACTAAAAGCCACCCATATTCCTTCTTAGCCCTTTGTGCCGAGGCCACGGTATCACTTTCGAACAACCCGCAGCCCCGACGGGATTCATCACCCCCTCTATTCTCATTCACTCTTCTAAAGGCACATGCTATTCGTCCCTCTTCATCACATCGCTTGCTTAGTATTAAAGTGACCGAATTCAAAATTAGTCATTATTGAGTTAGATACACCGTCATCTTTAATTCAACGCCATCTGTGACAAAATTCATTAATCGTTCAACCGGGTTTTAAAAGTAACCCATTATTATTTAGAATTATTTAACACTGAAATCGAAGGTAAGGTTTACTGATTATTTTTGTCCTATTTTGACCCAATACGTAATGAGTCTATTATAAACTAAATTTTGTAATTTTGATAAGTTGAAAGGTCTTGGCATGGACATGTCATGTCCATACCAAGACCTTTCAACTATTCTGTAACGGGCGCAACTTTAAAACTTCCTCTAGAAAGCTTACCAGTCTAACAAACAGTATCATATTTTTACCCAGTATTAACTGAATCAGTCAGGCCATGTAAAATACTGGTATTCACCTGCATTCGGTTAGACTGGAAGCCGATCCCACTTATTTGGGAAAAGATTAAGCAGATAATGATGTTCTAAACAGTATGTTGTGGTATTATGTTCAATCTTGAAACCGTCCGACACCACGTAACACTTACTCCGCACGTTCATGCTAGGACTTTCCTTTGATTTTCCCGCTAACTACTTCCAAGGTTCTGTTCTACTCATTACGGGCCCTCAAAAATGTTTTGTTCGACAGTTTGAAACTAATTAGTGGGAAGGTGACGGTCAGAAGTGGCGATGACTTGCGGAAAAGAACAAACTTCCAAGTTGTGGTTGAGTGCTAAATAGTTCGGTGAAATGTTCGACTTGGCCGCGATATTTCTAGCTCTTACTCGTACCGTGGTTCGACGAAATTAATGCCGTATTTCTTACTTAGAATAATATTTTGGGAAGTGTTAATACAGAACTCAACTCACGCTTGGTGTTTAAATAGCAATAAAATTCCAGTAAATAACAAGTAATTTTCCAGTTATAACTTATATCTTGTCATCACACAAAGCTTAGATAAGGCATCATTTAGAAGATATTTCACTTTTCACTAGAAAACTACAGCCGCAGCAAGATCTTAAAACACTCAACTGTGAACAACGATCAAAAGGCATCACACTGACAGCTGCGGACGCATACATGACACGCGTTTTCATACGAAAACACTCCGTATTTCATGTCTGAAGCAGCGCAAACCGCCCATTATAACTAGATACATCGTAAAATAAAACACCGAAGAAATAAAGGGCTTCTGAACCTGGTCGGGTAAAACTTGAAGACATGTATCGCCCGCAGCGGACAAACCCCCTTTGTCTGCTGAAAGAAACAAAAAGTGAGCGATTGTTTCCCGCGCTTTCTGATGTGTTCCATTTTTGAATTTGGAGTTTTTGTTCCTCTTTTTCGTGGCCAGTGTGTCAAGGAAAGCGAAAGGTTTTAAGAAAAAGGTTTCGCAAGAAAACAATAATGTTGCCCTCTCATTAAATTTTGCGAGTAAAACTCTTTAGCTAAAATTATCTATTTTCGAAACAACCCTGAGGGCCCCCTTTACCGTTTACTGATAACATTACAGATTAATTTGAAGATAAAATACCTGTTAGACGAAATAAGATAATATTTGTAGTAGCAGGGATCCTCGAAGGGCTTAAAATTAAAATACATCAAAGCTTTCCCTATTACGCAATTGTTTGAATATGGAACGCAAGAAAATGTAGTTCTAGCTGTCAATCTGACTCTTCTATTTGTAACCGATTTTTCTTATGTATCCAATAAACTATTTTAATAAATAAAGTACGTTTATTTACCACAACCACACATTCTAAATTCCTTCATGGTAGCAGAGCGTGGTTGCGCTGAGTGTGGTTCCGTAGTGGTACAGGTGGATTATTGAGAAAAGTGCAATAATTATAATCTCAACAGAAAAAATTGTCGGAGCAATTTGAATTTGGGATTACGGAATTTTGCTATTACAAACATATTTCTGGGATTCTATCGCAAGATGGGTCAAAATATGTTCAGTCTGGAGAAATTGATAGGAAGAGAAAACTTCGCAACGTGGAAGTTCAGTATGAAGACATATTTGGAACACGAAGACTTGTGGTGCTGCGTCGAACGTCCCGATGATAAACCTGTAGATGCGGTTAAAGACGTGAAGGCGAAGTCAAAGTTGATATTGATGTTGGACCCTCAGAATTACGTACATGTTCAGGAATGCAAAACTGCAAAACAAGTATGGGATAGTTTACAAAGGGCTTTTGACGACAACGGATTAACAAGAAGAGTAGGTCTACTCAAAGACCTGATAAACACCACACTGGAGTCGAGCAATAGTGTTGAGGATTATGTGAGTAAGATAATGAACACTGCTCACAAACTGCGGAACATTGGATTTGATGTAAATGATGAGTGGCTCGGTACTTTGATGTTGGCTGGTCTACCGGATGAATACAAACCTATGATCATGGGACTAGAGAGTTCCGGGATTCAAATCAGTGCCGACTCAGTTAAGTCTAAACTCATACAAGAGGTAAGCACATCAAAATCATCAGCTTTCCACACAAATACTAGGAAAACTAGAACCAATGCGCAGCCGGTGAAATTTAAGGGACCGAGATGTTTCAATTGTAATAAGAATGGTCATGTTGCCAAATATTGTAAGCTACCGAAGAAACAATCAGCAAACAAAGGAGAGAGTACCAGTTTTGTAGCAGCATTCTCGGCAACGGTCAATAGAATTAATATTAATGATAAATGGTTATTGGACTCAGGTGCATCCATGCACATGACATGTAGAAATGACTGGATGTACAATGTCACCGAACCAACTATAAAGAATATAACTGTAGCGAACAGAGAGCCATTAGCTGTGAAGGGAGTTGGCTGTATTGACATGCACGTAAGTCAAGATGATGTTATACAAGTTAAAAATGTTTTGTATGTTCCCGGTTTAGCTGCCAATCTACTTTCGGTCAGCACTATTGTGGAAAGTGGATATAAGGTAACTTTTATCAAGAAGGGATGTGAAATACAAAATGGTAATAATGAAGTGGTGTGCACAGCCACGCTGAGCAACAAGTTATATGTCATGGACACTAGCTATGAAGTGGCACACTTAACCTTAAGTTCTCAGAATAATAGCACTTATCTGTGGCACCTGCGAATGGGTCATTTAAATGTTTTAGATGTGAAGAAGCTGCCTGAATGTACTGATGGTGTGACTCTGTCTCGGGATCAAAGTAATGTCACATGCACTCATTGTATGGAAGGTAAGCAAGCAAGATTGCCATTCAATAATGTTGGATTTAGAGCTACACGACCTTTAGAGCTTGTACATTCTGACTTATGTGGCCCGATGGAAAATTCATCATTTGGAGGTATGAAATACTTTATTACTTACATTGATGATTTTACACGAATGGTCCATGTGTATCTCCTGAGAGATAAGCTAAATATTCTAGAGACATTTAAAGATTTTAAGTTGAAAGTAGAGAATGAATTACGCCATAAAATTACAAAGTTACGCACAGATAATGGCAAAGAGTACTGTAATAATAATTTTGAAAAGTACTTATCTAATCATGGTATAATTCATCAGACCACTACTCCGTATACTCCCCAGCAAAACGGCATGGCCGAAAGAATGAACAGGACTTTAGTTGAACGAGCAAGGTGCATGCTGTTCTATGCCAACCTGGAGAAAAGGTACTGGGCTGAAGCGCTGGCAACTGCTGCATATGTTGTGAACCGTTCCCCGACAAAGTCACTGCAAGGTAAAACCCCATATGAAATGTGGAAAGGTAAGAAACCCAATTTATCACACATGAGGATATTTGGCTCAGAGGCTATGGTTTATATACCCAGAGAAAAACGCCAAAAGTGGGATAAAAAATCAGTAAAAATGATATTTGTGGGTTATTGCAATAACACAAAGGGATATCGATTGATGGACTCTGAATCACACAAGGTTGTGAAGAGTAGAGATGTTTCTTTTATGGAAAAATACAATGACAATGTCAATGTACGAATTGATTGTGAAACTAATGTTCCAGTAGAGGAGAGCCAGTCAACCACTGCGAGTTCCGTCCCGCTAGAAAGTAAAAACTCAGGCAGTCAGAGAAAAAAGATACACACTCAGGAGTCGTCCACATATGTACCTATGATATTTAAGAAGGACTCAGGTACACAGTATATTGCTGAAGACTCAAGTGAGTATGAAACTGATACTGGAGAACTGGATGAAACTTATTGTCCTCCGCGTCATTTGAAACAAGCTGATTACTATACTAATGTAACATTGAGGTCAACAAGATCACGGGATAAACAAAATGAGGCACAAATTGACAAGCAGGGCCTACTGTGTTTGTTTACTGATTCGACCGACCCACAGACTGTTGAGGAAGCACTTACATCGCCTCAAGCTATAGAATGGAAGAAAGCCATGGACGAGGAATATACTTCCCTGATGAAAAATAAAACATGGACTTTGACCGACCTCCCTCCAGGAAAAAAGGCTCTTCCATATAAATGGGTGTTTAAAACTAAAACAGACCAGAGTGGGAATGTTCAGAGATACAAGGCGAGGCTTGTAATAAAAGGTTATGCTCAAAGATGGGGCACTGATTATGAAGAAATATACTCACCTGTTGTAAGGTATACAACTTTACGCTACTTATTTGCTTTAGCAGCCAGGTATGGATTGGAGATAGACCAAATGGATGCTGTATCTGCTTTTCTGCAAGGAGATATTGACAGAGACATTTACATGCAGCAGCCAGAAGAGTATAAGCATGGATCTCAGGTATGCTTGCTACATAAATCTATATACGGACTAAAGCAGGCCAGCAGACTCTGGAATTTGAAATTAAACTCTGTCCTACATGAGTTAGGAATGACACAATCGAAAACAGATCCGTGTGTCTACTATAATGCAGAGAAGAATACTTTTATAGCCATCTGGGTGGATGATTTACTTTTATTTACTGCAGAGGAAAATAAAAGAAGTATTTTCAAACAGAAACTACAAGAACACCTAGAAATTAAGGACATTGGTCGGGCAAGCCAATGTGTTGGACTTCATATAACCAGAGATGGGGACAAAGTGTTGCTGGATCAAGAAAAATATATCAATGAAATATTAACAAGATTTAAAATGTCAGATTGTAAACCCGTGAAAACACCATTTGAAGTTGGTATGAAATTTAGTGATAAAATGGAAGACAAAAAAATCACTGACTGCCCATATCAACAAGCTATTGGTTCTTTACTGTATTTGGCACAAGGTACCAGACCTGACATATCATTTGCAGTAAACACACTGAGCAGGTTTAATAAAAATCCTACAGCTGCACACTGGACTGCGGTGAAAAGAATTTTTAGATATCTTCAGGGTACCAAAGACTTGAAGTTGATATATACCAAGGATGGTAATGAGAAGATCTGTTAATATTTTATCACGCTAGTAATAAAATAACTCTATGTTATATTCAACGTTTTATTGTTGACACATCGGGATAAGCAAAAAGACAAGAGAAAATATAAATGGAAAAACATGTCAAAAGGAATACAGTCAATATCAAAAGAAGAAATTATTAAAGAGGTAGAAAATCTAGGATACAAACTCTTTTCTTCCTAACACTCCTCCTGAATTTCATTCTTCCAGACCCATTCCTTTCGCACACCATTCATACTTTCCTCTCAACAAAGCTTTAGTCAGACTGTCAGCCACCATTCGAGTCGTCTCCACATACTCTAACCTAACATGGCCATTCTCAATGGCCTCTCTAATAAAGTGGTGGCGTACGTCAATATGCTTTGTACGTTGATGGTGCACAGGATTCTGTGCAATAGCAATTGCAGATTGACTGTCGCTGCAGATCTTGACAATCACTTCTGGTAGACCACTGATCTCCGCAATAAATCTTTTAAGAAATATTGCTTCTCTCGCAGCTTCAGATATTGCCACATATTCTGCCTCTGCAGTTGAAAGAGCTACTGTTCTCTGTTTCTTGCTCTCCCAGCACACTGCTCCTCCTTTCCATAGGAAAACTACTCCGGTGTATGACTTCCTATCATAGCATGTGGCATGGCTTGCATCTGCATAGCACTGTAAATCATTGCTATTATTCTTCTTCTTGTACTTTAGCCCAAGGCTTTTAGTACCCTTTAAATATCTGAGTACCCGTTTTGCGGCTGTCCAGTGCTCGTCACTGTAGCAACTATTAAATTGACTCAGATAATTTACTGCATGTGCTATGTCTGGCCTCGTGCAAACAGACAAGTACATCAGAGAACCAATTAAATTTTGATACGGAATGCTCGGATCCGATTTATGTTCTGGTCCTGGCTTCTCCAGTCTTTGACCGGTAACTGATGGCGTTGTAGCGATCTTGCAGTCATCCATCCCGAACATCTTCAAAACTTTATTGACATATTTCTCTTGGTCAACTTTGATTTCTGTCTCATTCTGCGTTATTTGCATCCCCAAGACTAGTTCTGCCTTACCAAGATCCTTCATCTCAAATTTAGACATGAGGTCCTTTTTCACTTTGCGCAACTCCTGTGCATCATTCCAGAAAATAAGCATGTCATCCACATATACCGCTAGAATGATGACCTTCTTGTCTTTGGATCTTGTATACACGCATGGTTCATTCTTGGATCGTTTGAAGCCAAGATGTAACAACTCATTATTTAATTTGCTGTTCCAAGCTCTAGGAGCTTGCTTTAATCCATAAAGCGATCGATTAAGAAGACACACATAATCTTCTTTTCCTTTCTCCTCAAATCCTTCCGGTTGCTTCATATAGACAGTCTCAGATAAGTCTCCGTTCAAAAACGCTGTTTTCACGTCCATCTGATCAACATTAAAGCCTTCATGAGCAGCCATCGCTAAAAGGACTCTAAGTGAACTATGTCTAACAACTGGAGAAAAGGTCTCGTCATAATCCACCCCATATCTCTGGCTAAAGCCTCTTGCAACCTGTCGGGCTTTATATCTCTTCTTATTTCCCGCCTCTTCTTTGATTCTAAAAAGCCATTTAGAATCAACGACGTTGCATTTGGCTGGTGGTTTGATTAAGGTCCAAGTCTTATTTTTCTTAATCGCATCCAGCTCCTCCTGAATCGCTGACTTCCATGCTTTACTGTCAGTTCTTGACAGTGCTTCTTGAACCGTAGTTGGATTCTGATCTAATTCAGCAGCTTGATACAGGATGTAATCCGGGAACTGCTTGGGTCTTCTATCTCTGAGTGGGTACCTCCGTCCACTTTGTTGAGATTCCTCGTCGACATTTGTAATCGATTCGCAGTCTTCGAATACATCCACATCGGCTACAATGGGCTCCGGATCTCCATGATCCTCAGGTTCAGTTGGTTGATCCTCTCTCTGACTATCGCCATCTTCACCTTGATCTACCCTAGGGTCAATGTCTGCTTCGGCTTCACCCTCTGGTGCTTGCAGAATATCAGATCCTCCGTTGTGCCCTATCACGGTTTCTTTTTCAGCTTCAGAAAGTTGGAGTATTTCTTCTGGATGTTCTTCTAAATTCGATTGCTCATGATGCTTTCGGTTTTCAAAAAACACCACGTCTCTTGCCTTAAATACTTGGCCGGTAGTGAAGTCTAAAAGACGATATGCTTTTGCGTTATCACAAAAACCTGTGTGAATCAGTTCTCTGCTTTTCGGATCCCACTTACCTCTCTTCTGTTGAGGAATGTGCATAAAAGCTTTGCATCCGAAAGTCTTCACTGTACTCAGGTCGCACTTCTTACCTGACCATTTTTCTTCTGGCGTAACATTTTTCACCGCAATCGTTGGTGATCTGTTTTTCAAGAACACTGCATGATGGACAGCCTCTGCCCAAAAGCGTTTCGCCAAATTAGCATCTTGAAGCATGCTTCTTGCTTTCTCACAGATAGTTCTATTTGCGCGTTCAGCTACGCCATTCTGCTCTGGCGTATATTCCACCGTTAGTTGACGCTGAATTCCGAATTGTTTCAAATAGTTATCCATCTGTTTGTTGACGAACTCGGTGCCGTTATCGGTGCGTAAGATCTTCAGCTTCTTACCACTTTGTTTTTCGGCATACTCCTTAAACTCTACAAATTTTTCGAAAACCTCACTCTTTTGTTTCAAAAAATAAATAAAAGTTTTTCTCGTAAAATCGTCAATGAACGTCAAAAAATACCTGAATTTGCTAACGGAAGGCGCCTCCATAGGTCCGCACACATCCGAGTGCACAAGCTCTAGCACTTCCTTAGCTCGGGTAGCATTCAACTTTTTAAATGGTTTCTTGGTTTGCTTCCCCATAATACATGGTATACACTCAAGTTGAGCTGAAGTGTTGGGAAAACTTACCCCTGTCGCCATCTTATCTCTTAGTAGTTTGAGATTGTTGATACCCAAATGCCCCATCCTCCGATGCCATAGCATTATTGGGTCCCCTTCTGTAGTAGCTAGAGCAGAACCCTGTGAACAGCATTTAATTTTGTATATGCCTCGTTCTTCCACACCTTTCACTACAGCCTTACCTCGAATCTCACAACCATCACTTTTAAAGATGTCGCACCCTTTTTCTGTAAATACCACCACATGGCCCTTTTTCACAATCGCATTCACACTTAATAAATTAGATGATAATTTAGGTACATAAGTAACATTGTTGATAGTCAAACCTATTGACTCACATACAACCGTTCCTTTACTTTTACCCAATACCTCATTACCGTCAGCACATGTCACCCTCAAAGGCTTTGAAGTGTCCTTCAAGTCCTTAAACCACGATTTACAATTCGTCATATGTGTTGAAGCTCCAGAGTCTATGATCCAGCACGTCGATGAACCATCTGGTTCTGGTCGTGCGCCAAACGCATAGGCTTGTAGTGCTTCCTCCCTTTGTTGTTTCGGATTATCTGGACATTCGTGTGCTTTGTGTGGTCCTTCACAAATGAAGCACTTGACCTTCACTTTCGGTTTCTTTTTGTGTGTAGCCTTGCTCTTGTGATTCTTAGTCAGCAATGCTGATGGCTGTCTTACACTTGAGCTAGCCGAGAAGGTGTCTTCCATCTGAAAGAGCTTCGTCTTCACATAGTCGGTAGTAAGCTCAATATTACTATTCTCTAAGGCTAATCTCATTGGATGAAAATCCAGGGTTAGTCCTTGTAACAAAAGAGCAGCCAACAGTTCATCGTCGACTTCCTTTCCAAGGTCATGCAACTCCTGTGACGTGGCCATAACTGACGTCACATATTCTCGAACCGTTGAAAATTGCTCCAGTCTCATGCTTACCAACTTTGTTAATAAGCGGCAGCGGTTGTTAAGGCCCTTGTCTTCAAACGCGTTCCTCAGAGCGTCCCATGCTTCCCTAGCTGTTTTCGCTTTGCGCACATGAACTAAGCAATGGGGCCTGAGCATTAAGCAAATCTTTGCTCGAGCTCGCTGATCCCTTCTCATACCTTGTACATCCGTGGCTTCAGGTGTAACACTCGTGTACTCCCAAAGATCGTCGTGTATTAGATATAGCTCCATCAAGAATTTCCAAGTTGCATAATTACTATTACCGTCGAGTTTTTCGATTGATAGCATGCCACTACTGCTTGAAATTCCAGTTTCATTTCTCTGGGAACTCCCGTTACCATTTCCGCTGTCCGACATTTCTGCGATTTTTATGATCACTTACATGTTGGGCCCATAACCTGTTAATATTTTATCACGCTAGTAATAAAATAACTCTATGTTATATTCAACGTTTTATTGTTGACACATCGGGATAAGCAAAAAGACAAGAGAAAATATAAATGGAAAAACATGTCAAAAGGAATACAGTCAATATCAAAAGAAGAAATTATTAAAGAGGTAGAAAATCTAGGATACAAACTCTTTTCTTCCTAACAAGATCACAGGGTATTGTGATGCTGATTGGGCGAGCGATGTGCGCGATCGAAAGTCGTGCACGGGTTATATTTTTTGTTTGCAGGGTGGTGCTATATCTTGGCGGTCACACAAGCAGCAGACTGTGGCATTGTCTACTGCTGAAGCTGAGTACATGTCGATGTCTTCGGCGGCGCAGGAGGCACTGTGGCTACAACAACTGCATGCAGAACTCGGACAGGAACAGAGCAAGCCACTCGTCATACTGAGTGACAATCAAAGTGCTATAAGATTGTCCAAAAATGATTGTTACTTGCCAAGGTCAAGACATATTGACATTCGCTATCATTTTCTCAAAGACCATGTAAATAATTCAGAGATAAAGTTTAATTATGTTAAGGGTGAGGAAATGATTGCTGATAATTTAACTAAGGGGACTACTGCTGATAAACATTTATATTGTGTAACGAAGATGGGGTTGCGTTCCAAAGGAGGGTGTTTGAATATGGAACGCAAGAAAATGTAGTTCTAGCTGTCAATCTGACTCTTCTATTTGTAACCGATTTTTCTTATGTATCCAATAAACTATTTTAATAAATAAAGTACGTTTATTTACCACAACCACACATTCTAAATTCCTTCATGGCCATTTGTTTTTGTGATGATTAGTTCCAAATTAATAAATTAATAAAAACAGGACAACGGAAGACTAAAAGGACGTAAAACAAAATTATTCGTAATTTAGTCAAAATTATACGACACAGGACCGTCGAGAATGGCACAAGAAAAGAGAGGCTTATAGCCAGCAGTAGGTGATCTCAGACTGTGGATGATGATGATGATGATGACGAAAATTCCACGTAACTGTAGAGGATAATTATCATGTCCAGCATTTCCTGTTGCTTGCAAGTTTACTGAAAGTTCCAAATTCGTTACCAAATTGTAATATGCAGGGTTACCGGTTACTTGAAAATTTCTATACATATAGGGCAGTATAGGGGATCGTCATGGCTTATTTGCGCTTAAAAGGCAGATACAGAAACATTTATGAATTTGTCCGTGAAAATTGTATAGAAAAGAAAGATTAAAGTTTATGGTCATTGGTCACATATGATAAAAAAAAATGTGCCCCGGCTGTAGATACAGAATTAATTATAATATAATTGCTGTAACTATAGTAGAGCACATTTCATATTATATAGTTTGTGAAGTTGTTTCCAGTTTGGTTAGGACATTGCAGGCTTGAATCACCTGATTGTCTGATAAAAAGATGGTTCCGTGCTTCGGAAGGCACGTATAAGCCGGTGGTCCCGGCCGCCAAATGGCGGTCGTCAAACCATGTCAGAGGCCCTTGCGGCGATTTAGAAACTCTGACACTAGGGTGTGTGGGGTCGTTAGACCTTACTGCCCACACGATAAGAAGAAGATTATATTATTATATAGTGGTATCAAATTATGATAATTAGAACCAAGAAACGGTTTGCTTACCGTTGTATCAAGACTGAACCAGCAAAGAATACTGAAGAATCCGCCTAACCCCCACATTCTTTTAATCCAACCCTTCATAAATCCTTTAATCACAATAGAGGACCAGCAGATATATAGCCAGCTGTAATTAGTAAGCACGTAAGGCCATTAGGGGCTATGGCCCGTGCTAACATGGCCAACTAATGGGTTATTGTGTGTGGCCCATAAATACTTATTACAGTCTGTTGTGAGAAAAGAGGGATGGGAATGTTTGTCTGGATTTTGTTTGGGTTCTGTATGATTTTTTGTGAAGTTGTGTCTTAATGGTTAATAATAATCCCGTCGGGGCTGCGGGTTGTTCGCAAGACATACCCCAGCCTCGACATAAAGGGCTAAGAAGGAACATGGGCATGGGTGGTTTTTTTTTAGGGTATTTTAATAATAACAGCCGCCAGGTGTGAAGATTGCTTCAAGGTAAGGCTGCACTTTCACCAAGGTAGATACAAATACAAATAATTTATTTTCATTCACAAGTTATGTACTACATCTAGTGTTAGAAGTGACCTTTTAGACAAAAAATGCCTGTGTTAGGTCACTTCGCTCTTCCAAAGCCTTAAGTGAGTGAGTGTGGTTTATATGTGAGTGAGTGACAATTCATTGCATACCCAGTTTTCTTCGTGTCTCAGATTGCACGTTAAGCCGTTCATCACGGCGGTGGCTGTCATTAATTGTAGATCTTTGACAGGTGATCGGTGCGTCGAACAACCAGTCTTTCCAAAGGGTATAAGTAGGCTGTCGCTTCATGTAAAATACTTGTATTCAGCTGCATTTAGTTGGACTGGAAGCTGACCCCAACATTGTTGGAAAAAGGCTAGGCAGATGAGCCTATTTCTGTAAGCGGGGATTTTCTTTGCTCATCCCTGATATGTAATCTTGTTAGAACTTAAAGAGTAACAGGTGGATACTACAGTTATAAAATTATTATTAGCTCTCACCTTATCCTTGATTCTCAGTATTGAGTGGTTTCAGCCACGGCAAGTAATCTTGAAATCCTTGACCGTACAAAGAGACTTACGCCCGAATACTCGAACGTCACTCAATTATAAGTAGCCCTCAAAACTCGTGCTATCTCTGTCACTCTGCGTTAAAGTAACAAAGACAGCACGAGATTTAAGTGCAACTTAAAATTGAGTGACGTTCGAGTATTCGGGCGTAAGTTTCTCTATTATTAACTTGTTAGTTGCATCCAAGAGGTAGGAATAGTGTTCAATAGACTGTAAAGCCTTTTGATTGGTTCATATATAGGAATCACTTTATTAGTTAGCAATAAACTTAGCCTGTCACAATACATTGCTGGATTTGAAACTTGTTAAAGCTGTGCTACAAAACCCTATAATATTCTTAAATACTATTAACGGTTATTTGAATATATCAAAACTAAATCACATGCGTAACTTGTCGGTGGCATTTATCGCGTACGTTTTGGCGATTTGGAATACCCAGCAATATTGTCCGATTTAACCATCTCAAACTTCTTTCTTTAGGGCTGTTTTAACTCGCAGGGTTATGCCAACAAGTCTCAGACGATCGCTCTGCCCTTTTAAAGAGAATATTCGATAGGAATGAAAGAAAGAAAGAAAAGAAAGAAAACTAATTTATTTGACACATACCACAAGTACACAAAATAAAACAATATAAAAATTAAATAGGGAACAAAAAGAGATAAAACTGTGAATGCGAATGCGAATAGTTATCTCCGGAAGTCCCGTGGAAAATGCGATAAAATGGGCTCAAAGGTGCGGTATACGGATATTGTCTCTTCCTCATAACAAAAATGTAAAAATTCAAAATTAAATAAAGTTTTCTATCACTCAAAATCATTCTTTTTATTTAGAAAAATAGTTAAAATATAAAAATAAAATGGTATGATTTTGCGAATACCGACCGAATTTGCTTTACACAAGGAACCCCAAAATTTGGGCGCCCTGCAAGCGATGGATTGTAATGTTGTCTTCGCAGTGAGTTTTACGAGAAGCACTATCATGTGCAAGCACCCTTAACACGTTACGTTGTGGCTACATCTCATTGTGCTCAGTTATTAATAAGGGCTTCACATTCGTATGGGGTAGGTAGAGAAGTGGTCGGGGGAAATGTAGGGACGCCATAATCGTTAAGTCATGCATGAAGGGTTTTGGATGTTGTATATGAAACTGTTCCAAATGTATCTAAGTCTGTAAAGACCTCTTGGCATACACAGAAGGGATGAGCATCACTACATACATATTATAAAACAAAGTACTCCGCCGCGTCCGTCTGTCTGTCAGTGTCTGTTCGCGATAAACTCAGAAAATACTGCACCGATTTTCATTCTGTTTTCTCCAATTTATAGAGTGGTTCTCGAGGGAGGTTTAAGTATGTATATAATTTAACCGACAGCCACGCGGGTGTCAGCTAAATTTTGAAATAAAGAAATAAAACTTTATTACAGACTACAGCCCACTTTTCTTTTGTTTTGCTTTGTGATTTTTTAGTTTTTGTTCGTTTTATATTCTTTTTGGATGGCTGGATGCGAGACGCACGGGACCGGTCAATGTGGCGACACTTAGGGGAGGCCTATGTCCAACAGTGGACGTCTATCGGCTGAAATGATGATGATGATATTATTTTTTGTTTTAGTTATTGTGCGATATTACCTATATACGCCGCTGCTGTTAATTAATAAAAAGCCTCTCATTTTATGTTTGAAACTAATTAGAAGACTTTTGAGTAGGCACTCGATGGTTTTAGCAAACATTGCGGATTTATCAATTAACAAACATTGCGGGCAACCTAAATATTTATGGTAAAATGACAAATGATGATTTTTGAGAGGAATATAATTTTGAAATAAATTTAGCAAGTAATGTTTATTGTTTGAGTAGTGCGAACAAAAGCATGTGGCCTAAAGTGAGACACAAAATATTCCCTCTGCAACTGGCTCACTAAATATTCCCACTACTGGGACGCAAGCGTCCTCTCTATGAAAGCGAATGGGTTATAATCCACCACGCGGGCCCATTGCGGCTTGGTAGATGTCACATGTCTTAGATTGTTTGGTTCTAAGACATATCGGTTTCCTTACGATGTTTTCTATACCGTTTTGAGAGCAGTGGTGATGAAATAAATTGCACCGAGCAATGCGCCTGCCTGGGTTAGAATCCACGAATGACTGCTCGTAAGTCGGGACCGTCACCTCTGGGCCTCTGCTGCTTGAAATAAGTGCGAATGAACATTAAATCCTTCAAAGCTGAAAAAGATTAGAATTCCGATCGAAGGTCTTTTCTTTTTCTTACTTAAAAAAACGACCTTAAATAAAATGATACAAAGCAAAACAGAATCTTATTAAACAACTTGAAATATATACTACCAAAAAGCACCCAGGTAGTACAAAAAGGCTACCTTTTCAGTTCACTAATACAGATTACTTTATGTAATTCGAACATTTTATTAAGCCTCATTCAATTTCCAGATTACTCGTACCCAAATCTATTCTTAAAAGTAATGAATAATTCAACATTTTTTCATGTAGATCTTTCCAACTAATCAACGTATAAAGTCCTGAATTACGCGAGAGCTGTATAATCCTCATGAATTACCAATCGGGTCGAGTATTTGGGTCGAATTTCGAGCTTTTGGCCCCGAAATTTCTGGCAAAGTTAGGTGGAGTATAAATTTCTTCGCCCCCTCTTGAGTTTCCCCTTTTTTCCTTTAAAGTTATTTATGTGACAATCTATTGTTTCGAGCTCGGAGCATTTAGTTTTAAATTAACGATGCTATGCGAAGAATTACGGGTTGGAGCAGGGATGAGACAAAACCCCGGGAGTGTTTCGTTTTGTAATCGTTGGATATCGGGGACTAATCCGATAAAAGGTGAAATTAAGTCGATTTGCTAGAGCCGTGCTCGACCCAGTGTTAGGTGAGAACGAATCAAGTTTTATGTTATACCCGTTGTCGGATTTTTTATTGTTGTTTGTTTTAAATGTGTTTTATTGGGTTCGAATTTTATTGCGTTTGCTTTTATACATGTCCGGTTTGGATTTTATTTTCGGCAAATGATAGTTATATTGACATTGTCAGTATTGCCGATTAACTTTTTTATGCAGAATATCAATTCAGTACACAGATTTTAAGGAAAACCTGCAAGATTGTTGAACTCATTCCGTTCTAAGTTTCTCAATAAAGCCTTTGTTACAAGACCATAAAGTTTAAGTTCCATAAATACACCGTTATTTCTTCGTAGTTATTAAAATTTACTTCGTCCATTAACTATGTTATTTAAGTTCATAGTAATAAGGTTCTTTGTTTGCAAACGATGTCGTGGAATTACTTCGAGTTGTTCAAGAAATTCTCATGAGAATTCAACGTACCTCGGTTTTACTGCTATTTTGATGATTATTTCTGAAAGATTTCTTTTTCGTTTTTATTTTTTGCATCGGTATTTACAATTTGCTAAGGCATCAAGATGTCTTTATAATTATTTATGTTTTTTTTTTTTATTATAAATGGGCTTGCTCTTGACTTCAATCTTGCCCTAAGGGCATAGATGATGTCGACGATGGAACGAGCTTACCCAGTAGAAGCCTGTTTACTCGCGACTTAAACAGATTAGGGTTATATGAACTCAGAAAAACCGACGCAGGCAGGGAATTCCACTCCTTGGTTGTGCGCATAATAAAGGACTTAGCAAAGCGCTTCGTTCGAATGTGTGGAATGTCGACTAGGTATCGGTGATACCCTGCAGTATGTCTAGTCTCCCGATGGAAGAAGGGAGATGGTGGGATCCCTTCTGTAATGTTGGGATGTGACACCTTCTGTAATGTTTAGTTGCCAGTGGCATGTGATGCGGAGAAATGAGGGAAATGTCGCAAAGAAAGTTTAGAGAATGAATGTGGGTGGCTATATGATGAGTAAATGAAGTTCAAAGAAACGGTGGAAGGATTGTGTGATTTTACCTGGAAACGAGGTGTCTGAAAAAATTACGAGTAATAGACAGGTATGGAAACAAAGAGAGATGAAGAGATACTGCACCGAAATAAATAAAGGGAAGTGAACGATAGAGCAGAGGTGGCCCAGTGGTGGCGATCCCGACTTACGAACAGTAGGTCGTGGGTTCGAACCCAGGCAGGCACATTACTTTGTGTAATTTATTTCATCACCGCTGCTCTCAAAACGGTGAAGGAAAATATCGTGAGGAAACCGGCATGTCTTAGAACCAAAAAATTCGAAGGCATGCGACATCTACCAATCCGCACTGGGCCCGCGTGGTAGATTATAGCCCATTCCCTCTCAAAAAGAGAGGAGGCCTGTGTCCCAGCAGTGGGAACATTAATGCTGTTGACGATGATGATGATGAAGTGAACGATGGCAAGTAGCAAAGTCTCATTTCCTGTACGAGGAAAAGGGCTCATAAAGATTCATGTTTTTTTTTGTCATTTCTCTCTCTCTATCTGCGAAAAATAAATATGCTTTCTTTGATTCAGTCGTCAAAATGTTACCACGAACGCTGTCACGAGAAAACTTAATAAATACCATAACCACCATAAATCCTGCAGGACCGAAGCCTACCCCATTTCCCGATACAATTTACCATACCATTTGCCAAATACAGCCATTGGAACCTCATAACACAAAACATATACAAGTAAACCCCCATTACCAGGGTCGGTTATCATGGTTTTTCATCACCATAGTTCATGTACTGTCGAACAAGTTATTTAGTTTACAGGCAGAAATCTTTTATTATTCTAGTACACTGACAATTTTGATTGCAATTTTGTTTTACATATTATTATAAAGCGTTTGGCATTGAGCGACTGATGTTATAAGCTCTAACGTGTTTTTTTTTTCAAATTGAATCAAAAGTCATTTAAACAAATTAGGCTGATAAATCAGCACTTTTTGAACGTCACAAGAGACGGTTTCCCCAAAACGCCCACCTTTCGATACTTCCCAGTGTTTTAGATTGGAAGAAGAAGTGGCGGAACAAACTCCCAAGCAACACATCTGTCTTTTAGGTTAGTTTGAAATCAGTTTCTAAATGTACCTACCTGTGTAATCCTAAAATTAAATGCAAGTTAACCGACTGTATACTTAATACCTTGTGCGCTCATACCAAGGAAATATCACATACGATTTTATTTCGTATATTATATATAGGGCCACAAAAGTAAATCATAAAAGGGCGTTATTGGACATTATTATTGCCTCAGCCAATGTTATTAGGTACGTGTAGCAGTCCAGTGTGATTTGGGACCATTAGTGAAATGACTGGATGTTGGCCGGACGGTGTGAATAAGGTTATATTAAAATTGCGTGCGTCTCCGTAATGGCTTCGGGATGAAGGTTTTATGGCGGAGCGTGGCTTTGAATATGAGGATCTTGTTTTTAATTATGTTTTGTGGAAATGTTTACGTTTATGGGTTTTGCTGGTAACGTAACATCACGCTTGTAATCCATGAAGGGTTAGGAAAAGGTGTACTTAATATTACACCTACATTTCGCCAATTAGGTATGTTTAAGTCCCAATCTCCGTGGCTGCTTCGGAGATATTCCTGATGTATAACTATAATACCTCTTTGCCCGACCCTGGAATCGAACACAGGACCTGTAACTACTTCCAGGATCACGAGGCAGTTGAAGAAGTTGTTACTCTTAATAATTATATTGTAGGTACCTTCTCGTATGTTATATGTAAATACTGACTTTGAAGATATTTCTGCTTGCTAAAAAGAACACTAAGCATAATGGCATTAAGAAAATATTATTTTTAACGACCAGAATGTTTATGCTACTACAATATTATTTGTTACTGTGACTATTTCTAATTTATTTACTGTAGTAAAGAATATAATGAAAATGAGTAAAACTTACTTCGCTACGCATAAGTCACGACTGAGCTGTAAGCACTTAGGATTTAAAATACACGAAGACACTCCGGTTTATGTATGCGACCATCTGACAGCCAAAGGGTCTCGCCTTCACTTCCTGGCTAGAGACCTAACGAAATCGGGAGCTTTTAAATTCTGCTGGACAGCATACGGAAAGGTCTACGTAAAGAAAAACGAAGGCGCGCCTACAATTCAAATTAAAAGTGAAGAGCAGGTACATAAGCTCATAGTAGCACAATGACTTTTAGTGCATAGTCAGCCACACTTCTTTCATTTTTTATCCAAAATTGTTATAATTATTTTTTCTAATGTGGTTTTTTCAATCTCAATGTTATTGTTAATTAATTGTTTCCTGAATAGCGAACCAGTTTTGTATTGCTTGTTAGCTAATTCATCATTTTTTCCCATATTTTGTTTTTGTTCTTGCATGTATAAGTGTAACTATTATAGATCATCTCAATTCACACAAACATACACCTCATACTCACACACACACACACAAATATTCTATACTTCAAAAATAATCCAGCATATTAATTTGGACTCCTATCACTCTAGCATGAGTTCCAACACAATAGTACTATATATCGCTTTTTTTTGTTCGGTGGCTATGTCTATTCACTCTTTAATTAACAAAAATGGATGATACCCTACAGACTCTTAATGATATCGACAATATTGAAGTAGCGCGTACATTCCAATGTGCATGCACTGAGCTACACGATCATGTTAAAATTGGCAAACAGGATCTGACCATTATTGCTCAGAACATAAGAAGCATTTTCTGCAACTTTGATGATTTCTCACTATTATTATCGACATTTAAATTTGAAACAGACATTATAATTTTAACTGAATGTAGATTACACCCGAATAAACCTATACCTCAACTTAATAACTATCTTTCTTTTTCAACTACTCGTCAATTAAATCAAAATGACGGTGTAGTAGTATACGTGAAGAAATCTTTAAAGCCTAAAGTGAAAGAAATAAATGTAACTCATGCGTCGTGTCTTCAGTTGGAAGTACATAATAATATTTTCTTATGCATGTACCGATCCCCATCTAACACAAATACAGATATGTTTATAGATTCTCTAAGTAATCACCTAAATACTATAACTTTTCATAAAAACATCGGATCATTATAGCGGGAGATATTAACATTAATCTCAAAATTAAAGATTCGGAGCCGCCGCATGAATATAGAAATAGGGTTAATTACCTAAATATGTTATCTCTATACGGAATACTACCCGGACACACTTTGCCTACACGAGAATCCAACTGTTTAGACCATTTTATGATTAAAGTTAACAAAAAGAAAATATCTGCAACTATTGCTATATTACATACTTCCATCACAGACCACTACACTACTTTTCTGTCATTGTCCAAGCTAAAAATAAAACAATTTGCTAATAAAACCATCACATCGATTGATTTCGAACGGGCCCTAAATCTAATAAGAGAAAGCAAAATTGAAGAATTACTGTTTTGCAATGACCCGGACCAATTAACTGAGCTACTTTTATCCGAATTAACTAACGCTATTAATCATAGTACCGTTACCAAAACAATTCCCAATAGCAAGCGTACAGTGAAGCCGTGGATAACTGCTGGTTTACTCAGATGCATTAGGAATCGCAACAACCTCCAAAAAAAAGCCCGTGATGATCCATTTGATGATATACTAAAAATAACCTACCGACGATATCGCAACTTCTGTAATAATCTACTAAAAAAATTAAAAAGAAAATATGAAAGGGATCTACTTGCTGACTCCATCACAAATAACAAATTGTTATGGCAAAACATTAAAACTTTAACTTACACTAGCAATTCTAAGAGTCAAAACACTGAATTACTACACATGAAATCAAATCCAACTGAGTCTGTTAACTTCATTAATAACTATTTTGTAAATATTGGCAAAGAGTTAGCCCAAAAAATTCAACCAACTACGAACAACTTAAATTCTTTTAGCTCTGATTCACTGTCTACACAGATGAGCTCATTTGTGCTTTTGGATACGGATCCAGAAGAAGTAAACAGGATCTTGATGAGTCTAAAATCTAACAGCGCACCTGGCTGGGACAACGTATCCACACGATTTTTAAAACATATTAGACAGGAAATTGTTCCCATAATATCGCACTTGGTCAATCTTTGCTTTGCAACAGGTAGTTTCCCTGCTCCACTTAAGCAATCTATTATTACTCCTGTTCACAAGGGTGGGGACAGAGACGATGTCAGCAACTATAGACCTATATCCATTTTACCAGCCATATCGAAAATTGTTGAAAAACTAATTAACAACAGGCTGCTAAAATTTCTTCACAAATTCAAGATCTTAAGTAACTCACAATTTGGGTTCAGACCCGGATTATCAACCGAGGATGCAGTAACTGCCCTCAGTTCTCTAGTGGCTGGTGATCTGGATAGTGGTAATAAATGTCTGACTGTCTTCCTCGACTTAAAAAAGGCGTTTGACACCGTCTCTGTTCCTATCCTCATAAACAAATTGGAAACGCTAGGTGTGAGAGGAATTCCACTCAAAATGTTTGTTGATTACCTTTCAAACAGGAAACAGAGAGTTAGGGTGGGCGAATACGTCAGTAATGAAGAAAAAGTGACATTTGGTGTGCCCCAGGGAAGCGTGCTAGGCCCTACGTTATTCCTTCTCTACATTAACGACCTCTGCAACCTTAATATCAAAAACGCTAGAGTATTTTCCTATGCCGACGACACTGCTGTAGTCTTTTCTGGGAAAACTTGGAACGATGTCGCTAGGAGTGCTGAAGCTGGTATGACTCAAATTGCTGAATGGCTTTCAAAAAACCTATTATCACTCAACACAGCAAAAACTAATTACATATGTTTCAGTATATCACACAGAACACAACCTAACAACAATTTTAATATAAAAGTACACACGTGTGATGCTCCAAACAACTGTCAATGTCCAGCTCTACTCAGAGTGACTCAAACTAAATATCTTGGCATTATTATCGACCAAAGATTATCTTGGTACTCCCAGCTCGAACAGGTCACTAATAGAGTTAGAAAGCTGAGCTGGATTTTTAAAACTTTAAGACATATTGTGCCAAACAAATTAACAACTGTCATGAGTACTACCAGAAATATACTAAACGAAATATATATAGCCTTGGTACAATCTGTGTTAGTATACTGCATCCCCATTTGGGGGGGTGCGGCTAAGACTAAATTTATAGACCTTGAGCGGGGACAACGGGGTCTAATAAAAATTATGTACTTTAAAAACAGAAGGTATCCTACAGAGAGTCTTTATCAAATAAGTAATTTATTGTCAGTGCGCAAACTCTATATAATTAAAACTATTCTCAAAAAACATCGAACACTTTACTATGACCCCAAATTAACCTTAAAAAGAAGAAAGGATTTAATAGCTGAAGTTCCACAAACCAAAACCAAGCTCGCTCGGATTCAATATAAAAAACGCTCAGCTCAGCTATACAATCGAGTAAATAGAGAGATCTACATATACGATAGGAAACTAACCGACTGTAAGAAAATACTGACCACGTGGATAAAACCACTAACATATGACGACACGGAAACGCTGCTGGAATAAAATAAAATAAAATAAAACCTTACACATAAATAAATAATCAGTTTTTAACTGTTACACTCGAAATCACATACACACTCTTTCATTAATTGACCCTCACAAATGATTACAAACATCTCACTCTCACACAACCTTACATACACTCAAACTCACACTCACACCCATACATGCTCACATTCACCTTCTCACACACTTTCACCCACCCTCAATCACACACTCGCATGCCTGCGTGCATTCTGCTTGTTTGGTTTTAACTTTTTTTAGTTTATAGTATCTTTTTCTTTAAAAATGTTTTCAGTATAAAACAAATAAATTAGTAATTTAAGTTACGGAAGAGCGGAGTCTCCTAACACAGGCATAATTGCTTAAAAGGAGGCTCCTACCCCTAGTTGTTAAGGTTTACTATTGTTCAAACGAATAAAGCATTTTTCATTTTCATTTTTCATAATATTATATTCGACGACAGGACAAAAGCGAAACTTAACATTTGTACACATATTTGAATTTGGAATACGAGCAACCAAGAGCACAATACTATAATAAAGTACCATTTACAGAAACAAAATTAGTCTTTCTTCACAAACTACAACTTATTAGTACAACAGTAACATCCGTATATTATATTTATTTAGACGTAATACCGGAATAAATACGATTGCTTTTGTGTAGCGCCAGTTATTATTTTCTTTTGTAATTTTCGGAGCATTTCCCTCGGCGCCATATATTTTCTTTAATAATTTACCGACTGCCCATAAGTGGTTGTCGATGTTATTAATTTATTTCGTCCTGAAAGGTCGCAAAAGGTACTTATTACCTATTCATGTAAACAAACGGTTCCGGATTATCTTAATTAGAGAGGTCGGGAAATAATTAGGAGACAATTTTATGTGCGTACCTGCTAATCTCCCCTTTATATACTGTTGGAAAACAAACGCGTTATTTGTGATGCTTAATTAATATTAATAATTAACTGGAAAGCCTTGGTCTACAGGATGCAAGTGAGCATGAGGTCTTTGTTTCAATTCCTGGTTGGGCAAAGTGATACCTATTGACTTTTTTTTTTATCAAGAATTTCTTAGTAGCAGACACGGAGTTTGATTTGTTCAGTTGTCATAAGTTTGCGTTTCCATGCCTTAAGCAACTAGGATGAGTTGAATAGTTTCTTCATGGAATACCAGTTTTGTTATAAAAAATATTTATTTTTAATTACGCTTAAACATTTTTATTTATATAGAAGACTTGAAAATTATAATGCGACATGCAAACCAAACCTTCAACATTTCCCAAAAATAAACAGTTAAAACTTTAGTAAATACCCAGTTATTCACAACCCCACAGTTGAGTCACACAACAAAACAAACAAAGAAACAATAAATCACGACAATAAAAACAATAGACAGCCTGCAACCACACAAACCGTACAAACTTTCCACTGCGCACTGGTAAAAGTACAAACTTTTTGACAAACAGTCTACGGCCGAAGACGTTCATTATACGAAGCATTGCGTTGCAAACAACTGCTGTGGACACAGATTTAGAAATACCTAGATAATGCAAGAGCACCTACTTCATGTGCCACTTCGTGGGTTCAGCTTCAGTATTTTATATTTAACTCGCTGATGCCCGAGGCCTCGCCCGCGTGTATTTTATATACTTAAGAGGAAATGCGAGTGCTGTCTCTTTCTACTATCGCTGTCTCTCTCCGTCCTCCTGCCCTCAAATTCGTGCGATAAGGACAACTGTAGAAAAAAGTTAGAATTCGAGGTTCGGCTCTCGTCTATTTCCTCCTCCAATATTTACCCAATTTAAAAGATATTTTAGACAATGAATAAGGAGGTTATATATTTTTTTTCTTTTTTCGTTAATAGTTGTCAAATTTGTACACTAGGACTCTGTTAACAGCGATCAAAACAAGCAATTTTGAGCATTTTTTGAGGGTTCTAGTGCTTATAAAAATAATTTATCACCAAAAAGGAAAACATAGGGGCATAGAAATAGTTAATATTTATTATTCTGTAAAAAACCATTGCTCTAGGGTCATCAACCAAAAAGAAAACAGGTGATAGCGTTTGTATGGAGAAAAGACCACTCGCGTTTCCTCTTAAACCTCAATCCAGAACCACTCTATCCATTGGTGATAACAACATGAAAATCAGTGCAGTAGTTTTTAGGTTAATCTCGAATGTACATAGCCCGAAAAATCACCGGACTTAAGTGGCAATGGGCAGAGCACATTGCTCGCAGAACAGATGGCCGATGGGGCCGAAAAGTTCTGGAGTGGCGACCGCGAACCGGAAGACGTTCCGTTGGAAGGACTCCCACTAGGTTTTTTTTTTTATTTTATTTTAAAAAAACGTTGCCCCACACTAGGTATTTCTCCTGTATCGTGGGTGCGTTCACAAACATTTAAACTCACATACACAAATACCCAGACCCGAAACAACTATTTGTAGGCCATACAAATATTTGTTCCGTGCGGGGATCGAACCCGCGACACGCAGCGCAGCAGTCCAACAACTAGGTCAAAATTGCAGGAAACTGGTGCCCTGAGACTCAAGGATATGGGGTCGTGGAAGGCCACGAAGGAGATGGCGGGGCGAACTAGCCAGATTACGCCAAAAGTAGAAGGATGTCGCGTGGGTGGAGGAGCGGAGGGAGGCCTTTGTGCAAAAGTGGGAAAGAGCAGGCTAAAAAATATAATGAGGTTACTGTCGCACCAAGCTAATTTGTTAAAAACGTTACACCATGAACTTAATTCTAGATATTTAGAACAAAAACTACTATTACTATTTGGTATATTAACTTGTTTGTATAGTAACTATATAATAAATAGTTCATAATGACGTCATAGTAGGTATTCAAAAAATGCCTGATACGCTTGGCTTCATACAGATCGTGATACTTGCGTTATCTAGGAATCATATCTGTGGGTGTGAACTTTGGGTGGTTTGGGTTTGGCAATACAGTGGATTTACTAAAGAAACCGCTTTGTTTTTTGAAACTTTTGAGCTTCGTTTTCTTGCTTTTAGCCGCCGCTCGGGTCAATCGTTACTTGCATAGGTTGGTCCGTGGATGAATGACCACCAATTGGGTATTTGAAAATATCAAAAACTAGCTTTTGCCAGCGATTTCTTTTTGACGATTTTCCATACAAACTTTCATCCCCTATTTAACTCCCTTAGGGGTTGAATTTCGAAAAATCCTTCCTTATTCCTTATCTACATTATAAAGGGAACCTCTGTGCAAAATTTCAGCTTTCTAGGTCCAGGGGTTTGGGCTGGGCGTTGATGAGTCAGTCAGTCAGTCAGGACTTCTCTCTTTATTTATTAGATGTATGAAAATTTTATGTTATTTTAAAGAACTAAAAGAAATAATACGATGTGAAAAAAAGTTATAAAATCGATCAAAAAATGGAGTACACACTTTACACGCTACACGCTTTAGAAGTTTTTGGTGGAGCACTTTCTATCCTTGTCGCGTGAAACGGCCATTTTATTAGAAGCGCTACGTAACTATGGCGGTATGTTATTATGACGTCACATTAGATGTAGCGCTGTCTCTGTCTAGCACGTCCTTTAAAATCGGTTAAAACTTAAGCATTTTTTAAGATATCACACAATTGTTTTAACTTTTGTCTATCTTTTTATTTACTGTTTCCGAATCACAAGTAAAAAAAAATATTCAAATACCCAATTACTTACCGAGTTATCTCCGTGCCTCACAAAGCACGTTAACCAGTTGTCCCGGCTCTCATTTCTGGATCTTTGACAGTCGTATATCACAACGAGTTCTTGATCAACTTTAAAAGGCTTTCTCTAAACAGCTATTTTTTTGCCCCGGCTGGTGGTTGCCTTTCACAAAGAAAAACTCAAAAACTCACTAATACTGAAATGATTCTTGAATAGTCTAATCAGTAGAACTATTGTTTGGACATCAAGAGACATTATGCGTAGAAATTAGTAAGCTAATTATGAAAATTAGTTTACACACAATACAGACTAATTAATCGACCCATTTCCATAATAATATTCATAGTCAAGGCCTATACTTATCTCTACGACCAAAATTATCATACAACTTGAACTGAAACTTTCAAATATAAACTTAGTTAGTTTATTCTAGAAGCAAAGCTTCCAAACATTGAACAAAACATTGAGTTCCATCTTACAGGTTGATAAACAGGGCAATGACTTACCTGATGGAGTTGACACGAGTAACATGCTTTGCTGATCCTCTAGTGGTGTGACCATTGGCCTGACAAGGTAATAATAATAATAATTTGTATTTAATTTGTTTTTTATATTTTTTTGTATAGGAATATTTAAAAATATAATTTATATTATGTATTAAGTTAAATAAAGGACAATAATGTATTCATCAAAAACATTGTAGTATAATTACCGGCACGGTTCTTGAGCGCTCGGCGGAAGAGTGGGGATCGCTGTGCGCATCGTACACTGACAAATAAAAAACACACCCGTTTATTATTTATTGGACGTGAGGTAAGTGCAGCAGAAGTAAAGAACAAATCCCGAGTGATGGCTATGACGCGATGCGCTACGGGCCAATCACTGCACTTTCCCCGCCCCGCGTCTCACTTCATACCACCAAAGGAACCCAATAACTCACTTTTGCGTCAGCGCTCAAGAATCGTGCCGATGATAATACATGCCAACAATTTACAGAATCGTATGTATGGTGTACAAAGACTACAATCAAATGGTGGGTGAGGTGCTGTAGGTATTCCTAGCTAGGTTAATAGATAACCTGTGTTAAGGAGTACAGTGCCGGTCCCCAAGTTATAGGTCTCGAGTTCGAACCCAAGTCACGGACCACTGATTTTTCGGATTCATGTGCGCATTGTTTAATTATCACTTACTTCGGTGAGGGAAAACATCGTGAGGAAACCAGCATATACCTGAGAGATATCTTGGCAGCATGTCCAGCCTAGTCTTAGGTCCATAACTTAACATCATATCTTTGAGTGAGGCGTGAGGTCCTGGGTTCGATTCCCGGGTCGGACAAAAAGTGCTATTGGGTTTTTCATTAGAAAGGGGTTTGGCTAAAGTTGGCGTCGTTTTGAAGTTGCGCGGCCAGTAATGAAACTTGGATAATTTGAAAGAACAGATTAAAGCGATCCAAAAATATTATGGATGCATTTCTCTAAATCTAATCGGAACGGAGATATTTGGTTTTGAATTGCTCATTAAAATCGAAGAAGTTATTACAGTCTATTGCACTGTTTAAGGTTCCAGTCGTATTTTTTTCAGAATTCAGACCACACGGTAGGCGCAGTGGCTCAAGCAGTTGACTGCTGCGCTACGTGTCGCGGGTTCGATTCCCACACAGGGCAAATATTTGTATGACTTGCAAATAGTTGTTTCGGGTCTGGGTATTTGTGTGTTTGAGTTTAAATGTTTGTGAATGCACCCACGATACAGCAGACTGAAGTTCCTAGTGCTGGCCAACGATGAAAAAATAATCAAAATAAATTAAATACGTACGTAGATTGCATGGCTCGATGTCTGTTATCTATGGGCTGATGCATTATAAAGACTTGGCATTGTGATCGTTTGTGTATTGTGACAGACCCAGCATACCTCTTTAGACTCTTATATGTTTAAGATTTGGATGTATAACACCATGGATGTAATTAACAGTGCATTTTGCATTTGTAGCCAGCGAAGTCTGAATCGTGTCGGCGGGACTCGTATTACACATTCATCTAGACGGACATTTACGTGTACATTCTCGTAGAAACTGCTACACAAGGGCTGGATGCAATATTGCTCTTGTATTATTTATTCCTTTTCCCAACTATGTTGGGGTCGGCTTCCAGTCTAACCGGAGGCAGCTGATCAGTATTTTACATGGAGCGACTGCCTATCTGACCTCCACGTCCCAGTTAATACTGGGTAATACGATACCCTTTGGTAAGACTGGTTGTCAGACAGAGTCAGGTCACTGACAACCAGTAACGACTGCAAAAGATCTATATATGGCAGCCGGGACCAACAGCTTAACGTGCTTTCCAAGGCACGGAGGAAACTCGGTATATAATCTACACCCACCCATCCACAGACCCACCTAGGCAAGCGTGGCCTAACCTAAAGATCGACCCAAGTAGCAGTTATTATTAAGCCAGCTCTAATATCAACCTTCTAAACACATAACTAAGATTTCTTTACGCAGAACAGTAATTGAAGAAGACATTTTTATAATATTCAAACTCAAATATCTCAGTTTAGAAATGACTTAGGACAAAAATAATTTAACATGTATGTGTATTTGACACAGCACAACAAAATAACATGAAAATTAAAAGTGGCCGCTCAAAAAAAAAATGACGACACTAGCCCATACAAAGTTAGCCAAACCCCTTTCGCAGTAGTAGGCCGGAGTTTGGAAGTTGGCGGTATAATACCCCCGTGCCTCGGAAAGCACGTTAAGCCGTTGGTCCTGCGCCTGATCTCTCTCCGGTCGTGTCGGATTGCCGTCCCATCGGGCTATGAGAAAAAAGGAAACAGAGAGTGCACTTGTGCCTGCGCACTCACTTGTGCACTATAATATCTCCCGCGCAGTTGGCTAATCTCCGCTGAGATTGGCCGCCGTGGCCGAAAAACGGTCAGGAGGACTAATTAATTACTGTATTATTATTCTAATATTTACATGAACGCAAAAGAATATCAAGCTTAGGTTTCGTCTCATAAAATGACAAGTATCGTCGTTCACACCCTTTTCACACAATTCAGAATCCCACCTTATTTTTATTTATCCCAATAAGTACAAGGATACAAACTTCGTGACAACCACCGAGATTCGAAGTCGGTTCATTACCCGCCACATTGGCGTGCTCACAAACAACCTCTTGAAGTCGAAGTCGGTTGGAAGTCGCTTGAAGTCCGCAAAATTTTGGCAATGCGCCGGGAATAACGAACGGCAAAAATTGTTGTGAATTTCAGTTACTTTGTTGTTCAGTGCGGATTATTTCTGATTCCGATATAAATGTTCTTTTTATGGCTTTTTCCATACCTACCGATTTAAATATTCATTGGTATGCAAATTATGGTTGATGTAATCTGGATAGGAAATATTGTAAAAACAGTTGTTATTATTTTAAAAAGTGTGAAAAAAAACCTTACGTTATTTGCGTATTTGTATTTTTTTTAAATATAGGACTTGGTGTCATGTATTTTTCAAAACAAGTCTTGTATTTTTGAAAAAGACCTACAGCTTCACAATTTAATTTTCCATTATCTACATAACTGCCTTTCTTTACCCAACTGGTTACCTTCTTTACTAGGAGCTCTAGAACCCAGTTACTGGGTAACTGTATTTTCTATATCAAGTAGCATAAGGAATTAAAATCACAACATCGTTCTTGGTAACACTATGACCAGGAATGAAAATGTCATTATGACCTAAATCCACGAGCCAAACACTGGCGCGACATTCTATTTAAACACTCAAAAATAAAAACCGTCCATACTACATCGGACGTCAACTATTTCCAATACTGTATACTTTTGCATCGTTTTTCGCAGACAAAATAGGAATAAAGTCGAATATTTTATGCATCGGGGAACGTAAACTTCGTCGTTTATTTGCGTTTCATTAGTATTGTTGTGAATACTGTAGTTTCGGAGCATTTAGAAAACGTTTTAGATCGATTTTTCCTTCTTTTCTTCAAAGTTTTTTACTTTTTACTACCATTTTCATGGCTTCAGGATTTGGCTTTGGGAATTATTCCACGGGAACGTTTTAAATAATAATATAACATCACACCTGTAATCCCTGAAGGGTTAGGCAAAGCCGATACTTATTAATTCATCTAAATTTCACCAGTTATATATGAAGTCCCATGAAATAGGGGGTGGAGTGGACCTACTACCGTTAACAGGGCACAAATCCGTTTTAAATATTCTACGAAAAAAAAACAACCGACTTCAAAAACACCAAAAAGTGAAAAATAAACTTCAGAAGAAAAATCAGCTTCTGAAGTCGGTGACATTTCTTTGTTTTATTTGGTTTTTTTGCCACCGACTTCAGAAGCTGATTTTTCTTCTGAAGTTTATTTTTCACTTTTTGGTGTTATTGAAGTCGGTTGTTTTTTTTTGCAAAAAGGTTTAGCTTTTTTCATTTTTAGTTGTAATATCTTATAGAAATACTTACTATGACACCTAACCCTTAACCTTCAAGATTCCCTGATTATTGCTTTCAACTCCTAACCATTGAGGAGTAGTACCTTCCATCATAAGCTCATCAACATGAAGTGATGACTGCTAGATGCGAATACTTGTATAGCGTCAGAAAAAGCACGAAACACGTAATATGTGCCTATGAAATTTGAGGGTTGCCCTCGATTTCTTTGGGATTCCATCATCAGGTCCTGGTTTCCATATCATGGTGGCCCTTGAAGTATCTCCGTTCCAATAAAAAAAGAATCATCAAAATTGGTTCATAAACGACGAAGTTATTCGCGATACACAAAATCAGGTAACATACCTACTTACATAAAAAAATGTGTATTGTACACATCTGCATACCCCCTCAGAGCATACAGGCGTGATGTTACGTCATGATAATGTATATTCAATAAACAACCAAGCGATTCCAGCAATTACGACAGATTTGCGTCTATTTTTGAAGAGTTCCATTGTATATCTCCGAAGATCAGCACCAGATCTTCACCAAATTAAAATGGGACCACCTCAGGAGTATACTCTTTCAAATAAAAAAAGAATTTTGAGAATCGGTCCACATTATGGGGCAGAAATCAGGTAACATACTTAAAAAAAAAAAAAAAAAAAACATACACACGAACATATAACCTCCTCCTTTTTTGAAGTCGGTTAAAAATATAGCCTACGATACGATAGATATGATACTTACTCAAATTGAGGTATAGCACAAAAGGGAGTAGATCTGAACTCAGCCGTAGGTGATACAAGGCTCCCGTCGGGCTGCGGGTTGTTCACAAGAGATACCGCGGCCTCGACATAAAGGGCTAAGAAGGCACATGGGTGGTTTTTAGTCATTAGAAGTCTGACACTCCCTTTCGCTCTGCCCAAAAACGGGAGGGGTTATTTGATGATCTCCCGCCCGCCAAAAAAAAAGGTGATACAAGGCTGCTTATGTTCATGACGATGATAAACTATTTGACACCCTCAATACAACTATAGAATCTCAACATTTACAACTTGCACAATTAAACTTAACCCAGAGCCCTTTCTAAAATCCCCATAAATCCTATCAGGGTTCCACAAACAGAAATCCGCAATCCAAAAACCGCATACTCCCTAAAATGTCGTCGCGTAATAAACAAGGGTTCCGCAGAATTCGATAGCTAATTGATTAATCGTCGGCTGTGACGTATGTTAGTGGTCAGGTTCTATTCCGAAAGTTCTGCTCAAAGGGTAGTTGTGGAGCTGTGTTTGCTCACGAGAAGTGTTTGGAGCGGTTCGGTCAAATATTTAATAGTTTTCTAGTTATAGTGGTAAAGTATTGTAGCAGCCATGTAGTTAGGAATTTGCGTGTGTTGATAGTTTAGTTAGTCAGTGTGTTTTTGGTGGTTAGTTCGAATTTGGTAGCTGATTCTGTCAAATCTTTTCGCTCCCATTCAATGGATGACCCATTCTTTTAAACTAAAACCCCAAGATTTGTGACATGCACCAACTCCTCACAGAGTGGAGGACCCTGTCCAATTAATGCGGTCATAACAGTTCTTCTATAGCAGAAAAGTGCTACTTGCATATTGGTGTGCTCACAAATTATAAGCTTTGTTTTGTGAAGAGCATTTGGATCTAAACTGTTCACCTATTAACTCGCTACAGATGGTCACAAAAATACAGAATCATCATCATCATCATCATCATTATTTGGCCCTTATCTCAATTAATTTAGAGGTCTTCCTTCTACTCGTCATCTCATCAGATACCTTCTTTCTTGCCACATCATCCTTTAAACAGACGGATTGTTTCTTTTTTTCCTTCGCTCTCTTTGTCTTCCTCTACTCTTATACCCCTTAATAGAAACACAGTAAACATAATCTTCTATATCCTCAAAATTCCCAACTTTCAGAGATAAATGACTGAAAATATGTTTCCATCGAATAAATAGACTTGGCTTCAACTTAACTTTCAAAGTAATTTGTGCTCGAGTCTCCTCGAATCGTCCGACTTTTAATTATTAATGAGTAACCCTCATTAAATAAGTTTGGAGACAAATTCTCGCATACTTTTGATGTTGATGTTACTATGTAAATATATCTTTATTTTAAAAGAGGAAATCTGTTTTTCTGAAGTTGTGCGTAGGTTAAAGTGATTATGTTGAAGTTAAGGGTGGAGTGAGTAGAAGGAAGTTTGAAGGTAATGATGCTGTTGCCATGGAAAATGGGAAGGATTTTTCCTGACTAGTTTAACACCCTGGAACTTTGCGTCATATTGCCGAACCTCTTTGCACAACACACACGAAGCTTTCTTCGACCAAGGCGAAGGTTTTTAATATACTCTCCTACCGATCCCCTCAGGGTAAGCGTGATAGCAATAACATTAGTCCCAGCCACCACAATATTTAGTAGGCACCACGATTATTATTTAGTATGCAGCCGTGTGAGCCAATACTCAATATTCCGGCTCACGTAGGCACGTGAAAGATTTACAAACAGCGTGATTGCGGAGTGCCCCTTTGTGTCCCGTTTTCGACGGGCGTGACGGGACGAAACTGGTTTAGTCCAGTTATAGATTTGGCAGGAAAACGCTGGGATTTTTGGTGACCATTTTTTATTGTAAAAGTGGCTTACATGGGGTTATTTTCGAGTATTCCTAGGCTGCAACATTGTTTAGGTTTTTGGCGCTCTGAAATATTGTCTTTTACGGTTTTCAGAGTACCAGTTGAGTACTGAGCCAGATCAGAGACAAAAACCTCTTTCGCACTCTAAAGTTAGCTTATCCATACTCAATACTCAATTCTTTACAGTATTTTTGCTAAGGTGTACACTGGTTTTATTTTTATCTAAAGATTTGAATCTTTACATAAAAATAAAACCAAGGAGTAAAGATAAAAATATTAAAAACAAAGAAAACGTATTTTTTTAAAACAAGCCTTTTTACAATGAACTAAAATAAAAGCATGTAAATACACTTCTGGACACATCTATTGGCCCACCTTAGAGTTTAGGTTTCGATGGCCCCTACCGAAATTATGATTGCTAGATTGAACAAAAACTGTTGATGCAGTTTTAAACCTGATACATTTTACCATCTTTTTCGATCGTATTGTTTTAAATTTGAATTCAGAATACCATACGACATGGAGCTACGCCTAACAAGTCGGATATGCGCCTTGTTAAAGGCAATTGATTTTTGAATAAAAAACATGTTTTATCAAATAAAGGTTTAATTTAATAACGCGTGTTGCCTCCATGGGCATCTACCACAGCTCTCATACGATTAGGCATAGAGTTTATCAACTGCTCTATGCAATTTTGAGGGATCATCTCCCATTCCTCTTCTATGGCAGTTTTCAACTCCTGCATCGTCTGGGCAACTGGCTGACGACCCCTGACACGTCTTTTTAGCTCGTCCCACATGTGCTCAATGGGGTTCATGTCTGGGCTTCTGGCTGGCCAGTCCATAACTGTGATGTTCACATCCCGAAGATATTCCCTGACGATGCCGGCCGCATGGGCTCTTGCATTATCATGCATAAAAAGGAAATTTGGGCCCACATAGTCCGCGTATGGTATCACGTGAGGTTCTAAGCACTCACGAATGTACCTTTCAGCATTTAATGTTGGCAGCCGTGGTCCTGTAATAACCTCAAGTTGAGTTTTGCGGCTCGCGGATATACCGCCCCAGACAGTCCATGAGCCACCGCCATAAGCAACCCTCTCTTCAAAGCAGCATTGTGCGAAACGCTCTCCCTTACGTCGGTAGACCTTCTTCCTTCCATCATTGCCATGTAACACAATTTTAGACTCATCAGAAAAGAGTACACGGCTCCAATCTTGCTGTGTCCAATTTTAATGACTGCGTGCGAAATGAAGGCGCGCTGTTCGGTGGGCTCGCGTTAGTTTGGGCCCATTAGCTGGCTTGTGTGGTACCATATCGCGTTCTTTTAACCTTCTCCGAACAGTTCGAGCGCTCACAGATACTCCGTGGAAGTCGCGAAGTTGGTTTTGTATCTCAATGGAGGTAAGGTGACGATTTCTCAAGCTGGTCGTCACGATGAATCGATCCTGCCTTTCAGTTGTGACCCGAGATCGTGGCCTTCCTTGGCGACGAACAAAGCCGCCAGTCTCTAGGTACCTCCGATAAACATTTCGGACCGCAGATCGACTTAAATTAAGTTGAGCACTCACGTTTCTTTGGCTGTGTCCGGCCTGAATAAGTGCCACAGCTTGGGCAGCGACTTCAGGTGAAGTATCCATAGATTATTGATAGAACCTCACCTTAATGTTAAGAATAAGTAATGTTTGTTGCAAAACCAAAGATATCAATCACTTTTTCAAGAATTAAATCCAAGTAAACCAAGTTTTCTTAGTATTCGATTGTTTGATATCAACAAACAGGCTCCAAATTGTCTTTTGTTACTTTAAATTCTGTGTTCGAAATTCAAAAAAATACTATTGAATGAAATTGTGAATGTGCCAGGTTCAAAACTGCATAAAAACTTTTTGCTCGACATAACCACTCGAAGGTCTGCGGCCGCCGCGCGCGCTTACGTCACACCGCCCGACCTTGGCAAAAAAAAAAAGGTCGCCGCCGCGCGTGAGCGGCCGGCCTCTTATCGTATTTTACTGTTGACGTGTTATAAACAATAGACGCTTCAAGTAATGTTTTTGTTGAAGCTTATGAGAGACCCTTTCATGTGTTGTCAAGTGTTTGTTAGTATTTCGTCTCAAATGTATTATATTATTTCGTAAACATTGACTAGGGTTGTCAAAAAACATTATGTGTGCTTTAAAAATTATTATTTCAAAAAGTAAATCCATACAATATATATTTTATGGCTTTTATTGGTGGAAGGGTTCTATTTACGTACGATAAAATAAAAATAAACATAGTTGTTAGTAGCAAAATATTAATTCAGGATTTACCGATTACCAGGATTTATTGCCGACGGGGAATAATTTAATCACCTAAATTAAATAATTTAATAAAACTATACTGTTTCACGTAAATTAAAAATTTTGCTACTATCTCAAAGATAATTTAATAATGTAACTTACATGTAAGTATTATGCTGATAGGTTTATACAATACAGTAAAATATGGAATTAATTAATTAATTAATTTTAAAAAAAAATGCACTCGATATTTTTTGTTTATTTTTTTTTTTGTGAATTTTGGGTAAACAAAATGCATACCGATGTTATTGTTTTCTACAAGAACCGCCCCTATGACGACCCCCTGACCAAGAAATACTCTCTTTAATTACATTTATTTATTTTTAATGAATTTTTAAAAAATATTGTTTTGAATATCGCGGGCCGCCATGTTGTTTTTTTTGCAAGGTTAGGTTGAATGAAAAATAAAATCTTAATTTTAATTTACTATCTATTGTATATGTTTTTGCTGAAAACTATTGTCTAGTAAATATGCAATGTGATAACTATGACTTTGGATACGGAACTGGTCTTAAAATTTCATAAATTACGAAAGCATTCTGACAAAATTCTAACACCGTTACAAACAGCCGTAAAATCACTCAGAAGTTAAAATATACTTACGTTTAGGTTAAAATCCGGTTGCACACACATACACTGTATTATAATTATCCACTTAATCACTATTTTATTCAACAACACTCACTCAAAACAACTAAATTACTTGAAAATGTAAGGGGAAACCGTAAATCGCACGCGTCATTCTGACATTCAACAAAGACTGACTTTTAACTTTTTTTTTAAATCGAATTGAATATACAGGTAAAGTGTTGTAGTATTTTTAGCATGCAGAATCGACTAAAGTATCGAGTAGAAAAGAGAAAAAGGATTGAAACGTCATGTGATAGAAAGAAATAGATATATTCCGACGCCATGCTGCGAAAAAGTACAGAGGGCTTGATAGTGACCAGGTGGCGCTCGAGCTGTCAAAACGAAAGGGCTTGATCGTGACCAGTTGGCGGTTGAGGTAAGGTGACGATTTCTCAAGCTGGTCGTCACGATGAATCGATCCTGCCTTTCAGTTGTGACCCGAGATCGTGGCCTTCCTTGGCGACGAACAAAGCCGCCAGTCTCTAGGTACCTCCGATAAACATTTCGGACCGCAGATCGACTTAAATTAAGTTGAGCACTCACGTTTCTTTGGCTGTGTCCGGCCTGAATAAGTGCCACAGCTTGGGCAGCGACTTCAGGTGAAGTATCCATAGATTATTGATAGAACCTCACCTTAATGTTAAGAATAAGTAATGTTTGTTGCAAAACCAAAGATATCAATCACTTTTTCAAGAATTAAATCCAAGTAAACCAAGTTTTCTTAGTATTCGATTGTTTGATATCAACAAACAGGCTCCAAATTGTCTTTTGTTTCTTTAAATTCTGTGTTCGAAATTCAAAAAAAGACTATTGAATGAAATTGTGAATGTGCCAGGTTCAAAACTGCATAAAAACTTTTTGCTCGACATAATATAAAATTTTAGCTAGGACCAAACGAAACTGAAAATACAAGGTGGGCCAATAGATGTGTCCAGAAGTGTATATCAAAACCAGTAACATGGGTTGTGAAAAGTTTGAGAGGAGGCATTTGCCTAGGAGCAGGGGTCGAATAACCAAAAATGTGCAGGTCAGAGCGGGAGAGATCAGCCCAATAAACAAAAAGCAAAATTAAAATTTTTGAAAAAACCCACGACTGTTAAAAATTAATTGAAAAAAGGATAAAATAACATAAAACACCCACCTTAAAAAAACCCAAGAATGTCCGTCGGGGGCTGACATTAATTGAACTAGTTTTGCAATGTTCAGCTCCCGACGGACATTCTTGGGTTTTTTTAAGGTGGGTGTTTTATGTTATTTTATCCTTTTTTCAATTAATTTTTAACAGTCGTGGGTTTTTTCAAAAATTTTTAATTTTGCTTTTTATTTTAAACTTTTTACTTTTATTTTTTTTATCTAAGAACATGCACCAATCAAACCTTAACCCATAACTGAAAACTGAATCAAAATCGGACTTGTAGTTTTGGAGAAAACTGGCAACTTTGATTTGCACAAAAAATGTTTGCTGCAGCGCCCCCTGGTGAGTTGTCACAGTAACACCTATCTAAGAACATGCACCAATCAAACCCGAACCCATAACTGAAAACTGCATCAAAATAGGACTTGTAGTTTTGGAGAAAAATGGCAACATGTATTTGCACAAACACACAAACAAACAAACACACAAACAACCTCTCACCCCAAACGCATATACCGTCTCCGTTCCGTCGTGGGTAAAAAGTGGGATGTGCACGTCATAATAATAATAGGCAGTCGCTTGATATAAATTACTAGCTTTTGCCAGCGGCTTCGCCCGCGTGGATGTCGGAAATTAATATCAAAAATGACGATTTTTCATACAAAATTTCAGCCCCTATTTAACTCCCTTAGGGGTTGAATTTCGAAAAATCTTCCTTTTTCCTTGTCTAAATTATAAAGGGAACCTCTGGTGCAAAAAGCTTTCTAGGTCCAAGGGTTTGGGCTGGGTGTTGATGAGTCAGTCAGTCAGTCAGGACTTCTCTTTTTATTTATATTTATAGATTAATATTTGGAACTAGAAACTATCCGAACGTAATTGGGAAAAGGCTAAGCAGATGAAGACGAAACATTTTAGTAAGGTGTTCAGTTACATTTTATTCTCAAAACTTGCCATTTCTTTTCCAATTATTTATGAATTATTTTCTAAATGTCACGTCCCTCATGGCAAAGCCCTATTACCATTTATAAGCTGCCGCAAAAAATACGAATAGGATTCGGCATTACTCCTACTGGTTTCGAAATTAAAAGTAGATCATTATTTTCTTGTTTGACTTCTACCTTTTAAAGTATTATTTAAGTTTTGTAAGTGTTTTTACCCGACTTGATTGTTGTTTGGCAGCACAAAAAAGGTGTATTAATTTTATATATTGATCATTTTAGTGCTACCTACCAATAAAATTATGTACCCTATGAGGGGGTTGTTCAATGACCAATTAGACACTAGTAGCTGTAGAATAGAATTAATGACAGGACCTTACTCGCTAGTGGCGCCATCTGGTGAGCTTAAAAACGATTACAAAAGATTAAAAAAAAAAACAAAGAATAAATATGTATTTGTCACTCAACATACACACTATTACAAACCGAACTATTTCTACTAAAGTTTATCGAGGTATCTGAGCACCGATTTTTAGAGCACCTACGATTAGAGCACCAAAGTTTGGTGATATATTTCAACCGAACTTCGCTACCGAAAAGTTGCACTAGTTCGGTCAACCGGACTAAAAACCGGTCTATAACTGCTCCTAGACCCTAGTCTGGTCGGAGACTCCTCTCTTTTCTATAGAGGATGGAGAATTTTACACCCTGCATTTTACCCTCTATAATTTATTAAAATACCGCTAGCAGTGTCGTTTTAGGCAGTCAGTTTGTTTTGTTTGTCAGTAAGCTTTATAGTATCCTTGACTGTGACTTATGTAACAAAAGATCGTTATTGGCACAACATATAACACGTGTACACTTTTAACACGTGCCATAAAAAATAGAATAACGCGCAAATTCTTGTGCAAAATAATTCCTTCTTCGTGGAACCGTGCCATAATTATTCAATATTGAAGGATTATTTTTGAATAATTACCATGGATACTAAGAAATACCAAGCTCTTGTGTAAAGATTCAGGTTTTGAAAAGATGGATGCTTCTATATGCTTGACTTTTAATAAAATAAATATTGTAGCGTTTCCTCGTCGAACCGAATCGATATTTATTCATTTAACTCTTTGCATAAATAACGATTTTTTTAAGTTTCTGTTTTTATACTGAGATGAAGAGAATTCATGCAGCTTCTATTTATTTAACTCAGTTTTTTGAAGCCCGTTTTCCAGAAGGATCGATTTAAAAGTTGACTAAAGATCAGCTCAAGTCAGGTCTGTATAATACTGTATTTTTCACAAGAATATGACTTTCTAGCTATGCTGTCCGTGAACATTTTCTATTGTTCCCTTTCCAGATCTTAAAAATCACGAAAAATCTTCATAATTATAAATAAGAAAATTAAGGTGTTTTAACCGACTTCAAAAGAAGAAGGACTTCTTGGCTTGTGTGTAAACTAAAAATAAATGAAAAACTTTTTGGCAAAAAAATCGAATTCCGAACACCACTAAAAAGTCTAAAATAACTTTACTTTCGGATATCGGTGGTAAAAAAGTCAATGAAATAAACAAAATGACGTTTTTAGTGTTTGTTTGGATGGCTGTATTTTTTCACCAATAAACGCCACATACGAACAAAGCCTTACACGTCCGATACTCTGAGAAATCTGGTTGAGTTAGTAAAAAAAGGGTAAATTACCGATGTATAGACAACAGAGGCACGGAGGAATTTGTCTCGACTCACGATTGACTGTAAATCGAGAACATGTTTATTTGTCATCGATAAACAATTGATGTTTTTATTTACGATCTTTATTTGTTCGAAGTTCAACGGAATTTGAATTGAATTTGGAAACATCGATACGATTTATTGGATTTCTTTAGAGCATCTTTTGAATTATTTCACCTTTTTTTTTTGCAGGGTAAATTTTAATTCAAGGAGTAAAACATTAGTTTTATGCCAGAATGAAGGAATTATAGCCGTCGCACTGCGCCAACCCTGCTTCCATAGAGTGTGATAGAGACAGCTCCAGCTCAGACCGATTACAAAAAAATGAGATCCACGTTTCGTATTCCCATTTTGCCCCTAGCACGAGCTCGTGGTGTAAATGGACTTCCATAAAAATCCTCATTTCACGTAGAACATTTACCTACTTTATTATGATAATTTATAATTTATCAATGGATGATATTATTGTGGTGGTCCAAAAATTAAATCAACATAATGTAGGATAGTTGTATTATCGATTTAAAAATCGACGTACACACATCAACACGGTCTAGGGATATTTTTAGAAAAGCGAATTACTATCAATGTGTTAATTATTTATATGACATGTATATATTTAAAATATACGTTATTTAATATTCTACCATTTTTTAATAATGGTTAAGGTACTGATTAAAATTTCAGGATTTTATGGAAAAAAAAATGAAGCATAGACGGAAACCGTATATGAATTAACTTTTGATTTGTGAGTAAAAACTGAAAAAAATAGAAAAATCATTTAATTTGTGTTTATAAACTTGAAGTTAGTAGTCTGAGAAAGCGCCCATGATGTTCATAACACATCGGCAACGATTCGGCATGCTCAGAACAAGGTTGTCAATGTCTTGCTGCGGAATATTGTCCCATGTCCTTCTGAGGTGCGCAAAAAGTTGATCTTCTGTAGCCAAATTTTCAGGAACTTCCTTCAGAGCTCTTCTTTGCAGCATATCCCACGCATGCTCAATGGGATTTAGATCTGGCGATTGAGCAGGCCAGTCTAAGGCCCTAACATTATGTGTATGTAACCAAGCTGCTACCGTTCTCGCCGTGTGTGCCCGGGCATTGTCGTGCATGAGCAGGAAATCTTGCCCTATTTGTGTTCTGTCGGGCAAGATTACGGGCCCCAGCACCTGTTGGACGTATCGTTCTGCCGTCATATTGCCCCGCACCCAAACGTGATCCGTCCGTCCTCCAAGACGAATTCCTGCCCAAACCATAATTGTTCCTCCTTGGTATGGGTGAACTTCCTGAGGGTTCTGGAGACGGCTCCATCGTCCAGGAACTCGCCAAACACGCGTCCTTCGTGAATCTGGATGGAAGCCGAACCTGGATTCATCCGTGAACAGCACATTGGACCATTGCTCACGGCCCCAGTCCACGTGGTTCCGAACCCATTCTAATCGTCGTCCACGATTGCCTCTCCGTAAAGGTGGGACCCGGAGTGGTCTACGAGAGCGTAGATTGCTTTCATGCAGTCGCCTTCTTACAGTTTGGTCATTCACAAGCACTTGGTGTTCCACTCGTAGCCTTTGGACCAATTGAGTCGCCGTTGCATTTGGTTGAGCTCGCGCAGTAATTTGCAAAAATCGGTCTTGTCTGGGGGTAGTGATGCGACTTGGCCCCCGGTGCCTCTCCGCTACTTCACCTGTGGCACGATAGCGTGTCCACAATCTTGAAATTACATTTTGATGGGTCCCTATGGCCTCAGCAACATTACGCTGAACAGATCCAGCTTCCAGCATTCCCACAGCTCGTAACATCTCCGCCCTCGTCAAATGTCGGCGTTGCATGGCTACAATACCTCAATTTTAACTTTATCTTACGTTTAAAAATTAAAAAAAACTGTAACTAAACGTAATTCGTATTGTTTTTTTAAATTTCGCACGAATGAAAATTCCCTCTCCTATACATCAAGACATTTTTATGCCACCGAAACAAAAGAATTTTCAAAAATTTGAATTTGGAATTAGTCTGAGATAAATTACAAACAAATCGGTGTATTAAAGATTCCAATGCGGCCAGTACTTTTCGAGTTATTTAATTGAGTATGAAATATCCCTAGACCGTGTTGATGTGTGTATTTACGTTATGTCATATTTGCACTTCGAGGTCTTCAGTTCCTCAGTTCGGGACTAAATTAGTCAGTTTTTGAAGCCCTGACACAGCTAGAAGACGTCGCGATAGGCCTCCTAGAAGATGGCGGGATGATCAGCAGGGCTATTGGCTATCTCTGTTGACAGTTGTTTTGATTATCACTTTCGCTCTGTGTGCTTTCATTAACTGTCAAAAGGTTAATTTGGTATCGGCTATGACCCGTATGACGTCATCGGAGACCATTGTCGTTGATGGTCACTTTAACTCATTTTGACAGAAGTTTCTGTATCGATATTTCTAAAATTGCGATTGTCTAAGCTTATTTGACATTACATTGTTTATACACAGAGTTTAAAGTGACTTTCATGAAAGACGCTTCTCAAGGGTAGTGTTTTTGTGATGATATGACGGTTGATACTGGTACTAGTTTCTATATGTTCCGTATTGTTGGAGCTACTAAAGATTTTATAACTATATTTGCATTATCTAAACTCAATCTCCTTAATAATATACATTCCTTGATATAATTGCATAGCTCATATTGTGTGAATACTATGTACAATATAGAAACTCCTGTCTTTTCTTGATTTGGATTTTGTTTTTACAATGATGTTGTTTTGAGACAATCTGTAATATTCTTTAGTTGGTGAAGTGTATTAATGGGTACACCTCTGTCTAACCCTTCGGGGAATATACTTAATGTTTTCCTACCTTTGTCAAGTAGATATAGATTCATTTCACGTATTGTTTTGTGAATAAGTGAACATTGTGGCCTTTTGTGTCGTGCCCTGTAATGTTATGAGTAATAATTAGGGTTTATTTCATCAAAATCGTCTTACCTAATATGCAATAGACATTAATTTAGTAATCTCGAGCGAAATATTTTATTTTATTTTCCTTTTGTCTTTACTTCTTCCATGCAAAATATGAAAGTAATTAGTACTACGTACAACAGCAATTTCTTACTGGCTGAAAATAAAAAATGACATTCAAATATTACTTTTAAATCTCTTTGACAATAACCATTTGACATGTCAGATGCCATATAGCGGCTAAATATAAAATATATCCTTTAACAAGTATTGTAATGTTCAAGCAGTACCTGCTTAACTTAGCCGTATAATAGTCGATAAAAAATAGAGGTGTCAATTGCTGGGATGTTAGTCACCCTTTAATCACTGTCACGTGATATCCACACAATGAGATACGCAATACCAATTTTATGACATTAGCAGTTAACAACAAAGTTCTGTGGACAACTGGTGCTTGTTAGCCACAGACTTTTGAAAAGATAGACAATAGCCCTGCTTGACAAGACTGGCCACCTGGCAACCAGTGGTCCACAATTCCACATTGCCCTTGTATCGAAACAACTGGAAGTCAAGAAGGGGAGAGGTCTTTGCCAAGCAGTAAGAATATGCAGACTAACAGTAATAGTATCAATTCTACGTTTTCTTTCAATCTGCAGCTCTAAACTTCAAGTAAGTCAATACATATTTTCTTTGAAACGGCCACTGAAGTCATAAACTTCTTGTTGAAATGCCTGGTCAATCAAAACCAACTAAAAAATAAACTCTATTAAAAAGATAATTCTCCTGGATTCTCTTCCACCATTCTACAATATAGGTACCTATCTAAGTACGTTATAAGTACTCCAGTGATCACGTACAGCCTCACTTAAGGCACTACGTGGTACAAGACCGCTAACTCTAAGACTCCGTGCAAACGAGCCACTTTTCCCAGCAACCGGTGACTGGCGACAAGCTTGATTTTTAAAACGTTTTATAAGGAATCGCCGCGGCACACATGTAGCGAGTGGTGTCCACTCCTAACTCAGTGTCTGCGACACGCCACCCGGTGGTAGTCACCCGTGACTCAGTGTCCGTGCCACACCACCGGTGGTAGCCACTCGCTTCTACCCATGCCACCCGCCTACCTACTCGTGGCGGTCACCCACACCTAGTGGTGGTCACCGACAACTAGTGGCGGCTACTGAAAACTCGTAGCAGTCACTGACCACCTTCGTTTACGTGGTACCAAAGACCGTGGCGCGCGATAGCTCTCGGTTGCTGTAGTCAGTGGGCTGAGGCAAGGCGATTGTCGGCATTTTAGGTAGCGAGTGGCCGCTACCGGTGGCGTATCACAGACACTAAGCCGCGAGTTGACGCCACTCTGCTGGTGGCTTTGGAAAGTTACCCGTTTGCGCGGAACCTAACTCTAAAGTACTCGACTTATTGCGTTTTTCTAACCCACGAGCGTCGAACGGTTTCATTTGATAATGCTGTTTAAACATTGATAAAATGAGGTTTGGCAGCAGTAAAGTTCGTAATGGAGGGAAAAATAAAATGTTTTTTTACTGATTGTAATTCTGGTTGAACGTTTATGGATTGGCCTTTTTTATGATAACATGAGTGGGGTTTCATACTTGTTGAGGTCGGAACATTCGATTCGGAAGTATTTTTGGTGATTTTTGTTGAGCTGAATGATTGTCGAATACTGATTCGTCAGTCATTCAGCTTGCGCCGATCGGCCATCTTTGTTTGACATCTATCCATCTCGGCACAATTTATATGACTTTATTTATACGTAAATATCAATATCCCTTTATTCGGTGACTGCCTCGTTGGTCTCATGGTCGGAAACACGACTACTGTGCATGAGGTCCTGGGTTCAATTCCCGGGTCTGGCAAATTGTGTACCTCTATATTTTTATAATCTACATTTCGCATAATAATGTTGTAAGCCTCATATAATTTTATTTTATCAAATAGGAACAACAAACAGCTACATTATGGAACATTACAACATGAAAACAAATAACTTAAATAATAATGTAGCCCACAGCGCTGTTCACAGATTACCATTAATGACTAAACCTTTAATTGCTAGGAAAGAAGCTGTTCATGCAAGACAGTTAAAACATAAAAATACAAAAAGGAAGAAAATAAATAGCTATACGTCTACTAAACGATGAAAGTGTAAAATGTAAATATGGCTACAAATATCAGTAAATTAATCAAAGGACTTAAGCGTCTCAAACAACAAGTTTCTAAATCTATGCATGGAGCATGTAAATATATCAATGTTTACATGCTATTGCAATTGGGTTCTAGACTTGGTTTCTTACAAATCATTAGTTAGATACCAAATCGGACTACTAAAAATTCAGTGACGAAAAACTCAATAGCCAATTTAGAAAACCCGGGATCCTACTAAGGACTTCTTAAGTTCTTCTCAAAAATCGTGATTACCTCGTGAAGACCTCTTGACCAATTTTCAGTATCTAACTGCCCCAATTGAGAATATGTCCCCATACCTATTTTTATTTTCGTTCCTTTATAAGATTAATTTTACAACTGGTATTATGTTTTACCTATTAAATTTACCCAGAATATCTCGTCTTACCCACTTTGTAGGGTTTATTTTAGGGATTACAGACAAGAAGTTACGGTATATAAAAATACATAAATTAAATCCGCGATGGGTTAGGTAGTGGCCTCGCATTATCAAGGCTTCTATGTATAGTCATCGGTGTATCAATTTTCGCAGAATAGTGTGTCGAAGTCATGTAGGGAACCCGCGTACCTAATAGTGCAGTCGAACAAGCTAATAAGTATACAGGTAGAGATCTTTATAATTCTAGAACACTGAAAATATTGATTGCAATTTTGTTTTTTTAAGTGTTTCGCACTAAGCGACTGATGGCAAACGCTGTATCGTTTGACATCAGTCTCTAAATGTATCTGTATAATCAAAGTATATAAAAGTTAGCTGCTTGTATACTTATTAGCTTGTTCGACTTTACATCCACATGTAAGCAGTTATATTTTAGTCCTATATAATTACATTACCAGGAGAGATCAGGACAGATGGACCAGAATCGTCACACACTGGGTGCCTGAAGACGGTCGTCGTCACCGAGGCAGACCCAAGAAACGTTGGCGTGACGATCTGGACTCGTTCGTGACTGATTGGCCAGAGAAGGCACAACACCGGGAAAGCTGGAAAGAAATGGGGGAGGCCTTTGCCCAGCAGTGGGACACAATAGGCTAATTAAAAAAAAAAAAATCGGGGGCGAGCATATATTATAGTCCAGGGACAAATCCACACTCAGTGGTGGCTACTGAAGAAACCCTGATGGACAAACCCAATAACACTTTGCCCTACCCGGGTATCAAACCTAGGACCTCGAGCTCAGCACTTGCTACTACTAGGGTCTAGTGGTTGCAAGTGATGGTAAGGCCGAGGCCGAGGCAGTCAAGTCTTAGGAATTATAAATGAAATGAAATGAAATGAAAATGAAATGAAATTCATTTATTCATAGATATTTTTAAGGTATATTCTCCCCGGTCAACTACCCGAAATCGTGTCATCTTCACAGCTATTTCACGTCCCAACATCATCAATACAGTCCTCTAATACGAGTGCATTGTTTCTCTACGTGACGACGCAGTAGCTTTCAAGTAATCAGGGCTTAATGGAAAATGTATTAAGTTTAGCTCTCTTGGACCGTAAGTAACTTGGGAAGATATGAATGGCTTATCCGTGATGTCTTAGCTTACTGTAAGACTGTGGTTGCATTGAAGCTCTTAGTAACTTTTTAGTTCTAGTCACACAAACGTAAAAGGATATTATGGATTGTATTTTTCGAAAATTCTGAGTTTGTAAACGTTGATATGTTGAGATTTTTTAATTTATATTTTTTTGGTTTAATGGTTTGCACGTGACTAAAAAGTGATAGATGGAAAGGTAGAAACAGCCAAAGAAAAATCGATGGATTGTGTGATTGAGAGCTTGAAAGAGAAAACAGTATGATGCCGTGACGTGACGTCTGAGGAGAGAATGGAATGGAGAAAAATGGGAGAAAACGTGCTGTGCTGACCCCAAGTAAAATGGGATAAGGGCAGGAAAATGTGATGATTATGATTTGATTTACTAAACGTTTGTTATTATTAAGTATTGATATCGTTAATCGATAATCGTTGAGCTCATTGTTTTTTTTTTTTTTTTTGATATGGCATCTCGCAGTTCAGTCTAGGAGACTGGCTTCTGCTTAACCGGACAATTCCCTGTGGATGCCTTGAGTCTAAGGCCTCCAGCCAGGGGCAAATAACTTATATACTAAGTGACTAATCGCTAAGGGCACCCCCTGTAGGGTACGGACCTCGGCTTAGGACGTCACTGGGGGAGGGCAGCAAGGGGACAGGCATTGATGCTTACCATGTTGGCTATATAGCTTGAGCCAAGGAAAATTTGCTCAGATACAATGTTCATAGATGAATCTGCTCTACAGGGTAAACGCGCAGCTGTTTCACAATCAATGGAGCACTTTATATCTTGTACTGCGTAACCTGTTCTATTCTCGTTACGGCAAATGATGGACGCTACTGAATACCAAACACATGGATAAGTTCCACTCTGACTCAATTTAGATTGCCATAAAAGCGCTAAGTAGACCAAGTAATAGCTTAGCTTAGTGGTGTGACCGTCGGGCTGCCAAGTACACCACTAATTTTTTAAAATTCATGTGAGTTTTGTATAATAATAACTATCCTTTGCTTCGGTAAAGGAAAAATCGGGAAGAAACCAGCATGCGTAAGAAATATTTACTGGTGGAATGTAAAGCCAAGTCCAGAAGAACTCTGACACCAGATTAGGCGTTAAACACATGATAAAAAGAAGAACCATTATTTTGATTTTACCAAGACTCGTCTGTACTATAAATAAATCTGTTAAAATTACTCGAAGAATCGCCAGACTTAAGTGGCAATGCTCGCAGAACGGATGGCCGATGGGGCCGGTAAGTTCTGGAATGGCGACCGCAAACCGGAGACGTTGCGTTGGAAGGCCTCCCACTAGGTGGACCGATGACCTGGTCAAGGTTGCGGGGACCCGCTGGATGAGAGACGCACGGGACTGGTCAATGTGGCGACACCTGGGGGAGGCCTATGTCCAGCAGTGGACGTCTTTTGGCTGAAATGATGATGATGATGTTAAAATTACAACGTTAAGTTGCAGGTTCATGTGATTTTTCAGTCTGGCTAACAAAGGCTTATCAAAGTCTAACTTAATAGTGAATTTATGTTTTTATTAAGTACTGTATTAAAGTTTTGTAGCCATTATCTTTAAGTCTAGACAATTTTAGTGTAAAATTATTGCCTAGAGTACCGTTTTGAGACATAAAAGAGACTAAGAAACTACACTAAAAGGATTATAACAAGGCCCTTTGGAACGTTTTATTAGAGGGATTTTTAATAGAAATATTGGAATCTAGTTTCTGTATTATATATTTTTTTATTTTTTTTAAAACGTTACCCCACACTAGGAAATTCTCTTGTATCGTGGGTGCGTTCACAAACATTTAAACTCACATACACAAATACCCAGACCCGAAACAACTATTTGTAAGTAGGCCATATAAATATTTGTTCCGTGCGGGGATCGAACCCGCGACACGCATCGCAGCAGTCCAATCGCTTAGTCAAAAAAACCTATTATACAGCCGCTCGGGTTAATCTTAAGATCACTCGGCTATAAGTTTGGTCCGTGGATGGGTGACCATCCATTACATACCGAGTTTTTTCCCCGAGATACGGTGAAGCACGGAAAGCACGTTAATAAGTTGTGACAGTCGTTACAAGTACTCAGACCGATCGCACACCTGACCAGGATGAGTCAGTTCTCTCTTCTCATTATGAACTGTAGTGAACTGATCTAACTTCGTGATAAAGGCATTTGTGCACTCGTACAGCCCTATGATACCGCTCAAAACCAAATATCACCGAATTAGGCGAATCACAGAATTAGATGAGTTCACCCTACTAGCTGTTGCCAGCGGCTTCACCCGCTACCACTCGAAAATTATCCCACGGGAAGATAAAATCGGGATAAAAACTATCCTATGTGTTAATTCAGGATACAGACCAAATCCGTTTAGTAGTTTTTGCGTGAAGAAGTAACAAACATACACACTCACACACTCACAAACTTTCGCCTTTATAATATTAGTGTGATAGTGTGATTCACGTGTATCAAGTCCGGTGAGAAATGAAAGTCTTTGTGATTCAATCACATAAAACAAAAGAAAATCATTCTTGCTATTCTAAGAATAACTTGCATTAGTAAGTAATGGTATTCTTGCGACCAGTATGCTTAGTGCGAGTGTCATAATAAAATTCGAGTGACGCCTCGATCGCGTTCAATCGAGGTAACATGAAACGAATCGACTGTCATAAATTTGCGAGTGTGAGTTATTAATTAAACACCCATTCGAATCGCGTTAGCTCACCGTGAGAGGAGACGATTGGTGAACGAACGAAACGAACAATCGACCGAACGGCCTATAGCCCCCGAGCGGAGTTGATGCCAAATTATACCTTGTGACAATAGCACGAATGGCTATTTCTCCATGACAAAAATTATGCCTAATTTCACTATGACTAAACAACATTTTTAGTAATGGCAATATTGATTTGTGAATCAAAAATTTAAAAACCTGTTATTATAGATAAATATAAATAATTATGCCTATAAATATTATTACAATATACTTTGTAAATAAAAATAATCATATTTCATAATAAAAGTACCACAGTTCAAAGGGCTTGTTCTTAAACATTAAAAAACATCAAGTGTAAAAAACGAAGTTTTTGTTTACATTTACAACTTGTGTCAAAGTAAGAACATTTTATCTAGATAAATATGAAATTCTTAACAAAACAGTGATAATGTAAGCACAATTATGAATAAAATTTGACTTAAAAATAAGTCAATTTGTTACTTTTCGGCATTTGTGGCATCAGCAGAAACCCCTTTAATTTTTTTCTATATTTTAGGTTCTCAAACTAATTGGGATGACCCTGGGCCATCAAGACCATAATATGTTACCCCAGCCGCAGCACATTCACCACCTATGTTTATAGAGACAGCATTGCTGACCCCAACTAGGCCGTCAACTCAAGTCCGAGGTGGGCACAGGCTTGCTTCATCCGTGCAAACTACTCCTTGTTAAGCAAGCAGAAATCGAGGTTCACCTCGCAGACGAGCGAGGCCCAGCACACATTGAGCAGGCCACACAAAACTTTCTGCAAGCTGACTCGTTTTGGAGAAACGTCAAAAAGCAACAGCACCGAGATAATGCGAATTAAGAAGAGAGGAGAATCTATTATGGGATTTGGAGATACAGGCTCAGAGGGACTGGCAAACTATAGGCTTAAGACTTGTGAATGTTTTGGAAAAAGTATCTGATAAATATTGTTTAGGTTAATCAGCGATTAAACTTTACAGTATTTATCAGCAATGTTTCTGTTAATAGGAAAATAATATTATAGAGAGAGGCCTTTAACCAGCCATATTATAGTTACAGGCTGGTATTGTTATTTTATTTAGAATAGCTTTATTTATTATACACTCAGTGACTAGGTGACACAGAGTCGCGCTTATCTTGCATATTCTATGATAACATAAACTTTCAAGTGTTTTCAATGTTTATGTTGAGTATGAGAGGTACAAAAAAGTTTACTTTTAGTCCAAGACAGCAATTCTCTTCTTTCTCACTACGGAGTCACTTTATTTTTTTGTGAAATTGTGTGATTTATGATGTTATTCCCCTTGATGCTGATGCAATTTACATTCTACGGACTGGAATGTTTTTCTTGATATAACTGTTTATGTTACTTTAAATGCTGAAACTATGATGAAGTCCAACTCTTTGGTGAATTATCATGATCTTAATTTCAGAATTATATTGTGTAAAAATAGTTATCTATATTTGAAGTGATGTAAAAAAATTGAAAATAAAGTTCACAGTTTGAACCATGATGTTACTTATTAAAAGTATTGCAAATTGCAACCTTAGTATTTGGTATTTTTTTAATATTGTTCCTCTATTATATATTAAAGTAGCTTAGCTTCATTTTACAATGGGCTCACTAGGTATTATTCTTACAAATTCAAAACTTATAAAATGTTTAGTTTTATTAATTCTACTTGGTATGCAGTGTGTAATGTTACACAGGCAGTTGCTCCATATAAAGAATACCATACCTATGTGTTTTAACAGCCCAACGGCTGGCCCAACTATGTTGACGTAGTTGGGCCAGCCGTACGGTCTGATTTTGGGTAGAAAAACAAGATAATATACAAGTGTTTCATAATTTATTCTAGACCAACTAACTATATACTTACATTAATTAAAACTATTAAATAAACTAACTAAAATTAAATAATGTTCAAGTCTTCTTTATTGTTCTCTTAGAACCCTTCCTCTGATTAGGTCAGACGTTTGAGCACCTATTACATTCTCTGTGGGAATGGGCTCATTGTGTTGTTCTTCATGGTGCAATCCTAAAAACAAAAAATTTAATATTCAATACTGATTTGTGCCATTGTTTTTTTTTTTAATTATTAATTTATTAATACCAACCAATGATTTGTCCTCTTCTTCTACAATATTAAAATCAATGCCAATATTATGTAGAACTCAGCAAGTTTGTATGATTCTTGCACATTTGAGTGGCTTGTAGTGGAGCACTCAATCTTTGTTAAGACATTGCCATCGATTCTTCAACCGCCCAAATGTATTTTCTATGACGACTCTGGCTGCACATGCTTTATGGTTGTAATTGGCTTGCAAGGTGTTCGGAGCAGCTTCTAAAATCGCAGTCATCAGCCATGGTCGTTGTGGATAACCAGAGTCTCCTACAATGATGATCAATATATTAGTTTATTGCCCTAGCCTAATGCACAATGTTGTTCAAACAATATTTTAGTAACATCTTCAATTTAAACACTGCACATTTATTGTGAGACGTTTTTAGCAACTCCCACTGGGCGCTGGTAAGACCCAGTTGCATAAAAACCAGGGATCTATGGACCTAAAATAATAAACAAAGAAAATAAGGACATTGTGCCACAGTGAGATTTAAAAAAGTGTTTCAAAAGTACACACTGATACATTACCTTATCAAGGATAGGGCAAGCTGCCTCAGCTCTCGACACAAAAATCTGGCGGCTGCCTTAGGAAGCCTATATCTTCTCTTAAATTCAGCCTCCGGAAGGTCTCTAAGCGGATTCCTCGAGTTACGTGCTCTTGCACGACCAATGGACGTTAAATTACGCTCATCTTGTGCTCTCGCGGTCTCAAACATCCTCCAAGCGAAATACAAGCGAGATGCCATTGTAATTTATAATCAAAATATGAAATTCAATTCAATAACTTTGATAATACACCACAGTCACGACACTCTCACCACAAAATCTTAAGTGACAAGTCACACGCGTCGCAAGGTGACTCGTTTACATAATCGAGCTGTCAAAACGGTCAAAATTGGAACTCACACTCGCGTTTTCATGCAAACGTGCTCGAAATGGGCCTCACTTTTGACAAGTACTGGATTGTCACTATCGACGACGAAAATTCTAAAACTTACACTCACAAAATTTAGTTCTCACGTATGACGCAGGGTGGCGCTTATCCAGCGCCATACTAATTTGCGTTAACGTTAACGCGCTCGAATAGTCAAAAAAACTCGCACTAAGCATACAGCACTGTACCAACCTGTGACCAATGATGGAAATCCGGCTCCAAATCGGGCCACAGTTCAAATTGATTGTAAGTTTTGAACGTGAACCTAGTGAAATCTTTTGAAAAGTTTAGCTGGAAACCACAAGACTCTATTATTTATGTGGTGGAAAAAGGTGTTTTTTTTCTTGTGAAACTTATGAAATGTGACCAATCTCTGTAAGTTTATAAGTAATAATAGCATCTTATTGTGGTGTATAGGCAGTGCAACAAAGTGCCTTTTCGCAACTACTTTTTTATTTTTTACGTCGGGGTCGACTTTCATTCAAACCGGATGCAACATAATACCAATATTTTACGTGGAGCGACTTCCTAATAACCTTCACAACCCAGTTAGCACTGGGTATTAGGGTTATATACAAAATAATTGAAACCCTTGTAATTGGTTAGTAATTTCATCACAATCATTAAATATTATAAAACAAAGTCCTCCGCTGCGTTTGTCTGTCTGTTGGCGATAAACACAAAAATTAATGCTCCGATTTTCATGCTGTTTTCACCAATGGATAGAGTGGTTCTCGAGGATAGTTTTAAAGTATAAAATATTTCAAATTTCAATCCCAAAGAGAGTTAAATAGTGGATGAAAGTTTTCGACATCCACGCGGGCGAAGCCGCGGGCAAAATCTAGTTATTTATAATAATTTCATGCGAACGAAGGTCGCACGCAACAGCTACTCGTTACAATAAATCAGTTGAATATGGTGTATCACAAGGCACGTACCATGTGATATGTGATTGAAATCCTCGGATCTAAAGCGAGCTCACAATTTAAATTGAGTGTGCTTTGAACCATAGAGCTACGATGAACAGAAGAGTTACTGTCAAAGGAGGTTATATAGGCTGTCTTTACGTGCTTGTGTTTGTGTGTGTAGGTTATTGACGATTTGTCTTTGAATTATCATCCCAGGTCACTTAATCCTGCCTATTATAATTGCGAAAGTTTGTGAGGATAGGATAAATGAAGGAATGAATGAATGTTTGGAAAACACTTGAAAGGATGGCACGCAGATAATTTATAAACTGGATTAACATGTCGCTGCTTCAATTCAAAACTAACACAAATCAAAATTACACTTTTTATAGGAGAGCTAAACAAAGAAAAAAAAAAACTATTTTTGGCTAATGCTTTCATACTTTATATCAGATAATATATGCATATTATACATCGTTAGAAGCGCATTTTTAATTAGCAATACACGATTTATATAGTTTTACAATAAACTGAATGTAAGAGGATTAAGCACATAAGTTACTTTTGAATATAAAAATGTTTTAGAAATAATTATACTAAATATTACGGAGTAAAATGGAGTACCATAAGTCAAAATAAATCACTACATAGTATAAAATAAAGTCGCTTTCTCTGTCCCTATGTCAATTTGTATGCTTAAATCTTTAAAACTAGGTACGCAACGGATTTTGATGCGGTTTTTTTTAAATAGATAGAGTGATTCAAGAGGAAGGTTTATACGTATAATAACATCCATTTTCACCCGCGCGAAGCCGGGGCGGGTCTCTAGTATTGTATAAATCATGTTTGACAACGAAATACACCCTGTATATTCTAGAAATGTCTTCACGCGATGGATGCCAGAAGCTGAACGGCGCCGCCTTAGCCGACCTTGAAGGACTTGGGAGAGGCCTTTGCCAAGCAACAGGGCATTATTTTCTAAATAAAGAAAAATACTATCTACTCTGAATTATTAATCCCTACATTTCATTCAGACACAGATCTCCAGAAAAAATCGAAGCTTATCAGAACCCTATCCCCATATTCGTACCTCCACCCTATGGACCGGATCGCGGCCGAGTGACGTTTATTTCAGCGTTGGCACATCATTTACACTCGAACGCTCGCCGCTCGACGTTCGACGTCGACGTCGAAAACGTCATTCCGACGAATAAGGGCGTCGACGCGTCGGTGACGACATATTGCTGAGCTTACTTCGACGAAACCGAGAGGCTGCGTTGACGTGAGGTTTGATCGAGTTGTCGTGACGTAATTGCTCGAGGTTTAGGAGATGGGCTGATTAGATGGAGTGGAATTGAGAGGTAAGAAGTCAAATGCCCTGCCTCTTACCGGGAAGAGAGAAGAGGGCTGTGTTCCTCGTAACTTTATGGGCTGATTTTGCTATGCGTAATCCAATTTAAATGTGTCTTCTGTTTATTTATTTATTTTTATTGGTTCGCCAACGATTATTTACACAGGATGTATGGTAAATGTAACATGCAAAAATTTAAATGCAACAGTGCAATAACCACTTAAAGGTAAACTCCGCATGCTTATAGAAGTTGTACAGTTTATAATATTAATCTAATGTTCTAGTTTTAATTAGTAGTTTAACATAAATAATTACTTAACTAAGAGTCTTATGGTCTAAATAATTTAAAATAACTAAATATTTTATATAACAACTTATGGTACTTATTAATGTTTAAAACACATTTCCTCTCATGCGTGATGATGAAAGTGAAAAGCATAGTGAAAAGGTAATCTATTTTGCAAGAATCTTAAAAATATTGGCTTTTAATTTATACCCAAACTTTCAAAGTGCAAATCTATTTGATCACTGCAGTTATTTACAACCTTGCATAGCCTTGCATAGGGGGAATTGGCGCCTAGAACCGTTCTGCTCTGCGGTGGGCAGAGTGGTGTAATAGCACTGCGAGGAATTCTTGAGGGGGCACGGAAATTAAAGGTCTGCAATATTTGAGGGCAGTAAATTTTGTGGTGCATCACTTTACACACAAACATTGCGTCATTAATGCGTCGGCGATTGTCTAGCGAAACCATTTTAAAGTGTTTGAGTCTGTTACTGTACGAACGTACTTTTCTAGTTATTCCGCTAGAAAACGCCAGGTGCCATAGAAAACGCTTTTGAACGCGTTCTAGACGCAACGAGTGTGTGGCATAGTGCGGACGCCAGATCACGCTACAATATTCTAACATACTTCTAATTAAGCTATTGTAAAGCATGATTTTAGTTTTACAGCACCTAAACTGTTTGGAATTCCTTATAACAAATCCCAGCATCTTGGAGGACTTTTTTATTATGTTGTCTATCTGCGGAATAAAAGTTAACTTTTGATCAAACAAAACACCAAGGTCTCTGATTGTGTCCTGTTCCGCAATCTTTACTCCTTCGATGTAATAGTCTTGATCTATTAGATAATGTTTTCGCGTGAATTTCACATGATAACATTTATTTGGGTTTAATTGCATCCCATTGGCTTGACACCATTGCACAAGTCTATCTAGATCGCTCTGTAGAGCAGAAGCATCATCTTTAGATTTGACAATTTTGACAAATTTTAAGTCATCTGCATACATGACTTAGTGATTCTGTTGATCATGGAAGCATTTTATTACGCTTGTATGTTGTAGAAGGTCGTAGATGCGTAGGTAAGGATATAACCTCCACATATTTTTGACTGGCCTGTTGGTCTAGTGGTTAGTGACCCTAACTGCTATGCCGGAGGTCGTGGGTTCGATTCCCACCCAGGACAAATGTTTGTGTGATGAGCACGATCATTTGTTCTGTGTCTGGGTGTAATTTATCTATAATATGTATGTATTTAGAAATATATAAGTATGTTTATCAGTTGTCTAGTACCCATAACACAAGCTCTGCTTAGCTTGGGACTAGATGGCGTTGTGTGATAGTTGTGGAATATTATTATTATATTATATTTACGCGAGTTATGTATAAGTTCCAGGTGTAAATAATAGAGTGTGACCCTACTGCCATTAACCAGACACAAGTACAGACGGACTCCTACGGTACTCCTGAGAAATTGCCGAAAGAAAAACCCAGGAACTCTTTGCTTTACCTGGTAATTTAACCTAGAAACGGAACACACATAACATTATTTATTTCGGGCTAGAATGGACCATAGACACATATCATATAAACGAACATATACAGTAAATACGAAACATAAGTTAATAAATAAGACTTAAAACTATGTTAGTGGCAATCCACTTGTTCACACCCCACTTGCGCTAGCTGACCAGTGGAACAAGTCTAAGGAAGTGATGGAACAACATCCTGTGGTCAAAAGCTTTCCTACATCACCTGGCAGATAACAATTATTCTACTCGTACCACAAACGTATTGAAGTCTACGTACCAGCACTGGAAACCATAAATGAGATCTAGGAGGTAATACTGGAAAGTTTTTATTATATTTGAGCATAATTATTGTAGACTAGCACTTTGCCCACGGCTTCGCCCGCGTGGATGTCGGTTCAACTACAAAAGTGACGATTTTCCATACAACTTTCATCCCCTTTTTCACCCCCTTAAAGGTAAAATTTCCAAAAACCCCTTCTTAGTGCTCCTCTACATTATAATAGGAAGCCGTGTACAAAATTTCACATTCCTAAACACAAGTAATAAGATTTTCCATACAAACTTTCATCCCCCTTTTCACCCCCTTAAAGGTTAAATTTCCAAAAACCCCTTCTTAGTGCTCCCCTACATTATAATAGGAAGCTGTGTGCAAAATTTCACATTCCTAGCCCCAGTAGTTTCGGCTGTACGTTGATATGTCACCCAGTCAGTTCTCCTTTTATATATATAGATCTAATATGGTATCTGGTGCTGTTACGTAGTCTTCAACACGCTTGGAAGTCTTCCTATTCAGTTATGAGAATATTGTAGCAACCTTCTTCATGTTTAAAAGTCTTCCTATTCAGTTATTGTTTGCCAATCTATTGTCTAGTATTTGTACAAATTTACAAAAAAATCTGTAGACAGTTTTGTCAGTTCAAGGTCTCAGACACCTTTTGTTAAAGAATACTCGAAAGTATCTGTTTCAATTTATAATAAAAACATTTCATTCGTTCACGGTTCAAACACTTTGTTGTAAAGAAAATGATGATATTATAACTGTCTCTATGTCCATCAAAAGTTTTGAATTAGAATCGTCGTTAATGTTTAACCTGAACAAAATTCGCAGGCAGCGGTTTATACCTACCGAGTTGTTCGAAACAGATAACGAGGCCTCGACACAAAGGGCTGAGAAGGAACATGGGTGGTTTTTAGTCAGTAGAAGTCTGACACTTCCTACCGCTCTGCCCAGAGCAGGAGGAGTTATTTGATGATATCCCAAACTCCAAAAAAAATATAACTTCTTCCTCAGCAGTCGTGCTTTCGTCCACTAGACCAACGATACTTCGTTGGTCAAAAGTTATCCGTCGTTTAAATCACTAGATACATTTACGCTTTCTCTGTTAAGGACGCGTTTACGGATTCTCGCGGTAATTTGTTTTTTTTTTAGTTATGCTACTACAAATATTTTGTGTTCGTAGAGCTATGATTTTCAACACGAAGTGCAGCTAAAAAACGACACAGGTTCCACCCACAACGGTGGCAGAGCGCAGATTAAGCTTTACATTTAAAATTTTTGCGTAATTTATCATGACAGTGACCGCTAAAATGAACCTTATTGCAATCGTTTAAGATTTATCCGGAATAGCAAAAAATGAGAAAAAATAAGTTTCGGTTTTCATTTTTTCTGCGACTATTCATAGCATTAAGCTTAAAAAAAATCCCATTATTAAAAATTGAGTATATTTGCCTACATACAGTATTTTTAGAAATAGTAAAATATGTTAATAATAGCACAACAAATGTACCTAAACTCAACCCGGTGTCGTTAATTTTGTGGAAAATGGCAACGTAAGATCGAGTTTACATTATCAAAGACTAAAATTTTCAATATTATAGTTCCCATTATTTGAAGATGAAGAACCAATCTATACGAGGTAGTTATTAGTTATATTCGATTTTGTTGAGTTATGACATAAAATTTACCGAAAAAACAGCATAATTTTGCCTGATTTGTAAACGCGCCCTTAAGCCCACAAGAATCGCATACAACAGGAAGGTTGTAAGCCAGATTAAAAGAATTTACGAGTTCGACAAATTGTTGCTTTAGGAATGTTATTTCACATCTTTTATATTTAAAAGAAATACAACGGATTTCTTTTTCTTGCAATTTCCCAACCCTTCCCAAAAAATAACAATACCTACCCTTCTAAAGGAAATCGTACAGAATCTTAACAATCCGTTAAGTTCTCCAAAAAAACCATTACCAAAGTATTGAGTGCGATCATTCCCATGATGCGTTCAGCCATAACTTCCCGCTTTCAAGGGACTGTTAAAACAATGAGAAGTTCTATAGTTCGTGACTTTTGTGCAAACTTTTCGATACAGTCCTCTACAACCTTACACTCAAGATAGAAGGTGTATTTTACTCTACCCGGGAGTTCGATAACTTTGTCAGAATTAATAAGAGATTAGCCTTGGGTCGGCGTTAACTATGAAGGTTGCTATAATATTGGTAAGTTGTTAAGTGGTTTTGGGCGTTAAAAGACATCATCAAGGGTCGATCAGAGCTTGCAGATGTTTTAGGGTCCTTAATATTGGATAGCTTGGTGTCCTTTTTGTTACATTTAGAGCAATAATAACGAATATATTGACAGTATTGGAACCTTTTTGGATGATTTTGCTTTTGTTCTGTTTAAATGGTAATACTTTGGTCCTTGCATGAAGTAAGATCGTTTATTAAAAAGGTTTCTGTTTTAAATTAAAGGTTTCGTTTATGTTGAAAAAGGCCTTTAATTTTTAAGAAAAATATTTAAGTAACTTAAAACTGACCTTTTTAAATTTAACGAACTTATCATCTTCAGTGTTTCTCTAAGATAAAGTTTAACAATTAATTACGCGCTCCGTAATAAGCAGCTTTCAAAAATTCTACCTCTAGTCAAGAAAATCATAGTAAAAAAAAAAAACAAACAAGCATTAATGTTTAAAATAACAAAATTCTCTTTAAAAACAATCCACGTCCTTCTCATTAATTTTGTGGAAGATTTCTTCAGAAAAAATGTATACTCTTCAAAGTTGGGAAGATTAGAAAGAATTTAATACATTTTCTCATTACATTTTCAGCAGTTTTTCTCCTAATTCTGCGGCGAACTCATTACTAAGGAATGAGTGAAGTCTAAGTTGAAGAGATAATACATTTGGAGTAGCGGAGCACCCAATTTGTGAGATTACAAGGTCGTTTTCATTTTGTCTCCATTACATGGTTGGACGGGCTTTGTACCAGTCTTCGGATGAATTCTAATAAACTTGTAACTATTGTCAGAGGATTTTTGGCGAATATCCGAGTTTACGGATGCCTTAATAAGGTTAGCCTTTTGTATTCACTGTTCTGTTCGGCTATGTCTTGTGTTCATATTTCAGTCGAGGATACTTGGAATTTTTACAGGAATTTATATGTACGGTTTGACCTTCTCTATCTGCCATGGCGATGGTGATTTCATTTTGGACATTTCGGTCTGTTTATCGAAAGTGAAATGATTGTATTCAATTGTGATTGATTTTACCTATACACAATATTGAGTTATGAACGTACAAGAACAATGAAGAGGGAGAAGAAGCCAAGAAAACGATGAATGCATTATGTGAGAAAGAAAAAGAAGTAAAGAATAGCGTCACGGTTGACAGAGGACAATGGAAGGAAAAATGTGTTGCGCCAATCCCTATAGTATCGTGGAATAAGGGCTGGAATATTTTGATAATGATTATTGAGTTCTGAACGTCGTTGAAGTAAAAGACAGCTCGTGACGCTCTCTGTAGTTTCTGCCCACCCTCAGGGGCAAACGTCGTGAGTAGGTGTATGTATTGAATAGGGGATCGGACTGAGTCAAAAAAATATGATTCTGTTTAGTCCGTCAGTTAGATTGTCTAAAAATATTGGATACGTGTTTTTTGTTTCAACAAATTAATGAAAATTGACGAAGATAAAAAGCGTCGTGACGTCACTTGTGGGTTAAAAATGTACTGACATGTAACGTTTTCGAGGAGTTCACGAGTTTTCGAAGCACTGTATCGTCTTCATTTTTTTTTTAATGTGAAAAAAGAAAAAATAGGTGTTCAATATTTTTTGGAAATCTATCTGACGGACTAATTAGTTTTTTTTTGTCCGATCCCCTATTATGAAACCAGTAGTATACAATCAAACTTTACCCTTGTAATTACAAAATTACCATCAACTTGTCATACACTTCACCCATTCACAGATTTCACAATACCCAACGGAAATAATGAAATTCAACTCGAAACTTCGAGCAGTACCAGGTGACTGTGTTATTCTCAACTATCAGGTATGTTATCACTAAGTTTGGAACTGAAAGCGGTACCGATATAACTTACACGATAATACATACTCGTATAAGTAGGGAGGTATAGTCGAACAAGCTAATAAGTATACAGCCAGCTAAGATTATACAGCATTTTTTGTGACTGATGTCAAACGATACGGCGTTTGACATCAGTCGCTTAATACAAAACGCGTTATAAAACAAAATTGCAATCAAAATTCTCAGACCCGCCACACTATTCCAAACCACTGTAACTCCTGTTAGCCAGAATCAACAAAGGCGACTACAAGAAAACCGCCGAGACAATGAAGCTCGACGAAGTCCCAGAGAAACAATTTGACTATCTTGGATCCCAAAACGAAATTAATCGAAAAAGAATAGGAAAAATCATAATATCCACTTTTCTCCATATCATCAGGAGACAGAACAGAACAAGGCCAATAGGCACACAGGGACCTGTATACTTATTAGATTGTTCGCCTGTACATACACCGAGTTGTTAAGTTTCAAACTCCATCATGTATGGAAGCGTATGGCACACGTAAGTGCTTCCCGTCACATCGGATTATGTTGTGAGTGAGCTTTACTACGCAGTAATAATAATGAACTATGACGTTATTGTTCATTTAATATTGATTTTAATAGTTTCATTTAGGTGCATGTATTTCGATACTGTTCTAACTATGAGAATTTGTGTATTTTGCAATTCTTCAATGTATTTACCTATTTCCAAAATTGTAAAAAGAAATGCGGGATTCTGCTGGATGCGAGACGCATACCGGAAATTGTGGCGACGCTTGGAGGAAGCCTGTATCCAGCAGTGGACGTCTTTCGGCTGAAATGATATTTAAAGTTGATGTTGTTTTTTAGATATTTTGTACCCTACCACAATGTTGTCTTATTTAACTATCTTTATCTCTACTCTATCTTTTTTTTTGGTGGGCGGAAACTCATCAAATGACCCCCCCCCCCTGCTCTTGGGCAGAGCGAAGGAAGAAGGGGAGTGTCAGACTTCTACTGACTAAAAACCGAACCCATGTTCCTTCTTTGCCCTTGCGCCGAGGCCACGTCATCTAGTACAAAAATCTGTGGCCCCGAACGGGGTCTTATTTAACCCTAAGGTTGACTGGTAGAGAATGCCTTGTGGCATTAGGTCCGCCTACGTGTTGTGCTTGAAGTTTAAATAAATAAATATTATTATGATGATTGCAAAACACGCAAATTTAACTTTCTGTAAATTGTCTCCACCACGCTAGAACATGCGGTTTCACAGTGAGAGGGCGAGGATTACATATCCATCATGGTAAGTAAATGTCACATCTTCCTAGCCTTTTCCCAATTTTATTGTATGTGTGACACGGAGGAAACTCGGTAAATAATGGGTGGTTCCCGTCGGGGCCGCGGATTTTTGTACTAGATGACGTGGCCTCGGCGCAAGGGCAAAGAAGGAACATGGGTTTGGTTTTTAGTCAGTAGAAGTCTGACACTCCCCTTCGCTCTGCCCAAGAGCGGGGGGGTCATTCGATGATTTTCCACCCACAAAAAAAAAAATGTTGACACGGAGGAAACTCGGTAATTAATGGGTGGTCATCCATTCACATACCAACCCAGGCAAGCGCGACTTAACCTAAAGATTGATCCGAGTGGCTGTTTTTATCTAGCCTTAAGCTCCCTGAATTGCAGTCAAACATCAATATTCAATTGCAGTATACTTATACAAACTGATTGCTACCAACACAAATACAGACGTATCTAAAACCTCACCGCAAGACGTTTTATCCTTTTTACTTTCTCCAGCAAATATTCCATAATTTGAACGAAGCTTCATAATTTTCTGTAGATAAAAGAGCTTTCGGATTCTCTGTGAGGCTAAAAAAAGATCTTGTATAGTCCTGATTCGTTCGTAAAAGAAAATGCAACGTTGAAAACTTTGATGTTTCCTTCATTCAAATTTTAATATTTTACTTTGCGCTCCTTTTTCGTTGAAGGTGTCAGTTCTATGTATCTCTTTGAGTCTACGTCTCAAGCATGAGTACTTTAGCCATGCTGTTTTGTTAAACCACTGTAGGAAAAACAGCCTTCGTTTTATATTTAAATAAATGACGTTTTAGTCTTTCAATAATAGCGAGATCTTAAAATACAAATGACTGCTGCACAAAACTCCTTTGACGCTTTTATACAGATCCGTTAAACATAAATATAGAATGTTCGAGAGGTAAATCTGAACGTATCAACTCGTCCAGCCAAACTCCAATTGTACATTTTACTCATTCGTTTAATGCATTGAACAAAACCGGGCGAGGCGGGCTGAAAGTTGAGCCGAACTGGATGGTCCGATACGAATAGATACATTTTTGCATTGTTCTAGAGAACTCTGTATTTATTGTTGCAGCTACATATTGGAACATTTGAAAAGCGTATGAAACTGAGAATTGAGTTTGTTTTCAATACATTTTTATTTCATTGTAATATCAGCCGAACTGCAATTCAAACGAAGCCGATACTATGAAAAACGTGAATTTAAAAAATGTAAAGATATAAAACGGCGAGTGAAGCAGTAATAAATCCGCATTACTTTTTTCTAAACTAGCAGTCGTGTTTCCGTAATCACAACTCAGTATAAAATATAGCGCAATGTAAAACGAACTTAAAACCCCTCTTTCGTCTGCACCGAGATCAAACGTCACCCCCTCGCTTTGCAGCAGTAAAAAATATTTCCCCATCTAAAATAGGAAACGCATACAAAATGAGAGGATATTGCAGCTTTCCTGGCATCTTTTTAAATATGCAAATTTAAATACGATTACGGTGAGCGAGAGAGAACTATGTTTAAAATTCTTTAAACTATCACTCGCGGGAAAAGGATAGAACTACGTCCTGCGTTAGGACTCAATTTAAAAAATGGTTAACCTAGATGCATAATTTAAATACCCCTTTCCGTTATTAGTGATTAAATCCCGCAGGCAAAGGTAATGGAATTATGAAGATTTCGGTAGGTTTAGTGGCAAGAAACATGTGAGGTAAGCGAAGGAAATGAGGACGCAGAATTTTAAAACAAAGAAGGTTCTGAATACACAAATGCACACGAAAACTAAACTGCGTGGGGATTCACTGAGTGCAGAACATTGCATATTTTTACAGAAAAAACAAATGCATATTTCATTCCACTTGACCGTAGGTCTAAATTACAATACACTTGGAATATTGGTGCTGAATTCAAAGGAAATCTCGTTGGATATGCAGAAACAATCTCTCTGCTATACCTATCCTTATATTTGACACAACGGATCCTGCCAGTGGCAATACTTAATACACAACTGACAAGAGACGGAGAACGAAGACTGGGCATTGATTGTACCAAGACTGAAGAAGGAAACAAATTTCGAAATATTGTAGCATTTAGTAGGAACGCTGAGGGAAATGGCTAATGAAGTAACATTGTATGTCACCACCATGTCAATAGATTACTCTTATTGCTGTTGTTTTGTACTACTATTTTTGTTGTATTAACTTGGAAACTAAGTGTTGATAAATATGAATTAATTCAATACCACTCTAAATTGACAAGCTAACTTTTTTATTTTGCTTTCTCTTATTTAGATAGGTACCCATGACGTCTGCGAATTTTTTATAACTAAGTAAATCTAATTTGATTATTCTAGATATAAAAAGATTCCGACGAATTGAGAACTTCTTTCTTTTTGAAGTCGAATAAAAACAATGCAAAATAAGGAAGTAACTCTTGCAAAAACATTTTTACTAATACAAAAATACAAAAAAAAAATGGGTTAAGTACCTTTATATGGAATTCATAAATTCCATTCCATCAACCAATGACATTCAATTAAAGGACGAAGGGAAACTGATTAAACGTCGACAGGTGAACCGAAAAAATCAAACTACCTTTGCCTTCTAATATAATTTGTCAAGTGCAAACGCAATAAGAAGAGCCCTCGTCATGCGCGACGGAATTAAATATTTCATGATCACACGGATCTTAGAAAAGTAAGGCGAGCCAATTATAGGATACTAGCTGTTGCCAGCGGCTTCGCCTGCTACAACTCGAAAGTTATCCTACGGGAAGATAAAATCGGGATAAAAACTATCCTATGTGTTAAACCAGGTTATAAACTATCTGTGTTCTAAATTTCATCCACATCTGTTTAGTAGTTTTTGCGTGAAAGAGTGACAAACATCCATTCATCTATCCATCCATACATACATACTCACAAACTTTCGTGTTTATAATATACCAAATAAATACAAACATTCCACAGACTGTAGTTTAACAGAAAAAAAACACCCAACACAAATTAAACAATTGAGGAGAAAATAATAAAAGAACCAAACAACCAAGCTATGCAAAACCAGCGTATCCAAATCCTAGTACATCGGTAACCGGGCACAGTACCGCTGCCCCGGGGGAAATCAGGGATCACGGCGCGTTGGGCGTTAAGTCTCATGATGGGTGTGTCTGAACTCCCGCGCTTCCCCTGGATTTGCAGCTGTCCAGGTTTCTTTGTTATTACGATATTTTGGACGTAACCTAGTAGACTGAGCTGGAATCATAGAAATTTTAATTAATTCTGATAGTTTGATTACAATTTTGCGATTTTTTAGGGTTCCGTACCTCAAAAGGAAAAAACGGAACCCTTATAGGATCACTTTGTTGTCCGTCTGTCTGTCTGTCTGTCTGTCTGTCAAGACCTTTTTTCTCAGGAACGCGTGGAGGTATCAAGCTGAAATTCATATCAAATACTCAAGTCTATGGTCTCTTGGAGCTGTGAAAAAATCAAACTTCTAAGTCAACGCGATCAAAAGATACTCCCGTTTATGCCGCAAATTTTCGACACTCGCAAGGGAATCAAAACCTACAGGGTACTTCCCGTGAACTCAGAATCTTGAAATTTGGTACGAAGCAACGTCTTATAGCATAGATAAAGGAATAATTACGAAAACCATAAATTTTTAGTTACATCACATAATATATTTTTTTTACGGAACCCTCGGTGCGCGAGTCCGACTCGCACTTGGCCGGTTTTTTTTCGAAAGAGTCACTTAGGTCCTGGAACGCAAAGAGCTTTAGAGCTTCATGTTCCTGACATGGATGGGATTTAGTCAGTAAGAGTCTGACACTCTTTTCTGCTTCCTGCTTCGCCCAGAGCGGGAGGACTCATTTGATGACTGATAAGGCATCCTGAGAAATAAAGTTTAAATATATTTTTTATGGCAATGGGATCGTCTACTATTACATAGGGTTTAAAACATAACTGGACTGTGGGTGTTCTATTAGGTTCTCCTTTGTCTAACTCTTCGGGTGCACAGGCGTAATATTCTGTCGGTACATTAGAACCAAAACTAAAAATTATAACTTTTAATTTTGTGTAGCCAATAACGTACCTATTTTAGTTTAAAATGTATAAAGAATAGACTAACTCAATTATTTCAAACTAAATTTGAATTAATTAAAGTACATAAATTAACATCAATACGTACTCAGTTTAATTGCATTTAGCCAGAAACTTAAAATATCTCTTATTAAATTTAAGAAAACGAAACATAAACTATGTTTCTATCTTCAAAGAGGATTTTGAACCCATAGCTTACTTACTTACTACTTTGCTACTTTTTTTTACTTTGCAGCTTTGCTTACTTGCTTGTTACTTTTCTTAATTTTATTGCGTGACTGCTAAGAATGAGATTTTAAATTTAATACCTTATTGGTTAAAGTATTATCAGGAATTTATCAGTAACAGCCATCACTGAGCCTGAATTTGTTGGTAGGTAATGACAATACGCTCGTCCTACATACATGGGGTTTAAACTAAACTAACAAAATGTGGGTGTACCATGAGGTATGGACACCTATGCCAAACCTTTTGGAATTACAAGGCCTAATGATATGTTAAAAGCAGAGTAAGGGCGACTTTTACTGTTGTTTTTAACTAGTTGGTTTTTGTAACGCGTCGCGCGTAAAAAAGGGAATTTCACTGAGCACAAGCTAAACAAGCTAAAATACAAACATAACATTCTATCTAAAACAAGCAAAGGAGCAATATTAATATTTAAGCTATCAGCAACTCAAACACAGCAACTTGTATCAAAGTGAGCGGAACTTACCAGAGTGCAGTTGCTATGACACGCAGGGTGTTCCACTCCTTGGCCGTACGAATAATGAAAGTCTTAGCAAAACGCTTCGTACGAATGTGTGGAACATCGACAAGGTATGAGTGATAACCTGCAGTACGCCTAGTCTCTCGATGGAAGAAGGGAGATCATCACAGCTCAAATCAACTCCATCATCATTCACTACTTCATTCCTGAACTAAATTTCGTTTCGAACTTTCCATTGCATTGCGTTGATCCCATCAATTGGTGCACGGAACCCGTTCACGTAATGAATTAGTCGGTACCGGTAATTACCACGTCCCGGCGCCCACCGCAATGCGGTCCAACGGTCCAAGGTTCGCAAACAGCTTTTTATAATTCACAGTTTCCCAGATGGTGCACCGTGTTGAACCGTGCAAATAGTTCGCTTCGAAAAACAAGTAAATGTTGACATTGTGTTTCTTTGTGTTGGGTGTTTTAGTTATTCGTAAATTAGTTTAAAGGTATTTGGGTTTTGATTTTAAATACCTGTGTTATATCGTTTAAGAATTTGAGATGAATTCATGCCGATAAAATCATTGAAGTGCATGTGACAGACTTGTCATTTTTTTCAAGTTAGATTGAAAATGATTTTGGTGGTTGAGTTTAAAGCAGAGATTCTCCTAACTTTAGGAAGTGTACCTAACACTGCCGTATGTATGTTAATTAAGTGTACTAAACGAAGTTGTTAAGCAATATTGTTATTACCATATTGAGACTATTTGGGAATAGTGTGGCGGGCTTGTTCCATTAAAAAAAAATGCTACGCCGACTCCAAATTATTTGGAATAAGGGCAAACGAATGTTGATGGGCCTCTAAATAATGGAAAATCACGGAAAATATCCCATAAGTGACAGTGTAAGTTAACAACCATCCAAGTTTTACGTTTGACAAAAATATAATTCAAAAGTTACCAAAGGTGACAGATCTCGCGTAAATCAAAGTTCAATCGAGAAAAGTTAGCGAATAGTTAAAACTACAGTAGTGAAGTTTGAGCATATTGTTAAAACTTTTCTAATAAATAAAATTGTTCTAAACTTTTACTACGAGTACATCGCGGAAAAGTTATTTCATTATGAATTTTCATTTCGTTTTATATAGTAAAGTGATGAATATTTAAAAGAGGTTAAAACTGTTAGGTTTTTATTATTTTCCTGTAAAGATTTTGATTAACAATTTCATAACATAACATCAAGCTTGCTATCTCTGTAAGGTGAAGCAGACGTGTACCTAATCGCACACCCACGTTTCGTCAGTTATGTTTAAGGTTCATGTAATAGGGAACGAGCCTATTGCCATCAAACAGGCACAAATCCAGTCTCCGTGGCAGTTACAAGGAAACACATTCCTGATGTAAAACCCAATAACACTTCGCCCGATCCGGTAATCGAACCTAGGACCATATGCTGAGCAGTCGCGCCTGTGACTACTAGACCAGCGAGGCAGTCAAATCATTCTGTGTTTCATGGAAGAAACGCAATCCTCATTCCAGCGTTAGTTCCTATACACACAATGATTTGGTTCGTGAAATCAATAGGCCTATAATTTTTACCCTTTTATTTGTCAACATAAAATACGTAGAATTCCAAATCCCGGAATAAAAATTTAAAAATGAATGTGAATTCGCTTTAAAGATTTTCTTTATTTATGCTGGATAAACAATACATTGTTTTTAATAAATTAGGGGCGTTATTTGATTTTCGATGTTCGTGGTTTGTTTTGCCAAGCTTTGAAAATGAGAGAAAGTAGATTTCTAATTTCTCTAATTTTCCAAAACTGAATCAAAAATACTCCCATCCAATTTCCCACCTCCCCAGAACCAAACGGCCCGAAAAACACTTCTCCCAGCTTTATGTGCAATTGTTCCTGGTAAGTGCACTAACTCTTCTGGCGAATTAATGGTTCATTAACTCTAGTGTAACGTTATGGAGAACAGGTGAGCACTGAGCAGTCTTTACGATGCTTTTACAACTGCTCCGACAGGGATGTTATGGATAAGAAGTTTCGGTTTTGGATATGGATACGGATATAGGAATAATCAAATTAAAACTAGAGTCCAAAGTTTAGTATTCAAAAACTTCAAACTATTGCTAGTACAAACGAAAATCACATACATCTAATCCTATAAGTACACAAAAGTAATAAATACCCCTACGCTGAGACATCGCGCCACGTCAAGGTAACCAATAGGAAGATAACACCCAAGAGACCACCAGACGAACGAAATACCTCAACACAGGAGCACGTACATCCTCAGCTATAATTTTCAAGATGCTGTTTTGACTCCCCCGCGTGAATATTATACTGTGTTCGGACAAGGTTACTGATATGAAATTATTTCGGATTATCTGCTAGTTTCGGATATTTTCGGTAACAGATATTAAAATATTACAACACAATCTGACAAGTGACAGCTCGGCCGAATAAACCAAACAGTGTTACCGATTCTCAAAACTAACATCATCATCATCATCAGCCATAAGACGTCCACTGCTGGACAAAGGCCTCCCCATAGAACGCCATACAGAACGGCAGCCTGCTGTTTGCATCCACCGGTTGCCCACGACTCTCACGATGTCGTCGGTCCACCTGGTGGGAGGCCTACCAACGCTGCGTCTTCCGGTTCGTGGTCGCCACTCGAGAACCTTCCTACCGCATCGGTTGTCAGTTCTTCGAGCGATGTGGTCTGCCCATTGCTACTTCAACTTGCATATTCTGAGCTATGTCGGTGACCCTGGTTCTTCGGCGGATTTCCTCATTTCGGATCTTATCGCACAAAGAAACTCCGAGCATAGCTCTCTCCATAGCTCGTTGCGTGACTCTGAGCTTCTCTAAGAGGCCAGCAGTTAAGGACCAAGTTTCTGAGCCTTAAGTCACTGGCAACACACACTGGTTATAGACCCTCGTCATAAGACACTAAAAACTAAAATCATAAGCCCCTTAAAACCCCACCAATTACTTGAAAACACCGCAAAGAAAAATTGCTAAAAAATACAATAAATTAAACTGAATTAAACTCTGCCTTTACCCGAAACCACTAAATCGGTTTCTGTAACGGTTACGGATATATTTATACTTCGGATATCCGATAGTTACGGTTATGGTCTTCCATAACATCCCTGCTCCGGTGCTTGCAAGCCCGCAAAAGTTATGGACTAGTCTTCACGTGGGTTATGTAATTGTGTTTTAGAAATCTAACGGGTTCGGTTACGGTTGTGGGTTTGAGCGTGCTTTAGAAGGGTTGTTACTGGTTGGTGGTTAATTTTGAGGTTGTGTGTGGATTGGATTTGCTGGTTGGTTTTTCTTTGAAGGTTTTAGTTCGATAAGAAGGATTCTTAGTTTTTAAAATGTTATCTTGCGGTACCGCCTAGCTACGAGCTTCGCAAAAACGAATGAAAGATTTTAATAAATCCTTATACGAAAAAAATGACACTAGACTAATTGCCAACTCAGAGACGCTTAATGATTACTTAAGCCTTAGTAGTGATTTTGACACTTTTGTGAAGGTTTTGTATGTCAAATCTCTACTAAGTGACGGCTTATGTAATCAATAATCATCTCTGAGTACGGCAGTAAATTGCAAAAGCATAAACTGTGCAGCTTACAACGCAAATATCTTATAATAGTTTTTGTGATATATTGTACCGTAAATAAATTAAAACAAACATTGGGTGTGTATTTTTGCGCACGCGGAGGTGAAAACCATTCTTGAATATTTCCAAGAAAGATTATTTTTAACAGCAATCCTTTTCAATTAGGCTCCTGAAAACGACCTTACAGGCATAGTATAAAGAAGGGAAGTAGGGTATCTTCATACAAACGCACCGCGCGCGGCTTGTATGTGTGCGCATAGTATCTTTACGGTCGCCGCACGCACACTCAAACAAAATCTCGCTGCATTTCGCACTGCGCCAGTCAAGGTTAACACCGCACAAAGTTCGCGCGTCACGCACGGCTTTTCGGCACCGCTAAGTACCTAAATGAAAAATGTCTGATAATCGCAGGAGAAGTTATTGCTGTGTGTTTGGGTGTCTAAATAATTCATCGATTCCAGAGTTGAGTATGTTCAGATTACCTACTGAACAGGAAAGGTAAGCAAGTCTTTATTCTAGCAAGTAATTTATACTTGATGAAGAGATACATACTTATTTTTTTGTTGTTGGTATTAGTTTTCTATCAGACAGACGAAGCAGGCCTACTTTCCCACTAGAATGTATTAGGTAGGTACTTTTGATGATATGCCGCTATTGCTTTGTTTACGTTTAGTCATGCCGATTTCTCAGTAGGTATTGTAGGTAGGTATAGTAACTAAGTATGTACCTACTATTTGTATTATTTTATGTTGGTTTAGTCAAAAGTAAAAACATATATACTTATTGTCCTTTATGTGCAAAAATAGGTACTACATAATGCCTATTAAAAAAAAAACAAAAAAACAGACAAGTACATACTAAGTAAATAATTGGTAAGTAGATGTATGCTGTGAACCGCCTTACGATTTTTTTACAAAAAAATTAAATAATGTATTAAGCTGATTGCTGTACTTACATCTCAATGAAACTCAGACAACACAAATAAAAAAATACAACTTCCCGGCCCTTGCCAATTTTCAGGCACTGTATTAAAATTTAGCTGAAAGTGACAACCCTGACACAGGCAAGTACGGTAGGTAATTATGTCGCGGATTGGGCCGGAGATGCTCTACTTCCCTTCTATATACTATGTTACAGGTCGCCAACACCAAACCAACCTAACAACACTTTAAAAAAAGAAAAAGAGCTCCCCCAACCAAAGACAAACACGACCACAAACAAAAAAGGATCAAGGCTAATCGTTTCCGAACGTCGAACCTCACATGACGAGTCAAAGATTACGTCGCGCCACAGTGTAAGATAAACAGCTAAACAATAGAGGGAGGTTGACAAAAAGCTTGATTGATTGACTGTGGCCTGACACTGACAGCTGTGATCGATAACCAGTGATTACCGGTTATAATGTGGTGATAAATCTAAGGGTATATGCGACCTGGACGAGGTTAAGTGTGTGCTGAGTGATGGAGGGTTTTATAGGGTTAAGTCCGGTGAGAATTTTGTTTTAAAATACGGAGGCATTTGTGTTTGGTTTTTGGAATTGTTGATTTTATTTTGGTGGATATTTCTGGTAAAATAGCAAACATGTTGTAGTATAGTATTTTGTCAAAGGTATCCCATAGGGTTAGGTATAGCCACAACCGGACCTAATAGGACCTATAGACACCCATATTTTGCCAGTTATGATGGACTCCCATGCAATAAGGGCGAGCCATTGCCAGCTTTTGCCATCAACTGGGCACAAATTCAGACTTCGTCGCTGCTTTGGGAAATTCCTAATGAAAAAGTGTATAACATTTTACCCGCCCTGGGAATTAAAACCAGGACCTCATGCTGAGTAGTCGCGCTTGCGACTACTTTGAAGTGCAAGTCATCAAGCACCGGGATTTTATGTCATCCTACGCTGTCTCACTGCTGGGCAAAGGCCTCCCCCATGGCTTTCCACGTTTGTTTACCAATTACATTCTCCGGGTAGTGATGATTATTCTACTCGGTTCATATTTAAATATGTATTATCATAATTAAATTACGTTTGGCATAAATTGTCATTAGAATGATTCAGACCCTTACAAAGAAACCATAAAAAAACATCAGAATCGTATTAAAAAAACACACACCCAAAATCTAATAAAACGACAATCATATTCGAATTCTTGTCGAAAAAGAAAAAGTAGAGAAAAAAACAAAACTGTAATAATAAAATACCAATAACGGTTATTAGGGATAGAATTCTGTAGAAAAAATTACACCCGCAATGTGCTCCCTTCGCCCGTGATATTAAATTTTATCATTCTAGTGGCCGCGTCCAAATATCTTTGTTAAACAGACCATAAGATAATTGCTTCGTGTAGTTTTTCACCCAGAATTTATTGCTGAGTTGTAACTGGCGTGTATTACATTTTAATATCGAGTGTTTAATCTGTTGTGAGGTAAAAGGTGAGATGGTTATATAATTTCGGGGTTTATTTTTCAGAATTCAGGATATCCGAATAAGTTTCGAGCAGCGATAGAGCAGCGGTGGCCCAGTGGTGGTGGCCCTTACGAATACTAGGTCGTGGGTTCGAACCCAGGCAGGCACATTACTTTGTGTAATTTATTTCATCACCGCTGCTCTCAAAACGATGAAGGAAAACATCGTGAGGAAACATGAGGCATGAACCAAAAAATTCGAAGACATGTGTCATCTACCAATCCGCACTGGGCCTGTGTGGTAGATTAGAGCCATTCCCTCTCAAAGAGAGGAGGCCATTAATAGGCTGTTTCAAATTTTTTATTTCTAATTCTCGAAAAAAGTTCTTCTTAAACTTCACAACAGCATTTTTATCAAAGACTTTCACAAATTCAACTAGCTATATCTTTACCCCATCTCATGCATTGACTTAAGTGATTCCAGTACCAAGATTCTGAGCGATGAATATTTTAGCAGCCCATCTCACTTAGCTGACTTTCCCAACATGCGTGAGACGAGGACCAGATGGTCTCCCCTTAACTTGAAGATTAACGGGCTCGATATTCTGAACTTGGCTTTATAGTAACCCTTTTGTGTTAATATTTAGGTCTGTCGACTATAGCAATTAGTGCTAGTGGTCGCTGTGAAAAGTTTTAATCAGTAATATGATTATTTTCATTATCGACAGGTTTTAACAAATACATTGTTAGAAACGTTGTTTTCTTTCAGTATGGAAACACCTGTAACTGAAGACATCCCTTTTTAATATTTATAATGCGCAAAAGTTTTAAAAATCCTGCTAAAAGTTAAGAAATGAATTGGTAAAATATTAAAAAAAAAGAAATTAAAAAACATAGACTAGAGAGAGGCAGAAAGGAGGAGGGAGAGTTTAAGGGAGAGCTAACAATATAAAAGAAGTAACAGCCTCGTTGGTCTAGTGGTCGTAGGCGTAAGCTAAGCATTAGGCCCTGGGCTCAAATCCCAGGTCAGTCAGAGTGTTATTGTATTTTTCCATTAGGAATTTAGTAGTAGCAACCACGGAGACTGGATTTGTACCCGGTAGTTAGCAACAGGCTCGGTCCCTATTAAATGGTTAAAGAAAACTGTAAGTGTACTATGATAAACCTCCGCCCACTAAAGTTTCAGGGAAAAATAGTTCTGGTATTGTATGTTATAGTAAAATTAAATACTACTTATAATTGCTAAGTTTGCTGTGTTTTGGTTTCAACCGTAATTTTTACATGTTTCTGAAGTATGTTGGTTTATTTACCTGTGCAAACTTGGTTATGTTAGTTCACAGATGCATTTATTTCTAAGTGCCGGATGTCTGCACTTGCCTTGTTGACCCCTTAAGGACATGGGACGCAGGACGTGGTGTTCTGTCGCTTCCGTTCAGGTTTCACTGGTCACTGGACACCCAGCATAAGTGAAGTGCTACTTACATACTTTTAAGGCTTATTAATATTAGTTTATAAGGTATAAATCTATGAGCCATTAATCATCAGCCTATAATGTTCCTACTGCTGGGACACAGGCCTCCTCTCTATAAGAGGGAATGGGCTATAATCCACCACGCGGGCCCAGTGCTGGTAAGTAGATGTGTCTTGTCACGTGTCTTCGATTTTTGAGAGCAGTGGTGATGAAATAAATTACACAAAGTAATGCGCCTGCTTGGGTTCCATCCTACGATTTACTGATTGTAAGTGGCTGCCACCATTGGACCACAGCTGCTCTCTACTATGAGTCATTGACGCCAGAAAAAGATGATGTTGTTGTAAAGGTCATCACTAAATTGCTCACCTTTGAAAGAGAAGCCTTTTGCGATGCAGAACTTCTAAATAAACAAACTTACGCATATTTACCATAGGCAGAAACGATAGAACGCTACCTGCTATGATATTTTCTTTTGCTTTATACACGTTCATACATTTAAACTAATGATAAAGAAACAATATCTCGAAGCTCAAAGAAAACCTCAAACAAATAAAGAGACACGCAAATAAACTCCTATCTAAAAACCACCTTTTAAATGGTAAAATTGTCCAGTGGACCGCACTTCAGCCTAAAAGATATCCTCGCAAATTCAAAAATTAAGGCCTCGGTCTAGGCAAAAAGCGACATGAAAATTCAATTTCCCAATTACTGGGTTAAAATTCTAGACTAAGGCAAGGCTGGCTTTCATCCTGTGACCTTTGCCGAGGTCGTTATCCTGTTTTAAAAGCGAAAATAACGTGTTTATTATGTTAAGCTCCTTTGAGATGGTGTAACAGACTTCCAAGGTAGGAAGTTGAATGGAAATGTAATGGTTTACCGCCAACGCGAGACTTGCTATATTTGTGAGATCTGTCTGTACCTCCTACGATATGTTTTGTATTTAACGATGGTTGAGGTGTTCGTTAAAAGGTATTTAAAATATTGCTGAATAATAATAACCTCTAGTTTTTCAATAAGCAATTCAAGTATCTAGCTCGGGCTAGCGAGATAGTCGATATGTGGTATGTGATGCTTACCTAAATGCCTTTTTGTTTTTGTTGGAGTGTGATATCTCATCAGATGTCTCCTCCCGCTCTGGGCGAAGTGGAAGTGAGTGTCAGACTTCTACTGACTAAAACCTCCTTCTTAGCCCTTTGTGTCTGGAGCCGCGGTATCTCTTTCGAAAAACCTGCAGTCACGGCAGGCGTTGGCCTTTGCAGGCCCCTGAAATATTGCTGACAGCTCATTGAGGAACAAGAATGCACCGTCGACAAAGCCTGTTATCGTCATAGGACGTACGGACGATGAGTAAGCCCATAACTCACCGTCTACAGGCCCGCGCCTTACTTTAACACCTCAGGTCAGATCAGGGCTTTCAAAACGCGTTAGTGCAAAGGTTCACTCTCCAACAAAGAGGTCTTTCTTTGTCGTGTAGTGTAAGTGACTTACCGGGTGTCATTTTTTATTATATGCCGAGGCTCTGACTTACTTTTACATGCCGTCGAGATATGTCTCTAAGTTATGCTGGTTTTCCCACGAAATTTTCTATCACCGATGCAAGTGATAATTAATTATTAAATACGTACATCAGTCCGAGAAATCAGATATACGTTCAAACTTGAGACCTAAACTAAAACAACAAAACACGGCACGGTTGCCGGTGACTGAGCAATTGAGCTGTTACGCTGCGTGGTGCGGGTTCGATCCCAGCACGGACCAAATATTTGTATGGCCCTACAGATAGTTGTTCCGGGGTTTGGTATTTGTGTATGTGAGTTACAATGTTTGTAAACGCATCCACGATACAGGAGAAATTCCTAAATGGGCAACGTTTTTTAAAAAAGAAAAGAAAGAAAAACTTAAACCATTACTCTTTATCGCCGTAGGAAATCAACTCAAACGCCTATGCGAATTCCTATACGAAAACGTTCCTACATTCATAGACCTAGCTCTAAAATATTAAGCGCAAATAATGTACGCCCCTCAGTCTAGACGGACGCCATATAGCAATGGAATTGACTGGGAATTTCAGCCATTTTGTTTGGAAATAGGGGGAGATTGGGAGGTATGGAAATCAATGGCAGGCCGTTATGAGGTAATGTGGTTCGTAGAGAAGCTGATTTCTGTTTGCAATCCTTCTTGATTTTTGGGTAGGTTTCTGTTTTTGATTTTGGGTTTTTCACTTTCTTTTGAAACCATTTATTTTCTTTCCAGTTTCATATTTGGTTCCAGTCTGCGAACTTCTGATCACACGAGTTCGTAATCTGGAACCACAGACTACAACAAAGTTGCATCTGCGTCTTGCGTCGATCGACATGCGTGTCTCATAGCCACCGCATGAGTGTCGACGTTTCCAAAGTTTTTTTTTTGTAAGTATGCCATACAAATATTTGTTCTGTGCAGGGATCTAACTGTCGACACGCAGTGCAGCAGTCAATCACTGCGCCAACCGTACCGTGTGATATATTCATAAGTGATATAACTCAGATGAAAACCTTCAATGTTTGTCTTCTTGGTGTTTGGGACGTGGGTACTGGAGTGACCAAAATACCTTCCGATGGAATACTCAAACAAATAGGTACCTACTACTACAAATACGGTCAACTTTTACTTGTACGAACAAATAATTACCAAGCGAAAAATTAATAAAAATTCTCGTCATAAAACAATTAACGAATAAAATGTTTACAGTGTTATTGACTTTGTAACTAAAGCAACGGTACGAAACATTTACGCGAAACTAAAACTTCGCTCGCTTTTAATTTTTGAAACGCAGTCAGCTTTGAGCGGTTGGCATCTAATTAAACCACATATTCTCTCAAAAGAGAAAATTACATTCACTAGGAAACCCCAGTTTGATACTAAAAGCCGATATTTAAATAGAAATACAGTAAGGACATGTTATTATTGGAAAAAAATATACACTTTATTGTATAAAAAAAATAGGTAAAAAAACTTTTTAAGTTAAACGGTTTTATGTTAAACATACATTGCAATGTTTAAGATAAATGTACTAAAAACCAAAAAATAATAAAATAGATACAGTCGCGAGTCGTGGGAAAAAACCGTGGGGCACGTCAATTGTAATTTCCGCAGCACGACAGTTCCGAATTGACGTGCCCCACGGTTTTTTCCCACGACTCGCGACTGTATCTATTTTATTATTTTTTGGTTTACATTACAGTACATTTATCTTAAACATTGCAATGTATGTTTAACATAAAACCGTTTAACTTAAAAAGTTTTTTTACCTATTTTTATTTTCTAGTTTTTAGCCGCCATATTGGATTTTAATTTTATATAGTATATTGTATTCTGCTTATTGAGCCCTTTCATTTGATACCCATATTGATGGGATTAATAAAACATAAATTATCCGCCATTTTGTAGCGGCGGCCATCTTGAATTTATAATGATAATGAATAAATATAATTGTATTGTCACCAAAATCCAAAGTGTATTCAAAATTTCAGATTAATCGGTTGACAGGAAGAGGGTGAATTTTGAATTACTAAATTTGATCCAAGAATAAAACAAACGGGGTGAGCTAAAATAAAACCGTTTAAAAATACCGGCCAAGTGCGAGTCGGACTCGCGCACCGAGGGTTCCGTAAAAAAAATATATTATGTGATGTAACTAAAAATTTATGGGTTTCGTAATTTTTCCTTTATCTATGCTATAAGACGTTGCTTCGTACCAAATTTCAAGATTCTGAGTTCACGGGAAGCACCCTGTAGGTTTTGATTCCCTTGCAAGTGTCGAAAATTTGCGGCATAAACGGTTGTATCTTTTGATTGCGTTGGCTTAGAAGTTTGATTTTTTCACAGCTTCAAGGGACCATAGACTTGAGTATTTGATATGAATTTCAGCTTGATACCTCCACGCGTTCCTGAGAAAAAGGGTCTTGACAGACGGACGGACGGACGGACAGACGGACAACAAAGTGATCCTATAAGGGTTCCGTTTTTTCCTTTTGAGGTACGGAACCCTAAAAATTAGGTTAATTTTAGAAAAACTGAATTTCATTACTATGCCGGAGATGAAAGTAAAACTTCTTACAAAAAGCATAGCAAAATGTATAGATAAAGTTTAATCCTACTAATATTATAAATGCGAAAGTTTATGAGGATGTATGGATGGATCGGATTTGGTTGTTTGGCACACAGATAGTCTATAATCTGAAATGTCACATAGGATACTTTTTATTCCGGTCGTACAATCCCCTGGGACAATACCGAACACCACGCGGGCGAAGCTGCGGGCATAAGCTAGTAGTAATTATAATTATATAAAAGATGAATGTAGCTAATTATGATTGTTCAGTGGTTTACTGCTTTGTGACTAAAGAATTAAAATGTTACTTTGATATTTTAGTGGCGCCGTATGAAAACAGAAGACCAATTTTTATGACCAAGTACTAATTAGGATCCGACTGTAGATCATAGGAACTGAGTGTTACAACTTCAATTTCCTTTTCTAAAAATGCCATTTCAATGAGAAATACCCTGTTCATTTCTCAGGTAGCATGTAACCCACTTACGTTAAAAGCTGGAAATGCATGCAGGGTACAAATCGCACACGTTGCGCCAATACCTCATGTTCACTATGACAGATGGCGCTAGTCTCTTCGTATAGAACTCCTCAGGGCATTGTCCATGCTCGTAGTTGCAAAGATACGTAGGTATGTGTAGAACTTAGGTATTCTAGATGCATGGGCTGCAGAGTTAGTTTTTTTTTTAAATCGTGGAAATGATTTGTTACTGCGACTAGCAATTTTAATTGATTTTTAAATCGGTGGCATCGTGTAGACCAGGGGGTCTAAAATGGCCACTTTAGCAGATCATTATATGAATTGCGTTAAAAAGCGTAAAATAGAAGTTTCATAATAGTAACTGCGTCTGCGAAAATTTTACGAATTTTAACGCAATTCCTATTATTTTCCTACTAGGATCTATTTTCCTAAATGGTTACAGACCCAGTTTCCATCATGAAAGGTCCATTTTACGCTTTTTAGCGCAATTCATATTGTGATCTGCTAAAGTGGCCATTTTAGATCCCCAGTAAACAGTCTAGTGATATATTGGTATTCAAGTAATTGGGCTGGAAGCTGACCTTTACATAGTTAGAAATAGTTTAAGCTCGTCGTGTTTGCCCAGAGGTTTTGCCCTCGCCTCTCATGTACGAGCTTGTGGGTTAAAATCTGGACGAGTATCAATGTGATTTTTTCTATTCTAAATGAGTATTAAGCTCAGCGACAGAATTCGAAATACCACAATACGCTCAAAAACAGGAATCGCTGATGTGGGCAACAAAACTGCTGGGTTGAAGTGGGATTGGGCGGGCCATGTCTGCAGAATGCACCAGGACCGATGGGCTTAAGTCATCATGCAGTGGGTGCCAGAAGACGGGCGTCGTCGCCGAGGGAGGCCTAGAAAACGCTGGCGTGACGACTTAGAGGCTTTTGCGCGAGATTGGCCGGAGAAAACCGCACACAGAGAAGAGTGGAAGACTATGGGGGAGGCCTTTGCTCAGCAGTGGGACAATATGGGCTAATAAAAAAAAAAAACCGGCCAAGTGCGAGTCGGACTCGCGCACCGAGGGTTCCGTAAAAAAAATATATTATGTGATGTAACTAAAAATTTATGGTTTTCGTAATTATTCCTTTATCTATGCTATAAGACGTTGCTTCGTACCAAATTTCAAGATTCTGAGTTCACGGGAAGTACCCTGTAGGTTTTGATTCCCTTGCGAGTGTCGAAAATTTGCGGCATAAACGGGAGTATCTTGATGTAACTAAAAATTTATGGTTTTCGTAATTATTCCTTTATCTATGCTATAAGACGTTGCTTCGTACCAAATTTCAAGATTCTGAGTTCACGGGAAGTACCCTGTAGGTTTTGATTCCCTTGCGAGTGCATGTCGAAAATTTGCGGCATAAACGGGAGTATCTTTTGATCGCGTTGACTTAGAAGTTTGATTTTTTCACAGCTCCAAGAGACCATAGACTTGAGTATTTGATATGAATTTCAGCTTGATACCTCCACGCGTTCCTGAGAAAAAAGGTCTTGACAGACAGACAGACAGACAGACAGACGGACAACAAAGTGATCCTATAAGGGTTCCGTTTTTTCCTTTTGAGGTACGGAACCCTAAAAATGAGTTTAATGTAAAGTAAAATTTCATGAATGAGCCTGCACATAGGCTATGTTTTGCATTTTTAACCCATTACATACTGTGCTTCCTCCGTGCCACGAGAATCACGTTAAGCCATTGGACCGAGGTAGACCTTTGACAGTCGTTACAGGTATTTTTTGCAGTTGCACTGAAAAAACCAATAAACAAAATAACCCTCCGGCTTCACCGCAGTCGCGTAAGAAGATAAGATTCATAATAATATTTCACAATTTCAAGAGCTCACGACCCCTTCCATAGGCTCTTCACCCCATCGACTGTAAAACAGTGCAACACTCCGTGTGTCACTGCGGGTGCCAACTGAAAACCAGCGTTGGGTGTCTGACGCCCAGCATATGCTGAGTTGGTAACCTTTTCGGTATGGGCACGCTCAGCGCAACCTTGTCCATGTTTTTCCGTTCTATGTACCTTTTTTTTTTTACCTTTGTAATTGTTGCTGTTGTGTTGTGTCTGTTTCGAATAAATGTTTTTCTATTTCTATTTCTATTTCAACACAAACTATAGCATTTTCCCAACTTACTATACACACTCTTTAGTTCACAAACAGTCTGTATTTATCATTCCTAGGGCCGCCATCTTGGATTCTAAGATAGGACTAAAATTATGACGTCATAAGATTTTATTTGCCACTATCGATAGTGAATTTATAGTAATGTGTGATATTTGTAAATTGGATAGGTTATGAATCTATTTGATGTTATTTAATAGGTGTTTTATTGATAGTTGTTATTGGTGATCAGATAAATGCTTTATGAACTTTTTCTTATGATATTCTATGATTTACAGTATCTTTAGTAAATAGTCGAGCCCTATATAACAAGATTTGTGTCTCATTTATTCGTTAACGAAAATGCAGCATTCAAATGAAGTTTTTGCTATCAGCCATTAGACCTTCACTGTATCCATATATTCGAGGATTTTGTAAAAATTAACAACAGTTTTGCTGTTCATAAAGTATACTCTATCCAGTTTAAATAAATGCTCATGAAATAAAGTAAATAAATGATCATTTATTGTGTATGTGCATTATTTGCAAACTATAAACATACTTAGAAATGTAAAAGTGACAAGAAAAAAAAACAATCACAGGCTGTCTAAATATTCATTCGCATCGCTTTCAATCATTATTTACTTTAATTTGTTTTATCAAAACAATTCAACAGAAAATCACTTCATATACAAATCTAACCTAATATCAATTTCAGGAACTGTAACCAATTATTCTATCGCCGTGGCGACCCTAATTCTCAGCAAAGCTCTCTGCAACGAATTCGCTAGCAATGTCGGCGAACTGCAAAATAAATAAGGGCTGCCGTTTGTCACAAACACAAACAAAACAGTGGCAAAGGATTCCGTAGAACACAGCCTAGCCTATATGGGCTATAGTTAATTTTATAGCCGATTGATAGTCTTCGAGTTATGGGTCTCGGTTTATAGCCACAATAATTGTGAGGGGATCTTGCCCTTTTGATGTCTTCGTTTTCCGTAAAGTGTACGATTATTTTGTTTAGGATGATGGGGGAAAAATAAATATCAACAATCCCATTTAGCTAGGCTAGCTACATAAATTGAACACAATGGATATACAGAAAAGAAAATGGTTAACTTGATTCGAAAAGCAAAAAGCGCTTTTAAATTACAATGACAAGACAAATAAATGAGAACCTAGCTGTACCATGGAAATATCTATTCAGTTAAAACACAATTCCTTGCACTTGCTACACCTAAAACATGAAAATAAGGACGTTACACAAAAAAGGTAAGCCGTCAAAACTGTCAACGCAAATCCCGCACACCCATTTCAAAAGGAGAATCCATCTCTAAACCAGATACATTTTCATTCCTTTCTCAATCCTTCTCGGAATCCTTCCGATTTCCATTCATTCACACGTCATCCCGGCTTCGAATACCTCATTTCGGGTGCTCGAACCGTATGTGATTATAGCTCCAATTAGGCCGTTGTCCATCTACCGTGCAATCCGGCTGTCCGCCTGTTTATCTATGCCAATTATCACTGGAATGGCCTGATATCGTCATTGGTTTGTCTTGGTACGTATTGACCCGGAATCTTTAATGGTCTGTTCGGTTCAATTGCTTTATTGGTGATGGTGAACGATGAATACCGCATGTGAGATCGATAATGGTTTGGGTATTCTTCGGTCGTCATGAACGGTATGCACATTATTAATTATTGCATGTGCGTCGTGCGACCAGCCAATTTCTATACTGCTGTTGTGCATATAGGAATCTTGCCCTCGGGCTATTTTCGATTGAGCCATGCAATGCTGAATTATCATCGATTATTAGGTACATAGCAATACTCATTGTGAAAGTCTGACTACAAACCCCTGATTTTGGGATTCCTGGCTTTCGTGTTTGGAAGACCAAAAAGACCATGGATTAACTGTGTACCGAATAATGTGGCATGAAAGGAGGTATCTTATGAGATGACAAGTAATAGAGAAGCATTAAGGAAGAACACTCGTTGTACCGACCCCAAATTAATTGAGGCAAGAGATGATAATTATGATGTGTAGGTACTTTTTTTTTTTTTTTTTTTTAAGCTATTGCATAGCTTCTATCGCGGGCCTTGAGCGTGGAGAGCGAATTCAGAAATTCCCTAACGAAAATATTCAGGATTCAGTACTTTTTGCTATGGTTACGGAAAATAACAAGGTTGTCAACTGAGGTTGTCAAATTATATAATTAATTATTATTTGCTGTTGATAAAAAATGCTATGCAATAGCTTTACCGCGGCAGTCTCCGAGTGCCACATTTAGTTTTTTTATTTTATATGGGCTTACTTGACCTCAATCTTGCCCTAAGGGCAGAGATGAGGCCGACGATAGAACGAGCTTACTCAGAAGAAGCCTATTTACTCGCGACTTAAATAGATTGGGGTTATATGAACTCGGGAAAACCGACGCAGGCAGGGTGTTCCACTCCTTGGCTGTACGAAAAATGAAATACTTAGCAAAACGCTTCGTATGAATGTGTGGAACATCGACAAGGTATGGGTGATAGCCTGCAGTACGCCTAGTCTCTCGATGAATGAAGAGAGATGGTGGAATAAGCTCGTGGAGTATAGAAGACCGACACGCAACTTTGCGGCGGTGGGCCAGGCTATGTAGCTTGGCAACCAGCTTAGCGTCACCAATTAGCCTGCTGGCTCTGCGCTCTACTGAGTCGAGTGTGGCAAATTGGTATTTGGCTGAGCCATCCCAAAGGTGACAGCAGTACTCCATGACCGGACTTGAGCTTTATACAATATTGAAAGCTGTCCAGGCTTGAAGTAACGCTTGACCCTGTTTAGGATATACGGCTTTTTTGCCGCAGTTTGAGCTTTCGACTCGATGTAGGCGCCGAAGTTCAGATTTGCACTCAACTTCGTGCCAAGAAGCTCGAGACTGTCAGTAACTTCTCCAGAAGCACTCCGGAAAGTGGGGGCCAAATTGAACGGGAGTCCGTTCAATTTGACCCCCACTTTTAGCAGTGAACAGACACACTTGCGTTTTGGTGGCATTGAAATCAACCAGATTGTCGTCACCCCACTTGGAGACAAGACTTAAGGCTGAATTCGAACATTAGCGATCTTCCAGGAGTCCGGCACCGTTCTAGTTTTGAGTGAGAGACGGTACAAGCGTGTCAACACAGGAGACAACTCAGGCGCACAGTTCTTTAAGACCCTTGCTGGTATGCCGTCCGGACCGCTATCCTTATGCACGTCTAGGCACTGAAGTACTTTACGAACCTCTTTAATGTGTATGTGATCTCCGGCATCGAAGAATCACAGCGAGGAATCGTTGGTGGCTGTTTTGACCCAGTATCTAGAAGTAAACTGCTCGCAAACAGAGATGCAAAAAGATTTGCTTTCTCGGTAGCGGAGTGAGCCAACGACCCATTTGGTTTTTGCAGATTGGGTAGTGAGGACCGGCAGAAGTTGGATTCGACCTGTTGTTTCTGTCATCTGTGGATTCGACCGATTTGGCTAGGGACCATAACTGTTTGCTACTGCCAGAAGGGCAGGACGACAGATTGGCCCCTATGCGACTGACATGGTCGAAGCGCGCCTTTCGGATCACCCGCTTAAAAAACAATAAACTAACTAACGTAAGTCCTGCAACTTACGTTAGTTAGTTTATTATTTTTATATGTAAATGTTTAAAGCTAGAGAGTTTAAAGTAGCTAGAAACCTGTAAGAACACCTAATAACACCATCCTACTTATAACTTCAGAGCACAAAATTTTAAGGGCCAAAGATTAACTTCCTACTCCTAGCTTCCTATTTTCAAGCTTGTTGCGAGAAAAAGTCCTACACAAAAACGACGTAAGAGGCTTACGTGAAGTTGTGAACGGAACATTCTGGATTATTGAGGCAAACTTTGGTTTTAGAAATTGGCATTTCTTAGCGCTGACGCTTGCTGTTTTGGCCAACTGTGATAAGCCCTGTTAGGTTTTTGTTTTTCGTTCGTTTGCTGATGCAAATTGGAGGTAAAGTTTGTGGAGTTGTTGTTAGGTTAGTTGTTATTTTTAAGCTTCAAGTTTGTCTTTTAAACCGACTTCAAAAAGGGAAATTAAAGCATTTATTACCAAATACGCTAGTTACAGGTACTTCTAAACTGTCCAACTAAAACAACAATAAAAAATAAGGCAGTCCCACCGAGGCAAAATAACTGTGAAAGTGCTGTAATTGTCCATTCCAAAGCGTAGATCTCTATGGAAAGGAAACTTCATAGGCTTTATTGTAAATCAAAATATTGATACAAAACATCCATCTAACCTATCAGGCTATGAAGGGTGATGCATTTGGTTAGGCATACAAGTAAACTCAAAAAGCCTTTTCTTTTACGATGATGTTACCAATGTGTGTCCCAATCAGTAATATTGTGTACATAAAATAAATAGTTAAATAAATAAATTAAAATTTTAATTAATTAATTTAAATAAATTTAAATAGTTGTAAATGTTATTTCTATAAATGAATAAATTGTCTGTTTGTCACTCTGTAATATTGTGTACAAATTTATGAGTGAAATAAATATAGTATTTAAACTGATCATCGTCTTCCTGCCCTTATCCGGTGTTATTTGGGGTCTGCGTCAAATGGTTTTTTCTTCTATTCTCCTCTGTCAACCATCACGCTATCATTTACTTATTTTTCTTTCAAAAATCATTCTTCACATAATCCATCCATAGTATTCTAGGTCTTACTCTCACTCTCCATCTATAAAAATATGGAGAGGGATTATTAAAACTGATTTATCTACGTTTTTACTTGAAAACCATTTCCTTATCGTCAATTTGCAATTCTTGAAACTGTCTGGATTGGATGGATGAACATTTCGAGGTCAAATAATGCATGCACGATTGCAGAATTTGTGAGCCAGCTAAATCTAAAGCTACGAGTCATCATTTCCTACAAATCTGTGAGAGTGCGGAAATCACTGAAACTAGCGTTGCTGTAAAATTAAATTGAAATCTTGAAATATGTATAACAATTTTTAACTCCTATTTCCTACAGTGTTTGCATATTTTCTTCGGATTACTGTGACAGGGTTGTATTCACGCGGAAAAAAAAGGGACTGTATGTCGAATTGATTTGACTGAAGACGCAGAGAACTTTAGGATCAGCAGTGCTGGTTTAAAAAAAAACACCATGGGACATCGTGACTAGGTTACAAAAAAGTATCTTAAAGTTTTTACAGCTAGTGAATTGTTCAACGCTAATTAAAAGTACGAATAAAAATAACATGGTTGTAAAATTAAATAATGAATGAAGAATGTCTATTAATTTGTGTATTATAAAGTTAAATTACTGAAATAAGGTGAAACCTTTTTGTAAGTGACAATGTCTTTTCAAGTGTCTTTTTTAAGTCAGCCTGTTCTGTCTCACTGCTGCCCAAAACGCCTACCTCATAGCTTTCCAATTTTGTTTACAATTTTCTTTCTCCGCCCAATCCGCAGATCTTTACGCCAGCGTTTCTCGGGCATGCCTTTGTTACGACGAATGTCTTCAGGCACCACCCGTGTAAAAAAAAAAAACAAAAAAAAAAATAATAATAATAATAAATTGTTCAAGTATTTTCAAGACCCATCAAATAACTTAAAAAACACAGTGAGAACAGAATTTATCTGTAAATAAATCTTAAACACATCCAGACGCACCATTGTAGATTCAGAAACGTAACTAAATGATGCGAGTTTCTATTTAGAGTTGGACAATCAAATTTACTGCTTGAATAATGTAGTGCCAACGAACATCGTATGCTATTTTGTTCCCAACACATACAAGTATATAATGTTAGGAGTTATGAAGTGGCTGTTTAAAGGGAGAAGGTGTTTTAGGGATACAGATATGATCAGTTTGGGCATATTCTTTGAAATTCCACTACAATCTTTTTAAATAATATTCTTGTTATTCAGACTTGTAGTGAATGAAATCATACTTTTTTTTTCTATATTGTATTTTTAACCCTTAGTCCGATTGATCGAACCATGCGGTAGAACCACGAGGCCAGAAGCCTAATATTGGTGAAGATAAAACATCATGAGGAAACCAGAATTCCCGTGAGATATTTCTCTACGACATGTTAAGCCAAGTCAGATACACATGGCCACCATTATAAAATGTTTGCCATTACGTTAGATAATAATTATTAAGCACACTAAAAAGTCGAAACTAACCATAACAAATAGAAGTATGGAAGAAGAAGACACCAAATGAATTGGGATAAGGCCAGAGAATGTTGATGATTCTGAATGTGATTTTATTTTTGTCTATTGAAATAAACCTCTTTGGTCATAAACAACAATAATTCAACTTACCACATCCATTCTTCCTCACTCATCTACGCAAACCAACGGAGGCAGCTGCGTATTTCGCTTGGTGGACCGTCAATTTACACAACGTTGATTTATACAGATAGCGTGCAACGTTACGTAACGCGTATCTCACGCCGTATATACGTACAATTTTGTGCCATTATGACTCCGTTTGTGTGTGGACTGTAATGTTTTGCTGTGGTTTGTGTATGTAGAATTTTTTGGGGTATTTTTGTTGGTGATTTTTGGAAGTAGGTAATTTAATATACGAAAGAATTCTGTCGACTATTCTACGTTGAAGCGTTACGCGTGCTGTGACAGAAACAAGAAACAAAACTAAAAACAATTTGTTAGGAGTATGCCAGAAGAAAACACAAGGTGATTTGCAACGCGGCGCAGGCATGAAGCATTGTCGCATCGCATGTGCTTGGTTAAAATGTTTATTTATATAGATAGCGTGCATACGTAGCGCGTATCTCACGCCGTATATACGTACAATTTTGTGCCATTATGACTCCGTTTGTGTGTGGACTGTAATGTTTTATCGTGGTTTGTGTACCTAGAATTTTTTGGGGTATTATTGACGATGATTTTTTGTAATATTTGGAAGAATTCTATTGATAATTCTACGCTGAGGCAAGGATCACGGACAGCCGTTCAAATTTATCTTCAGGGTAAGCCGCGCATGTCTAGATTGGTCTGTGGATGGGTGACCACCCACTACATACCGAGTTTTACCTGTTCCTTGGAATGTATTTTAAGCCGTTGGTTCCAGCTGTCATTTGTAGATTTTTGACAGTCGTTACAGGTCTTACCAACAGGTATCGTTTCATTCAGTACTAACTGGGTTGTGGAGGTCAGATAGGCAGTCGCTTTCTGTAAAATACCTCATCATTTCAGCCAAAAGACGTCCACTGCTGGACATAGGCCTCCCCCAGGCGTCGCCACATTGACCGGTCCCGTGCGTCTCTCATCCAGCGGGTTCCTGCAACCTTGACCAGGTCATCGGTCCACCTAGTGGGAGGCCTTCCAACGCAACGTCTTCCGGTTCGCGGTCGCCATTCGAGAACTTTTCGGCGGTAAAATACCTGCTTATTGAATATTACTACACTGAAAAAAAAAAGTAGTTGCCACAATCAAGATTTGGTTTAGATTGACTAAGTAACTTGTTTGCATCTGAGCCTATCAAGCACAATGATCACAGCAACTACTTTTATTTGATTGAGATATCTTGTTTAGGGCAAACACGCAGCTTTATTAGGGTAAAAACCTTACTTGATAGCTGCAATCAAGTTGTATTTGATAAACACAACCAAGGAACTTATTTAGCGCAAACATTTAGCGCAAGATTTGATCAAGTTGTATGATTAATACAATGAATTGCAATGATAGATGCTATCAAGTCAAACCAACTTAATAAAGTTCCAATGATCTTTATTAAAGTAATCAAAATGCTTGATTGACACAACTAACTTACTTGGTTACAGTTAACATTTTTTAAGGGTAATCGAGAAACTTGTTTGGGCGTTCAATCAAGTGAACTAGTATTGCTACAATCATGTCGTGATGATCAACTTAACTAAGATTTTGATTGATCTAAACAAGATATCGTCAATCAAGCTAAAAAGTCACTTGATTGAATTGCATTTTTTTCAGTGTACATTCGGTTGCCGATGCTGATATTAAATTTCTGATTTATAATACAGTACAGAGGTACTGCTCCATTTAAATTTAAAATAATAATGAGTTGAGCACAAACGCATTATGAGTACGCAATAGTCTATTAACGCAGCTGCTACAGCACAATATCTAGTAATATTATAACAATGGATTCCACCACAAAGCCAGCACATTTCACCAATTTTGTATAGTTTTAAACCGTGTCCAATGCTCCGTTTAAGAGGATTAAAATTTACGTAATTTTCCACTAGTTATTTTGTGCACACAACATTTTTGATATACCAAAAATTGGGGGACTCGCGGTCGCCCGAATGTGAACAATATTATGTGAATAATTTATTGCCTTCTGCGTGGGTATGAATATAAAATATAGAGTGTTCTTTAATATAATTATAATAGTTATATTGATTACAGTGTAATGGGATTGAATAAATTAAGGGAAGGGAATGGTTAAAGATAAGGAAAAGTATGTGTCGGTTCGAATTCAAATAAACCTCGTAACAGACGAGACCCCCATAAGCTAGTTCTGGATATCCTTCCAAGACTAGCTAAATATAATAAAAGCTGTATTTCTATGTGTGTGCGTATTTAAAATAAGATACCAAGTAATCTAAAAATGTTAAAAGTAAGATCATTTAAAACTAAATTGTATGAATATTTGTGTAGTCATAGTTTTTATAGTCTCAAAGACTTCTTTGAAAATAAATGTTAAGTAATGTCTAAAAAAATTTGTACGCTTATCACTATTAAGCAAAAACATGTATGCTCTTGATTTTTTGTATTTTTTACCATCTCTTATACCATGTTTTTAAACAAATAAATATTATTCTATTCTATTCTAAAAGTTTCGTGTTGAGGTTTGTGTTGTTATATTTGTATAATTTCTAGGAATCACCATCTTCCTGCCCTAGTTCCATGTTACTTGGGGTCGACGCAACTAGGTTTTATTTTCCATTTTTCTTTATCAACCGTCACGATATCATTTACTCCTTTTCCTTTTATATAATTTCTCAGACAATCCATCCATCCCTTTTTCTTACGTATCATTTCTCACACAATTCATCTTTTCCTTGGTCTTTCTCTCCCTCTTCATCTATCAACATTTATAACCCGTTTTACGATAGGATTAAATGTGACGCCCTCAAAATATTGTGCTGATATATTGCATACTTCGATAGTGGCGATAAGCTTGGCTTTGAGGAGTGGCTAGAGAGGCACCGCGGTGCCTTCACCTTCCGTCTGACGCAGGTCCTCACCGTACACGGCTGTCTCGGGAGGTACCTGCACCGAATCAGGCGGGAGGAAACGCCTGGATGCTTTCATTGTGAAGATCCGCTGGAAGACACGGTGTAGCAAAAAAAGGGTCATGAAAGTATTTAAAGTAAAGTTATAATATTAAAAAACTTCTATATAACTTGTTTTTAGATAGAAAGTTAAAACTTTGACCCCCAATATCTCAGTAACTAGAAGGTACCCGGGTATGATCTAGAACAATCACAATGGCGAGGAGAACACGTGCCTTTCGACTTCATGATGGATATTTTTACGCCCACTATAGACATACTTGGTAGGTAATTACTATAATAAATATACAGTAAGTAAATTATACGAAGGAAGCTAGCTCATCATTTATTTATTCAAGAACTTAAACATTCCGGTACAAAATATTCACTTCGTAGGATTGATTCATGGCCGTTCCTCCCTAATTTTTGTAAAAGCGCCTTAAAGCGCTAAATCCTAACGTAATTTGCTAATTGTACCTAAAATATAGAGTGTATTTCAGCCAATTTCTTCTTGAACATCTTTTCTGTAAATATTCATTAGATAGATTAAGATCTGAAACAGAAATAGATAATGAATTTTATAGAACGTTCCAAGAACAAGGCAGATGCTAGAGAGACTTGACTAATTGTAAAAGGAAAACAAAAAATTCCAATCTGTCAGGAGCTTGTGTGGTGGATATCGACCTATCTCTTCTAACAGAGGAATCACCTGTGACCTCTTGTTATGCTTATAAAATCAAAATATTTTGTTTCCTAAAGGGCACTTATGAAACGTCGAGAAAAGATGCACGGTTCGGGTTGATCGTGTCCTGTAGAGAAGAAGTGATAAGAATTTAAGAAGAAGATTTAATCTTCTTCCTAAATGCTTTTAGGTTTCACAATAAAATGAATCACCGCGCCTGTGATCCGCTAATAAATAGGTAAAGGTGTACCTAATGGTACACCCACATTTCACCTGATATGTTTTAGTCCCTTTTAATAGAGGGTGACACCAACACCAAGGCATTCCCTTTTAGAAATTATCTGTTGTAAAATTACTTCTAACAAGTAATTTTGTAAGTTTTCCAATAAATTTTCAGTAGATATTGTTTTCTTCTTATTACAAAAGAAAAGTTATTAAATACTAGCTTATACCTTCGGTTTCATCCGCATTGAGTTCGGTAATTTTCCGACTTAATCGTCAACTGGCGAGCGCGAATCTCGCGAGCGCGCGCGTGTTGGCACTTTTCGATTTTGTCTACTTTTTTTGTCGTCAACTCGCGCGTCTATGTAAAGTACAGTCAAATAAAAAGAGATTGAAAACAAAAACTATTAACCCGTGAGAAGGCGCGCTATGAGCAATTGGGCTTATTCCACTTTTCCCCCCTGAGAAAATCCCCCTCAAGGGGGAAAACTGGACTCGGATGTAAAACATGTCCAGAAAGTCCCCTTGGCATTTTGAGTTATTCCACAAATCCCCCCTGAGAGAATACTTTGGGGTGGAAAACTGAACTCGAATGTAAAATCATTCCAAAAATCCCCCTTATCATTTTGAGTTATTCCACTTTTCCCCCCTAAGGTTACATTTTCAGACGGCATTGGCGTGGACAAGTAGGAGATGAGAAAAAAAGGATAGTAAAGTCCCACAAACTACCAGGACATCAGAAGTAGGCAGGAGGTATTGAAAACTGGAATGAAAGTTAAAAAAAAAGCATAGATGGTAAAGTCCCACCACAAACTACCAGGAGATCAGAAGTAGGAAAGAGGTACTTAATAAAAACTGGAATGTTTTTTTTTTTTTTAAAGCATAGATGGTAAAGTCCCACAAACTACCAGGAGAATAGAAGTAGGCAGGAGGTATTGAAAACTGGAATTAAAGTTTTTTTTTTATAAAGCATAGGTGGTAAAGTCCCACAAACTACCAGGACACCAGAAGTAGGAAGGAGGTATTGAAACCTGGAATGAAAGTTTTTTTTTTTAAAAAGCATCAAATTTCATAAAGTTTCTTATACATTTATAGTAGGTAAGTACCTAACTAAATTAAATTTGTTATAACGTTTTTGTAGCTGACTATACATTAAAACATCAAATTATATAGACGCGCGAGTTGACGACAAAAAAAGTAGGCAAAATCGAAAAGTGCCAACTCGCGCGCGCTCGCGAGATTCGCGCTCGCCAGTTGACGATTAAGTCAATTTTCCCACCGGATCGTGCTACCGGCATAAAAAGTATTATGTCTTAATGAATTTAAGTATCAAACATCCACACATTCTTATAAAATTTCGCATGTTTTAGAGATAAATAAATAGGATACTTAATTTTCTACTCACAAGGGAGCAACAAGAAACCAGCTAAGTACCGTACCAATAATCGTAACTTATAAGATAAACATGATTAATCCTTATTATAGCTAAGCGCTCCTTATGTCGGTAATAAGGATAACTCCTAATAAGCAGCAATTTGCCGCTTTTATATTAATAATTATATTATAGGGGATAAACAAAATGAAGATGCTTAATTTTTAATTATGATTATCTTCATTATGGAACTTGTTATTTTAGCCTTCAAAAATTTCTATCGGAAAGTTGTTTTTATAAAATCCTCTCTTTTTTGTTAGGTAACGGAATATTTTTTGTTAAAATAATATTTTAGGAATATAAAAGGTTGGTGTTGACGGGCACTTTCTTCTTTTTTATACAAAACTTAATTATTACGGAAATTTAACTCGCTTCTATAAAAATGTGTACTTACTATGTAGCGAGGAGTCTGTACACCTATGTACAGATCGTAGCTGTTTATGTACTATTGTTTCTGCCTACCCCTTTGAATATGGATGGCAAATAAATGCTTGAGTTTATGTATGTATGTATCTAGGTACCACAACTGTCTACTGCTGTCTACCTCACTACCAACATGGTAATTGTCTAAAAAATCTGTGAAAAAATATTTAACCAACCTATATTTTATGTTTATTACTTTTGTGTGAACTATAACTACATCAGCTCGTCATTAACAACACAAGCGACAAAAAAAAACAGCCTAAAATAAAACTCTCCCAATTTAAAGTACAAATCAACACCCAGATTACTCGAACAATAAGATAACACAGAAACAATTCCAATAAAACGTTAACACTGATTAAAATTCAACAAAAACGCCCATAAATAACGTTACCGAAGTAAAAAAACCAGAGACAAGACAATTAATCCCCACCCATCTGTATCCTAAAGCTGGGTGCACATTATTTGTTAAAAAAACGAACGCATAGGACCATAGGTACACACAGAAGCGAGCCTGTGGTCGCAATAAACTGAATTTATTATCAGTCCTCCGGTATTTTTATGCGATCGCAGGAAAGATTTGTCGTCGTCCCGTGATTTCCCCCGGGACCGTTGTGTTTAGTGATATTGTGTATGCGCCCTTATATTTCAATCACACGATTGGCAGTTTGGGACCTTGTTACCTGTAATCATTGGGTGGATGTTGTATTAGATATGTATGAACTGTTGACAGGATTGGTCAAAGTTGCTGATTCTCGAGGGGATGAGAAAGGAATGTCTGTTGAGGTTTTCATTTGTGGGACCAAATGGCTGGAACCATGATTTTACCGGTGTATATCCCAGGATACCCTGTAGATATTTCAGGATTTTCTTACTAACAGATTAATCTTTCTTTCAAGTTTAGCTTTCTGTTTATTAGCGTGTCGATGGCCTATTGGCTGAGCGGAAGGAAGTGTCAGACTTCTACTGACAAAAATCCACCCATGTTACTTCTTAGCCCTTTGGTTCCGGGTTCGTGGTATCTCTTTCGAACAACCCGCAGTCCCGACAGGCGTCGGCCCTTGCGGGCCCCTGCAATGTTGCTGACAAATGTATGAATGAGGAATCATAAACAATAACCTCAACACAATTCCTCACACCGTCTTTTCTTTGAATGGTTATTGTGAAACTAAAATCTTAATATTTCTTGAATATCCAAGTCTTTACGAAAAAAATCTTGTGAATACCTCACATATCCTAGGCATAATACATAGGTGTACTGAAACTGTAAACGTTACATAGCGAGTAGTTTCAAAACTGGACCCGCACAGGTTTCAATACAATTTGCCTTAAACCGATACATGTTCCCAACGCAGGTGTATACTGTGAACGTGAGACAAATTTCGACTAGGCATACACTTTCCAGAATGAGATGGCGGGTCTGACTTAACTCTTTTCGCAGTGATTGACGAACAGTAACACTGGCTAGGGATAAGTGAGAAGAGGAAAGGCAGGCCTTTGCCTTGCAGTGGGACACAAATGGCTAATCACAATCATCATAATGGTGATCTTTGAAAGCCTGGTCAAACTTGAGGTCGATGTCGAGAGTATTATAATGCAGAGAAAAGATGAATATGAATGGTCTTTTATAGTCATCTGTCTAGGCTTTCACTATCGGCTGCCAGTCTAAGAGGTTGAAGCTGAATACCAGTATTTTACAAGGAGCAAATGCCTATTTGATCTCCACAACCTAGTCAGTACTGGGTAACAGGATACACCTTTGATAAGACTGGTTCTCAAACTGGCGGGCAACTGACTAACTATAACAGCTGTCAAAGATCTACAAGAGAAAGCCGGGACCAAACGGTTCAACGTGCTTTCCGAGGCATGGAGGAATCTGTCTACGTAAGTGTTCGTCGATTTGAACACGATAAAAATGCTTTTACTTTTTTTTAAAACTTACCCACAGAAATCGTCCCAACTCCACAACACCAGTACCCACCCAACGATGCGTGCGTCCCTCAATCTCACGTGAACCAGGACAATCCGCTCGTCGTCTCTAAATGTTCGAGCGGGTCAAACAGCCCGGTTGCACGGTCAGCACTTTACGTAAACCGTGTCTGGGTATCAGCCTCAATACTGGACACCCTACGTATTTACTGATGTCAATTGAGACTTGAAGTGGTGTAGTCTTTAGATGGGTACTTTGTTTGATTCAAGGATGTTTAGGTGTGTCGATTCTTGCCTTTTCTCTACCCGTTTCTTTTGGTATACTAACAAGCCAGGTGGTTACTAAGGGCTTCGGCCGTCTACGAAACCGTAGTTTTGTAACTGTACCGGGGTTTCGTACAAAAAAAAATCTACATCGAAACTATATAGTATACTTACAAGGACAAGCCATTCCTTCATCGAAACCAGTTTCGAAACTGCGGTTTTGTAGACGGCCGAAGCCTTACAAAGTGCTATAGGCGTTGGCTCATAGATGAGACTCACTGATTTTGGGTCTGTGGATACGACTGCATTCAGTCAAATAGACTTTCCCCAGAATCGGTGAGCCTCGCGCTGCTTAGAATAAAATGTTACTAACACTATACTTACTATGTTTGTTGAAAGATCCCAAAAAAAAATCGAACAACCAATATTGTCACACTGCTATACCAAATTCGTTCACCCACTGTCTTGGCTACTGAATATAACTACAGAAAGATAAACAGGGTAGGAAACGACGATCGACTTTTTTAGAAGTTACCCAATAAAGCTTGTCCACATTCCAGCGTCCAATAACAGTTTTGTTTGTCTTATCTAGCGGATACGGCTATGTGGGGAAGTTCTTTACTTACATATTAGCTAGTATGGGGTTTGAGAAAATTGGTCTCTCTACGTAAGAAATACTTTAGGAACGCTTGCTTGGAATACTTATTAAACATTACAGTAAATTCATGTATATGACTAAAAAGAACTAAACCATTTGAGTTACTTTAGTAAAGTTAGTGTAATACAGTGCAGTGCAGTGAGTGCTTCGCTACGCTTAAAGAACACGAGAAAAAAGTGTCTTTCAACTTAATAGAGACTATAAGAAAAGTGCCAATGGACACATTCTTAATTTTTTAAGCTTTAGCAAATTAAATTAAATTTAAATTACTTATTAGCCTCCAGGTCTAGATTGTATTTGTATGAGTAACCGTTTATTAACGAGTACTTCATAATGAAAAAAAAAAAAAAAAATTATGATGACGGACATCTACCTAGCCTTTTCCTAACTATGTAGCGGTCAGCTTTTAGTCAAACAGTAGTGAAACATCAGTATTTTATGCTGGTCGCCTGCTCTGATTTTCACAATAAAGTTATTGAGTAACACGATATCCCTTTGTTCAAAGAGTCAGACCCCGGGCTTTTAATACCCATAATGACTTTCAAAGTTCGACAAGCGACATACGTTAGAACCCCCACTTGTAGAAGAAACCAATTTTTGTTGACTATACTTACTTGATTTCAGAGGTAGCTACAAAGAGATCTCTGGGTACATCATGAACGGCAAAAACTTTGCAAAAACTTTTGAAATCTGCTAAACCGTTCACAAAATCTAGGTGTTCATTACAAACGCATCAAAACTCTCGTCAGATCTACATAAATACAATTTTTTTGAGAAAAACATAAAATGTCATATTCCAAAACACTTATTCGCCTTAAAAAATATATCTCCCTAAATTACCCAACAATATGACATCACAAGTGCCTATAAGACAACTTACACATCTCAATTACAACGAAACGAAGCAGCGTCGGCTTTTAACCGTCTTTCAGCTAAAGGGGTTGTTCCGTACCCCTAGTTCCGGCCGGACGCGATAATTTCAGCCTCTTTTGTGTCCGCCGGACAAACAGCTCGACTGATGTTCAAAATGTATGGTAATAACGGAAATGTTGTATGTTCTTGAAGCTGGTCGCTTGTGCTTTTGTTCCAGTTCGCATCTTGCGTTTTTGTTTTTTTTTTTTTTTGCGGAAGGAGGAAAGAACGGGGTTTTTAATTTAAACGGGAGATTGTATATTCTGAGCTGCAAAGACTTTTTGGCGCTTAAAATATTTTGACATGTTACATAGTTATCATGTCTGCAATCCCCAAAGGGAAAGAGAGCTTTCTTGCGTCACCTCGTTGGTTTAGTGGTCGCAAGCGCGAGTGCTTAGCAAGAGGTCCTGGGTTCGATTCCCGGGTTGAGCATGGAGCCAGGATTCGTGCCAGATTGATGGTAATAGGCTCGCCCCCTATTACAAGGGGCTTAAACATAACTAGCGAAATACGGGTGTACGTAAATTTATTTCAGATATCCATTGAATAACAGGAGAAATCAAAATGCTATGTTCTTGGGTAGATCACATTTCGAAATCTTCGCACACAACACGAGAAATCGAGGAGAGATCCTGCAATTTTTTTAACTTAACTTAATTACTTTCAGAATAAACCAAGCAAAAATTGTTATCTTTATATCAAAAACATTTTAAGAAACAAAACAGTACGAAAGACTACTTTTAAGAGCAAGTAAACACTTGCACCGTTAGCAAAAAAAAGATCTTTTAAGAGACAAACTTAGTAATTTATCTTGGCTGTTTAAGCTTCACGGAGTTTTTGTTTCGGCTCCATTTTAATTAGTTTTGCTGGCTGTACCGTCCGTGAGATTTAAAAGTAATAAAATTATTTGTCTCTTACATTTTTCGTATGGACTTGTTTAGATTTTTCCGGTTTTTTCAGGAATAAGAAAACAAACAGTGTTTCTCTTTAGGTATATATATATTGCTCGTTTTCTGTGAAAAAAATTCAAGAAATTAATGTGTTTCTGTTTCTCTGTACCAGAAACTTTTATTTTTATTGTCCTTTTATTTATAAGAAGTCGGATTTACTTGTTGTATTTTTCGGAGGTAAGGTAAATCTTGAGGGTTGATAACCTTTTCAACCTACGTCAATTCGTTGTTACTAAAATAGAAATCGAACCGGATGTCTTCATTACCAATATACTTTGGGAAAACCATTGATTTATTCACCATTCCGGAAAATCATTCGTAGTATACGTAGGTTTAAATAACCTATGTTCCCGAAAATTTACCCAAAATTCTCACTCCGAATAGAAAAACTGCCTATAAACTTCTTGGGCAGAGCGAAGGGGAGTGTCAGACTTCTACTGACTAAAAACCAAACCCATGTTCCTTCTTCGCCCTTGTGTCGGAGCCGCGTTTTCCTTTCGATAATCCACAGCCCCGACGGGTTAGGTATTAACCTAATAATACAATGTTGATGGGCACATACAAAATACCTAGTCCGTTATCATTGGAAGATCGCCATATTAGATTGAATGAGGTCACTTAACTTACCATGCATAGTAATCGAAATTAAGATGATTCAAAATTCAGTTGCAAGATTTCTCTTATACAAACATAAACAACAGCATTATCTTTCTCCTACTTAAATTAAAGGTTGTAAAAAATCACCCACCACCAAGGACGTGGCCTCGGCACAAGGGCTAAGAAGGAACATGGGTTCGGTTTTTAGTCAGTAGAAGTCTGACACTCCCCTTCGCTTTGCCCAAGATCGGGGGGGGGTCATTTGATGATTTTCCACCCACCAAAAAAAAAAAAAAAAAGGTTGTAAAAAATACCTACACATAGCCGTGTCATAGATTTAAAATTCAATACCTTTACAAAACAATTGAAAATGATATAAAACCGCCCCAAAACCAGTAAAACACAAATCATTCACTACGAAACAACGTATATAATTAGTATTAAAATAACAAAAACACACAACACCATATTCCTTATTAACATATTAAAATTGGATTTTAAAAACCTCTAATTTTCCAAGCCGTCGCCCCCACTTTTGTGTTGAGTTATAAACGTTGGGATGAAAACCGAAATGTATGTATTTTCCTTGTTAAAATTATTGTGATTTTCAAACGAAATAAAGCAGTCCGTAGTCGGTTTTATTAATTTCCTAGTGTTTGTTATAAATGTTGAATATGAGATGATAGTAGATATTAATTTGTTATCTGAATTAGTACTTCGTATTGGGAAAATTACAGTTGACTATTGGGCGAATTAAATTATAACATTGTAGAATACAATCACGAGGTATGTTGGCGTGTATGGTCAGATTTATTAATATGGACGAAGCAAAACGGGCATGTAAGGGTCATAACTGGTCTTAACCACCAAAAAAAAAGCAGGTGGCCTTCTGTGGTTTCTAATCCTCCAAAATAATAAGTTTATATCATATAAAACCCATAATTTTGTTTAAAATTTGAAACTCGTATGTTTTATCTGGATACAAGCATATGAACGCAGTTTCAGTAAAACTTTAACACATGCTCGTCTTAACATAAAGCTCGAAAATTTACAGCAACAGTCATTATCTTTACAAATCAAAATAATGACTCACAAAATTATACAAATCTGACGAACTATGTACTCGATGTAAGGGATATCAGAACCCCGTCGGGGCTGTGGAACCTGTCGGGGCTGTGGACCCCGTCGGGGCTGTGGATTATCGAAAGGATAACGCGGCTCCGACACAAGGGCGAAGAAGGAACATGGGTTTGGTTTTTAGTCAGTAGAAGTCTGACACTCCCCTTCGCTCTGCCCAAGAGCGGGGGAGGGGGGGGGGGGGGGTTATTCGATGATTTTCCACCCACCAAAAAATAAAAAGGGATATCAGAACCGAAACTTTAACCGAGAATGAATGATTCAAGATCCTGTCATTGTACCAACCCGAGATCCTCGAGTTTTTCTTTCAGGAATATCTCAGTAGCAGCTTGATGGCAATAGGGTCGCTCCCAATTATATGAGACTTAAACAAATAAACATATCCGGTAAAATGTTTGAGTTCTATTAGGGTATATTTCAGCCTTACCCTTCGGGAATTCCAGGAAGATCCCAAAACTCATAATCCAGTTTATTTGTCAACTCATCCGCAGGTTTACCACGAAAACATTAATTAAACCAAATACATACCTACTCATTGTACAGGTTTTCAAAGGGCAGGTTTAAAATAAAAAGAAACTCCCTAAGCCCTATATATCCCAGCCATTTTTATGGTCACAAACTGGCAAAAAGTTCCTCCCAGCTTCGTTTAATGAGAGCGGACGAGAATGTATGCTTAGTAAATAATGAGACTACTTAGAATTTGGACCTAACGGTGTGTGAAATAAGAGGTTTTATTCAAGCGCGTGGTGCTTTTATTGTGTTTCGGCAGAAAATACTGCGTTTTTTTCTTTGTGATGAATTGTGTATGTGTGAGATGTTTTGGAAGAAAAACAAAAGAAAAACTGTCTTGTGGAATGCCTGAAACTCGCCGGAAAATGCATAATGGTAATATTGCGTGAATCGTTCAGCTTTTGTTTTAAAAATGATCTTTAACTAGTTATTTAAGAGTGCTAAATCTTTATTGATTGATTAATTAATTTGGTATGCATCTTTCAAAGAAGTTCACAATTATTTAGAATTATATCAGCAGTATTCTCAAGAACTGTCTGCCTCAGGTCTAGTGGTCGTGACTCCTGTCGTGATTCCCGGGTCAGGTAAAGTGTTACTGTGCTTTTCCATCAAGAGTTTCTCAGTTTCAGCTACAGACACTCTCGTGAATTTATTGCCCAACAAAAAAAATGTCGATACCCAGCAATCATTTTTGGCGTACCTAGTTGCCTGTCGGCTCCGTTTACAGCTTGTACAGCAAATGTGAAACTCTCTGCCGGCATCAGTGTTCCCTCCTAAATTTAGCTTCATACACCGCACCCATCGCTTTCATCAGCCTTGACAGAGGTCAAGCGCAGACCCATTCTCCAAAAAAAAGGAAGTCATAATATTTTTTTACCATAGTCCCCACTGTCAGCGTCCATGAAAAGAGCACTTTGTCCAAGCACAGCGTTGTGGTCACAGTTTTTACGCTCGCTACGTAAAGGGCTAATTAGAAAGTTAGATTTTTATAATGAAAAGCATTATTTCTGCATATTCAAAGCTTTGTGATGTTACTAATTGTTTGCCCTCGTTTGAGGTGTTAGCAAGTTTAAGTGAAAATTTTTGCTCGTCGGAAAATAAAACCTTGTGTACTTCGAGTTTGTATGTGATTAGCGTCTAATTGTATAAGGTTCAGTTTTCTGTGTGAAAGTGGATTAAAGGTGTACGACAGTGTGAGGTTTTTAGAGAAAACTTTTAGATAACGAGGGTAATTGTTTTAATAACAAAGTGTTCTGATATGGAATTTACCAACGAGCTTATTACCAGTTACTTATTTGTTTATCTTTTCTTTGTTTACACTTTTGTTTCTTTACTAATGTTATCGTCATTTTGTTCACTTTGGCACCAGTATCGTCAGTAATCTCTGTCTGTGAAACTTCCTCACACTGAACTCAAGTATTAAGCACCTTTTTTTTTTTTTGGTGGGTGGAAAATCATTGAATAATCCCCCCCTCCCCCGCTCTTGGGCAGAGCGAAGGGGAGTGTCAGACTTCTACTGACTAAAAACCAAACCCATGTTCCTTCTTCGCCCTTGTGTCGGAGCCGCGTTATCCTTTCGACAAACCACAGCCCCGACTGCTTGCTGACATCTCTTTGAGGCGCGCGTGGAACACGTACGCGCCGCCGAAGTATTAAGCACCTGAAACCACCCTCCAATTCACAGTTCTAGATAATCATCTAGAATTTGATTGATCAACTCCTAAAAACACATGATTTAGTGAAGTGTCTTCGAAAATGAGAAGCGGCGCCCGTAGTGGGGAGTATTGATGTTTTTTTTATTCGAGTAAAAAGAGACGGATAGCTTAAATTTTAATAGTTTACTTAGTCACTTCGATTGACGATTTTAACACAATGTAATAGGGAGCGAGCCTATTGCCATCAGTCGGACTCAAATTCAGACTCTGTGGCTAATAATGAGAAATTCCTGATCCAATTTGTCCTACCTGGGAATCTAACCCAGAACCTCATGCACAATAATCGCGCTTACGACCATTAGACCAAACTCCAGTATTCAACACCCTTTAAATCACAGATCTTTTATTTGATGGATCAGTTCATCAAAACGCTTGATTCAGTGAAGTGAGTTCGGAAATGAGGAGCGGTGTCCGTGTGTAAAGTAATGATATTTTGTGTGGCTGTAGGTGGCAACTCGAGGGAAATCAATGGGATGTCTCTAGTTAAGTATGTGGAGATACACGGATTTCATTATGTGCGACTAGATGAGTTGTCGTTAATGAAGACGAGATAGTATAGTATCACGTGGGGGATATTGATGCTTTCTTGGTTTGATTAAAAAGAGACTGTTGGCTTAAATAGTTTATTTAGTCCCTTATATTATAACATAACATAACATAACGTATGTTATTCTCGAAGTGTATGGCAGAGGGTAAACCTCTCACACTAACACGACCACACATGAGGTGTAGTACAACTACATTTAGCAATTTTCATTGGCAAGCCCATAGTTATCAACCGAGTACAAATCCAAACTCCGTGGCTGCTACAGGGAAACTCCTAATGGAAAAATTGAGTAAAGAAGCTTGACAATTTCCAAAAAAAACACTTACAGAAAAGTTCCGTAAATAGAAAATAAAGTACTAAAAAAATATTTTCGTCAATTTATGTGAATTAAAATTGTTTGGAAGCTCAGGATTTTTGTGATGCGATTTATATATCAGGAACACGACTTTATCATCATTCTTCTGTTCCTCCCCAATTTATATGGGGTCAGCACGGCATGTCATCATCTTCGCTTCTTATTTATTACTCTTTATTTTATCAGCCACATCCTCTCATCTTCTTCTTCAGGCATAAAACTTTTAAAAACATTTTTTATTTAATGTTGTGCGGGACTAAACTAACAAAAAATGTAGTTCTCTCAAAAAGAGGTTTCGCTGAGTGTGTCACTAACGTAGTCTTTTCTGTTTAGGTAGGTATAGACAACCTTCAAACAGGCGTTCTTTAAAAAAAAACTGCGATTCAAATATAGGACACATTGTACGTCTCCATGTCAATACCGTCAATGTCAGGCCAGACCTTACAAAAAAAGTCTTTCACTCACAATTCCACTCCAGATTTTAATTCCACGTCTTAAAAGGAACAAGTAGGTACTCTTTTCACGTAGGTACCTACCTATTACGCACACCGCGTGCCAGCCTCCTGCTAAGGCTCAATTTACATTGGCACGGTATAGAAGAGAAGCGATTTTGAGTACAAAAACTGTACATTTATGAACTTTATGGCAAGTGTGTAACGAACAAAATACATAGTTGCTAACAGTGGAAGTCCTCGAGAAGGCGTGAGAATTCTTCGGAAGGCCCGTCTTGTTTTTGGCACATACTAATAATATGTCCCGTGTATGTTTAAGATATGAAATAAACATAAAGTTTAGAATATTTTATTAGGTTCCGTTACAAAAAAATTGTTAAAATTTCGTTACGTTGCAATGTAAATTGAGCCTTACGCACACCGCGTACCTTGCTCCTACTTAATACTGATTGCTTTCCCCCGAACAGGGATTACGGCGCGTAATTTACCCGTTACTAGATTAAACCAGTATCAACCGGTATTATCGACTTTTTCGGATACGCGTAACGAGAAGAGTTTGGAATTAGATATTCCGTCGTGTATCACTTTATATGATTTAGGGCATGTATGGTTATTGGATTTTTTCGGGGTTTAAGTCCTTTATATTTTTCTTTAAGCAACCGTGGTGGTTACGGTTCGTATTCTTAAGATAGAGAGGTATTTGCCTAACTGTAGGAAAAATTTACAGGTTTTTATAGGCACATCATAATAGGGGATCGGACTGGATCAAGTTAATTTGATTCTGTTTAGTCCGTAAGTTAGATAATCGAAAAATATTGAATACGTGTTTTTTGTTTAAAGTTTCCTTGGAATGGCACCAAAAATTTTTAACCAACTTCCCAAATCAATAAGAACATTAAGGGATTCTAATACGTTCAAAAAATCCCTCCATAACTTTTTAATTAAAAAACCATATTATTCTATCAATGAATATTTAGAAGACAAAAAGTGAAAAATGTTTTTATTTTATTTACATTCTTTTACTTTTATTAGCTTTAGTTCGTAAGTTAGTTATTAGCCGTATAACACTTTTATTGTTCTTATTTATTTTAAGTAACTAGGTATATCCTTTAAAAAATGTTTAAACTACCTACATTAAATAATGTGTAGACATTATTTGTATGCCTTGCAAGGCAGCACATAGTGATACTATATATTCTTTTGATAACACCTGATAACTCTTTTACATATGTGTCACAAATAAAGATTTTTGAATTTGAATTTGTTTTATCAAATCAATAAAAAATGACGAATTTAAAACGCGTCAAAGATCTTGGAGTGGGGCTTGAAACGTCACTTGTGTCGTCAAAATGTACTATCATATGACGTCACACGAGTTTTCAAAGCACTGTATCGTCTTCATTTTAAGTTCACGTAAAAAAAGAAAAAATACGTGTCCAATAATTTTTGGAAATCTATCTGACGGACTAATTAGTTTTTTTTTGTCCGATCCCCTATTGGTTATACTTGGAATGTCTGAAGAGCCTTATACTGATCATATCGTTAGCCTGCGTCACCACACTGCTGGGCCAAGGCGAGATTCACGAGTTGTTTTGATCTAGGGGTTACTGGTCGTTGATTCCAGTCCAGCTCGTACTGTTGTCTTCGTTGTCGTTGTCATGGTAAACCTCAGAAGGTTTACCATGACGCCTTCTGGCTTTGCCAGGAACCAGACGGTAGCTATTTTGGCCCACAGCTCATTTAGCATGGCGCTGACGTTGATTTTTGAGCAACTACTACGTACATTATACAGTTTTTTTGTGTTTTGGAGCGAACCTACAATGATGATGCCATGATACCTAGATTGAACACTACAATGCTGCGTTCCATGTCACGTTGGCAGACCTTGAGTTTGGACTTGAACCTGTCAAATAATCCTATTGAATTAATTTATATTTTAGACAGTTTTCAAAATTACCTACGGCTGATTGTCTCGGCTTAAATCTCTCTTTTTCTCATCAATCAGCAGGACGTACTTTATGTGAAGAGGATGATAACTATTACCTACGTTTACCGATCCGTCTGATATGCTTAAGTAGGTACTTATTAAGGCAATGACTCCATTGTTGAGTGGTTAACTAATAGAAATGTGCGATAAGTTGCTAATAATAGACTGAGGATAACATCCTCTCACTTCTTTGACAGTAAACAGACAAGGAAAGAAAGTGTCAACCTTAGTCCGCTGATCTGGAAATCTAGGGGCACAGCAACAGTCGACCAAAAGAAACGGTAGAAATTGTGTTCATAATTGCTATTTACAAGTTTTTACATGGAACGACTGCCTATCTGACTTCCACAACCTATGCTAGTACTGAACAATTTATGATACCCTGTTTACCTGTAAATACTGTCAGAGATCAACAAGTGACAGCCAGAACCTACAGCTGATGATACTCAGTATTTAATCGGTGTTCAGCCATCCACAGAGTCACAGACCAATCTAGGCAAGTGCGGCTTAACCCAAAGATTTAAAAAAAAATATAATAAAAATAAATAATATTATATATTTTTTTTATTTGTTTTTTTTTTTAGATTATTAATTTTTGTTTATATTTGTTATTTTATGTGTGCAATAAAGAATAAAAATAGGAATTTATCTGAGTGCCTTATAATCTAGCCACGAGCTATGACGTGTGATATCTAATCATACAATTATATATCTGTTGTCTTCTGTGCTACACCAATGCATCCTGTTCATATATCTAAGCATGATCTGCCTGTTAATATTTTGATAAAAATGAGTCATTTCTTTATTAAATTTCTTGTATCTAGGGATTAAAGTTTCAGTCGCAATTTCTCCGCTATCATGTTTTTATCGTATCTGTCATATGCAATGTATACAACTATGATTCATGGTATATCCTAATACGAAGTGAGTCAAGCTGAAAATCCCCGAACGAATATTCCTGTTAGTCATAGATTGTATGTTATCATTTGGACATGAAATATTAGCCCTACTTTGTAAAATTCCTTCAATACAACGTAAACAACATTATCTTCGATCTAGAAATTTCATTAAAATAAATTGCAGGTTTTTACCCACGACGGAACGGAGACGGTATATGCGTTTGGGGTGAGAGGTTGTTTGTTTGTGTGTTTGTGCAAATACATGTTGCCATTTTTCTCCAAAACCACTAGTCCGATTTTGATGCAGTTTTCAGTTATGGGTTCGGGTTTGATTGGTGCATGTTCTTAGATAAAAAAATAAAAGTAAAAAGTTTAAAATGAAAAGCAAAATTAAAAATTTTGAATAATCCCACGACGGTTAAAAATTAATTGAAAAAAGGATAAAATAACATAAAACACCCACCACCCACCAAAATAACAAAAAAACCCAAGAATGTCTGTCGGAACCTGAACATTGCAAAACTATAGTTCATTTAATGGCAGCCCCCGACGGACATTCTTGGGTTTTTTTAAGGCGGGTGTTTTATGTTATTTTATCCTTTTTTACCCGACTACGGCGAAGCCAAAAGGAAGGGTAATGATGTTGGCAGTCTATTTCAATTAATTTTTAACCGTCGTGGGATTTTTCAAAATTTTTAATTTTGCTTTTCAACAGATAGCTGTTTCTGGGTTCAATGCTTGCTTAGCTATAAAATAAGTGTTTGCAGAATCATCATCATTCTCCTGCCCTTATGCCAATCTATTTGGGTCGGCGCAGCATGACTTCTTCGTCCATACTTATTTTTATTTTTTATTATTATAAATTGGCTTGCTCTTGACTTCAATCTTGCCCTAAGGGCAGAGATGATGTCGAAGATGGAACGAGCTTACCCAGTAGAAGCCTGTTTACTCGCGACTTAAATAGATTAGGGTTATATATGTACTCGAAAAAAAAAAACAACCGACTTCAAAAACACCAAAAAGTGAAAAATAAACTTCAAAAGAAAAGTCAGCTTCTGAAGTCGGTGACATTTGTTTGTTTGATTTGGCTTTTTTTTGCCACCAACTTCAGAAGCTGATTTTTCTTTTGAAGTTTATTTTTCACTTTTTGGTGTTTTTGAAGTCGGTTGTTTTTTTTTTGCAAAAACGTTTTTTATTTTTTCATTTTTAGTTGTGTATCTTATAGAAATATTTACTATGAAACCTATGCTTGTATAGCGTCAGAAAAAGCACGAAACACGTAATACGTGCCTATGTTTGAGGGTTGCCCTCGATTTTTCTGGGATTCCATCACCAGGATCTGGTTTCATATAATGGTACCACTCTTGAAATATCTCCGTTCCAAAAAAAAAAGAATCATCAAAATTGGTTCATAAACGACGAAGTTATTCGCGAACACATATAAAAAAAACGAACGAAAAATGTTCATAAATTGTAAAGAAATGGTCATAAAATGAAAAATACTGGGCCAAACCATGCTAATTTTTTATGGGACCAAATGGCAACTATTGCGCATCAAACTAAAAAAGAATCACGTAAATCGGATCATAAATCGCAGCGTAATCGGTGTACATACATAGAAAAAAAAAAAACATACCGATCGAATTGAGAACCTCCTCCTTTTTGTGAAGTCGGTTAAAAACCGACGCAGGCAGGGAATTCCACTCCTTGGCTGTGCGCATAATAAAGGACTTAGCAAAGCGCTTTGTTCGATTGTGTGGAACGTCGACTAGGTATCTTAATTCTCTTTTACTCATCATCTCAGCACTGCCCACCAGAGACTAAAGAGCAGTAACAGCCCTTTTGTGATTTTTCGTTTTATTAGTGATTCTGAAAGCGGGTTTCTTAAGCTTTCTATTGAATTAACTTACTTATTTCTAAGACTATTAGAATGGTTTTTATTTAACAGTTTTCACTTACTGCAAACGAAAAAAATTAACAATTTGGCGTGATTTCCCAACTAAAATACAGTATAAATTATACTGCAGATTAAATTTTAAGGTTTCCTAACTAAAATGCAGTAAGCAATATAATTTTACAGTTCTTTAGATAGTTTTATATTTCTGGAAAAAAATTAAAAAAAAAATTAATACGCAGTAAAATTTACCGCCATACAAGCTATTTTTACTGCAAATTAAGAAAATACAATTTATTGTCACGAACTCCCAACTAAAATGCAGTAAAATCAAAGCTTGTCGCATTTTAGTTGTGAATACTTAACATTCTTTTATCATTATAAACTGACTAACACGCAGTAAAATACAGCATTACTGCAGATTAGTTTGGATAGCATAATGACACAGATATGATTATTCCTAGCTAAAGTGCAGTTAATGAAAATATTAAGAGAAAACTGTCAAAGGAGGTTGTGCATTCTGCGCAGGGTCCTTTATTAATTAGATGTTTTTTTTTATTTTTGATATGTAAATTTTACATAAGTGAGTTGAATTATTGTGATTAAATAATAATAATTACATCTGTTTCAGTGTCTGCCAACGTACACAACCAGACAAAGATTTTAATATAAGAATACACACTTGCAATAATAATAGCAATAGTTGTGACTGCTCGATAATCAACAAAGTGCCTTATATTAAGTATCTAGGTGTTATCGTGGACCAGAGACTAACTTGGTACCCACACATTGAGCAGGTTGCAAATAGAGTCAGGAAGCTAACCTGGATATTCAAAACTCTCAGATATGTCGTCCCTAAGACCACCGCTAATCATTCAGGCCACCAAAAAGACTTCCTTAAAACGATTTATGTCGCGCTAGTCCAGTCAGTACTTTCATATTGTATACCTGTCTGGGGTGGCGCAGCAAAAACGAAATTTCTAACGGTCGAAAGAGCACAACGCGCTCTTATCAAGTGCATGTATTTTAAAAGACGGAGATATCCCACTGAAGACCTGTTTCGACTTAGTAACCTGCTCTCAGTAAGGAAACTTTACATTATGCTAATTATATTAAAGAAACATAAGTCTCTTTCCTATGATTCTAGCATACTCTTAAAAAGAAGGAAAGACTTGATATTTAACATACCCAGGACAAGGACTTTACTGGCCAGTATGCAATATAACAAACGATCTGCTGCGCTGTACAATAAAATCAATAAATATATTTATATCTATCCCAAAAACTCCTATGACACTAAAAAATTAATAATAGAATGGATACAAACCCTTACTTACAATGATACCGAAACATTTCTGAAACCCTGACACATTAACATACTCACACTCACTTACTCTCTGGCACACCTACCATATAGGCTACACACTCTATTACTCACATGTACACACACACACACACACACACACATACATCACACCCAGACCCAGTCATGCATACTTTTGATTTTACGAAAAGATCTGTTTATATCATGTTTTTAATTTTAGTAATTAAGCTTTAGCATAATAATTATATTTATATTTTTGCTATTTGTATTTCACGTCTTGATATGGAAGAGCGGACTCTCCTAATACAGGCACTATCTGCCTAAAAGGAGAATCCAATCACAAAATTTTGTTTAGACCTAAATTTGTTTTACCAATAAACTATTTTATTATTATTATTATAAGAAATAAACGGTCTTTAAAATGTGAACTAGCTATTTTTCTTACTGCACTAGTAAATTGAACACTTTTTTCTTAAAAAACTAACTAAATAGCAGTATTTTTTTGACCTTACTGCATGTTAGTTGGGTTTCTTGACAAAATAACTGATCCAAACGCAGTAATAGGGCTTTTTGCTGCATTTTACTAAGTTTAAAATGGTATTTTTTACAAAAAAGGCTATGCAGTAATAGGCACCAAAAAGAATAAATGGCCATAATAAATTCAGTTATTAAGATACATTTTTTTTTATTGCTTTAACGTGTGAACCTATGCCTTTACAACCTTTCTGCATTCAAAGTTTTTTGCTTATACATTCTGTTGATTTTTTAAAATCAATTCTTAACTTTAAATGCGTTTTACTCGAAATCGTGATTTTGCTGTTACTGCACTTTAGTGTATGGTGGGCAGAGCAGGAACCTCCCTTCCAGCCATATCATCCTTCACACAGTTCATCCATCATTTCGTTGGTCTTCCTCTACTCTTGTAGCCATCTACATTCATACTCAACATTTTTCTCATTCCTTCGCATAAATGAAAATTTCAATAAGTGTTCTAAGAATAATATCTATCTTCTAACTATCTATCTTCTATATAATATATATATATGAAGTCCTGACTGACTGACTGACTGACTCATCCCTCCTGAGCCCAAACACTTGGACCTAGATAGCTGAAATTTTGCACAGAGGTTCCCTTTATAATGTAGACAAGGAACAAGGAAGGATTTTTCGAAATTCAACCCCTAAAGGAGTTAAATAGGGGATGAAAGTTTGTATGGAAAATCGAAAAGAAAATCGAAAACGATTTTCCATACAAAACTATAGGCTCATTGGTCAAGTGGTCGCAAGCGCAGCTGTTGAGCTTGTTTGGTCTCTTGGGTTCGATTCCCGGGTCGTTCAAAGGTTTTTTCATCAATAATTTCTAAGTAGCAGCCACGGACACTGGATTTGTGACCTGTTGATGCCAATAGGCTCGCCCCCTGCTACATGGGAGTTAAACAGTACACACAGGTACAGGTACAACTCTGCCAAACCTTTCGAGAATTACAGGCGTGATGTTATATTACAGAGTTAGCCTGCCTGAAAGAATGTATTAAAATTACTTGGAAGAGCAGAACCGGTTAAATAAAACATCCTTTAACAGCATTCAGACTGTCATCTGATAACAAACAAGCCATTTAACAAATTAACCAAACCGTACTACATTAAAACGCTAAACCAACAGTAAATAAAGTACTAAAAGAACATTAATTCAAACCGACCAATCCAAACACTTCACAGTAAGTTTTCAACGCGCAATGTAAGCAAATAAAACATAATTTTAATAAAGTGGGCAAACGCCATTGCCAACTTAATAAGCCACAGCGATTTATGCTTTCATAACATAGCCTGGTTACGGAGATGTACGAATTTAGTCGGAGGTGCGCGAGTGCTGTTGCTTCTTTTTACCCGACTACGGCGAAGCCAAAATGAAGGGTAATGATTTTGGCAGTCTATGTATGTATGTTCCACCGTAGCGCCTAAACTACCGAACGGATTGAAATAAATGAGGTGTCAATAGATTCGTAACAATAGCCCGGGTGACATAAGCTATATAAATTTTATAAATTCCTTTTATGGCGGAATTTAAATGTCAAAAACTTGTCTCAAAAATTATTAATTTGAGATAATCATAGCAAGTTTGGTATCAAATGAAAGGTCTTGGCGAGCACATTACAAATATGTATTATGTTATAGTTTAAGCACACACAAAAATAAAATTCAAATAAAAAAATTAAGTTCAAAAATCTAAAACCCGACTACTAACAAAATCGCGGTCTTAAAAGTAGAAAACAAGAAAATAATTCTTGTCTGATATTCTTCGTAGTTGCATGCCACCTCGCTAATGGCAATTAGCAGCTGATTTCTGTATCAATGAGAATGCCATGAAGGAGCATCAGGTGTCAGTGGCATGCGACTACGAAGAATATCAGACAAGAATTATTTTCTTGTTTTCTACTTTTAAGGCCGCGATCTTGTCATGACCGACCCATAGTCACACTAAACTACCACATCAGTGTGACTATGGTTAATTATATCCAACTACTACTATAATTATATCCAACTACTGATCCGTAGTCACACTAGTATGACTATGGATAATTTAACCTGATTCGTAGTCACACTGGTGTTACTACGGCTGAACCGTAGTCACACCAGTATCGTAGCTTTTGGTCACGTCACTCATACATGCAACGCATGTACTCCATGACGCGCGCTCGCTTCGCTCGCATATTAAATAACACTAATATCTTCTGTCCCCGAAGTGCCGGGCCTCCGCCGGCCTCCTTCGTCGGCCTACGGCCCGGTGCCCATGCCGCCCATAAAGGATACTGTCGCAAGACGGTGATTCATCCACTTAGCGGACGACTAGCAACAGCCTATAATTTTGGTTATTCATCCGGGTGTGACTACGGATCACACCAGTGTGACCACGGATCAGCCGTAGTCACACCAGTGTGACGACGGATCAGGTTAAATTATCCGTAGTCACACCAGTGTGACTAAGGATAAATAAAATTAACCATAGTCACACTGGTGTGGTAGTTTAGTGTGACTATGGGTCGGTCACTGATTTTGTTAGTAGTCGGGTTTTAGATTTTTGAACTTAGTTTTTTTATTTCCCAAAGATTTTATACATCATCACGTTTGAGTCGGTTTCCATACACATCGGATGCAGTGGAATACCAGTATTTTGCATGAAGTAACAGACAATCTGACTTCCACAAATTCTAACTGGATAACACATTACTCCATGGTAAGACTAAGTTGCTAGGCTTTTGATTACTCGTAACGAATGTCAATGTTTAACGTTCAACCAGAAAATCATTTTCCAATAATTTTCCTTTCGTAGATATTAAACCGTGACTAATTTTTGTACGTTTGCTAGACTTGTATGAGAAACTTTTGTCTAGTAATGAGACACCTGGTTCAAAGTACATAGATAACAGTTATCTTATCAAAATATCATAGCTTGAATAATATTTTAATGATGATAAATGCTTCCGCATTGATTCCGAAGGTCTTATTTGGTCTGTATGACTGCGCACTATGACTTCTTTCATGCCTCTCTAATAAGTTATCATCTCAGCAGTCACCCACTTTCTAGCATAACATCATAATCATCATCATCATCAATTTTTTGTGCCTTTTTTCATGTTACTTGTGGTCGGCGCAATGCGCTTAGTCTTCCTTTCTTCAATGTCAGAAGCATCACGCATTCCCTCCATCAATCATCACAAATGGTTTACTAACAACATAAGCGTAAAAAAATCAGCAGTGCTAAAAATAATACCACATCCAAACCCTTTCTACATTCATAGAAGCAGCTCGCATCAGCAACATCATCGCAACAGCTCGCATCACTCTTTTAGTCGCATGGTCGTCTAACAATCCCACAACGCACAATATACCACATCCAAACTCTTTCTACATTTATAGCAACAACTCGCATCAGCAACATCATCGCAATAGCTCGCATCACTCTTTTAGTCTCATGGTCTCCTAACAATATCAACAGCGAACAAATATACCACATCCAAACCCTTTCTACATTCATAGCAACAACTCGCATCAGCAACATCATCGAAACAGCTCGCATCACTCTTTTAGTCGCATGGTCTTCTAACAATATCAACACGCACAATATACCACATCCAAACTCTTTCTACATTTAAAGCAACAACTCGCATCAGCAACATCATCGCAACAGCTCGCATCACTCTTTTAGTCACATGGTCTTCTAACAATACCAACAGCGCACAATATACCACATCCAAACTCTTTCTACATTTAAAGCTACAACTCGCATCAGCAACATCATCGCAACAGCTCGCATCACTCTTTTAGTCGCATGGTCTTCTAACAATACCAACAGCGCATAATATACCACATCCAAACTCTTTCTACATTCATAGCAACAGCTCGCATCAGCAACATCATCGCAACAGTTCGTATCACTATTTTAGTCACGTGGTCTACTAACAATTTGGACATAAACTCAGCAGTGCAAAATACCACATCCAAACCCTTTCTACATTATTAACAACAGTTCGCATTAAATGCAAGGTGCAGTAACAACGCTTCGTAAGTCGTGCACAGTCGAGCATCCTCAATGCCAACTGAATGGAACCTTCGCGGGACTTAATAAGCTTAATTGGATGCTTCTTGGATCATTTTCTGGTTCATTGTGGTGGAAGTGGTGTAAAATGGTTTAATTTGTTTGTGTTTAGACGCAGTGTCACTATAGGTGTAATGTGGGTGTTTTATTAGGTAATTAACATAAAAATAATCATGCCTATAACCCTCAAGGGTTAAGCGAAGGCTTACACAGTACACCCACATTACGCGCTAGCACAGATGTTTAAGTCCGATGAGAGCCTAATGCAATGGTACAAATCCTGACTCCGTGGTTGCTACTGATAAAAAAAAAAATTTGCGAAAAAAAAACAACCGACTTCAAAAACACCAAAAAGTGAAAAATAAACTTCAGAAGAAAAATCAGCTTCTGAAGTCGGTGACATTTGTTTGCTTGATTTGGCTTTTTTTGCCACCGACTTCAGAATATGATTTTTCTTCAGAAGTTTATTTTTCACTTTTTGGTGTTTTTGAAGTCGGTTGTTTTTTTTGCAAAAAGTTTTTTTTATTTTTTCCTTTTTAGTTGTGTATCTTATAGAAATATTTACTATGAAACCTATACTTTTAAAGCGTCAGAAAAAGCACGAAACACGTAATACGTGCCTATGTTCGAGGGTTGCCCTCGATTTCTCTGGGATTCCATCACCAGGATCTGGTTTCTATATCATGGTAACACCCTTGAAATATCTCCGTTCCAATAATAAAATAATCATCAAAATTGGTTCATAAACGACGAAGTTATTCGCGAACACGCATAAAAAAACGAACGAAAAATGTTCATAAATTATAAAAAAAAATATCATAAAATGAATAGTACTGGGCCAAACCATGTTAAATTTTTATGGGACCAAATTGCAACTATTCCGCATCAAAATAAAAAAGAATCACGTAAATCGGATCATAAATCACAGCGTAATCGGTGTACATACATAAAAAAAAATATTTATACACCGATCGAATTGAGAACTTCCTCCTTTTTGGGAAGTCGGTTAAAAATCGAACCCATGACATGGACCAACAAGGCAGTCTTTTGTTTCATCCTTAGGGAATAATAGGAGTTATTTTGTTTGGAGCTATAATTTTTTTTTTCAGATCATCTTGTCTTTAATATCGAGCTGAATGCACAACGGTGCTTGATTTTGGCACCAATTTTTGCAATATCAATGAACTCCCCTGATAATACACTTTCATTAATTTTGGAGCACCGTGATTGTGTACAACAAACATACAGGCTGTTACAAAAAAATGCATCTACCTTAATTAAACTTCTGCTTTTACCGTTCGATCCCTGAATTTACATGCTACCCGCAAATATTTTTGGTCCCATGTTTGCCGTCATATTAGACAAACATGGGTTGTTTGCGGTTCTAAGTTTAATAAGGCCCAGATGGGCCCCAACCTCGTCTTTGATGTGTTTGACATCAATAACAGGGCCCAAGGTGGAGGGCCGAAGATAAGTTGGAGAGCAAGAAAGATAGAGAATGTTTTTATGTTTGGTAAGATTTAAATTATAAATTCTGAGAGATAATTATTAATTACAGTTTTATTGCACAAATATTAATCCGAAAGTACTTCGTTACGTCGTATCAAATCGACAAAAAACACTATTTTGTTCATTCCAATCGACAGCATTATTAATATTGCTGAGTCTATCCTACCGCAGGCCTAAGTTTTTGATTTCGACTGTAAACTCGTCACAAGGAACTATCGAGTGTTGGGCCCAAGGGCGGTGTGTCAAGTATAATATTAAAGTGTGACTCGAATAATTTCGAATTAGTTACTTTGTGGGGTTCTTCAGTTCTGCGGGTTGTTCGAAAGAGATGCCGCGACCTCGACACAAAGGGCTAAGAAGGAAAATGGGTGGTGTTTAGTCAGTAGAAGTCTGACACTCCCTTTGGCTCTGCCCAGAGCGGAAGGAGTCGTCTGATGATTTCCAACACACCAAAAAAAAGTAGTCAAAAAAAAGCAAAAAAAAAATGCTTTTTAGGAGTATCTACATTATCCATTGAATTTTGGAGCATCATTTATAGAAGAAAAATAGTATCTGCGTTATATGTTTTACTGCCGTACTCAGATAGCTTTAACGATTACTCAGGCCATCACTTAGTAAAGGTTTTGACAGTTTTGTCATACAAAAGTATGGGAAATATACCTAAGTAATAGTGCAGTTTTAGTAAAAATAACAATTTTATCCACGAGCTTATTCCACCATCTCCCTTCTTCCATCGAGAGACTAGGCGTACTGCAGGTTATCACCCATACCTTGTCGATGTTCCATACATTCGTACGAAGCGTTTTGCTAAGTCATTCATTATTCGTACAGCCAAGGAGTGGAACACCCTGCCTGCGTCGGTTTTCCCGAGTTCATATAACCCTAATCTATTTTAGTCGCGAGTAAATAGGCTTCTTCTGGGTAAGCTCGTTCCATCGTCGACCTCATCTCTGCCCTTAGGGCAAGATTGAGGTCAAGAGTAAGCCCATATTAAAAACCATCACGAATTTCACAGTAACTGTAGCTCGCCCCCTATTACATGGAACCGAAAAATAACTGGCGACTGTACTATTAACACCTCTGTCTGGTACCTTCCATTGGGATATACAGGCGTGATGGTATGTTAGGTGTAAAAAAATGTTCCTATCCCCTCTTACAATCTGGTAATGTGTCGTCATTTGACGTCTAGGGAATCACACGTTTTTCCACGTTGCAGTGGAGTATATGTGCGTACATTATATATACAGGGTGGTGCCGACAATATGACAATAAATGAAACAACTGGTAGTTATAGTGCATAGGAAAATTTTTAAACTAAATCCTAACACCAAAAAAAAACTAAATAACATAAAACTGAAAACGAAATACAATACAATTTACAAACACATATTGGTTTACTAACCTTAGGAATAATGTGCACCGATTAACGTGTGGAAATAAAATGTAACGAACGAATTTGGCTAAAGATATTGTATTTAGGTAGGTTATTGTCGTATCGCCGGCACCATCCTGTATATGTGAGTACTGTGTTATGTTTATGGTAATTTATTAAAAGGTTTTTGCGGTTGGCTGACGGTGGAAAAAAATGCTATACAGTTTCGAAGTATGTCTTCATTTCTTTAATTCGTAATTGGTCTTAAACTATTACCACCTTATTAATAAAAATAGTTAAACTGGTTTAACTTACGCTTGGTTTATCTCGCATGCCGTCTCACTTCAAAAATATTCAAAAGAAAGTGACGGCATGCGAGATAAACCAAGCGTAAGTTAAACCCAGGTTTAACTATTTTTATTAATAAGGCGGTTACATACCGAGTTTCCTATCATATACAATCCTCGGGTTAAGCCGCGCTTGCTTAGGTTTATCTGTGGATGTGTGACACCAGTTACATATAGAGTTTCCTCGGCAGATCTTTGCAGATGTCGGCAAATCTTTGACCGTTATTACAAGTACTTTATTGACCCCAAAAGGCCGACAACAGCAGGGCTACTGTGTATCTTTTTAAATGTTAGTGGCTATCACAGCGTCCATCGACTAACTACTCAAATTGGTTATTGGTTTGGTATACTAAACTAACCAGTTGACCGTTAATAATAATTGATGGACACTATGATAGCCACTGACATTTAAAAATATACGCAATAGTCTTGCAGGTCTCACCAAGGACTATCGCATTACCCGGTACAAAATGGGTTGTGGAGGTCAGACAGGCACGCCATGTAAAAAAAGTCGCGCTATATAAAATACTGGAGTTGAAACCGGCCTCAACATAGTTTGGGAAAACGAGGCAGATGATGAATTGAAAGTTGTCTTAAAAGATGATAATGATTAGAATAGGGATTGCCTACAGAAATGACGAAGTAAGGAAGAAGAAGACAGATTGCACTGGTCTGAAGTAAAAAAGGGGGAATAACGTATAATTTTCGCAATTATCAACTCATTCCGACAATAACATTATTTGGAAGGTAAACGTTTCGAAAGCTGTAATCAACAACTAATTAAACATCAAAACATTCTAAATTAACTTTCCCAAATAAACTATACTCATGAAACTACCGAAAAACCTTTACACAAGCTCATAGCTCTAAAATTATTTCAAACAGTCCAAAGTTAAAGAACGCTTCGATCTAAAGGGACATCCCTTGGGTTCACGACGACCACTCGCGATGACCTTTTGAACTGTTACCAATTCCCTCTATGAGAGCTTTAGGGTCATATGTTCTGAGAGGGGTGGTAGATCAAGTGTTTTTGGTCACGTTATACATAACAATTGGTTGGTCCCCCCTTATCTAAAAGGATCATTTTTCACGTCAGTGCAACCGCGAAGCGGCATTTGTCACAACTCCTTCAAGGCTTTTTATGGGTACCTTTTGCTACCTAGAAAACAAAGATTTATATTGCTAACGTTTTTGTTTTTCTACGTATAAATTGATGTAATTGGATTTTGTTTCGAATGTTTGTTTTTTGGGGCAGCCTTTTTCTCGTTGTTGAGGATTGGAAAATAGTTCTTATTAAGAAAACCAGATTCTGGTTGAAATTAATTGGGCAAGAATAGAACCTTTTTTTTACATCTCAGATTAAAGTTTCGAGATTTAGATTGGTCCTATTTGCCCCAGTATCTAATAGTGTTAACATTTGACTCCATAATCGTGGTCATAGATCCATCCAATGATAGCATAGCCATCTTTACTTTTGTATGATGCTTCCCTGGTCAACGCGAGCCTCAAGGATACCCCATATCATAAACTAAAGGGAGAAAAATGTCACCCTATCGGCAGTAACGTGCTTAACGTGCTTTCCGAGGCACGGAACGAGTCTCTTCCGTGCCTCGGAAAGCACGTTAAGCACGTCTGTAAATGAGCGGAACTATAATCCAGCTAATTAAATCCTCAAATCTCCGACCTCATCCATAAAAAGATATCCCATTTCCCATAAAATCCTATCTCCGACTTAATATAATAAAAGTATGAAACTAAAAATCCGGCACGCTCAATTGAGCTATAGTGCTCAATGCTCAATCGAGCCGAATGTAATTAAGCGTTTGAGCCAACAATCGCGTGGTCTGCCAACCCTGATAGCGCACTGGCTTAACTCCTCAAGTGTAAAGGCAAGCGGTTGAAGCTTTACACTATGTGTGGTAGGGTTGTTACTTGCCACACTATTTTTTTGACTGGTTTAATTTTTTGGAAAATCTTTTTGTGGATATTTTTTTTTTGCATAATAATTATGCATAATCGGCCTATAATGTTTCCACAGCTTAAACACAGGCCACCTCTCTATGAGAGGATATGGGCTATAAATCCAATGCACGTTGGTAGATGCCGGTTTCTTCACCACGTTTTTCTTCACCGTTTTGAGAGCAGTGGTGACAAAATAAGTTACACCAAGCCTGCCTGGGTTAGTAGCCACAACTAAGTCGAGGCAGCCACAACTGGATCACCGCTGCTCTCCTAATCACTATCACTATCGCTATCACTACAATCTAATAAATAAAGAGAGAAGTCCTGACTGACTGACTGACTCATCAACGCCCAGCCCAAACCCTTGGACCTAGAAAGCTGAAATTTTGCACAGAGGTTCCCTTTATAATGTAGACAAGGAATAAGGAAGGATTTTTTGAAATTCAACCCCTAAGGGAGTTAAATAGGGGATGAAACTTTTTTGTATGGAAAATCGTCATTTTCACGCGGGCGAAGCCGCTGGCAAAAGCTAGTCATAATATAAAACATGTTCGCTTCCCGCTGTCTGTCCCTATGTATGCTTAGATCTTTAAAAATGCGCAACGGATTTTGATGCGGGTTTTTTTAAATAGAGTAATTCAAGAGGATGGTTTATATGTTGTACATTCCACCCAAAGCAAAGAGGGGGCCGGGTCGCTAGTAATACCTAACATTATATTGTTACGACGGTCATCTAGAATCTTCGAGAAACCGCGCTAATAACTGTGTAGTACCTAGAAAATACGAGTTCATTCTTTTAGGTACCTATTTCTGTAGTAGGTATAGTTACATTGTATTTCAAGGTCAGCCTACGCGCGACGCCAGCGGCAATTGACATTGTAATTTCGACCGTATGCCGAGGGCGTAAAGTAACTTCTTCCTTGTCGGTTCTTTTATCTTTAAATTTATTTTTTTGTTAATGTTTTTTTGTGGATGCTTTCTTGAATAATGGTGAATTATCTCGAATATCTTTTGTTTGCTGGGGTATAAAAGGACCGATTGAGGACGAAGTTAGTCAGTTCACTTTTAAGCGAGACAACGAAAGGTTCGAAGAGTTATCTAGTGCGACAAAGTGTTCAGTAGTGTATTGCGATTGTTTATAATTGTTTTGCGAGTAATAAAGTTCATTCGTGTGTTTATTTGGTAGTGATTTTATTTATCCCATACCCAGCTCGTAACAATATGATTTGTTTGAATTCTTGTTTATTTAATTTTTTTTGACAGTTTTCATATTTCCACGTGCGTGACAGCCCTACACCAGACCGGAACTATGTGTTTAAGGCGGACAATGTAGCAGTAACTTGTTAAAATCGGATTATATAAATGGTATCGTAAGCCACGAGTTTTGATTTAGGTGATTGTTTTCGCGGATTTTCTATACGTTCAATTTATTTGTGAAGGTTATTGTCAGTTTATCGTTTTCATTCTGATAGTGATTTTCGAACAGGCAGAGTTGCTTATTTTTTACTATTTCGAAGAAACTTTTTAGGAATAGTGTCTTGGTACCTGACTGAGTAATCAAAGTAGGTAACTATAATAAGAACTGACTACCTGTAACAACTTTCAAAGATCTGATCCTGTTATGTAATGGGTTGTCACTGGTCAACCATTGACGAACCGACCCAGGTAAGTATGGCTTTACCTAAAGACCAACCCAGGTAAGTATGGCTTTACCTAAAGACCAACCCGAGTGGCTTTTTTATTTAGCTACAAGGTCTTCACCAACCTTGTCGGGGCTGCGGGTTGTTCGAAAGAGATACCGCGGCCTCGACACAAAGGGCTACGAAGGAACATGCGGGTGGTCAATAGAAGTCTGACACTCCCCACCGCTCGCTGTGCCCAGAGCGGGAAAAGTCATTAGATGATTTCACACACTCCAAAAAGAAAAAGGTCTTCATAATTATAAACATTTTTTTAAATTAGTTTCCGTAGACTAGGCTAGTTTAAACCCAGACTAATTTCACGAATGAACAAATGTAATAGTCAAACAACATTTATTCAAAAAGCTTTCATAGTAACTCAAAGTTGATTCAAAGTCGTATGATCCCCGCTGTAAAATTAAGATACCATTTGATGCCATAATAATCGGAATTATGGACTCCCCAAGTGTCTGAATCAACAGATCAAAGGGTTGTATACCGAGTTCTATTAAGTCATGTTTCTATCTTCAAGCCTTCGTGTTTTTAGGTTTGGCAGAGGTTGATTTGGAATATGAAAATGTTCTACATGGAATCCTCTTATGAAGTGTTTGTACTTTAACCGACTTCCTACTTCCATGGATTAACTTAGGCGAGCGTGGCTTAACCTAACAGTTGACCCGTGTGGCTGTTATTATATAGAAACAAAGTTCGTCAAGATAAAAACTAGCAATGAGATTCATTGCTCGCATTATGAACGGTTGGACAAAGGTGTACACCCGCATTTTGCCAGTTATGTTTTTCAAGTCCCACGTAATAAAGGGGCCTATTATGCCATCAACCAGGCAGATATTCAAACTCCGTGGCTGGTACTAAGAAATTCCAGATGGTAAGCCCTCAGCGCGGAAAGGCTCAGCAGTCGTGCTTGCGACTACTCGACCAACGAGGTAATCCATATTATTTGAAGTAGTAGTATTTATATAGCTTACTAGCTTTTGCCAGCGGCTTCGCCCGCGTGAAAATGACGATTTTCCATACAAACTTTCATCCCCTATTTAACTCCCTTAGGGGTTAGATTTCGTATAATCCTTCCTTATTCCTTATTCCTTGGGACTAGATGGCGTTGTGTGATAGTTGTGGAATATTATTATTATTATTATTCCTTGTCTACATTATAAAGGGAACATCTGTGCAAAATTTCAGCTCTCTAGGTCCAAGGGTTTGGGCAGGGCGTTGATGAGTCAGTCAGTCAGTCAGTCAGTCAGGACTTCTCTCTTTATTTATATAGAAGATTATTATTCTTTTTACTTTGACATCGTAAATATCTTTTCAGGTTATCGTTTGTGTATGGTATTGGTATCTCGTAGTAGTGACGTATCAACTCGGATACGAACATTCATTTTTGTTGAGTGCGACTGTGACATACGAACACAAAACATTAAAATTTTGAATTTAAGAAACTGATGGAAATGGAATTATGAAAAAAAGAACCCATAAGTTTAGAAAGTGCCTAAATATGTGGTTTGATAAACTGTATGGTTTGTTGTAGATAAACCTAATGCCCATTGAGTTTCGACTTTTAATGACGATACACAGGAATTCAAAAATAAACTCTAGAGCGAAGGTACTATTAAAGAAAAATGGTCCGATGCGGTACTGCAAGATTAGGCACAAGGCGCAACTTTAAGGCCATTGTTGTAAGTAGGGAGAAATGTAAAAAAAAGACGTTTAGATGAGCTTCAACCCAACATTAATTCTTCTCCCAAACTCTTCATATTTTACAGCATGATATTTTTAACCTATCCATAAACTCTGTCACTCTTCCCTACCGTATGTAACAGGTAATTTTTTACCAGCAAAGTAATCAGCGTTAAAAACTTTACGCGGATCAACATGGGTGCAATCATCAATATAATATTTATTTTACAAGGGAAACACGAAGTCAAGCGTATGAGTGACATCATTGATTTTCCATGTTTTATTTATTTTGGGATAAAAAACAGCAGAACAAAATATGATAATAATAAATATGATACACTTACTATAAACTTAAAATAATGACACTTATTGCACTACCAACACTATTATGCTACGTGAGTTAAACCAAGCTATAAAATTATAAAAGATCAAAAAAAAAGGAGAGTTTTGATAAAAATTATTTTACTACATCGCAGCATCACAACCTTTTTTTTTTTTTTTTTTTTGGTGGGTGGAAAATCATCGAATAACCCCCCCCGCTCATGGGCAGAGCGAAGGGGAGTGTCAGACTTCTACTGACTAAAAACCAAACCCATGTTCCTTCTTCGCCCTTGTGTCGGAGCCGCGTTATCCTTTCGACAAGCCACAGCCCCGACGGGCGTCGGCCCTTGCGGGCCCCTCCTTGCTGACATCTCTTTGAGGCGCGCGTGGAACACGTACGTGCCGCTGACACGGTCTGTTGCCGTCATGACGACGGCCGGACGGCGAGCTAGCCCGTTGCTCACCGTCCACAGGCCCGCGTCTACGGTGGCCGGAGGTCATCGCGTGCCCCCCGGCGCCCGGAGCGCCTTCCGCGGCGGCTGGGACGTTGAGAGGTTCTCTCCCTCTCTCGTTCCGCCACCTCCTTCGCTAGCATCACTGCTTCGCAGAAGGAGGCGACGGCGTCCCATTCCTCCTCGCTCCGGACCATGGCTTGCACCAGGGCCGGACGCGAGAGGTCGCCGCCGCCGATCGCCGCTACGAGAACACGGCGGGGCTCCGCCCAAGCAGGGCACACCTCCACAGTGTGCTCCACCCATAGACTTATATATTACTGCGTAAGGACTGGGCGGACCGCATGATAAAATGACGCCTCGAACATGGTTCCAAAATGGTTCCATGGTTCCAAACGTGATCTAGTTCACGATCGGCTATCTTCGGGTGCGTCCGTAAAGTGAAAATGCCAAGTTGTGTAGTGAAAGGTTGCGTGAACTACCACGCAAAGCACAACAAAAAAAATATAACATTTCATACCACCGGTAAGTCAAAAATATGTCAGTAAATCAACATAAAACATTAAATAAAACAGTTTTCTTCCCAACTTATTTGTCTTGACGTTTGGCAAAGACGACGCGAGGCCCCGCCCCCACGCGCCGTACGGCTGTACGACATAACTTTGCAGCGGCGTGCGTTGTAGGCTTGTAGCCGATGAAATGAAAAGATTTAATTAATTACAATAATATTTAATTACAAACAAAACCAATTATTATTGTTTTTGTTTATTAGAAGCAAATTATAATGTGAATGAATCCAAAATAGAAAATATGTCAAAAATAACAAAAAACCAAAAGTTTAAAAAAATCGTTTTATTTCAAGGCCATTAAAAATGTTATTATTATTATTAATACCTATGTATAAAAAACTACAATAAACATACTTTTTTTTAAATTGAAAGCTTTATATAATTTCTTTATACCTCGATAGTACCACGCCACGCCGCTCATACAAGGTTACGTATTACGAGCAGCCTGAGTAGTTCTTAAAGATGGCGTCGGTGTTTCTCTGTATGGGGAACGCATCGAGCAAAATGTTCGGACGACCCTATCTTTAGTTCTATATCAATGGCTCCACCGTGTCCTCCGGTCGATCCTCGCAGTGGAAGCATCCGGGCGTTTCCTCCCGCCTGATTCGGTGCAGGTACCTCCCGAAACATCCGTGTCCGGTAAGGACCTGCGTCAGACGGAAGGTGAGGGCCCCGTGGCTCCTCTCTAGCCACTCCTCAAAGAGGGGACTTACCGCCACTATCGTGGCGTGCCCTGCACGGGGTTGCGACAGTCGCTGTCTCCATGCCGCCATGAGATCGCACCGGAGGTCTGTCCGCCGCGCAGCAATATGCCGCGGCAGCAGAGTGACCCCCCGGTGTAGCGCCTCCGCGCGCCACTCATGTAGTCGCGCGAGGACTATCGCCTCCAGATCCCACGGCGGCAATCCGGCAAGGAGATTCGCCGCCTCGCGGGAGATCGTGCGGTACCCGCGGACTTGTCTTACGGCCATGACCTTTTGGGGCGCGTTCAGGTAGTGAACGGCCCGCTTCGTCACGGCACGCGCCCACACCGGGGCCCCGTAAAAGCCATTGACCGCACGATCCCCGCATACAGCCTACGGCAGGAGGCGTTTGGCCCCCCCAGATTGGGCAAGAGCCACCTAAAGGTGGCCGCGGCCCGCTCCAGTCTGGGAGCCAAACGTCGGAAATGCTCCACGAAGTTCCACCGGCTGTCGAGGACGAGTCCTAGGTACTTCAAGGTACACTCGACGCCGATGGGAACCCCTCCCACAATTAGCTGGGATCCCGACGGTAGCACATTCCCACGTCCATGGAAGCCCATGGCCTCCGACTTGTGAAGTGCCACCTCGAGACCCAGCTGCCGGATCCTCTCAACGACTATCGCAACCCCGCGTGTCATGTTCGCGGCCGCCGCCTCGTGCGACTCCCCCCGTGCCAGCACCAGCGTATCGTCCGCGTAGCAGACGACGCTGACGCCGTCAGGGAGGTCGGCACGCACCACCGATGTTCCACAGGGGCGGCCCCAGAACCGAACCCTGCGGAACACCGCACGATATCTCTCGCCGGTTCCACTGTCCGTCTTGACCAGGGTAGATGACAGCCCTGTCTGTCAGATAGTCCCCGACTACACGACGAAGGTAGGTCGGCACCCGGTGATACCGGAGTGCCTCCCTGATGCAGCTCCAGGGCATGGTGTTGAAGGCGTTGGCGATGTCGAGAGACACCGCCAGGACCACACCGCCCCGAGAGACCGCATCCCCCGTCGTGAGGGCTCTCACGCGCATGATGGCGTCCACCGTCGAGCGCCTCTTGCGGAAACCGAACTGGTGTTCCGCAAGATCCGGACCCATTCCCTCAAGGTGCTCGGCGAGGCGGTTTGCAATTACTCTTTCAAAGAGCTTGCCCACCTCGTCGAGCAGCACAATGGGCCGGTATGCGGACGGCGAGTCCGCAGGGCGCCCGGGCTTCTGAATGAGGACCAGCTTCCCCGTCTTCCAACGACGCGGGAACTGACCTCTCTCCATGCACGCGCTGAAGAACCCCTCCAGTCGGGGCCCAAGAGCCTCTGAGGCCATTGCCCAGGCTTTGCCAGGTAAGCCATCGGGCCCTGGGGCGGTATTTTTGGCCTTAAGCCTCCGTACCGCCACTCTCAGGTCTACCCCAGTCACCTCCGGAATGTCGTCATCAGATCCTGATTGGTCCGCTTCCGGCACCGCAGGTGGCGGAGCCATTGGCGGGGGACCACGAGCTCAGGCCGGAGACTCTGCGTCAGCGGGGGGCCCCGGGAGCGGAGTTGATTCCGCACCACCTTATAAGGGCGCCCCCACGGATCTCTGTTGAGAGTCTCCAGCATCTCCTCGCGGGCCTGATCCTTGGCCCGCCGACGAGCCTCGGAGAGGGCGGTCTTCGCCGCTCTGTACCCTTCATATAGCTCCGCCTCCACGGCTTCCGCATTCGGAGGACGAATGCGGCGCCTGCGATGCCTGGCGTACTGGCGCCGCGCCACCACACACTGCTGACGCAGGTGCGACAGCTCTTGCGACCACCAGTACACATGACGCCGGGCGCTTCCTGGCCGGACTCGGGGCATTGCCATGTCGCATATCTCGGACATGGCCTCCTGGAACCAAGCCGCCTCGGTGTTAACGTCAGCGGGCCTGGCTGGGGATGACCCCCAGGACCACACGATCGCGGCCTCCAGGAGGAGCTCCCGGTCCAGCTGCTTCAGCGCCCAACGCGGACCACTCGGGGTCTGCGGGACCGGCGCGCTTGAGGACTGGGCAGAGACCTCAAACCGGATATACCGGTGGTCAGAGTAGGTCTCCACCCCCTCCATGACGCGCCAGTCAGCGACACGCTGTGACAGAGCGGGGCTGTCGAACGAGATGTCCACCACCGACTCGCCCCGCATCCGCACACACGTGGCCACAGAACCCCGGTTCAGGATGTCCAGGCCTGTTTCCAGAGCCCAGCACTCGACCATCCTACCCCGCACATCCGTGTAACGAGAAGCATCACATCCTGGATTCGATTCCTGATTTGAGAAGAGTACTTATGTTTCATACCCGAGCCGAGAACTACAGTAACAAATAGTATATTGACTTTTTCAATATTCTTACGAGGAAATAAAATAAAAAATTAGTGAAAAGTATTTTTGTCATTAATAAACTACATATCTATTAGGAAAGTGTTAGTAAGTACATATTATTTTCGTTTCGAATTTGGTTACTAGGTCAAAACAGGTTGGCAACAGTATGACGTCGCAAAATAGTCTAATAAGAAATGTAAAAAATTAAGTTCAAAAATCTAAAACCCGACTACTAACAAAATCGCGGTCTTAAAAGTAGAAAACAAGAAAATAATTCTTGTCTGAAATTCTTCGTAGTCGCATGCCACTGATACCTGATGCTCCTCCATGGCGTTCTCATTGATACAGAAGTCAGCTGCTAATTGCAATTAGCAAGGTGGCATGCGACTACGAAGAATTTCAGACAAGGATTATTTTCTTGTTTTCTACTTTTAAGACCGCGATTTTGTTAGTAGTCGGGTTTTAGATTTTTGAACTTAATTTTTTTATTTGAATTTTATTTTTGTGTGTAGTTAAACTATAATATAATACATGTTTGTAATGTGCTCGCCAAGACCTTTCATTTGATACCTTGAAACTTGCTATGATTATCTCAATTTAATATTTTTTGAGGTAAGTTTTTGACATTTAAATTCCGTCATAAAAATAATTTATAAAATTTATATAGCCTATGTCACCCGGGCTATTCTTACGAATCTATTGTGTTAGCGACGATATGTAAATATTAAGATTATTTCAATTAGAGTTAAATTTAGATGTTTTAAGTGTTTTATAAGTCAGCATTAGCTCTGTCTAAGCCCATCAGGCGTGATGTTATAAGTGTTGTGCATTCCTGCCGCCTGGCGGCGCTAGTGTTTATGACAGTGTGTATTTATAGGTCATGAAGCTTAACTACTGTGATACTTTACCTTAACGAGACCCGTTTCGGTTTTTTGTGTTTTTTAAGTGTTAATTAAGGTTTTTTATATTGAATTTTGTTTTGTTTCTCATAATATAAGTTAGTCCTAAGATTAGGAACATAAGAAAATTATGTAAGGAATGTTTTACCAGTAAAAATGGCAAGGTTGGTTTTCCCGCGTTTTCTCTGACAAAATTGTAATTTTTTCGGCGCCAAAATGTGCAAAACGCCACCGCGCATGCGCAAACGACGGGCCGTGATTGGTCAGAGCCTTAAGCATTTTGATATAAATAAAGGAACATTTCGTTGGTAAAATATTCCAAATCCGACTGCGACTAAGTAAGAAACTATGGTTTGAAAAATAAACCAAGAAGAAAGTACTCCTGAAGAAGTCTTGTTATTTACTCTGCCACTGCACCCTCTCCAATAGTCTCCAGTCGACATCCCGCCAGCAAACCTGCTCCACAACATCACATCACACTCTAATACACGAGCGCAACATTTGGTCCTTCGAAAAGCCGGACTGGGTTCAAGAAAACTGGGAAGATGCCTACGAATACGAGATCAAAATCGGTGCAGTCGAAGACTACAACAGCTACGAGTGAAAGTAACGCCACTTCGGGTACTACGGGTACCGGTTCGACGGACTGATGGAGCATGAATACGCCGAGTGAAGCAAAGACGACTACCGACACGTCGAATTCCAATCGATCGACGCCGAGCAGCGTACAAGAACGTCAACAACCCGTACTTCATCCCAAGGACAGCGCCGGAGAGGAATCAACATCGGGGGAAGTGATTCATACCACCCCCCCGACCTGCACCCGTGAAGCGTCGATTCCCGTTCGCCAAGAAGAGAGTCATCCAACGCCGCAGATTCAAGAAAGAAGTGTCGCAGTGAAAATGCGTCTGAACGATGGAAGCATACCAACGTCCAGAGAAGAGAGTCTGCGGCGGCCTCACCCTAAGAAGACGACCCGCGATCTAGACACCCATTCTGTTCGCTCGTCGCATAGGAAGAGAGCAGAAGCGCAAGCAAAAATGACCGTGGCGCTAAGGGAATTGGAACTGGCCGAAGCACGATCAAGAGTTGCTCAAGCCGAACTAGAACTTCTGACCGCAGAATCAGAAGATGAAGATGGTGCCAGAGAAGAGCTGTATGAACGAACTCAAGAGGTTGAACACTGGTTCATTACGACCGGGGACCGACCTAACAAGAATCAGAAGCCAACCGAGACAGAAGAAAAGAAGAGCGACATCCAGGAATTAGCTTCAGTCATACTCAAGCTATCTGAGAAGTCACGTGACACTGGTTCATCGAAGCACGTCGAGCTCCCTCACTTCAGCGGGACCTGTGAAGAATGGTTAGCCTTCAAGAGATCATACGAAGATATGGCCGCTTCGTTCAGTAATAACCAGAACTTAGCTCGCCTTCGAATAGCAATTCAAGGAAAAGCTAGAGAAGCCGTCCAAAGCCTGCTGTTCACTGCCGAAGATCCACGTGAAGTAATCAAGGGACTTGAAGCAAGATTCGGAAGACCTGGAGCGCTGGCATTAGCTGAACTAGAGAAGATGAAGAATCTGTCAAAAGTCGGCGAAACCCCTACCGACATTTGCGTATTTGCAAGCAAAGTGAAGAACGCCGTCGAAACAATCAAAGCTTTGAAGAAACTACAATATCTCAGTTCTCCTGAAACACTGAGAATTATCGGCGAAAAAATGCCAACATCTATGAAGTTTCGTTGGTTCGCCTACCACAGAAGCAGAAGAGATGAAGACATTCAAGAGCTACTACTCGTCGAGGCGTTCTTAGAAACAGAAGCAGATATGTGTGGGGACTTTGCTCCACCTGAAGCGCCCTCGGAGCAAAAGAAGGGAATAAGAAGACCTGTACATTCAGTACAAGAAACATCTAAAGAAAGCTACAAGAAGTCGTGTGCATTCTGCGAAGAAGAGCATTTTCCATTAGAATGCAAGCAGTTTAAAGAAGCCAACCTAAATGAAAAATGGGATATGATCAAGAAGGCTAGAGTATGCTTCAAATGCCTTCGGTTCAAGCACTCAAGAATCAACTGTAAAGCTCCAGTCTGCAAGGTGTGCAAAAGATGGCATCATACCATCCTGCACTCTGACAAACCGCCAGTTCCAGTTGAAAAAGAAGCGAACAAAGAAGACAAGAAAAGCACATCAGAAGAAAAGGTTGCCTCAATCCACAACGCAAGAGGAGAAGAAAAGGCATACCTGAAGATCATCCCAGTGGACCTTTTTGGTCCGAAAGGCCAAGTCCGAGTCCTAGCATTGTTGGACGAGGGCTCTACAGTCACACTCTTAGACGCATCAGTTGCTGAGAAGATTGGAGTCGAAGGAAAACAAGAAAAACTCACAATCGAAACAGTCGGCGGGAAAGTGCTAAGAAAAGATAGCTCTCAGAAGATCGAGTTCAAAATAAAAGGGGCTCACAAAAGAGAGAAGAGATCTATCATAGCAAGAACCATCGACGACCTGAAGCTGTCCGAGCAATGTATAAACAAGGACACCGTGAGGAACTGCGAGCATCTAAGAGCAATTGAAAGTCAACTCCTCTACGTCACCGAAAGACCCAAGCTGCTGATAGGTCAAGACAACTGGGGGCTGATAGTCACAAGAAGACTGAAGAAGGGCAAACCATCCGATCCTGTAGCCTCACTCACTAACCTAGGGTGGGTGTTACACGGATGCGAAACAGGGGCGACTGCCCTAGTAAACTTCACTCACTACGGCAGATCAACCACTGAAGAAGAAAGCATTGAAGAAATCGTCCGAGAACATTTCCAATTAGAATCTCTCGGTATTCAAGATCGGTCGCCAACCAATGACAGCGACAGAAGAGCATTAGAAGTCCTCGAGAAAACTACGAAGAAACTGTCAAGCGGTCAATATGAAACAGGACTTCTGTGGAAAAAAGAAGATGAAACTCTGCCCAACAACTATAACTTAGCAAATCGACGCCTGATCAACATTGAAAAGAAGTTGGATCGGGACCAAGAAGCTAAAGAAGACTACGAGAAGCAGATCCAGAGTCTTATCGAAAAGGGTTATGCAGAGAAAGTTACGAAAACATCAAACAAAGGAAGAACATTCTACTTACCCCACTTCGCCGTCGTGCATCCCATTAAAAAGAAGCTGAGAATAGTGTTCGACGCTGCCGCCAAGTTTGAAGGGAAGAGTCTCAACGACGCCTTGCTCTCAGGCCCAGACCTATTGCAGTCACTATTTGGCGTACTGCTGCGCTTCAGAGAAGGTCCAGTGGCCGTCATGGCTGACATCCAAGATATGTTCCTTCGGGTCAAAGTAAGAGAAGATGACCGGGACAGCCTCAGGTTCCTGTGGCGTGGAAACAGAAGAACCGGCAAGCCTGAAGAGTACAGAATGTCGTCAATCATCTTCGGAGCAGCGTCATCACCAGCAACAGCTATTTATGTGATGAACAAGAACGCAGAAGAGTTCAAGAACACTCATCCCGAAGCAGTAAAAGCGATAAATAGAAACCACTACATGGACGACTATCTACAGAGTTTCGAGTCTGCAGCTGAAGCAAAGAAGATCTCAAAAGAAGTTAAAGATATTCACGCAACAGCAAACTTCCATCTAAAGGGTTGGGCCAGTAACAATTCGGGGGTTTTATCAGAAGTAGAAGACACAAATAAAGAAGATTCTCTGCAATTAACAAAAGAAGAGAAGACTCTGGGGCTAAGATGGCTAGTGAAAGAAGACACACTAGCCTTCAATGTTGGGCTGCGTAACACGTCAGAAGACCTGCAAAACGGTAGAAGAACTCCAACCAAAAGAGAAGTCACAAGCGCTGTGATGTCCACCTTCGATCCAATGGGCTTCGCAACACCAGTCTTGATACAAGGAAAGAAATTAATTCAAGACATTTGGCGAACGAAGATAGACTGGGACGAACCAATCAACGAACCACAAAGAGAAACCTGGTTGAACTACCTAGAAGAAGTATCAGCGTTGACAAAACTAAAGATTCCAAGATGCATCTCACCCCGCGGCAGAAGAGGTCAACTACATACGTTCACCGATGCGAGTGAAGAGGCCTACGCTGCAGTTGTATACTGGAGGACAGTCGAACCCAGCGGCAGAGTCCATGTCTCCATGATCGCCGGCAAAGCAAGAGTAACGCCGACGAAACCAGTCTCAATTCCGAGGTTAGAGCTATAAGCTGCCTTGCTCGGTAGCAGACTAGCCGCCACGGTTGAAGAAGAGTCTGAGCTGGAAATATCAAAGAAGACTTACTGGACAGACTCTAGCACAGTACTGCAATGGATAAAAGCAGAACCACGAAAATTCAAAACTTTCGTGGCCAACCGCCTAGCAGAAATCGAAGAAAAAACCAAGCCAGAAGAGTGGAGATGGGTACCGACGAAAGAAAATCCAGCAGACGACGCCACAAGGGGAACTCCAATAGAATTTGACCACAACGCCAGGTGGTTCAAAGGTCCATCATTTCTCCGTCATCCAGAAGAAGAGTGGCCCTTTCACGACTTCAAACCAGAGGGTATCATGCCAGAAGAGAAAAACAAACATAAGGTGATGGCGATCAAGGCTACAGAAGACAACCTTCTGGAACCAGAGAGGTTCTCAAGCTGGGAGCGACTACTACGCACTACGGCCAGAGTGGTTACCTTCACATACCACTTACTGAAGAAGGCCCGTAGAGCAACCACCGCCGCCGCGCGCCGGAAAGACGAGCCCTGGAAACCTCAAAGAAAAACCCAGAAGAAAAACACGCCGACCTCCAATCAACCCGCCACCCTTAACAAAAATAAGCGGCTGTACCTTCCCCTAGAAGAAGAAAACTTGAAAAAGGCTGAAGAATTACTCATGAAAATGAGTCAGAACGACAGTTTCGCGTCAGAGATAAAGAATCTGAAAGCGGAAAAACCCATTGAAAGCGCAAGTCGACTCAAGAAGATCGACGTTTACATTGGAGACGACGGAATCATCAAGTTAAGAAGCAGGACGTCGAAGTTCTATGACAACAACGAAAGAAGAATGAATCCCATCATCCTAGATGGAAAACAGAAGATAACGCGTCTCATCATACAACATTATCACAAGAAGTTTCTTCACGGAAATACTGCTACAGTAATGAACGAGATTCGTCAAAAGTATTGGATCTTGGGTCTAAGAGCGACTTTAAAGGCGGTCGCACACAGCTGTCAATGGTGCAAGACAAGAAAGAGTCTACCAGCAATACCCCCTACGGGAGACCTACCGAGCGAGAGACTACAGCATCATCAGTTTCCATTCTCTTGCGCAGCCGTAGACTACTTCGGCCCCATGCAAGTCACCGTCGGGAGAAGAACTGAGAAGCGCTGGGGGGCATTGTTTACCTGTCTCACCACCAGAGCCGTACATCTAGAGTTAGTGCCCTCTCTTAGCACAAGCTCAATGATTATGGCACTTCGAAGAATGGCAGCCAGAAGAGGAAACCCGAAGACCATATTCAGCGACAACGGAACAAACTTCGTCGGGGCAAACAGGGAGCTGGAAGAGGCCGCGCAAGAGAAAGGCATCAAGTGGAAGTTCATTCCCCCAGGAGCCCCGAACATGGGGGGCGCCTGGGAGAGACTCGTGCGAACAGTCAAGACGGCGCTGGCAGTGGTTCTCAATGAAAGAAGTCCACCCGAAGAAGTCCTCCATACACTAATGACTGAGGTCGAGCACATCGTCAACTCTAGACCCCTCACCTCATTCAGCATGGACCCTGAAGATGAAGAAGGTCTGACCCCGAACCACTTCCTGCTGGGGAGATCCTGCGGAGCAATGGCGCCGGGAGAATTCGACGACACGGAGCTGATAAGTAAGGCAAACTGGAGAACCTCTCAAAGACTCGCAGACCATTTCTGGAAAAGATGGGTCAAAGAGTACCTACCTCTCCTAATGCCAAGGAAGCTCGAAGGAAAAGAAAGCAAAGATCCAAAAGAAGGCGATATCGTGCTAATAGTGGACGCTACGCTACCACGAAATTCATGGCCCCGTGGAGAAGTTATCAAGACGTATCCCGGACCAGACGGAAGAACCAGAGTGCTGGACGTGCGGACATCGGGAGGAGTACTTCGCCGCCCCACTCGACGGATCATCGTGCTGGTTCCTGCTGCATCGTCGCCTCCAGAGGATGATGTGCTGCGCACCGTGGGGGAGAATGTTAGCGACGATATGTAAATATTAAGATTATTTCAATTAGAGTTAAATTTAGATGTTTTAAGTGTTTTATAAGTCAGCATTAGCTCTGTCTAAGCCCATCAGGCGTGATGTTATGTGTTGTGCATTCCTGCCGCCTGGCGGCGCTAGTGTTTATGACAGTGTGTATTTATAGGTCATGAAGCTTAACTACTGTGATACTTTACCTTAACGAGACCCGTTTCGGTTTTTTGTGTTTTTTAAGTGTTAATTAAGGTTTTTTATATTGAATTTTGTTTTGTTTCTCATAATATAAGTTAGTCCTAAGATTAGGAACATAAGAAAATTATGTAAGGAATGTTTTACCAGTAAAAATGGCAAGGTTGGTTTTCCCGCGTTTTCTCTGACAAAATTGTAATTTTTTCGGCGCCAAAATGTGCAAAACGCCACCGCGCATGCGCAAACGACGGGCCGTGATTGGTCAGAGCCTTAAGCATTTTGATATAAATAAGGGAACATTTCGTTGGTAAAATATTCCAAATCCGACTGCGACTAAGTAAGAAACTATGGTTTGAAAAATAAACCAAGAAGAAAGTACTCCTGAAGAAGTCTTGTTATTTACTCTGCCACTGCACCCTCTTCAATAGTCTCCAGTCGACATCCCGCCAGCAAACCTGCTCCACAACATCACATCACACTCTAATACACGAGCGCAACATATTGAGACCCAATTTATTAAAATCCGTTCAGTAGTTTAGGCGCTACGGTGGAGCATACATACATAATTACATACATTCATAAAACTGCCAAAATCATTACCCTTCCTTTTGGCTTCGCCGTAGTCGGGTAATAAATTAATTCAGATCACAAACGATGTTAATTTGTTCATAAAGCAAATAATTTTACAAACAGTAATAGGTTAGGATAGGCTTAGATAAAAAAAACACTATTATTTTTCTAGGCTATTTCCACCTTTCCATAAACTTTGTCACATTTTCCTCCCGTGTGTTCCAGGTAATTTTTTACCGGCAAAGTAATCAGCATTAAAAACTTTACAAGGATCAAAGTGGGAGCGATCATCAATAAAATATTTATTTTGCAAGCGAAACACGAAATCAGCCGTCTGGTGTGTGACGTCACTGATTTCCCGGGGGAAAGCGGCCACCAATAGAAAATTTGATTTCAATTTTATGTATATGCTCTGTTTTGATTTAGGACATAGAGGGTGATTGTGTATTTTTTGTTGTGGTCGTAATTGGTCTCAATATAATTTGCAGTCGTTACAGGTAGTCAGTGGCCTGAAAGTCTGATAACCTGTCGCGGGCGTATTGTCGGTCAGATAGGCAGTTCCTCCGTGTAAAGTGCTGGTATTCAGCTACATCCGGTTAGACTGGAAGCCGACACCTATTTAGTTGGGTAAAGGTTAGGCAGGTGATTTTAATAGGTTTTACCATGATTATAGTTTATAATTATAAGCCAAAACATGTGTGTAAATAACAGTGGATTTTATATCTTCTATATTATCTAATATATAAAAAGAGAAGTCCTGACTGACTGACTGACTGACTGATTGACTGACTCATCAACGCCCAGCCCAAACCCTTGGACCTAGAAAGCTGAAATTTTGCACAGAGATTCCCTTTATAATGTAGACAAGAAATAAGGAAGTATTTTTTGAAATTCAACCCCTAAGGGAGTTAAATAGGGGATGAAAGTTTGTATGGGAAATCATCATTTTCACGCGGGCGAAGCCGCTGGCAAAAGCTAGTAGGTAATAATATTTAAATTTTCTGTATTAAGAGAAAGATACTGTCATATTTTGCTTAAAAAAAATAACACCGTCTAAAAAAAGACCAAACAAAAATAAATATCTTCCAAAATCACTGCACTGCATTTCTACAAAATTCCACCAATAACCGAAAACAAGCCAGCTAATAAAAGTTGAAGGAACCCCACACATCGGTGCTAATACAAAGGGTTCCGCAGACAAATGCTCTGCTGTCGTTCGTTCGATGTAAGGAATGAGTTCCGTTAGATAAGAGAATGGGGTGCCTCATACTCACAAAGTAGACACAAGTAATGTCTAGAAAAGACGGTAGAAATGGGAGAAGAGTATAAAATGTTCAATTAAAGTGATAGCACCTAGTTTAGCGCGTTTTTAGGGTTCCGTACCTCAAAAGGAAAAAACGGAACCCTTATAGGATCACTTTGTTGTCCGTCTGTCTGTCTGTCAAGACCTTTTTTCTCAGGAACGCGTGGAGGTATCAAGCTGAAATTCATATCAAATACTCAAGTCTATGGTCTCTTGGAGCTGTGAAAAAATCAAACTTCTAAGTCAACGCGATCAAAAGATACTCCCGTTTATGCCGCAAATTTTCGACACTCGCAAGGGAATCAAAACCTACAGGGTACTTCCCGTGAACTCAGAATCTTGAAATTTGGTACGAAGCAACGTCTTATAGCATAGATAAAGGAATAATTACGAAAACCATAAATTTTTAGTTACATCAAGATACTCCCGTTTATGCCGCAAATTTTCGACACTCGCAAGGGAATCAAAACCTACAGGGTACTTCCCGTGAACTCAGAATCTTGAAATTTGGTACGAAGCAACGTCTTATAGCATAGATAAAGGAATAATTACGAAAACCATAAATTTTTAGTTACTTCACATAATATATTTTTTTTACGGAACCCTCGGTGCGCGAGTCCGACTCGCACTTGGCCGGTTTTTATCACAAAATTTGCTGCTGAAAGGATTCCCTGCATAGTACCCTGAGAGAAAGTAGCCTGCATTGATCCGGAAAAATAAACATGTTTGCCTGTGGTGTGACCACCGGATAACCAAGTCCATAGTATAGGTCTCAAGTTCGAACCCAAGACTCACACGTCTGATTTTTATTATTATTATTTTTTTATTATAAATGGGCTTGCTCTTGACTTCAATCTTGCCCTAAGGGCAGAAATGATGTCGACGATGGAACGAGCTTACCCAGTAGAAGCCTGTTTACTCGCGACTTAAACAGATTAGGGTTATATGAACTCGGAAAAACCGACGCAGGCAGGGAATTCCACTCCTTGGCTCTTTTTCGGTTTCATGTGCTTATTGTCTAATTATCTCTGCTTCGGTGAAGGAAAATATCGTCAAGAAAGCCAGCATAATTCTGAGAGCTATTTATCGACAGCATGTAAGTTGGCAAGAAAAGATCGACATTTCTAATTCCCCTTTTTTCTCCTCGAAAATAGAGTCACTTAAATTATTTTTGACATTAAATATTTAATAATAAATAAATACCTAATAATTTATTTATTCAAATTAGACAACAGTGATCCATATTTTTGTTAGTAGGCATACTTAAAGAATAGTGTTAGTAAACATAATCATAATAATTGAAGGCGAATACACAACACATACTACCAAAAATGTATAATCATAAAATAAATTATTCATAATGCATGCTAAAATATCTAAATTCATAAAACAAAATTCATTTTAAACTACAATTGAAATAAAAAAAAATACACTACTTGTGTCAAAAAAAAGAAAAAAGGAAGAGTGTCTAGGTAAGAATATTTTTTTAGTATTAACAACTATTCAAATTTTTCTGGTAGTCCTCTTCTCAATACAGTAAAAACTGAGGCATTTTTTTGTAATCTGTGGAGGATCATATCTTGTTTAAGTACATTATTAGTTGATGACAGGGACGTGTGTCCATTTAGACTTTGATTTAAGCAATATTCAGGTGGCAAAAGGAACATTAATATTTGTATGGTGAATCGCACCACTGCACTGCACCGTTTTCCTTCTTCGTGACGTGATGGTTGGCAACCTGCTTTGTAAAAAATACTTTTTGTTACGTAGACATACATGACTGATATAAGTGATCACAATACATGTATTTGCGCACGATATGATAAGTTATCTTAATGCAAATGTCGATATCAAAATAAGGGAAAAATGTAAACAGTTTACGAATCCAAACACAAATTTTAATAATCTGATAACAATTTTATATCAATAATGCCTTGTCTTTGGAATAAATCTACCGATTTATCTTACCTTTTAGATCTTCATCAGGTGTGAAGACATTCGCAAGAGAATCAAGGTTATCGACGTAGCCCGAAGAATCGTCGAACTTAAGTGGTAGTGGGCAGGACAGGAGGAGTTGCTTGCAGAACGGATAGCCGGCGGGGCCGAAAAGTTCTGGAGTGACGACTGCAAACCGAAAGACGTTGCGTTGGAAGGCCTCCCTCTAGGTGGACCGATGAACTGGTGAAGTTGCGGGGAACCGCTGGAACTGGTCAATATGGCAACACTTGAACGAGGCCTTTGTCCACCAGTGGACGTCTTTCGATTGCAATGATGATGATGCTGATGATAGATCTTCATCAAGATTGCAAATCAATTCAACATGCCATTTTTGAAAACTTTGCCACTGCATTTTTTGTTTTCATATGTAGCGACTTAATACTATTAGTGACGAAGATAAAACGCGTCAACGATCAGTGGGGCATGTGACGTCACTTCTCAATAAAAAATCTACAGAGATGTGATGTCACACGAGTTTCCGAAGCACTGCATCGTCTTCATTTTTTGTTTACGTTAAAAAAGAAAAATTAAGTGTTTAATATTTTTTGGAAATCCATCTGACGGATTAATTAGATTTTTTTTTCAAGTACCCAATTAGACCCTAGACCACGTTTTGAAAACCCATATATCGAGGAGCGCCTCTATTCCGTTACATAACATCTGATTATTCTTAGAAATTACTTCATTTGAAGACATAGGGCGGAGGTTCGTAGGGTTTCATATAAATTCGTACAATTTGTTATACGGATGATGTCATTAACCTTAAACACGAGGGGAGCAAAGGGGTTTAGCTAAAGTTGGCGTCGTTTTGAAGTTGCGCGGCCAGTAATGAAACTTGAATATTTTGAAAGAACAGAATGAAGCGATCAAAAAATATTATGGATGCATTTCTCTAAATCTAATCGGAACGGAGATATTTGGTTTTGAATTGCTAATTAAAATCGAAGAAGTTAGAGAATTCTAAATAAAATAATTCAAATATAATGACGTAAATGCATGGCTCGATGTCTGTCATCTATGAGCCGATGCATGCGACTTGGTTTTTCCTTGGACATCGTGATCGTTTGTTTTTTTTTTTTTTTACTATTGTTTTTTTTTTCAAATGTAGGTAAATAACGTGTAATTTTAATATGAGGAAGCCTGAAAAAAATGAATTTTATTTTTTTCTACACATTAAATATATACATTTTCAAATATTTCTTAAATAAAGATATAAATAAATATTTAAAAAAATAGTGGTCCACCGATATCAGACTCGGGTCCGATACCGGAATCAGAGTCCAAGCTACCGGTGGTGGTTTATGGTTATTTTATTTATTTATTAATGGAGTAGGTATAATAATGTGTTTCATTATTTCCCAAGACACAGAATACTAACATCACATTGCCAGATTGTCTAAGATTTCTTTAGGCAGGACAGTAATTGAAGTATTTTGACGACATTTTTAACAACTTCAAATGCAAATATCTCAGCTTTGAAATCACTTAGGACAAAAATAGTTGAACATATATGTGTACTTAACACAGCACAACAAAATAACATGAAAATTAAAAGTGGCCGCTGAAAAAAAAAACGACGCCACTAGCCCATACAAAGTTAGCCAAACCCCTTTTCTATACTTATAGCTACAGTGTGAGTGGTGGAAATTATTCCATCTATCTAGCACCTTATGCCTATAGAAAGAAAACTTGTTTTTATTATTATTAGATATGAAACAACACCGTGTCAGTAAAAGTTCGGCTTTTAATTTAATTTGTCGTTGTGTATGACATAACATAACATAACCCATCTGTTATCCCTTAGGCAGAGGTGTACCTTAGTACACCCACATTGCGTCAGCTAAGTCTAAGTCCTGCGAGGGTGAGCCTTTTTCCAGCAACCAGACACAAATCCAGACTCCGTAGCTGCTACTGAGAAATTCCTGTTACGAAAAACCCAATAGCACTTTGCCCGACTCGGGAATAGAACCTAGGACTTCATGCTCAGCAGTCGCGTTTCCGACCACTAGCCCAACGAGTCTATAGCATTGTTTTTTTAAGCTTTATTTAATTTCTCGTCGGGGCCGCGGATTTTTGTACTAGATGACGTGGCCTCGGCGCAAGGGCAAAGAAGGAACATGGGTTCGTTTTTTAGTCAGTAGAAGTCTGACACTCCCCTTTGCTCTGCCCAAGAGCGGGGGGGGGTCATTTGATGATTTTTCACCCACCAAAAAAAAAAAAAGCTTTATTTAATTTAGGGTTGACTCACTTACTACATGAGAAATACTGCACAAGTTTTCAAACATAAATTAAATAGTCAATTCCCAAACTATGATGATGATTGAACCTGTATGCATCACATCAACTCCTCATTATACATACATACATAAACTCACGCCTATGGGGGTAGGCAGAAACCATAGAATGCCACCTGCTACGATCTTTACATAATTCTTTTGCCTCGTTCACATTCATATGATACATCTAGTCATACACGGTTAAGTGTACTATATAAGCACCTGTCCTTTCTGAAGAACCTCGCCAATAAGGTCAGTGTATGTCATTCTAGGACGTTCCTTTATTATTATACTTTTAAAATAATCGTGACGCAACAATTCGATTAATTTAACACAATAAATATTTAGCAAATACATTGACCAACGAATCAATATCAGACCCTTATCTAATCCTTCCCAATATTAATAACATGAAATCTGTAAACTTAAACAGAACTTTATACTTAAGAAGAAATAAGACTCATTTTAGAAGTAACAGAGATAGAGATATATGATTATTTATCAGTTTATAAATAAGATATAATCAGATAAAAAAAAAATATCGATAAAACAGAACGAAAACGAAATTGTGGTATTCATCGCAACAGTTCGGAAAGTGAAACACGTGTGTTACGAAGAAAATACTGAAAAATCAAAGATGAGTAACTCTTGCAAATACTACTGTGACAGGACCTTAGGGTGGATGCTGAACAACAAGATCATAGTTCTCTTGTCACTTTTTTCATTCTCCCTGTTCGTGTCTACGTTAGTTCTGGCTGGTCAGAAGAACGCGTTGGCCGCTGAGCTCCACGAATGTAGGACCGATGCAGCTAATACGACAACTGTAGTGCCATCATCAGAAGTAACAACAGTAGAACCACCACCAGCAGATACAACCACACAGGCAGCAGATACAACCACAGACGCAGCAGATACAACTACAACAATAACAACAGTACCAGTAGAAACAACTACAACAACTACAACAATAACAACAGTACCAACAACAACAACTGAGGAAACCTCAACAGGCGGTGGTAAAATGTTGCAAATTCTAAGTGGTAGCCTTTAACGAGATCTTTTTATAGTGAAAGTGTTTTATCGGAGTGGAAAGATATTGAATCATGATTGTATTGTTTAACGGGATGGTATCCGCAACTCCACGTCGAAAGCGTGTATTTTTCGTACAGTCTGTACCTAGCATTATCTTGCCCCTCTTCTCCCCTCTTCTTCTTTATACGAAGGGTCAGGTAAGGCTGGGTACAAACTGTACATGACTTGATAATATAACTAAGTCTGTATTGTGAGAAAGTTCAGTGATAGGTTTAAAATGAGCAATTTGTTGAGTAAAGATACATCAAGCACTGGATGAAATCAATATGACGTCAACAAGAGCCGTCAAAGATTCATCATCAACTACCTACATATTTTGGGATCGGTTTCCAGTCTTACCAGATGGAGCCGAATACCAGTATTTTACATGTAGCAACTGCCTATCTGACTTCCAAGACCCAGTAAGTACTGGGTAATACGATATAGCTTGGTAAGACAGGTTATCAGACTTTCAGGCCGCTGACTACTTGTAAAGACTGTCTAAGATCTACAAGTAGCAGTCGGGACCAACGGCTTAACGTACAAGATTATTTCTATAAAAATCTATACTGCAACGTAGAATTATTGGCATTGTAATGGCATCACCTATGATTAGCTATTTAAAGTGATGTATGGTGGTGCCAATCCATTATAGTACTTATAAGTACCTACCTATATGCTACGGGGTATATGCGAACATATATTTTTTTATACAAGAACTTGTAATTTTGCGACTCTGTTGGAGAATTTGGCATTTTGCGCCTAAACCATTAGGTAGGTTTACGTTTGTTACATGGCGCAGACGCTCCTTGAGTTGGTTCTATGATAAACTGTTTTCTCTATGTGTTCTATTTACTCCCTAAAGTATGTCCCTCATTTCACTAAACACGGATCCGGTTTTTCTGAAATATTTTTATAACTTTATGTCGATTTTTGGTAAACGCTAAAAATATTTTAGTGTTTTTATACAAAGTCAGGGAAACCATATTGATACCCAACGTGGTTAGTCCGATAAACAAAACGGCTATATTATTATCACGGATAACTGATATTGTGTCATTTTGTTATCAGTTAATTTTAGTAGCTGGGCAGTTTTCCGACATGGTTGCCTCTCTGTTGCACATATCAGTCTCTCTCTTTCTAACGTTTGATGTGTAATATTTATATTTAGCTCTAGAAAGAAATGATATTGGAAAGTTTAAGAGTACGCAAAAATGCTTATTAAAGAGCTATTATATTTTTTCTTTTAATAAGGAAACCTTGCAATTTGAGTTAGGACGATAGTATTTTACGTTGCATGTTTTTTTTACTAAAACACATGAATGTTATGTGTTATTTTAGATACATAAGACAGTATTTTTTTTTGGTAAATAATTTCATCGTTTAATCGTATGTTCTACAATATTAATACTGTTGAAAAATGTACCTAAATATTTTAATTTTAGTGTATTATGTGAACAATTTTATTACTGTAATCGATCAATGTATGTATAAATAAGATAAGATATAAAATACCGATGCCTTTTATTTTTATAACGATACGAGTACAATAAATGTAGGTATGTTTTATATGCTGGATTTTGGATTTACATACATACCCGTAAACATAATATATACGCTCTCTTTCCTAGTTTTTCTTTCTATACGGGACTAACCTAAACTTAAGTAACTTACTCATTATAACATAATAGTAGAAAAAAAGCTGAAAGTTTGAGCGAGAGTTTTATGTCATAATCCAGAAATTTCTAGAATTCCTTCAGTTGTATTTTATTTCGATGACGTTATTAAGTACAGTGCATAACAGTGATATTACAGTAAATTGGTGTCCTAGAATGATGTATATCTTTTCATAAATGATAAAGATGTAAATAAACTTACACTCTTAGGACGATAAAGAAAATGTAACAAAAAATTGGAACCACTTATTATCTCTAATTTTAATTTAATAATATTTAAAATGGAACATTGATAATACTATCGAAATAATCGATACTAGGTAATAGGTAGATAATGTAATCCATATTTCAGTTCTAAGATTGTGAAATTATTTTCTACTGTTGCTTGAGTGTTCCTTTTATTTATTTGATTTCAATTGCAATTGCGGTGATAATGATAAGAATGATAAGGGCATGTCATGCGATGAAATGAGGAAAATAGCGTCTGGAAAGTTTAGTATGAATTATATGAATGTAGATGACTATTAAAGTAGAGCAAGAACAATGAAACAATGACTTTGGGAAGGATGATATGACTAGAAAGCAGGTAACTGCTGAGATGACGAGCAATAAAGAAGTATTGAAGTGGAAGACATATTTTGCCTAGAGGCGGTATTTGTATCAGAGCACACATAAGAAAAAAACAATCGACTTCCAAAAAACACCAAAAAATTAAAAAAACACTTCTTTGTAGTGTGACCCTCGGATTGCAAAGTTATAGGACCCGAGGACGAATCCAAGACATGCACTTCTGATATTTCGGATCATCATCATCATCATCAGCCTATAATGTTTCCACTGCAGGGACTCAGGCCTTCTCTCTTGGAAAAGAGATGGGCTATATAATCCACCATGCAGATCCAGTGCGGTTTGGTAGATGTCACATGTCTTCAAATGTTTTGGTTCTCAAACATTGCTTACGATGTTTTCCTTCACCGTTTTGAAAGCAGTGGTGATGAAATAAATTACACATGTCTGGGTTCGAAACCACGACTTAGGTACTGTTCGTAAGTCAAGGCCGCCACCGCTAGGCCGCCGCTGCTCTATATTTCGAATGCATGTTCGTTTTATATAATTTTCACATCCTTCGATGAAGGATAAAAAGTCAGACGCTTGATTAGGTAAACGTTATAGAAGAAAACAAAATTCCTAACTAGAATTTCTTTCAAACCAGAATTTAAATATCTCAACCATATTTACAAAAGCTTTCGTATCTCACTTAAGATCTTAACTAAGGAAAGATACAATCTTTTATCGTGCATTTTAAACCACAGTTTAGTCATAACAGCTTAATTTAGTTTGAAAAGTGCTGTCATCGGCGACACCTTGCCCTCTAGCGGCAAGCCATCGAATTAGAATATAAATTGAACTCTTTTTAAAAACATTTATAATTTGCATATAAGGGGAGGTTTTATGTTGTATCTAAGTTGGTGCCTTAATGTGCAGAGGCTATTGGGTAACTTATTTTGGTAGTCGTCTCTACATACTATTAATTTAGAATAAGTTTTGTTCCAGTAATGTTTCCATGGGAGTATCATCAACCTTAAAATGAATGAATTCTTGGTAAACCCAGTATTACAGTTTGAATTAATTTAACATTTTTTAACTTATTTATATCTAAGAGAGTGTGTCGATATGTTTTAATAAAATATTATTATCATAGGTACTTGTTCGAAAGCATTTCCGTTTTAATTTCTCTTAGGTTGTCATTCACCGTTCAAGTAACGCGTTGCTAGTTGTTAAGCTAATGGATTTTAAATAAATAAAAAATCTCTCAGTAAAATGACAATGAAAAAGTAAAATTAAATTATACACTTAAAAGATATTTCTGTAAAAAATATCGTAAATGCTTTATTTACGATATTTTTTACTTCACTGACTTATCAAATAAAATAACAAATATCAACTACCCTCACTTTTGCAAATATTTTTACAATCACACAGAAAATAAAAAAACCTTAATAAATACAATTTTTTTACTGTGGCAACCCACCCTTAAATTCACCGGTAGCAACACAAACGACGTTCAGCTAATACGTTATAAATATTCATAGTCATAAGTAGCTCCCGACCTATCGAACGTTTACTACTTGGCCAGTCTTACATGAACCGCGACCACGGATCTTCCATTCCCTTTAATCCGTAAAACTCTTTCGCAAAGACGGGATGGGTAGGTCTTGGTACTTTGGCCGTCTACTCTTTACCAGGGGAAGGGATTCCGATACACATTATACGATATTTCAATTCAGTATTTATATTTCCTTCGGGAATTTGGCTTTAAATCCATGTGGAATGTTCTGGTAAATATTTTTATTTAGCGTTTTGTTTTTCTGTATAATGGAAATTGAAAATGTTGGGTGTGATCTGTGTTCCCTCCTACATTTAACCCATCTTCCTTCAAAGCAAGAGTCAAGAAGCACCTATTTTCAAACAGCAGTTTATATTTTAATTATTGAGAAAAAATCAAGAGAGAATTAAATTATGGTAACTGTTTGTGCGTCGCCGTCCCTTCCAGTATTCCTACATGAAAATATTAATTATTTTTCCTCTAATTGAATCCACATAGTTCCAAGTAATAACGCTATAAGCTTTGACCGGTATAAACGACACATAAAAACATAATCCCGTATAGTATATTATGATATAAAAATACTCATATTCTCATAATTACTGCCCACGCAAAACCTATAAATGTTTTACTTACCTATACTGTTATACTGCGGGTTTGCCTTCGACTACTATGTATCAACTTTGATAGAAAACAGTCGAAGATTCTGTGATTTATGACCCCCTTGTACAACCGTACAACTGCCTCGTTGGTCTACTTGTCGCAAGCGCGAAAGCTGATCATGAGGTCCTGGATTCGATTCCCAGGTCGGGCAAAGTGTTTGTGGCGACTAGCGACATCTATCGCAACACCTGCGTACTAACAAACGATTCTCAGAAGTTCCTACATCGCGCTATCAACATTATCCGCGACATAAGCCTTTATAGGAGTTCCCGACTTACACATGTCGGGCAGTTAGCACGCCGGACACAACACCCGTCCGGTCGGAGGATCGACTCCCTTTTCAACGGGGGATGAGGAACTTTACACCCTGTTTCTCATCTACCCCCCAAATGTTGTTATATTTTTTCATCAGGATTACTTAGTAACAGTCACGAAGTCTAGATATTATGTACCCGGTTGATAGCAATAGACGCCCCCCCATATTACGTGTAACTTGTACTAAAACTGATGCAATCTGGATATACTATTAGATATACTTCTGCCTAGCCCTTCGGAGATTACAGGCGTAATGTTATGTTATGTAAATAGACAGTCGTACCAGCCTGCTAACTGGCTAATCTTTTCATCAGTATGGTAACTACTAATATCTATCTATCTATCTATATAAATAAAAAGAGAAGTCCTGACTGACTGACTGACTGACTCATCAACGCCCAGCCCAAACCCTGGACCTAGAAAGCTGAAATTTTGCACAGAGGTTCCCTTTATAATGTAGACAAGGAATAAGGAAGAATTTTTCCGAAATTCAACGCCTAAGGGAGTTAAATAGGGGATGAAAGTTTGTATGGAAAATCGTCATTTTCACGCGGGCGAAGCCGCTGGCAAACGCTAGTAAATAAATAAAAATAATACCGTCATCACCAAAACAGACTGCAATCTTATCTTACCTTAAATGTGTATCTTAAGTGTTAGTGAGTTAGTCTGTCTGTATCTTAAGTGGAGATAATATTCATCATTAGATACCTCTAGACCATGAGTTACTTATTCGAGCAACATGCGTTTTGCAACGGTGACTCCACAATCCACCGAGGGCCATACGATACGGAACGATGGATGAAAACACGTGTGATGACGTGTGCGCTCGCTTACATGTCGCTTGACGCAACGTCACGTGAAAGGATTCCGTAAAAGATTGGGTCATAATAATTTGTCAGGCCCATTCGATTAAATAAAAAAAAAAAATGTGTAGTCAAATTAACAAGAAAAAAGTGTGAGTCAAATGAACAAACTGACTAGGCATTATAAGTCTTATCTATGGAAGGCAAACAAAAAAGTGTTTTGACGTAAAATCCAGCTTACTCACTGGATGGTTTTAATTCTATAGGTTTGGATGGACAAAGTTTCGAAACTTTGAGAAATAGCGAAAAATACTCAAACGATGTCGAGCCGGACTTTGAAGGAAACTAAAACTGCATTATTATATTTTTGGAAAAGCAATTCCTACCCAGGAATCAAACCAGTTGCCTGTAAGAAAACACATTGTATCGTTACATTATTCGAGATAGAGTTCTTAATTCTGGTAGGTACATAATCGTAGTTTTGGATTTAGGGTGACAAATCAACATCGAGCTATGCTGCGCTGTACTGCGCTGTGCTGTGCTGTGTTTCTTAAGCTACGTTTTTTTAAAAATTAAACGATGCTGCGCTGTACTGCGCTGTGCTGTGCTGTGTTTCTTAAGCTACGTTTTTTAACAATCTAGCTCAGTATAAAGTAATCGTGCGTGCTCCAAACCTAGCATAGCTCGACACAGCGCAGCATGGCAGAGCTCCATAAAAAACATAGCACAGTTCGGCACAGCGCGGCTCAGCACGGCGGGTAGCGCGCCTCGCTCGAGACTGCTGCGTTTTTAAACAGAGCGTAGCCTCACACAGCGCAGCACAGCATGGTTTGTTTGTATCCTTATTAAAATATTAGACGAGCGAGTTGACCAAACATAGCACAGCGCAGTACAGCGCAGCATAGCTCGATGTTGATTTGTCACCCTTAGGCGCTCACGCTATCTTGAAAAAATCTTCCAGTATAATAATAAAAATATTTATATTTTCCGTATCCACTAAAAGTAATTGGATTTCTACCTAAGTAATTAAAATCTAGATTGGGCAAATAATTAGGCATAGACATTTCGGAAAACGGTCTTTTACATTATAATTTATTTTTTGTTTGAACGATATGCAATTAAGATTAGACATGATAATAAGGTCACATCGATATTAAATTACTGGAACTGATAAACTGTGTATTTTATTAAAATTTTAATTCTAGTAGTTTTTTTGTGTGCCATATTCCAGTCCGCCATCTAATATTACGATTTCAAAGACGGGCTGACTGTTGTATGTGATTCCTTTTGAGATTTTTCATGATTTCTTTAATTGTAAACTGATTGGAAACGCCAAAATACTTTAGACCCTCAGATAGCTGAACCAGTCTAACTCTGTACCTTACAAAGATTACTTAATTATACTAGATGTGGAAGGGTAAGGACAGGATATTCTGGTGCAACTTGGGAGAGAAAAAATAAGCCTCAAAGGGCCTATACCTCCCCTTTCTTCTTCCATATCCATCTATCCTGTTCGATCTTTGGCCATGTCAGCCTCGCAAACATGATCAGATTGTCACGCCACCTTTGCTGCGGTTGACCTCAACGGCACTATAGTTCCTCAGGCATCCAGTGTGTGATGATTACTGCCCATCTCGCCTGGTGCATCCATGGCACATGGTCAGTCTGTGGAAGAAGTTTATGTCCAGCAATAGATTGACTTTTGACTGACTTTGACTTTTGTTAGCGGTTACGGCTGAATGATCCCAACACTGGTGGAAGGGCCTGCATAGGTCCGCCTGGCTAGTTACCACCCTCCCGCCGAAGTTCCGCGCCAAACGTGCATTGTGAAATGTGCATACCTACCTACTATTTGGTGTACCTATTCTAAATAAATAAATTGTGTTACACGTGTTTTTCTGTATCTACTAAAATGGTAAGGGTAGGTAAACCTTTTTTTTTGGGGTGGTTGGGAAATCAACAAATAACCCTTCCCGCTCTTGGACAGCGAAAAGGAGTGTCAGACTTCTACTGACTAAAAACCACCCATGTTCCTTCTTAGCCCTTTATGTCGAGGCCGCGGTATCTTGCATCGGTTGGACTTAGTATTCTGAATACGGTAGTCCGTAGTTTATAATGTGTAAATGCATTTCTATCTAGGTATATTTAAAGGGTAAGTAGGGTGATTAGTCCGTTGTTTGTACGACATAACCTCTAAAACTTTAAACAGGAATATCTTTAATTCTGGCGTAGTAGAGCAAGCTCATTTTTACTCGTTTCCGCTCGACTCTTTAATTGTTGGTGTTTCGTTAGTGTTTGTGTAAACACACACTTAGGCAGTTTTCTATTGCGAGGTAGGTAAAAGAAGTAATTAATGGGTCCACTCAGCTTGCGACCGACACCGGGCTTTAACATTCTGAAAACGTCCGTAGTTTATTTTGGATTTCTATAGTTCTTTTTCGATTAGTCCATTGTTAATACAACATAACCTCTAAAACTTTAAACAGGAATATCTTTAATTCTGGAGTACCTATAAAAATATAACTTAAGACAAAACTGTTCAGGAATTCTAACTCTATACAAATATATTTTTTCCATAGGCTGACGCAAAAAAAAAATGTCAACAAAAATTTGTTCGAGCGTTTGCCACTATTCTTTGCTAAAGACTGACTGAGAAGTGTGTGTGTGTGTGTGGGTGTGTGTGTGAAGAGTGAGTGAAGAGAAGAAGAAGATTGTTTCATGAAATGAGATACGAAGATGGTATGACCCAAAGACAATGTAGGGTCACGCTTTAAGAAACGAGATGATTTTGAAATGCTTACATCGCCAATTAAAAACCAAACGTAGTATTTAAACATGATCACGTACTGAAGATTTCCTTCCCAGATCTGATATTCTCATGAATGTATCGTATAAAGATAAGCTTCCTTCTTGTATAAGTAAGTTTTACAGCGGCCTAATGAAAGATTCCATCGGTGTTATTATGATAGACGATCGTGGCGCTATTCTGAAGATGTTGAAAGAAAACTCCGTGGTTGCTTGCTTAAAAAAAAGGAATTCAAAAAAGTTATTAATTGTGTAGTATTTTGCGTATTTTTTTCTAATGTCACAGCACCATGACCAATTCTGTATGTCTTTTCTGTTTCATCATCATCATCATCATCAGCCTATTAATGTTCCCACTGCAGGGACTCAGGCCTCCTCTGTTTGAGGGGTCTTTTCTGTTTACTTTCTTATAATTTTGACTTAGCCATTTTATTTTTGTGCGAGACTGTGGGCCGGTTTCACCACTTGCTGATAAAGTCCCGGATAGCCTATCAGGAACTTATCTGCCAGATAAACTACAATTTTTGATAGCATTATCTGTCAGATAACTATCTGACACTTTATCCGTAACCGGTGAAACCGGCCCTGTGTCTATATTTCTAATTTAACTTTCCTCTCGCAGGTCTGCTGGAAGAAATTTCTTATGAAATAAGCAGTACCTTTGTGCTCTTCTATTATTTTTATGTTTTTTCCTTTTTTTTTTGTATTTTGTGTGTACATAAATAAATAAATACATTTTCTCTGTAAAAAAAGGTGTAATGATTTAAAGGTAAGGTAAGTGTATATACAGAAAATATACATATAAATAAATTTATCTACAAATAAAAACGGATTTGATGGTTTTCACGAGTTTTTGACAATTCTTCTTCAACTACATGAGTTGAGGTAGAAACTAAATAGTCTGTAATGTGTGTGTGTGTGTGTGTGTAGGTTGTGTAGATATGATCTACCCTACAAATATACACTTTCATTAATTTATATATTTTTACCTCACAATATAAAATATAATATTCAGCGGTCCGCTGCTTTATTATAATATTCAGAAAGTAACGTAGAAATTATTCCAATAACGTGCATAATCCTTACCGAAGCGCTAGGACTTTGTGCAGACTTTTACATATTTCCAAGTTAGTTCTTGAGTTTATATTTTCTATTACATGTTATTCTTTGTAAAAAAGCGGTAATATTTTAATGGATTTCTGTAGATATTATAAACCTGATAATTACACTTCTACAAAATGTCTGCTGATTAATTATTAGAAGAGCCTTGAAAGTTCTGGTACATTAATTATTATAGATCATAATTTATTATTAACCATCTAACATTTTTCCTACTACATTTATTGTATGTTGGAAATATCTTCCAGTCTAACCGGATGCAGCTGAAATAAAAAAAAATTATCAATTTAGGACATTTTTAAAATACAAAACAGTTTACACGACGTTCTTATTTAATAACTGTTGAAAATGAATAATGCTGTCATAATGTTCCTACTATATTTGCAATATAATAATAATATAGTGTGCCTTATGAAGTTTTTGTAAAACCTGCTGAACAAGTGTTATTCAAATAAATGATCTATATTTCTGTACAAATATTTAGTGTCGATCGTATGAAAGCCTATGTCGATCAAAAAATACGCATATATTTTAGACCATCTAAATATTCGTACAATTTTCTTTCCAGAATAAGACCACGAGCCTCTTATACGTCGATACTGAGTCAGTCATCTCATCAAAGAACGCGTACAAATGAGATCGTTTCCCTTCCAAATTCCTCTTACCCCCAAGCCATCAATTGCTAGCTACAAAAATTGATCAAATAAAAAATGTGGTGGATATTTTCTGGTGTGCCCTTTGAAAATTCTCCTTTTTGTATCACAATTTTGGTGTGAATAAGGTTATTGTCAATCAACGAGTATATTTTGAAGCCGGTTCGAAGGTTTTGTAGATTTCTGATCGACATAGAGGATTCGAATTCGGATACGGTAGAATTGATCGCTGCATTTAAAGTGATTCAACATGGCCTCCACGAAATATTATGGAATTTGTTCCGTGAAATGCGTCGGAAAATGTTTCGGGAAATGTGTCAGATTATGGTTATTTTTAAATGTTTTGTATTCCTTTACATTTCTATCTACCCGCAGTGCGGTCATAACGTGAGAGCCAAAACAACCCACCCGATTTTCTTTTTATGCAGTTTATGATATTTTTGGTCGACTCCTTTGTTCGTCTTTCATATTTGAAAGGAAAGTTTTACTGGGTATGTCAAGCTTAACAGTAGGTATAATTATAATTATATAAGTAGGTACCATTTTTTCTCGGTCAGAATAAGTGGTAGATTGATGGCAACAGACTCACTTATTATTAGATGGGACAAACATAACCGGAGTTAAAATAGACCAAATTAATCTAACTCTCAGCTCTCATCGTACGGGAAGCTGATAAAAAGCGAGGTTAGGTTATTTATTTATATATTACACTGGTTATGTAAAGCTTGATGTGTCGCCGTTTGTACTATTGGTACCTACACTACCATTACCATACTTACACCCTTCAGTATAGCAGATAGAGTTTAAAAGTCACTTAATTCAAAACTATAACTAAACTAATGAGACGACCACCTAGTTAGCAACAAACAAACACCGAAATATTACAATATGTTATACAGTATTGCTACATAGTTGACAAAGACAACATATACACCATACAAAAGGCTCCAATGAAACTTGTTTTGACATATAATAGCTGAAACTTTGGTAGTTAGCGCGCCTAGACATTTATGATTTATAAGGTATACGCTTATGGCGATTTAAAATGATGAATGGCTGACGGTAACAGTTTGAGAATTTATTTAGAGGTCAATGATTGTGTGGTATTATTGAAATTAAATAAATATGACATCATCAGGTGATTAATCTTTTGATTATTGTGAAAATGAGTCTATATTCACTGATATTTAAATCAAATACAAGCAAAAGAGAATAGGAGACGGCTTTCCTGTCATTCGTTATGCTATCACTTAATTGTTTTTCCTTCATATCATTCCTCATCCTGTCTTGTGGTATATCTTATCCTTTCTGTGATATTTCTCTCGCTGTTTATCCGTCAACATTTATAATCACCACTCTTTTAGTCACATATTATATTCCATCCCTTCCCAACAAATGTCCTTAGCAAGACAGACGACTCCATTTCAACTTTTCTGTAACAGGCACCACTTCCGAACTTCCTCTTTATTTTCATTTAATAGCGTGTACAGTCACCTGCAACATTGCATGGATACTTTTAGTCTTTATTACTTGTGAATAGAGTTCAGAACTGTCCATGCATTTTTGAAGGTGACTGTACATAATCAGCCTATAATTTTCCCACTACTGTTACGAGTACTGGCACACAGGCCCTATGAGAGGGAATTGACTATAATCCATTATTATTATTTTCTTGAAGAAACCGGCACGTCTCACAACCAAAAATTTTAAACATGACGTGACATTCAATCCCATTATAAAATATTGAAAAAACTTTAAACAGCGTATGCCTTACACCAAACCCTGCGGTCCCACCTGCCCACGGTGTGTAGATATAACAGTCTCAGAGCACTTACACACTGGCCTTGTTCTAATGACCAAAGTTTTCAGCGCTGCCAACTTAATATATACAAAATTACCATACCTATAACATTGTAGCTTAATGGTGCAAGGATAAAAGGATATTAGTATCAAATTGGCTTTTGGAGGTTGGTAATGTTGTTTGTAACCGATTTAGTATGTTATCGGGTTTATTTTATCTCTGTATTGATGTTTTGTGGTCTTTGATTCGGGTTATTTTAGGTGATTTTGATTGGTTGTATGTTTGGAAAGTATTTTGTATTGTAACTATGGTTAAAGTTACATAAACTTTACCTTGGCTTCAGAATGGTAATCTTAGCTCGAATATTTTATGAGCATAATAATTATGCCCATGGACATTATGGGAATCCAACTGTCTAATTACAGCTAAGCATTGCGATGGCCCTCCCGGGTTTTTGCAGATTTCTGCCCAGTGCTCTGATTGCCAACGTGAAGGAATTCTAATGCAGGTAAACGGGGAAGAAACTATGACTCTCTTGTAGAGATTCAAACTGTCGTCCCAAAACAAGTAATCGCTTTTCTTCCGGAAAGTACACAATCATCTTTATATTATTTATCTATCTATCTATATAAATAAAAAGAGAAGTCCTGACTGACTGACTGACTGACTGACTCATCAACGCCCAGCCCAAACCTTTGGACCTAGAAAGCTGAAATTTTGCACAACCTCTGTGCAATATTTTTTTTAATAATGTAGACAAGGAACAAGGAAGGATTTTTTGAAATTCAACCCCTAAGAGATTTAAATAGGGGATGAAAGTTTGTATGAAAAATCGTCATTTTCCCGCGGGCGAAGCCGCTGGCAAAAGCTAGTATTGTTATAACATGGGATCTAATGGAAATAGCAAATGGGACCCATCCTTAATATCTATAAAATGGGATCTTAAACTGGGGTCCAACAAAAATAAATATAATGCATCAAATCAAAGGTGTTTCATTCTAAACGTATTATTGGAGAAAATACTTGTCCCAAACAAAGATCTTTAACAGGCAGCACTATTTATTTTTTACTCACTCTATTAGACTTACTCCTTACTTTGCTGACCCGTATGATAAAATAGCGTGAAAGTATACACTGAACAATAACGTGTCGGGTTTAAAGCTCATAAAGTAGTTGCTCCATTGTTTACGAGTTAAACTCACCCGTTTGACTTTAACAACTTTTGCCGCAAAACATACCGACATGCGAAACCGCTTACCAGTTGGTCAGTACGTTTTATGTACTAACTTTTATATCCCTTTCCACTAACATGTCTTTTCCAACTACTTTTAGGGTTCCGTACCTCAAAAGGAATAAAAAACGGAACCCTTATAGAATCACTCGTGTGTCTGTCTGTCCGACATTCCCTCCCCCCCTTATCTCCGAAACTAATTAGCCTATAAAAAAAATACAGAAATTAGTTTAACATTTATAGATTACAGGAAAACCTATAGGTAGTATAATATACTACCATATTATGGTGCTAAAATAACGTGGAAAATCTCTCAATATCCACTACAATGGTACGGAGCCCTTCATGTGCAAGTCCAATTTACACTTGGCCAGTTTTTGGGCCATCTTCCAGTCTAATCAGATCATTTACAAGTGTAAATTACCAACACCATCTGCCCTGCCTTTTCCTAAATACGTATGTTACGGTCGGCTTTCAGTCTAACCGGATGCAGCTTAATACAGTGAAACTTGGTTAAGTGAGACCTAAGGGACTTAAAAATTTGTCTCACAAGAGGTATTCCACTTACCCAGTGTCTCAGATATCCAGGCCAAAGTGTTGGGCCCTCAGAATGAGTTCCAGATATGGAGGTTTCTCACTTATCCAGGTCGCACTTAACCAAGTTTCACTGTACCAGTATTTTACGTCAAGCGACTGCTTATCTGACCTCCACGAAGCAGACAGTACTGGGTAATACGATAACCATAGGTATGACTGATTGGCAGACTTTCGGGCCACTATCTACCTGTAACACCTGTCAATCTACAAATGACAGCGGGGTCCAACGTCGAAAAAACTCACTACCCATCCACGAATCAACCTAGGCAAGTGTGACTTAACCTCAAGATCACCCTGAGTGCCTGTTATTATTCAACCACAAGCTCGTCTAGACAGAACTTATATTAAAATCAAAATCAAAACATTTATTTCAAGTAGGCCAAGTATAGGCACTTTTGAATAGTCGAATTAAACTAACTGCGGAACTCAGAGATATCCAACGATTACTCAAGCCACCACCCAGCAAAGGCCTGACATACTTTTGTATGACAAAACTGTCAAAACCTTTACCAAGCGACGGCCCAAGCAACCACTGAAGCTCTCCGAGTGCGGTAGTAAACTACTAAACTACTGAAGCTAAATAAACTAAGCTACAGTCCCAGTCACAAGGCATAATAACTCGTGAGTGTACTGTAGTTGTTAATGCCTACATAAGACGACGGCATGGTTGGCACAGTGGCTCAAGCATTTGACTGCTGCGCTCAGTGTCGCGGGTTCGATCCCCGCACGGAACAAATATTTGTATGGCCTACAGATGGTTGTTTCGGGTCTGGGTATTTTTGTGTATGTGAGTTTAAATGTGTGTGAACGCACCCACGATACAGGTTAAATTCCTAGTGTGGAGCAAAGTAAAAAAAAAAAGGTCTTACACTAGAAGTCTTTGTTTAGTACTGGATACATAGACCCTAAATTGAAATACGACACAATGTTGCCACAATTCTGTCCCTTATTTGACCCTAATGTTGACGGGAAAGAGGTCATGTTTGTTGATAGAGCTGTAAAAGAATTCAACCTCGGTATTTATGATATTGAAGATTACGAACTCGTCATACAGATAGATAGATACAGAATAAAAGAAAGTAAGTCTCAAATGCATTGTTTACTTATAAAAAAAAGAATGCGCCATCAGCAAACGCATTGTAACATGATGTCACATAGATAATGTAGCTATCACAACAGATAAACAGATAAATTCCACATCAGACCAGATTTTACTTGACATCCCACCATCGAGCATCGAGATGGTGGGATCGAGCTGATCCCACCATCTCCCTTCTTCCATCGGGAGACTAGACGTACTGCAGGGTACCACCGATACCTAGTCGACATTCCACACATTCGAACGAAGCGCTTTGCTGGGTCCTTTATTATGCGCACAGCCAAGGAGTGGAATTCCCTGCCTGCGTCGGTTTTTCCGAGTTCATATAACCCTAATCTGTTTAAGTCGCGAGTAAACAGGCTTCTACTGGGTAAGCTCGTTCCATCGTCGACATCATCTATGCCCTTAGGGCAAGATTGAAGTCAAGAGCAAGCCCATTTATAATAATAAAAAAAAAAAACATCTTTAGTTTCTTATCGGTCAGGCTTGCGTGTACTTTTATTTTTCACATGATGCACACTACAATGACATCATTATTGATAGATTATTTGCCGTTTAGTTACATACATTGTCTAGAAGCGCCTCTAGATACCTATCATAATCTGCCTAGCCTTTTCCCAAACTTTAGGGTCAACAGGGCAAACTTTTAGGGTCGACTTCCCGTCTAAGGGTGCAGCTGAGTAGGGCAGTAAGTCCCCTCTTTGAGGAGTGGCTGGAGAGGCGCCACGGCGCCCTCACCTACCGTCTGACGCAGGTCCTCACCGGACACGGGTGTTTCGGGAGGTACCTGCACCGAATCAGGCGGGAGGAAACGCCCGGATGCTTCCACTGCGAGGATCGACCGGAGGACACGGTGGAGCACACTGTGGAGGTGTGCCCTGCTTGGGCGGAGCCCCGCCGTGTTCTCGTAGCGGCGATCGGCGGCGGTGACCTCTCGCGTCCGGCCCTGGTGCAAGCCATGGTCCGGAGCGAGGAGGAATGGGACGCCGTCGCCTCCTTCTGCGAAGCAGTGATGCTAGCGAAGGAGGTGGCGGAACGAGAGAGGGAGAGAACCTCTCAACGTCCCAGCCGCCGCGGAAGGCGCTCCGGGCGTCGGGGGTCACGCGATGACCTCCGGCCACCGTAGACGCGGGCCTGTGGACGGTGAGTAACGGGCTAGCTCGCCGTCCGGCCGTCGTCATGACGGCAACAGACCGTGTCGGCGGCGCGTACGTGTTCCACGCGCGCCTCAAAGAGATGTCAGCAAGGAGGGGCCCGCAAGGGCCGACGCCCGTCGGGGCTGCGGATATCGAAAAGTTACCGCGGCTCCGACACAAGGGCGAGGAAGAGGGAACATGGGTTGGTTTTTAGTCAGTAGAAGTCTGACACTCCCCTTCGCTCTATGCCCAAGAGCGGGGGGGGTTATTCGATGATTTTCCACCCACCAAAAAAAAAAAAAGGGTGCAGCTGAGTACCATTTTTTTATATAAAGCGATTGCCTCCACGATCTCTTTCTCTTCCATCTGACCTCCATGGTCCGATTTGTTCTGAATAATACGATATCTCTTGATAACATTGGTTGTAATAATTTCAGTCCACTGACTACTTGTAGTGACTGTCAAGGATATGAAACTTCCAAGGTACGGAGGAAACTGGGTGGTCACCGTAAGCGACGAGCACCTTCCGACACTATGAACACTGATCGACCAATCGATCGACCAACTAAACGCTCAAGTCAGTCAAGAGTCGAAATCATCATAAACAAACAGCACATCATGCCCATTTCCACGGCTATTTATATTAATTGAGAACATTAATAAACAATACTTAGTAGCACAAAATGAACATCAAACACGCACAGTTTTCTTCTATATTTCCGCGAACATTATAACTAGCGAAGTATTTTTGTGCTAAAGGTCGTGGCCGTGAATATTATGATTAAGTTAACATGATGTTTTGAATAGAAAACACCTTTGAACATGACATACGACCTTACAGCTATAAACTTTTAAAAACCCTATTCGTGATAAAAATAACAGTAGATTTCGCGAACTCTTCAGGAAAAAAGAATTTTCTGATCGACCAATAGGTATGAATTACTGAATTTTCAATGATAATTTTTGTGTGAGTGATAAAAATATTGCAGCTTGATAACTTTTTATCAAAATAATTATACCTAGTATACCTACATTTCAAATTGTTTGTTCTTGAAATTAAATTTTGACGAGCAACTCGACATACGTTTGAAGAAGTATCAACTTAATATGTACCTATATTAGGAACATATCAAGTTTGTTTGATGCCAAGTTGTTTCGTCGAACAGACAACTTGACATACATTAGGCATCTATATTGTTATTCACCTCCAGTTGAATTATCTTTCCGTAAACAAAAACTTGTCTAATAACACCATAGATTTAACCACAAACATAGTAAGCAAAACTATTGCAAATCATAAAATCACAGCAGCAACACGCATACATAAAATCAAAGCTAACACTAAAATAAAATCATTATTATCTGCTTAGCTTTTTCCCAACTATTTTGGGGTTGGCTTACAGTCTAATCTGCTGCAGCTGAATAACTAGTACTTATTTTACATGGAGCGACTGCCTATCTGAAGTCCACAACCCAGTTAGTACGGGAAAATTTGATACCCTTTAGTAAGAGTGGTTGTCAGATTTTCAGGGCATAAACTTGCTGTGATGACTGCCAAAAAAATCAAAAGTCAAATTCAAATTAAACATAATCAGTACTTTTTGAACCCTCTTTTCAAGAAACAGTCCCTCTCTTAAAACGCCTACCCTTCGAGAAGATCTTTGCATGACCGCCGGGAGCTTAACGTACTTTCTTAGATAAACACCAAAATGCAGCACACAAAACGCATCTAATCCCACCACGCAACGTCTAACATTTGATCAAAATGACGTCATTACCGTTCTTAAGGCTGATCTACACAAGCGTCTTTGGCCGTAACTCAAACGCACCGCAACTCAAGTAAATCCTACTCATTAGTCGTCGCGACCCACTAATGTGTTCTCGTCCTATTAAGTGACGGCTTACTTGCTTCGTGTGTACTTGGGTTTTGTCATGTATGTGAATCTTGTGGGTGATATTGCTGGGTTTTTTGTGGTTCAGTTAATTGGGTATTGAGAGATGTTGAGTGTACTTTCGGAAAAAAATACATTTATTGATACAATATCCCTACGAATATTATAATTGTGAATGTAAGTTTGTTTGATATGCTTTCACGCGAAAACTTCTTAACCGATCATTATGAAACTTTTTACACATATTTTTGGAGGTATTAAAAGTAACATAGGATACTTTCACGTAAAAATTTCCACGCGAACGAAGTCGCGGGCAACAGCTAGGTAGTGTTTTATATTTTATACGCTTCGAATTGAGAACCTCCACTTCCACCTTTTTTTCGGTTAACAAGAGGAATACATCCTAATGTTTTGGTAGAAATAAAGACATCCCGATTTAGTACATAATTTATATTTGTATATGACACAGAACCAAAAATCACACGTCTGTGTGAATAGTTTGAATACATATGCAATACTTTATGCATGTGGGTTATTAATGGTAACTGAGACAAGTAAATAGTATATTATATTATGTATGTTTGAAAAAATGCTCTTTATGTACTCCGAAATGCATTGACCTAATTGCTCCTCCTATTTTTTTTAGAGATCTCCTACATAACAGAAGCATTTAGCAATCCAAATTCCCATACCAGGAAAACACGAACCCGAAAGAAATATACAAAATCAACTCAGAAAATATTTACAAAGTAATCTATATACATACATAGACGGTAAACTATTACGTCAACAAACCGGGTAATATCGCTCACAAAATAAATATTTTTCATGCTACCAGACATTTTCCATCGTTTATCCATCATTGTATTGCCCCCAAATCTTCAGGTGAATTTTCCTTAACATGTCTATAAATGATGACCTGGTTCATATTTTATTGTATGGTAACTTTTTCCTCGTTTTTACGGAAAAGGAAGATGCAGAAATTTTTTATATAATTTGACTTAATATTTTGCACGAAACGTTTACTTTGGTATAAAAGATTTATTTATTTATTAAAAAAAAATGAATCAAATGATATAAATAATATAAATGATTAGCCTATTTTAGTACCTACTGATACTTTTATTTAAAACTAGCTGCTGCCCGCGACGTCGTCTGCGTGAATGCTATACAGCACCAAAAATACCTACGATTACACTTTTAAAAAAAATACCCGTTCACTCATTTACCCGTTTCTTCTTAACATTTCATATCTACAGAAAGTGCAGTAACAGAGTGAGAAGGTCTTTTGTAAAATTGACCTTCAAAAAGTGCTGATTTTCAGCCTGCTTTGAATAAATGACTTTATGGTGATTCTCCGGAATTAAGTCATAAGTTGTGACTGAAGCAGATGGAGAAAACAATGAATAAGGAATACAAAATAGGGTAAAAATAACATACTTACAGGAATTTTCCATAAATAAAAATAGTGGGTTGGCTATCCGCAGCCAAAATGTAAAGAGAGTCAGGACTGGTGACGCGGGAGCAAGCGACGTACAGCTGCCCGTGTGAGAAGCAGCTCGTCCTGAGGTCGACACCCGCTGCCCTCAGTGTTTGCCCTTGCGACTTATTGATAGTCATCGCGAAGCAAACACTCACGGGGAATTGTACGCGCTTGAACTGGATCGGGAAGTTATGAGGTATGAGTGAAATACGTGGTATAAATACTGCCTCGCCGACTCCACAACCCGTGAGAATTTTCGCCTCAATGGTGTGTCTGTGGAGCGAGATGACTTTACGGCGGGTCCCGTTACACAACTTCGAAGGAGATAGGTTCCGAAGAAGCATGATCGGGACACCGACCTTCAGCTTGATGGTAAGCGCTGGAAGTCTACTTGCTGACAGGGAGCTCAGAAATTCCACGGGATAATGTGTGGCGTCATCTTGCTCGACGACAGTGCTTATAGAGGTGTAGACCACTTCATTCCCCTCAATTTCCGAGATAATACATTCGTTAATTGCCGCAGTCTGATCATTTTGGGCGTTAAAATGGTCCGCTCGCACACCCAAGAATTCTGCTGGTGCGGTATAGGTACGACTGATGTCCCCGTACACACAGCGAATGAGTTCTTTTAAGCTGGATGCAACTCTACCGAAGTACCGAGAGACTCTGGAAGCGCCACCTGTCCACCTCTCTCCTCGCCGTCGCCAAGCCTTAGAAGGGCATCGGAGAATTCTTGAGCACGTGCATTGCCGCCGTGCTGAGCTCTCATATTAATGGTCAAGCGCAGTGTACGAACTCGTGACCACAACGGAGACCATTTCAACGAAGCATTCACTTCGTCAGTCTTCGATCCCCGCGTCACCACGGGCAGCGTGTGTCGGAAATCGCCACTGAACAGAACTGTGACACCACCCATCAAATGTTCGTTCTTGTGGATGTTCTGCAAAGTTCTGTCCTCTGCCTCAACTGCCTTCCTGTTGGCCATCGTACACTCATCCCATACGATCAGAGAGCAATCCTTGAGCACGTGTCCCTTATCACTGTTACGTGACACACCACAAACAGGCGTTTCGGCGCTTTCTAAATCGATGGGAATTTTAAACATGGCATGTGCTGTCTTGCCACGCGGAAGCAGTGTGGCAGCGATTCCCGACGACGCTACAGCAATGGTAATTTTGACTTGCCTCCTGACCTCTGCAAGTATGTCAGTGGTAACAAATGTTTTTCCTGTTCCACCAGGAGCATCCGAGAAAAACATTTTACCCTGGTTTTGCCCAACGCTTTCAAGAACGGTGTCATAAATTTGATTATGCTCTGAAGAGAATAAAGCGACATGGTAATTTCGTATGGTGGTCATTTCGCCCGGATCGTAAATTGTCTCAGTGTTATAGGTACTCCCGATTTCCACAGTCTTGATGCGGTGCTGCTTGGGAAGCTGGTAACCCATATTCGACCAGTGGATTGCTGCCGATAGAAATGACCACGTCTAGAAGTGAACTGAGACAGGTGTTCAGCATGCGTTCATCACAGACAATCTCGATGAATTTAATAAGACAGATGAAGCAGCTTAAAACTTATATGAACACATTTTTTTTAATTGTCTTGCTCATCTCTGAAACGAATTAACGATACAATTTTTAAGAAGAAAATGCACAACTCCATCTATGACTTTTATAAACAACTATTAACCTCGCCAACATCAACCAAATTTAAATTATTTAAAACCAAAAAGGACTTGCACATGTAAGTCGACTTGATGTTTTTGAAATCCCATAGATGGCGCTGCTTTAAATTGTCTTGATACTACAATTATAAAAGTTATTATGTTTATCGGGTTAAATTGCTTATATTGCGTGATTTTCATAGTATGAAGTTAGCTTATAGCATGGTTGACATAATAACAATATTTAAATATACGTCGTTAAGTTACACGTTGTTACAGAATGCGTTGAAGAAATAAAGGTTCACTGCTCGTTACCCGTAGGTGATAGCGTGATAATATGTAGCCTATAGGTTGACCCGACTTCTTAGTAATATTCGTGCCAAATTTGAACTAAATCCATGCAGTACTTTTTGAGTTTATCCCGGACATACATACAGACAAACAGACAAACAGACAAACAGACAGAAATTCTAAAAACTATATTTTTGGCTTCGGTATCGATTGTAGATCACATCCCAAGTATTCTTTTTAAAAAATATTCAATGTACAGTTTTGACTTTCCTACCATTTTATTATATGTATAGATTTTAGTGATAGTCTAGTCGTGTGACCGCCATTTCTTGGGTAACTATTGAGATCGAACCCAAGACATCGCCTCTGAATTTTCGTATTCAAGTGCGAATTTTATGATTATCAAATGCTTCGGAAAAGGAAAACATCGTGAGGAATCGGGCATGCCTGAAAGAAGAAGAAAAGAACGGGCATGCCTGAAAGGTGCATAAAACCGTTTATGTTTTATGCACCTTTCAGGCATGCAATAATAGTAGTTTATGCGACTGTGCATAATGAAGGGCATTACAACACAAGTGTGGGTTTAAGAAACGAGCCGAAGGCGAGTTTCTTAATAGCATCACACGAGTGTTGTAATGCCTAATTATGTATAGTTGCATACACTAATTTATCTACCCGAATATCATAAGGGCTCTATGATGGGCTCAGGAACCATAGGGAAATGACCAGCATTGTTACCAGTGTAATGCAATAAAAAATAAACAGGTTATTAGTTGCATTCGTCGCTGCATTTACGATATCTGGCGGAGTGTTCATGTTAATTTCTGAGTCACTATCACTCATTTTCGACAGAAATAAAGAACTTATCAGAAAATTTGTCTACTCAATGAAAGGGAATAAAAAGCTAACGAACAAATGACAGCTCGAAATGGCGGCGTTTCGGTTATCTGTCATTTTTTTAAAATCATAGGCATACGAACAAAGTCACTATTCTTGTGTCACTCGAGATCAAAATGTCGTGCGATTTATAATTAAAATCATACTGAATTGGGGTTTCGTATCTATAGGTATCTGTTTTAATGTAGATACTAGAATAGCACACTCACTTGAATTTGACACCTGTTCCAAATTTAAAACTCATAACCTACTGTTTTCAGTAGGTTATGAGCTCATTACAGTTCTGTTAATTTCTGCTGGTTGGTAATGCTGGTCATTGCCTATGGTTTTTGAACGCATTAAAGAGGGTTTATGATATTTGGGTAGATAAAAACGGTTCTCTGACTTCAGGCAGGCACTAACCACCCGATAAGGAAGATAAAAAAATCAATAACAATTTCTTAGAGTTCACCTTTGTTATGTATAATTATGTATTAGAGATGAGAGTGTCTTATACTTACATCCTTTTAGACCCAGTAGTTTAGATAGTACGTTGTTTTCAGTAAAGAAAGTACTTTAATATTTTATAAGGAAATGACATAAAATCTCACTGTTTGTTACTTATTAACAGCTAGAAATAGCGGCGGTTTATGGCAATTATCACAGCAATTATATTATAATAGACTGCTCGCAGTCAATGATATGGGGTCTTAACGTTAAATGTGGGTGTACTACCTACGCCTATACCACGTCTTTAAATATCACCGTGAGTATATAATATTACCTTTAAAGATAAGCAGACGTGTACCTAATATAACTTTCTCCAGGCGTCTTAAAACAAACAAAATATTATTTCACACGTCTGAGGAAAAACATGTCAGCTATACATACACTTTGAGCATTTAAATAGGTTGCAGTTTAGTACATTACGGTAGATTTTTTTATTTTAAACAGCGAATACGCTTTTTTTTGGGGTACTCGGGATATCAACAACTATTACAGTGACTTCGTTATTCGATGTCACCGTGTATAAAGTTAGCACACTGCATCATTCGCACAGATAAACCACAGTTGCTGTGTATGCTATGGCTCATTAGTGCGTATTCTCTCATCCTTTGTGACGAACTGACGATACAGCGCTGCAACAAGCTATCATGTAAGTCAAGTATGATTGGAGCCGTCTTTGTGCGCGTAAAGGATACGAACCACTATACTGTAGCATAACACGATCATTCTATGCAACCCATACTGATACTGTTAACGTGCATCATCCCAAAGCTGGATAAAGGCCCCCATAACTTCCAGTTGTTTCGATCAAAGGTCAATATGGATCACTGGTGGCTAGTCTTCTCCAGATTATCCCACCATCTTCTACGAGGTCTGCTACTACATCTTCTGGCTGAGAGGGTTCGAGAAAGTGGCTATTTTGGTCCACAGATCATAAAACGTATCTGACAAAAACAGGTTTAGAATTGAAAAGTATGAGACTATGCCTATTAGACCGTTCCGTCAATGACCAACACCATAGTGAGCCATACACGTTGCCAATCTGCTGGCAAAAATATTCGACAACAATTCATTGTTTTTGCTCTGTGTAAGGTAAGACTGTGATAGAGCGGTAAAGTGTCATAGTCTTTTTTTTTGGTGTGTGGAAAATCATCAAATGACCCCCCCCCGCTCTTGGGCAGAGCGAAGAGGAGTGTCAGACTTCTACTGACTAAAAACCGAACCCATGTTCCTTCTTTGCCCTTGTGCCGAGGCCACGTCATCTAGTACTAAAATCCGCGGCCCCGACGGGCGACGCGCGACGTGTCATAGTCTCACGTGTCATAATTTTAATACAAAGAATACAACCGTGTATGATACCCGTAAACTCGTTAAATACTTGTGTTATTATCTGTAGTTACGGTTTAGTGGGCATAGTCCGCGTCGTGCTTTTTTCCGTGCCATGATACGTTCAATTCACGATCATGTTATGGTACGGCGTAGTGGTTAGACTCCTTTATAGTGACGGAGGAAACGAGCCTTCCTACATGTATGACATACTTATCTCTACAGTCCTTCCACAATGGTTTTCATCTGATTTAGTATCACTGCCAAAATCAATATGATGCCTAATTTTATAGCAATAAGGTTGCTATTAAGATGCTGTCACTGTGAAACTTTAACGATAAAAACCTTTCACCATTAGATTGTAACTCATCATCTGCCTAGTGTTTTCCAAATATGTTGGATTGTGCAGTAATAAGATAAAGGAATTTGCAAAGGACTGTAAGGTTTTGCTAATATCATTTCTGCTAAGTCGTCATCATCATCATCATTTCAGCCAAAAGACGTCCACTGCTGGACATAGGCCTCCCCCAGGTGTCGCCACGTTGACCGGTCCCGTTTGTCTCTCATCCAGCGGGTCCCCGCAACCTTGACCAGGTCGTCGGTCTACCTAGTGGAAGGCCTTCCAACGCAACGTCTTCCGGTTCCCGGTCGCCATTCCAGAACAACTAAGCACTTCTTCTGCTAAGTATTAACAATTAAACATTTAACTAGATTCTATACGTAAATCTAGTATTAATCAAGGTGCAAAAGTAAAATCCATTTCCCATGTATAAATACAGCTAATTGTTTTTATGAAAAATACTTTTTTATGTATTGTATGCCATCCATGTGTTTCATATAGAATGATTAACTAACGTCTTAACTTATAAGTCCCCAAGCCCATAATATTTCAGAGCGGGGGGAGTCATATGATGATTTTCCATCGTTAAAAAAAGCCTTTATTTTTTAGCTTTAATAGACAAGAAAACTTTGACCCTTAAGACCAAAGTCAGGGTATTATGTTACCCGTCGGGGCTACGGGTTGTTAAGAGATACCGCGGCCTCGACATAATGGGCTAAGAAGGAACATGGGTGGTTTTTAGTCAGTAGAAGTCTGACATTCCCTTTCGCTCTGCCCAAGAGCGGGACCCCATTTGATGATTTTCCACCCGCCAAAAAAAAAGGGTATTATGTTACACTCAAAATAATTGCAATACATTAAAAAAATGGCATAGAAATCATTCTAATAAAGTGCGCGAAAATTTCAACAGAATTTTCTAGGACTTCGTCCTTAAAAAATATAGACAGTGTGTATTCTTATCAAACATTCATAGCTAAACGCACAACAAGTGCTTTTCACAGGCGATAAAATATAGGTTCTGGCTGAACTAATCGAAACTTTACGATACTCAATTTTCTATCTTAAGAAGACTCGAAACAACGTTCATATTTCGTTGTCAAGAAAATATTTTAGGGCATTTTTTCAAATATTTATTTATTTATTAAAACTTTATGCACAACAACGTACAAAGGCGGACTTAATGCCTTGGGCATTTTCTACCAGTCTACCTTAGGGTGATGCAGAGACAATACACAGTAGTAGTTCAGTTAAATTGTATTATTGCTAGGAAAGTTTTGGGTTAGTTCTGATTTTTTCATTCCATATGTGTTTTGGGGTGCTAAATCTGAATCTGAGGTTTGCGGACAAAATTTCGTGACGCAACATTAAAAAAAAACAGAAAAGACAGTTTTATTTTTGCTTTTTTGCTTAAAGCTCGAAAACTATTAACTTTTGGTAAATGGTCTGTTTACAGAAATTAAAGTACTTGGAATTCTCTACAAATACCAGTATTTAGTTTTTTTTTTTTTCAGACGAATCGTTCGGTTTCTAGTGCGAGTTGAAAATTGTAAATTTTTAGCAGTTTATGCAAAACCCACTTTTTACATTTCAATATTAAATTTTTATGGATGCTCTCATTTGATAAATGTCACCTGGTTTTCCACACAAGTAATTAAAAAGAAAAAAGGCAAAAATTATGCAAATTCAGTAGGTATCAAAAAAAGGTAGAACTGATGAAAAAAAAATAAAACTGAAACTATAAATGCCGATTGCCATCCAGTTTATAGTGCGCTAGTGTGCGCTACACGTACACACGTATACTACAACGTCTACAACAGTTTAGCACATTGTTTCCGATTGGAATGTAAAGCGGCTTTAACTGCTTTTTAACTAAGCTATTTTGCTTTTTTGCAATCTAGCTATAATATTTGAGTCAAAACGTGAATTATCCGTGTGACTCGGTCTTTATTTTAATTAACTTAAAAACCTTTCAATACAAATCTAAAAAGTGGGTTTTGCAGTCACACCGGTACAAATTGCCAATTTTCAACTTGCACTTGAGACCGAACGTTTCGTCTGTACAATAACCAAAATAGTGATATTTGTAGAGAACTTTAAGTACTTTAATTTCTGTAAACAGACCATTTACTACAAGTTAACAGTTTTCGAGTTTTAAGCAAAGAACCGGAAAAAAGCAAAAAAAAACCGGTTTCTTCTGATTTTTTTAATGTTGCGTCACGAAATTTTGTCCGCAAACCTCAGATTCAGATTTAGCACCCCAAAACACATATGGAATGAAAAAATCAGAACTAACCCAAAACTTTCCTACTAGGATCACTTTACAGAACAAATTTCCTGAATTATAGGTGCAAAACAGAAAATCATGTTAGAAAAGATATATACTTATGAAATAAGAATAAATACATACATATATACTTACATACATAAAATATATAAAGTTCTGAAAGATAAGCAAGAAAGACTAAAACAACTTAATTTTGAGACGAAATTTGAATCTTAATTTTGAATTTTGAAATATCATTATGTACTAAAACATTTGTGGTAGTATAAACAAAATGTCAGCCTGTAACTAGCACATATGATAATTACAGTTTTTCTATAAGTTTGTGTTGAAATGTCAAATGATTTAACGTGACCTGAATATAGGATCTGGGGTCATTTGGTCGTACTAAAATTGTTACGTTATTTTCGGCTAATCACTATGAAACAAATCACTGGTTTGTTGCTATTTCGACTGACTTTAAGAGGCACTTTTGACATTATTAGTGTTTTAGTACCTAAATAAGAAAAAGACATTAATGGTGCGCCGACGCCAAATGAATTGGGTTAAGGGCAAAAGAATGATGATAATGAGTTTTGTTACTTTATTTATTTTGTATAATTATTAATAATAAGATTATTAATAATAATTTCTTCGTAGCAGCCGTGAAATCTGGATTTGTGACTTGTTGATGGCAATAGGCTCGCCCCAGATTATATGGTTGTACTATTAGGTACGACTCTGCCTAAACCTTCGAGGATTACAGGCGTGATAATGTTATGTTCTAATTTCATTCTTAGAAATATCCAATGCAAAACTGATTTATAAATCTTTAAAATAAAAGAGACTTTTACATACGCACGTTATTATTTCATTGATTTGTTACACCTATGTATATTTACAACACATCCATCTCAAGTTCTTATTCCTACCACCATAAGGTTCACAACCACCATATATCAAACATGCTATTACAAACGCTATTTCCAAAGTCCCCTTGTAATTTCCACGGCACTCATAAAACAAGCAAGAATACTTGCACAGCCGTATTCCAAAGTCGTCATTCCTTTGTACATAGACACTTTAACTGCAGACCATTCAGCTCCACGCAAGAAATCCAAACATACTTTGCGTCACAAAACGGAATAGGCAAAAATGACACATTCCTATTCAAGCAAAAGGCGCAATGTATATGGGTTTGAACGATAACCTTTTCATGACGTAGTGAGTCTACGGCGTAGCTGTGTGCTACGCGCTACGCTCCAGTTTGCTACGAGACCCGGAGCGGGGAGGACGTTTCGTAGTACCGAGACTTTCGTAGCGCTACGATGCGATGTTCGCGGTTTTAACTTGTGTTGGTTTTTTCTTGAATGTTAGCGGTTTTAAATGAACGGGTTTTCTTTTATAAAGTGTGCAGTGAACAGTTGTGTATTGACATTTATTTAGAGTTTTTTGTGTGAGTTTTTGGATTTGTCGTGTTCTTTTTTTTGTAACAAAGATGTGAAAATCTTGAGGCAGTATTTCTTCATTACACTTATTATGAAATATATGGTCTTCGGCGTAATAGAGATCGGGTTTTACTATCGCAATAGTTGGTAACTGTGTCCTAGGTCTTACTTTCCGATAAAGTAACTTGCGGGCAGACTCAATTTAACTTTTTGGGGTACTCCAGTAGTTTCATTGTTCAGAGTTAGGGAGTTCTAATTTCTCCGAAGTCTCGATAACGATAGACTAATAAAGTAAAGTAAATATTTGAATAGTTGTCAGTCTATTGTTTCGATTCAATGAAATTGTAACAATGACAATAAAACAATGGCTTCGTTTTATACAGCTTTGTTAATTGGAGGATACCAATTATTCACCTGTAGACGGATATAATTATCTTTTGTGAACAAATCGAATAGTCCTTTAATATTTAGTATGTCTGTCTATACAAAAAAAAAAACATTGGAACACACAATTCGAAATAATTATGTGTGCTTGTCTTACAAATGATATAGAGACAAAATATTATTTCCTATTTTCAAATGAACTTTTCATTACATGCACACACAACCATGTCACTATCACAAAGAAATTCGATCAAAATTTTGAGTTGACTGCATTTCATTTTGCAGGTAGCATTTCTCAGGAAATCAAATAAGAGAGATCTTTTTAAAAGTATATTTAGCATTCATACAATATATTTGTAGTATAAGTATAAGTATAAGTACGACGGGCTGGTGTCCGCAACTCCACGTCACCTATATTTGTAGTAATTAATAAATATATTTTTTTTTGACAAGTGATTACTCACAAACATCAGTGTAGCTCTGACTCTTGTCCTTCTGGAATTCCTGAATTCCTGTATCACAAGCGTCAGATCTCTCAATTTACAGAGAATCTATAAATAGGCGATGGAGAAAAAATAGAAACATTATAGGTATGGCATGCATCGTCATTCAATCTAAAAAAACTCTAGCCAACATTTTATTTTTAGTGAAACAGTCTAAAAACCTTACTACCACCTGGACACACAATAAAACAGTCAAAATAAATTTTAACAGAGAAATAAAAAACACGAGATTTACACAAACTTCCATTTAAAAATATAAAAGTCGACACGTACGCAAACACGCGGCGTCCGCATAAAAAAAACAAATGAAAGGATGAACAGATTATATGAATCGTGACCGAAATAAATGAACATTTAAATGAAAGAACAGAGAGTGACTTTAAGTGTAAAATGTACTGTTTCGGGTGAAATCGTGTGAATAGTTTATGAAAACGGAATGAAGAACGGGAAGACTTACTTTTGGTCGATGCTTCAGGCTTTGGCTTTGTTACCTACTATGGCTTTGAAAGGTAAGCTTTTGAATTAGTTATTTCTTTACTAAACTAGGGTTGGTGCAGTTACAAGAAAAATATGACGGAACAGTTTTTCAAGGACAAAATTAAGCTCAAACCAATTTTTCAGTAAACACATTTTTGTTACACGCTAAACGCCACTTCCACTCGCGACTAAGTCCTCTTTAGGGTACTGTACCTTAGTCGGCAGAAACGAAACCCTTTTAGGATCACTTTGTTGTCCGTCTGTCTGTCTGTCAATACCCTTTTCCGTAGGAACGTGAGGAACGCGTCTGCTACCCTTGGAGCAGTGAAAAAACTAAAGCTTTAAGTTTTGTCGATCATAAGATATATTTTGCGTCAAAGCATATTTTTCTGACAAACTTAACCTTCGAGTAATTCGAGTGTATTAACAAAAGATTCTTAAATTTTCAGCTTTAAGAAAAACATTTGTACTTAGCATTTAATAACAGATGTTTGGACAAATATAGTACCAATCTACAATTTTTTTTTATTTTGTACTTGGAGAAATGTGGGTATACTATTAGGTACAGTCGAACAAGCTAATAAGTATACAGGGCAGAGATCTTTATAATTCTATAACACTGAAAATATTGATGGTAATTTTGTTTCATCAAGTGTTTCGCATTAAGCGACTGATGTCAAACGCTGTATCGTTTGACATCAGTCTCTAAATGTTTCTGTATAATCTTACAAGTAAATACAAGTTAGCTGGCTGTATACTTATTAGCTTGTTCGACTGTACACCTCTTCCCAACCCTTTGGGTATTACAGGCGTGATGTTATGTGTGTAATCTATGAAATATTTCCTTCCTTCTAAGGTTAAAATAAACTCTTAAGCTTAGTAGTACCGCCATAAATGGTGTTCTAGGCAGCTGGATTAGTTATCACAGAAAGATGTTATCAGTTCCAGAATGTTCCGTGTTTTGTTTACCCTGATAGGTACCTAAGGCTATTATATACCTCTTTTCTACCTGGTACAATTTCTCAATTGTCTTTTACGACACTCCTGGGAGAGAGTCTATTTTAACCTTAGTAGTACCGCCTTATATGGTGCTCTAGGCAGCTGGATTAGTTATCACAGAAAGATGTTATCAGTTCCAGAATGTTCCGTGTTTTGTTTACCCTGATAGGTACCTAAGGCTATTATATACCTCTTTTCTACCTGGTACAATTTCTCAGTTGTCTTTTACGATACTCCTGGGAGAGATTTAGAAGATAGTGTAGGTAAATAAGCGTATGTTTAAAGTGTAGATCTTTAGTCTGGTAGGCAAGCCTTAAGTTTGATACCTTGAAATTGTTAGTATTCAATTAGGCGTAAAGGTTGAAGTTCTAGTTTGATACTTTTAATCATTGTGATTATATATACTTGTTAAACAGGTTTTTTGCAATGTTAACTCTATTAATTGGGAAGGTGGAAATTTGCTTAAACATCATGTTTGACAACTGGTCATACCATCGACATCAGTCTCCTGCCCTTATCCCAATTTACCCAAAATAAAATCGGGAATAGCTTGGTTGTGGAGGTCAGATAGGCAGCCGCTCCATGTAAAATGCTGGTATTCAGCTGCATCCGGTTAGACTGGAAGCCGACCCCACTATAGTTGGGAAAAAGCTAGGCAGATGATGATGATGAAAATCGGGAAAAGCTTCTGAAATTGATGACAAAAGCATAGATTGGTGAACGTATTTTGAAATAATAAGTACAGAAAAAAAACTTTTCTAGGGAACATTACAGCAAGCCAATTAGGGAAGTAGACTGTTCAGAAAACCTAATAATAATAATCATAATATTATTATCATGAAAAGTAGTAGTACACTTCAAGGGAAAGCCAAGCTTATAATAAGCCTGTGTGAAAGTACCGCCACAATTTCCAGTACTTTGAAAATAGCTTTGACTTTGTGTATATCGATTCCAAAGTGTCTGTAGAGAGAACAGTAAAATCCATACTAACTAAATACTATAAAGCTGAAGATTTTGTTTGGTTGAACGCGGTAATCTCAGGAAGTACTAGTTGGAAGGGAAAACATATTTTGTGTTGAATAGTCCATTTATCGAGGAAGGCTTTAGGCTATATTCCACGCGGACGAAGTCGCGGGCAAAAGCTAGTAATAATTAATAATAAAATAGAATAGAAATAATAAAATCTATTTTATTATCTTTGAGATTGAGAATGAGATAGATGTTTATCCCATTATCATGTAATCCCATTGATATGTTGTTCTATTGATAATTATCGAATTACATTCTTTGAAGAATATCTTCAGAATGAAACGTTGATTTACTAACAAGTTTGTACTGAGCAAGAAACTTATTGTGTTCGTAGACATCTTAATTACTAAATAATGGATTGTTTCTTGTCTACGAAACTAACGAGAGAGCCAGCTGTGTTTGTTACTACTACAAATATAATATTTTATGTTTCTTGTCAGACATGTTTCGAAGGATTTCACAAGAAATATTAGTGCTTATTATATTTTCGTTTTGTCTGACGAAATTATTTTGTTTCAACGATCTCTTTGGTTATGTGCTTAAATTCATACAGCTGAGGACCTTATTTTAAGACCCTATATGAAAAATGATAATGATGTATTTTCCAAAAGGCTAATTATCATTGCTCAGTTGATAAAGGATAAATCTGCAATCAAAACTGTAGAGGATAGGAACAGTCATCGTGAGAAAACTGGTATGACCTATGAACCAAAACTTCTAAGAATTGTGTCCTCTACCCGAACTAAGCCCCTGTGGTGGATTACAGCCCACTCCGTCTCACAGAGAACATAGGGTATTCTAGTAGTAGGAACATTACATTGATTGCTAAAAGTGCAATTGGGTTTACCTACGCAGACATTAATATTTTTAAAATCAAAATCAAAAGTCATTTATTCAAACTAGGCTAATAATCAGCACTTTTCGAACGTCAAAATTCACTTTACTTTACCTATTTACAAGAGACCGTTCCCCAAAACGCCCACCCTTCGACCCTTCCTAGTGTTTTAGCTGGAAAGAAGAAGTGGCGGAACAAACTCCCCAGCAACCTCTGTCAGTTAGGTTAAAAGAACCAGACTCGATACAAAAACAAGATTTAGTACATACTTCCTCTCTCTTGGTGTTGGCACATGTTCAGTAATTTACGTTCTTATGTAAAGCTGGGGTGACTTTTGACCTAAAATATAATAATTATAACACTTCCTTTACCCTTGCAATCCACCCTCCATTTCACGAGCAAAACCACAGCAAAAGGCCTGTTTAAAGCTAAACTAAACTTATTCATTAACGCCAAGCTTTTGGGCAGGCAGTTAAAATTCATATCTTATTAACTTAGCTTAGTACCACTTACCAACTTACTTATAACTTAGTGGAGCTTAATTAGAAGATAAACCGTTACGGTTATAAGTGGTTCATAAGTTTTGGATTTTATTTAATGAATTTTTTGGCTTTTGTTATGATTATTGTGATAAAATGGTTTAAGTTAGGTAGTATATAGAAGTAGTCTGCAGAGTTGAATTAAAAATTGTGTCGGAAATCAGTTGTAGTATAGGAAGTTTTGAATATGAATGCGGATGGGTATAAAAGTACAGGTTTTCCTATAATCTTCAAAGAAACGATGGATGTACTGTGTGAAGGATGATATGACTAGAAAGGAGGAGGCGGAGGAGTTGCTCTGATTACATGCGAGTAATAAAGAAGTGTGCAAGAAAAAGATGCCTACCCTAAATAAATTGTGAAAAGGGCAGGAGAATATATCTATCTACACGTCCCTGGGCATTAATTCCCACCATGCCCACAGGCCTAACCGTGGGCAAAGTCTACTCTTTCTATACCTCGAAGGGTTAGGAAATGAATTCGCATTGGTGCGAGTTTTGCATAAACATTTGTAAATGTGCAACCTACGTAAAACGTAGTATCATGAGACCGAATAGGACCGGTAGAACTAGTGGGACTTTTTGTTCCCACTAAATCTACTATTTTGTACCCTCATCGTAGGACTATTGGGAAAAAATATACTTTCTAGATCTATCGAAGGACTGTTCAGTAGAACTTGTGGAAATGATTCAATATTACCACCCACATTTTGCCAGTTACTCTATATTTTTTTATTACACATGATAAAAACTAAATCGTATTTAACAGATACGATTACTTTACCTGCTTTAAACCTACACAATCATATTTGAAGCCTCTGATCTCATCATATTGAAGTAGCGTGGGAATGTAGGTACTGAATATATGTCAATAGGTAATCTATTTATGTTATCCACGTATATTTTTTTACTAACAAAAATACCAATGTAACGCAGCATTTTTGTAGTGCGAAAATAACCGCGAATATAACCTCTCTTCAATTCAGCAAATCCTATTTCAGTAACATTTTTTAACTGAAAAAAATAAAGTCATTCCGGTGCCCACACCTGCGGCCAGAAACCGCAATAAATTGCTAAAAATATACATAAAGATTATTCGTTTTTCTAATCGTCATCACTGGAGAAAATGTGTGTGTATTCTATAATTAAAACACACACTTTTTCTCCAATGATGACGAATTCCTCATTAGAATATCGAATAACGCTTTACTCGTCGTAAATATTTCCTCAGACTCAGAAGTCGTCATCATCATCAGCTTATTAATGTTCCCACTGCCCGGACACAGGCCTCCTCTCTTTGAGCGGGAATAATCTATCACGCGGGCCTAGTGTGGATTGGTAGATGTCACAAGTCTTTGGTTTTTGGTTCAAGGACATGCCGATTTCTTCACGACGTTTTCCTTCGCCGTTTTTGAGATCAGTGTAGTGATGAAATAAATTACACAAAGTAATACGCCTGCCTGCGTTCGAACCCGAATTACCGTTCATCATTCGGAGCCGCCACCACTGGACCACCACTGCTCTCGGCTCAGCGACTAATCTAAATAAAAGAAAAAAAAACTCTATTTTAGATTGCAGGATATCTGCCGTCTTCCCTTTGGTCTCGTCGACAATAATAATAATAATATTCCACAACTATCACACAACGCCATCTAGTCCCAAGCTAAGCAGAGCTTGTGTTATGGGTACTAGACAACTGATAAACATACTTATATATTTCTAAATACATACATATTATAGATAAATTACACCCAGACACAGAACAAATGATCGTGCTCATCACACAAACATTTGTCCTGGGTGGGAATCGAACCCACGACCTCCGGCATAGCAGTTAGGGTCACTAACCACTAGACCAACAGGCCAGTCAAAGTCAATGCGGCCAGGATTTTTCAAATGTTTATCATCTTTTACAAACAATACTTGTAAGATTCTAATGGAACTCATAAAATTTCTGGGTTGTCAATGAACCCAATGGCTACACGGGCTCGATGCGGTTTGGTAGGAGTCACAAGTTTTGGAGCTTTTTAGTTCTTGGCCAATTCTATACATTTTCCCTCATTGTTTTAAGAGCAGTACAGATTATATAAATTACACAACGTTAGGCCTGCCTGGGTTCGAATCAATGACCCTACCAAACAACTCGCTAGCCGGGGTCGTTACCACTGGCTAGAGACCGCAATAAAAATGTTAAAAAATATTCGCAAACATTTACAAATATTTACCCATTTTTACGTAAAAAAATCTCGTACAAAAAATATTAGGCCACTTCCCTTTCTGTTTACCCAATAGATGTGGAAGCACGAATACCAAACAACAATGAATGGTTCAATCCACAGTTAGGCGTTAAAACGCCTGACAGAATCGGCCGAGCAAATAGTACGCGGGAATAAATCGTGCGAATCAATGCGAGTTGTAACCGTGGGTATTGAGGAGCATTTAGACTGACTGACGGTTGAAATTATTATAGTAAATGGTATAGTAAATTATTAATCGTTTTATAAATAGCGACCAAGTTTAAGTCGGGCAAAACATTATCCGCCTTATTAATAAAATTAAGTTTAACTTACGCATGGTTTACCTCGCATGCCGTCTCACTTCAAAAATATTCAAAAGAAAGTGACGGCATGCGAGGTAAACCATGCGTAAGTTAAACCAGGTTTAACTATTTTTATTAATTAATAAAGCGGTATGGGTTTTTCCATCAGGAAGTTCTCAGAAGCAGTCCGGTGCTTGATCTTTGGAACTGCCTAGATGACGGGCAAACGATACTATTGAGCAATACGTAGAGTTCGACTCTCGAGTCAAGAAAATGCTATTAAGGTACCTATTCCTACAGGAATTTCTCGATAGTGGCTCAATTCTAGTCTTGTGGGTGGTTGATGGCAATACGATCGCACCTGTTAAATAGAAACACATCAAACATAAATGACACGGTTTTTCTCTGCATCACCCAAAAGATGTCTGCTAGAAAAATTAAATGCCTACGGTATTATGTCCGCCACTGTACTGTGTGCTTGAAGTGTTGAAATAAACGAATAAGTTTGGAAATGTAGCAGCATCAGAAGTAGATTCACTACACTACACAAAGTTTCAAAGCAGTTTTATTAATAAAAACTTGTTAGATAGTACTCGTTAATAGTTATTGAAGAGTAAGAAATATTTTAAAGAATAAGCTTTTGTACATAAAAATAATAGCTGGAGTCCTGTACACCAAATCCTTTGTCTTACTCGTCGGGGATTACAAGTGAAATGTAATGTGATGAAAACAGCGAAATATATATATGTCGCAGGTTTTTCATAAAATTAGGTTTTTGATCAAAAACCTAGGTTTTTCATCAAAAACCGGAAGATGACACATTTTAAACTCAATTTCATCATAAACCTGTAACAATCCAGACTAGTTCAGATTTTTGATCAAAAACCTGAACTAGTTTGGGTTTATGATAAAGTTCTTGTCAAAATCACGGGTTTGCGTTTATGATAAAGTTCTTGTCAAAATCACGGGGTTTGCTTTGTTTTATGACAAATTTAAATGAAATAAATAAAACAATCCAATATCGGCGGCATGGGCACCGGGCCGTAGGCCGACGAAGGAGGCCGGCGGAGGCCCGGCACTTTGGGGACAGAAGACATTAGTGTTATATAATATGCGAGCGAAGCGAGCGCGCATCACGGAGTACTACTGGGATTTGTTCAATTCACTAGATTTGTTTAGGGAAATGATAAAACTGTTGTTATTTTATCTTCCTCCGTGGTTTGATCAAATCCCTTAGGTTTTTGATCAAAAACCTAATTTTATGAAAAACCTGCGACATATATATACTTTTACTAGCTGACCCGCGCAACTTCGTCTGCGTCACATAAATATAGCTATAACCTTTCTCGATATATCGACTATCCGACATTAATTAAGCTAAATAAAATTATAACAAACAAAAAATCTTATCTTTCCTCTTTATTACAATAGTTTAGATGGTTTAGATTAGCTTAGATTATATTAAAGTGTGAATTACTATAAAATCTATCTCTTACTGTTAAATATACTATAACACTCTGTACTTGTAAACATTATGATGCAGTAAATATTTTGAATTTGAATTTCCCGGAGGCCAGCCAGAATCCCCCGTACCTACATTGCGAGGCAAACCCGCGTAATTATTTTTCCGCGCGGGTATTTTTACATTGCGATATCTTCTAAGATATTTGTTTAAACTGTATAGAGTAAAGAGCACAAATATTCTATATTAAATTTCCGTTCTAACGAACACATTTATTTAGATATAGATTAATACCATATGGGTTAAATAAGCTTCGCAAAAAATAATTCTTTTTAACCTAACATTTTAATAATAAAAAATGGTTACAGTGAGTCAATCTTAAAAGATAGACAGATGCTGTCGCGGACTTTCTTTTAGAACTTTTAAAGACGAATAATTACTTCATACATGATATTCTCGTAACTTAAACCGTTTTCGCAGCGCACGCAACGGAAGCTCTCAGAAAGGAATTTTCTTTTCCCGTTTTTGCAACATTTCTCATTTATGCTCCGCTCCTATTGGTAGTAGCGTGATGTTATATAGCCTATAACCTTCCTCGATAAATGAACTATCCAACACAAAAAGAATTTTTCAAATCCAACCCGTAGTTCCAGAGTTTATCGCGTTCAAACAAACAAACAAACAAACAAACAAACAAACTCTTCAGCTTTATAATATTAGTATAGATTTTCAGACCAATTTTGTCCATACAAAATAAAAAAAATAAAAAATTGAAATATTTGTCAAAAATTTGTAATGCTACAGTCTGAATGTTGATTTCACACACACGTACTTGTATGCTGACATAATTGCATAATTATCCTTAAAAATCAAGCAGGACAGTTACAACATAATCCTCACAATTCCACCAGGATATTCCCAACCATTTTTCCCCTACTTCCTCTACTGATACTGTCATCCCTGTGCAAACCACGTCCTCTCAATACATCATATTGGAAGTGACAGCCGGTGATACTTATTACCCCACTCTCCTCACGCCAGCAATACGCACGTTCTGTCCTGTTATATTATGAATCAGGGATGCTATGAAGCCCCGTAAATGTAACCAAAACTATCGGATATCCGAAATAAAAATATATTCGTAACCGAAACCGATTTAAAAGTTTCGGATTATTCGTTAGCAGTGGTGGTCCAGTGGTAGCTGCCTCGACTTACGAACAGTAAGTCGTGGGTTCGAACTCAGACAGGCGCATTATAGTTAGTGTAATTTATTTCATCATCACTGCTCTCAAAACGGTAAAGGAAATAACGTGACAAACCGACATGCCTTAGAACCAAAAATTTCGAAGACATGATAACATCTACCAACCAGCCAACGCGTGGTGGATTATAGCCCATCCCTCTCCTAGAGAGGAGGCCTGAGTCCTTGTAGTGAGAACGATTCTGGATCCGTATCCAGAACCGAAATTTCATATCTTTGACATCCCTATTATAAATGTGTGGTTCAACGTGTTTTCCTTAATCGTTATATTGTGTTACAAACCTTTGTTACATTGTGTGCAGGTGCTTAGGAATTAATGGTAACGTTTTGGTTCAAATGTGTAATGTACTGTTTTCTGTGCTAGGTGTTGTTTTATATTTTGTTGTTGTTTTTAAGCTTTGAGAGTTGTGGTTTTCGGTGAGTTAGTTAATTGTTTTAATTGCTTGAATTTTACGATGTTCATTTAGGTCGTTAAATTCCAGGTAGGTAGAAATAAAATTTCCATCCATTGATTGGTCATGTCATGAGTGATAAAATGTTCTATTCATTTATAACATAACATCAGGCTTGTAATCTTTGGAGAGATAGGCAGAGCTGCTTTTTGCCAGTTATGTTAAGTCGAATGTAGTAGGGCGAGACTGCCATCAATTAGGCCACAAATCCAGACTCCGAGGCTGCTACTAAGAAATTCTTGATGGAAGAACCGCTTATCACATTTTCCGACCTGGGAATCAGATAGCAGTTTTGCTTGTAACCACTATAGCAACGAGGCAGTTATAAATATTAAAGCATTATAATTACCAGTAGTTAGAATTTTAAGTAGTTCAATTAAGTGTATTCTTGACCTTTGCGTTACCTTTTAAACTTCTCATTATTTACGACAAAATATTCCTTGATTCTAATTCTTGGAAAAGTCACAGTTTATTCATGAAGAACCTAACAGAAAACTTATTTTTTGTTCCGTTTATTATGCCCGGTTACCTAAACGAGGCCAGTTTTTCAAGCCAGGACAGCAAGTTCGCTACTAAATGGTCCTGTCTTACTGCCCTTGGAACATGCTAGAAATGAAGCTAGTTTTGTCTACACGAATCCAGAAGTACTAGTTTACTGACACTAGCTCGCTATCCTGGCTTGAAAAACTGGCCTCGCGTATCCCGGGCATTACTATGAGTGATCTAAGTTCGATCCCAGAGTCAAGTGAGTCTCTCTAAGGAATTCTTAATGATAGCCCGGTCGTTGAATTTGGACGATTATCTGTAAGTGCTCAACCCGTTTGGCCGCAAGCTACACGTGTATTACAATAGGGTCTGTAGGGAAAACAAATGAAACAAGAACATGACAACTCACCTCGTGAACTGTGACGACGTTACGCATACAAAAAAAAAAAAACAAAAGACACGCTTGTCACTTTGCAAGTCTCCATCACTATCGTGATTCCTACTAATATTAGAAACGCGAAAGTTTGTGAGTATGTATGTATGGATGGATGTTTGTTACTCTTTCACGCAAAAACTACTAACAGGATTTGGATAAAATTTGGTACACAGGTATTTTATAACCTGGACTAACATTATAGGTTTTTATCCCGATTTTATCTTTCCGTGGGATAATATTCGAGTTGTAGCGGCGAAGCTGCTGGCAACAAATAGTGGAGAATTTTTTATAGCCTTGAATAGCCCACGGCTGGGCAAAGACTTACCCCATCGCATTGCGCGTCCAGGTTACCTCACCAGCTTTTTCTGGGCCTGGCAATACAACAGGCTACAATATGTAATACATCATTGCCTCTTTGTTTTGTCGTGGAAATTATGTTTCTCCTACTCCTCAGCTATTCTTTTCTGATTAATTTCGTTCCAGGATCTAAGATAGTTAAATTGTTTCTCTTGGACTTCGTCGAGCTTTTGTATCGGAGCTTATCTGGTTGTCGCCACTGTTGATTCTGGCTTTCAGGAGTTGTAGTTTTTATTACCTAATGAGCCTGCTCGTTACCTCAATCACGCCTGGCGATGAGGTCTATCATATGGTGGAACGAGCGTGCCCAAAAGATGCCTGCTCACTCTTGGTTTAGGAAAAGTGTGACATGCATGTCCCAATAAAAAAAAATACACGCCTCAAAACCTCAGCCTACTTCAATATACAAGCTCCCTTAGACCAACCAAGGCGTTTTTGTGTGAAGCCCATGCATTAGCATTTGGTGACAGGTGCGAACTGCCGCGGCGCCGTCACCCGGTCACACCACGCCCGGCCTTGCCCATTTTATGTGGGCAACTTATTTTATTGCTGTTTTAGAGCTTTTTCTTTACCGTTCACATTTGTAAAACGGGTTTCGAGTATCGTAAATTGTTGGATGATTAGGTTGTGTTGTTTTTGGAGTTTATGGTTTGGCCTTTTTTGGGACGTTGCTGTGTTTTTAAATTGCATTCTAACATTACCAGGTTCGTAACGAGAACGTGGACGAAGCAATGGGTAAGAATCGTCCCTTACATCTTTGGCTTGGCCCTCATTTACATCTCAGGTGAAGCACACCTGAATTTTCTGAATAATGTCACTAATAAGGTTTGATGATGTTTTTCCTGTCTTGTTGACCTCTACTAAGCCATCGGCATCGTGAATACTAAGTTTTTGACTCCATTATTTATGAATAAGTTATGTAATACAAAATAATGGACAATGGGCCGTTACATTTTTACGTAGATTTAAGAGGTCACGCCCAGGTTTTAGCAGCTGATAAAGAATTCCGATAGGCAAAATTACAGGTAGCAGGTTACGTATTAACTGTAGTTTTGCCTACCACTATGGGAAAATGGTTTGAGTTTTTCTATGAAAAACTACCCGTCAAAATTAATACATTGCCACATTTTTCTTTGTAGCGTGTCGATGGCAATTTAAACTGTGTCGGCCGAGAACTGAGCTTTGCTCCACATTTAACAATGCATAATGCGATTTGTAGCTAAAACTCACTCTCTTATCATCTGCCTAGCCTTTTCCCAACTATGTTGGGGTCGGCTTCCAGTCTTACCCAATGCAACTGAATACCAGTATTTTACATGGAGAGCGACAGCCTATCTTTTTTTATTGATGGGTGGTATATCATCAAATAACCCCTCCCGCTCTTGGGCAGAGCGAAAGGGAGTGTTAGACTTCTACTGACTAAAAACCACCCATGTTCCTTCTTAGCCCTTTATGTCGAGGCCGCGCTATCTCTTGCGAACGACCCGCAACCTATCTGACCTCACAAACCAGTTCGTACTTTACTTACTATCTTTAACGGTATACCTTTTTGTTTTCTCACAGAACTTGTAGCATTATCGCCGTTTTAAAGTTAAGCCTTCTAATCTGGCATATAAAGGGTTGACCAAGGGACGGGTTGTCCAGCCAAACGGACGCGAAACCCAAGAGAATAATATAGTAGAGGAAGACCCGTTATTATTTATTTAACCATAGGAAATTCAGAGATGTTTTGTGCGACAATATTTTTGTAAAAATATTTTGTTTGCGAACCTTCTAGCGTTATATTTCAATTCATAATTCTTTATTGCGTACCATAATGTATACTGTTGGTAGGGTAATAATTACATATTAACCAATATTCATGGTCATAAAAAATTAACTTCCATATTTTATTACTGTAACAGAAATAGAATTGGTTTTCATGCGAGATTGGCCGGAGAAAACCGCACGGGTAGGAAAGTGGAAAACTATAGGGAAGGCATGCCCAGCTGTGGGACAATAAAGGTTAATAAAAAAATGTACGGAAATAAATACCTTTTACTTCTCCCGCGAGCAGGTTGAAAATTATCCGTTAGAAACCTACTTTCAGGATAAAAAGTATCCTTTGGGCTTACTTAGGTCATAGTCTACCAAATTCACATCCGTTCAGCCATCATCGCGTGAAAGAATGACAGATGGACAAGGAGTGAGGAGTGAGGTGGTAGGCCCGAGTGCAGAGCATGGTCCTGGGGTCGATTCCCAGGTAAAGTTAAGTGTTAGGTTTTTCCACCAGAAATTTCTCATTAGCAGTCATGGAGTTCGTATTTTTGATGGAATTAGGCTCGCCTCTTATTACGTGGGACTTCAACATAACTGGCAAAATGTGGGTGTACTTTTTGGGACACCTCTGCCTAACCCTTTGGGAATTACTGGCGTAAAGTTATGCTTTATTCTTCTTCTTCTTCTTATCGTGTGGGCAGTAAGGTCTAACGACCCCACACACCCTAGTGTCAGAGTTTCTAAACCGCCGCCTCTGACATGGTTTGACGACCGTCATTTGGCGGCCGGGACCACCGGCTTATACTTACGTGCCTTCCGAAGCACGGAACTATCTTTTTATCAGACAATCAGGTGATTCAAGCCTGCAATGTCCTGACCAAACTGGAAGCAACTTCACAAAGTATGCTTCCCGTGGGAATCGAACGACCACCGGGTCACAAAGCAACGCCTAAACCACTCGACCACGGTGGTGCTATATTAGTATTGTAACGCGGCAACCCCACGACCATAGAGATATTAGTAATGTTGGCCAGACTGTCAGCCGCACCCAATCGGATGATTGCGGGAACAGTAGAGAGGTTGGCGACATTGTCACGCGTAGCGAATCAGGCGCCGTAATTCTTACCGCGAAACCCACAGAGCAGGCGCCAACAAGCGTATCGGGGGATTCGGGGGAAGAACAGTCTAGTAGTGACACTTGCATGACGCGACGTGTTTCGAACCGCTCTCGTAAGAAGCCGGCCATCTTAGATCTATAGTACCTATTTCTCTAGTATTGTTTAGTGTAACTTGTGTAACGTACCTACTCAATGTGATTTTCTATTTGTTCTTCTTGTGTGTTTATTAAAGTAGTGTGAAATTAAGCAAGGACTTTTACTCAGAGGCCCGAACCCTATGCCCGTCGGCTACATTTGGCGTCCCAACAGTAGGGGCCTCTGACGACGCGTGCTTGCAAAAATTTTTTTACGAAGCATAACGCCGCAATCGGCGTCTGTTCTCCAGGAGAAAGCTTTCGTTTACACCTACTTCGGAACCTGACGCACTAGGAGTGGCGTTTCTGGCGAACAAAAATTTTCACCACGTGGTTCCGTTTCCGTTGTCAGTAAAACAACGATGTCGAACACAAGAAGTAAGAAATCCAAGAATCAGGAAGGAGATCTAGAGGCGGAAGAGCAAACCGAGATGTCCACGTCGATCACTATGGACCAGGGTCAGTTTGCATCCCTTATGAATTCACTGCAGCAGTGTCAGGCAGAGATTTTCGCGAGGCTCATCCAGGAGGTTAGGACTTCGACACCTGCACCTGACGTGTCTATGACAACGCCCGCCGCAAACTTCTCAAAGTGCACCGCTCGATTTAACGGATCGTCTGCTGATGTCGACGGATTCATCGACGCGATAGAAGTGTACAAGAACTGCCTACAGATATCTGATGATAACGCTGTCAAAGGACTCTCCATGTTGCTAGTAGACTCAGCAGCATTATGGTGGCAAGGCATAAAAACCAGCACCACATCATGGTCGGACGCGATGCAAAAACTAAAAAGTGCATTCGGAGAGCATCGTCCGCCATTTCGCATATATTTAGAGTTGTTTTCATTGCGACAAAATACCGACACAACGGATTTATTTATATCGAAGACTAGAGCGCTTTTATCGAGATTGCCACAAGAAGATCTACGTGAAAAAGTTCAACTAGATATGGTATACGGGCTTCTCGATCGTAGAATAAAAAAGCGGCTCGATCGTAACTCCATATCATCTTTCGACCAGTTACTACACCGTGCCAGAGCGATCGAAGAATCGTTAGTAGACAGCGCATGTGACAAGACACCGGCACTGACGCATCAGAGCACCAGTCACCAATCTACCGTCACCGGCTCTCCTGCAACTTCGGCACCAAGTGATAAAAACACTCGCAGCAAGAGACTGTCGTGTAGTTACTGCAGGAAATGGGGACACGAAAAATCGCAGTGCAACAAGTTAGTAAACCGCAATAAAAGTGATAACGTAAAAAGTGATAGCGGAAATAGTGATGAAAACGTAAACAAAAACAAAGCTATTCAATGTTATGGGTGCGGTACCCCTAACGTTATAAAATCTAAGTGCGAAAAGTGTAAATCACAAAATGCATTCTGTTCGGTTACGACAACCAGTGATAGCGTAAATTCAATAGTGCGCGGGTCCTGTCATCGCGCTATTATGCGAGATGAATGCGCGTCGCCGTCAGGCGAGCCGAGATCGACAGCCGAAAGCGTTCCGCCCGCCGCGCCTCCCACGCCGGCCTCGCAGAGTCCGTGCGGGAGCGCCGGCGCCGCCGCCGCGGCCGTGGCTGCTCGTTGCCTAGCGACTAACTGCGAGCGTACTGATAACGTTCCGCGCGGTCTAAAGTCGCCGGGCCCTCCTCGCATCGTTCCTGCCGGTACCACAGGTAACCTAGCGTCTTGCAACGCTGGGGGTCACTTAGAACTTTATTGTGATTGTGTTACTGAACTAAGACATAACAACGAGCGTTCTAGTGTCAGTAATAATGTGTGTTATAATAATAATAGAGACACTAAGTTTTCTGTAAGTGATAATAATGTTCATAAATGTTTTGGATTAAGCTCGGTAAATGTTAATAGAAATATTCAGAGTTCAGATAATATTCAGTGTAATTGTTTACATTCATATTTTTGTAATAATAATGTTCATAAATGTTTAGGTTTAAGCTCGGTAAATGTTAATAGAGATAATAAAATACCAAATGGTAAGAAACACCTCGCGTCTGCACAGGGTCGAACTCAGGGAGGTTCAATCAAGGGGGAGCCTAATAATAATAGACCTTTGATGCAAATAGGTATTTTGGGGGAAAATGGGACAGCGTTACTGGACACTGGGTCTAGGGGCTGTATTGCCGGTCACACACTTTTTCGTATGTTAATGAAAAAAGGCCATCCTTTACAACAGTGCACTAGAAACATTCGCCTGGCGGATGGTTGCACGCGCCTGATGGAGGTGCTTATTGCAAAGGTACAGGTGAAACTTTTTCATAAAATTGTGCCCACCGAGTTCATAGTTTTCCCCGAAGCGAAAGATAATGAATCGCTTTTAGGTATCGATTTTATTAACAGTGCCGGTCTCGTTATCGATTTCAAGCAGTGCCTTTGGCATTTTTCGGATAGTAGAGATCAAAAGTATAAATTAATTTCAGAAACCTTTTCACCTCGTCATTCATACGCCGCGATGAATGTTTTACGCGATGACGAGGGTGCAGGTTTAGAGGATCAGGAGCGTGAGGAGCTTGCCCAATTACTCATGGATTTTCAGGAGATGTTTAATCCAATTGGGGAGCCGACTCCATATGGGGAACATCATATAGACACGGGAAATAGTTCTCCGATAGCGACGCCCCCATATCGCCTGACACCTGCAAAGAAGGAGATTATGCAGCAAGAGCTTACCAAGATGTTGGCTGAAGATGTTATTGAAGATTGCGAATCTGCATGGGCTGCTCCAGCCCTGCTAGTACCTAAACGTGACGGCAGTTTTCGTTTCTGCGTCGACTATCGAAAGTTAAATTCAATTACAAAAACGGACGCTTATCCAATGCCTCGCATTGATGAACTGCTGCAATCTACTAAACGTGGACGCTGCCACATGAGTACAATAGATTTGCGATCTGGGTACTGGCAGGTGTCAGTTAAGGAAGAGGATAGGGATAAGACGGCTTTCGTCACTCCTTTCGGAACCTTTCGTTTTAAAAGGATGCCGTTCGGTCTGAAGAACGGACCAGCCACTTTTCAGCGTCTGATAGACAGAATGCGATCCGGTTCAGCATTAAAGGATGTTACAATACTAGGGTATTTAGACGATTTGTTAATTATAACGCAGGGGGATTTTTCCAGGCACCTGGAAGACCTGCGAATCGTTTTTGAACAGCTGATGAAGTTCAAATTGCGTGCGAACCGAGAAAAATGCGTATTTGCAAGAGAATCTGTTAAATATTTAGGTCATGTAATCTCACAAGAGGGAGTCTCAGCTGATGAAGAGAAGATTCAAGCCATCTTAGACATGAAAGAGCCGTCTTCACTGGGACACCTCAGAACATTCATACAAACATGTTCCTGGTTTAGGAAATTTATTCCAAAGTTTTCAGAAGTAGCAGAGCCACTGACAAGGCTGACGAGGAAAAATCAACTTTGGATATGGGGACCAGAACAAGCTGAAGCTTTCAGTCATTTAAAAATACTTCTGACGTCAGCGCCGATCCTCATACAGGCAGACTACTCTAAACCATTCATCCTGCGCACAGATGCGAGCAACTACGCGATAGGCGCAGTGTTGCTTCAAGGGGAAAAGAATGAAGAACGACCTATCGAATTTGCCAGTCGTTTGTTGTCAGCAGCAGAGCGAAATTATTCGACCACGGAGCGGGAGGCTCTGGCGGTCGTTTGGGCAGTCGACCGTATGCGGGGTTACATTGATGGCCATCCAGTTATGATAGCCAGTGATCACCAACCCTTGAAATGGCTGCTGTCATTAAAATCGCCTACCGGTCGTTTGGTGCGTTGGGCATTAAAACTGCAGGCCTATGACATCCGGTTTGAGTACACTCCCGGAAAGGTAAATGTGGTGGCCGACGCACTCAGCCGCCCTGTTTGTACAGATGAGTCTCGCGAAGCCTGTGGAATATGTTCCGTTATTATTGATTTGCCTACGCGAGATCTTAAGGAGCTACGTTCAGCACAAGAATCTGACCCACTCTTCGATAAAATTATAAAAGAGTTAGAAGGTACAGAAGAAGTCTCCTCTCGCCGTTGGACTGAACGCGGTTATATTATGGAACGTGGTATCCTTTACCGCTATAATCCAGATACAGACAACGAGTCACCGCAATTGGTGATACCTGTAAGCATACGTGACGAGATTCTGAGAGAATGTCATGATGCTCCAATTGCAGGTCATCCTGGTATAGAGAGAACGTACCAAAAGATAGCTCAAAACTATTATTTCCCTGGTATGAGAAGAATAGTAACAGATTACGTAAAATCATGTTCCTCATGTCAACGCTATAAAGCGACAAATGAAAAGCCACCTGGTCTGATTCAAACACCGATTTTAAACCAGCGCAATGAAGTCTTGGCTATTGACTTATTCGGACCACTGCCAGAGGGCGAAAACGGAGAGAAGTGGATCCTGTTAGTCGAAGATACCGCGACAAGATGGGTAGAATTGTATGCGCTCAAAGAAGCAACCTCTATCGCCTGCGCAAGAGTACTCATAGAAGAGTATTTTCTTCGGTTCGGATTACCACGTCGCATTATTTCGGACAATGGTGTCCAATTTGTTTCAGCGGTCATGCAAAAGTGCATGTTTATTCTTGGCATTACACAAGACTTGATACCCTACTACCACCCAGAAGCCAACCCAGCGGAAAGAAAAAACCGGGATATGAAGACACAATTGGCTCTGTTGGTTGGTACGGATCACCCCTCATGGCCTAAACAGCTACCGATAGTACGGTTTAGTATGAACAGCGCGGTTTGTGAAACGACAGGGGTTACTCCTGCATATTTGACGTTCGCACGTGAGTTGAGGTCACCGTTGGAAGTGTACAATGATCAAAAAGCGGTCTTACAGAAGGATAATTTTGTACCACAGATCACTCCTTACCTATCAAGATTTTTGAACTCCTTAAGTGAAGTTCGTGACAGAGTAGAAAAACTGCAGGATAGAAGGAAGATTTATGCTGATCGTTCAAGAAGAGTAGGACCAGAATTCAAAGTAGATGATAAAGTTTTGCTGGCTACACATCAGCTGAGCCAGTAAGTCAAAAACGGCTAAGTTTTTCCCTAAGAGGGATGGGCCGTATGTTGTGAAGAAGAAATTGAGTCCAACAACATACCTAATCGCATCTCATGGAAATCCTGGTGAGGTATTGGGCAAATTCCACGCTAATCAGCTCAGCCCTTTTCGAGGACGAGTAGACGAGTCCACTCAACCACTGGAGCCTAAGAAAAAGCGAGGCCGACCTCGTTTGCAACCCATTCCTCCTAATGACTATAATGTAGGGCTAGACCACGATCGAGGACGTAATCGTGATCTAGAGGGGGAGTATGTAACGCGGCAACCCCACGACCATAGAGATATTAGTAATGTTGGCCAGACTGTCAGCCGCACCCAATCGGATGATTGCGGGAACAGTAGAGAGGTTGGCGACATTGTCACGCGTAGCGAATCAGGCGCCGTAATTCTTACCGCGAAACCCACAGAGCAGGCGCCAACAAGCGTATCGGGGGATTCGGGGGAAGAACAGTCTAGTAGTGACACTTGCATGACGCGACGTGTTTCGAACCGCTCTCGTAAGAAGCCGGCCATCTTAGATCTATAGTACCTATTTCTCTAGTATTGTTTAGTGTAACTTGTGTAACGTACCTACTCAATGTGATTTTCTATTTGTTCTTCTTGTGTGTTTATTAAAGTAGTGTGAAATTAAGCAAGGACTTTTACTCAGAGGCCCGAACCCTATGCCCGTCGGCTACAGTATGAATTAAATAAATAAACCACCACGTAGTATACGAGCGTGGTGATAAATGTTCGTTCCCTTTCTGCATGAAACAAGGCCTTTGTCTAGCCGTGAGACTGTTACGGGCTGGTACCTAAATTGTGCTATTTTTAGATAAATCTAGCTACTACCGAAAATAGTCTACAGTTTTAGACTAGCTGTTTTAAGGGTCATTCACACTGACTGTAGTCTTCTTAGCGTGTTGATGATCATTCAAATTGAGTCAGCCCGAAATTTGGCTATGAATTTAGCCATTTCAGTAGCGTTCATCAGCTCCTGTGATGTGTAAACAACAGGACATTTAGGACCCGATATCTGTCGCATAGTTTGTGACTGATTGCGGTATTGGCTCAGAAGCAGCAGCAATAACTTACGAATTAAATACTGAGGGTTTGAACCTAGCCAGGCGTATTACTGTTTTATAATATCTGATTTGTGTAATGTCTTCAACATTTCGACGCTATGTGACGATTTACCAACCCGAACTGAGCCCGCGTGATAGTCCATTCCTTCTCGTTGACCGAAGGCCTGTGGCCTGTGGGAATATTATAGGCTATTAATTTGTTGTCTTGAGACAAGAGAACTCTGACCTGAAATACAAGTTCAGCCTAGCTCAGGCGCAGTTGTTGTCGTATTTATTATTTGTGCTTGATTCCTACTTCATTGAAGTACCTACTGTTCAACATATTATATTTTACCTAACCAAAACTAGCTATGCAAGTTTAGCTCTTGATCAATAATACAAACTGTCACCAACAAAGATAAATGTTCTTAACTTCATTCCAACTTCAGCAGAGAATTCATACAAAAAACCAACCAAAAACAAGTAAAGCTTCATTTGCTAACTACCTGCGAAATATCAAACTTTCAAAACTAGGTTAGTAATAACACAGAGAGTTCGGTACTAAGTCGGTTCATCAATGATAGGGTATCGGCACCCAATTCCTAGCTTTATACTCAAGTGGGTAAGGTTTAGTATTGCGCAGAAGTGATTGTGAAAGTTAATTATTGAATGGAATTGATTACTTTGGTGCTCTCAGGTCGTGAATGGACTTCGAAGGTATTGTACAAAGTAAAGTGAAGTCTTGGAGGATTTTGTTGACTCAATTATTTCTTTGTGTCAATAAAGCGTAGCTAAAGTTTGAAAAAAACTAAATCATTACCTTAAAAGCAACAAAATCTACTGCCAGTCCTACCAAGGGATCGAAATAAATGAATGTTTTGATCCCTTGGAAAGACTGGTTGTCAGAATTTCTGGTCACTGACTACGTCGACACCACATGTCGACGTGACTACATACCACTACATGTCGACGTGACTACGTGTAACGACTGTCAAAGATCTACCGATTGCAGATAAAACTTCTGGGTTTGCAGTTTTAAATAGTTGCATTCGATATCGGTACACTAGCGCAAACCATTCATGGTTCGGCTTTTAAATAATGATACATTTTTTTGTTTGTTTTTGTAATTTCTCCTTGAATATGGGGTAAATTGAAGAGAAAAATGGTTCGAATAATATTTGATTTTTTTGTAATTTAAACTGAGACTATAAAAAGTTTATATTTATAAAAATATTTTTTACATGACAACATTTAATATTCGTAGGTACTACTACAAAGGTCATTGCACTGTAGCGCCACAAAAAGACAAAGTTATAAAAACATTTCCGTGTTAAGACTCTCATAAACTCTTGTATCATTCACCAACAATAGTATATTACCTTACCGATAAAATAGACTTTACTTCTGAATAATTAAAGTTTAAATTAAAGCTTATCCATGACATCGATCGTTTATGATGTCGTGGCGTGCATAGCTGTTGGTTTACACATTTAGAACAACTATCAAGTGTCTATCCTATACCTCGGGGACAGAGGCCATAATATTTTTGTGAGAATGAGTGGGCTGTGATTCACAACACGTGCCCTTGTTTTTTTTTTATACGGATGGAAATCATCAAATGACCTCTCTTTTGAACAGTCCCGCAGGCAGGCAACATGGGCCCTGGTTTGTGGACCAGAAAAAACGTGAAAAATTCGTGAAAAAAAGGTCGAAAGCAAATCGTAATTTTTTGACCGTTCTTAGAACAGGAGGCTACTTACTCAGTTTTCGGTAATGTGTTTCAATAAGGTTTATTATTGTCTGATTACATCATTGAAAACATCATATTATATGTAATGTAAACAAAATAATATAAATCAGGTTTGATAAAATATTTATTTGATTAAATGTGCTGAAATTGTTTGTTCCGTAATGTTAAATTTATTATTATAGCTAAACCATAAAACGGAATCATCGTTCTGTTCTGTTCTGTTATTCGTAATGTTTACTGTCAGTACTGTCAATTTGATTGAAATGACATTAGCGTATCGAGTTGCGTTCCATTTACCTAAAAATATTGTTAATGTCATTGTGCATCACGAGTGTGTTCCGAGTTACGCAATTATTATTTTTTTTTTGTGTTTTAGTTTTCTTAATATTGTTGTATTTTGTTTTTCGTGTCTACTTTCTTTTTAATGTTTTTGTTTTGCTATTATTGTTCAATTTCTTCCAACAAACTGGTGAGTTAGGGTGGTTATGTTTTAGAGAACCAGCCGTTTATTTTGTAGGTATAGTAGTTTTTAGTGTAATATATTTATCTATTATTTATATATTTTTTTATATTTATGAATATTCCAGTTGACTTAAATGACAGTTTTTTCTCTTGTTCTTCCTCGACTTGTAGCTACGTTAGTGCGGACAGTGAGCCTTCGCTTCATACTTTGCATGACAATATTTCCACTCTTTTTTCTAACTATCCTAATAATCTGCATATTGCTCATATTAATGCTCAGAGTGTTCCCGCCCACCATTCCGATCTTCTGGCATCCTTTAGCAGTGCTCATCTTGATGCACTCTTAATATCTGAGACCTTTCTTAAGCCCTCACTCCTTTCTTCGCACTACGCACTTCCTGGTTTTGATCTTGTCAGAAATGACAGGATTGGCAAGGGTGGTGGTGGTGTTGCCATGTACATACGCGCCGATATTCCGCATAAAATTGTAAGTTCGTCTCCATCTCAGTACTCTGGGTCGGCTGAATCATTGTTTCTACAGATCACCGTAAATCATACTAATGTATTGCTTGCTGTGGTTTACTCTCCCAACCTTCATGTTGACTATTTTGACTCCTTAGAATCCTCTTTAAATAATCTTTGCCCATCATACGAGCATGTTATTATAATGGGTGATTTTAATACATGTTTAATAAAAAATGATTCACGTTCACACAAACTCCGTTCACTTTTATCCTCTTTTAACCTTGAAATTCTACCTCTTTCTGCAACACATAACTTCCCAAATTGTACGCCTTCTCTTCTTGACTTAATGATCGTTTCTTCATCTCCCAATGTTGCTGAGTTTGGGCAGCTCACTGCAACCTTCTCTTATCATGACCTCATTTACCTCTCGTATCGTATCCGACCCCCAAAACGTAAGCCTCGTTTCTGTTTTCTTCGGAGTTTTAATAGCGTAGACCTGGAGGCTTTGAAACGGGATGCTGGTGATATTGACTGGACTAACGTTATCGAAGCCACCAGTATTGATGAAAAGGTTAACAGCTTCAATGCCACAGTGTTAGATCTCTATAATATGCATGCCCCTATTCGGCGTATTAAAATCAAGCATAATCCTGCGCCGTGGATGACAACTGAAATTAAAAGTGCTATTGCCCGTAAGGATAAGGCGAAGAGCAGGTATAGGCGTAGACCTACGGAAAATAATCTTTCTCACTTTAAAGCTCTGCGTAACCGCTGCAATCGTCTGTGTCGGGATGCCAGAAGACGTTACTTCCACGATTCTCTCGTTGGTCGTGGCTCTTCTGATGTCTGGAAATTTTTAAAGTCTGTCGGTATCGGCAAATCTCCCACGAATACCTGTAAAGATGTCGACTTGTGCGCTCTTAACAGGCACTTTTCTTTGCCACCTGTTTCTCTGGACCCTAATAGTAAAGCTTCAACTTTGTCGGAGCTTTCTAACTTGCCGCTGCCGCATTGTGCGCTTTTCAATTTCAGTTCTGTCTCTGAAGATGATGTCAAAAAGTCCCTTCTCTCTATTTCTTCCTCTGCTGCGGGCCATGACAAGTTGTGTTCAAGAATGATAATTCCTATTATTTTAGAGCTGCTGCCCATCCTCACTCATATTGTTAATTTTTCCCTCTTCTCTGGTGTATTTCCGTCGGCTTGGAAGCAGGCTCACATAATACCACTTCCCAAAGTCAGCAGTCCTACTTCCTTATCCCACTTTAGACCCATCTCCATTCTTCCTTTCCTCTCCAAAGTTCTCGAACACATTGTTCATGGCCAAATTTCAAAATATCTATTGTCTAATGCTCTTATTTCCCCATTCCAATCTGGCTTTCGTACTGGCCACAGTACTGTTACTGCGCTCCTGAAGGTTACCGACGATATCCGCTGGGCTATGGATAACAAATCTCTGACTGTTTTAGTTTTACTTGACTTTAGTTGTGCGTTCAACTCAGTGGATTTCGACATCCTTCTTGGGGTCCTTCAATCTTTTAACTTCTCTGCCTCTACGTTAGCCTGGTTTAACTCGTATCTTCGGGGTCGCTCTCAGTGTGTCCGCCAAGATGAGATCTTCTCTGATTGGTGTGATCTTACTGCTGGTGTTCCTCAGGGTGGTGTTCTCTCTCCTCTTCTTTTCTCTATATTTATTAACACTGTTACCAAAATTATTACCTCCAGCTTCCACCTCTACGCTGACGATTTGCAGCTGTATCGGCATTTCTTGTTGGCGGATGCTGAATCTACAATCATTGCCATGAATCATGACCTGGAAAGCATTTATCAATGGGCAAAGTCGTTCGGTTTGCAGATTAATCCTGCTAAGTCACAGGCCATGATCATTGGCAGCAGATATTATCGCAATGCACTTGTCTTGTCATCTTTGCCTCCGTTATCTCTGGGCTGCTCGACCATTGCCTATGCTGAAACAGCTAAGGACCTTGGTGTGATTATTGACAGCAATCTTTCTTGGCGAGCACAAGTGAATGAGGTTAGTCGGAAGGTGCACTTTTCTTTCCATTCACTTAAATCTCTACAGAGCTGCTTACCTTATAAAACCAAGATTTACTTAGCTCAAACTCTGATCCAGCCGATCATTGATTACGCTGATGCCTGCTATTTGGATGCCACCGAGGAGCTGTTAAATAAACTTGAGCGCCTGCAAAACCTTTGTATCCGTTTTGTGTTTGGTCTGAGGAAATATGACCATGTTTCTCACTTCCGCAAAGAACTCAAGTGGCTCCCTATCCGCCTTCGCCGGAACACTCGGATATTATGTCTACTCTACAACATACTTTATAACCCTGCATATCCCAGCTACCTTCGCGATCGTTTTTCCTTTACCCGTCCCTCTGATACTCTGTGTAGATCCCACCTTAGGCATCATCTTAATTTCCCTTCCCATAAAACTGAATTCTTTTCCTACTCCTTCTCTGTTCACGCTGTACGTTTGTGGAACTCACTTCCGCCTAAAATTTTAGACTCAAAATCTTTATTTACTTTCAAAAAACAAGTCAGAGAGCATTACCTTTCCTCTATTCTGTAATATTCTATATAATGTGTATGTTTATGACAGGTATATATTCGGATACTAGTGTTTATTTTTATATGTGTATGTATTAGTATGTATGTTTATTTTATATGGATATACTTAGTTCTTAATTTTAATTAAAATCTTGTTATTCGTGTCTACACACTGTGTCTACATTTCTAATCAAACTTTCCTCTCGCAGGTCTGCTGGAAGAAATTTCTTTTGAAATAAGCAGTACCTTTGTGCTCTTCTATTTGTTATGTTTTTATCCTTTTTTTGTATTTTGTGTGTGCATAAATAAATAAATAAATAAATAAATAAATCATTTTGCTAACAATAATCACTGCTTTGTGTTAAATTAATAACTATGATTTTTAAATCATATATCAATCTAGGTCAATCGGATTTAGTCAATTAAATAGATTATTCACATAAATTGTTTGGTTTTAATATAGTTAATTGAATAGTTACATTTAGCGTGCATTTGTTAAAGGACGCAATTTTATTTTTAGATATAAAGGGGGGTCAGTTTAAAGTAAAATCCAGTTTGTGGGGTTGCAACCCTTGTCCCACAGCCACCATCTTGGAAAAAGGGGTGGATCAAATGATTTTTATGGTATAACTGACAAAACATGGTCTCAAAAAAATAAACAGTTAATAAAGGGGTTTGGCTAACTTTGTATGGGCTAGTGGCGTCATTTTTTTTTGAGCGGCCACTTTTAATTTTCATGTTATTTTGTTGTGCTGTGTCAAATACACATACATGTTAAATTATTTTTGTCCTAAGTCATTTCTAAGCTGAGATATTTGCGTTTGAAGATTATAAAAATGTCTTCTTCAATTACTGTTCTGCGTAAAGAAATCTTAGTTATGTGTTTAGAATGTTGATATTAGAGCTGGCTTAATAATAACTGCTACTCGGGTCGATCTTTAGGTTAGGCCACGCTTGCCTAGGTTGATCTGTGGATGGGTGGGTGTGGATTATATACCGAGTTTCCTCCGTGCCTTGGAAAGCACGTTAAGCTGTTGGTCCGGGCTGCCATTTAAAGATCTTTTGCAGTCGTTACTGGTTGTCAGTGACCTGAAAGTCTGAAAACCAGTCTTACCAAAGGGTATCGTATTACCCAGTATTAACTGGGACGTGGAGGTCAGATAGGCAGTCGCTCCATGTAAAATACTGGTATTCAGCTGCATCCGGTTAGACTGGAAGCCGACCCCAACATAGTTGGGAAAAGGAATAAATAATACAAGAGCAATATTGCATCCAGCCCTTGTGTAGCAGTTTCTACGAGAATGTACACGTAAATGTCCGTCTAGAATTCTAGATGAATGTGTAATACGAGTCCCGCCGACACGATTCAGACTTCGCTGGCTACAAATGCAAAATGCACTGTTAATTACATCCATGGTGTTATACATCCAAATCTTAAACATATAAGAGTCTAAAGAGGTATGCTGGGTCTGTCACAATACACAAACGATCCAAATGCCAAGTCTTTATAATGCATCAGCCCATAGATAACAGACATCGAGCCATGCAATCTACGTACGTATTTAATTTATTTTGATTATTTTTTCATCGTTGGCCAGCACTAGGAACTTCAGTCTGCTGTATCGTGGGTGCATTCACAAACATTTAAACTCAAACACACAAATACCCAGACCCGAAACAACTATCTGCAAGTCATACAAATATTTGCCCTGTGTGGGAATCGAACCCGCGACACGTAGCGCAGCAGTCAACTGCTTGAGCCACTGCGCCTACCGTGTGGTCTAAATTCTGAAAAAAATACGACTGGAACCTTAAACAGTGCAATAGACTGTAATAACTTCTTCGATTTTAATGAGCAATTCAAAACCAAATATCTCCGTTCCGATTAGATTTAGAGAAATGCATCCATAATATTTTTGGATCGCTTTAATCTGTTCTTTCAAAATATCCAAGTTTCATTACTGGCCGCGCAACTTCAAAACGACGCCAACTTTAGCCAAACCCCTTTTGGTTGCAAATTATAAAATAATCTACAACTTAGCTAAGTAACTTTTAGTCGCAGAAACGAAAATAAAAATGACCCAATGATATCTAAAGCGAAAATCTGCGCAAAAAAAATCGATTATACGTGGCTGACGTGAATACATTGATAAGTCGACTTCCATGTTTTTTTTTTTATTGGCTTAATACATCCTAGGCATTGGGATCTTATAAATGAAAAAAATCGACAGCTCAAAATATCCATACATTTTGGAGAAATCGACCTTGGTCGTAAGTTGACAACTCTCATTTTGACGTGTCTAAACTTACAAGTCCACATGTCCAATTATGCATTCTCATGTTTTTCTGATCAAACATTGATATGTTGATATATCAACCTATACTCAGTACCCAAATGAATATTCGTTATATGATATCTCAACTTATACACTTATGAGTTTTCCATAGACACGAATTTTAAATTGACAAATCGACATATCAAGTTATGGCCGACCGAAGTATTTCTGTTTAAATTGTGATATAATGAGATGTCCAGTTACGACCAACGAAGTACTCAACCCTAAATGTAATAAATATAGTTATCACTATAAGTCCGTTATAAAAAAGTTAAAGCTAAATGAATATGTTTAGTTAACAACTTATATCGGTGCACACCGTGCACATCCCTCGCTCGTCTGTTGGTAAACAAACGTCAATTCAGAGTTCAGAAGCCACGCGCGCGCGATCCGGGAACAAGTGCGGGTGCTTATAAAATTGATTTCGTTTGTTTTCGAGTGTATCTATTGATTGATTTATTACTCCAGTGTTTCAATATATAAGTTTGCCAATTAGTGCAGAGAAAAAAAAGATTTGATGGACATGATTGACTTGATTGACGACTCTACTAAAGAGGTTTATAGAAAAAAATATAAAAACTGTCGGTGATGTCTCTGCATCTACTGATCCAGATTTGGACGAGGACAACCCAGACGAAGAAGACTTTGAGGTCCAATAAAATCTTTTTTTTTCCTGTTCACTGATTGGTTCTTACTAATTTTACTTTGCTCAATTTTTATTAATTTTTAAAATTTGAATTTGTTCTTTATACACATGTATCTTTATGTTATCTTGTATCTTGTGTCTGTATATTAATTTGTGGTCCAATAAAACAGTGTTCTTTATTATTTTTTTCACTTCACTGATTGGCAAAAGAGATTTGGCTTGACTTCAAGACAATCATCTAATTGTGGTTCTTATTAATTTTATAATGCTTAATTTTTGAAATTTAATTTGTAGTACACATACGTGTATTTTAGCGAATCAAATATTTTTAGAGTTCCGTAGTAAAATGGGAAAAAACGGAGATTGAGGTCAAGAGTAAGCCCATTTAATATTAAAAAAAACCCTAAAGATTCGTCATGTCTGTCCGTCCGTATGTCACAGCCACTTTATTCGGAAACTATTAAGACTACACAGTTGAAACTTGGTATGTAGATGAAGTCTTTAAATCGCTATAGGATTTTTATACAAAACTAAAAAAGAATACAAGATTAAGGGGGGCTCTCCATACATGGAACTGAAACAAAAAAAACTTTTTTCATCAAATCTATTCGTGTGGGGTATCTAAAGATAGGTCTTTAAAAATGACACTAAGGTTTCTGAAATCATTTTTTCTCAAATTCAATCGTTTGAAAGATAAACACTTCTAAAGGGGTAAAATGAGTGTCGTCCCCCCTCTAACTTCTAAACTAAGAAAGAGAAAAATCTACAAAAAATATATGCTATAGATCGCAATGATAACTTTCAACCCAAATTTGTTTGAACGAGATATAGTAAGTAGTTTTTTATATATTTTTTTTTTTTCCCTTATCCTAGTGTCCATCAAAATGATGGACCCTAATCTTATTACAATCTAGCCTTGTATTATAGACTAATAAGTAATTTAATTCTAACTTAAACTGTTAAATTGTCTTTACGTACTAAGAATGTGTCCATTGGCACTTTTCTTACTGTCTCTATTAAGGCGAATACACTTTTTCTTGTGTTTATTTGGTAACACTTGTGCTACATTACACTATTCACTAACACTAGCACTAAACACTAACTCGAACGGTTTCGTTCTTTTTAGTCTTCTCACTATGTCTGTGTGGTCGAGAAGCTGGATCGCCTCGACATTCACATGCTGGTGAAGTCTCTTGTCGTGAGCTTCTGCAGATTTTTGGATCACTTTATCGATGAACTCAACGTTTAGGTCCCGATGGAGGTCATCATTTCTTACGTACCAGGGTGCATTAACAATTTCCCGTAGTACTTTGTTCTGGAATCGTTGAATGATTAATGCATTTGTCTGTTTGGTGCAGCCCCACAGCTGAATACCATAAGTCCAAACTGGCATCAGGACTTGTCTGTACAATAACAGTTTGTTCGGCACGGACAGCTCGGAGTTTCTTCCAAGCAGCCAATACATTCTTTTGAACCGTAGGTCGAGTTCATCTTTTTTCTTCTTGACGTGAGCTTTCCATCGTAGCTTTGCATCAAGGGTCATACCTAGATACTTGGCTGTATTCTCATAAGGTATTTGGTTGTTATTAATATAGACTGGCCAATACTGTTGCTTTTTGTTGGTAAAGTCTATATGTACGGATTTGGATTCATTTAATTTAATCCTCCATTTTTTAGTCCAGTCATAAACTTGATTAACAGCCATTTGAACCTTTTCTACTGCTTCTTCGTGGCTGTTTCCAACGGCCATTATGGCTGTATCATCAGCAAAGGTCCCAATGGTATTATTTTCAGGATCAGGAATATCGCAAGTGTATAGTAGGTACAGGACCGGACCTAACACACTTCCTTGCGGTACGCCAGCTTTTATCGGTTTAAGTTCTGAGTAGGTATCTTCTTGTCTTATTCTAAAGACTCTGTTTAAAATATAGGATTCTAATATGTCTGCAAACGGTTTCGGTACCAAGCTCTTCAGCTTATGAATAAGGCCTTCGTGCCAAACTTTATCAAAAGCTTGGGCTACGTCTAGAAAAACCGTAGAACAGACTTTCTTGTTTTCTAACGCGTTTTCTATTACGTTTGTAATTCTATGCACTTGGTCGATCGTCGAGTGTTTTTCTCGAAAACCAAACTGGTGCTCAGGTATAATGTTACTGTTTTCGATGATTGGTTTAAGACGTTTGAGTAGCAGCTTTTCAAACAGCTTTGACATTATTGGTAGCAGGGAAATGGGTCTGTATGATGTTGTTTCGTGAGCCGGTTTCCCAGGCTTTGCAATCATTATTACTTCAGCAACTTTCCATAAGACTGGTACATATTTAAGCCGCAGTGCAGCATTGATAAGGGTTGTTAACTTAACCAGACCCTTTCTTGGTAAGTTATGAAGGATTTCCCCTGTTATTAGATCGTAACCTGGTGATTTCCTTGGGTTTATTTTCTGCTTTATTTCTCGTGCAACTTCTCTCGGTGTTACTAGTTTTATGGCATTTACATGATCCGGCATCACTATATTAACCAGAGTGTGGTCTTCCATGGTTTCCCCCTCGTTTGGTTGAAAGATGTTTTCTAGGTGGTCTGCAAACCTCACAGCTTTTTGCTCATTAGTACGTGCCCATTGCCCGTTTTCACACTTAATGGGAGGGATTTGGGCTATCGGCCTCTTTAGATTTTTAGTAGCCTTCCAAAGGGAGTAGTTTGTCCTTTGGTCGTTACTTAGTTTCTGAAGGTAGGTTTTGGTTGAGTCGTTTTTATATTCCTGGATAAATCTTCTTACTTTTTTTGTAAGTTGGTTTAGCTTTTGCTTGTCATCAGGACACCTAGTTTGATGCCACATTTTTCTCTGTCTTCTTTTTTCCATGATGAGCTGCTTGATTCTGAGGGGGTAAGTGTTTCCCTTCGTTCTCTTGTTAAATTCAGGTGTATTTTCCCACGCTGCTTGTTGGATGTGCATAATAAACTTTTCAACTTCGAAGTTTAAATGTTCAGGGGTTTTTAATGGAACTTTAAGGTCTATTTGATCATTCAATCTGTCTTTAAAGCTCTCCCAATCCGTAAATTTATTAACTAGACTAGGACTGTTTTCTTTATATAAATGATGACTCTCGCTAATTTCTAAATAGATTGCTGAGTGATCCGAGTTTAAGTCATAGCTTTGCTCCGTTTTGATATAACTAGTTGATAGATCCCTGGTTATGAAAAAATCGATTAGATCTGGAATTTTATTTGGATCTGTTGGCCAATAAGTTGGCTTACCAGTAGATATAACGTCACATTTTAGCTCTTTTATAGCACTCAGTAGTTCTTTGCCTTTAGTAGTAGTTAGTCTGGAACCCCAATACGTATTTTTAGCATTGAAGTCACCTCCTAAGATAAATCTGTTACCAAGGCGGGCTAGGAAACACATATAGTGATCTTTTCTTATCATGTATCGTGGTGGACAGTAAATTGCACATACTGTTAAGGGGTATTTTTTTGTTTGTAGACTAATGGCCACGGCCTGGATATCTTTCTCTTCGTATTTGAACACTTCGTAGTGTCGCAGATTATCCTTAACAATAACGGCACTTCCGCCTCTTGCAGTATTGTCTGGGTGTAATGCATGGTATACTTTGTAACCTTTGAATTTAATATGACATTGCTTTGTGAAATGTGTTTCTGATACAAGGCAAACATCTATTTTTTCAATTTCTAATACAACTTGCAACTCATTCTGATGTTTTTGTAACCCATTTGAGTTCCATGCCATAAGTTTAAGTGTATTATCCATTTCTTGTTTTAGAAGTAGCAGTTATGTTGCCATTTTCGATTTGTTTTAATCTCTCGTCGAATGATGACATTAACTTTAAGATTTCATCCAACTTTTTGTTGCTGTTCATATCAGCCAAGGGCGCTTTCACTATGCCTCGTGTAGCTACTTGAGCATATGAAATGTTTTTACTGGTTGCTTGCACCATGCTTTGAATTGGTTTGGACTTGCCAGGGTCTTCACCTCTTCCTGCAGGTGCGCTTTGTTGAGGAGTCACATTACTTCCTTTCGACTTTTTCGATCTTAGTTGCTGGATTTCTTTGGCTACAATACATCCCCTGTAGTTAGCCGGATGTGGGGCTCCGCAGTGGACGCATTTTGGCTTCTCTTCTTTTGATTTTTTACAATCCTTGGTGAGATGTTTACCTGTGCATTTTACGCACCTCGGTTCTTTGGAGCAGTACTTTTGCGTATGGCCGTATGCCTGGCACCTTTTGCATTGAGGTACCAGTTTTGTGGATTTTAAGGGTTGGATCTCCACATTACATCCCAAAATATGTTTGATATTGAATATTTTGTTCGTTTCCTCATCATTTGAGAATGTTAGCATAAACATATTGAGTGGTTCTTTAGTTTTCCAACTCAATTTGTTGACTGCTTCTAGAATCTTTACCTTTACTGCGCAAGTCTTCGACTACTCTTTCTGGGATACATGTGAAATGCAATTTTTTTGCCATAACTCTTATTGGCCTTTCTTGCTTGTTTTCATATGAGTGCCAAAGACAATTGTTGTCTGAAAGGGCTTTTGAAATTGCTCGATATGATTCTTCGTTTTTGGCATTTACTTTTACGGTATCGCCATTCATCATTTTGATGCTGAACGCGTCAGCTGATTGACTCTCACATAGAAAGTCAAAGAATTGTTGGTAATTCTGTATACCATCTACAACTATTGGTGGTGGCAGAGGAGTTTTGTTGACTTTTTCAATACCTTTATTCACGTCTCTTCCGTGTTCATTTTGAGTGGGTTGGGCAGGGGAGGTGTTCAATTTTCTTTTCTTCCTGCTCTTTTGCCGTATCCACCCTGTTTCTCGGGCGAGTTCTTCTTCGTCCGTTGCATATTCAACAGGCGATGATGAGTTCTCGGTGGCGGTTGTTGCTGGTTTGGCTGCGTTTTCTGCTTGAAGTTTTAGCTGTTGCTGGAGGTTTTCTATTTGACTTTTTAAGTCATTTAGGTTTTTTTGGAGCTTTAAACGCTCATTTTTTTCTTCGCAATAGTACTTATACAGAAGATGTTCCGTCTCTGTTTTTAGGTCGACTTTTATATATAGCACATTTAAAAAACCGCAAATATAACTTTGTCATTCATACAGACAATATGAAAAACAAACTTATCACAAAATAAATATTTCTGTCCCCGATAAAATGAGAAATAATACAAATTTAAGAGGGTTTCCCTACTACGATGGTCTGGACTTCTTCATATGCAAGTCTGATTTGCACTTGGCCAGTTTTTTTTTTGTTTTTTATCTGTTGGCTATCTTCTATCTATAAAAATTAAAAGAACAGTCCTGGCTTACTGACTGACTCATCAACGCCCAGCTCAAACCCTTGGACCTAGAATGCTGATTTTCGGCACAGAGGTTCCCTATAAAATGTAGACTAGGAATAAGGAAAAATTTTGGAAATTCAACCTTATTCCTAGTCAAAATAGGGGATGAAAGTTTGTATGGAAAATCGTCATCTTTGTAGTTTAACCGACATTCACGCGGGCGAAGCCACGGGCAAAAACTATTCCAATACTAATAATGGGTTTTTCATTCAAATAACATTGTTTACCTATTAATACTCCCTAATAAGTAGGTGAATAAGTTGATAACTGTCGGTGAATACGTTGATAATGCTGTGAATAAGTGGATAAGTCGGTGCATAAGTTGATAAGTCGTTGGTGAACGAATTGACAAGTCTATTATTATGCAATCTATGGGGAATTTCGATTATTTACTGTCATCATTGAAAAGAGGGCATAAAATAACCTATAAAACAACTACAACATTTATGTTAAACTAATTTACCGATTTACCAGAAGACGTCAAACCCTTTAAATGGCCGTCCTGACAAATTGCAGTTTTAGACTTATCAACATATTCACGCCAGCCACGGTATTAATCGTATTTAGTGTACCTTATTTAGATACATTGTCGCACTTTTCTGGTCAAATCAGCTACGGCTTTGCTGACTTCCTAACAAACCTATCATGTCATGTTGTATCCCTTTTTTTGGGGTTTGTATATCATCAAATAATTCCTCCCGCTCTTGGGCAGAGCGGAAGGGAGTGTCAGACTTTTACTGACTAAAAACCACCCATGTTCCTTCTTAGCCCTTTATGTCGAGGCCGCGGTATCTCTTGTGAAATATACCTTCATAACCACATTCCTCCAAATGGACTAAAAGATATTAAATTAAGTACTCTCTGAAGACGAAATAAGGAGCCCAACAGTCTGTAGGTATAGAATAGTACCAAGTCATACAAAAAAAAAGTCATTGAATATTATTTATTCATTTTTATAGGTCTTGAGTTCAAAGCCAAGACACGCATCTCTGAGTTTTTAGACACATTTGCGTAATACATCACTTGCTTCGGTGAAGAAGAACATCGTTAACTCTGACACAAGATTAGGCGATAGGCACTTAACCACTTGATACAGGAACAAAATATAAGAATACGAATAACAAATCTTGCATATACTTAGTTTAGTTTAACGGGGCTTTTATCCGCACTTAGCCTCTTGATTGGGCTATTGTGCGTGATGTTTTAAGAATACCTACTCCAACCAACATAGGTCGTCCCAGAATTGCAGCAGCCTTCCCAGACTACTGCAGGCTTCCGGGAGAGTTAATGGGGATCGTAGAGTTTGTGCCCGGTGATCTGCCACGCTCCTGCACTCTAGGAGTACGTGCCGTGGCGTTTCTTCCACCTCCATGCATCCTCTGCACAGTGGGCTGTCTGTTACACCTATGTTATCTCTCTCACATATACTCTGCATATACTTTAAATATGACAAGTAGGTACCTACTAGCTAAAACCGATTCACATAAACATATACCTTCCTAACCACATTTCACTAAAACATAACTAGATATTAAATTAAGTACTCTCTGAAGATGAACTACGGAGCCCAACCGTCTGTAGGTATAGTATCAAAGTTTGAAGTGATCTATGCAAATGAGACCGCTCCGAGAGGCTGTCAAAACACAGAACAGTTAACCGCTCGTATTTGGAGAATTGTAATGAGCCTGGGAATGGCGGAGTTGTACTTGATGATTCATTCATAACCTAAAGTTAAGGAGAGACTGTGGTACTTCTTGTTGTAACGATAGGTATTTAAAGATCCTGTCGGGGCTGCGGACTGTACGAAAGAGATACCGCGGCCTCGGACACAAATGGCTAAGGAGGTACATGGGTGGCTTTTAGTCAGTAGAGGTCTGACACTCCGACCAGAGCGGGAGGAGTCATTAATTATTTGATGATATCCCACCCTCCAAAAAAAAAGGTATAGGTATACAGATACTAGAAATTAATCTGAATATGCCTATGTTTATACAGATTAATTTCAATATTTAAAATGTCACTTACGGGATATCTTCTGTGATTTATTTGTTTTGAGCCCCGATATTAATTAAAGATTAATTTTAGTTGCTAAGGCTTTGTAAATCATGTTGATCCATACGAATAAATAAAATTTGAGTGTCTGTTAGAAATGTTTAAATAATTACTTTTTACTGAATGCTTTTGAAAGTATTAAACGACACGCATGTATAAAATAAATACTAACTTATTAGAATGTATTTTAGTAGTCTATCTTACTCTCATGGAAAATATTGCTAACGTAGGTATAAAACGATTTCCGAGATTCCCATCAGATAGATTTTTGCCGAGTAGGTTATAGGAATTCTAAACTTACTGTGCTAAAAATTCCATCAGAACATGATTGCCTGCTTTAAAATCAGGTGTGACTTTACAGAAATCCATCACATTAAATTTTAATAAGTACTATGCAAAATATTTCGTTTTTATTCCACAAAAAAAGATCTAGGTCTGGGTAAAAGATGCATTATAGCCCTCATGCATGTGCGGTGTTGCATCATGCATTCAGTCGTGAACTTAAATCTGGAATTAAAACTTAATATTTGGCATACAAATAACATTATTGCCTGTGTAAATAAATTGGGCCGCTTTACATATTATTCTTTGAATGCCTCTGAATATGAATGAAAATATCAGTCAAAAAAGCCTGAAACATTTTTCAAGTAGCTACGGAAAATGCAGTAAAAATCCACGAAATACCTCTCTCTAAATGAAAAAATACGCAGCAAACAGCCTTTGGTACAATTTACACCTCCTCGATCGAATGACGTCACAGCAGTGTTGAAACTTGAAAAAAGAATAAAAAATGCACGTTGATTGGGTCTCGGAGACCTGATAGCGAGTTTTGAAGGTGTTAACTAGTTTTTTTTTTGTTGCTGGCAACTTTATTAGTTCAGTGCTTAATGGCCTGTTGCGTCCGATGACAGAAAAGGAAAAATATAGATTATGTGAGGTTCTTGGTATATCTAGTTTGTTTTTGCTTTGTAGGTTATTTCTTTAAACTTTAGCTTTTGATAAGAAATTCTTTTGTTCGTTTTACCATTAGTAGACTAGTAATCTTCCATGAATTGGATTGGATTAAAAGATAGCCGTATCAATCTAATAGATGGGAGAGATAAAGAACTAAAGTATGTTTTTTTGGGGTCCCGTTAAAAGGAAAATACGGAATACTTGTAGGATCACTTTGTTGTCCGTCTGTCTGTCAGGAACTTTATGACGGGAACACGTGAAGGTATTAAGTGGAAATTAAAACCACATACTCAAGTTTACAGTGTCTCGAAGCTGTGAACTGCTTGAGCCACTGCGCCAACCGTACCGCATGGTTTGTATGGCCGTTTATGCCGCAAAAAGCGTATATTTCGACACTCTCAACAATATCATAATTTAAAGGGTACTACTCAGAAATAATGTCTTACAGCCCATGTAAAGAAAAAAAAAACTCTCAATATGTAATTTAATAAAAAATACCTACAAGTTTGTATGGAACTCTCGGTGTGCCAGCCCAACTCAAAGAGAGTTTACTTTTTTAAGTTTTCTAATTATTAACGTGTACTCGTATCATAGTTGAGTTTCTTGTGAATAGGCGTTGTCTGTTCGTGCCTAGCCACAGTTTTATTCTTTAGTCTATGTAAACTAAAGTTCATTAACCTTTAACCGACCTCTTTCCTAGTTCCTTGCAGAACAAAACGGAATAATAAATCATACCTAAGTCAAAAAGTTTTAAACTCCAAAGAAGTAGAAATATTCCAAATATTATGAATTTAGCTTGCAAATTAACCGTTAACTTTTGATTTACCGCTAAGAGTTTTAAACATGGCTCCTTAGCGTTGTTGTTATAACTTTTATAATTGCAGAAGGGTTTTTTTTCGAATATTATGGTCTAAATTCTACACAAACGATCGATATTTATTATGGACGTATTATAATTTTATTATACTATAACAAAAATTGCGTTGAATGGACTGCGTATAGCTTGCATAGTTTTCCACAGCTGCAGAAATTAACACATAGCCAATCAAATGCGCTCTTTCTTTTCTTCGTGATGCCATAACACGGTAGTATTTCGAAATTTTGTTGACCGTAACTTTGCCCTTTCTACAGGAAACGAATACACACATATTGAGCACCCTGTTCGTACACTTTTGATGTGTGCCATAACCATTAGCGGTCATACCTCGCACATGTATGCTTTACCTATTTTAAATTACAAACAGCATTTTTTTATGCAAGTTTGTATGTAAGAAGTAACTAATCAACCAATTATAAAAATATATTCTCTAGAATCACACTTATCATTCCGTGCTGTATGCTTTAGATTATATATTTTATATGATGCATATTATCCAAGCTACGAAATCGCTGACGAAGTGCTACTAAAGTTACAAAAGTGACGACTCATTTTCGTAGCGATACGATTCATTTACATAGATAGACTATCGTCATGAAAAAAGTACTCAATCTATTGTTAATGGCTTCATTAGTAGTATTGTTTACAATTGCTATATTTTTCTACATGGAAAATAACCACCTGGTTGAACTAATTAAGTTATAATCGTTTGCGTGAGACGACTGAATAAATCAATGGGTGCATTTTACCTACAATGACATCTACTATATTATTAACTGTCTGTGGTGCTATATTTTAACTGAATTATGACTGACGAACTGTAATGGTAAAACAGGTCATATCTATTACACATTATAGGCAAGCTTTCAAAGGGATAAGTTAATAAAGGCAATAAGTCTTTTTTTTTAGGCAATAAGTTTTTTTTGTGTTTTGTATGTTTAAGTTTCTCTGGGTAGTCGTTTTGAAAACGATAAAGTAATTCACCATTTCTGGTCAAACTTTCAATAGCAAAAAAGAATGATTTTAAAATATTTATTTTGTCTTGTTTCAGATTCTCAGATGACAACAAAGAAGTTTTCCGAGGAGCCAGAGTTTGAGCGTCCTATTGGAAACCACACGTTCTTCTTAGGACGGGAAGCGGTGCTAGGCTGTGCTGTCACAAATCTGGGCAAACATAAAGTAAGTTTTATGTTTTCGGAATAAGACATAATATATTTTTGCTCGTAGGCAACCTCAAATTTTGTGTACTTTAAATATTTTGTTGTTACAAAACGCAGGATTTCTCAACCTGGCTTACATGAATTTGATGTCTCTCCACCGACAATGTCTTCCATCTTGCTATCTGTGTCGTTATCCTTATGACTGCGTCAGTAAGTTGTGTTTATGTATCTTAATTCTTTTAACATAGCATATTATTTTGAAAAGGATGTACAGTCAACAGCAAAAGTAGATGATCAAAATCAGAAATTCAATACTAATGAACGGAGTTCGCGTCAGAACTGTGTGGCGTCGAAGTGATTCAAAAGTACGTGATTGTTTATTATACCAAACATTTACTACTAGTACAACTGCCATATATTCGTGATCACTTTTGACTCCAAAAGTTATAAACTCAGTTCGCTCCAGAACTAAGAAGTAAAAAAAAAGGAAGGTAGATTGATATTTTTATCTTTAACAAAAATATCAATCTACCTTCCGGTTTTAATATATTGTAGCCGACTGGGCGAAAGCAATTATTGAGTTATGATTTTGTATCGCATCAGATACTTTTGAACATTGACATAAAATCACAAACATGCAAAGATATTATATTTATTTTTATTTAGTTATTATTATTTATTGAATTATGATTTTGTATCACATTAGCTACTTTTGAACATTGACATAAATTTACAAACATGCAAAGATAGTTATATTTATTGAATTATGATTTTGTATCACATCATCTACTTTTGAACATTGACATAAATTCACAAACATGCAAAGATAGTAATATTTATTGAATTATGGTTTTGTATCACATCAGCTACTTTTGAACATTAACATAAGTTCACAAATATGCAAACATAATAATATTTATTGAATTATCGTTTTTTTTTTTTCACTTCTTAGTTCTGAAGCGAATTGAGTTTATTAACTTTTGGAGTCAAAACTGATCACGAATATATGGCAGTTGTACTAGTAGTAAATGTTTGGTATAATTTACAATCACATACTTTTGAATCACTTCGACGCCACACAGTTCTGACGCGAACTCCGTTCATTAGTATTGAGTTTCCGATTTTGATCATCTACTTTTGCTGTTGACTGTACTCAAAACATAACTGCGAAAGGGTGTACGAGTTTTACACAACTATTTTTTTTCGTGGATTTTAGGGATGATGTTTTGTTTATACTACCGAGGTCACTGACGGTCAGTCACTTGGTACGATCCGTCAACCTTATGCCCTAAGTAATAAGGTTGGAAGTCGGCCACTGTGTACTACATAGGTAAGTAACACATAGAGGCCAAGCACATACGTTAAAGCGTAGTTATCCTTCAAAATTGAAAACCCCGAAGTTCCATAACCATATACCTTAATGATTAAAGTTAGATGGTTTTGAATGCGAGCACGTTAGGTTAATGTGGGCACATCACGATACCGGTCGTTAAACAGGCTAACTGTAATCAGTATAATAGTTAATGGATTTTCATTTTAAAATGATTGTTATTGTCTTCGTGCGTGTGTGTTTCATGGGCTGTGTAACCCTTTAAGGAAGAAAGACGTGGAAATCGTGAAATGGTAATCAAAATTATGATGAATCACATTCAATCAAAAAGTCTACATTTTAGGGCCGCTCGACTCTGCTTTGGTGGAGCCAAAGCAGAGTCGAGCGGAGCGGAGAGGAGATGTGCGGAAATCGACCAATCACATTACTTAAATACATCCTTTCGCCCTTCCGGTAATTGGTCGAATTCGAAGACGTCTCCGCTTTGGTGGAGTCCTGGCCTAAAGCAGTATCTTTTTTGGTCATCATGATTTCAGACGATAGTTATTCATGCTCCTCGTTTCATGTTTTAGTTTATTCAATTCTGTTGCATGGATTATTATAGTGATTGTGATTCATATCAATTTATCTTTTATATTAGGTACTAAAACTAGTAGTGGGAAAAAGAGCGCTAAAATATGTAATTTTTACAACATTGTCCCACTTCATCACATACGACGATAGTCCATTCTTTTCAACTTTCAAATTTTCTACAAATAATGAAGAAGAAAATATCTCTTAGCGTCTTTTCAATTTCATTAGGCTTCATACAACTATTAGCAAATTTCACTTTATGACATTAATTGTCAATTCACTTCTGGCTATCCTGATAATAGATACACATCTATAACCGGGACTCAGATAACTGACACCAGTTGTCTAAGTCCCGACAAAGGGTGGTCTATCGATATTTGTAGCCTTGATATTGTTCTTTGTCTAATATCTCGGTCGGGGCTACTGATGCGATCAAGGTTTAGATGTAACTATTGTAACTATTTATGTAACTATTTTATATATTTAGTATAGTCTTTTATTACAATAAATACTTGAATACTTTTCCTTAAAAAACTATTGTAATAAATACAATAAGGTAATATAGTGGACTTACAAATTCTACAATTGTTCTGTAGGGTTGATTCAAAGTCAAAAATATACATGTGCTAACAAATTTAGTCTCCTCGGTATAATAGTCGCTAGGATACTACTGAACATGGTCATGGTTACTCGTCCTGCGCATAGAAATATAGTTATTTCTATGGTCCTAGTTATGATTCCCTGACGGACAAAGTCTGTTTAGGTTCTCCACCAGGAATTTCTCAGTGCTAAGAAACTCACTGGGGGTTGTTGCTCGATCAATAGCAATAAGGCCACCATACTGGCGAAACGTCGGCTAAAGAGCCACAAAACGGCCTTTCTAACCCATCGGCGATTGAGTGTGATGTTATATTATTCACAATAGGGGATCGGACTGAGTCAAAAAAATATGATTCTGTTTAGTCCGTCAGTTAGATTATCGAAAAATATTGGATACGTGTTTTTTGTTTTAACGAATTAATGAAAATTGGTGAAGATAAAAACCGTCGTTGGTTAAAAATGTACTGACATGTAACGTTTTCGAGGAGTTCACGAGTTTTCGACACACTGTATCGTCTTCATTTTTTGTTAATGTGAAAAAAGAAAAACTAGGTGCTCAATATTTTTTGGAAATCTATCTGACGGACTAATTAGTTTTTTTTTTGTCCGATCCCCTATTAACTGAAGTATCAGGTAGTGACGCTGGCACAAGCTACTCGAAACTCTCAAATTTTCCCAATCATTATTGAACCTAATGTTTATGCGATAAAGTTGAAAATTAATCAAAAATATTTGTAATATTGCAGCAGCTTAATATGCTAGCGTCTATACATGAACTAAAATAAAGCCATGGACACTAAATACCATCAGACTTCACCGTCTAAAAAGCCGCAGCTGATACTGCAACAACTGCACCAACTTTAAGCACTTTCCCCAGATAATTTACCCTATTTAGTCACACTTTAGTAACACACAACTTCGGCCAACATACCCAACATGGTAACCAACTATAACACCTTTGGAGCCAACACTTAAGCCAACTAGTAAGCCAGTTGCTAACATGTTCAGAACTTTCACACTTACTTTGATATATCGCCAATAACCAACGAACATGGGCCAACTTGTACCACCTATAAAATTAACATCAATCTGTATTTAGGCTGTTAATATTCTCCTGTTTTTTTTTCATGCTTTAATGGTCGTATTTTTGTAGGAAACTTGGTGTGGCGTCAGCTTTAGCTGGTCATAAATTTTGTCTGTAAGTTTCTAGAACAATAGGGATGATGACAGTAAACAAAAGTCACTAAAGTAATGCATCTATGTAATGAAATGTAAATTATGGATTGCAAAAAACGTCTTTATTTTTTAATTATGAGTGAGATTATTTAATATTTTAATAAAATAAAACCACAAAATACGACAATCCGCCATGTTATCTTGAACGCCAATCAGAGCGAATTACGTCACGTTCGACTACAATGACAGCTCTTCTTAGTTTCCCTCTAGTAACGAGTGGATAATTTGGTTTGTTTTCATAATATATTAAATAAAATAGAAAGTGAAAATACAAAAATGGAACCAGGATTTACAAAGGCAACCAGCACAAATTTGCCAAGAGTCGACTTGTTGATTCTAGGAGCGTTTCTAGGGTCAAATAAAGACTTTTGTTCGTCAGAATTTAGGAATGTAAAAACATCCATGTAAGTACAAATCATACAATGAAATCACATAAAAATGAATAAACATAAGACAAAATGTTTCAAAATATTATGTATACTTTCTGTTTTTCAATATACCCTTCAATGAAACTTCTAATATTACGCTTGGAGGTTATATTGCTTTTTATTATTCTTTTAATATTTACCTACCCAATACATACTTAGTTGTAATCTGAGTTGTAACATGGTTTTCTTTATTTTTTCGTTATATTTATAATGGTTTGGAAACTATGTGGAATCTACAAATATAAGTAAATACTTACGTCAAAGTGATCTTCACAGAAATAAAGCTGAGTATTAGGCAATATTCCTTTTATATCACGTCTTGCAAGTTTAAGCCACTTATTTCGTATTGTTTTATCATAGGGAACGAATATAAATAACTTGTCCGGGCTTTTTATAGTTGTATTAGTACACAGAGGCACTGCACAACACCTATATGGTCTCGAACTCATATTTTAGAACTTTTAAAACACAAACAATGCAAAATTAGTACTGTAGCCGTACTAGCCGTCAATGTAATTTACGTCGAACGTGACGTCACAAGCGACGCCATGACAGATTGAAGCGTTTTGGCGGAAATGAAAAAAAATTAAAGTAAAATGTATTTTATTTCATATTGATTCCTCATTTTAAGCAGAAATTTGACATACATTGTATATAATATTTATTTCTGAACCTGAAAAACCAGTTTATCAAAATTTGTCATCATGCCTATTAGGGTGTTGGACTGTGATGAAGTGAGAAATTCTTGAGAAAATTCTAGCATAGTTCAAGTAAGTGTGAAATATAAATTGCTATACTTTCATAGTGTAAGAGTAACTGGGGGTCTAAAACGGCCACTTTGGCAGATCATAATATGAATTGCGTTAAAAAGCGTAAAATGGACCTTTCATTATAATAACTGCGTCTGTAACAATTTAGTAAAATACATCTTAATAGGAAAATAATATGAATTGCGTTAACATTCGTAAAATAGTCACAGACGCAGTTTTTATAATGAAAGGTCCATTTTACGCTTTTAAACGCAATTCACATTATGATCTGCAAAAGTGGCCATTTTAGACCCCCTGGTAGGTCTAGTGGTTGTAAACGCGACTGCTTTACTTGAGGTCCTGGGTTCGATTCCCAGGTTGGGTAAAGTGTTATTGGGTTATTCCATCATATTTTTTTCAGTATTAAGTAATTTGGGGTTGGTGGGATCTACCTCCTAGTGGTCTACCCCGGGCAACGGAATCGCTGACTTTTGTTAGCGGTTACGGCTGAATGATCCCAACACTGGTGGAAGGGCCTGCAAAGGTCCGCCTGGCTAGTTACCACCCTCCCGCCGAAGTCCGGCGCCAAACAGTTCGCTGTGTTCCGTTGGTGCGCGGGAGAGCCAGTGCTACTGGGAAGGCTCGCTCCATCGTAGACCTCATCCTTGCTCAGGCAAGCCTCGAGGTCAAGAGCTGGCCCATCTTAAATTAAAAAAAAAGTAATGGTCTGGATATTTGGCCGGTTGATAGCAATAGGCTCGCTCCCATCGGGATTCATAATTGTATAAGATCCCATAAAAATAGGTGGACAAAATTTCAAAAATCATTCAGACCACCAAAATAAGGACGATGGTAAAAAGAAAAAAGAAAAACCCATTTAAGGATGAGTTTGTTCTAGAGTGCCGTCAATTTATTATTTAAAGTAAAAAAAAAAAACAGTTTATTTAATGTTTTTTTCGTTTAGATATCTTTGGTTAGACCTACTGAACGCTGTGTTAAAATTTGTCCACCTATTTTAATGGGACCTTATATAACTGGTGAAATGTGGGTATACTAATGGAGACATATGTGATGATTTACAGGTGTGATGTTATGTCATAGTATTAGAATATCGAAGTGAGAAAGAATGATAACTCACAAGGAGTGTAAGTTTATTGAACCTAGAAAGTGTGGGCATTGGTGCATTGCGTCTTGTGTCATCGTGTCAATGTGTTTAGAAAATAATTTCTGCTTTGAACAATAAGAGTGTCTTTTTAGTATCTTGAGGGCTTTTTAAACTGCTTTAAAATACACGTGTGAACTTCATGTTTGCTAAACAATGAAAATGCAGATAAGATTAGCGCATACCCTTTTTTATTGGAGGGTGTCAAATGACGCCTCCCGCTCTGGGCAGAGCGAAAGCGACTGTCAGACTTCTACTGACTAAAAACCACCCATGTTCTATCTTAGCCCATTATACGCGGCCGCGGTCTCTTTCAGAAAACCCGCAGCCCCGAACAGGCAGCCCTTAAGGCTAGAAACTTAAAATTTCGCATACTATTCTTCTAATGACGTAGGAATCTACTAAGGAACGATTTTTCAAATTTGAACCCCGAGGGGGTAAAATAGGAATGAATTTTGGTATGGAAAATCGTGATTTTAATAATCTAAACATAAAATCCCAGCACAATATCTAAACATGGACAAAAAAACGAAGCCACAAATGGCGTCGTCTTGCGGAAAATGGACACAAGAATCAAAACGTTCCCGCCTTTTTGTCTGCCACAATTAGAACCACAAAAATTTACCGATTATCCTTCATTAAGAGTTGTTACACTGGCTGGCTCGATGCCTAGAATAACAATGCACAAAATACTGCTGCACCTTTTCACGTTGTGAATTTTAATACCGGTACATACGGTACGGTGGCTGAATGCTGTACTGCTCTTTGTTGCCTTTGCCTATTTGGTTTCTTTTTAGCTTTTGTCGTGATTTCATCTTATTGTTTGTTGTAACATCTGTTGGTTTTGGTTATAGGAGTGTGAAGTGTTGGAAGAAATTAGAATTATTATGTTAAGAAATAGGAACTTTTCTTGATGGTCAAATGTTAGAATGTGTTTGGTTTAGCATTTGCAATTATGGCTGGGTGAACGCGAACCATCAAGTTAATTGTTCTTTATACTCTTAAACTTCTGAAAGTATTCGATATTTATTATCTCAGAGAAGAGTAACCATTGATATGGGAGTTAGATATCATAGACCTCAGGTGCGTGCGCAAAAACAGATGCATTCTGTCTTCCCTCACTCTAATAGACCAGTGCGGTTAAGTGTGTGTAAAGCATACCTACACTCAAAACAAAAAACTGCTACTATTGCCGTTAAATCAAAGAAACTGGCTAATCAATTTATGAAAAAAACACCCACACAAAACCAACACATTTTCAATACAACCCACACAAACTAAACTAAACTTAATCACAAAACAACAAACCCATATTTACGACACTAAAACTCCACAGTGATCCCCCGGAAGAAATTTGACAGGCCAGAAAACTATCAGAATGAAAGATAAGGGCTAAACAAAGGGATACGAAGGCCCGAAGACTTAACTGGGTCCCTGACCTAGAAAGAAATCTTCATCACAGATATCGAATGTTTTGAACTGATTTCTGACTTGTTCTTGTTTTAGTTTGTATCATGTTTATTGCTTTGGAAAATGTGGACCATTTTTTTTTTGGAACAGTTTTTTTGGTAAAGACGTATAGGGATTTATATATTCGGGTTCTAGTGTAAAATCAACGACTTTAGCAGCGCCACTGTAAAAAAGTACTAACGGGTTGTTACGGCTGTTAAAATAATGAGAAGAAGTGTGCTTCTGCCGCGCGACTGTCAGGCTGCTAACATCTTAAGTTGATTGTGTTTAATATAGTGGGATATTTGAATGAAGCTTTTGGGCTCAATTCCAATGTTCAGCACAGATAATGTTGAGGTGTCTAACGCCTTTTGTCGATCAGATAGGCAGAAACCGTAGAATGCCATCTACTATGATCCATACATGCTTACTAAGGAGTAAGGCTCGTCTACATTCAAACACCTGATCATACTCGCACGCCGGTTGCGAGTACTACACGCACACTTGACCTTTCTGAATAACCTAAGCAATAAGGTTAGTGTTTGTCCTTCATAACCACCTTACTGAGTTGTTCTATTAGAAAATTTTCTCAGTAGCAGCATAGAGTCTGAATTTTGTGTCTGGTATTTGGCAATAGCCTCGGTCTTTATTAAATGATCTCGCACAACGAGGGTTCCATATGAACTTGTAGGTATTATATTTACATAATTACAGTTATTAGATCTTTTCCTTTACACGACCGTGTTGTAAGACATTGCTTCTTCAAAGTTCATGATTCTAGGTCAACAGGAAGTAGGTACCTACCCTATAAGTTTTGATTCTCTTGTGAAATCGCAAAATATGACTTACAAGTTTGATGTTTTCAAAGGGTAGCAGATTTGATGCCTCCACGCGTTTTGAAAGAAAAGGGTCTTGACAGACGGACAGCAAATTGATTCTCTATGGGTTCCGTTTTTGCCATAACTGGCAAAATATCAATACACCTCTAAGTAACCCTTCGAAAGTTTTGTTTTGCTGTATGATAATGATTTTAATGACGATTATGTTAAAAAATGTTCATTGTTTAGTAAAGGATTATTATTTGAGGGAATGGATTACAATGACTAAGCACAATCTATTAGTCATAATTTATTCAATGTCTATTATATTTCCAATTTAAATGTCTTATTTCTCGCTTTTATCATTACATTAAATTGTAGTGACACAGTACCTACTAAATAATGGTAAAATAATCCAGTTCTGTTTCCTGAATAAATAATTGAAAATTAAACTGACCGACATTATTTAGATTTATTAACATACCACTTTTACCAGACCGTGTTTATACTGAACCAAAAATTCAAATAATTAGGTACTGGCTGTTATAATTCTCACATAAATTCGATGTTTCGTTGAAAAATAAAAAAAATATTTAGTAACGTGCTTTCCACAAAATTATAAGTAAATAAGTTTCTCCACATTTTCATGTCATCATCCAATTTTGTAACATAATTCCATTAATTCAATTTGCTACCTTATTTACACAGTAGGAAAGTAAATAATTACAGGTCTGCTACCTTACGTGAGGCATAATATACGATCACAAAGACGTGGTGCTATAAATAGACCTATAAAGGCAGTATCTAGGGCGCAAATGTTCTTTCACAAGTTATTATTATGACTGTTTAGGTCGATAAAATATTGTAAGGTTTTTTTATAAGGAATGCAAGAAAATCATTGTTACCGATTAAGCCAACAATTTGTCAAACTTAAGGGATGACTTAACATTGCTCGCTGAACAGAGCCCGTTTTGGTATGATTTCAAGTTTTTGATATAGTTATCATAGTTTCTTACCACTCTAGTAGGCGCGCCTTTGTTTGGAACGTTAGTAGTCGCGCGTTCTACATTTGTAGAACATATTTAATGATGGAATTTTAAAGCAAAGTTTCATAAATAAAAAGTATTTATTATTGAGATAAACTTTATAATTATAAAGCTAAAACAAACAAAACATAATCGTATTTAAACATAATAAGAACTAAAAACCAGCTTTTTTGAAAATAACAAAAAAACGCAAAATGTTTGCTCCTAACATCATAAGTCTCATATTTCTTAATCAGTCATGTCTTCCACCTCCATTTCTTTGTTTTTGACACAGTCGGACCAAGAAGAACCTGATGGTCGGGACAAATCCACTTGTTACATATATTACAAAGGTTTCTGGTGGACCGGCCCCTTAGGAGAAAAATGTCACGTGAGTGGTCGCGCGTTCTACAATCGTAGAAATTCACTTTTGGTGCCAAATTTCACAGACATGCGGCCGCGTCCGTCACTGCAAGGACACTACAATTGTTTATTGCCTAGTAATTGAGGAATACCTACTAAGAATGTGTGAGTGATTGACCTTCAACACGCGACAAAATTCAACAAAATGTACACGCGTTCTACAATGGTAGAACCCGCGACTATTGGAGTGTTAAATACAAAGCATTTTCGGGTGGCCAAAATTGAAAGTGTCTCCGCCCGCTTCTGGTTATATAATAGGAACATTATAAAGGTAAACCAGAACTGTCACAACTTTTTGACGACAGCAATCCACAATTCCATTCCATTCATCATTCGAGTGCCAAAAGATCATTATTATGTTGTTTTAGAGAGATTCAAATGTACGAGTATAACATAAATCTGCCACACACCTCTGACTTTTTAGATTCCTGTGAGTATTATATAATTATCACTTGCTTTGGTGAAGGAAAACATCGTGTGGAAACTTGTGAGATATTTTTCGACGGCACATTTCAATGGACACCACGGCCTCGACACAAAGGGCTAAGAAGGAACATGGGTGGTTAAGTCGGTAGAAGTCTGACACTCCACACCGCTATGCTTAAAAAAAGAGGCCAATGAACGGTACAAAAACTCTGACACCAGGTTTGGCATTAACCATTCTTTAAAGGAAGAAGATGAATCCAGGAATGTTCCCGATGCTGGGAGACAGGCCTTTATTTTAAGATAAAGACATAAGTATGAAGTCATCTTCTGTTGTCTCATTTTAAGAACGATGTTATTACTTTATTTGACTGATCGTAAAATGTGAAATAGGCACATACTGCAAATATAATTATGTATTTATAAAGTTATGAGGTAGTACAGTCGAACAAGCTAATAAGTTTACAGCCAGCTAACTTGTATTTACTTTTAAGATTATACAGATACATTTAGAGACTGATGTCAAACGATACAGCGTTTGACATCAGTCGCTTAATGCGAAACACTTGATAAAACAAAATTACCATCAATATTTTCAGTGTTATGGAATTATAAAGATCTCTACCCTGTATACTTATTAGCTTGTTCGACTGTACATACACATTGGTTTATTAGATACACATGTCTGGAAAATTGAATGTTTGTGTTCCTAGCGCCATTTGCCTGTTTGTGAATTTGAATTTGAAACTTGTGTTGACTGTTTATGTGCTTCTATTTATATGTCGTAATTGAAACAATTTCTGACTTTGTTTATCTTTGCTATACCTAATTGCTCTTTCACATTTTTTTTTATTTTTTTCTGGTTTTGACATTTTAGCGATTAAAATTGATGAAGTCGGGCCTCATTCATTGGTTGTTTCGACACTTATCACCTACCTAGCCTTTTCCCAACTATTTTGGGGTTAGCTTCCAGTCCAACCGGTTCCAACTGCAAGTAGGCAGATACGAAACACCGGCCCCATCTAGTTGTAAAACATAACACGTTGTGACGTGTGAAAGTGTTTTGTACAATATATATATAGAAATAAATATGATTTAAAAAACAAGTACAAATGAAAACATTTTGATTACATTAACAGATACCTACTATAAACTGGGAAACCGGGTTTCAATAGCGGCACATTTAATTCCGAATCACATACTCTTTTAGCGAAGATTTTCTGCAAATCCTTTTATAAAAGGTTAGGTAAGCCAAGCCTTTGTCTGCAGTCTTTTAATGTACGTGTGGTTATCACGAAACTGCAGGCGGTAAGTGATGGTACCATTTTGTTCCCACGAAAAGTAGGGGTCTAAAGAAAAATCAATCATTATTGAATAAAAAAATTGCTTATAAAGGGTGTTTTTTTTAGAGGTATAGAACTTTGAAATGGAATAAAACAAAGATGATTTTTTTAAATTGATATGAAATTCACTTTATTCGAAAGATAATCTTCTGGCATTATAATTTAAATATGACTTCTGACATATGACCGCCACGGCTGGCTCGCACGTAGTCTAATCTGGAGCACCAATTTTCGATGACTTTTTCCAACATTTGTGGCCGTATACCGGCAATAACGCGGCGAATGTTGTCCTCCAAGTGGTCAATCGTTTCGGGCTTATCGGCGTAGACTAGCGACTTCACATATCCCCACAGAAAATAGTCAAGCGGCGTTAAATCGCACGATCTTAGAGGCCAATTCACGGAATTCACGGGTCCGAAACGTGAAAATATGCGGTTACCAAACGTTTCCAAACGGTTACAAAATAAATTTGCACAATTTGCAAGCGTTGTTCAGGCGTCAGTCTATTCATGTTAAAATGCCAAACTAAACTAAACATAAATCACTTGACAGCTGACAGAATGGCCGCCAGTTAAAAAAGTGATGCCAACTTGAAGTTCTATACCTCTAAAAAAAACACACTGTACAATTCTCGTTTGTTGCGTAGCCAAGATCTGAACCAATGTCACCACCTTTTATTTTTTCCGGAAGGTCGGTAATCATCCAATAACTCCGCTCTGGGTAGAGCGGTGTGGGAGTGTCAAACTTCTACAGACTAAAAACAACCCATGTTCCTTCTTAGCCCTGTGTGTCGAGGCCGCGGTATCTCTTTCGAACAACCCGCAGTCACCTTGTTTTTAAAAGAAATCATGAAATACATTAAGGAGGTCCTCGGAGCGCTCTTGGCTATTTACTAACCAACTCAGTATTTCCTAGGTTGATGTTAGATAGGCAAAGAGTGAAAGTCGACCCCAACACTGGTGGGAAAAAGATAGGCGTTTAGTCCACTCTCGGCCCCTCGACCCTAAAAAAAAGATTTGTCTATTTGTTTCCTCTCAACCCCTAAACGCAGTTCACACTCGACCCCCAGGGGGTGAGTCTGAATTTTCATACAAAGGACAACATACCTCGTCCACTTTCAACCCCTAGTTCGGTAAGTACCTAAAATTAATATTTTGGTACAGTGAGGTACAAACTAAAGGCAACATTCAGAAATTGTTTTTTCTTAATCTTAGTCAGAAGGAGGTTAATGTTTTTCGAGCGTGTGTGTCCATTTCTTTGGCACGCCCTGCACCCCAAACGGCTAGATGGTTTTTAATATATGAGGTGTCGTTGAATTCGTCAGAATTGTAGTGTCAGAATCGTACGTAGGCTTTATAAATTTTGAAAACGCAGTTTGATGAACAAGTCCCACATCTCAAAAAGTAAACATCAAATCTTATTCAAACCAATTTCCGTTGAAAGATTTTTTTGACGGAAATTGATTTTTTTGTTTTTTTTTTTTTTTGACGGCGAGGGTTGACAGTCGAAACAAGTTGCAATGATGGTTCCGCACGTGTACTGAACAACTATTTTGAATACAGTTGCGAAAAATGAAGCAATTTAATAAAATAATAAAACCGTAATTAAACTCGCAAAGAACATTTTTGGAAAATAGCGCCAACCGTAAAAGAATGTATGCAGAGTTTTTTTTTGTTTTCTTCACCCATTCTGGGTAGGCAAATAATTAAATCTGATATATATTGAAACAAATTTGTAGCTTCTTTAGAAATATGCATGAATCATAAAAACTTCTATGATTTTTTTTAGTAAAAACTTCGTGGTTGGTTTTTTTTAGTAAAAACTTTGTGGTTGTTTTTTTTTTTAATGAACATTATTTTGACAGTTGGGAAAGAGAACGCACGAGTTCGGAAATGGTAAAGAAAAAGCACGAGTACGTAATAGCCCACATCCCGAACGCTATACGTCCCTGCAATACGCCACTTTTTGAGCAACTGTATTAAAAAAATATTAAAAATCCACGCGTGTGAGATACATTGCATGTTGAACCTAATCGTAGTGTGATAAGAACCAGTTTTCGAGAAAGTGTATTGAAAAATTATATTGAGGGTATTTTAGCTAAATAGTATGCAACTATAGGGTATACTGATGATTTATCATCGTAACTGTACTTTGGGGGTCGAGCGCAAACTCAAACTTGGCTGGAAAATAAAATCCACTTTTGACCCCCAGGGGTCGAGTATGAACTATAGTTAGGGGTCCAGTGGACACATTATTTATTGGGGGTCGAGGGGTCGAGAGTGGACTAAACGAAGATAGGCAGACCAGGTGATGAATTTACAAAAATATAGGCAGGAACAGTGATAAAAACATTAACCTTTCGTATGCCGCGTATATAGACACAAATAAAAAGTGATTGCCTCGCGTAGATCTACGTTTCCGGCACACGAAAGGTTAAGTTAGCTCACTGAATTAAATGTAGGTTCTATTTTATCAAACAATTAAACCCACAACCGTTCATGGAACATCCCAATTTAATCTCACGTAAACCTTTATTTGGGTCTAAAAAGTTAACGACTAACTTTGGTAGGCAAATTATTCTATTTATTAAAGTAACTTTTGAAACTAAACCTCGCCAATGTTCTAACGTAAACACGAGTAAAACTAACATTTTGATAACTGAAAAGTTATTCTTGAAGTAGGTATTTATGGGAGAGTGGGTAAAATCAATTAGTTATTTTTAACCTAATTTAAGACTCATCATCATCATCATATAATGTTCCCACTGCAGGGAATCAGGTCCCTCTCAAAGAGAGAGTTGGGCCATAATCCACCACGCGGGCCCAGTGTAGTTTGGTAGATGTCACATGTCTTCGAATTTATGGTTCTAAGACATGTTTTTATTCACCATTTTTAGAGCAGTGGTGATGAAACAAATTACGCAAATTGCAAATTACGCAAATTGTCGTGGGTTCGAACCCACGACTTACTGTCCGTAAGTCGGGGCTGTTCTCAATTTATGACTGTACGTAAATAATTACCAACTCACACTCAAAGCATTTTAATTTTTACCATTGCTGGCACTTTTGAATGACAGAAAACAATAGAAACGAAGCTACAGTGACAGTCACAAGGCATAACTTGTGAAAGTAGTGTAGTTGACCATTCCGAAGCAAAATCAAAAGTAAGATAACAGGGAGAAGAATGGGCAAGAAACTCCATGGGAGTCTATGGAGTTACTTGCTCATTCTTCTCCGTAGGCTCTTCACACGCACACACTTTTTATTACTTTACCTAATTGTAAGGTAAGTCTGTGGCTCGAAATTCTGACAACCAGCCTACCAAAAGGGGAATATTACCCATACCCAGAACTAGCTGGGTTGTGGTGGTCAGACATGCAGTCGTTCCATGTATAATACTGGTTTTCAGCTGTATTCGGTTGGACTGGTATTTGACCTCAACATAGTTGGAAAACGCAGATGATGAGGATTCGAAAATTATATTAAAATAAATACTTCGAAGACTCAACTCTCATTTTTATTTACATTTTATGACACTGTTTTAAGCTTTCACGGTTCATAACTATATTTATCTACCCAAATATCATAAACCCTCTTTAATGCGTTCAAAAACCATAGGCAATGACCAGCATTACCAACCAGCAGAAATTAACAGAACTGTAATGAGCTCATAACCTACGGAAAACAGTAGGTTATGAGTTTTAAATTTGGAACAGGTGTCAAGTTCAAGTGAGTGTGCTATTCTAGTATCTACATTAAAACAGATACCTATCGATACGAAACCCCAATTCAGTATGATTTTAATTATAAATCGCACGCCATTTTGATCTCGAGTGACACAAGAATAGTGACTTTGTTCGTTTGCCTATGATTTAAAAAAAATGACAGATATCCGAAACGCCGCCATTTCGAGCTGTCATTTGTTCGTTAGCTTTTTATTCCCTTTCATTGAGTAGACAAATTTTCTGATAATTCTTTATTTCTGTCGAAAATGAGTGATAGTGACTCAGAAATTAACATGAACACTCCGCCAGATATCGTAAATGCAGCGACGAATGCAACTAATAACCTGTTTATTTTTTATTGCATTACACTGGTAACAATGCTGGTCATTTCCCTATGGTTCCTGAACCCATCATAGAGCCCTTATGATATTCGGGTAGATAAATTAGTGTATGCAACTATACATAATTAGGCATTACAACACTCGTGTGATGCTATTAAGAAACTCGCCTTCGGCTCGTTTCTTAAACCCACACTTGTGTTGTAATGCCCTTCATTATGCACAGTCGCATAAACTACTATTAAAATGTCACTTACGGGATATCTTCCGTGATTTCAAAACAAATTAAAATCACGGAAGATATCCCGTAAGTGACATTTTAAATACATTTTATGAGTTACCACAATTTGTAGAACTAAATACCAGTAATCTAATCTAAAACTAATGAGAATTCATTCAACATGCTAATTATTAACCTAATCACTACGATTCGCCAAGTGATTGGTGATACACTATAATCTGATTATGGTTGATAGCAATTAGTGATGTGCGCCGACCTCCTGACTCCTGCTAGTATTATATATTATTCATTCACAATCAATTACTTTAAGATTTGCCATAGAGCACTGGAAAATCATGAATATTATTAATTAAAATTAACAAGAGGAAATATGCATAAATCTATTTTTTTATTTCGATACGTAATGTAAAAATACAATAAAAATAATGACAAAAAGTTAAAACAAGACCCAAATCGGCCAAACAACACAAACAAAATAATATAATTATACTTAACCAATAAAACTTTTATTTCTATCTCTTTCTAGATGAATGAACTTTCTATGGATTTTGTACTTCGATTTGAACAATGACGTCACGAAACTTGCTTGTAACTTAGTATTTTTTATAAATATTTAAAAAGGAAAACCACTTTGCTATTTCTGACGTCACGCTTTGTTTAGAGTGCTAAAAAAACATGCATATTATACCTAATTAAAATAAGGCACTGTTGTAGCCATAGTATTTGAACATTGTTTACTAACGCGACTTCTATGCAGTTCTGGGTTAGATTCCTAGTTCAGACAAAGGTTTATTGGGTCTTCCCATTAGCAATTTCTCAGTAGCAGCCACATATTCCGGATTAGTACACGGTTGATAGCAATAGGCTCGCCCCCTACTACGTAAGACTTAAGCATGACTGGAGAAATGTTGATATACTAATGGGTACACTTTTGCCTATCTCTTCGGGGAAACTAGGCGTGATGTTATTGTTTTACCTCGTAGTCAGTTCATAAAGACGGTTTGTGGTTTTCTCATCATCATCATCATTTCAGCCAAAAGACGTCCATTGCTTGACATAGGCCTGTGATTTCCTAAATGACTGTAAAATACATTAATTGTTAATGCGACTTGTTGTAAACACACAGCTTGACCTGGTGTGTACGCCTTTAAAAGGTTATCTAAAACTTAAACTCTGACGCTATGTTCTTCGACTAAAACCTTCGTTCTAAAACCTTATTTCCTTCCCAGGTAGGCTGGTTAAGAGCAGAAGACCAGACAGTCCTCACGATGCACGACCGAGCAGTCCTGAGCGCAAGGTACTCAGTCCACATGGATGCGCCCAGGACTTGGCAGCTGAGGATCAGGCCTCTTCGGGCAGAAGACCGCGGCTGCTACATGTGCCAGATCAACACGCAGCCCAGCATGAAGTGGCAGATTGGATGCATTGATGTTTATGGTGAGTGTATTCTACTTCTTAAGAAGGAACATAGGCGGTTTTTAGTCAGTAGAAATCTGACACTCCCTTTCGCTCTGCCCAAGAGTGGGAAGGGTCATTTAATGATTTCCCATCCCCAAATAAAACTTGGCATGGCCAAAACCAGCAGTTACACTTTAAATATGAACATTTTATTAAAGAATATCTCAAACGTCACGACAAACAGTCAAACATTTTCAGCGACTGCAACCACTGTCGACATCATTCGGGCGACAATCCGTGTTTTAGGTTGTTTTAAATGAGCCAGCGATCACGCATCTCTGGTTTTTTCGGATTAATGTGCGTATTGTATAATTTTATCACTAACTTGCTTCGGTGAAGGAATACATTGTGAGGAAACCACTATGCGTATGAGATATTTCTAGTCAAGTTAGAGGCCCATGGCATAAAACTCTTACACCAGTTTAAACAATAACCGAGAAGAAGACTATATAATTATATACTAGATCAGGTGGTATTTTTCTTGCAAAGGCTGCGATGTTATGTTATGTCTCCTGATTTAGAAGGTGATACCATATGGGTATTGAAATGTAAATTCAATTCTTTTATTGCATCAAAATTAAATATGGTAGGTACATGAAGTTCTTATACAAAATATTTACCACCAAAAAAAAAAAAAAACACCAAAAAACATCAACTAAAAAACCCACCACCTTAAATTAATCACCTTATAGTACCTAATTAGGGTACTCAAACTATGTATAATAAAGAAACACTATACATAGTTGTATTGAGTATGAAAGGTCATTTATTTTGAGCCAACATACAATTTATATTCAGCACGCATTTCATTACGAGACGTATTAGTGTTTTATTATAGGTAACTGCCACATTTATTTTGATCTGATCAATTAAAGGTAAGTGCAAGAGTTACCTACTAAAACATTTTTTTACAATATTAGGACTATAAAATAATCAAATTAATGCTTCTACGTTGCAAATCATTGTAAAATTTAACTATAAATAAAATTCTATTACTTTCTTTTCAATACAAATAACTTTAGTCCAATACAAAGCCAAACCGAGATACAAAAACGACCAACCCTACTAGTCTGTGCGCCAAGATAAATCCCCTTTCTATAGTCGGTTGACCACCCCGCTGAACGAAGCCTGACAACCCATCCATCACCTGTCAACGTTTAGCTGTTTCTACCGTGACTTGGAAACACGAGAAACTTGATTTTCATTTGTTTTTCGGTTTCTTTTCCATCGGGTTGGGAATGTAGTGCAGTTTTTCTGTTGATCGGTCTATTGGAGGTTGGAACTTTTGCTGTAAATGTCTGTTATTTAACTTGACTTTTAGTAGTGTAGCTAACATGGGTTGGCAGTTAAATAAAATATGGAAATATTGTCAGCGTGGTATTCGGAACCAGTGTGTATGAACGAGAACAAAAGGTGTATGTGAAGATCGAGGAACGTAGCGTTCTGTACATAGTTTCTGATTATCTTCACGTTAAAAGTCGTAAATGTATCTATGTATATTGTATTATATAACATACAATCACGCCTGTCCTCAAAGAGAAGGTTAGAGGTGTAACCAATAGTACAGTTACATTTCACTAGTTATGTTTAAGTCTCATGTATTAGGGGGTGAACCAATGTATGTAGGTACCTGTATACGTTATTTCATGTTAATTTTTCGAAAGTAGATTGGCCTAAAACCCAATAAAACCAGTCACCCTTTCGAAATTCCTGAACAACTATCACAATTACTCTGTCAAGTCTAAATGCGCAAACAATGGGTGTGCCTCAAGAAAGATTGATCGTCCCGCACACCACTTTAGCTACCCCCCTTAAAAAACGATTACAACGAATGATAAACCACCACAATAAAACATCCACCCATCTTCCGAAGGACGCCTTGTTCCTCATTTATTTACAACACAACTTCCTAATTCCATCATAGATCAACCAATTAAGGCAAGGTTAACAACTTAAATGTCTTTTTATCTGTTCTAAGTGATGGATAGGCGGTTTATCCAGTACACAAGCCTTATAGGCGGCGACCGTGCCTAAGCTCACTTAATCCGGCTAGGAATAGATTAGAACGTCTTCAAGATATGGGTCACTCAGTTAAAGTGATAGGTGTGGCTTCTTGGATCGCGTGTGGTGCACTTCTGTAGGGTATGGGTTCTCGAGGATTAGGTGTGTTTTTGACGGGTTGAATTACTTGTGAGGGGCTTGTGGGTAGGTTGATACGAGAGTCGTATGGGGAGTCCATCGTTTACCTACTTGCCCTCTAAAATCTGTCATAATATAAAAACATTAAGGTTAAGTCACACCTTTAATGCCCAAAGGGTTATTACTCCACTCCACATTCAAGTGTCTTTGGCGGAAGTTGTAGAAGAAGTGTTTATTTTTATACATTGCCCCCCCCCCCCCCCCCCCCACACTAGGAATTTCTCCTGTATCGTGGGTGCGTTTACAAACATTGAAAACCACATAGAAAAACACGCCCAGACCCGAAACAACTATCTGTAGGCCATACAGATACTTGTTCCGTGTGGGGATCGAACCCGCGACACCGAGCACAGAAGTTCAATCGCTTATATTGCGTGAAACTGAAAATTCCAACTTTTGTATATTTTTTAAATATCTGGCATAAGTGTAATGAGAAAATAAGTCACGAATGACATGAGCGACACTTTTTAAGGAAAACACGGTTAGCGTGAAAACTGTATAATTATTTCAAAACTATAATTACGGTGTTACGACAGCGTTTTGAGGATAATATAACATCACACCTGTAATCAGAGGTGAGGTGGGTAGGCAGAGGTGTGCGTAATAGTACGCCCACATTCCGCCGGGCTAATAGTCTGCAGAGCAGCGGTGGCCCAGTGGTGTCGGCCCCGACTTACGAACAGTAGGTCGTGGGTTCGAACCCAGGCAGGCGCATTACTTTGTGTAATTTATTTCATCACCGCTGCTCTCAAAACGGTGAAGGAAAACACCGTGAGGAAACCGGCATGTCTTAGAACCAAAAAATTCGAAGACATGTGACATCTGCCTATCCGCACTGGGCCCGCGTGGTGGATTATAGCCCATCGCTCTCCTAGAGAGGAGGCCTGAGTCCCTGCAGTGGGAACATTATAGGCTGATGATGATGATGATGAATAGGCTGCAAGCCTATCAACCAGGCACAAATCTAGACTTCGTGGCTGCTACTGAGAAATTCCTGATGGAACTCTGAATAACACTTTGCCCGACCCGGGAACTCAGCAGTCACGTTTGCGAGCACTAGACCTAGAACCCGCTAATAAAATCAGAAACACACGAGCCTAAAAACGAGCAAAACCGTAAAGGTCTATGGTAAGCGTTTGATATTCATTAGCCAAATTCAGGTGCAAGCGTGGGTAGTCTGGAAAACAAAACGAAAATAGTTGCGTAGAAACTCACTGGACGAAAGTTCGTTCACAGAATATTACGTATGTAAGTAAACTTTGACCTTTACAGATCCAATGAAATAATAATTAATTCATGTCAAAGTCGAGCACCAGAAACCTGTTTTAATGATAGTGGGGTAATTACACTGAAATACGTAGTAACGACCTTATTGATTACAGTGGTGACAATTTTTTGCTTTTATCGATATTAAAGTTTGTGTTTTTTATGTCTGTACATTGTATCATGCAAATAGGTAGGTACTTTAGGTTTAAAAGGGTGAATCACAAAAAAAGACCTATGAGGTCCTTTTTATACAAATCATCACTGGTTGCCTTAAACCGACACCAGTAAAGATGCTGTACCCACTGTCAGGGATAGCGCCGCCTGAAGTTCGCAGAACAGTGGCAAGCTCTAGAGAAAGAGCCAAAATGGCTTCAGACTTGTTCCACCTGCTGAACATCTCCCTCCTGGACAAGAGTTGCCGTGGCTGACCTGGAAGTCTTTAAACAAACTCCGGACCCAGGTTGGTCGCAGCAAAGAAAACCTGCTGAGGTGGACATAGATGACTCTGCACAGGAGTGTAAATGTGGTGCTGTTCCTCAAACAATGGGGCATTTAATATCGTGCCCTGCGTGTCCTGCTGACTGTTCACTACAGGAACTGATGGACGCTACCGAAAGCGCCAAACTAGTAGCCCAATTGTGGGCCGACACAATTTAGATTGCCATCGACACGCTAAGAAGAAGAAGTGCACATAGTGACTAACCTAGTGTCAGAGTTTTATGCCACTCATGGGCCTCGAACTTGGCTTTACATGCCGTTGAGAAATATCTCACGGACATGCTGGTTTCCTCGCGACGCGCGACGTCTCACTCTGTCAGTTGCGAAAACTTTTCTGATTTTTGACGTAGAAACTCCTATATTTCTATATTTTCCATTTTGTACACAAGCACCGAAGAGTTTAATATATGTTTGCAACAGACACGTTTCCCAAAAACTACACAACGATGTAGGAATCCCAATTTTTTCACATTCAATTGACATTCTTTTCACAGTAATACAAGCCATCACAGTAATAAATTCCAAAAATAACCTACTTTTTACATTTATTCAGTCCAATTTTCTAGCTCCATTCAAAAGCAGAAAAATATTACATCCTGCCTTCCTCCATTCGACCTCTATCGGGACATGACAGTAAGCCAACATTATAGTGAGGTCACATTAAAATTATAATAGCGTCCGGAAATCGGAATCCACCCGTGTGGTAGGGGCCTTTGACGGCGATCGATCACCTGGGTCTTACATGTGCCAGAAACTGGGAAATGGAATAAAATGGGTGCGGCGACATGGTACTAAGGTGGGTTAGTTACCTACTACATTAGACGTTGTCGTATGTGTGTCGTGTTAGGTGCACAGTTCACCACACACACACACAGTTCACAGGTCTTTGAGAAAGACTGGTTCGGTAAATGGGACATTTTGGGTAGATGAGTTTTGTTCTTACTTTAATAATTAATTTTGTGTACAGAGTGCTAGCCCACGCTACTTCATCTATGTCACATAAGAGAGAAACCTGAGATATTTATTCAGATAACAAAAACAATTTTATTTAAACTTTTTAGGAAAAAACAATGCTGTCATTCATGTTCGTTGCGTAACTTGAACCATTTACGCAGCGCACGCAACGGATGCTCTCAAAAGGAATAAAATTTCTTTATTTTTGCATCATTTTTCATTGTTGTTTCGCTCCTATTGATCGCTGCGTGCAGTTATCAACTACTAAACAACTACTAAAATACTTATGTTTTAGTTTTATATTTATAATATTTGTAAAGATGTAGTCGACAAAATGCTCGGCTGGAGTGATAGTTATAAAATTTTAACCTTTTTCCTGTAAAAATTGATCCCAAGACCTCTTATTCAGCAAATAACGCTCGCTATCACTAGGGCGTTTTAAAACGACCACAATTTTAATCACACGAAAAACTCCCAAAAAAAACGTACACCTTATTGAAATCATATTTCATTACAAAAGTTCTGTCTAATTTATGGCAAAATTTCCAAGTAGACGGTCCAGAGTTTAGCAATTTTGTGTTCCCCGATATTTGCATGGCCCGGCCGGGATTTCTTTTTCAATTTCGAAGTTGTTCCCGACTTTATTGGGGCGCTGTGTCACTTGGCTCGACAAGGCGGTAACGAATGGTAAACGCTTTGATTCGTGTTACGTAGGGAGATTAAATTTAGGTGTGAAAGGTGATTATGTTTGGGCGTTGTTTTATGATTCGACTGTTACGACATTTTGCTTTGGGAAACTGTAGGAAAATCTCTACTTGAGTATTCTTTTGTTTTCATGGAATCTGCCGCAGTGGAGCCTCGTAGTCGATTAAAGTTCACTTCTGCTTACACAGAATAGGATAACCTATAGATATAAGTAGATCTATATTGATATTTATTTACTCGAATCGTAATGTTGTGTGACTTGGCCGTTGTTCGTTTCGTTTAGTTCTGCTACTTTTTCTTCTTGGCGTCCAATTACCAATACCAGTCTGGGTTATTATCTCGCTTAACAAACGTAGGTAGTTATAAGAGATATAACATGACGTGTAAACAAATTTGACTTGTACCCACTAACGTATAAAGAATGTTCAACGGCCAAGTCACACAACCTTAACTATAATAATAAAGAAATCGAATTAGGAAACCTTAGACTTGGCACGACTTTGTCTAGATTTCATTACTTTTAGGGTTCCGTACCTCAAAAGAAAAAACGGAACCCTTATAGGATCACTTTGTTGTCCGTCTGTCCGTCCGTCCGTCCGTCTGTCAAGACCCTTTTTCTCAGGAACGCGTGGAGGTATGAAGCTGAAATTTATATCAATTACTCAGGTCTACTGTCCCTTGAAGCTGTGAAAAAATCAAACTTCTAAGCCAACGCAATCAAAAGATACAGCCGTTTATGCCGCAAATTTTCGACACTTGCAAGGGAATCAAAACCTACAGGGTGCTTCCCGTGAACTCAGAATCTTGAAATTTGGTACGAAGCAACGTCTTATAGCATAGATAAAGGAATAATTACGAAAACCATAAATTTTTAGTTACATCACATAATATATTTTTTTTACGGAACCCTCGGTGCGCGAGTCCGACTCGCACTTGGCCGGTTTTTTAGAGATAAACAAGCAGCTCCATCGAGACTTGGCTAATTTTTACTCGACTGCTGCGAAGCCCAAAAGGAGGGTTATGTGTTTGACGTGTATGTATGTATGTATGTCTGTCCGTTTCTTTGTTCCCTCATAACTCCAAAACGGATGAAGGGATTTGAAATCTTCCTGATGGCGCGAGTGTTATAGGCTACATTAAAATTAAATAACAAATAAAATGCGGATTTTGGGGGCCGATTCGCCGAGTTCAAAAAATTTTTTTTTTCCAATACCATCGAGTAGGATATCAAAATAAAGGGTTTTAGAAGGAGATTACAAAAATATAAAACACTTACCTATATGTTTAAAAGAAATTCAAAGTGAAAAATCCTATAAACAAACATAAAAGTTAAATCATCTGCGAAAAATTTTACGCGACCAACGAAAGAACAAACACAAAATAACTAAAAAGTTGGAAATAAAAAAAGTAGTTAAAACACTAAAAAACCCGACTGAAAAAACTGAAAAGTAAAAAAAAACAAGCACATTTTTTGAATATTAAATTATGAAATGAAAGAAAATCGAATGAACCCCGCCTGCTTCCAACTTTTGTTTAATTTAAAATGTGCTTGTTTTTTTACTTTTCAGTTTTTTCAGTCGGGTTTTTTTTTACAGAATGTTTTTGGTGGGATTTTTATTTACTCGAAGTACTTATATTTAAAGCTTATAGTTTTTTACAAAATGATTACAAGGTAACAATAAACATATCATATATCACACTCGTGTATTTTTTATTATCACTGTTGATTTGTCTCGATTCCACTTTAGAAAATACTGTTTTATAAAATCTTAATTATCTTTTTTTTTTTTTTTTTTAGTTAGCCTAATCCTTCCCACTCCTGAGCAAAGGCCTCCCCCCATTCCTTCCACTTTCCTCGTTGTTGAATATTAATTATTAATAAATTATTAATTATTAATATTAATTATCTAGACATTATTATACATGAGTTCATAAATAGATTTTATATATAAATAACAATTATTATTGCACAAAATTAAATTAATGAACCAAACGACACAGTTTTCTCGAGAACATTTTAATGACAAGAGTTTCTCGGTGCACTGTGACACTTTCTCTAGTTTACCGTATAAAACGATACCTTGTTAGTGGCGCACTACTACTAGTCATGCACTAGGGCTGGTAAACATCAGCAGTATTTTTTCAAAAGTGTAGATAACACAACAAAAATAGAATTTACTTTGCTGACATAACCAGAAGGCGATGCCATAGACCTCGCAGGAGATGGCGGGACGAGCTGAACAGAACTAACAACCAGTGGTCCACATTGTTCTGAATCGAAAGATTTAGAAGTCATGGCCTTTGGCCAGCAGTGGTCGATGACACAGGCCAACAGTAAAAGTACGGTAACAATCAAATGGTGGTATTATTGCCTAAAGTGATATTTTTCAGACAACTTTTAGATGGAAAGTACACAGAAATAAAAGTGGTAGGTAGTGCTGTACTATACATTTTAAAATCATTGATAAATAATTTCACTGACACTACACCGCAGCGCCTGAAGCATGTCATTTTGCACAAGAGTAAAGTTTTATATTCACATGGCATTGATAAAATCGACTGGAGTCCGTTGGCGAGCGAATCATTTCAAATCATTGTGTACGTACTCCAAAAACTCGTACATTCTATAACGACTCAACACCTAACATACTCTCAATACCCACTAATTATAAGATACTCCTGAAGTAACTACTCTTGGCAAAGAAAACAGACTGAACGTCGTCAGTCCAGTCTGTTTTCTTTGACAACCCTGACTCAGATGCTTTGCAAATCGATTTTTACTCTTTGAGACACTGGAGAACTTTCTTCGCATTTTCTAAACATAGTTATTTCTAGCATACGTTTCTTTTGCGAGCAAAACAGAGATTACTGGGTATGAAAATAGTGATTACCGCATACGAAGAGGATTGTTTAAAAAAACTGGTTAATAAACAATCCTCTTCGTATGCGGTAATCACTATTTACATACCCAGTAATCTCTGTTTTGCTCGCAAGTGTTTATAATAATAATAATAACACATAAGCAGATTAGAGATAAGGAACAGCGGTGGCCCAGTGGTGTCGGCCCCGACTTACGAACAGTAGGTCGTGGGTTCGAACCCAGGCAGGCGCATTAATTTGTGTAATTTATTTCATCACCACTGCTCTCAAAACGGTGAAGGAAAACATCGTGATTAAACCGACATATTGTCTTAGAACCAAAAAATTCGAAGACATGTGACATCTGCCAATCCGCAGAGAGGAGGCCTGAGTCGCTGCAGTGGGAACATTATAGGCTGATGATGATAAGCAGATTATGGAATCACAACATTTTTTCTTAAAGGAATTACATAATAAATTGTAGGCTACAACAAGGTGGTTGAAGCTCTATCCTCCTAGTTAGGCCACAAAATAGCATGTGGTTAGGAGACACGCATGAAGTAAATGTTTATGAATTACTCCCGTAGTGGTTATCAGGTGCATAAGTACCGATTACCGGGTATACTAGTAGTGATTACCGGGTATACTAGTAGTGATTACCGGGTATATAAGTAGTGATTACCGGGTTTATAAGTAGTGATTACTGGGTGTGCAAGTAGTAATTACGACGTGTATATAAGTAAATGATTATTCAGTTTACTAGGCTACACAAGAGTGATTTTAGTATGTGCAGGTAAACTTTTGGTAATAACTGTTTACGGTGCTTTACTAATTGCTGTGTTTATTACAGTAATTTGAAAGTTATTTGTAAACTTAATGTGGAATTTAAAATTATTGCTTTGTACCTAGTTAATGAGATATAGTTTTCGATTTGTTCTAGCTTAGATTTCAGGATCAAAGAAAAGTGTCTATAGAAACTAGACTTTTCTTTGTTCAGCAAATAACAATAAGTCTGGAAATTTTCAGACTTAATCTATTTTATGGAATGTTTACTATTTAGTGAAGAAGAATCTATTATTCATTTGTAGCGGGATTTCTGAGTAAATTCAATTTGTTTTTACTGTCCATCAACAAAATACTACATAGTTTTTCAGAAGGTAAAACTTTGGATAGGTATAAACAACTTTCATGCCTGTTTGCTCTAAGGATAAGACGGGTGGGGCTGCGGGTTGTTCAAAAGAGATACCGCGGACACAAAGAGCTAGCAAGGAACTTGTGTGGGTTTTAGGAAGCAGAAGTCTGACAGAACTGAAGTCCGTCGAGCGATATAATGCCTAAATTTTGACTGTTTTTTTCTTCTTGGAGAAAAATGATAAAGAAATTTTACAATATGTTTTCAACATTTACTTCAGAATAAAAAGTTCTATCTACTGATATAACTTTCATATAAATTCAACAACTGATGCAAGCGGCTTTTATTATAAAGCCACAAGCTCCTCACATTGCTGTCATAAAATTACAAATTCTCTTCATCAACTTTGTTGCCAGTTCAAAACATAAAAGTCTACCTGGCAAACCCCAACAGCACATTTCCATACCGCTACAAAAAGATTATAGAAACGTATTTTACTATAAAGTTCAACGAATTTATTGAAGGCAATGGATAAGTTGGAAACTTGTTAAAAAGTTATCACACGAACACAATCTTGCAACTTAAAATGTCGCATTGCTGATCTTGGAGTCAAAGAAAACATAGGAAGAAGTCAATATAGGGTGCGGATATTATTTAAGTAGGAGGATATAAATATAGTGGATATTTGCTACAGACTGGATAAAGAAATATAAATGTTTTTGTATATAATTATTTCTTTCTTTTTGTATGTTCCACATTTCTAAGCAATGATAAGTAAATACTAGGTCGAGGAGGTACTATAGGCTAAATACCAGCCGCTCAGGTCGATCTAAGTTAAGTCGTACTTGGCTGGGTTGTTAAGTACGTTAAACTGTTGGTCCGTCTGTCAACTTGTAGATTTTGACGGTGCGTCAGTAGGCCGGAAGTAGAGCAATATCAAAGAAACTCTGGACTGTGTGAATGACGATAATATGGCTAGGAAGGAAGTGAGAAGAATGATGATGACATATTGAAACGCAATATGAACCACTCTCCCGCTCTCTCAAAGAGAGGAGGCCTGTGTCCCAGCAGTGGGAACATTATTAGGCTGATGATGACGATGATTATTATCAGGATAATGAAAAGTCTATCACACTCCATTCTGTTTCATTCAACCGGGACCAAAAGATGGCAAACCAAACCAATAAAGGCACTATAGTAAACTAATGTTATTGACATCTTGTTGTCATTGCGATCTGCCTTGGCTGCCTCCACGTATCTTGACTACTCAACGACACGCTGGACACTGAAGGCTTTGTCTGCTCCAACGTGACGTCATAGCTTGCGTTGTCTTAGCTTAGATATTGTTATGGTGTTTGGGCCTGAAAATTGATCTGAGCATGACTCATGCACATGATAATAGTAGTTTGTCCATACATAAATAATAGACTTACGGTAACAAGATATTGGAATTCAATACAGTTCGTGTATATTGTAGCGTATAATATAATTATAAACGTAATTGAGCAATTATTAAAATTTTCACAGAATGTGTATTATGCTATACACAAATCAGATCAGATTTCAGATTTCAGATATTTATTCAACTTCAAAAATCTTACAACTAAGTACAATGCCCCACAAAACTGCTTACGCAGAAACGCAAAACTACTATAGTCTCCTTTGCAACTGTTTTTAGTTTTCTTGTTTACTAATAATTTTAAAAATCTAATTTGAATCGATTCTAGTTTTTGTAAATTACTTTTAAAGGTCAAGCCAAAACAATCGAGAGAGTAACTCAGTATTGAGTCAACTAAGGACATATATAAACATTTTAAGGTGCTGGAGGGGAATAATACATTAAAGAATAAAATTCAGAGAGACTCACCTACTTCGACTGTATGGTACCCTTCATGTGTAAGTCAGACTTGTACTTAGCCGGTTTTACTGTTAAAATCGCAAAGTGTTGGTCCTGAGCCCACATTCACATAAATGACGGCACGGTTGGCGCAGTGGCTCAAGCAATGGACTGCTGCGCTGCGTGTCGGGGGTTCGATCCCCGCACGGAACAAATATTTGTATGACCTACAGATAGTTGTTCCGGGTCTGGGTATTTGTGTATGTGAGTTTAAATGTTTGTAAACGCACCTACGATACAGGAGAAATTCCTAGTGTGGGGCAACGTTTAAAAAAAAAAAAAAAAAATTGTTTGTCCATGTTCAAAAAGAGAAGACACATAGAGTTAAATATAAATATTGGTACGTCAAGCATACCAAACCAAACACATAAAGCAAGAATCACTTTAAAACCTTAATTCAGAAACACTCAAGACACTAAACAAATGACCTACTAACAAGTCCATTCGCGAAACTCAAAGAAAATATCAAACATACACATACATAGTAATATACTAAATGGCACATCAAACAACCAACACACATATTGCATTTTAAAATGAAAAATTCTTAAGTAAAACGCGCCCCTCAAAGAAGAGCGAATAAAAATTCAGCATTAAACATTTCCCGAGGAACTTGGTATAAATAAAGTTTGTGCTCAACTCCATCTGTGAGGTCTCAAGTGGCGACACAGACGTAACTGTGATATATAGAAACATAATAGTGTGAAAACTTTAAGATTGCTTTCTATCTGAACTTGTATTCGATGAAAATCGAATGTTTTCTTTCTTTGATAGAGGGTAAACTTCATTGGTGTTAGATAAAGAGGAGTTTTGTTAAACCGGGTTTATGTTTGTTTAGTTTTGTGAAGGTGGGACCGAATTTTGCACCCAATTTGTTGGGTAGGGATCGATGGTAACCTTTTTGTATGGAGTGGTGCTATTTTCGAGTTCCTTTAGAGTACTTTTCTTTCCCTATTCTGTAATTTTAGAAGAGTTTGTCTTTAAAAGATTTTAGGTTATTATATTATAATTGTAGAGTAATGCACTATATTTGCATACTGACATAATAGTCTCAAACATTAATTATTCATCTATGAAATTTACGAAAATACAACGCAATATAAATATGCCTTTAACGACTCCACTGATGGAACATAGGTTTCCTCCTTGTGAGAGGACACCACCCTTAATCCGGTTGGATAACGATAAAGCACTAATACTTTAAAAAATATAGCTTCACCCTTATATACCCAAAGAGTAAGGCAGGGGTACCTAACAAGTTCACCCACATTTCGCGAGTAGGTAAATATTTAAGTTAATATTATGGGGGCCTGTTGTCATGAACCGGACAAAGATCTAGTCTCCGTGGCTGCTACTGAGAAATTCCTTGTGTAAAATCCAATAACAGTCACGATTGTGACCACCCTAGACCAACGTTTAATAGTTTTAGTTCCGGGAAATCTATGTTGAAATAAAGACATGCATACATAGACTTCGGATACAGGTTGGCCGAAGCAAGGAAAACCTATTCAGGTGGAGATTCATAGATGACTCTGCCTTGGAGTGTAAATGTGGTGTTGCTCCACAATCGATGTGACGCATGTTGCCCGCATCCTTTTGTTTGCACATCACAGGGGCTGATGGAAGCTACTAAAAATGCTGAACTCGTCGTCAAATTTTGAGCTGACTCAATTTCAATTGTTATCCATACGCTAAGAAGAAGAAAAACATACATTTTAATACTGCCAAAAGGTGCGGACATTCAATGTCTGACTCTACTATCATCACTACATATTATAAAACAAAGTCCTCCGCCGCGTCTGTTTGTTCGCGATAAACTCAAAAAATTACAGCACCAATTGTCATTTTATTTTCACCAATGGATAGAGTGGTTCTCGAGGAAGGTCTTAGTTTATAATATGACCGACATCCACGCGGGCGAAGCCGCGGGCATTAACTACTTACTAATATTACAGGAAGTCTTGATTCATGTACCTAATAAAGTAACTCCGTCCTAACAAACATGACTCTAACAGCAACGTTAACACGTTTACACAAAGGAAAAGTTTATTTGATGTAGTGATGGGACATCAATTTGTTACACTCGAGTGAGTCGGGGCGCTGGACAAGTTGTAGGAAACTTGTAGAGAGAGGATTAGGTATTTGCGTGATAGGTTGCTTTATTTTTACCCGACTTATGGAGGGTAATGTGTTTATCAGCATATATATGAAAGTTGGTTCATTTTGTGGTACTCTAGATACCAAACGCATGGGCCGATTCTAATGTTGATTCCACCCATCCACCGAGACCGAAATCAGTCAGGCGGTCTATACAGGTTGTAAAGGGACTTTTCACGAAGCCATCAAACAAGCATTTTGTACATCAAACTTAGAATTTCCTTTTCAGAAAGGCATTTCCTGGGATTATTAATCACATTATACCGTATTATTCAATATGTTGCACTCAAAACATTATACTGATGGATCGTCACAAGTATTAAAAAAAATACTTGTGAAAAAGTTGGAACTTTGAGCCCGATCTATAATACTTACTATCAAAATAAAATGATTCCCTCACATATTAAATCAACTCACAAAATAAACCAGTGAAACTAAATCGATCGATTAAACAAAGTGCCATCACCTGTTGTTTCCCACCACTACTCACTGACGGCTGCAGTGTACTTAAAGTTTAGCAATTTACTTTTATTCACGCTCCCATTTTACATGACATTAAACGAAAACTTGGGAAACGTTGTTTAATTAAAGATTTAATGGGAACTTGGTTCATTAAGTTTCTTAAACAACTCACATAGGAGTTAGGTACTATGTTATGAACTGCAGTTCTGTTTGTTAGATTACATTTTGTTGCAAAATATTGCTATTGGATATAATTGGATTTTCTTAACAGTTTCAAGGGTGCTCATTATTTTCCACGGAACCCTAATTCTTCTTTTTCGAATATTTAAGTAGTTAATTTACACCATAATGGACTGTGCTGACCGTAAATGACGGTCCAGTCGTTTTGGAAATTAGCGGAAACAAATAAACAGATAAAAAATAAAATAAAAGTGTTTTTGTAATAAGTACGGCATATAATTTCTTATGCATTCAGTAAAAATCTCTAATTTTAAAATATAAATAAACTATTTAATTTTATTATATTGCTTTCATTTTGTCTACCATGCCAGCCATCATAAAATTTAAAAAATAAATAAAAATTTCAAATTCAAACTCTGACGTCCGACTCGTTTCGCGGTCCCCTCAATGGGGTTGTTTCCTGGAAACTTCGCCGCAAGATGGCGCTGGTGTTTGGCTACACATGTCAATTTTTTTTAAATAAACGTTTGCATTGTGTGGACGATTTTTCAAGTATTTGCGCGGGTTTTTTAACTCAATTTGTCGCTGCACAATGTATGCTACCTGGCGTATCACCCAGTTGAAGGAGGAATTGAAAAAACGAGGAACAACGCAACAAGGAAAGAAAGCGGAGCTTGTCGAAAAGTACAATAGATTTAACATTTTATCGACTTTTAGCTGTTTTCTGGGCAATATTATGGTTCTACAAGTTGTAAAATAAACTTCACTCACTAACCTTTTGCTTTTTAATGATCTATTAACAAACAAAGGTAATACATCATTTGTTAAAATGTTACAAAATGTATAGTTATTTGAAAAGAACCCATTTCCCCACTCAACCAATTCTTATGTCTGGAATAAGATCAAAGCTGGTAGATGGCAGTGGTTCGTTTGATATTATAGGGCTTGCTAATAAGCAACGCCTTGCATTTCTCTGTTGCAATCGCTCAGTTCGAGCTGAGGTGACACTCTGTGATTCATTCCAACAAAATATAGAGGGCACAGCAGTTTTCTTCAAAATTTTGCGTTGGAGTGGAAAGCCTGAAACAATATTGGGTAATGTTAATACTTGGCATAATCAGTGTGGCTTAAATCCCCCATGAGCGAACGTTGACTTGAAGTGGGAGAAACCAAGTCAACGTTCGACCCTTGTTTCTCCCACACATTCAAATTATTAATAAAAGTCAGAATTAATAATAGGTATCGTACTAACCTGTCGCCTTAGAAGTGGTCTCGTAGTTTGTTTCGTTGAAATGTTTCCCACATAACCTCGAAAAATTACTTGTTTTGAAATTTTTTAGTTTCAGTGCCTTTTCCCACTTTCTCTTCGTGCGCAAATTTCTTAGAAATCTGACAACGCCTATTTCTTTGCATCCAAAGGCTACACAACGACCCATAATATTGAAAAAAGTCACAAAATATTAGGATATTGTTCAATTTCTATGGAGTTAGACAGTTTGTTTGTAGCCAACGCACAGCGCCCTCTACGTGGAACTATTTGACAGTTTTCTTCCCCATTCCCAGCACTACTTGTACCGGCCGCTTTATACTGAAAGTTTACCAATTTACTTTTATTCGCACCTCCGTTTTGCATGACTGTGACGGAAGTCGCCAGTATTTCCAATTTCAAACTTGTTCCATATTGAAGCCACTTCGGCTCGTTCGATTCGCTTTTGAATGTTTTTTTTTGTAATGTCCTTAGTTTTGTAACTGTCAAAGTGTTGGTTGGCTGTTTGGTTTTTAGTTTTTGGTGTTGGCTTTTAATGATACTTTGGGTAGAACCAAACTTAATACTAAAGTTGTGAAAGCAGCAACATGCCTATTTTGTTCTAATAAAGGTTTTGAAAAATTTTATGCGATTTCTCTAACAACGTTTAATTTATTCGGCAAAACCATTTTTTTATAATTGTTGTTTTTGTATTTTCGCTCACAACTGCATTGGAGCAAATATTTCCTTTTAACAATAAAATGGTGTTTCATGCTTGGATGTATTCAAATCAATGTGAATTGTTTAACAAAAATTCAAGCTTCTATTATTTTCACTAAAAATAATAACCCTCCTTTTGGGCTTCGCCACAGTCGGGTAAAAAACACACTTGTACTTCTTTCTTTTCTTTTTGAATCCAATAGGGGATCGGACTGGGTCAAAATAATATGATTCTGTTTAGTCCGTAAGTTAGATTATCGAAAAATATTGAATACGTGTTTTTTGTTTTATCAAATCAATAAAAAATGACGAAGATAAAACGCGTCAAAGATCTTGGAGTGGGGCTTGAAACGTCACTTGTGTCGTCAAAATGTACTATCATATGACGTCACACGAGTTTTCGAAGCACTGTATCGTCTTCATTTTAAGTTTACGTGAAAAAAGAAAAAATACGTGTCCAATAATTTTTGGAAATCTATCTGACGGACTAATTAGTTTTTTTTTGTCCGATCCCCTATTAGAATGAAATCCGACCCTACTTTAGTTGAGCAAAAAAAAAATACTCAACAAACAATTGTTTCAATCAAACAAAACTCAATTCGTATTTTTACAATTCCCATAAAAAACCCGATCCGAATAAACTCATAACTCAATGCACCAAATAAATCATTCACTCTATTTATTAATCTCACTTTAAAATAAAAAACAAACTTTTTTCAACCCACCACGAACAGCATGTCATAATTAAAACATCGAATAGTTTGCTTTTCTAAAATGCACTTTACGGCCTGAATTAGACGGGGTTTTAAATAAATTGTTGTTAAAAGATTGTCCCGTCCTGTCGTATGTCAATGAAGGTTTAATTCCGTAGTCTGTGTAGTTAATCCGTAATGATTGATCGACCAGTTTTTGCACTCAGGGATACAGCATTTTGGGAAGCGAGCGTAGGGTTGCCATCGTTTCGGTTTTAGGGTTGGGACAGACAGAAATCTCATTCAATCAGAGTTGGAACATTTCTGTCTGGTTTTAGATGTAGGCACCTACAGATGTAGGGGATGCGATGGGTGATGGTGTGGGATGTGTATTGCGATTTGTCTGGTTTCAGATAAAACCAGACAAATCGCAATGCCATATATATAAGGTCCCATTTAAATAGGTGGACAAATTTTAACACAGCGTTCAGTACGTCTAACCAAACATATCCAAGTAAAAAAAACACTGATTAAATTAAGTTTTTTGTACGTAAAATATTGGGTAACTAACACTTTTAGTGCATTTTCGCTACCTGTTTTATTTTCTTGTAGGTATCTGATGCGTTTCTCTAATTTTCTTTTTTTACCATTGTCCTTATTTTGGTGGTCTGAATGATTCCTAAAATTTTGTCCACCTATTTTAATGGGACCTTATATATATAAGTATGTTTATCAGTTGTCTAGTACCCATAACACAAGCTCTGCTTAGCTTGGGACTAGATGGCGTTGTGTGATAGTTGTGGAATATTATTATTATTATTATTGGTAATGGTATGATGAGCATGCTTCATTGCTTTTTATTATAAATGGAGTATTTATTACACACAAAGACCTTGCAAAAAGAGTGAGTATATAATTTGTCTTATACATATTTACTCTTTGTTTTGGTGTGTGACATTCTGTTGTTTCTGCCTACGCCCCGCATAAATTAAATAGAAAGAAAGAACGAATGTAAGAACCATTACCTACTTATAAAATATTTTGTGAAACTACTCGAAAATTAAGTAATACTACAGACTCATAGATAAGATTTTTAAATGACAATCTAACCAAAGCTTTCTCTTTTAAATTTTCTCAAAAAATTGTCCCACATAAAACATTAAACTGTGGTCACTTAACGTTGACACAAAATAAAATTTAAACCACGGATCATTGATCAAACGTTGATCGTTCTTGTCGAATTTTGATTGGCGGTCGCAAATGCACGTGTCGCTCTGCCGTACCCTGCTAGTACATAACAGGGGATGAAACAACGTTTATTAAGGCGCTATTAAATGCCAGCAACCTTGAGCGAAGCGAAACCCACATTTTAGTTTTTTACTCTAATATCACATCAACTTTGAAAAATCTAAAACACTATGTTGCTAGTAAATAACCTGTTGTATTTTTAAAATCACTTTTCATGACTTGATAAATTAAGAGAATTACTGATTATAGCCACGTTTATCTTTAATCAGTAGTTCTCTTAATTTATCAAGTCTTAAAAGCGCCTTAAGGCGCTGACAAGAACCAAATAGGCTTGTATTGAACAATTTTTTAGCCAAATCTATACAGTTTGACACGGCGGAAAAAATATATGTTAATCTTGAACATATTTCTGATAATTTCGTTGTTTTCAAAACACGTTTTTGAAAAGTTTTCTCGATACAAAAAAATGGTAAACTAACCTCTTAAAATGATCTTCCAACAAAAATATCTGTATTACTGATGAACGTACGTTGTTAAAATTTATAACAATAACGTATCATATTTAAATACAAAATTTGGTTGTTTTTAATTTTTGATTATTTAATAAATTATTATTTTATAATTAATCATTATATGGTTTGTAAGAAGTTCGAGCGTTGCGTCATCGCGCTCTCTTTCTTACGTATGCAATCCGACAGTGAGCGCTTAGGCGCGGTGCTAGACGGACGTATGTCACTTTGCGCCCCACTGACAGCTATCCGTTCATCTATAAATTATTATTGACCGCGTCACAATGTTAGTCCAGGATCCACGGTACATTTTTTCACTTGATTACTATCAAGCTAATTTTCCGTGAGCCAACATTACCCTATACGAAAACTCTCGATTGTGGTAGGTAATAGGGGCAGCAGGGATAAAATATATATTGATTATATATTATTATAATTATTTATTTGATGATTTTCAAAAATCTATTACTAACTATTTTATTTTTATCTGATGATCATTATCTAAATCCAACATGTATTGATAACGAGCTCATCAAAAATTACTACAAACCAGCTGTTTTTTAGGGGTCCGTAGTTGAATGGCAAAAAACGGAACCCTTATATATTCGTCATGTCTGTTTGTCCGTCTGTCCACCCGTATGTCACAGCCACTTCATTCGGAAACTATTGAGACTACACAGTTGAAACTCTACAAGTATTCTGTGAACCGCTTTACGATTTTTATACAAAAATAAAAAAAAGGATTTAGGGGGTCGCCCCATACATGGAACTAAAACTATATTTTTTTTTTCATCAAACCTATACCTACGTGTGGGGTGTCTATAGACATTAGACAGGTCTTTAAAAATGACATTGAGGTTCCACAAACAATTTTTTCTCAAAGCCAATCGTTTGGAAGACAGACACTTCCAAATTTGTAAAATGGCGACCGGCCTCGCGGTCGCTTGCCTTCGGTATTGCCAACAATGACCAGCTTTTCAAGGCTGCTATCTCCTCTTTGCATTATGTGGCCGAAATAAGACAAAATACGCTGTAGGCAAACTGTTGACCATCGAGTCTTGATATCGAGTTGGTAAAGGATAGACACATTTGTGCGTTTGGCCGTCCATGGAATTCGGAGAATCCGCCTAAAACACCACATTTCGAATGCGTCTATCCTCTGTCTTACTCTTGTTTGGATTGTCCATGTCTTAACTTGTGGGGAAAAATGCTCCTTCCGAGAAGCCTGTGCCTGAAAAGGAACCGATCCAGGCTGATGATGGTTTCGTGACGGTGTTGAGGAGGAAGCGCCGTCAGCGAACCATCAAGAACCGCTGCGGCACGGCTCCATCGGAGCCCAATGTGCATATTCGTGCCGCAAAGCCGAACACTCCTTTGTACCTCTCCCGTCTACATTACACCACTACGACGGAGGACATCGTGGAGTACGTGCGCCAGAAGATCAAGTACGTGGCGAGAGTGCAGCTGCTCGAGTCGCGCCGCAACGTCAACTTTAAGGCGTTTGTGGTGCGAGTACCGACATGCTACCTGCACCTCGTCTTGGAAGAGGACTTTTGGCCGCAGGGGGTGGTGTTTCGACGCTTCCGCGGGCAAGTGCCACATGATCGCACAGTGACGTAGTGCAACTGTAGTGATACTAATATAGTTTTAAGGTTTTGTTTACTAACACAAGCTGTTAATTATATCGTATGTATGTTAGTCTGTAAGGTATTTATCTATGGGCCAAAGTAGCCTGAAAATAAATAAATATTATTATTATTAACTCTATGGAGGAAAATCAGGAAAACTAGTGCTCTGACCAAACGGGCCTTCGTTTTAAAACTTATACCACGTTTTTCCCAGATGTTCCGGGGGCGTAATATAGCATCTTTAGCCATGGCTATCCGCCGTTTTATTTCTGTGACGCAGCTACCTTCATTACTTATATTGGAGCCCAGTTAATCGAAGCTGTCCACAGTATAGATGCCTTAGATGTTATAGGCGCCCGATAGGTTTCCCGCACGATCTACCACCATAAGCTTGGTTTTCTGCCTATTTATTGCAAACCCTACTTTGCCACTTTCCACTTCCAATCTGTGCCGTATCTCTTTCATGTTGCCAAATGTTGTAGCAAGGAGAACGGTGTCATCAGTGTACCTCAGATTGGAAATCCACTTTCCACCAACAGTAAACCCCTTGTCCCAGCCCTAAAGAGTCTTGAATGATATTACTCTTCGTACATATTGAAGAGCAGAGGTGAGAGGATGCATCCCTGCCTAACGCATTTGAACAGTCGGTGTCTATTTTGACGAAAGAGCGGTTGTTGATGTGTAGGTAGAGGCATCGGACTATGTCAATAAGATGTTGAGGCGTTCCCATGTCTTTAAGAACCCCCCACAGCTTGCCCCACTCCACGCAATCAAATGCTTTGGTATAATCTATGAAACATATCAATACAGGGCTGTTAAATTCCCGACTTTTCTCTATAATTTGGCGAACGTTCAGGATTTGTTCCCGCGTGTCTTTGCCTTTAACAAAACCTGCTTGCTCTTCTGGAATTTGTGGCTCCAGAAAGTGTATTAGCCTGTTGTTTATGATGTACAGGAGTATTGATGGTGCGTGGAGTAAGTGCCAAACACTTAATATAATTTTTAGAATCTTGTAGGCAACTTGTAAAGAGTGGGTTTAATAGAAAATATTCAATCCCCAAAAAACCCAGTTAGTAAGTAATCATTTTTAATGACTTCGTTATCGATACATATTGGAAGGAAGGAAGGGGACTCTTTGATCAAACCATACATTTTGTAGGACAAATATTTTTTCAAATAATTTAGATAATTATCATCAGATTTAACAAAAAAAACCCAGCTGATGATTCTCAAAAGTGTTTGTACTTAACACTTTTGAGAATCATCAAACCAACATATTTTATCCCTGCTACCCCTATTACTTACCACAATCGAGAATTCGAGAGTTTCGTGCAGGAAATTGTTGGGCGTCTCGCCGTCTCATCAAAATTAGCTTGATAGTAATCAAGTGCAAAAATGGACCGCGGATCCTGGACTATTTGTTTCTTACTTGGTAGTATGGCGCTAGGGTATCGGAAAAATTGTGGGCGTGTCCAAAAATACTGAAACATCAGAAGTCAATAGCTATTGTCATCGTCTTAAAAGCCTTAGTAATTTTGGTAGTGATGTTAAGTTGATCGTTCCAATAGCTGAATTAAATGTCAATAAGGTAATGCAATAGCCGTTACAGTTAGCCAGTGTCCCGAAAATCTGAAAACGAGTCTTACCAAAGGGTCGCGTCGTTATCAAAGGGAAGTCTAATACGCGGTCGACCCATGTAAAATACTGGTATTCAGCTGCATCCTTCATCTATTGGACTAGGAGCTGATCCCAACCTAGTTCAGAAAAAGCTGGGCAGATAATGATGAAGTCAATGCAATAACATTTAGGGCATTGTATAGTCGACAATGGTCCTGTTGTCAACACATTCGCCTAGTTACTATTTCGCATTACTTACATTATTAATCCAAATGTTTTGAGGTATCAATATTATTTATTTATAAAAAATAGAATAGAATATTTACTTGAAGATTTTTAAATAATTTGAGTTACCTGTTCAACAATATTTTTGAACGAAATTTTAATTAAAATAAAATGTAATTTCCATTATAATTTGACAAAATAAAAAACAAACGTCACAAAAAATCTTCACTTTTACATTAATTAATTCTCAGTCAGTACTACCCTAACAGTGTAGAATTAATTACATTAATCCAACTAACACAAGCTACCCTAACAAAGAATAGACGTTTGAAAAGTTTGAACAGCCTTGAAGGGTGCCCTACATAGATAATAACCCAGTAAATATATGCGAGGGACTGTAATTTGATAACACAAATAGCCAATTATTTATTACGTTATATGTATGGATTTGTTTCGTTTCTTTGTGATTTTTGTTTGCTCGTCTGTAAAAATATGATTACGTTTAGTCCGTCAGTTAGATTATCGAAAAATATTGAATACGTGTTTTTGTTTTATCAAATTAATACAAATTTACGAATATAAAACGCGTCAAAGATCATGAGCGGGGGTTTGTGACGTCACTTTTAGGTAAAACATGTACAGAAATGTGATGTCACACGAATTTTCTAAGCACTGTATCGTCTTAATTACACGACTGCCCCAAAAAAAAGAGTGTTATGTTTTTAGCGTTCATGTATGTATGTATGTATGTATGTATGTATGTTTGTTTGTGAGTTTCTTTATTCCACCGTAACTTCTAAACGCCTGAACCGATTTTGATGTGTGCGGTATCATTAGATTCTTTGCGTTATCCCGGGTGACATAGGCTATAGAAAAATTCAAAAAAACATAATAGGGTGGCCATTATTTAGAAATAAAACGAACTTTTAATTTGTTTTTATTGAAATATTAATGAAAAATATTATCATCGTCTAGAACTTGTTAAGTAGATTACAAAAATATACCACAGTAGTATTCAATATCTATTGTGTACTAGTAATACTACTCAACAAATGAAATGTTAACATTTTAACCCGGGATTCGATATGAATAAGATATATATCAATAGATTCCTTGTAATAACAGAAATAAAACTGGCTAGGTTACAACTCCCAAATCCGTCCACGACGGCAGCTGAATGGTTTTAAAGTTTGTATGAAAAGTCAATATGCGTGAATCAATTTACTTGAAACATGGTAAGAATATTCATTTATCGAAATAATAATGTATGCATTCATAGGTTTTTCAAAAACACTCATTTAAAGGGTGGAAAAAGATTTTTAGGGTTGAATTTAGCATGGAAAAGTCTTAGTGCGAGATTGAAAACACTTTAAACTCATTAATAACGCAAATTAATAAAGCTTTGCGTGTGTAATACAACAATAGATGTGTGCAAGTGCGAGTTGCATCCGTTACCGATGGTTCCGTACCAGCATCTTGGTAGGTACTATACTTAAAACTGTTTGGCACTATACTTGAATTTCTGTTGATTCCTAAGAAATGAAGAAATAAGTCACCTGATTTTAGAAAATAACCCCTTATACTTAGGGTAAGTTTAGAGTTATACAGAATAGTCCACTTTTATTATGTACAACAAAATCAGTACCTAAACTCTGTGAACAAACTAGGTACATAGCAAATATAATCTTTGTAATGCAATTATCAAGAATAATTCAGGCTGGGTTTCACCCCCCCCCCCCCCCATTATATAAAACAGTACAAAAAAATTTCGCGCTCGCTTCGCTCGCGCATCCACCCATTTCGGGCTTTCGCCATTCCTAGTCATTTCACAGACTTATCTACATGCTTCTATTCTCAATTCTGCTGGCCTGAACAAAAAAAACTCAAGTCCCTCTGGACTCTAATAACTTTTCTGCATTACATAATTAATAAACTGAGTTTGTCGACAAACTTAATATTAAGCTTCGTGGAGCTCAAATGTTGAAATTTTACTACTTTTGAGCTCCATTCAGGCATGGTTATCCACCGCTTTATCCCCCTAGATAAGTCCCCCAACTATGTTGGAGTAGGCTTCCACTCTAACTAGATGCAGCTGAAAACTGGTATTTTACATGGAACCGCTGCCTTTTTGTCCTCTTCCCTCCTGATAGCAATATCTTTGCCCCTCCCCCGCCCCCTTAACCCAAAACCAATAAAAATCATACAAAAATTTTCACGCTCGCTTCGCTCGCGCATCCATCCTGTTCTTTTTCCGATCTGGCCTGCTTAATATGTTCATCTACTTCTATTTTCATTTCTGTTTCTAAATCGTTAATCCAGGGAAAATTGACCAACGCTTTATCCCCCTTTAAATGTCTCATTGGGTAGCACTTCATAAAACATTTTAATAAAATCAAACGACGGCGACGCAAACAATGATTGTTGGCCCGTGATAGTGCACAAGCTGCAAACGGTAACATTGAACAGAAGCGTAGTAAATCTAGACGCGTGAAACAGTTACGTTTTAGATCCACGTTAGCTAATCCCTTGATAAACAGTCTCTCCAAGAACTAAACTCACTACACCCACTAAAAATAAACGATTTACATACATACATAAACTCACGCCCTTTTCCCATAGGGGTAGGCAGAAACTACAGAACGCCACCCGCTACGATCCTTATATATTACTTTTGCCTCGTCCACATTATCATTCATACATATCTGTCCATACACGCACGCCCCGGTTACGAGTACTACGCACCTGTCCTTTCTGAAGAACGGCACCAATAAGATCAGTGTATGTCTTTCTTGGGCGTCCCGGCGTTGCCATTTAGATCTGCCTTGTAAATACCTTTTGTTAATCGACTTTCACTCATCCTCTCCACATGACCGAACCACGATCCGATTGAAACGATTTAGTTTTGCATTATCTTTACCGTGACATTGCTTTCCTGAAAAATAAAGCAGTATAATGAGCCTGCATATTGTCTATGCGTCAAAATACCGGTAATCACTAAAAAGTATTAAATAAAAAACAAATAATTTAAAAAATTAAAAACACGCCTGCCATGTTAAAAAGTGAACTAAAAAGTCAAAAATAAGTCGAACGATTTCAGTGATAAAATGAGAACAAGGTCCCGTAATTGTATCCGAAAATGGAAAACTGAAAACTAAAATTTTAATTGCAGTCGGGGGACAGTTCGGTGGAACATTTCTTTACGGTCCGCGACATTTGCAAGTAATCGATGGTTTTACTCTTCAAATAGAATTATTTGAGTTAAAAAGGAATACTGTTAATTTAACTTAAAAACACGCCTGTAATCCCTAAAGGGTAGGGCAGAGGTGTACTCATTACCCACATTGTGCAACTATGTTTATGTCGCAATAACAATATTGCTCTACATGCATTGTACAGAAAGAAAAAACAGAACTTAAATCATTTATAGGGAGAATTCCCAGCCCATGTTCCCTCTTATGGGCCTACTACACGCTCAAGCTTCACCACACTTTTCGTTCACACTTCACAGTACATCGCGCGTATGGTTGGTAAAACTGTATTACCATTACAAACCACACGCGCGATGTACTGTGTGCACCGTGTAATCGCGCAGGCAAGACTGTGGGGAAGTGTGAGCGTGTGGTAGGCGCATTAAAGTGCTGCGAAACAGACAACCACCATCCTTGCTTTTTAAATAGTTTTTTTTTTCTAGCCTACATGGCGTTCCACTGACTGTTAAGCAAAGGCGTCCCCTTTCTCCTTCCATAACTTTCTATCCTGTGTGATCTCTGGCCATGTTAGCCCCGCAAACATGATCAGATCGTCACGCCAGATAGATTTACAAAAGTAATAAAATCTTATTAGCATTTTCCAATTCAAAAAACCCGAGGTGCCAGTCTCAAGCTGGCCCAATTTCAAAAACGAATAATTAATTTTATTAGTCCAAGCCTCAGATAACACGAATAATTCATAGCTCTCGTTAATTAGTTCCTTAAAAACCGCTTCTTATTTTAATTATAAAGAAAGAAAGAAACTTCATCTAATAAATTTTTCATTAATCAATCTGACCTATTTTAGTATGGCGTGACCAAATCTTGACATTTTGCACGTTTCAGTAATTTATATGCCAGTTTACTAATTAACGGTATATATCAGGAACTTTTAAAAAACCGGCCAAGTGCGAGTCTGACTCGCACACGAAGGGTTCCGTACCATTATCTATTAAAATCGCGTTTGTTGTGTGAGAGCCCCCCTTAAATATTTATTTTAATTTTAGTATTTGTTGTTATAGCGGCAACAGAAATACATACTTTGTGAAACAACAGAACTGTCTAGCTATCGCGGTTCTTGAGATATAGTCTGGTGACAGACAGACGGACAGACAGACGGCGAAATCTTAGTAATAAGGTCTCGTTTTTACCCTCTGGGTACGGAACCCTAAAAACCAGACAAGGTTCGTTTTGATAAATGCTTTAAGAAGGAAGTCTGATTTACGTTAAAACGTTTTCATTTTGAATGAAGTATTTTTTAAGTTTCTGAGAACGTGAGACGTTTCAGCTAAATGAGAAGCTCGGCTGTGACCTGCTTATTTATTTCTTAACTTTTACGTAGTTCTTTTAATTTAAATAAGTCTTCTTGAATCTTACTGGGTACCCGATTTTCTTCACACAATTTTTTTAAAACCGCACAGAGGGAAGAGTGAAAAGCTATGGGGGAGGCTTTTGCCCAGTAGTTGGACAATAAAGGCTAAGGAAAAAAAAAATGTATTAAGAAACTAGCACTTCGACCGCGACTTCATCCGCGTGTAAATAAAATAATAATTACTTTTTTTTATTTAAACAATTTTGGTGTTACATTTTTTTTTACTCTTGGCTTTTTGTCCGCTAGAGGGCGTGATATTTTTTTGAGCAATATTTTGGAAATGTACAAGTGAGGCCCTTTCAAATGATACCAAACACGACGTATTTATCTCCATTTTTATTTTTTAAGCCTTACTTTTTGTCCGCTAGAGGGCGCCAAATCGCTTTTGTGACACGTCACGTAGCCTATGTTCAGCGGAAAATTAAGACGGTTCTAACGATACCTCATATGTCGAGTTCCGATAAGAAGATTAGAAGCTATGAGGGAACAGATGATACTTACACACATACATACACACATAGTCAGTCAAAATCATAACCCTCCTTTGGCTTTGCCGTAGTCGGGTAAAAAATTCTTCGAGAACCACTCTATCTATTGATTAAAACAGCATGAAAATCGGTGGAGTAGTTTTTGTATCGCAAATAGAGAGACAGATAGACGCGGCGGAAGACTTTGTTATATAAACAAGGCGTAAACGTCATTCACAAAGTCGTCAATCAATTATTATTCGCATTTTACGGTAGGACTCGATGTAAAGCAAAATTGTGTGCTCATCGTTACACTGAATAGTACGATGGTTATAGAGGAATTTAAAGTATATGTATAATTATATGACGTAAAAAAATATATTTAAAAACTTGAAACTTTGACCCCAAATTAATATTTCCATGTGTAACTAGAAGTTATGGTTCATCATCATCATCAGCCTATAATGTTCCCACTGCAGGGACTCAGGCCTCCTCTCTAGGAGAGGAATGGGCTATAATCCACCACGCGGGCCCAGTGCGGATTGGCAGATGTCACATGTTTTCGAATTTTTTGGTTCTAATACATGCCGGTTTCCTCACGATGTTTTCCTTAACCGTTTTGAGAAGTTATGGTTAAGAAAATAAAATATCGAAATCACGGGACAAACCAATTATTAGTGCCTTTCGGCTACGTCAATAGTATTTAATACACCCATTATACGGTGCCCATTTATATGTCGCTTAAAATTTGTGAGGTCTAAGAGAAATCGGAGTAAAGGTAATATCAAAAATAATTTATATTTTAAAATCTACACTGCTTTTAATCATTTAAAACCTTAGAAACACGTCTCCCACCCACATTACAAGTAAAAACAATAACAACATCCACAATAACTTATTCAATTCCAGAACAAACCTCAACAAATGAATTTACGACATTAACAAAGGTCCAAAATCATAAATAAAGCAAAACTTAACAAAATTCAAGTCTCAGTTGAATGCAAATCGGCGTCGAATGAAAACGGTTAAAGTACCAAAAAGTTTTCTACAACGTGCGCGGTACGATAAATCACAACAATATTGTGAAAATTCACCTTTTTTCACCCCAATTCACCTTTTTTCACCCCTCTCCGTTTTCGTTCACCCCCGGCAGTGGTACAAAAAGTTTTCGCGTTAAAAATTGCCAGCCCCTTGCGGTGAGTCGTGCGTACGTTTTTATGGTACACTTTTTGTTTTAGGTTTTATCGTACATTTTTTATGTCTAAGTCTGGAAGGTGTTACGATGCTGTTCATATAAATGCTTAACTTAGTTTTCATGGTGGTCTAGGGAATTCCGGCTTAGGGCTAGGAGATCCTTTAGTGCTCTTAAAACGGTAATACACTTTCGGTCTCTTTAAAAATAAGTTTAAATTTTGTTGGATGTATTAAGCACCCATGTACTTTAAGATAACGATATTTTAAGCCTACATCTACTTAATCATAATCTTAAATTCATTAACTGACTTTTCAAGCGTAAGCAGCTCGGTCTAGAAGAGTTCTTCATTATGTAAGCGCTAAGGAACGACTTTTCAAAAAATCACCCCCGAAAGGGAGAACATGAAAAGTGTGGAAAATCATTTTTGCCGACGTAAAATCCCATAGGACGCATAGCTTGTCCAAAATAAAACAACATCAGTCAGAATTGTTCCACAAATGACCAGGTCAATAACTCAAACTATTTGTCCGCAGTGCCTCCCGACATCATGAGTGACGAGACCTCAGGAGACGTGTCAGTCCAGGAGTTGGAGAACGCCACACTTACCTGCAAGGCGACAGGCCATCCGCCTCCAAAGATCACGTGGAGGAGAGAGGACCATGAACCTGTGCTGCTGAAGAAGCCACAGTCTAGGGAGTTTGATAAAGGTAAGATGGAGAAAATTTTAATGTTGTTTTTTTTGTGTGTAATATTTTAAATAGGTAGTTAAAGTTTGTGTGTTTGAAAGTTTAGGTGTGCTGGGTAATCTATAGATCAGGGTTGCGGAATTTATTCGAAATAGACACCGCGGCGGCGCGGCCCTGGAACACAAATTTAAAAGGCATTACCACAGAGGCATTACGAGGAACACGGATGGATTTTAGTCAGTAAGAGACTGATACTCACTTCTGCTCAACCCAGAGCGGGAGTCCTTTAAATGACTAATCTATGGAAGTATTGATCCGATTCCGGAAAATTGATCTGCAATAATCGGAAAGTTCGTAATCTAGTAAGGCTTTATTTAAAATGGCCTCGTGAAATAATCTTCAAACATAGTCGGAACGAAGCTGCGGGCAGAAACTATTATTCAATAAAGTGTTTCATAAATAAGATAGAGAAAGCCAGAAAATCTGGCTAGTTTTAAACGGGTGAAACGGCCTACCTAATTCATGAATAAATAAAACTGGGATTTGATTATTATATACTGTCTGAAGGGATTCTTTAGTTTGAGTGGTTATTTGAATATTTAACTTTTGCAAATTAGAAATTCTAAACTAAGTGGCATACCTGCCTGAAACCTTCCAGATGATCTAAAATTAGAGATAATAATTAAAACTTTTGTTCAAATATTTTCAACTCAAACCATTTTATGATAACTTCCTTTGATACAACACTCAAAACCAAAGCCTGTATCAGCCACATCACGGAACAGAACAGTTCAAAACACAACATTTGTGTAAACATAACTTTGTTTACATCTTAAAGTTTAATCTTAAGATTAAGCTCGACATGTATGGGATAACCGGGCACAGGTGGCGGAACAAATTGGTAGGTAAGGGAAACGTGTTGCTCCCATTACCCGGTTCGTTGACTGTCTAAAATACTAGATGGGTACACGGAACAAAATCTGGTCCTTCGAGCCGGATTGCTGCTTTTGTTAAGTTTTTTTGTATTTTTTGCGGCGATTGCCAGTTTGATGCTGAATAAGGATTTTTTAAATAAGTTTTCCGTGATTTTTCGAGTGATAAGGAAAGTTCAGGGTCCTTTTTTATTACCCATAGATGAATTTGTTTCAAAGGCAGTTAGTTCATTGTAATCATAAGCGCTAGGTTTTTTTAAACCACTTACATCGGAAATCTAGTTAATGTTAATAATTTATTATTTTGACATAAAAACGCCTCTTTACAAGAGCAACGTGACATCTCATAAAAACGTTTTTTTTTTTATTTGATATTCAAAACCGCGATGTCGAATTTTATTTTCTACAAAAACGCGGTATTTTAAAAGTGAATGTTCGAGGAGCTATGAGTGAAAGAGACGACATGACCGTGGCAAATGGCGTTATCACGTTGTCTCTTTCGGTGTGGCGCACGACTTCGACAACGCGACGCGTTAGTTTGCCCCGCACGCGCAACGAGTGAAGTGCTCCTGCTTTTCACAAAAAACGTGGCATCACGAGTATACCACGTTTTTAGTGCAAAGGTATGTTTCTTGTTGTTTTTTACTTTAACTTGATTAATGTGATATTAGTTATTTAACTCGTTTTTGTTGTAAAACTCATGAGTATTGAGAATGAGATTATGAATATTGTCACATTATTGATGAAAAAGTTACAAGTTTTCCTTGTGATATCTTTGAATGTAACCATGTTGTTGATGAATCGTTTTCAATTACTGTGGGTTATTTTATTTTACATCACTATTTTTGAAAACCTTTAAGTTTTGGATTATAAAGGGTGGGCCAAAAATTTTTGCAAATAGAAACACTAGATTTTTTTGGGAAACGTTCGAGGGAGGGGCGCGCAGGTGGCAGGAAACTGTGCGCCACTTCATGCAATTTTAGTTACGATGGAGCGCTTCACGGGACAACAGCGTGCTTTTTGTGTAAAACAAATTTACAAAAACAATGATTCCTACGTTACTGTACGACTCCTGTATAGAATTGATTACGGATTATGCCGTGTAAGTGAGTGTCAAAGTGTTAATTTGATCCAAGCTTGAGTCGAGAAGTTCGAGCAAACGGGATCGAAAATGAATATTAAACAAACAGGGCGGCCACGATAAAACGACAGCATGGGGTGCCATATCATCAAAGGGCATTGGTCCGTATTTCTTTGAAAATAATCAAGGAAATAATGTAATTGTGAATTCAGCGGAATATGTCAAGATGTTGCAAGAGTTTTTGATGCCGCAGTTGCATGAATTTCAAGGGTACAACAGCAGGACTTGGATGCAACAAGATGGAGCAACATGCCATACGTCAAATGTGAGTTTACCGGTAGTTAAAGAAATGTTTCTGAACAAATTGATTTCTCGCAGGGGTGATATCCCATGGCCTCCGAGAAGCCTGGACCTTAAACCATGCGATTTTTTCTTGTGGGGATACCTGAAAAGTCGAGTGTACCTTAATAAACCGACGACAATATCCCAATTAAAACAAAAAATCCACGAGGAAATAACCGCGATCCCCGCAGCATGTGTCAGCGAGTTTTCCAAAATTTGCGTAGTCGATTGCAGGAGTGTTAACAACGAGGCAGCGCACATTTGGACGATGTTATTTTTAAATAATAAATTTCATTAAATGGTTAATACGTTAAATAAATTATCAACAAAATAACATTTGTAGTTTTATTTCTATTCATGTTTCAAAAGTGCAAAAATTTTTGGCCCACCCTGTATCATGCTAAAATGTTACATTATACATGCTAAAATAAAGTAACTTTTACGAATTTGTTTTTCAGATGGCATCACGATCTAGGATGTTAGTTCAATTAGCTACAGGTGTTAAAAATAATTTAAGTGTACAACAAAGTGATTCAAACTCTCAGATAGATACTTTAACACAAGATGAGAATGAAAATGCCAAAAGCTCGACCAATACATTGCAGACATCAACAGAAGGTATTTTTTTACTTGTACTGATATATTTTTTTATTCTAGTTATGTTCCTATAATTTCATTATTTCATTCCTTTTTGTAGACAAAGACATCGCATTAGATTCCATCCGACCTCGTAGTAATTCGACTAGTAGCAGCGGTTCCTCTAGTTCTAGCAGTTCTTCGAGTTCTAGCAGTTCTTCAAGCAGTGGCCCATCTGTGTATCAAGGTAAGTTAATTTATATCCCACTATTCTCACAAAATTCGAGGGTAATTGATCAAATCAATACCACACCACTACACTTCAAGAATTTTGATTGCATTTATAACGTTTCAGACAGCGACGACTCAGTAAAGGATCCTGATTATGAAGCCCAACCAAAAAAACGTGCTGAGTATTCTTCTGATACTGACGTGGAACAAAATATCACTACTAACTATATAAACATTTCGGATGATCAACATTTGGTAACATCTAATATAGTTTCAACAAACATTGAAAACTCCGAGGAACCACTTTCGTCTACAAACGAACATGCTATGGTATCCAACGATCTCGGTGTCATAGAGAACAGTGAATCTTCTGCGATTGAAAACGTAAGTAATGGAAATGCTGTAGGTCTAATAGTGTATAATTCTAGTCCAACTAAAACTGGTAAAAAAAGAAGACTAAATGTAGCAAACTGGAAAGTCAATGTAGCTAAACGACTGAGAAATAGTGGGAAGCCTTATCAATCTACCAAATCAAAAAAAAACATGCCAAGTCGTGAATTGAAACCTTCTTGTAAAGATAAATGTAAATTTAAATGTGGGTTTAAATTTACAGAGGAGCAAAGACAGACCATTTTAAATGATTATTGGAGCTTAGGTGCAATAGAAAAACAATGAGAATCGTACGCTGACGAATTATTTAAGAAAGCTATAGTGGTGAAAAAAAAGAGAAATCATAATAGTCAAAGCATTAATTTAGATTTGCAAAAGGCCTATCTTCAAAAACCTGGACTAGCAGAGCGAAAAAAAGCTGATCTCATGGATTTGGTCAATAAAAACCTCATTCCTAGATACCACAAGCCATTTTACGAATCGTTGTAATAAGACTGATTAAGTACAAAGATTTTTTGAATTGTATTTTTTAGAAATATTTAATTGCTACATTCAAAATGATAGTGTTTTTATTAGTAATAAGAGAATTTGTGATTCTATGTTTATGAAGGGTGATAGCAATGTTCCTATTTTGAATTTCTAAGTACTATAAAACTGGGTGCCATAATTGTGTTAGAACTTAGAAGACGTTAATTACCATTAGATAACTTTAAGTACAGTTATCTTTTTGATTTTTTATTTGTATGAAAGTAATTTTTTAGTTACCTTATAATTTTAATTAAAGCTAGTACTAAGTACTATGTGATTGATTGATCTCTTGTTGATTATTGTGCCTTAAACTAATTTTATGGTGTAAGTAAGCCATTGTTTTCGTAAATTTGATTTTTTTTAAATACAAGATTTTTATTTTGATAGTGTGTTTTATTCAACTTATCACACAGCGTTACACCTAAATTTAACACCTTCAATGTGATACATCATATGTTACAAGCATTTTTTGTCATATTTTCATTAAAAACGTGACATGTGTGTCTGTGTTTTTTTAAATCAGTTTTTAACTTGTTTCATATTGAACTGTGTTTTTTTTTTGCATATTTTCTGAAAGCACTTTAATTACCGCAACAATTTAATTGTTTTCCGACAGTAAAATTGTCAATATTTTAGAATTTATCAACGCTTAAATGTTTAAAATTGCTCTCCTGTAAAGTTGTGGTTTATAAAATATCACGTTGTTCTTGTAAAGAGGCGACTTGCTCATATCGTACGCTTGACATTTTAAATGTCAAGCGTACGATATGAGCAAGGTTTTTTTTTTACATACGCAAATAACCATTCAAACAACTAAATCAAATAAAAATAAAAATTAATAAAAATACTTTATTTCAGACCTTGATCCATATGATGTTAGTAACACACACTACTTATAAACTATGTTAGTAACAAATAGGAATGGAGTATGTTTATAATCTACCTTCAGATTTTTGATTTTCTCCGCCTCGGTGCGACAGGGGCGAAGGGGCGGAGGTAGAGGTCGAGCGCTGGGCTCGGCGTGAATAGTAGTTCGTATTGAGTCGCGCTGGGCGTCGAACGAATATTATAGTAGCCATAGAACGGGTGAAAGCGCACGCGCATTGATTAAATCGACTTGTGGAGTCATTTCGCGGCACCCAATTATACTAGTTAAGCAGTACGGTTAGCGACGCTGTGAATGTCGAACGGGTTATTGATAATATCATTGGTTTGCCTTGTCACGGGAGTGCTATTGGGAACGCACCGAGGCTTTTGTGGTTAGACTAATACGGAGTGAGTGTGGTGGCTCGCGTTAACGGCGTGGCTTGCAGCGACGTGGAAGAATCGTCCGGAACTACCAGCAAACCATCGCAAGGTCATATACACTCATTATACACATACACAGTTACACAACTTGCGAGGGGTCAAGGAAGTGAGACCGGCTCGAAGAAATGAGGTAAGGGTAGCTTTAAGTTCAGAAATTGTAATATTGTTCGGAGGCGCGTATCGCGTCTATTTGATCCCGTTAGGACGGCAGCTGTTCTGAGACCTGTCTTCCATGGGCCCGAGATAAGGTTCGGCTGAGTCCTGGCGCGATCAAAATCTGGTAGCAGAGCGTGGTTTATTTAAACCCACTTTGTAAAAATTAGTAGGTACTTGGTACCAATTTACTTTGTAAAAATTGTGTTCATGTACAAATTCAACTTGTAGGTAGTAGTACATTGACCTACATACCAGTGTACACCTCAAGTTGAGTTTGGAATTATTAATAATAAGTACATAAATGGAATGTGAATATTCGTTGATAAAATAATTTGTTATTTACGTTCGGTTACGCACAAATATAACCTCATCACAAATCGTGTTATGATTGTCAACATTTGAGACATAGAGGAATAACCTCTAGAGCACGTAGAGGAATAAGTTCAAGAGTTGGCATAGCGTCGTAGATTTATTCACTCAACGAATATATTATTATTGTTAGTCCGGATACAATAATTGTTATTTTTTTTGGTTATTGTTATTTATTATTGCATAATCGCGTATTGAAGTTGGTACTATGGCTCCGTCAGTAACGAAAACTATCGCAGCCAGAATCGAAGCTGAATTGAGATGGTTTTCATCGGTTGTTACGTTGGTAGGTCGCACCGATCGTGAAGATGCGTTATTGTCACGCGCTCGGCAAGTTGACGAACGATATGACGCCGTGTTAAAGTGTCACGCTGAGTATTTAGCATGTCTCGAATCGACGGATCTGTCGTCGGTGGACAAGGATGCTCAGGTGGTACGGGGCAATGTGGACCAGTGTGGGGAAATGTCCATGAGCATAATCCAGGCGGCGGCCGACATTGAGCGATCGCGCATGGGTGACGTCAGGGATTCATGTCGGCCAGCAGGCGTAGGGATTCAGGCGCCGTTGCCACCAGTTCATGTACCCGAGTTTAGCGGCGAGTATGCCGATTGGCCGCGATTCCGCGATATATTTAATAGTGTCGTGCATTCGCGTACAGATCTCTCGCCCGCGTACAAGATGGCTCAATTAATGGGTAGGCTTAACGGTGAGCCGCACGACATCTTGACCCACCTGGAGATTACGGACGCCAGTTATGAGACGGCATGGGGCCTATTAATCGACCGATATGATAATCGGCGATTAATAGTTGATGGCCTCATCGATAAGATGTTTGAAATCCCGAAGGTGTCTAACGTGTACGAAATAAGGGCGAAAATCCTTAATCCGGTCACGGTTGCGGTGAACACGTTAGATCGACTTAAGTTGTCGTTAGGGGACAATAAATATATCATCGTCAATAGGGTTTTACGGAAGTTGCCGATCGACGTGGTGGCGCGTTTTGAGCAGTCACATGGTGGCGAATCGACGGACCACCTCCCAAGTTACGATGACTTGAGGGTGTTTTTAGAAGGCGAGTGCCGGCGGGCGGATTGCCAAGGGGCATCCACGTCGCACCCTCCTCCGTCAACCCGACGTACGAGCGGGCCCAAGCCGGTTGAGCCCCGTCGGGGGGGGAAGAAATACCACGCCCTCCAATCGGAAGTGTGCGCCTTCTGTCGGAAGGAAGGGCACGGTCTCGCCGCATGCGCGGACTTTAAGGCGCAGCGGGTGCATAGACGAAGAGGGGTGGTCAAGCAGCGCTATTTGTGCTTCCGCTGCTTGGGGACTCACTTTGTACGTGAGTGCCACAGGACCACTAACTGTGGAACCTGCGGAGGAGCCCATCACGAGTTGCTATGCCTGGCGGAGAGTAGGGAGGTGCACGGAGCCTCGCCGGGAGGTCACCCCCCTCTCCTAAGCCAGATTCGGGTGGTCGGTCACCCCCCCCTAGGGGGGGTGGGTCGGCCAGGAATCAGCGGTCGCCGCCCCCTCGGGGGGGTGGGCCAAGGGCTGATCCAGAGCACAACCCGATACCGTCGTCTTCCCCGCGGGGGGGGGATAGGCACCGAGACTCGGGCAGGGGCCCGGAGGTAGTACAGACGGGTTACGCGGCGTACTCGAATGCGTTGGGGGGCATGTTGCCACCCCCGAGTAGTCGCTTCTCCCCGCCTCTCGCAGAACGCCCTCGGCTGACGGCGCGCCCGCCACCGTTCGGAAGGATGCCAGTAGGCTACTTCCGACCGGCACGGATGTCACCGATGGGTCGGGAGGGTTACTACCCGGGTTGGGACCCGTATACTGGGACAGTATTTACTCCCCCTCCGGCAGGGGAGGAGGGAGGTGCCTCCTATTAGCAACTAGCAGCCTGTTCGTCAGTGGTGCCCACCCCGACAGTAACGGTATTATTACCGACGGCTAGGATTACTGTCAGGGGTACTGACGGACAGCCGGTGCACGTGCGAGCACTGTTAGATTCAGGGGCACAAGGTTGTATTGTGTCCAGCTGTTTAGTGAAAAAGCTGGGCCTTACATTAGAGCCATCACGGGATGGCGCCGTAGGTATAGGTGGCAATCGGGTGCCTCACCTCAGGGGTCAGACGACATTCCTGTTCGAGATGGGTGACACGGCATCGGTCACGCGGGTGAATGCCACGGCGATCGTTTTGGACGAAGTGGTTGGGGTCCTCCCTCAGACTCGGTTACCGTCTGCGGTAAAAGGGTTGACCAATGGATTGGAGTTAGCCGATCCCCACTTCGCGATCCCCGGACGGGTGGACGTCTTGCTTGGGTCTGACGTCCTCGGGAAGCTGCTCCGAAGCGGCAAACGGGAGCTGCAACCAAACGGGGTTGTGGCCATGCGTACCGCAGGTGGTTACGCGTTATTGGGCCCAGTACGGGAACCACAGCACTCAACGGATTATAGCTCCATATATTATGGCAGCGTGTTATCCGACGTCCTGCAACGGTTCTGGGCAACGGAAGAGCCACCCACCGCTCTTAGAAATAACCCACGTGATGAGGAGTGCGAAACATTCTATCGATTTAACACGGTGCGCCTCCCATCGGGTAGATTTATGACAAGGTTGCCATTTCTGTCAACTCGACCTCCGCTGGGGAGCTCATGGAGTCTGGCAGAAAAGCGGTTAGTGGCAATGGAAAGGCGCATGAAGCGGGACTCCAACTTCCGACAGAAGTATGTGGAGTTCATGCGCGAATACCTGACGTTGGGTCACATGTCGGTGTCCAGGGTTGACTATCGTCATGAGGAGCATTATGTGTTGCCTCATCATGCTGTTTTGAAGACACCTGACTCAAAGATTAGGGTCGTGTTCGACGGGAGCGCGGAGACGTCTAGCGGGGTGTCCCTGAATCAATGTCTCCATGCTGGTCCTAAGCTGACCAGAGACATTGCAGACATTCTCACGGACTTCAGGAGACACCAGGTTGTCTTCGTTACGGACGTACGGATGATGTTTCGTCAAACTGAGATTCATCCAGACGACCGTCGGTTCCAGCTGATATTGTGGCGAGAGAGCCCAGAAGAACCGATGGTCACGTACGAGCTCAACACAAACACGTACGGATTAAAGCCCAGCCCATATGTAGCCATGCGTACGCTACGAGAACTGGCTGATCAAGAACGGCTCCGCTTTCCCCGCGCGGCTGCTGTCATTGATAGGGACGTCTATGTAGACGACATTTGTACGGGCTCAGACAGTATTGAGCAGGCGCTCATCTTAAGGGATGAATTGGTGGCGCTCATGGCCTCCGGTGGCTATGAACTCAGGAAATGGCTGTCGAACTGCCCAGAGGTACTGGCAGGACTGCCAACTGAGTATCAACAAGACCCGCATTTGTTTGAGGATTCGGAGAATCTTCATGCGTTGGCCATTTTAGGGGTCCAGTATCGACCGAGTCAGGATGCCTTCACATACAGTTGTGAGGCCGAGTTGCTGTCGAAGACCTGGACCAAGCGATCGGTCCTTTCGACTATCGCACGAACGTTCGACCCAACCGGTTGGATCGCGCCGGTCACGTTCATGGGAAAGTGCTTCATTCAGAAGCTTTGGTTGGCTCAACTAGGTTGGGATGATCAGCTCACGGAGGAGCTGGCTCGGGAGTGGTCGGCATTCGTCACCACCTTACCACAGATCTCAGAGATTGAGATCCCGCGTAAACTGCTCCCGCAGGCAGGAGTCAAGGTCACCCTGCACGGGTTTTGTGATGCGTCGGAGAAGGGGTACGCGGCCGCAGTCTACCTGAGAACAGGTGAGACCGCTGGTAGGGGAACGGTACGCTTGGTACTGGCCAAGAGCAAGGTTGCACCTGTTCGGACTCGTTGGACGATTCCGAAGATGGAACTGGCAGGTGCAGCCCTTCTGACGCGGCTCTTGAACCATGTGGTGCGGAATTTGCGTGGTACGGTGGCTCTGAACGAGACGGTCTATGCATGGACTGACAGCCGAATCGTGTTATGCTGGTTGCAGACTTCGGTCCACACGCTCGAGGTATTTGTGGCCAACCGAGTCTCACAAATAAATAGCTCAGAGACTCCTCTGGTCTGGAGACATGTTCCAGGTGAGATTAATCCGGCTGACTGCGCTTCACGCGGCTGTCCGGCGCCTGCTTTGGTTGAACATTCTCTTTGGTGGGGGCCACAATGGCTGGAACAGCCACATGCGGAGTGGCCATTTAATGAGTGCGGTCGACATTCATTACCCCCAGACCAAGGCTTGAGGCTGAATGTGACTACAGTGGAACCCGCCACCGTAGACCACACCCTCTTGGAACGATATAGTTCGTTAGGGAAGTTACTTAGAGTAACGGGATGGGTAATGAGATTTTGTCAAAATTGTCGTTGTCCTGTCGCGCAGCGCAACATGTCGCCTATAATGGGACCTGAAGAACAGCGAAAGGCTCTCTCACTCTGGGTGAGAGTCGTTCAGAGGAATGAGTTCCAGGACGAAATTAGGGTCTTGAAGACTGGCGCAGGTCAATTGAAAAAGGGTCTTGTCCGCCTCAACCCGTTCATTGATGAGCATGGAATGCTCCGGGTGGGAGGACGATTACGGAATGCCGACTTGCCCTATGCAGCGCGACATCCTCTAATTCTCCCCAAGAAGGGAGCTTTGGTGGAGTTGTTGGTTAGGGACCGTCACACCAAGAATTCACACGCAGGCTGTAACACCCTTCTGGGCATTTTGCAGCGTGAATTTTGGATTTTATCGGCCCGCAGAATCATACGGAGCGTTGTGTTTCGTTGCTTGCCTTGTTACCGACTCAAGGCAGCCACAATGCAGCCACAAATGGGAGATCTCCCGGCCGATCGAGTCACGGAGGCTCGGCCATTTGCTGGCGTAGGGACAGATTTCGCGGGGCCTTTCATGGTCAAGACATCGCACCTTCGCAACGCGAAGTCGGTTAAGGCATATCTGTGTGTCTTCGTGTGTCTGGCGACCAAGGCCGTTCATTTGGAATTGGTGGCCGATCTCTCTACGGAGGCCTTTCTGGCGGCGTTAGATCGATTTGTTTCTAGACGGGGAGTACCGTCACTGATTCGGTCGGACTGTGGTACCAACTTCAAGGGCGCCGACCGGTGCTTAAAGGAAATTGTATTGTTTTTAAGTCAGAATGAGCGAGAGATTGGCACGGGCCTCGCCAGTCGGGGCATTTCGTGGTATTTTAGTCCACCTGGATGCCCCCACTGGGGTGGAATTTTCGAGGCAGTAGTCAAGTCTTCCAAGACTCACTTGTATCGGGTCATCGGCTCAACGATTCTCACCTTTGAGGAGTTGTCAACGGTGTTTTGCAGAATTGAGGCGGTCTTAAACTCGCGACCTTTGTGCCCGTTGAGCGCTGACCCGAATGACCTTGAGGCCATGACCCCAGGTCATTTTTTGATTGGCCAACCACTTAACGCCTTGCCGGAATATCCGTATACTGATGTCAAGTTGTACCGGTTGTCACGGTATCAGATGTTACGGCAAATGAGCCAAAATTTTTGGAAGCGATGGTCGCTGGAGTATTTGCATATTCTACAGCAACGCGTTAAGTGGACGGACAGGACGACCCCACCCTGCGTTGGAGACCTCGTTCTGGTTAAGGATGCTAACCTATCACCGTTGTGTTGGCGACGGGGGCGCATTGTTAACCTGATTACGGGCAAGGATGGGTTTCCAAGGATCGCAGACGTCCAGGTGAGGGACTCGATCCTTAGACGGGCAGTTTCAACTTTATCTCGACTCCCGGGAGTTTGAGCGGACCGACAACGGGTCGGTCCGGGGGGGGTGATTGTTTATAATCTACCTTCAGATTTTTGATTTTCTCCGCCTCGGTGCGACAGGGGCGAAGGGGCGGAGGTAGAGGTCGAGCGCTGGGCTCGGCGTGAATAGTAGTTCGTATTGAGTCGCGCTGGGCGTCGAACGAATATTATAGTAGCCATAGAACGGGTGAAAGCGCACGCGCATTGATTAAATCGACTTGTGGAGTCATTTCGCGGCACCCAATTATACTAGTTAAGCAGTACGGTTAGCGACGCTGTGAATGTCGAACGGGTTATTGATAATATCATTGGTTTGCCTTGTCACGGGAGTGCTATTGGGAACGCACCGAGGCTTTTGTGGTTAGACTAATACGGAGTGAGTGTGGTGGCTCGCGTTAACGGCGTGGCTTGCAGCGACGTGGAAGAATCGTCCGGAACTACCAGCAAACCATCGCAAGGTCATATACACTCATTATACACATACACAGTTACACAACTTGCGAGGGGTCAAGGAAGTGAGACCGGCTCGAAGAAATGAGGTAAGGGTAGCTTTAAGTTCAGAAATTGTAATATTGTTCGGAGGCGCGTATCGCGTCTATTTGATCCCGTTAGGACGGCAGCTGTTCTGAGACCTGTCTTCCATGGGCCCGAGATAAGGTTCGGCTGAGTCCTGGCGCGATCAGAGTAACTATACTAGGTAGGTACATAATAATTCAGTTAAATACAAACAAAATATCCATCTTAAGATAGGCAACTTCATAACATTCCTAGCTCTATGTCTTGCCCTTGTTCTTAATTCAAAGTGGGAAATGAGCGGAGGTAGCGGCTCAAGCCCAACCAGACATATTTATAATGTCCCCTTACGTATGTACGTACGTTTCCTTAATAAGCTGGCTTCTTGTCGCGGTTTCGGCTTGTTTGTTTTGATAATTTAGGAGCGCAGTGTTGCGTATATTGTAGGATGCGTCTGAAAAACGTATTTATGTATTTCACGTTAAGGTATGTTGTTCTGACATTCCCTCGTTGGTCTAATGATCGCAAACGCCAGAGGTCAGGTCCTAGGTTCGATTGCTAGGTTGGATGAAGTGTTAATAACTTTTGCCATTAGAAATTTCTTTTAGTGTTGAACAGACCCGTGCGTCTCGCATCCAGTAGATCCCCGCAACCTTCACTAGGTCATCGGTCCACCTAGTGAGAAGCTTTACACATCTTGTGAGAGGCGGTTCGCGGTCACGACTCCAGAACTTTTCGGCCCTTTCGGCCTTCCGTTCTGCTACGATTTTTACCCGACTGCGGCGAAGCCCAAAAGGAGGGTTATTTCAATTCTGCCCACTGCCACTTATGTAGTAATAGCATAACATAGCCGAGTAGAGCAGTTAGTTACCCTATATTATAATGTCTACTCTACTCCTTTTTACAAGCGTATTTTAATAAAAACCTCATAAATTAATTTGCAACGAACATAATAAAATGTTGCTATTACAGTATCTAAAAACATTTTATCCAGAACACATCATCATCACATCCAATTAAATTCACCTACAGCAGCCCAATATAAACTAGTCTATTATAAACTAAATTAGTCTATCATAAACAGCTCCTAACTTTCAATGTTCAGCTTGTTAACAGGTAGTTAGGGATACACTAACCAAAACAGGTAGGTAATTCACGACATTACACTGTATTGAAACCGCGTTACCTCAAAATATTCAATGTACAAATGTTATTGAACAGGGAAAGTAGTTTCGCTGGTCAATAAAATTAGCATGACCGACCCATAGTCACACTAAACTACCACACCAGTGTGACTACGGATCAGGTTAAATTATCCGTAGTCACACTGGTGTGACTACGGATAATTTAAAATAAAAAAATATGTAAATTATGGATACTAGCCTATTGTCCGTAGTCACACCAGTGTGACTACGCTAGTATCCATAATTTACATATTTTTTTATTTTCATTATTTCCATAATTTTTGTACTCCATGACGCGCGCTCGCTTCGCTCGCATATTAAATAACACTAATATCTTCTGTCCCCGAAGTGCCGGGCCGTAGGCCGACGAAGGATGCCGGCGGAGGCCTCCGCCGGCCTCCTTCGTCGGCCTACGGCCCGGTGCCCATGCCGCCCATAAAGGATACTGTCGCGAGACGGTGATTCATCCACTTGGCGGACGACTAGCAACAGTCTATAATTTTGATTATTTATCCGGCTAATCGGACGACTAATTAATTTTATTCATCCGTAGTCACACTGGTGTGGTAGTTTAGTGTGACTATGGGTCGGTCACTAAAATTTGTACATTGAATATTTTTGTTATTTACCAAACGCGTGTAGGGACTTGAATTTTTTGGTTTTGTTTTTTTAAAGAATCTCATGGCTAAATAAAAGCACTCGCATCTTATCTCCCCGACCCTTTAGCAAAGCCAAAGAGTTGGGGATCTTTAAGGTTAAGCCGTGTTGGCCGAGGTAAGTTAGTGGATTGGTAACCATGATTATATACCGAGTTCCCTCAATCTCTCGGAAAGCAAGTTTAGCCGTTGGCCCCGGTTGTGATTTCTAGATCTTTGTTAGTCGTTCCGAATAGTCAGAAGCCGAAAGTACCTTTTATACCTTTTTTATACTTTTTTTTTATTATTAGGCTTTAATATTGTCTCTTGTCCTCATTTTAGTAGACTTAATTTTGCTGAAATTTAATCCTGAAACGCGTCGCGTAGCAGTTTTCGTTAATACAATATTAATAGGTATACATAACCAAACAAAATATAACCTGACCTCAATTTGTATGAACTAAATATAACCCGGGTTAAAAATACCTACAAAAAAATAACATTATCTATAAATACCCACAAATTTTACATAAAAAATAACATACATCATAATAACTTGCGGAGGTGTGAATGCGACAATGTGATTTATTGATATGAACCGATAAGCGATCAAAAATAGACGGGCTATGTTTGGAAACAACAACATGTATTTACACACATAAGTAGATGTTTTTCCAAACATAGCCCGTCAATTCGTCAAAGGGTCAAACTATACACACGTATAGTTTATAAAAGATCTTGTTCAAGAATGGTCTTATATCTTTGTTCATCATCATCAGCCTATATTGTTCCCACTGCAGGGACTCAGGCCTTCTCTCTAGGAGAGGGATGGGCTATAATCCACCACGCGGGCCCAGTGCGGATTGGTAGATGTCGCTTATCTTCGAATTTTTGGTTTTAAGACATGCCGGTTGCCGGCATGTTTTCCTTCACCGTTTTGAGAGCAGTGGTGATGAAATAAATTACACAAAGTAATGCGCCTGCCTGGGCGCCTGCCTGGTTGGGGTTCGAATCGAACCCACGACCAACTGTTCGTAAGTCGGGGCCGCCACCACTGGGCCACCACTGCTCTCCATATCTTTGTTGATGTTTTCGAATTTGTAAACAGTCATTAAAACGTTAATAGCAGTGAAAACGTCGTGGAATTTGTGGGAAAAAAGAAGGAAATAAAATAGAATACTTAAGTAGGTGTTAGAGTTGCAAGCGCGATTGCTGAGCATGAGGTCCATGGTTCGATTTCCGGGTCCGGAAATGTGTTATTGGGTTTTTACGATAGGAATTTCTCAACAGCAGTCACGGAGTCTGTGTTTGTGCCCGGTTGATGTCAATATACTCGCCCCCTGTAAGGGAGGAATGTTGGTGTACTATATGGTACCTCTGCCTAACCCTACGAGGATTACAGGTGTGGTGTTAGGTTTATTATTACTGAAGAAGTTCTTATAACTTCTCTCGGCGAGGTTTATGCGAAGGTTGCGGATAACCTTTCTTTAGCTTTCCTCCGTAACTCGCGGGCTTATAACTCTAACCGGTCGGCTATCACTCTGAGCGTATAGGTGACACTGTATGGAGGCGCAATTTCTCCAAGTCATCTGGCGGATATTATTTCAGAGAAATTTGGGGTGTAGAATGCCGAACAGAGGGCAGGTACATAATTATTACCATTAATATTTTTATCAAATGCCTGACTAAAGACAGACGTTAAACCAAACTTATTCCAAAATTCGATACCTAATATCACAGAGGATGACATAGAACTGGCTACCAGAAACTCATGGATAAAATCCGTACCATTAAACTTTTCTCCAGTAAGTTAAAATACTAAAAAAATTAAGCATTTTATTTTACAAGAAATACATTGGTTTATTTGTACCAAAAGCCAAACTTCTGATGACTATGGGCATTAAACTTGATCAAAGGAAAAAGTTCCGTCTTAGGTTTAACATAGAATTTATAGTCCTTTGGGGCGATTGTAGTAGGCATTAAAGGGGCGTAAAGGTGCTTGTTAAAGGATTATGTCAAAGTAAAGAGTTTGATGTGATCCTTTTACCCTTAGGAACTGTTGTTACAAGGTTACTGAAGTAGTGTAAAAAATATAGAAACGGGATATTTTATTTATTTAATAAAACTTTATGCACAAAAATCGTAGAAAGGCGGACTTGTTCCCACTGCAGGGACTCAGGCCTTCTCTTTAGGAGAGGGATGGGTTATAATCCACCACGCGTACCCAGTGCGGATTGGTAGATGTCACATTGGTTGTAAGATATGCCGGTTTCTTCACGATGTTTTTCATCAGATCACCGTTTTGAGAGCAGTGGTGATGAAATAAATTAAGTACACAAAGTAATGCGCCTGACTGGGTTCGAACCCACAACTCACCGTTCGTAAGTGGGAGCCGTGGGCCACCGCTGCCCTATTTATTACATTTATATTTTACTAAGAACCTTCAGATTTGGCCACACAATAGCAGTAAATCATGTCCATAAGTACCAACAACACTTACCAAATATAATTATTATGTTCGTCGTTAAAACTAGCACCCTGTAATACCTAATAAACCAGATTATACCATACCTTGGGGCTAATAAGTCACCTTGACAGCCCACTTTTCACTTCTTTGCATAAGTATAAATATTCATTTAACATCAAAGGTTGAACTAATGGTCCTACTTCGATATGGTTGCGCTATATTTTGGGAATTATTTGTCCTAGTCACGCGAGGCACATAACAGTATATTAAGTAATTTCCTTTCATTTGAGTACCTTGTTTGTCTAGTGGTTGAAAGTGTGACTGCTGAGAATGAGGTCCGGCGGGGTTCGATTCCCAGACTGTGCAAAGTGTTATTGAGTTCTTCTATTAGCAATTTCTCAGTAGCAGCCACCGAGTCTGGAATTGTGCCCGGATGATGGCAATACGCTCGCCCCCTTTAACATGTGACTTAGACATCTGGCGAAATATAGGTGTACTAATATGTACATTTCTGCCTTACCCTTCGAGGTTTACTTCGGGGTGATGTTATGTATTTATATTCTGACTGACTACCCTGACTACCCACCCAGGCGCTTGTGCCAACGCCATGATTATCAGCTGTGTACTGATTGAGCGCACAGCCATGAGAGGCAGCCTCGGGCGCATGCCGCGCGACACGATCATTTTCATTTTTGAAGTGAAAACTTCTTTAGCGGCGTTGAGCACTTTGGGAAATTGTTCTGTGATGGGTATAAAATCTTAAACTCGCGTCAGGACAAGTGACCACGTGACCCTGATCGAAAATTCGTCAGGACACGTGACCACGTGACCCTGATCGAAAAAGCGTAAGACGGATGGAGAGTAGACAGCTATCCCCTCTCTACGGCGCGGCGAAAATGTATGCCTGGGCCTACTGTTTCGTTTAGGCAGCGCAGGGCGCTTAATAATAATAATAATTATTATTAATAATAATAAAATTATTAATAATAATAATATAATTAATAATAATAATAATAATTAATAATAATAATAATTAATAATAATAATAATAATAATGATGACAGCTGTCAAAATTGAAACAGCTATATCTCGGAAACTATCGACCTTAGACTAGTTGTGTGTAGGGACAATTGATAGGTCTCAATGAGATCTACATTTCGGATGACAGCTGTCAAAATTGAAACGGCTATATCTCGGAAACTATCGACCTTAGACTAGTTGTGTGTAGGGACAAGTGATAGGTCTCAATGAGATCTACATTTCAGATGACAGCTGTCAAAATTGAAACGGCTATATCTCGGAAACTATCGACCTTAGACTAGTTGTGTGTAGGGACAAGTGATAGGTCTCAATGAGATCTACATTTCGGATGACAGCTGTCAAAATTGAAACAGCTATATCTCGGAAACTATCGACCTTAGACTAGTTGTGTGTAGGGACAAGTGATAGGTCTCAATGAGAGTAGGGTATAATTGGGGGTTCTGGATCACTTGCTCTCGCGTCGCTCGAGCGCGTGATCCAGAACCCCCAATTTATACCACGATCATTAACTAATCGATGTCTTTTTATCCATAGTTCTCGCTACCGCTCGAACTGCGTGATACAGTACCCCCAATTCTTTTCATCGGTCTGCGATACAGTTGGCACGGTTTACATTTCAGTTTACCTACTATCATGATGGGAGTTCTGGATCATTGTACGATCATTAACTAATCGATGTCTTTTTATCCACGACGGTTTTTTTAATTATTGATTTTTGTATAAATGTTAACGAATAGTTTTATGTTTTTGTTTCTTTTTTAAATAGACATCTTGATTTGTCGACATAGTATTTTCCTTTCACAGCATTTAAATAAAAGCAATCAGGAAAGTTTTGAACATGCTGCAACCAGGGATCATCGTAAATCTCCCAATCTTCTATAACACCTCCACATGAGAAACAAGCTGCTTTATCATTTACACTATTTCCACAATAAAAAAATCCTGCGTCAGCCATTTCCATCACTAATCTTCTCCTCGAATCAATCGTTGCCCAATAATGATTAAATGATAATTCACGCATTTTATACGTGTTATACATGTCATAGCGCGGATTGTATTTATTTTGCGACATTTTCTGTTTACTTATTTTCTACTTCTTACTGTAGATAATTATAAAAGCATAATGGGGTTGTATAGTTGTTGCTAGCAACTTATAAAGATTAACATTTATGGGTTTGGGAGGGATAAGAAAAAATAAACAAGGAAATATTTATATCAAAATTTTATTATCTATACACCATCTATTTAAACATAAAACATTTTTTAAAGCACATACTGAATCATGATAAATACAACTATACAAATCATGACAATCTTCATATTTTTTGTACAAGCTTATCAAACTAGGACAATCTTTATCTTCTAAATTATTTACATTATTATTATTTGAAATATCTTTTAACCATAATACTTTTTCTATACCTTTGGTGTAAACACATTTATCTTTTAAAATATTTTCAATCAAATTCTGATAATTTACGTAAGACACAAATCCTTCATCCCAGTATATCTTCCTATTACGTTCAATCCAAGTAACTTGACGTTTTTCTGACTCCGTCAAACCGCGAAATGGAAATGGGGGCTTAATTAAAAACACCTGAATTTTATTATTACATAATATAGAAATTTCTTTAATGATAAATAAATTTGATTCTGTTTTGAAACCTTGAACATCTACAATGGCAGTCATGATAACCTGCGCACTATGTTACTCAAAGGTTTGTATTCCACAAGTCGATCGTTAATAATTAAACAATAACCAGTTGTGTTATCTGGTATTGGTGCTGAACATTCAATCTCCAAACGCACATCGACGGGACCTTTTTTTAAACTATCGTTTTGCCTTGAACAGTCTATAATAAAGAGAGGAGCCTTCTCCTTGAAACCGGTTAAGTCAAGCAAGGGGTCTGCAGGACAGTTGTAATATGACTGACGAAATTTCACATACATTTCATATAATATACTGTATTTGTTCTCGGAAAAATTTAAGCATAGAGGCTCGTAAGGATAATATTGTGAATTCAAAAACAAAGTTACGTTAGTTACCCCACAGTGATCGAAAAGAGAGCTGTCTTTGGTTTTACTATTTTTTCTACTGGTTTGCAAGCAAAAAATTACATACCGAGGTTTCTCTAATTGTGAGGCAGTCTTAACAGACCAGCAATGTTTTGTAGTTTTAGGGAGCAAAGGATACTCGTATAAATCCCAATTTCTAAAGGCTATCTGAATAGATTTATCTCTTTCTAAATGTTTAAGTAGTGTCAGTCGTTCCCGATCTGATACTTTTATATGCGGCACACGCCATTGCACTTTTTGCATATCTATTTGAAAATGTGCAACATCGTCAGTTAATATAAAACTGTTTAAGTTAGAGTTACTTCTATTCAGAATAAGTTCATGTTTACAATTTATTACAATTTTATTGTAATCCTCAGCAAATCCTAAAATCTTATTAAGAGGAACAATAGCACTAAAATAACCATCGCTTTTAAATCCAACCATGTTCCAACCCCACAAGGCAGCGACTTTATTTTCTCCATCATTCATTGAAACGTATGACTTTATTGTTGATGTTATTCCAGAATTTTTAATTCGATCTATTTCTATACCATTTATTTCGTATCTGATATCTTGAAACAAAAACATAACAGGGTTGTTACTGAACGTAATAGTTTTCTTAATAGGATTTCCATCTTTACCGAAGAACCTTGCTTGCCCTTCGACGTAAATTGAGCTGGCTGATGGCAACACATAAACGTCTTGCTGGTGTATGGGAATTCTGATTTCATCGTTTTCTCGAAAGCTGTTGTTGTAGGGATTGTACGAATGGACTTCATAACTTTCAATCGAAGTATCGAAGTGTGGTAATTCAGTAATCTGTAGCATATTCATACTTTTAAACCTAGGGCTTTAAGAAAATCTTTATTTGCTTTAGTTAAATTTATAACTTTTTTCTTACGTCTTTGCACCTTAGTGGTTGTACAAGAAATAGGACGCTTTTTGTTAACTACAGGGTTTTTATAATATAATATCATTTTATTTTTCTTATATGCAGGCGTAGTTCAATATTTTTGTGTTCTTCTCTAAAGTTAATACAGAACCCAAATTGATCAACTATCTTAATAGATATCGATGTAATAGTATTTTTGTTCACTGGAAAGTAAATAAGGTTTTGCGGTATTTCTATGATTTGCTGACCTGTAGCAGCATTAGATACAAATTCATGAATTATATGAGTTGGTAACCCGTTGGAGTATGAGCCGTGTATAAGATCGCATTCGATTCTGATCACCGGAATAATGTCGTGATTAATACGCACATTTGGTATTGAATTTAATACTGAAAAGTATAACAAACCACACTCATATTGACCAGATAAATACAGAGGTGGTTGAAAAAATGTATCCAATTCTGATTTATTTCCAGAGATGGTTACCGTTATAGACATGCTAGTAGACTGAACACTTTTAGGAGATCCTGGTCATTTTATTCCTGGACTACACCAAAAATTATTTAAAAAATGTAAACATAGGTGTCCGCAATTGTAAGGGTGTTCGCGCTGTATATTATCAAAATTATAGTGTACTTTAGCACCGATGTATTTTATAAACTCCTTTGGTGGTTTAAGATTTCCATAACTATCAAAATATTCAATATAATCATTGTTTTTTGCATAGGCTACCCAATGAGAACCTGGATTTTTAGAACTATCTAAATTAACAACTCCACACTCTTTTTTAAAAGGTTTTTTAGGGAGCTCATCTCTCATAAATACACCTCGAAAATAAGGAATATTATTTCCATACTTCAAAATGTCAAAGTTAGTTAAGGCTCGTTTGGGTAGCCGATATCTTAGTTTTTTTCTTTTGATATAAAAATTCCAAGCCCATGTTTATGCGGTTTAAGGTGTAAACCTTTTCCAATGCAAAGAGCTTCCATTTTTTCATTGTGTCTCTTCGATTCAGTCAATTGCTTTTTAGCTATCTTGAATTCATTTATAGTTTTGGCAATACCAGCTGCACCGCCTGCTAATGCTCCCACCGCCGATAATCCAGCAAAAATAGGAATCAAAGGTAATACACCACCACTTTTCGGTATAGGAATAACCCGAGGAAGTTTAATGGATGAATCGTCAGCTAATTCTCTGGCGGCCGCCATAGCTAATTCTATCGCCACTTTTTTGCATTTTGGCTTTAATTTTTTAAAGCGTCTTTTCGTTTTACTAACAATATTTTTAAATTTATTTTTTAACCCTTTTCCCGATGTAACTTTCCGAGAGCGCTTTTTGTTGCTTATTTTTATGCCACAGCCAGTTTTAATTTTGGCAGACATTGCCTTGCTTACTAAACGTGCCATGATTTTTTCGCATACACTCGCATCCGAGGCAACTGCTCGCTCTTTTGACCTTTTTAACAAAATTAAATCAGCTTTGTGACGATCCTTTAAGTTTGATGATTTGTGATAGGCAATATCGTGTTCTTTGCAATATTCGTCTAATTTATTAATACCTTTATCTCTATTTGCAAGCCTTTTAATTAATTTTGTACCAGGGCCGCAATAATTGTATCCGGGTAAGTGTAATTCAAATGGTAAATTGTTTATAAGCCAATTGAGAAGACTACTCTCTCCAAAACACATCATAAGACTAATAAAACTGAATCGAGCGCTATAATAAATACTTATACGCTTCATCAATCAAATGACTAACTTGTGAGTTTTTTTTTTTTTAAATTTATAATACTATATTCGATTTATCAATCCAACTGTTTTCGGCAGAAGACAAACCCAGCCATTTTACTAAAACCCTGTTTCCTTTTCTTTTAAGAACTTTCTCGACTAGATAAACATTATGATGTTTTGTCTTTTGAAGCTCTTGCGCATAAAATGCTCCTAAAATAGGCTGACCTCTGATTGTATCTTCAATTAAGTAGGTGATAGGAGTTGTATTTTGTATTTTTCTAATTTTAAATATTTCCGTTGACCAGTTAGGGGTATATCCTTTTTCAAATGTTCCTTTGTACTTACTGATACGTACATAATCATCTACTTTAAACTTGCTTCTTATACTGCCATTTTTTACCAACCTTAAGTATCTTTCTAATATTCGTTGTTTATTACTGTTATCCACGTTAGCGGGGATTTCATCAATTGTCCGATGGTAAGTGTGATTGTATTTGTAAATAACGTCATTAAGGGTATTATCTACCCAATTATAGTTGCCTTTTAAACTGAATTCCTTATAAAGTTTAGATTTCAATGTTCTGATAAATCGTTCAACTATCGAAGCCTTTTTTGTTGAGAATGTTGAATAGTGATTAATTTGATTAGACTTCATAAGCTTTTGGAATTTATTATTATAAAATTCTGTCCCATTATCTGTTTGCAGATTTTTAGGAACACGTCCTATAGCTAGGAAAATTTTGAAACAGTTACACACATCATCTTTGGTTTTAGTTTTCAGAGGAAAGGCCCAAGCGTACTTTGAAAATGTATCAATAACAGCAAGAATAAATCTACAATTTTTATTTTCTTTTGAATTTGATTGCATATCAATTAAATCTGCTTGCCACAGGTCGTCTATATCTTTCAAAATAACATGTCTTCGAGGAAAGTTTATCCTTACATTTTTATGAATTTCGTTTACCACATCGGCTTTGCTCATGTTCAGAATTTAGTACATTTGTCTCGAATTCATGTATAATACTGAATGTAAAGCATATTATTACGACTATTTATTCTTTAATTATGCCGGCTTCTTTTAATTCTTCAATTATTGATAAAATTTCATTATCATGGTTCGTATTGCCAGCATCTCTTGAAGCTACTAATAGTTTCAATCTCTCGACTAATTCGTTAGGATCATCCCAATATACCAAGTCGGTGTTGTTTTTGTATTTTTTTAGCGTTGGCAAGTTTCCACCAAGTTTAGTGTGAGAAAGTTTATCATCGTTTGACGATTCAGAAAATAGGGGTTTAATTATTTTACAATATTTTATACCTTTGTCACCTCTTATTTGACCTTTAGGATTAAAATCTCTTTTATGCGCATTTGTATAATGTAACATATCTTTATAGACAATTTTATCTTCGCTCGATATTACCTTTAAATCAGGTTTTCTTCGAAGTAAAAGTTCTTTTAGACCAGCCGTTAAATTGTAAGCTTTGTCGCCAATTTTGATCAAAATGATAGTATCGTTATTCAAACTATCAATTTTAGAAAATGATACCGCTGAGTTACCCATCATTAATGTTTTGTTTTCACTTCTAATTCCAAATGGTATACTAACACCATCATAAATACCAAAGATATCATCACCCTCCAACGACATTTCTAAATGATCTATAGATTCCTTTTTATCATTTTCTTCAATGAATTGGACAGAATTTAGATTTGCATCGTAATAGTCATCGATCTTTGTAGATGAACTAGTATTATTTTCATCGGATTCGATTCCTTCAGAGTTATTTAGAGTTGTATTTTCAATTTGATTCATTTTTTCTTTAGATCTATTGGAATCAACTAGAGTTTTTAGAGGATCTGTGACAGGTTTTAGCATTTTATCAAGTGACAAGTTCATTGTATGTTCCTGATTTTTCATTTGTTTTATTTTGTTCTTTATGGAGTCGACAGACTTCACTAATTCCATTTTAATATTTGCCTCCATCTTTCAATAAAAATAACAACTGTATTCAGCTAAGAAAGAAATAATACTAACGGCATTCATGCGTGTAATTCATATTTAAGTATGAACCTTCATTCAAAGTTTAAAAAAATATCAAAATTCTGTCTATACCTTCCATTGTTTAATGGTGACTCTTTGTTAATAAGAAGAAAGTTAAAAGGGTTACTCCAAATAGTTTTACAAATGTTTTTAAACTGATGCCATAGTAGATCAGAATTTACATGTTCTTCATAGATATGCTTTAAGTTCACATCATCTTGTTTAAATATTATAAGAAAGTTGGCATTATCGCGTAACAACTGTTTCGGAATTTTTGAGTAGGTTTGCGATAAGTAAAAGCAATCAATTTGCTTATGTCTACCCATACAGAAATAATTCCGGATGTTTATTTGATTTTCACACACGACATCATCAAATATAAACACAGAATTTGGTAAAGCTTCACTCGGAGATATGACATCTTTATCGTCATTGAACTCATTGAATTTTATCTGAGGTACTCTTCTTAATACTTCTCGTAAAAAACAATATTTTGGCTGAAAATTAGTCTTCGAGTAAAGGTAAAGGTTTTTAAATTTGAGCCCATTTTCATGCAATAACAAACTGATCACAACGTTTGTTTTACCGCAATTAGAGGGGCCGCAAATTATACAACGAATCGTATTTGGCAACAAAGCACTATGTCTAATCTCTTGAGGAGACTCGCCAAAATGTATATTTTTAACGTTTAGTGATATGGGTTGTTTGATCAACTTCATCTTGTCAATTAATTTAATTATTACCTAACATATACATATATAGTTTATTTTGCACTATCTTTAGACTTGTCACTACAGGAACGGTTCTATTCTCATCTTACAAGATAGGTATGTACAGTTGAGGTCTCTAATTGCCACTATTCGTATTTTATTTAGCCAAGTAATGCAAAACGGGTTTAGTCGTTAATATTCTCGTAAATGTATAAAAGTGTAAAATTGGGAAGTAGTGAAAAGTGGCTTATCTCTCTCTCTCTCTCTACAAATAGGTAATGACTCGTGTTATACATCGGGATGCCAAATAACTTATGTATGCACCTATCATAAAATAAGCGATCACTTCGCAGGCGTTCTTTGCATTAGCAGGTCATTTTGTTTACGATTTTATATTTTCAAGGTAAGTTTTTTTTTAATTTGTTAAATTAATTATTTAAAGTAATAGTAATAATTAAGTAATGCATCTTTTTTGTTTTGCAGAATCATGTCACACTCACCATCCTACAGCCCCGTCGACCCGCAACATTTAAGGGTATGTAATTTTTAGTATTATCTTAAATCAAACATTAAATCCATAGTTAATGCTGTTTAGTTATAATATTCTTGGTACCTATTCTTTCAGAATTTGATAGACGACTCAGACCCAGTTACCAATCCTTTTTATTATGCTCAAGATAGGGAGACTTGGTACGCTGAAGTAGCAGCAAAGGCCTGTGAGGAGAGTCGGATAAATAAACAAAAGGAACAAACTTCAAAGAAAAAAAACAAGTCAAAGTCTCTGCAAAATACATCTTATATCATGAAGAGAGATACAGGACGCATTCGTCACATAGTCAAAATTATAATACATGATTTGGATGATAACAGTGAAATAAACTGCAGTGATCCCGATAGTGCAAGTGTAAATGTGCAATATTTAGTAAGAAGTGACTATGATGATATCATGCAAGAGACTGAACATTTAGTTGGTAAGATAGTTAAAAAATTAAGTGTACCTAATTCTTTGTAAGTCTTCTAATTCTTTGTAAGTCTTGACAAATGAGAAACTCCTATCAGTCTAATTATTGAAAGAGCATTATAATATAACTATTATTAATAAATCCTTAATAAGAACTATTTGTAGTTTGATTTCTATTCCCAGTTTATATAAAATAAAATAAGGCATAAGCTAGTTATGACAAGCTTAGTCTTAGATATAAAAGTAATCTTTCAGGAAAGGAAGAAAAAAAAACAAATAAATATTGATTGTATATTTATTGATTTTATGTAGTTACATTCATTTATTACATTTTTTTTATTCGATTATACACTTATTACACATTTAATTCAATTGTAATTAGCTTTTGTAACTTACAACATAGTTTCAGCTCAGTAGAACAAATAGAATAACCCTACAAGTACTAAAGTATTGAAAAATATATTAGTTATTTCTTACACAGGGGACATAAAATGAAAAAATAAAACAAGAAATATTAAAATTCATAATATTTTATTGTTAAATGCAATAATATATTATTGACACATTATAAAAATAAAAGAAAGTAAATAATAGATATAAAATTAGGTACATAGTCAAATAACATCTTAAAACATAGTCCGATGATGACCCCAAGGCACAGTATAATTTTTTTTATTTTTTATTTGACGTTTGTCATCATTTCCATTAAGTACTAATTTATTAATTTTCTGTGTATACAACTTATGATTTTTAGATCGAATGACATACATAGTATCTCTGAGGTTTATGTCATTATTCAAAGTATTTTTATATTTTTCAATAGTGAGTTTATTAGAAATAGACTTTTTAACTCCTTTAGCTTTCTTAATTGTATTATTTAAACTATTTATACAGTATAATTTAGCCCTCAAACCAATAAACTCGGTAATGACATCTCCACCCATCTCATCCTTAAAATAACCAGGTATTTGTTTATTCGCTTTTGGAATACCATAAATATTATTTTCTTCAAAGTTACTAGTATCAAAATATTTTATATTTTGTTTCATGTCTTTATAAAAATCATCAGTCTGTATTAAATACAAGAGACTATCAGTATCAGTATAACAAAGCTGTATGCCATCCTTATATATTTCATTCATAACAGAATAGTGAAATTGATATAAATGACACTTTGCTAGTTCTAGTATTGTAAAACCAATGTATATTGGTCGATCTAAAACAACTTTAGCAGGCTCTAATTGAATTGCAACAAGGTTTTCTGAAATAATAGCCATATTTTTAAAATTAGGGGCACTCACATATTTTTCTGCCCCCTTAATTTTATTGGTCTTATTAGAGCAATCTTTCCACACATTAACTAATTTAACATCCACTTGTTTCCTTTTGTTTTCAATCGTTTTACCAAATATTGAATTATTTTGCTTTTTGAAAAAATCTCTTTCGAAATCTGAGTTAGCTTTTTGTCTGAGTACTGTATTAAGATTTATGTATGGTTCTAAGATATTTTTTTGAGTAAATACCAGAATTTTGTGGATATTTAATAATATAAGACCATTCTTTAAACATTCTTGTAAGTGAACATAGTGGATGACATATCTATATTTATCATACAGATTAGCAATTAGTTTAGCGTTTTTGCTATCACATGGAATAGGAACAGATAATTTTTCTGGCGCAAATGGTAAATCAGAATGCGCATCATGTAAATCAGGAGGATAATGAATATCAACTTCAAGTATGTACCCTTCGTCACTATCAGCAGAAACGGATGCAATTTCAAATAAAGCTATTTCAGATTTTGTTAAAAATCTAAAATTTCCAGTGGGAAGTCTTTGTGTCATAGCATGGCCGTATAAATTTACACAATCTAAGTAAACCAAAAATGTGCTGGGTTTTTTTTCGTTATAGTCTGCCAAATATTTATTATTAGCCTTTGCATGTCGCAGCGAGCATTGAGCAAGACCACCTCTGATACCTTTTTCTAGCATTTGATATATTTCTATATCTGATATTAAATCTAATTCTACATTAGTTAACAAGAGCATGGCGTCCCAGCTTAATGACGGTGATGAAACATAATGACATGGGTCAAGTTCATAATGACATAAACTCATAGATCGGAATTTCTCAAATATGTCACACAATAGTAAGACATCACATTTCAAATATAAATCAGTATATTCACCTAAATTTTTAATACCAAATTTAGACCACACATTTAAAGCGTGATTGTAATCGTCACTAGACACTGTATCGGATGTGAGTTTATTATAAAAATTTGGGCGATCTGGTAACTGAGTTTCCGCATACCGTTCCCAGGAGTCTATATAATCGTAGCAATACACTCCTTTCCTAAGGCATAGTCGAAATAAATTTTCATCAGTGAAAAATGATTGTAAATGCTTTAAATCATGGGGGTCCAGCGTCTTTACTAAGTTGTCTAAACTTGAACTTAAGAAATTGAAAGAATCTATAAATTTTAATTGAGCTACTTTCTGAGAATTAAATGGGAAAAATTTTGTGAAAGAAACATATTTTTCCTTGGTTTTTGGAATTAAATTGATTCGACCGTAAACACTTGAAAGTTCTTTTATAAATAAATGACAGTCATATCCTGAAAGGTTATGAAATATTATGGGAATAAATTTTACAGACTTATTATTTAAGTTGCATGAATTATGAGCTGGACCACGATATTTACCCGTGAAATGATCGTGGTCATAAACGATGCGATCATTATTAGAAAATTTTTCTTTACAAATATGACATACTGTAGCAGTCTTAAATGAAAGAAGCTCTTCATCATTCAACGGGGACATGTCTTTAGGCAAAAATAAAATGTCATACAAACGTTCTAAATCCTTAGTAATAGATTCTACAAACTTTTTTGAGCAATTTGGACCTCGATAAGATACTAAATTATTAAGTTCTGGATTAGACTCACAGCATATATAATAGGCGAAACAAGTTGCTTCATGAATTTGTATGTTTTCGACATACTGACTTTTATTTTTATCTGAATATTCTCGAAGTAGGCTTTCAAAGTCTCCATAAATAACAGTAGGAATTCTTTGAGTCCTTATATAATTAGAAAACCGAAGCTTACTATTCTCTTCTGGGAGCACTGTTTGCATCCGGGCACAATTATGATTATCTAATTTTGCCTCTGAATCAAAGTATAAAAAACATTCATCGCATAAGTGAATTTTAGATTTGTGTTTTGTTAGTTGATCATGAACTAGTCGAGCAAAATTTTTTATTAAACAGAAATGATTTTTGTCTCCTCTTTCAATTAATAATAAATTTACGTGGGTCAGTTTCCGTTGTAACGTTTTGTATAATGGTCCAGTAATAGCGTTTTTTTTTCTAAACCATAAACATTTACACTTATATGAGGATTTTTTTTTTCGAATTGTTTTATGTCATCAAATGTTGGAGGAAAAGATATACCATTTATGTTTAACAATTTAGAGTAATGAGGATATGATGAAACTCTATTACTGTTAGACCTTACTGGATACATATGTGCTACAATACACCAGAGAAAGCAATGTCTATCTTTATTGCAAATGTTAAGACATGACTTTGTTTTAACAATTTTTATGGGTAAAGATATGTAACTGCTAGCTTTTAAGGGATTATACTTAACTATATTCATTTCCAAATGATTAATCGACTCTATAGCCCAACCAGATTCTGATAATTCAAATTCTGTGCACTTATACAACATTTTTTGCACACATTCTTCAAAAATTAATTTTATATTACTATTCTGAATGATCACATAATACTTTGTATTGAAAGATTTCAAAGACAATTCATCATTTTTAGGTAACTTGTAAAGTACAAAAAGCTCAAATTGTATTTTAATCGATCGATGTTTTAATCGCAATGTCTCAATAATCTTGTAAATCGTGCTAGAAGTATCTGATAAAAATATCTCCGGTGATATGTTATCTAAACTTGTTGGATTAAATCTGTAACTAGCAATTCTATTTTTGAAAGCAGCAGCTATTATTTGCACATTATCAAATTCAGTGCTCAACAAACAGTTTGATTTATGTATATTACTTTTCTTATGTGATGAATATTTTTGGACATAAACCTTACAATCTGGACAAAATTTCATGTTTGATTATATTGAATACAAAAAAGTAAAGAAAATTAGATTCACCAAAATAAATCTTTGTATATTTATTTTGACTTAAAGTTGTTTTCAGTTTTGATTTAAGTACTTCAAGGTCAAAATTACGGGTCTAGAATTTTTAACTACTTAAAGATTAAGGTTCAAGGTCAGAATTACTGATCTGGATTTTTATAAGTACTTAAAGGATAAGATTCAAGGCCATAATTACTGGTCTAGAATTTTAAGCTTTGATATTCATTAATTCGAGTTTATTGGCTTTTGGTTTTTAGTTTTTGGCTTTTGGTTTTTAGTTTTTGGCTTTTGGTTTTTAGTTTTTTGGTTTACTGAAAGAAATCATACAAATAATGATTAAAAAATATATAAAAGTAAGTACCTATTTATGCAAGATTATATTTCATTACAATTAGGTATCTGAGAAAACAAACATTAATAAAAAAAAAAAAGAAAGATCAATCATAGACTTCATACGTAGGTACTTACTTAAATTCAAACAATATAGAATAAGATTAGACTGATAAAGTGATCGTTACCAACTTTTGTGTAGGTATAAAAATGTTTTTCAAACTATAAAATAATAAAAAGAGCAAAAAAAAAAAAAAACAAGAAAAAACATTTAAAAATCAAGGTATGCCATTATATTATAGGTCCTTTAAATGTTTCTAAACAAGTTTATATATTAGGTATAATTATCAAAAGAGCAAAAATATGAGTCCTTTAAATTGTGGTAAGACGCGTACCTAATTTTAAAATACGTTAGACTGATAGAGTATCGGTCGTATCTTACGATAATCTTCTTTAGCAGCGGTCACAAGTTTTGTAACTGCATTCCATACCTGACTGCTGTCATCAACAGAGGATTTGAAGGTAACTAGTGCTCGTTTCCAGCGGTCGGTGGTGAGCGCCTCCGCTTCCCGAGCGTTGTAAACACGCAGTTCCACGTAGTAGTTGCCCTGGCGGGTGGGATCCCGCTGGAGTGTGTAACCGGAGCCACTACGTCTTGACAAGAAGCTCCGCAGCGCAGCTGCTCGGATAGGTTCACCGCCAATTTCTTGTTCGTTCTGAAATTAGAATGATTATCATTAGAAATTAAAAAAAACCTTCATGAAAGAACCTTCAAAAATATACTGATCCATAAATTTTAACTGACCCGGGAATCATATTTAGAATATCTTAGCCAGTAGGTAGGTGAACTAATATGTAAAAAAAATAAATAAAAAAAATAATAATACCTAATGGAAAATAAAAATTAAAAAAGACACATAAAAAACTCGGGAATCGTATTTAGAATATCTTAGTCAGTGAAATAATATGATAAATAATATGATGTGAATAATATGTAAACAAAATAAAAAATAAATTGAAAATGAAAAGGGCTGCATTTTACAAATAAAAAAACTTTAGCATACCTCTGAATCCGACAGCTTTCTTTTTTTAGCCGATGTCGATGGCACCGGCAGATCAGCGTCCGACTCCGTGTCGGACCCAAAAAAGCTAGATTTAACCACCGGAGCCCTGGTAATTTTCTTTATTGCAGTTTTATTTGCTTTGCCGACAGCCTTTTTCCTCGACTTCTTTTTCTCTACCGCCGGTGCTGGCTGAGATGCTGGTATTTCACAGTCAGAATCGAAGGGATTGGTCGACCTAAAATTAAGAACACCATTATTAATTTTCACTCATAAACCCATAAGTTTAATTAACTATTATTCGATACAAATAATAATTGCAGAGTTATACGCACATACTTGTTGGTTCACAATAATATTGAAAAAAAACTAAGAACCGTTACAACCCGGGATGCGCACTAATTAAAATGAAATTATAAAATGCAGTCATATTTATAGATTACATTTTTAAAGCTGTGGTTACAGTAATTAATCGCTAACAAACTAAGAAAGCGATTTTGTTAGGTGCGCTGTACATTACATTTACAGCACTCTCTAAATAAGGTCTATAATCGTTTGTTCTGTAATAGACACTATGCGCACAGTCTACAATTCCAGATAAGGTCGGTGGCGACACTCTGTCACAGCAACCTGAGACGAAATTCTAAAAAGGAAGTTGCATGTACTTACCTTAACTATTCATTATCGGTCTATGAAGTGTGTCATTAAAATTATTCTTTAAACTCACAAGTCGTAAAGGCTGTGTTAGATATAGCTATCCTGCTCATTTTTAATATTAATGGAAAGAGATGGCAAGAGCGTTGGGAAATTAAACATTCAGAATTTAGTGTAAATTACAAAAAGTATAAGCTCCGCCATCTATGACATGTCGGATGAACTAAAAACATGAAATCCTACATCTCGCAAGCAAAGTTTTCCGCGTCGTAAGACTATAAAAGAACCATCTGGTCGTCATAAAAAATGTGTTTATATCAATATGCTCACAAGCTTGCATGAGCGGATCCTGGTTGATCCAGATGCCAAGGCGGTCACATAGGCTAATATGATTATATTAATTTATGATTACGTATAAGATTTCAATTTCTCTTTTTTTTTTCCCCCACTACTGGCACAAAGGCTTCTCTCACAGAGAACAGTGGTGGTGAAATAATTCACACAAAGTAAAGCGCTAGCCTAGGTTCGAACCCACGACCTGCAACTTGTAAGTCGCAATCGTTACCACTAGGCCACCACTGTTCCCGCTATAACTCTCAAATATGTTTATCTAATGTTATTTTACGAAGCGTCTTGCCGCCACACTGTCTACTTCGCGATCGCCGTTTCGTTGTTTCGTAAGCAATATGAACTTTAAGCTTGTAAAAATTAGATCTATTTTAGAACAACTGGAACTATTGAAGTGCATAGCAAAAAGGTCTTATCTATAATTTTTTGTTGCACTGGAATTAGAAAATTGCTGTGTTACATTATGTTTATAGTCCCAAAAAAACTTAATAAATTAAATATTAAGTTTAGTAACCATCGGACAAAGTGGTCCAATATTTTGCCGCATCTATAGAGACACATTTGGTGCATTGGCTAAGAGTGCTACATCACAATGTAAATAGTAGGTTTAATAGATGCCTTAACGAATGCATCAAAAGTGTTTTTTGCGGGTTCGATTCCCGCGCAGAACAAAAATGAATATTTGTTCCTTTTGATTTTTATGACTTTTTACATTATTTTATATTATAATCAACAACTCTATCTCAATAATACCTGTTAAGTACTAGATCTTGGGTTCAAACCTTTTTTCTGGATTTCTATCCGTATACAAGGCACCGATGACATTAACTTGCATGGTTGCTAATATATTGGACACTGTAGCGCTCAATACATAGAGCGATGCAACAAGCGGATGATGTCATTTCACATTACTGATGAATACATTTATTGGATGCAATATGCTGCTATACGTTTTTGTTAAATGTTTTATTTGAACGCGACGTACTTTTACACACGGCTGCACACAGTGCACACCAAGTTATAATTTCCAGTAAACAGTCCTTAACTTCTCATTAAACGGAAAAGCCTAATACATTCATCACTAGGCATCTACAAGATGTGTGCCAGGTGCACCACATCGTTTCGATTCAACGCGGTGCAGTTATCGACCATGATTGAAACAACAATTTGTTTATAAATTACACGCGATAATTTTGCTCCACTGTAGTTCGACGCCGCGCCAGTGATCGAAACACAATATTCAATCATTCAGCTGTATCGTAGACCGAATCACAGATCACGATAGTACACGATGGTATAAATTGAGGAGTTCTGGGTCACCCGTTCGAGCGAACTGTCGCGAACTGTTGAGGCAATTACAACGAACCGGTAGCAACATTCGCTCATCAGTTAAAAAACCGCCGTGGATAAAAAGACATCGATTAGTTAATGATCGTGGTATAAATTGGGGGTTCTGGATCACGCGCTCGAGCGACGCGAGAGCAAGTGATCCAGAACCCCCAATTATACCCTACTAATGAGATCTACATTTCGGATGACAGCTGTCAAAATTGAAACAGCTATATCTCGGAAACTATCGACCTTAGACTAGTTGTGTGTAGGGACAAGTGATAGATCTCAATGAGATCTACATTTCGGATGACAGCTGTCAAAATTGAAACGGCTATATCTCGGAAACTATCGATCTTAGACTAGTCGTGTGGGAGTTGGACATTTTGACCCTGAACGTTAACGATGTCGACTGTACAGTCAATAAAATACAAAAATAATTTATTTTGAACTAGACTGTACAATGTTTTTATGATGCTTAATCGGAGGCATGGGAAAAAATATTCCCGCTCCTCCTACCAATCGGAGTTCCGATCGGAGGACAGGGAAAGACAAAATAAATGGGTTAGCATAGTTATGGCGGAATAATTGAATTTTTAAATAATGAATTTGGTTTAACTATGTCGAATGATCGCAATCTTAGCACAACGAAATACAAAACTACTATTGATGCGGTCTTTATTAGACATTTAAATAGGTTCGAATCAAAACTGTTCGTTTCTTACTTCAGCTACCATAAACCTATCGTATCAGTTTTAGAGATTGGCGATGATAGTTCTGGTAATGATGATGGTGAAAAAGTCGTTGAAATTATGGATGAAAGTTGATTTTTCGGAGAGATAAACTTTTTAATGTAAAATAATTGTAATAGTTTTAAAGTGTTAAATTTTTAATGTAATATAAATTGTCATGTTTGTGTACGATAGCGCAATAAATCAATATTGTATTCTACCACATAAATGATAGTACTTTTATACTGTTAAAGCAATTGGTGCAAAATTATTCCCTAACCATTCCAAAATATCAAACATGCTCAACGTTAATAATCAAGTTTTCACTTCTGCCGGCACTCCCGGAGTGCAACCCGTCTTTTTTTTTCCTCGGGCGAGGCACATGCTGACCGACTGCATTAATTGCCTCGCCCGCTTGCCTCGCGAGGCTGCGCGCTCACTTATTACACGGCTTTTGACTAGATTGTAGAATAAAAACACTCTCTGCTTAACCCTTCGGGAATTATAACCGTGATGTTATGTTCTATATTAAATTTGTCCTAGTCACGCGAGGCACATAACTGTGTATTAAGTCATTTCCCTTCGTTTACTTAGGCTAAGTCTAAAATAAACGTTTTGTGTTATGAGGAACCTATTTGTTGGAATACTAAAATGTTTGTTTTCCATTTACGTGTGGTGTCAGGGGTAGGTTGTGTAAATAATATTTTGGGTAGAAGACCCATGAATGGGCCTTATTCCTTTGTGATTAAATTGACTTTAAATTTTTGTGTGAGAATGTTATTGCTGAGTGTCCTCGGTTCGATTGTCAATCGTGATGTTATGTCCGATTAGGCGCTCAAAATGCAATATTGGAATTTCGCAAAATGCCACATTGCAAAATGCCATTATCAAAATTTGCATAGTGTATGATTTACTATAATGAGAATAAAATATTGTAAATATCATCTGTACTCTGTTCAAATGATTAAATTTAAGGCGACATTAGCTGCCCGCGACCTTGAGCGCGCGTTTAACTCATCGCCTAAACAAATAAGGTTGAAAATGGCGATGCGTTTGATGCTCGTGACTGCCAAAATGAACGATAGTTCGCAGATTTAATTTATTTAAAAAAAAAATACGCTGTAATGTTAAAATATTTTTACATATGTCTTTAGTTGGTTAAATTTCCTTTCTGATAGTAAAAAAAAAGACGGGTTGCACTCCGGGAGTGCCGGCAGAAGTGAAAACTTGATTATTAACGTTGAGCATGTTTGATATTTTGGAATGGTTAGGGAATAATTTTGCACCAATTGCTTTAACAGTATAAAAGTACTATCATTTATGTGGTAGAATACAATATTGATTTATTGCGCTATCGTACACAAACATGACAATTTATATTACATTAAAAATTTAACACTTTAAAACTATTACAATTATTTTACATTAAAAAGTTTATCTCTCCGAAAAATCAACTTTCATCCATAATTTCAACGACTTTTTCACCATCATCATTACCAGAACTATCATCGCCAATCTCTAAAACTGATACGATAGGTTTATGGTAGCTGAAGTAAGAAACGAACAGTTTTGATTCGAACCTATTTAAATGTCTAATAAAGACCGCATCAATAGTAGTTTTGTATTTCGTTGTGCTAAGATTGCGATCATTCGACATAGTTAAACCAAATTCATTATTTAAAAATTCAATTATTCCGCCATAACTATGCTAACCCATTTATTTTGTCTTTCCCTGTCCTCCGATCGGAACTCCGATTGGTAGGAGGAGCGGGAATATTTTTTCCCATGCCTCCGATTAAGCATCATAAAAACATTGTACAGTCTAGTTCAAAATAAATTATTTTTGTATTTTATTGACTGTACAGTCGACATCGTTAACGTTCAGGGTCAAAATGTCCAACTCCCACACGACTAGTCTAAGATCGATAGTTTCCGAGATATAGCCGTTTCAATTTTGACAGCTGTCATCCGAAATGTAGATCTCATTGAGATCTATCACTTGTCCCTACACACAACTAGTCTAAGGTCGATAGTTTCCGAGATATAGCTGTTTCAATTTTGACAGCTGTCATCCGAAATGTAGATCTCATTGAGACCTATCACTTGTCCCTACACACAACTAGTCTAAGGTCGATAGTTTCCGAGATATAGCCGTTTCAATTTTGACAGCTGTCATCTGAAATGTAGATCTCATTGAGACCTATCACTTGTCCCTACACACAACTAGTCTAAGGTCGATAGTTTCCGAGATATAGCCGTTTCAATTTTGACAGCTGTCATCCGAAATGTAGATCTCATTGAGACCTATCACTTGTCCCTACACACAACTAGTCTTAGGTCGATAGTTTCCGAGATATAGCCGTTTCAATTTTGACAGCTGTCATCCGAAATGTAGATCTCATTGAGACCTATCACTTGTCCCTACACACAACTAGTCTAAGGTCGATAGTTTCCGAGATATAGCTGTTTCAATTTTGACAGCTGTCATCCGAAATGTAGATCTCATTGAGACCTATCACTTGTCCCTACACACAACTAGTCTAAGGTCGATAGTTTCCGAGATATAGCCGTTTCAATTTTGACAGCTGTCATCTGAAATGTAGATCTCATTGAGACCTATCAATTGTCCCTACACACAACTAGTCTAAGGTCGATAGTTTCCGAGATATAGCTGTTTCAATTTTGACAGCTGTCATCATTATTATTATTATTAATTATTATTATTATTATTATTAATTATTATTAATTATTATTATTAATTATATTATTATTATTAATAATTTTATTATTATTATTATTATTAATTATATTATTATTAATAATAATTATTATTATTATTAATTATTATTATTATTAATTATTATTATTAATTATTATTAATAATTTTATTATTATTATTATTATTAATTATATTATTATTAATAATAATTATTATTATTATTAAGCGCCCTGCGCTGCCTAAACGAAACAGTAGGCCCAGGCATACATTTTCGCCGCGCCGTAGAGAGGGGATAGCTGTCTACTCTCCATCCGTCTTACGCTTTTTCGATCAGGGTCACGTGGTCACGTGTCCTGACGAATTTTCGATCAGGGTCACGTGGTCACGTATCCTGACGCGAGTTTAAGATTTTATACCCATCACAGAACAATTTCCCAAAGTGCTCAACGCCGCTAAAGAAGTTTTCACTTCAAAAATAAATAACAGTTGTCACTCAAAATATTGAGCATTTCGAGACGAAAAAGTTTTTTCGTGTGATTTTTTTGTGATTTTGTGATTTTTTTTTTCGAGGTTCTTGATTACTTTTAGAAAATATTTTTGCATAAGTCTTTTACCTATACATTTGACTATACACTGTATTTTTTTTGGAATTGTAATAAGTAGCAATACGGCTAACTCTGCGACGAAAAACAGGTCGTTTTTACGGTTCCCCCGTTAACTGCGTCTTAAGTAATTGTTTGCAGTTTACAAACAAATAAGCTTTTAACCAAAAAAAAAAATGTGAACTCTTGTATGAGGAGTAACTTAGGATCGGTATAAAAAAATAGGGTTCCGGGCAAAAACTGAAATTCATGAAATTGCTAACGAAATCCGGTTCAAATAGGGAAATAATATTTTATGCGGACAAAGGCTACTGAGCCAGTAACATTTTGAGAAATAGAGGTTTATTAAACAACATTTGACGGCACGGTTGGCGCAGTGGCTCAAGCAATGGACTGCTGCGCTGCGTGTCGCGGGTTCGATCCCCGCACGTAACAAATATTTGTATGACCTACAGATAGTTGTTCCGGGTCTGGGCATTTGTGTATGTGAGTTTAAATGTTTGTGAACGCACCCACGATACAGGAGAAATTCCCAGTGTGGATCAACGTTTAAAAAAAAAAAAAAAACATTGTCCGTAATAAAATATTAAATAACTGTATAGCATTTACCGGCCGCGGCGTGAAATTATCATTCAATATTGAATTCAATGAAATCCTACAGTATTGACTTTCATTCAACTTGATATAGATCTGTGACTATTGTCAATAACCCCGTCGTAGAAACTTTTGTGTAGGTATAAATTTCCTGGAAGAGGTTAACGAGGTTTTAACTGGAATGCGGGCATCATAAATTATATTGCAAAAGTGCAGACGAACTTGGATCTTATATTTAAGTCATTAAAAGTCAAATAAAACGACTTTTTCTTTCCTCGTATCGACTGGTTAGTGCCTAACCTGGGAGGTGCATGTCTTGGGTTTTTTTTTTTTTTTTTAAACTTTGCCCCACACTAGGAATTTCTCCTGTATCGTGGGTGCGTTCACAAACATTTAAACTCACATACACAAATACCCAGACCCGGAACAACTATCTGTAGGTCTTACAAATATTTGTTCCGTGCGTGGATCGAACCCGCGACACGCAGCGCGGCAGTCCATTGCTTGAGCCACTGCGCCAAGCGTGCCGTCAACGTTTGAACGACGTTTGAACTCAAGACCTATGACGTGGCAGTCCGCCGGTCATTGAACTATTACTGCTTTATAAAATAAGTTTTTATTATGCTAAATAAATATTTATTTATTTAAACTCTATGCACAATAGTGACATATACATACACACTTACACAGGTGACGTATACAGAGGTGGACTTAATGCCACAAGGCATTCTCAACCAGTCAACCTTAAATAAGTCCGTCAAATATGTGTCTAAAATTTATTGTCAGCATGATTTATTAACGAGAATAATTTTTCCTTACAATAAAGCTCCAACTAACCACATTCAAGGCATACCTGTCAACAATATTTTCTCCTATATCGTTTACTTAAAAGGAAAAATGAATTTTCTTCTATTTATTATTACAATATTTTTCTGTTTTTCTTTGCATTCACGAGGTTTCACAGTCGACAGTGTATGCTTGCGTGTAACCTAGTTTAGTTATTGGTGTAACTAACGCTACCGTGGTGATAATTACTGTTATATTGATCATCAAGGAAGGCTTTTAGTGGTTATCCGTGACATAGAGCAGGTGTGAGAAGGTAAATAGCGGGGACACGTGAGAAAATAAAAATGCAAATTCCTCACACCATTTCATCCATACTAATATTATAAATGCGAAAGTAACTGTCTGTCTGTCTGTCTGTTACTCTTTCACGCCTGAACGGCTGAACGGATTTTGATGAAATTTGGTACAGACATAGTTTGGAACTTGAGAAAGGACATAGGATAGTTTTTTTTTTTTTTTTTCTGTCTGCCGGAAGTCACTATTCCATGCGAACGAAGTCGCGGGCAAAAGCTAGTTTCTGTATAAAATCGTTGTTACGAAGACGATAGATGGTAGCATCTATAATAGTGAGTAGCTACGTACAAAGACAGACAGATAATACATTATTTATAATCTATTTATTACGTCGGACTTGTAATTATATCATACAAAAATAGTTTAGTTTTGATTATGCCAAAAACAAGATTCGGGTTTGGGTAACATCAGAGCGGTATAGATATAGGTAGATATTTCCTGTTCTGACTGGATTGTGGAGGTCAGATAGGCAGTCGCTCCATGTAAAATACTCAAATTAAGCTGCATCCGGTTTAACAGGAAGCCAACTCCAAACTACCTACACACTCATAAAATATCAAAGAGTTTTCAGCTTACCTGAGAGCTATACGAATTTATCTCTGCTCATTGTAATAAAATATCTATTTTTGGCTGATGTAGGCTCTTTTGACGTTTTATTTGTGTGTATGTTTGGGTCGGCTTCTAATTTAATGGGATGCAATTTATGAAGTTACTTAGGAGATGTACCAATTTTATGCTCTATACGTATTTTAGTCTCTATACATATATTTTGACCTGCATACATACATTATATCTATCTATATAAATAAAAAGAGAAGTGCTGACTGATTGACTGACTCATCAACGCCCAGCCCAATACTTTGAACCTAGAAACCTGAAATTTTGCACAGAGGTTCCCTTTATAATGTAGACAAGGAATAAGGAAGGATTTTTCGAAATTCAACCCCTAAGGGAGTTAAATAGGGGATGAAAGTTTGTATGGAAAATCGTCATTTTCACGCGGGCGAAGCCGCTGGCTAAAGCTAGTATTATTATATAAGCCAAGGTTACACCTCATCATTATATTCCTACTTTTGTCCTTTATATCATTTGGAGTCAGCGACGTCTTCATCCTCCATTCTCCCTTGTTAGTCCCTTGTCTCTGTATCTTTCCTTCATATCATTCCTCACACAATGCATTCATCGTTTCCCTCTCGCTCAGGGCAGAGCGGTAGGGAGTGTCAGACTTCTACTGACTAAAAACCACCCATGTTCCTTCTTAGCTCTTTGCGTTAAGGCCGTGGTATCTCTTTCGAAAAACCCGCAGCCCCGACAGGACATTCCATTCACCTGTCACTAAATATTTTATTACATTACATTTCACTATCATAAACATCAGCTAAGCAACACCTGTTTCCTCAACAAGAAAGCAACAAGCTTTAAAACCATAACAATACTAAACTTGTACCCGTAACCGTAGGCAGTGAGAGAATTAGCTACGGTTTCATAACCACAGTTATTTCCCCTAGTTAACGGTTACGACTTCCGCTGGGTCATAAACGGTAAGCCTCCATTACTGAATATAGGTCTTTCCTGTAGGCTATTATGATTAACGGTTCTGTAGTTAGGTTGTAATCTGGCTTAGTGTAGAAATAGGATTGGATGCAGTTATTTTCTGCGATCTGATTCAGCCTTGTCTGTTCTGGGTTGGCATCCAGTATTACCAGGATGCAGCTGAATTTTCAGTATTTTACATTGAGCGACTGCCTACCTGACCTCCACCAACTTTGAAGACAGTGTGAACTTCGAAGTTTAAAATATCGATAACCTTCCAGTACCATATACGTAAAGTTTGAGGGTAAGGCTTATGCGAGTCAAAAGGAACGCTATGACGAATTACTGAATTGAGAACGTTCATTATCGCGATCGATGTACGGAGCTTCAAAAGCTTGCTATGATGAATTACTTGAATGAGAATGTTTATCATTAAGATACGAACGTTGAAAGACCAGACAATAATATGGTATCCCTTCCTAAGACTGGTAGTCAGACTTTCGTACCTCTGACTACCTGTAAGGGCTGTCAAAGATCTACAACATCTGATTAGTGTTTAAAGGTTTGGATGATAATAATGATAATGCCACCTTGCTGATTTCTGCTACAATGACTGCACTCGAAAGCTTTCTAGGGCAGTTGTCGAGAGTAGCAAATTTTTCAAGTTAAGAGAATTGGGTATACGAAGACTCATAGGACCAAAATACATAAATATCGTCAAGCCCCTAAACTTGTTCTGAAGAAACGTTGATATTTATTATGACTGCAGTATCTAATCCTTACTTTTTGTCTTGTTATCTAGTGGAGAGCTACACAGGCAGTTCTCTCCCATTGTGGCGCGTGGATCGCCGACAGATGGGCGCGTTCCTGTGCATCGCAGCCAATGATGTGCCGCCCGCCGTCAGCAAGAGAATCATACTTAATGTTAACTGTGAGTATCAACATCAAATTATTATTTCTAAGCATCATCGCTCCGACCGCAGTACTAGGCGGTACTGTTGCAGCATACGGATTCATTTCATTATCTTCATCAGCCTATAATGTTCCCACTGCAAACGGACTCAGGCCTCCTCTCTAGGAGAGGTGTTCGCAGTGTTCGTTGTTGCGGGCATTCGGTGGCGTGTGGTTCGGCATGGTGGCTTTCGGAATGACGCATTGCACTCGTAGTTTCGTTCTTCTTCCGTCCTTCTGACATTCAGAAGTGCCTGTAGTGGCTTAATTGTAATAAACGATTTGAGTTTGAGTTTGAGAGGGATGGGCTATAATCCACTACGCGTGCCCAGTGCAGTTGGTAAATTCGGATTCGAAATTAATAGAAGGCAGCAATTTTACAGTATGTCATTGTAATAGGTATTTTAATGAAAGATTGTTGAAGTCTTCAGTGGTTTTATTTTGGTAATGGTCACTGGTTTTAATATTAAATAACTAGCTTTTGCCAGCGGCTTTGCCCGCGTGAAAATATCGATTTTCCATACAAACTTTCATCCCCTATTAAAATCCCTTAGGGGTTGAATTTCGAAAAATCCTTCCTTATTCCTTGTCTACATTATAAAGGGAACCTCTGTGCAAAATTTCAGCTTTCTAGGTCCAAGGGTTTGGGCTGGGCGTTGATGAGTCAGTCAGTCAGTCATTCAGTCAGTCAGTCAGGACTTCTCTCTTTATTTATTAGATAAGTATAGTGAACTCATCTAACTTCGTGATAAAGGCATTTGTGCACTCGTACAGCCCGTACAGCCGAGAGCAGTGGTGGCCCAGTGGTGGCGGCTCCGACTTACGAACAGTGAGTCGTGGGTTCGAATCCCGTCAGGCGCATTACTTTGTGTAATTTATTTCATCACCACTGCTCTCAAAACGGTGAAGGAAAACATCGTGAGGAAACCGGCATGTCTTAGAACCAAAAAATTCGAAGACATGTGACATCTACCAATCCGCACTGGGCCCGCGTGGTAGATTATAGCCCATCCCTCTCCTAGAGAGTAGGCCTGAGTCCCTGCAGTGGGAACATTATAGGCTGATGATGATGATGATGACAGCCCGTTTAAACCAAATATCACCGAATTAGGCGAATCACAGAATTCGATGAGTTCACCCTAAGCGCAATTAAGCGCCTGACGTTTCTCAGCCCTGGTTATAATGAGATTGACATTGACAGGTGCGCTTCGTTTTGTCATAGTGCTTGGGCGGCACTGCCTCTAACCACCAAAACCAGTATCAGTAGGTACGTTCATATTTTACAAACTTTCTCATGAAAAGAAGTACTCCCCAGGCTCTAAGGACTTTTTCTGCGTAGTTGTCTATAAAAGATCCCAGCAAAAAATTCAAAACTTTTTAACGTCTGCAGCTAAAAGATAATTCTCAGGCCCTGTCTTTTCATTACAACTCATTAAAATTCATAGAATATGATTAAATCTTTAGTTTTATACTTGTTTGAAATTTTTAATACAACTTTACTAAGCCGTTGTTGACTGCAGTTAATCTTATGCCGTCAAAACTTCTTTCACTTTGCAGTTTTTAGATTATCTATATTTTTCATGAGGTGTTAGATGTTTAGAAAAATCGACAATATATGACTATACAACCTGCATACGCATGCTGTTGTTCACGTTTAGTACTTACAGATGCCAGGACATCAAGCTGCCCGAATTCCCCAATCAACCTTGAACCTAATGCTTTAGCGATAAAATTGACAATCTAATAAAGTTTTTTTTTTTTTTTTTAAAACATTGCCCCACACTAGGAATTTCTCCTGTATCGTGGGTGCGTTTACAAACATTGAAACTCACATACACAAACACGTCCAGACCCGAAACAACTATCTGTAGGCCATACAAATACTTGTTCCGTGCGGGGATCGAACCCGCGACACGTAGCGCAGCAGTCCAATCGCTTAGCCACTGCGCCAACCGTGCTCCTCTGACCTTATGGCTATCGATGCCGGAGTTCCTCAGAGGTCTGTTCTCCCCGCGACACTTTTCCTGCTACACATCAATGACCTCCTTGTTCCTGGTATTGTTGGGTACGCACTTACGCAGATGACAGCACTGTCATGGAGAGTTATACATCCAGCGCAAAAGCCAGTGGTGATGAAGTACGTTCATTAAGAGAGGCCATGGTAGAGCGAACGAATTCAGCCTTAAGACTTGTCTCCGAGTGGGGTGACGAGAATCTGGTAGATTTCAGCGCCACCAAAACGCAAGTGTGTCTGTTCACCGCCAAAAGGAGTCCGTTTAATCGGGCCCCTACTTTCCGGAGTGCGTCTGTACAAGTTACTGACAGTCTCGAGCTTCTTGGCACGAAGTTGAGCGCGAATCTGAACTTTGGCGCCTACATCGAGTCGAAAGCTCAAACTGCGGCGAAAAAGCTGGGCATCATAAACAAGGTTAAGCGGTACTTCAAGCCTGGACAGTTTTTAGTATTATATAAAGCTCAAGTCCGGTCTGGCATGGAGTATTGACGCCGGATTGCCGCGCTGCTAACGCCCTAATTTGAAGGCGCCCTAACAAGCACAAGCAAGGAGTTGGGAACACCTTAATCAACCTCACTATCACCTTACTTCTTTAAACCAAAACACAATACTAAGGAGGTTGAACTATCACCGCCTTATTACAAAACGTAGTTAAACCTGGTTTAACTTAGACTTGGTTTATATCGCATGACGTCTCACTTCAATAATATTCAAAAGAAAGTGACAGCATGCGAGATAAACCAAGTCTAAGTTAAACCAGGTTTACCTACCTAGAAAACGTAGTTAAACCTGGTTTAACTTAGACTTGGTTTATCTCGCATGACGTCTCACTTCAATAATATTCAAAAGATAGTGACAGCATGCGAGATAAACCAAGTCTAAGTTAAACCAGGTTTAACTACCTTTTGTAATAAGGCGGTCAATGTCCGCCTCTCACAACCACAACCTCACCGACGCGAAGTCTTCTACTAAAACGATAGCCTCAAAAAAAAAACAAAAGAATTCAAAAATAGAAAATAGAAAGATAAATCTTGCATCTATTCAGTAGCAACCGTTTGCTCCAAAATCACGTTTCCTGGTTACTGCTACATAGAGGGACTTGTATCATTTTGGATGCCATCCAAATTCGTGACGGGACCAACCCTGAACGGATTATATTATTCAAAGTGACAAACAAACCGATGGGGGCATTTTATATTGGTTTTTGGGGGGGAAGGGGGATGTTGATAGTTTTTGCTGTTTGGTTAAAAGATAGGTCTGTAATGGATACATGGTAATATTAATGAGTTATTCGGTAACAATCTGGAAAAGCCTGTCTAAATTTAAACAAGTCATCTATCGGCGATCCATGCGTCACAACGGAAGAAAAATTCCTGTGTAGCTCTCCACTAAAATTAAGGATTAGATACTGCAGTCATAAAAAATGTCAACGTTTAGAGGTTAATCGATATATTTCGGTCCAATGAGGATTTGTAGTACCTAATTGTAACATGAAATAGTTTCCACAAATAACAACACACAGTAACACACATTGTGGCAGAAATCAGCAAGATGACATCATTATTGTCATCAAAACCTTTAAATACTAATCAGATCTTATAGATCTTTGACCGTCCTTACAGCAGGTAGTCAGATCATATTGTCCAGTCTTTCAACGTACGGAACGTTGTATCTCAATGATAAACATTTTCAATTAAGTAAGTAATTCATAATAGCAAGCTTTTGAAGTTTCGTAAATCGCTACAATGAACATTTTCAATTCAGTAATTCGTCATAACGTTCCTTCTGACTCAAACAAGCCTTTTTTTCTGGGGGTGGTAAATCAACAAAAGACTCCTCCCGCCCTAGGCAGAGTGGTAGGGAGTGTCAAAAAACCAACCATGTTACTTAGCCCTTTGTAACAAGGCCGCAGTATCTCTTTCGAATAACCTGCAGCCCCTACGGGACAAAACTGCAGCCTGCGTTCTTCGGAATATCAATAAAAGCTTAAATTACAAGATAGCCGGTCTCTGTTATCCATCGAAATTAAAATTTCCAGGAAATCTGAAAGCGGGAGGATCACATCGACTTTCCTTGGCGTCGATTTTGCAAATAGTGGATATTTCTTCGAAATCTATAGTTTTCATTGTTATGAAATGGCTATTTATTCATTGCTTATTACTTGAGTTTTCATAAGTCGGCGTTGTTGTTGTTCCTGTAAAAACTAGACTAAGCTATTCTTTATTTTTCTACCTAGCACTTTTTGCTGTACCTATACATAAATATATATAGTAAATGGCGATACAATTACTCTTCTAAACTAGGAACTATCTACTTCTATGTACCTAATGGAAATTAATATTTCACTGATCCACGAGAGGTAAACAACATTTTGTATAGCTTCAATAAATGATATAGTATAATTAGAGGAATAGTTTCGACGCAGGCACGTACATAGTACAGTTTACTCCAAAACTATCAAATAATATAGATATCTAAATGATTTTAAACCATAAAAAGTTGATTATTAAGTTTAAAAATTATGAAAAAAAATATTGACAATGTTTTGGTAAGTTGATACGCTGGTGACTGTACACACGGCTACACATCAAGCTATACATTTCCGGTATAGGCTGGTCTCGCATTGTATAGGATAAAAATTTCCGTACAGTGCGAGATCAGCGTAAACTGGAAATGTAAAGCTTGATGTGTAGCCGTGTGTACCAAAGCGTTTACGTGAAACCTTATGCCAGTGGCTCTACACCTCAAGTTTAAAAAGCTGCCACTCGCAAAAAGCTTTGATGACTAATGCCACTATGAGTCAGTATAATAATGTATTTCACCAAAAACAACTAATTAGTCCGTCTGTTAGATTATCGAAAAATATTAGACAAGTGTTTTTATTGTTTTATCAAATTAATAAAAAATGACGTACTTAAATAAAACGTGTCAAAGATCACGAGTGGGGGCTTTAATGTGACGTCACTTTGTGGGTAAAAATACTAACCTTGTGATGTCACGACTTATCAAAGCACTGTATCGTCTTCATCTTTTATTTACGTGGAAAAAGAAAAAAATATGCGTCCATTATTTTTTTTTTAAATCTATATGACGGACTAATTAGGTTTTTTGGTGAAATACCCTATTATGTTTGTGCCATTCACCCAAACACTATTCGAATCTGAACTCTAATAAATATATTGTCGCAAACTAAAATACGCATGTTCAACCAAGAAAACATAGGTATCTAAGTAATCTCCTCAAAATATCCACGAACTTAGGAGTCCTCTGTATTCAACGTCTTGATGCGAACATCTGTCGCCTCAATAAGGACTTCGTTACTTCATAAGAACGATCTGATTGTCCGGACGTGTCTAGTTGGTCTATCTGAACCCCTATAAGAAGTGAAACGTATGTTTTTGTATTGTGCTTATTAAGTTCAATTTCGTTTGTGTGAGTGAAGTAGGTTGTTGGGACAAGACTAGCGGCATTACATATTAATACAGCGTCATTTTAACTTATCCACCATCGATTTAAAGATGAAATATCGCCTTGAGTTTTAAAAATAGATTCTCTTAAGTGTCGTTAAGAGTGAAATTTCATCAGCATTTATTCTTGCATCTTTTTCTCTTTCCGTCACTAAGAATTGCTCAGTAAAGTGAGCACATTTAAGTGCTTCCGCTGCAAATGAATGCAGACGACAGGACATCTCACTCTACCAATTGACGCCTTTACGTGTAGGAAAGGGATAGCAATACTTGAAAATACTGATCCGTGCATGAAAATGTGATTTCATCCTAAATCAGCATCTGAAAGCACATAGTAAGGTAAATTTTAGTTTGCAGCAATCCTCGTCATTTTACCTAACATAACATACATATCACGCCTGTGATTCCTGTAAGGTACCTAATTAATTAATTTCGCCAGTTATTTCTAAAGTCCCATGCAATAGCAGCCGATCTTATTGTCATCAACCGGACACTATGCTGTATTTTAAATATAAATTAATACAAATTGCCAAGAATAAAACGGGTCAAAGATCCCCCACATGATCTTTGACCCGTTTTATGCTTGTGACGTCATTTTCTGGTAAAAACTGCACCAAATTGTGTGTCGTCACACGACTTTTCGAAACACTGTATCAAGTCAATGTCTTCATTTTTTGCTAACGTTAAAAAAGAAAAAAATATGTATTGGAAATCTATCTGTCGGACTAATCAGATTTTTTTTTGTCAATGTTACCATATTCTGTATTTAAGTATAATTTAATGCTTCATCTTTGTCAACAGTTGCGCCTACAGTGAAAGTGCCAAATCAGTTGCTGGGGGCTCCTCTGGGCACTGACGTCAAACTAAAGTGCTACGTGGAGGCGCATCCGAACACCATCAACTACTGGATCAAGAACAGAGGGGAGATGTTACTTGATGGGTAAGATAAGATAAAATATTGATTAAAAAGTTCGACCTAAACGGGCCCTTCACGTAGCCGTCCATCAAGCATATTTTATATCAAATCATGTAACTCTACGGCAAAATGATTGCTAAGATACAACTGTTGTTTTTGGGGTGAAAATACACGATTTATAAATAAAAAATATAAATAATTATAAAATCATTTAATTGAAGTATCACTGACTCATAATAGAAATAACATTACATTCACACAGTCACATTACATACACAACATTAAATTGAATAACAATTTTATTTTATTTATTTATGGTAGGACTCAATGCATAGCACTCAAAACATTGTGCTGATGGATCATTGAATAGTACGAAGGTTGTAGAGGTATAAAGTAAAGTTATAACATGAATAATGTTTATTTAAATAAAAAAACTACTGAAAAAGTTAGAACTTTGACCCCCAATATCTCGGTAACTAGAAGGTTTCCAGGAACAACAAAACGCTCTCGATATCAGATAAACTTAGTGCCTATCGCTTCGTTAAGGGTATTACATCCATTCATTTGATAAACAGAAATCAAAGTTATTTTACCTACTGAATTGTCTATTGTGAACTGTAAAAAAAAATCCAACGAAAAATGTCGGCATAGTCTAGACTAGTACAAGATATAACGCTTTCACGTCCTAACATAACTTCATAATTATGCCATTCATTACATTTCACTAACACACATATATAAAATTATTTATTTACTTCTACATTCATGTTTGCCTGTAGTCAATAAGCAGGAATCACAAACACCGATTCAATTATTTGGTTCAGTTGACAACGGAAAGCCTACCAATTGGTCGTGTCAAACGTTCACGATGCGGAGCCGTGTTTGGGTGAAGAGTTACTCTCGAATGCCCTGGATACAATTGCTTCGTTGTTTTGGAGAGGTATCATTTTGTACACACTTCTAAAGTCCCACAGTTGAACTGATGACTTTGAACCTTCACCAGTTGAGGGGATCCGCTACATGCGAGACGTGAATGTGGCGACACTTGAGGGACTCTTTCGGCTGAAATTATTAAGATGATGATGACATTTAAACTAATTACATAAATTCTTTTAAAAAGTATATGATTATTTATCGTAATTGACTGCTGAGCATGAAATCCCAGGATTTCATGCTCAGCAGTCAATTACTTCTTCGTTCGCTTCTCAGGTCGGGCAGAGTTCTATTGAATTTCACCACATTTTTTTTTCAATCAATCGAAATTATCAAATAACTCCACCCACTCTGGGCAGAGTGGGTGGTTGTTTTAGTCAATAGAAGTCTAACCCTCCCTGGGTTAGACTTCTATTGACTAAAAACCACCCATGTTCCTTCTTAGCCCTTTGTGTCGAGGCCGCGGTATTTCTTTAGGACAACCCACAGCCCCGACGGGGAGTACGTCGATAACCTTGGTTCTCATGCGGATGCTTCATTTCTGATTTCTACCTGGAAAGTCTCAGGATTAGCTGCGGAGTGTGGATTTGCACCTGGTTGATTTTATTGGTTGCAATAGGCTTACCCCCTATTTCACGGAACTCAAACATAGCAAAAAACCCTGACTGAAGAACCAAACAGTACTTTGTCTGACCCGGGAATTGAACCTGGAACATCATACTTAACAGACCACTTGATATTGATCTAGTTGTCTGTTAAGCATGATATTCTGGGTAGAAGAGGCAGTTTCCTATTTTTTTAAAACAGTAAAAAGTTTCAACCCACCAAAATCTTCCTCTTTTGAAGAGAAATACGTACACTTCAGTTCATGTTTCGGTATATAAATACACCCCGGGGTCTGTTTACACAGCCCACTCGTACATTTTACGTTTCATGTATCGATGTACAGTCATACTGGTGTTTCAAATTACCGTCTATAAATATTTATAAAGTAAAGCGTTACTTTGACTGTGAGATATTATGCTGAAAAGGTTACGAAAATACTGTGTTTAATGAAAATTCTGTAAGGTTCCTGTTGGCCGATGGGGTTGTGATTTCGTATCGTTCTGCTTTATTTTCTTTATTTAAATTTTGTTTCGTATTATGGTTAACAATATTATTTAAAACTTAATTATAAATTCTACCACTCCCTCGCTAATAATAGAGGATTCTGAAAGAAGAGAGAGGAGGCCTTAACCAAAACGGTATCCACGTCACAGGAAGATAACTACCTATACTAACAACACTAAAGGGGTTTGAACTTTTTTGTATGGAAGCTGGCATATCGACTCACCGCCGTTTTGTTTTTTTTCCCAATCACGGCCCACGACGAAAGTGGAATGTATGGATAGAAGTCAATATATTTTAGACGATCATAACGATAAGTTGCCAATTTCACAGAGTTGAGTGTTAGTTGTCAATATAATAATGCGTTCAGGATATTGTTGCAACTGCGACGCTTTTGTAGTGCCTCGGACATGTTTGCCAACTCACGCACTGACAGCTTTCATGCATTGTGGCGTAAGAAATCTGCCTCGCAACTCCGCAGGCTGCGTGGCAATCATAACACTATCCTGCAATCGATAGCCAACCGGGCAGATAGTCCGCTAGTGTGGGCGCTAACCAATCGCACCCGTTCTGTTTTATATGTTAAGTTATATTGTTACTAACACTGTGAAATTCTTCGTAGTCTGATAAATAAAATAATCATTATTAAAAACCCGTAATTGACGGTTACCATCTAAAAACTTTACAAATTCAGACTCAAATAGTGGAAAAAAATTACTATCGCCTTTTCCTTTCGTTTTTATTACACTGCAAACTTTAATTATAAGGTAGTTACCATGCAAAACTATCATGTCTGTTAATAGTGCCGCATAGTTAGAAAATACTGGGAAATTATTACAATACCTAGTCTGTAGTCTGCATGGTTAAGTTTTTATAAAAGAACTATAAAAGAATAAGATATTAGATCTAATTTGTGTGTATCAGTGAGTCCACGATCCAGTAAGTAGTGGGTAATACGATATGAGTAATGGGTATACGATAAGAGGCATCACGTCGCATGACGCCGTCATCAGCATCATTTCATCAACCGTCACGACATACTGTCGTGGTTTTACTGCCTATATATAGACGCGCATATAGATGTTTCACATCCAAAACTGGACAACTTTTGCAAACTGGTAGCTAATAAGCAGCTCTCTAGGTCACTCTCTATTTCTACATAATGTTAGTCTTCTTTATAATGTTCCAGTAAAAAATCTCATTGTTACAGTCCCAAATATACAATAACAGAAGAGAAGCAGTCGTACCAGGTGACGATGTGGCTGACCATCAGACAGTTCTCGCGGAGTGACATCGGTACTTACAACTGCGTGAGTACCAACTCGCTCGGCAAGAGTGAGGGGACACTTCGACTTTATGGTGAGTACAATATGACTGAATGTTTCATGAGACATCAAAGCATGATCAGTCGTCAGTTCCTCTGGCAACATGTCGCTGATGATCAGTCATGCGGAGATAGACAACGTTGCTTAACAAAAGCTCCGCGGTATATTTGTACGTGTCACGCGACAAATGTTGCCTAGTTGATAAAGGCTTTTAAATGTGATTATTATAAAGGGTTCAGAAACTCTATCTTTCAGCGAATCCCTAATTTTTCTCCTCGGACTAACGTTTTTCTGAACCTCGTCTGAATCACTTCAGGAAAACAAAGCAAGAAAGAAAATACGCCTTTTCCTTTTTATATATTATTCAAATATATTATTATTCATTTACATGAATAGCGTTATCGTTTATTTTGCCCAAATTCAGCAATGATCATACAATAACCTGTTACTATGATCAAGTTACTGTGTTGGATTTCCAAAACACACACACACACTAAAAACACAAAAAAAACACTTGACACTAAAAAAATATAACATAAAATGTTTGTCCACAGAAATAAAACTCAATTCATACTCAGAAGATTTCGGCAATCAGATCAGCGTTGCGGGTGGTGAGTAACATACTATCCTAAATAATATGATAAGGCGCAATACATTTATTGGTTTAACTGTACGACGCATTTTTTTGGGAGTATCAAAAGGATACCCGTAAAAATAGTCTGTTGCATTGAAAATAGTTCCGCAAAACGGTAACAGTACCAACACTGTTCCTATTGATACCTTTTTTAATATTTGATTGAAACTGTACCGATATTGGAAAACAGACTATCCACAGCAATGAATAGAGTTTATTTATTTTCATAGCATCGTTCATAAAGACTGTTTTTGCAAAGCAAATTGCGACACTGATTTCTGAGCCTAATTTTCATCTTATTCATGCTTGGAGGCACACGGCGTCCTTTGGCGTCTTTTAAAAGTTCTTTGCGACTTGTTTTATCGTATTTCTTGCTAATACTTACCTATGCTTCGGTAGTTAAATAAATAAGGTTTTAAATAAATGTCAAATAGGAGACACGTTACATTTTGATTCAAAATTGGATTGTTTTTTATTTAACACAACCTGCAAGGGTACTTAAAAAGCGTCTAAAAAGCAGTAGTACGCTTTAGTATGTTTGATTTGCAGAAGGTGTTCAGAACTCTTTTAATTAAGTATTATAGTAGAGCTTTTTTAATTTTTACTTCACTACATTGACAATTCGGATTCCATGGTGTGATATAAAACTGTATCATCTTCTGTACAACTAGATTAGTAGGAAAAGTGAATATTATAAAAGAAGAGTTTTATTCTATTATACTGGAATTTTACCTACTTAGTAATGAACTAATAATTCCTAACCCTTCTGTATTTCCCAGTTATAATAAAAATATTTTCAATTTTAAACGTAAAAATAATTATGCAAATTAACCCCTCAAATGCAGTACCCCTTCCCAAATGACACATCCGAACGCAACTAAACCTAACCCTTCCCTACCGCAGGTCTGACGGAGGCGGCTAAGGGCGGCTGCCGACCAGTCCACCGGGAGAGGACGATGTTAACCCTACTGCTGTGTTATGTTACCCTGCTATACTTGTTCACGTAGTTATTGTGAGTCTGTACATACTGTTAGGTTTTGGGTGTGATGTAGGGTTATTCAAGCATTGAGTTGGTCTCAGATCCGCCTACGGAAATAAAGAAATAAAAAATGTTTCTTTCTTTATTGTGTCTTGCGCAGGATTTAAGAACAAGTGCGAGTCGGACTCGCGCACCGAGGGTTCCGTAAAAAAAATATATTATGTGATGTAACTAAAAATGTATGGTTTTCGTAATTATTCCTTTATCTATGCTATAAGACGTTGCTTCGTACCAAATTTCAAGATTCTGAGTTCACGGGAAGTACCCTGTAGGTTTTGATTCCCTTGCGAGTGTCGAAAATTTGCGGCATAAACGGGAGTATCTTGATGTAACTAAAAATTTATGGTTTTCGTAATTATTCCTTTATCTATGCTATAAGACGTTGCTTCGTACCAAATTTCAAGATTCTGAGTTCACGGGAAGTACCCTGTAGGTTTTGATTCCCTTGCGAGTGTCGAAAATTTGCGGCATAAACGGGAGTATCTTTTGATCGCGTTGACTTAGAAGTTTGATTTTTTCACAGCTCCAAGAGACCATAGACTTGAGTATTTGATATGAATTTCAGCTTGATACCTCCACGCGTTCCTGAGAAAAAAGGTCTTGACAGACAGACAGACAGACAGACGGACAACAAAGTGATCCTATAAGGGTTCCGTTTTTTCCTTTTGAGGTACGGAACCCTAAAAAATGGTTAATAAGCGGAAGTATATTTAAATAAGTCCTGGTTTATCTATAGCATTGTTCAAAACTGTTATTTTGATCCACTTTGAACAAGGTACATGATTAGGTTTTCGTAAAAAAAACTAAATAGGTGATTTGTAATTTTTATTAACAAAACATTTTCTTATAACTCTAATTCAACATTGTAAAGCAATTACTTTTAATTGTGTACACTACAATATTTTACACTTTAATAATTTCTTAAACAAGAAATTCTAAAGAATAAAAGCTTTTAAGTATTAAATCAAACATCAGCTCCAGGAATCCAGTACTTTTATTTTATTAACATTTATTTTTTGTTGTTAAACCGCAAAAAATCCAACGGAACATATTTTCCTGATGGAGAAAATATACCTCGTTTAAAAATAAAAACATTTCGAGGTATTTCAGATATTAAAATCATGAGTTATCAGGAACTCAATTAAGGCAATCATTTAATTGTTGATACGGCTTACGTATCATATTTTAAATTTCTCTAGAAAGTGTGAAAACAGAGTGAGAAATTATAATAATTGTGGGTTAAGATTACAAAATAGACCTTTTATAAATAAAGCATAATAGACTTGGTCAGGCTTTCAGAAGAACTGGATAGATCACACAGCAAATTCATCTGCAATCTTAATTCAATCCTTAAGATTTGGCCATACTGAGGTGTCAATCTTAATGTTCTGTCCAAATTGCGGCGTCAATCTAAATATTCTGCCCATATTAAGGCGTCAATCTTAAAGTTATGACCATACTGAAGCGTCAATCTTAAAGTTCTATGCATATTGAGGCGAATCTGACGCGGGATGGCATGCGATGATGGAATGTGTATTTGTGTCAGTTTGAACGCCATCATACAAGTAAGTTGACACAATCAGCACAAGCTTTCGTCCCGTATCCCACAGAGAATTCGCATCAGTTTGCTCAAGGCTTAATTCTTACGTCACACCCAAAATAACTCACGCTTAAAAATAAAAACGAGGGGAGGGAACGTAATTCAATTACATTGTTTCAATTCTTGTAAATATTGTGTTAAGGTGTATCTTTAAATGTAATGTAATGACAACGATAAAATAATTGTGAGATTAGATCGTGTATTCGCTTAGACAAAACCAGCCAAATTGAAATATTGTTTACGTTTACGTATAAAAATAAAATGTAAACTCATCGCTCGATTATAAGACTGTTTACAACAAATAAAAATAATTAAAAGGAAATATGTTTTTTATTTATACTTTATAGGTACCATAAATAGGTAGGTAGGTAGGTATTCACATATTCTTTTTTCTGGAACAGGGTATTACATTTTATAGAGCATGATATTACACACATCAACACGGTCTAGGGATATTTCATACTCAATTAAATAACTCGAAAAGTACTGGCCGCATTGGAATCTTTAATACACCGATTTGTTTGTAATTTATCTCAGACTAATTCCAAATTCAAATTTTTGAAAATTCTTTTGTTTCGGTGGCATAAAAATGTCTTGATGTATAGGAGAGGAAATTTTCATTTGTGCGAAATTTAAAAAACAATACGAATTACGTTTAGTTACAGTTTTTTTTCATTTTTAAACGTAAGATAAAGTTAGAATTGAGGTATTGTAGCCATGCAACGCCGACATTTGACGAGGGCGGAGATGTTACGAGCTGTGGGAATGCTGGAAGCTGGATCTGTTCAGCGTAATGTTGCTGAGGCCATAGGGACCCATCAAAATGTAATTTCAAGATTGTGGACACGCTATCGTGCCACAGGTGAAGTAGCGGAGAGGCAGCGGGGGCCAAGTCGCATCACTACCCCCAGACAAGACCGATTTTTGCAAATTTCTGCGCGAGTTCAACCAAATGCAACGGCGACTCAATTGGTCCAAAGGCTGCGAGTGGAACACCAAGTGCTTGTGAGTGACCAAACTGTAAGAAGGCGACTGCATGAAAGCAATCTACGCTCTCGTAGACCACTCCGGGTCCCACCTTTACGGAGAGGCAATCGTGGACGACGATTAGAATGGGTTCGGAACCACTTGGACTAGGGCCGTGAGCAATGGTCCAATGTGCTGTTCACGGATGAATCCAGGTTCGGCTTCCATCCAGATTCACGAAGGACGCGTGTTTGGCGAGTTCCTGGACGATGGAGCCGTCTCCAGAACCCTCAGGAAGTTCACCCATACCAAGGAGGAACAATTATGGTTTGGGCAGGAATTCGTCTTGGAGGACGGACGGATCACGTTTGGGTGCGGGGCAATATGACGGAAGAACGATACGTCCAACAGGTGCTGGGGCCCGTAATCTTGCCTCACAGAACACAAATGGGGCAAGATTTCCTGCTCATGCACGACAATGCCCGGCACACACGGCGAGAACGGTAGCAGCTTGGTTACATACACATAATGTTAGGGCCTTAGACTGGCCTGCTCAATCGCCAGATCTAAATCCCACTGAGCATGCGTGGGATATGCTGCAAAGAAGAGCTCTGAAGGAAGTTCCCGAAAATTTGGCTACAGAAGATCAACTTTTGCGCACCTCAGAAGGACATGGGACAATATTCCGCAGCAAGACATTGACAACCTTGTTCTGAGCATGCCGAATCGTTGCCGATGTGTTATGAACATCATGGGCGCTTTCTCAGACTACTAACTTCAAGTTTATAAACACAAATTAAATGATTTTTCTATTTTTTTCAGTTTTTACTCACAAATTAAAAGTTAATTCATATACGGTTTCCGTCTATGCTTCATTTTTTTTCCATAAAATCCTGAAATTTTAATCAGTACCTTAACCATTATTAAAAAATGGTAGAATATTAAATAACGTATATTTTAAATATATACATGTCATATAAATAATTAACACATTGATAGTAATTCGCTTTTTTAAAAATATCCCTAGACCGTGTTGATGTGTGTATTTTACGAGTACAGTAATTTACCACAATAATAGTTTTGTTTTTATTTTCTGAAAACACACTGACGATACGAGCAGAAGGCAAACCTAGCTCCATCGCTTTCTATCAGGCGCGATCGAGATCAAGAGGCCAATATTACAGCAATAAAAATACATAGTTAGTGATACAACTACAAATCCACACCCTGTTGCTGTCCCGAAGAAGAGTCTACACTTTACCAGGTAATTTTAACAAAGATTCTATCTTCACTCATTGTCACACCACCATAAGGCTGGAACCTCAAAAACATTTCCACAAACAAACGTCACCGACCAGCGTAAACACCAGTCAGCTTAACGTCTTTCAACCTTGTTATGACAGATCGTACACTGGCGTGCAACTGCATTAACAGTTTCTAGTATTCTGCAAGCAAACGACTACACAGAGCTATGTTGCTTACTACCTTTTAACATGAGATTGTGTACAGTCACCTGCAAAATTGCATGGATACTTTAGTGTTTATATTCCTATGAACGTTTATAGTCGATAACTAGGTTACGTTAGGGCTCGTTTACGGAGACGCGGGGCATCGTGCGACGCGTGCAGAAGGCTCATCTCGTACTTTTTTACTTTACTGAGAGACGAGTCCACCGCAACAAACACTGCATTTTAAACTAACGTGCGAAAATAGCTTCTCGTAAAATCGACGATTGAAATTGTTAACTTTTTCATACATCGCCATGTGTTTGAATTAAAAACGCCGCACACGCCGCGCGACGCTCCGCCTGTACGTAAACATGCACTTGGGTAGCGTCATTTCTCGTTTCACACAATTTCATTTCTGAGTTGTCCATGCATTTTTGCAGTTTACTGTACTTCGGAATAGACTTCACAAGTGGTGATGCCAAAGGTGTGTCTACATCGTCGAAATTGGAGTCTACGGAACGTTGGCATTTGTTTTGTATTCGTCTGACTGTCATTATGTTTAAGTCAACATGAGCTGTTCTTTGAGTTTTGAAAACGGTTATGATGTACAAGTTTTTAAACGACTTCAAAAAAGAGAAGGTTCTCAATTCGTCGGTATTTTTATTTTTTACTTTATAGCTTTCATTTTTGGTAGGCACTTTTATTATCTGCCTAGCCTTTTTATGTTGGCTTTCAGTCTAATCGGATGCAACTGATTACCACAGTTTTACATGATGCGACTGCCCATCTGACCTCCACAACCCAGTTAGTACTGAGTAATACGATACGCTTAGTAGCCTGCAGCGGTGGCCCAGTTTTGTCGGTCCCGACTTACGAACAGTAGGTTCGAACCCAGGCAGGCGCATTACTTTGTGTAATTTATCACCGCTGCTCTCAAACGGTGAAGGAACACATCGTGCGGAAACCGGCATGTCTTAGAACCAAAAAAATTCGAAGACATGTGACATCTGCCAATGCACTGGGCCCGCGTGGTGGATTATAGCCCATCCCTCTCCTAGAGAGGAGGCCTGAGTCCCTGCAGTGGGAGCATTATAGGCTGATGATGAATACGATACGCTTTGGTAAGACTGGTTGTCATACTTTCGGGCCACCTACTACCTTTATCACCTGTCAGAGATCTACAAATTAAAGCCAGGGACCAACGGTTCAGGGCAAATGTGGACCACTGGTTGTTGGTTCTGTCCAGGTCATGCCGCCATCCTACGACATTCCATCACCTTCTGGCCATGTCAGGACTCCACAACGTGGTTATTTTGGCCTTCAGCAGATATGTGTAGCCCAGTCCCACTTCAGCAAAGTGGCTTTTTGAGCAACGTCAGTAATTTTTGTTTTGGCCACGTGGTGTTGCAACTGTAGACATTTTGAGTTCTTTAATTAGTTTATGTGGAAACGAGGCAGTTTAAAAAAAAACACAAATTTACTTGATCAAGCTCTAAATCCAGTTTTAGCACACAAATTGATTTTGGTTGAAAAACCAACAGTTTAGTCGTTTATTCGCTCGACACTAACTAGATTACGTTTAACGTGCCGTCGATATGTTGACTGGACGCTGGTGACGTAAATACATTCATTGCACGATTGCACGTGACTCTGAGATTGATCTAACTTTTTTAGATGTGATTGGGTGACAAACAATCTGACAAACTGGTAACAAGATTCTTGGGAACAATGTGAATGGGTATTTCGATTATGAATGGGCATTTTTCAAATATATCTAGCCAGTGTGTTTTTTTTTCTGTGTGGCATCTCGTAGGAACTATATCCGGCTTAAGCAAAAGCCGGTTGGTTTCGGCTTCTGCAAACTAACCTGTAGATGCCTTCAGGGTAAAACCACCAGCCAGAGCGCAAAAAACTTATAGTTATATGTATGTGTCAGCGCGCTAAGGGCACGCCTGTGTGGTACGAGCCTCGGCTTAGGGCGTCACTAGGGAGGGGAGCAAAGGGAGAAGCTGAAACTGAGTGATGATCGCAAACTCATCACCAAAAGATTATTACATAGTACAACATCATGCCTGTAAAACCCTAAAGGTTAAGCATAGCTATATCTGATAGTACAACAATATTTCGCCAGTAATGTATGCAAGAAATTACTGTTAGAAAAACGCAATGACACTTTTCTCGACCCGAGAACATATTTACAGCTAAAGAAAAGGTTTTTTTTACATACCAAAGACATTAAAACGATTGTCTCGTTATTCTTACGCAACCAAAAACTAACAAAATAAAGCAAGGCAACATTCACACCGAACGACAAAGCGCGATCAAAAACACATAAATGTCAAACGAGACGAACGCACGTTATATAATTTTATATTTCTCGACGAAACATTTGAATACTTTACAATTTTCCAAACGTGACCGCGTTAAGGAAATGTCAAGATTTTTTCTTTTGTTTTAGCCATTTTTCCGACAGGTGAATATTTTTTTTTTGTTTTTAAAGTTCAATATTATGTAGGCGTTTTGCTTTTGATTTCAAAGTAAATATATTTTGATTACGTTTGTTAAAAAGCGTTCGCCCCTCATTTGTAATTAATTCTATATCGTGGGTGGTTTCACAAACAATTAAACTCAGACACAATACAGACCCGGAACAACTACCTATAAGTCATACAAATATTTGTTCCATGCGGGGTTCGAAGCCGCGACTCACAGCGTAGAAACCACTCGCTCATAAACTGCGCCTCCTTGTTACTTAAGGTTGATACAACACGTTTTCTTCTTCTACCATTCTCTCCTTTAACGTTTTGCATTTTCACAATGGCAAAGATTCCAAAATGCAATATTTCACACAAAATCGACATCTGAACAGCGGAACAACAAATAAAACAGGACATTCACATACTATTCCATATTTTTATTCAAAACTAACAATTTCACAGTGCGACCACTGCCAGCGACGGTGACGATGCAAAACGAAGAAAACGCAATTTATTTGATAAAATATTCAGTTGCACAGTTTTGTTTCGAGCTCGACCTACGTTGTAAAACTATGCAACTGAGGCGGGGTGGTTCCGTTACTGTGACTGCTTTAGACGCCTTTTACTGAGGAATTTCTTTTGTGCAGCAGATTTACGCATTGCAAGGATGAAGCTGAAATGTGATATGATTTGTGTAACGTTTTCTTTCCTGCTTTCTGGTATGGCGAAGAGGTTGAAATTCATTAAAGTAAGCTTAAACGAAGTAACTAAGTTTCTCAAAGAATTGCTCAGTAAGTGAAGCTCTTGTCTCAAGCCCTTTTCGACTAACGCCAAAATTTCTTTAGGGCTCATGGCAAACAATACTAACTACTACAGCTACTACTACTATAGTGTTTTATAATGTCTACCTTTTTTAGCAGAATTTTTTATACCCGAATTTTGTTTTGCATAACAGTGGATGGCAGAAACTTCATTTCGCAGAAAATCACATGGCATACACTCATTTACCATAAATTCAAAACGCATAATTTTGTAAGTCAGAATCATCTTTGAGCATAAACTTCATTTCCTGAACCATCATCTCGCCGAAAATTCATAATCAGAATCGTCTTTTGGCACGCATTTCATTTCATACATACGTGTAACATGCAATAATAATAATTATTATTATTATCAGCTCACCCCGGCTAAAATTTCTAGCTGAGAACATTAAATGTATGTCAAAAATAATAATTATTATTATTAATAATAATAATAATGACGTCACTCATACATGCAACACATGTACTCCATGACGCGCACTCGCTTCGCTCGTATATTAAATAACACTAATATCTTCTGTCCCCGAAGTGCCGGGCCTCCGCCGGCCTCCTTCGTCGGCCTACGGCCCGGTGCCCATGCCGCCCATAAAGGATACTTTCGCGAGACGGTCGTTATACCTTATAAAAATCTACCAAATAAAATTCTGCCATCTTAAAAGTATGCCATTGAAAATTCGGCTATTTAAACATTCTGCGAAATGAGAATTTTATTAAATAATTGTTCTGCCATAAACACATTCGTTCAAAGAAGAATATGCCAAGTGTGTTATGCCAAACAAATTTCGGAGCATCAAGTTTCTGCCAGATAGATGGTACCCTGTTTTATAATGTAATACTAACTAATCTAGCTGTAAGTAACTTTAAACATCAATTAATATTGTAAGTAAATCAATAAACGGTTATCAGTTCGATTTTGTAGGTACCATTTTCGTTGTCAATTAATACTGTATCAATTTTCATTTCAGATCGAGAAAATACCCCGTCACCTGCAAGGTTGCCACCTAGTGTTGTGACCGCCAGACTGCCAAGTACGTCTCAAGTTTAAGTACAAAACAAAGCACCTCGGATTTATCTGATTCATGAATAGTATAATTATCACTTGCTTCGTGACGTAACGTCGGCAGTGACAGTAAGCAAGTGACAGTGACAAGCTCGAGAAAAAGAGTCAAAACGGTTTCAGACACATGACACCAACACACACACATGACCTAAACAGTAAACATATCGCAAAGCTTGAAAAGCAGAAACAGCTTTCTAAAGTGTGTACCCCACTCACTGGTGAGCGGTCTACAAAAAGACTAAAGCTGTGGCGAGGTATTGCATCCTTACCTAACCCATTTGTTGCACCTACTGTAAATCTCCTCCACGGAGATGAGTTGTCATGGTCGAGCTGAAAGTCTTTGAATAGGCTCCGGACTCAGGTTGGTCGCAGCAGCGACTTATTTAGTAAGCACAAAAACTGATGGGAGCTACCGAAAGTGACAAACTAGTAACTTAGTTTTGGGCCGACACAATTTAGATTCATCGATACTCTAAGAAGGAAATGTGATAGTATAAGTATAAACTTAACAGAAATAGCCCCGTATTTCTGGAAGACATAATAATACGGGGCTATTTATGTAAGACTAGCTTTTGACAGCGGCTTCGCCCGCGTGAAAATGACGATTTTCCATACAAACTTTCATCCCCTATTTAAATACCTTAGGGAATTTCGAAAAATCCTTCCTTATTCCTTGTCTACATTATAAAGGGAACCTCTGTGCAAAATTTCAGCTTTCTAGGTCCAAGGGTTTGGGCTGGGCGTTGATGAGTCAGTCAGTCAGTCAATCAGTCAGTCAGTCAGGACTTCTCTTTTTATTTATATAGATAGATTCGGGGCTATGTCACATACTCTATTATGTTACACTGGGCTATTTCTTCATGTTTTCGATCACAACCAAAACACACAACCACCGTAAGCCTTTAAAAGCCACGTCAAAAGGAAAGGGGTGTGTTTAATTTGTTTTCGTGACACAAACGAACATGTAGACTGTTCATACAATATTGAAGTTAAATGTTTTGACCTTTCGGTTAGGTATTGATACTGTTTTATGGATGTATTAATCATTCATTTGGCATACGGTCTTTTCAAAGGGCAAGGATTGAAAATGGGCTTGTGAAGGTAAGGAAATGGTTTGGTTGTCGCAATAAAAATCGATTTTATATGGTCTACTCTAAAGTAGTGAGTTGTCTCGGTATCTGTTTTTGGGAATAGAGCACTATGACATTTTTTAGTATAGGGAGAACATGGCAGAAGACTTATGGTACTCATCATCAGCCTATGTTCCCACTGCAGGGACTCAGGCAGCAGGAGAGGAATGGGCTATTTATCAGCGCGGGTTGGTAGATGTCACATGTCTTCGATTTTTTTGTTTCTAAGACATGCCGGCTTCCTCATGATGTTTTCCTTCAGCGATATGAGATCAGCGGTGATGAAATAAATTACACAAAGTAATGCGCTTGGGTTCGAACCCACGACTTTCTGTTCTTAAGTCAGGGCCGCCACCTAGTCCCAAAAAAAGGCCTCCTACTAGGCGGGCCGATTATAATCTGGTGAAGGTTGCAGAGCTCCGTTGAATGCGAAACGCACGGGACCGGTCAATGTGGTTCTCTTGGTGGAGGCCTAAGTCAAGCGGTGGACGTCTTTTGGCTGAAATTATGATGATAAGAATTGTGTCAGAAAAATCCCGAAATTCGAATATTTCAAAAGCTTTCGTCTGCTAATCCATTGCGTTGTGAACTTAAGTCTACCACTAGTCAACTGTAATGCTTAATACTGTATAATATATGAATACTTAAGTATTACCTATTCAATGTTTCGAGTTTCAGCTCTCAGTAGTAAACAGAGCGTTGTAAATCTAACCATGTGCTTTTATTTATACATCAATTCCTGTATCATAATAATATAATTATATTGTCAGTGACAAGCAAAACAAACCTAATTTGCGTCTACTGCGCAAATTCACGTCAATAAGTTAAGTTTGTTATTTGCATGACCATAACGGGGTTAACTAATTGACATTTCCCGCCATTCAAACGACACTTTATCGACCCTAAATCAATAGCAACAATAAACAAAAAATGATACCGGTATCAAACGCAGTACCGTTAACGTAAATCAGGGTGACATACGTCGATTCGCGAGACATTCCCATGGGCGAAGAATGAAATATTACCGCAGTATAACTACCGCATTACTGATACTCATGTCGCTGTGATTAATCTATGCTTATTGCATGGTAAACGGTTGATTTTAATTTGTGGTAGTTAATAGTGAAATTTTATACGTTACGCTGTTTGTTTTTCAACACTTCGGAATTAATCGGTTTCTCCTAATCGAAGTTAAGGACGTTATACATCTTAGTTTAACCGCATGAGGTTGGCTACATCTAGTTCTAACCAGTTAAAAATAAGTGTAACCGCATTTCGGCTATTAGCCATAACATATCTAGAAATGATTCCGTTGGTGGAGAGGTTGCCGCTTGTTACCGATTTCAATGTCATTGTAAATGAAACAAACCATCGTAGTCATTAACTGTTTTTGTAGACATATATGGGTTTGTTTATTACTTTCTAATTAATACTTCATCTACATAATCTATACTATTACTTACTGACTTTCGATCAACGCTTATATCAATTAACTGAATGAATTGGGCTGCAGACAGCTATTTTGACGAAGGCAACCATTAAGAAGAAATTTAGAACTTTCCTGAAGGTTGACAACTTACCCGTCGGGGCTGCGGGTTGTTCGAAAGAGATACCGCGGCCTCGGCACAAGGACTAAGAAGGAACATGGGCGGTTTTTAGTCAGAAGAAGTCTGACACTCCCTACCGCTCTGCCCAGAGCGCGAGGAGTCAGTCATAGATTTGCCACTACCAAAAAAAAGGTAGACAACGAAGATCATTCTCAAATAGCGAGTTAACAACTTCAGCAAAGGCCTACTGCATTATCTACAGCATAAACCTAAATATTGCTTCCACATGCTGTTAAACAGTAACCAACACAATCAATACACCAATAATCCTCCTTAACACTCGAACACCCACACACCAAGAAATTCATGAACCACATAACCAAAAGTAATCGACATCACACCCCGTAATGATATCTCCCGTCTTGAATGCCATCTGTCATGGCCGACAGAAGATTGATGAAGACGCCCCCAGCAAACATGTAACGTGGCTTGTTCCGAACAATTAACGTTACAGATATTAGTGGCAGTAACGTAATAAATGTGTGTATGGAGAAATTGAGCGATAGTGTTTTTGTTTTGTGTGATTTATTTATATTTTGCTGGTTTGGTATTTATTTGTTGGGTATTTAGATGTGTTTATCTGTTTAGATTTAGTTGGTGCGTGCATGGACCATCTGCGTGGACTCATTTAGCTTTGAATATGAGTGAACCTTATTTTACATGGCAATTATAACAGGTTCACTGTCCAGGCTTCAGAGTGGGAATGGACCATAAGTCCCGTTATGTTCCCGTTACGTCAATAATTTAAATAAAAAAAAAACGAGTATTTCCCTGGGTCCTAGCACTTTTTAAAATCCTTATGATGTGTCCTGCCAAGTCCGCATTAAATAAGAAACTTTCTTCTTACGTCCACAGTATCAGATGGCTTAGAAATTGTAATGAACGAACATACCACATACGGTCTGCGGACTGGTATGGAGGACTATCTACAGACCGTATGTGGTCTGTGGACAGTGAACCTGATAACACGGTATAATAGAAGATTTAGTGACTAAAATTGAAAAGAGTATGCTTATATTGGTCATGTGGAGAGTATGAGTAAAACGCGTCTAACAAAATGAAGATTTGAGTGAGAACACCGGGAGGGGACGCCCTATAAAGACATTCACTGACCATAACAGTGATTTTGTTCAGAAAAAAACAGGTGTTCAGTAGGTACTCGCAAACTAGCTTGTGTATATGACCAGATGACTATGGATGTGGACGAGGCAAAAGGAGTAAATAAGGATCGCCGCAGGTGGCGGTCTGTAGTTTAAGAAAGAAAGAAAGAAATAAGAAGAAGAAAGAAAACATTTTTATTTAGTACATGCCACAAGTGCACACAACAAACAATAAAGAAAATGAAAAAATAAAATAAAACAACAGTAAAAAATAAAAGAGTGTGTGCATCTCACGGCTGCGCCAAATAGGACCAGTTCAGCAAACTGCCGAGCAGCTAGTGCCCGAGTTTCTGTCTACCTCAATGGGAAAAGGGCGTGATTTTATGTATAAATGAAAATATACCAAATATAGGACCACACAGCTAAATGAAATTTCTATCCGCTTTTATCCACGATGCACCCATGAAACTATTATGGATGTATGGTGAACTAAACAAGAGCGAGATCGTGACTTTATTTAAGTATGCAAATATACTAAATATAGAACACACAGCTAAATGAAATTTCTATCCGCTTTTACCCTCCATGCAGCCATGCAGCTATTATGAATGCATGGTGAACCAAACAAGGGTGAGATCTCTGATACTCGTATCAAGCGTGCTCTCCGATACAAATACAGTGATATTGTTGTGAACCGTGAACGATAGTCTGTGGGCGTCGGAACTCTTGTCTTATTATTCGTATTGCGTTACAATATCGCCCCGAGCCTTACTGTTGAACCTACGCGTATTTGCGTTGAATGTTGCAGGTATGGGAAACATATCAGGTGGCATATCCGTTGCCACCAACAACTCTGTGTTGTTATTTCGTGCAAAGGTTTGCAAGTTTAGTCAGAAAAATAAGAAAGGTTTGGTCTTAAATGAAGACAGACACAATGTCCATTCATTAGATTGAAAATGTAGCCATAATGAACAACTCTCTTGTTCAACTTTTCTCAATAACCCAGAAAATAAACATCTACGTCATCGCAACTTAAAGAACTCAACAGAAACTTTTAAAAACTCGTCCTACCAAACTTCCACTATCCTTTATCTCCCCTTATTTTTTTTAGACAAAAATGACTAGTGTAAACCTAGGAGCCGCCACGACAGCCACTTATCTGCAAGATTTATATTAATATCATGACAGTTAGAAAGTCTCGTCTCCACTAACAAAGACAGGAAAAAATTCGCGAAGAATTCTCGTGTTTTTGTAAAAAAAAATTGTTTTATTCGTCTTTTGTTTGGGCTGTGATGAAGGGGGTGCGATGGACAGTGGGCTTGTTTACACGATAACCAACACTGGAGATACAATAGGGTGTCAATTCGTCATTGTCATTGATTTCCTTAGAAAGTACAGACCTACATTTAGTGAATTTATAAAAATAAAATGGCATGCCTTGTTGGTTGCTGATATGCTGGTTTTATGAATGTATTAAAAAACTGAAAATTATTTTTTTCATCGGGGGCGAGAATCTAGATAAATAGAGTTTATTTTAATTCGCCTTGTTTATCCTCACTGCTAAGCAAAGGCGGCGCTGTCCATCCTAAGACACCCATCGGGTTGAGACTTTTGCTCAACCGTCTTTATGCATGCGGCTCTTGTGACCTGTTCGATTTGATATAGTAGCTGAAGTTTTCAGGATATTAATTTAAAGACATATGACGTGGTAAGTTTGGTAAAAACCCATTATATTCAAAAAAACCCACTAAACTGCATATCGGTTTGTTTGTAGTTAGTTGGTACACCTCAGCCTGCTCTTTCCTATGTTGTTAGCAATGCAAATTGTATGGTATTTTGATTAAAAGCATTTTGTAACTTCAAAGGACTACCTTTAGCCACACAGCTTTGGAAGCATCGGACTTCCCGGAAAGGTATTGAAACCTTGTTTGCCTGTCAAATAGAGAAAATGTATTTATGTGGGGCGATGATGCAGTTTCGAGGCAGAATATAGTCTCCCAAAATATAGACCTAAAATGTCGGGAAAATTAGCCGTAAAGGAACGTAGACATACAGTATAGCCTGCTATTGAGTGCTTTTACTTTAATTATAAGGATAATATCACCTGTGGCACGTCGATAGTTATGGATAAGCGTACATTTCACCAACGAAACTGAACGAGATCATTCCATCTGAACTGCATTCCAGAGCCGTCATTAGTGTTATTTCCTCATACGAAATGTATCGTTACCGTGGTATAACACACGTAGTAAACGGCAAGCCTGACGATGAGTTTGATGAGCTCTGTAGCTACGTAGGAAATGAACAGTTGATTTCACGTTTCAATCCTTAGCTCCTTGTCTATCTTTCAAACTTTTGTCTTTGCGAAAAATTTAGGAACCTCAATGTCATTTTCAAAGACCTATCTCTGCTTGTATAGGTAAAATCGTAAAGTAACAACATTACAAACGTTCGATCTCATTACGATTGCCGTAACTTTCTCTATTATCATTCATACCTCATCACTCAATTCTTTCCACTTATTAATCAAAATCAACTTTTAAGGCTTACAGCTTTTCCGTTAACGCCTTCAAAACCTTTCACGCTTATATCAAATTCAATCGTACATTAAAAGCAATAAACAGCCTTCCTATTCAATAAAACTCATTTCATTCACATGGAAATTATGTTCCTCACAAAAATCAACGGGATTCGATTTCTGTTGCTGTATTTAACCCTTTTTCATCGGCACTTCAGCATGAAAGTAAAATTTCGTATAGACGTGACGTTGGGAACTATTTGAATACATGAGGTAAGGATGTGGACACATTTGAGTGGAAAGAAAGAAATAAAATGTTTCTTTTTTTTTTTAAACGTTGCCCCACACTAGGATTTTTTCCTGTATCGTTTGTGCGTTCACAAACATTTAAACTCACATACACAAATACCCAGACCCGGAACAACTATCTGTAGGTCATACAAATATTCGTTCCGTGCGGGGATCGAACCCGCGACACGCAGCGCAGCAGTCCATTGCTTGAGCCACTGCGCCAACCGTGTCGTTAAAATTGATTTGCACTAGCATGTTTTCTTTGGAGGAGCTTGTGGCTAACATACAACAGTCATTTAGGGTCGATTTTCAGGTCAAGCCACGTTTTAGATCTTTGGCCGTCGTTACAAGTAGTCAATGGTTCGAAGGTGTGACAACCAGTCTTACCAAAGGGTATCGTTTTACCAAATACTAACTCCGCGGCTTTTCTTATTAAGCCACGAGCTCCTCCGGATACCATAATTTATAATAGGTAAAATCCAAAGAACAGGAAGAAAAGATTTTACAGAAAAGCTGCCAGCGAATAAAAACATAGTACCTCGTTAACTGCAGTCGTAATAGTAGAAAAACACATAAAGGTAAATAACGAAAGTTTAATATGCAGCTTTACCGATCTATTTTACTACGAAATGTCCTTACAATCGTTGGTCTAGTGGACGCAAGCGTGATTGCTCGGCATGAGGTCCTGGGTTCGATTAACGGGTCGGTGAAAGTTTTATTGAGTTGTGCTTTCAGGAATTACTGAACCTGGATTTGTGCCCGGTTGGTGATATTACATGGGACTTAGCGTAACTGGCCAAAGTGGGTGTACTAACGAGTTCACCTCTGATTAACCGTACGGGAATTATTGGAGTGATGACGTTATTTATTTATTTAAAGAAATACATTTTTAAACTCACAGTTTTTCACCAAAACGCTTAAAAGCTAACAATAGTCATATTACAATGTCAAATTATATCTTATAATCACAATAATTCAGAAATAAAATTAAATAAAAACTATATTATGTCAGATGGTGTGTCATAATTATAAACTCTTTTGCAAAAAAAACGGGCACTTCATATTTTTTTCTCTACTTCAATGAAGAAGGACAAGTAAGAGGTTTTATTAATTTGACGATGTAATGGCATGTTATTTGAAGAATCCTGGCATGATTCTGTACGTTCCAAATTTAAATTTTGAAATTAACAAAAGGAAAATAATGATTATTGTAGATTATTGTAAAATTGCTATAATAATGGCGCGAATTGCTGAAACGATTTTATTACTGATTACTAAAATTTTAAAACCTTTTGGATATTTTCTGCAAATTAAACAATTTTATCTTTCTTTTTACATTAAATACCACTTTTTGACATGAGTAATAAAGCGATAAGGGCCGGTAAAATTATAGCCCTACTTGAAGAAGGTTGTTCGCAAACTTACGTGTCTCAGCGGCTAAATGTGAGTCGTTCAACTGTCCAGAGGACTTGGCAACGGTATCAAGAGACCGGTTCGGTCAAAAGAAGACCCGGTTCGGGAAGAAAACGACGCACAGAACCAAGAGATGACCGCTTTTTGGTGAGTCAGGCCTTACGGAACCGTAAGGCGTCAAGTGTGGACCTGAAGAAGCGCCTTGAAGAAGTACCAGGAGTAGAAGTTAGCTTGTGGACCGTCAGGAGGAGGCTTTTGGCTGCCAATATCAGGAGTTACCGCCCGGCTCGGGGACCTAAATTACTCCGTGAGCACCGTGTTGCTCGACTTCAGTTTGCTCGAAACTGTGCTTCATGGACTCTGGAGGACTGGAATAAAGTATTGTTTTCTGATGAAGCTAGAATCTCTTTGTGTGGAGAGGACCGACGCCGGCGAGTGCTACGAAGACCACGGGAACGCTATGCGGAAGTGTGTTTCGAAGAAATCACTCCTTATGGCGGAGGCTCCGTTATGTTTTGGGCAGCAATTAATTCGACGGGGCGTACGGAGTTAGTTCTCATAGAAAATGGAACATTAAATGCACACCGGTACATAATGGAAGTCCTAATTCCATATGCACAACCCGCATTGACTGCACTTGGGGAAGATTCCATTTTTATGGACGACAATGCTCGCCCGCACCGTTCTGGCGACGTGGAAGCGTACATGCAAGAAGTTGGGATCCGTCGTTTAGATTGGCCAGCTCGAAGTCCTGACCTCAATCCAATTGAGCATGTCTGGGATGTTCTAAAGAGACGGGTAAGATCAGTGCAACATGCTCCACAAAACATCAGGGAGCTAAAAAGAGTCATTGCAGAAGAGTGGGAACGTATTCCTCAAAACGTCATTAAAAACATCGTGGAAAGCATGCCCAGAAGGATTCAAGCTGTGATTTTGGCAAGAGGAGGTCACACTCGTTATTAGGTTATTACATTTGTAACTTTATTTAATTAAACAAAGTAAAAAAATCTTCTTGTCTTTATTGCCGACCACTTCTTATTGTTTGGCCGTGTACATCGGTTTTAAAGAATTCATAGATTTTTTTTTTAAATTGCCACAGTTCACTTCACGCGTATTAATTTACACGATTATAAGTATACAGACTACATCAAACAATTAAATTTTATTGAATTAACTCAAATCGACCTTAGAACGTAAATTTCCTAAGGTGCCCGTTTTTTTTGCAAAGGAGTGTATATAATTATGTTATGTTACCTCCGTAACCGGAGTCGTAACAGGGAAAAAATACATAATAGCAAATCAATAACTGAAGTTTAATATGGAGCTTTACCGATCCATTTAACTTAGGCAAAAGTTCTTACGTTACGTGCCTCGTTGGTCTAGTTGACTGGGTTCGAATCCCAGGTAGGTCAAAGTGTTCTTCGATCTCAGTAGCAGGCATGTAGTCTGGATGTGTGCCCGGTTGATGACAATAGACTCGCCAATTATTACATGAGACTTAAACCAAAACTGTGGGTTTACTCTTAAGTGCACCTCAGCTTTCCTAACCCTTCGGGGATTAAAGGCAGTCGTAACTGATAAAAAAATACATAAAATGTACTAAAAACCAAAAAATAATAAAATAGATACAGTCGTGGGAAAAAACCGTGGGGCACGTCAATTGTAATTTCCGCAGCACGACAGTTCCGAATTGACGTGCCCCACGGTTTTTTCCCACGACTGTATCTATTTTATTATTTTTTGGTTTTTAGTACATTTATCTTAAACATTGCAATGTATGTTTAACATAAAACCGTTTAACTTAAAAAGTTTTTTTTACCTATTTTTATTTTCTAGTTTTTAGCCGCCATCTTGGATTTTAATTTTATATAGTATATTGTATTCTGCTTGTTGAGCCCTTTCATTTGATACCCATATTGATGGGATTAATAAAACATAAATTATCCGCCATTTTGTAGCGGCGGCCATCTTGAATTTATAATGATAATGAATAAACATAATTGTATTGTCACCAAAATCCAAAGTGTATACAAAATTTCAGATTAATCGGTTGACAGGAAGAGGGTGAAATTTGAATTACTAAATTTGACCCAAGAATAAAACAAACGGGGTGAGCTAAATATAAAACCGTTTAAAAAACCGTTTAAAAAGCAAATTTATAACAGAAGTCTTTATAAGTTTTTAAACTGACATGGTCACTGACACTACTATTAATATCATAAACGGGATATTTACCATGTTTGATTATTGTTTCGAGTTCCCGATATTTCGGCGCTGTTACAAGCACCATGATCACGGATAAACTGAAGTCATTGCGGTGGTGTTTTTTTGTTTAAATATCCCGTTTATGATATTAATAGTAGAACTGAAATCTAGTATACGGAGCATTACCGATTCATTTAACTAGGCAAAAGTCCTTACATTTGTAGGAAACTTTCTATAACCCCCATTGATCGGTATTTCCCTATTAAACACAATACATCTGACAATAAACCACAGCGTGTTCCCAAGGAAATGTGTCCCCAGCCTTATATCCTCGCAGACGTACATGTCACGTCGACTTGAATACATGAAATAAACGATAAACATTGTGTTTTCCTAGAAATATTATTGGAATAGGACAGGATATTTCAAAAGAGATTGAATTTCTGTCAGTTTCAATGAAATGAATTTGTTTGTGCTTTGGTGTTTATAGTTTGGGCTGTCCTTTTTCGTGAATCGGTATCAAAAAGTGAAAAATTGACAATATTATTATTCTATTTTGCATACAAAAACAAAGTATGATACACAAAAATTGCAGAATGCACAATGACGAGAACCTGCAATTGGGAGTTTCTTTCAGCAAACCTTATTTCGATTGCAAGATTTGCAGGAGAGGATAATGAATTTTGTCTATTTTATTATATGAAACCCAGTAGGTACTATGTAATGCCGTACCCCTAGGTAAACTGAAAAAAAAACCCAAAAAAAGTGATTTACCAGCAATAAATTTTGCATTAGTTTGACGGTACTGTGGTACATAATGCTTCGTTGACGACTTCGTGAAGGGTTCATTTACTCCATGTATTTCTCCCAAAACCCAATGTCCGCATTAGGGCAGTACCGGTTTATTTGCACCCTAAAAAGCTTAAAATATTTTTTAAAAAGAAGAGGTATTTTCAACGCTAAGGCAATTCTCTATGACAGATTTTAAAGAAAATGTCAAACATTAGCTTACATTCCGTAATTTCAAACGCCATATTGCACAGAAAGTGCATTTTATCATACTGTAGCTTTTTGAACGGATTTGTCGTCTAGTTTTGTTGTGTGGTCTAAGTTAGGAGAGTTTTTTTTTTGTAGAGTGTTAAGTTTTTGTATGGGATTGTATAGCGTGAGGGGTAGGTCTTTGTTTTAAATAGCTATTTCTTTATTTCATGTTATAATACATATAAACTCACGCCGACGCCTGTTGGGGCTGCGGGTTGTTCGCAAGAGATACCGCGGCCTTGACATAAAGGGCTATGAAGGAACATGGGTGGTTTTTAGTCAGTAGAAGTCTGACACTCCCTTTCGCTCTGCCCAAGAGCGGGAGCGGTTATTTGATGATTTCCCACCCACCAAAAAAAAAGTGTTAAGTTTTCGTATGTGATGTTGTTTAGTGTAGGGGTGGGACATTGTTTGAAACAGCTACTTATTTATTTAATACATTAAACCATAATCTACAGAGGCAAACTTAAGCGGTAACAGGAGATACGATTCTCCATACAAGTATTATTCCCCATTTTTCTTCCTGAACATCTAGCGCAATTATTTTTTTCATGAAATTAAGGTTTACTGCGGACACATTCCTGTGATTCCCTTATTTTTAAAAATTAATAAGTAAAGAAAATATGACTGCCAGACTAAGTCTTGTCAGTCAGTATAAGTCTGACACTCCCTTCTGTTCTGCCCAGAGCGGGAGGAGTCATTTGATGATTTCTCAAACCCCAAAAAACAAGGTTTCGAGCCCTTTGGAATAAAAAAAAATATGTTCATACCTTAGCACTGTTACATAAGGTAATTATACGTCCCTTCGCTTATAACTTGAAGCCTAGCTAAACCCGTCAGCGCCAAGCGCCGGCTTAAATAATAACTTCCCTCTAGCTCGCTCTTAGAGGAAATAGTGACCCATACTTGTATGGGATTACCTAAATCGAGGGTCTGACCTCCACAAGATTGTTTGCGGAGTTAGGAAAATAATATAGTTCCTCATTATGTGCTGTCACTTTTAGCTGTTCCATTAAAAACTAAAAGTGACAGAGTACTAGTTTTTGCTTGACGAATTTACCCATGTGTCCTAAATTACCCCAACGGGTATCCTATAAGTGGTTGTTCTATCTTTCGGGACCGGTCAATGTGGCGACACCAGGAGGAGGCCTATGTCCAGCAGTGGACATCTTTTGGCTAAAATTATGATAATGATGATGATGTTCTATCTTACGATGTCATCATCATTAGCCTATAACAGTCCACTACTGGACGTAGGCTTCTTCAATCACACGCTACTTAACTGGATTCTCGCAACTGGCTGGCTGGTAACCACCCTGGGAAGAACTTCGATCTACCGAGCCTGAGGATATCCCACCTTATGCTTGTCGGTTTGCGTTCCCAACTCAAGAAAACTACGTCAACCCCATCAGTCATCGGTTCTTTAGAACCAATGTAGCCGTGCTGTGAAAGTTCACAGCACGGCTCAACACATACTAAACAAACCTGGGCTTTACATCAATTTCATTTTTAAATTTTAATTTCATCACAATCTCGTTGGCTATTAATTGGCAGGATTATCTAGATCAACAATCCAGATTGCAAACAAAGCTGACAAAAAAATGTTGGTTCAGTGTAAAATTAGATTCTCAATATATTTGATTTAACCAACTTATTTTGTGACAAATTGACAATCAACTTGGTTATCGTTTAATTATGGCGTCATACTGTTGATTTTCTACTGTTGATTGCTGTTTTTAAGGCGACATTACCTGCCCGCGACCTTGAGCGCGCGTTTAACTCATCGCCTAAACAAATAAGGTTGAAAATGGCGATGCGTTTGATTCTCGTGACTGCCAAAATGAACGATAGTTCGCAGATTTAATTTATTAAAAAAAAAATACGCTGTAATGTTAAAATATTTTTACATATGTCTTTAGTTGGTTAAATTTCCTTTCTGATAGTAAAAAAAAATATAACAGTTGTCACTCAAAATATTGAGCATTTCGAGACGAAAAAGTTTTTTCGTGTGATTTTTTTGTGATTTTGTGATTTTTTTATTCGAGGTTCTTGATTACTTTTAGAAAATATTTTTGCATAAGTCTTTTACCTATACATTTGACTATACACTGTATTTTTTTTGGAATTGTAATAAGTAGCAATACGGCTAACTCTGCGACGAAAAACAGGTCGTTTTTACGGTGCCCCTTTAACTGCGCCTTAAAAAAAATGCGACTGCGTCGTTGGTCTAGTAGTCGCAAGCACGACTGGTGTGCCTGAGGTTACGGGTTGTATTCCTAACTCAGGCAAAGGGTTATTAGTTTTTACGATCAGGATTTTCTCAGTAACAGCTACGGAGTCTAGATTTGTGCCAGATTGGTGGAAATTGGCTCGCCTCCTATTACATAGGCCTTAAACATAACTGGCTTAATAAATGTGGGTGAGTATGTGGGATTGTGTGAATGTGGGTGTGAGGTGTGTGTGGGTGTGTGGTGTGTGTGGGTGTGTCGTGTGTGTGGGTTAGACCATTTCAAGTACTTTTTAAATGTGCCTGGAATGGTCTAATCCTGACCAGAAAAGAAAGAAAGCGAAGCTACAATCACAGTGTGCCATTAGGTACATCTCTACTTAATCCATCGGGGTTTACGGGCGTGATGTTATGTAGCAGTATTGAGTAACCACTACTAACTAACCTTTGATGAGCCTAACACATTGTATAGATAATATTCTCTTCACCTAAATAAAATCTTCTCTGCATCTCATCGATCGATAGCAATAATAATACCTTCCTCATAAAATGTACGTAGAAATTGTATGTTCCTAAACTGGTATAGACAAGAGAGTAGGCACATAGAGGTAATACAGTAGAACATGATCGATGTAGTTTGTTATGGGTTCCATGCACAAGGCAAAGGAAACATGCAACTTAACTCCATTAGTGATAGTACGGGAGCTTGTGTGGTGCATTTTTTTTTTACTTTAAACATAGATCACTAATACAAACCAAATTAATATTTTTTTATTAGTGATCGATGACTCTAAAGATGTTTTCGAATGCGAAAATAGCGTTCGTTATAATATGTTAAGACCCCAATTCATTTGGGGTCGGCGCAGCATGTCTTAAACTCAATAAATAATAATAAAAAGTTTCTAAAAGCTCTTGCAAATTATTATTATTTTTAAATGAAAATTTTAAAAGCTTTTATAAGATTGAAAAAAATCTGTAAGTAAATGTTCCGTATTTAAGAAGTTAGTAATGTCATTTATGTATGTTGCAAAGTTGAAAGAAACCCAGGTCCAATCCCAAAAGCACTATCAATTTTATGAAGAAAAACAAATTAAAGTAAACACGAGATTTAGTTTGCTACAATTAAAATAATATATTATTAACTTGATAGCTTAAAACTTTTGAGAAGTTTAAAACTTAAGTCTTATAAACGGCCTCAACATAATCACAAACAGGTTTTTAGCTAATATAGCAAAGTCAACGTTTAATTGATCTCAACTCTAAATTAATGAAATTGAAAAATCCAGACTTTAGACGAACAATAATTTATTTAGCAATTAGTCAATTTTAATCAAAAAGCCTCTAATATAAAACTTCAAAGATCTTTGTTGGGTTATAACAAATTGATCGTCTACTTTTAAATTGAATTGGAGCTAACTTATTAATTCAAAGATATTAATTTTAACAGTTTATATTTCACAACTTTACAAGTCAGGTGACCTTCTGGCGCAATTAAGGTACACGTGTCCACGTGTCAGTTAAAAAAAGAAAAATAAATGGAATGTTAAGAGTAACGTTTAAAAAAACCTAATTGCAGGACTGACTAAACTAGTTATTTTGATGAAACTAAATTGACCCATTAAAAGTTTTGAAATGCCCTAAATAAACGGTGTAACAAAAACAAAAAGCCATAATGTTTGTCCTCCCGGTCTAACATCATATTCGCATGCAGCGCGGTGTTTAATTTCAAGGGAATGAAATAAAACCGTACACTATCCTCATTAAATTACAATTTAGTAGAAAAGCCTTGTAATTAAACTATCGTTTGAATTTGAATGATCATTTTCCTTTCATTTTATTAGCTACTCATATTTTCTTTAATTAGTCTTGCATTTATTTACGAACAACTATTTAGTTTTTTTTTCTAATTAAAAAAGAAAATGATTTACTTATAAATAAAGAAAGAAAACATATTTAGTTAGCACATGCTACAAGTCCATAATGTGTAGGTATGTATTTTCGTTATTGTAACTTATAATCAGAATCTAAATATACTCCAACATAATAAAACAATGAGTTTTCAAATTTCATTATAATCCTATGACATCATCGAATCAAAAGCTCCTAAAATAGTAAATATATATTATTTTAATGATGAAACTCAGTTTGCCATACCAAAAACTATACCTTTCCTACACTCACTACTTTTACTTTACTTTTCATTTTCACGTCGCCTCCAGCAAGAACATGACAGTTTTCAACTAGGTTATTCATAAATCACAAAAAGCAAAAACCGGATCTTGGCTCCCGGTCTACATTGCGCTCACTTGACCGGAACAGAACAATATAAAGTGGCTTACTATCTCATTACATTTCCCTCTAATGGAAAACATTTATTGACTACAAACTGAGTCAAAGGAGGATTGCTTTAAAGGGAGTTTTCATTAAAGTTTTTTTATAGTGAATTGCGAACTAAAGTTCTGAGACGAATGATTCCAAAAAGTATAGCATCGATTATTAAAATTTGTTATCGATCTAGCAGACTTCGTAACTGCAGGGACTCAGGCCTCCTCTCTTGGTGCGGGACTCCACCACGCGGGCCTAGTACGGGTCTGTAGATATCACATAAAATTATCTTTGAATTTTTTGGTTCTAATACATGCCGTTTCCACACGATTTTATCGTTCACCGTTTTGAGAGCAGCTTCATAACTGTACGCCTGTATAAAGCAGAAGTTTACTTAAGTACTACTGGCAATAGGTACTGCTGGCAATACCGCTGGCAATACTGCTGGCAATACTGCTGGCAATACTGCTGGCAATACTGCTGGCAATACTGCTGGCAATACTGCTGGCAATACTGCTGGCAATACTGCTGGCAATACTGCTGGCAATACTGCTGGCAATACTGCTGGCAATACTGCTGGCAATACTGCTGGCAATACTGCTGGCAATACTGCTGGCAATACTGCTGGCAATACTGCTGGCAATACTGCTGGCAATACTGCTGGCATTACTGCTGGCAATACTGCTGGCAATACTGCTGGCAATACTGCTGGCAATACTGCTGGCAATACTGCTGGCAATACTGCTGGCAATACTGCTGGCAATACTGCTGGCAATACTGCTGGCAATACTGCTGGCAATACTGCTGGCAATACTGCTGGCAATACTGCTAGCAATACTGCTGGAAATAATACTGCTGGTAATACTGCTAATGCGGCTGGTACCCACATTTAGCCAGATATTATTGATTGATATTATTATTCTGTTTTTTTTTTTAATTCTATTAAATGGGAGTTCAAACCTATTTTTATCAACCAGATACATGGGCTACAATAATAATGTAATTTTAAAAATAATATCGGTTTTGTCAATTGAGTTGACTCTTGAAAATTCTCATAGGCTCGGGTTCTGAACAATGGATCTGGGCACACCACATCTACCGCATGTCTACTACTACTAACTTACTAACTAGAGAACTATAATAAAGCCATTAAATTAATGAGTAAATTATCCATTCAGTATCAAAATAAATCTACCAACATTTTACTGAAAGCTCATTTGCAAACACATTTAAATGGCCAACGAAATGAACATTAAAAATAAAGAACCGCCCGTCTAAAAGTTAGGCTACCTTTAAATACTAAACGAAACTGGGTCATTTTGAATACACTGTAAATGAACTACGTGTTTGTAAATGTAAAAACGTCGACGTTACACTGACTGTACAGTGAGGTGCACAAAAAGTGTACATGAATTAAAACAATTATGGAAACTTCTACTTTATATCGTTTGTGAGTACTGTAGTGCTTTTGGAAATACAGTACTATTTTCAGATTTTTTCAGAAACACGCCATTTTATGCTTTTATTTTATCAGAGATGAATAGTGTAATCACAGTTTGTATTCAAGCGTATTAAGACAATTGATATTAACTGTAAGCAAACTCTACTAACGCTAACCTTGTCTTTGGGACTATTTTGTGTTTTAATCGTAAAAGTAATAAGGCTGAAATCTCCCAAAGTAAATTGTTGAGAACGTTTTATTGTCAGTACCTACTACTCGTATGGGCACTATCAGACGAAAAGTTTACTTTCAAATAAACACTTAAGGATCAGAATTTTTAAAATAATTATGTTCAACACGTAATAAAATAAATTTGAAGCTTAAATCTATCTGCATAAGACATTAGGTACTGGTAAGACACATGAAGCGCCTAGCAAGTAATAATGCCAGCTACCTTTCAACGTCTTACAAGGCAATGTATCACGAAGCAAATTCACGTGAAGCACGAAACATGGCTACACACTGTAGGTTAATCCAGTCGAGTTCAAGCAAGTCTGTCTTAAACATGACGTGCTGAAAGCTGCATGACAAGTGAGGATATGCGTAGCCAGCCATTATAGGTTATATTAGGGAGCGCATAGAGTTGAGATTAGTTGTGCATTTAAGGGGTACTTTATAGTGATTGTAGGTGACATGACTAACTGAATAACTATGAGATTATTAGAAGAGAGATTAGATGAGAGTATTTGAATGAACGTAAAAAAAAATCTAAAATCAAAACCAAGGTTCCTTTCAAAGTGGTCGGGGCTGCGGGTGGTTCGAAAGACATACCGCGGCCTCGGGTGCAAACGGCTAAGAAGTCTGACACTCCCTTTCGCTCTGCCCAAGAGCGGAAGGGGTTATTTGATGATTCCCCATCCCACCAAAAAAAAAAGTCTGATGCTCCTTTGCGCTCCGCTCAGAGCGGAAACAGTCATAATTTGATGATTTCCCGGCGTCCAAAAAAAAAGATTCCTTCCGACGTGCGTGTATAAACGTGGATAAAGCAATAGCAGTATGTCCATCCGACAGGGTCCGACAGGGTCCACGTGATCTAATTTTAAGTTTTATCACATAAGTACTACATGTGGAATGCAATAAAATATTAAGCACTTTTTTTTTTTTGTTTTTTTTTTTTTATAAAAAACGTTGCCCCACACTAGGAATTTCTCCTGTATCGTGGGTGCGTTCACAAGCATAGAAAGTCACATACACAAATACCCAGACCCGAAACAACTATCTGCAGGCCATACAAATATTTAGTAAGGTTAGGTTAGGTTTTTATTGAGTAAGGTTTTCTACCTTGTCCCATGGGAACAAGGGTGAATATACAATGTAGATGTATTTTTAGACATTCATCATATCAGCCCGGAATCACCCACTGCTGGGTATAGGCCTCCCCTTTCTTCCGCCACGTGTCCCGATCCTGTGCGTCTCTCATTCATGAGTTTCCCGCGACTTTGAAGATGTCGTGAACCCAACGAGCTTTAGGACGGCCCTGGTTCCTTGGCTATCAAACAAACATACTAAAAGTATACCAAAAGTTAGAGCACATTTCTCTGCATAGTTATGAATTCGTCGAGTACTCAAAATGGTCGCAGAATTGCCACGTCAAACGGCAAATACTGGCAATGCTCATAAATACGATGACCAAAGTAAAAGCTAGCCGACGGGAATACTCGGTTTTCCTCGGAATTTTTCGGGTTCCGAGGCCCGAAGTAAGACTGCTCATTTTGTAGGTAGGTCAGTGACCCTATTGCTTAAATCTTATGAACGAGTATGATGACTTAATGGTTGCGGATAATATTTTACTTATAGAATACTGGCTGATGCCCGCGGCTTCGCCCGCGTGGATGTACATGCAACAAAAACCGGCTATAATGTTCCCACTGCTTGGAGACAAGCCTCCTCGCTGTGAAAAGGAATAAACCCTTAGCCACCACGTGGACCCAATGCAGGTTTGTAGTACCCACAATAAAATGTATACATTCACTATGGCCCTGCACACAACGCTAACACTAAATAAACTAAAGAGCAATACCCGTATCCACATAAATAAATATTGACAAAAGGGAAAACTTTTAAAATCTTAGTGCTTTATATAAAAGTAGTGTATTTAAAGGACTCGGACAAAGAAGTGGGCAGCATCGCAAGCTCCACACATTATTACTTTAGTGTACTGGTCAGCGTAATAACGTGGTAAGTGGCATTTACATTTAGGTGTCAGAATTTTATATATACTAAGTTTTAATTGAGTTTTTAAATGTACCTATTTAAAGTTTTATCGGATCGCCTTTTTATAATGTGTTTGGGCTAACATAGTAGCTGCGTAACGTAAATACTTAGACATAGCGCTCATTAAGTACTTACTTAGGTCATACTTGTTCTGTATAGTGTTTTTTAATATTAGTGAAGTGTTTTGCTGGTTAGCTAACAATTTCTCTGAACAATAAAGTTAATAATTAAGTAATAAATAGTTTATGTGTTTGTATCAATAGTAAAACTGTTTTTCTCCCATAATAAAGGAAATGAAACCGGGTTTTACATACCCTAGTGATGGTCAAAATTCGTTTTATAGGGCTTGCGTGACAGGCTCGCTAAAACCGGCCCTTTTTACCCGACTACGGCGAAGCCAAAAGGAAGGGTAATGATTTTGGCAGTCTATGTATGTGTGTAGGTATGTATGTATGTTCCACCGTAGCGCCTAAAATACTGAACGGATTTTAATAAATGAGGTGTCAATAGATTTGTAAGAATAGCCCGGGTGACATAGGCTACATACATTTTATAAATTCTTTTTATGACGGAATTTAAATGTCAAAAACTTACCTCAAAAATATTAAATTTAGATAATCATATAACATGTTTGGTATCAAATGAAAGGTCTTGGAGAGCAAAAACCAATATTTTATTCGTAGTCGGGTTTTAGATTTATTTTTTAAACTTGTTATCTATAATTACGTGCGCCAATGAAAACATAACGTCGCCAACACGAAATGAAAACTTTAACGTCCAAAATTTTCTAAATAATTATTATATGTCAATTTACTTCATCATTTCACTCTACTCATGATCATAATTAAGCTGGGAAAATATCACACTTATAAGACTCGTTTTTGATATTCTGAGCATAACTCGGGACATTAAAGTATGTTTTATAGCTAGAAAAATTATGACGATGAAAATATAAAAAATAGTAACGAACGACCTTCATGTAGGTAGTTTACGGAAAACGGTACCGAGAATAATAAAAAAGACTGGTAATTACATTCTGCGTATAAACATGAAAAATAAAGTGCTGTGCACGTGCTCTGGCGATGCAATTTCGACATGTATTTTCTAGGTAATTATTTTATCGAAAAATAATCAAAATCAAGCATGTGCCCGTCTAAATTACTCGTATTACATCAATCGATAAATAGTTGTTTAATATAATATATCGGTTATATACACTGAATTTACGCTATTATGATCATCATCATTCTCCTGCCCTCAACCCAATTTATTTGGAGTCGGCGCAGCATGTCTTCTTCTTTCATACTTCTCTGTTTCTCGTCATCTCATAAGAGACCTCCTTTCTCCTTGAATGTATGCTTTATTAATCATATTTTTTATAATATTCATAATAATAATTATTTTACGAACAAGTAAAAAAAATCGTCGCAAAAATGTGCAGTTATTTACCAGTTACCCAGTTCTGCATGTGAAGTGTGTCGGTGTGTTCAGTCGCCGGATATTGCAGCTTGTCGGTCCAACTTGTTAGCGCGGACACTTCACTACGACCGAAGATATTTTGGACTTGATTGAGTAGCTTTTATAATAGCTTGGATTTTTATTTTATGTTATTTTGATAGAGAAATGGCAGTATTTGTTGAGAATTTTATAGTAAGAGTTACGTAATCTTATCTTAGTTAAGTATCTTTTAGCTTTTGCAAAACATTTTTATTTTTCTAGCTTGGGCATCGGGTTTACCCGTGTTTAGGTCTTAAATTTACTTAGGAATATACTAATAAGGTACGGTCAACCAAGCTTGAAATTATGCTTTACTGGTGTAGTACTGTATGCACACATCGGATTTACCTATAACATTTTAATGGATTACATTTTTAAATCTGGCAGTATCAACTCTCTAGTGAAATAAAACCAAACAACAAAATGTCAAACCGATAGGAAAATCCAACACGAAAAAAGCACAGTTTCAAAATAAATTCGTACAATCAAACTACAATGCCTACTAGATTAATCGTCACACAAAACTAAACTCTAAATCGATGCTATTTAAAAAGCAAATGCGATGTGATTCAAAAAGAAAACTAATTCGAACAAGTTTAAAGTACCATTAACATATTTTCCGTTGAAACTGTTCCATGGAACTTAGTTTTAACACAATCTGTTTCTTCTTCCCTCCGTTAAACCGACAAGTTTCTGGTTCATTCATTGTGAACGACTGAACGAGGTGAATGACACTTTTGAAATGGTTCCTTGTTTGTTAGAACGGTTTCTTGGTGAATTTCTTCTTTGGAAGTTTTTTACTTTCTAACATGATCGCTTGCAACATATAATATTAACCAAGTAGTAGTAGTTTTGGATGTGAGACGCATGGGACCTGTCAATGTGGTGACACTTGGGGGCGGCCTATGTCTAACACTAAACGTCTTTCGAGTGAAATGATGATGAATCAAGCAGTCAGGAGCAGTCAGTGGGGCTGTCTTACTCTATGCTACATTTCGTATGCTTTGCCATTTCTAAAGACATGGAACACTCACATACACATCAAACCAAACCCGATACAACTACCCGTAGGCCATACCAAAAATCCAACACGAAGCGAAGCAGTCTATCGCTCAGCTGCTGAGACAACCATGCCGTCAACCTCTTTAGCGAAAACAATGATAATAATAAAAAATAGGATTCACGTAAGCTCAATGGTAAGTTATTAGAAGATGAATAAGAAATTATGATAGGGACACACCATTTTGCCATGATAAGTCGTCTTCAAACCAAAATGGTCACCATGTTTATTACCTTGGGGGTACCGTTTTGTTCCTACACTGGCCGTCTTCCTGTTTTCCAAACAAAACAGTGAACACCATGAACGCCGCATAGCGCAGATTTTCGCAACCAATCGCATTGACTAGGATTCGGGCTTAAAGAACTCTTGAATATTCCAACACTCTATTCAAACTAGCATTACACTTCCTTCCGATCATGAATCTTAAAACGAAATACCCTGTCTATACTCCCCTCCAACTCTTTAAACTCCCTCTATACTTCCAGAGAAAGATTCCACAACCTCAAAAGTAATGTTCGCCTAAAAGCCCCGCTACCAGTCTGAAGCAAAGATTTATGTGGCGCGTTGAAACAAAGTCGGTGGCCGTGACGGACTACCCGTGAAACGGAACGAACTAGTGCTCGTTAAAAGTTGGAATAAAATAGTGGCTGGAAACGCTGGTTTTTGAAGATTTTCGGTTTGTCTTTGTTCGGTTTTGGTTGGTTTCTTTGAGAGTTTTGTAAGGTCTTTGGGAGTATTTTATGCTGTTTTAGTATGCCGATAAGATAATAATGTAATATATAAAGGACAGTAGGTTTATCTGGGACATAGCACAGTAAAATTGCTCACTATGACGTACGGTGCTGAAGCGTGGACGCTTACACAGGAGGCTGTGTATAGACTCAAAGTGGTACAGACAGCCATAGAGCGTTCCATTCTCGGCATAAGACCACAAGACTGAGTTCCATATGTCGAAATTTGGAGACTAAGGTTTTCAATATTGGAAATCAAGATACGGAACTCAAATGGAGTTAGACAGGACACCTAGCAAGTTGCAGTGATGGCAGGTGGAGTAAAACTGTGATCGAGTGGCGTAAATGAACAGAAAAGAGAAGTGTTGGTCATCTAGCGATGAGGTGGTCAGACGAATTTGTTGCCATCGCGGAAATATCCTGGCTGGATGAGGCACAAGAACATGAAACTTGGCACAAGTCGTGCTGAGAATGATTTTAGTGAAATTACTACTCTCTGTCACAGTCAGGTTGCTATAAACTTTGCAAAGATACTTCAAGTTCGTGGTTAGTTTGAAACTCCAAGCTGTTGCTGCGTGAAAGCTCATCATTGCAATAAGTCAAAGTTACTCATACTATATCGTATCCGCGAAGATGGTTTATTTTTGCGATAATAAGCACACACACCGAGTTTCGAGGAAAGCACGTTAAGCTGTTGGTCCCGGCTGCCATATATATAGATCTTTGGCAGTCATTACAGGTAGTCAGTGACCTGAAATTCTGACATCCAGTCTTACCAAAGGATATTGTATTACCTAGTATTAACCGGGTTGTGGAGGTCAGATAGGCAGTTGCTCCATGTAAAATACTGGTACTCAGCTGCATCCGGTTAGACTGGAAGCCGACCATAATATAGTTGGGAAAAGGCTAAGCAGATGATGATAAGCACACACACGCATTAGGACAGTCGGGGAAAGTGTTAGGTATTGGATTTACATCAGATATTTCTCTGTAGCAGCCACGGAGTCTGGATTTGTGCCCGCTTGATGGCCACACTAGCAATATAACCTTTCGAAGATTACAGGCTCGATGAGTAGTATTTTTTTACAATCAAATTGTTCAAATTATTTGGATGCAGTAGGTCACGATAATTACTGAAATAAGTTTACCAGAAGAACACTCACTCGTAAATACATAAGTTACGCAAAGGGACTGAAGGTGTCCGGGTCCTGATAAGTTAATATGTCGCTCGGTACCTACAAGCCGTTCGCATTGCACCAAAAGTTCTCAAAATCCTACACCACACACTGGCGTTCTACACGACCTAGTAACATACACAAATGAGCTAGGTACATACATTTTGAAGTCACAAACAAACTTTCTTCTAATACTAATAAAGCTTAGAACAGAAACGTGCACCTTGTATCAACAGCCTGCAGCTTTCATTAAAGCAACTACATTTTGTTGTTCTAAATCCAACTAATACAACAGATGAGTCAACTTCTAGTATCATAGACTAAGTTATATAAACTGTATATGCAATTTAGTTTCCAAATGTGTTGACAAATAAGTGCTTTATGAGAATGCAAAACAAAACATCACGCATGTAATCCCTGAAGGGTAAGACAGAGGTATACCTTGTAGCATACCACGTTTCATCATTTCAGCCAAAAGACGTCCAGTGCTGGACATAGGCCTCCCCCGGTGTCGCCTCATTGACCGGTCCCGTGCGTCTCTCATCTAGCGGGTTCCTGCAACCTTGACCAGGTCATCGGTCCACCTAGTGGGAGGCCTTCCAGCGCAACGTCTTCCGGTTCGCGGTCGCCATTCCAGAACTTTTCGGCCCCATCGGCCATCCGTTCTGCGAGCAATGTGCCCTGCCCCACCCACGTGTGACACCCACGTTTAAGTCCCATGTAAAAGGGGGCGAGCCCATTCCAAATTATTGGGCCCATCAATCTGGCACAAATCCAGACTCCGTGGTTGCTACTGAGAAATTCCAGACAGAAAAATCTAAGAACACTTTGCCCGACCCGGGAATCGAACCCAGGACCTCAAACTCAGCAGTCGTGCTTGCAGCCACTAGACCAGCGAAGTGTTTTTGCAGATAAAACTTTAAAGTCCACTCATAATGTTCTGTTTATGCTAGAGCTTCTTAATTTTCAAGAGCGTGACTCATTCTAAAATCAATTTAATCAACACTCATATAACGTAGATATTAGTTTAAGTAAAAACAACATCTATTGGAAGCTGAATGAAAGAGGTCAATATGATACTAAGCTGCGATTATACAATACTTCTCGCGAGAGAGTAGTCCGTGATGAGAAAGAAAAGTAGGGTTATAAGACTTTATCTTCATAACCCTGCTTAAAGTATCTAGCCAAAGAAAGTTATACGTTGCTCAGAAGGAATTTATTTATTCAAGAAGCATGGAAACTTGCGCGTACAATGTCTGGTTAGAGGCATAGTAATTAATAGCTATGCGTAGTAACTAACTATAACATTTAGCATCCTAAGAAATGATGGACGTAGTGTGTGAAATATGTGTTTTAGAATTATGTCTAAAATGTTAGTGAGTACTGAAATCAGAATTTACATTAAAGAATAAGATAGGTTTTGACAATTTATAGCCACTTATGAATATAATACAGCACATTCAAGACGAAAACCATATCGTAATTGGATATTGTGGTATGAAGAAATTAGAAAAACGTAGGGACGAAAATGTTGAGTATGAATGATAAGAGTAGAGGACGAGCAAAGAAACGATGGCTGGACTGTGTGAAGGATGATATAGCAAGAAGGAGGTGCCTACTAAGATGACAAGTAAAAGTGAAGTATGGGAGAAGAAGACATGTTGCGCTGATCTTAAATAAAATGGCATAAGGGCAGAAGAAAAATGTCATGCAAGATTAAAACCGCAATCTTTATTATAATAATGCTTAAAACGAGGCGGACATAGGTTAAAACAATTACCGAGTGTAACTGCCTTGACAGCTAAAATTAAATCGGTTCAACAAACAAGTTCCTTAACTATGTATATTGACGCAAAGATTTCTGTCGTCGCCTTTCAGACAAGTAAATAAAATACTCAAGCACGTCTCAACAGAACATTACATACATATTTTCGTACCATAAGGGAAAAAACACGCAAAGAGATTCATGCAAATATTCACCCACATACCTGAAAAATATTCACGTATGAACAAAGGAAAAACGTGGCATACAAAGGTTGATAGCTACCCCTAATAGACAGGATGTCATCAAAGGAACCAAACATCAGCTAAACGAGGTAAAACATTCGAAAAATAGCTCCGCCAAAGATGATAAGTTGCCACATAAAATTGCACGGGGAGGTACTACTGGTTTGGGTACTCACTTTGTTCTCGACATTATGATAAGTGATAAACTATGAACTTATCTTTATCTTGCTCATGCTCGCTGCTTAACCCGCGTGGAGTTCGGTAATTGTCCCATGTGATCAAATTTCCGAGATAAAAATATCATAATATTTATGTTAATCAAGATTGCAAACTATCTGTGTGCCTTTCATCTTAATCCGGTCAGTAGTTTTTGCGTGAAAGAATAACAAAGATCCACACATCCTCGCAAAATTTTGCATTTTTAATACTAGAAGGATGTTCTCATATTTCATTAGAGGTATTCGTGTTAAATAATAACAGCTAGTTGGATTAATCTTCAGGATCACAAACTATGGGGCACTTGATATGGTGTCCAGCCTGTCCTTTTACTTGTACAGTCGAACAAGCTAATAAGTATACAGGTCTTTATAATTCTATAGTATAGTCGACCAATAAATTGGTTTACCACTCTAAGGTTGAATATCATTTGCACGTACAAAACATCAAGTGCTATTTTCGCTTGACAGATTAATAACTGCTACGTCAGAATCTGTCATTTGTCATTCCTTAGCGAATAATTATGTTACTGGGAAATGTCATCAAAAGTGGTAAACCAATTTCTTGGTCGACTATACACTGAAAATATTGATTGCAATTTTGTTTTATAAAGCGTTTCGCATTAAGCGACTGATGTCAAACGCTGTATCATTTCACGTCGGTCTCTAAATATATCTGTATAATCTTAAAAGTAAATGCAAGTTAACTGGCTGTATACTTATTACCTTGTTCGACTGAACATCACAGGAGCTGATGGAGGCTACTGAAAGTGCGAAACTCGTCGCCAAATTTTGGGCCGACACAATTTAAATTTGTCGAAGAGGAGACCACGCTTGCTCAACTTGATCTGTGGATGGGTGACAATGACAACCCATTATATGTCGATTTTCCTCCGTACCTCGGAAAGTACGTTTAGCCATTAATTCCGGGTGTCAATTGTAGGTTTAGAAAGTCGTAAAATACCTATTACGAATGTCAAAGATCTGGAATCAAAGGAGTGGAATTCCCTGCCTGCGTCGGTTTTTCCGAGTTCATAAAACCCTAATCTATTTAAGTCGCGAGTAAATAGGCTTCTTCTGGGTAAGCTCGTTCCATCGTCGACATCATCTCTGCCCTTAGGGCAAGATTGAAGTCAAGAGCAAGCCCATTTAAAATTAAAAAAAAAAGTCTGACAACCAGTCTTACCAAGGGTTATCATTTATTTTATCCAGAACTAGTTGAGTTGTGGAGGCCAGATCGGCACTCGCTCCATGTTATACTGTACTGTTCTAGTAATATAATTTTTAAATTGAGGTTACCCACATTTACCTCTCGTGTCCAGCCCTGGTGCAAGCCATAGTCCGGGGCGAGAGGGAATGGGACGACGTCGCGTCGGCTCCTTCTGTGAAGCAGTGTTACCCACATTTTTGAAGTATACTACGTCATAGCGTGCCTTCTGACTCATGTTAATAGTAGTTTCAAACTTTATCTATACGGTATAACGGTATTTTAAACTTCAAAGTTCAGTGTTACGACTGTAATAAAACAACTTGTCAACACACAATTTATTTATTTATTTAGCACTTGGAGGACTTACAGCTAATAAAAACAAACAAAAAGAAGAAACCATAGTCACCAGAAAGCCAATTACAAGTCCTCACGTATAGCAATATAATACAATGATTTATGGTATGAGCACAAAACAAAAAAACGCCTTATGTAAAACAATTGCCGTTCCTACACGATAAATGTTTGTTGTACAAAAAAAAGAAAAGAAACATTTTTTAACAATATTTTTATAATATAGAGACATCATAATAACATGCGGGGGTTAATTTTAACAAAACAAATATCAAAGTAAGGTAATCTATATTCCCGCCGCCTCCGACCTCTCGCGTCCGGCCCTGGTGCAAGCCATGGTCCGGGGCGAGGAGGAATGGGACGCCGTCGCCTCCTTCTGCGAAGCAGTGATGCTAGCGAAGGAGGTGGCGGAACGAGAGAGGGAGCGAACCTCTCAATGTCCCAGCCGCCGCGGAAGGCGCGGAAGGAGCTCCGGGCGTCGGGGGCCACGTGATGGCTTCCGGACACCGTAGACGCGGGCCTGTGGACGGTGAGTAATAGGCTAGCTCGCCGTCCGGCCGTCGTCATGACGGCAACAGACCGTGTCGGCGGCGCGTTCGTGTTCCACGCGCGCCTCAAAGAGATGTCAGCAAGGAGGGGCCCGCAAGGGCCGACGCCCGTCGGGGCCGCGGATTTTTGTACCAGATGACGTGGCCTCGGCGCAAGGGCAAAGAAGGAACATGGGTTCCGTTTTTAGTCAGTAAAAGTCTGACACTCCCCTTCGCTCTGCCTGAGAGCGGGGGGGGGGGGGTCATTCGATGATTTTCCACCCATCAAAAAAAAAAGAAGGTAATCCATATTATATGAATAAGTACTTTATTTTTAATATTCTGTGTTTTATACATTTTTTTTACTAACATTCTAGTTACTTTATCATCTGCGAGGATTCAATTAGTGGTAATAATGTCCTACCCACATTCAAACAATATGTTTTGTGAATGTATAAAATTCAATGCCTGTGGGCTTTTGAAATGAAAGTGAAAAATTAACCAACATTAAAACGTAATTTGTTAGGCGTTGAAAAAAGAAGAATTACAAATATAGACCGTATATATGAAACACTAACCACGTTCATAAATCAAACAGTTCAAAACAATACTGGATTAACTACAAGTCTTTTGCAAAAAGAGAAATACAAGAGTGAAACTACACCGAATGTTCCTAATAGAGTACTAAAGCGAATCATTTTCAGGCAACGTCAAAATCCACGCTACGCGGATTTGGTCCTTATGAATTAAGCATCATTCTCTTTTAAAGAACCACTGGAACAATAAGCACCGACAGACGGGAGCGAAAACAAAATGACACACCGCTTCCATAGTACCAACCGCGTTACGCGAAAATGGTCCTTATGAATCAAGCAAGATCCGCGTCCATACATCAAGCGGTTGAAAGCACCACTTAATCCACTTCACGGGTAAGTGTATGTGTGAGATATGACGTCATTCGTCACACAACTCTGCCACATGTGATACTGGCTGTGACGATTCACGTGTTCCGTGTAATTTGCCGTGAGAGCCATATTTCGTGGCCTACAGAGGTATTGTACGAAATAATGTTGGTAAGACATGAAAAAGAACAATAAAATATGAACTCGTTGGTATGGAGGTAATTGTTCTCTATTCTTTGGTGAAGGCCGTACATTTTGTTCATTGAACTCCATTGAATTGAATAAAACGACAAAAATATAACAATGATGTCTAAAATAATTCGTGGACGCTGAAAAGTTCACATGACCGCAGTGTATACAAATAAAATTTAAAGTCCCGACTGACTGACTAATATACCAACACAGTGTCCAAACCGCTGGTCCTAGAGGCGTAAAATTTGAAGGGCATATTATTTGTGAAGAATAAAATATATCCACTATAAGAAAGGGTTGCAAAATACTACCCTATTTTTACAGCGATGGGTCGTATAGTAATAATAATAATATTTTATTAACAGAAAAGTGGGTACAATTGATCTATCCTATTTAAAAACAGTATACAAAATTATGTTATTCTTTTTAAAAGATAGAGTAAACGGCGATGTCTGTGCTAGTATTAACTGTGTGACAGACATCGGCGCATTCCTCTTACAGATTTAAACATCTAAAATTTAACACAATTATCCACAATATAGTGATACTTATAGTGTAACAAACAGATATGTTTTTGGTGCAAAACATTTTTAATTAAAATTAGCGGAATATAAATTTAAAAAAATTAAATTAGATTAAAATTAAATTTTATTTGAATTTAACATTACTAAAATTGGTATTACAATATTATTGAATTGATTTATTTATTGAATTGATAAAAATAATTTTAAGATTAAAGAGGCATGTGTTAGAGAGTGTATGTAAATCTATATGTATATGTATTAATATCCACCAATTATTAAACTTGTCAGGATGATTACTAGTTATTTACTGTGTTCGAAAGTACTTCTAAAGAAATGTGTGTTGGGAACAGGGGTTTTATGAAGTAAAAGCACAAAAGACAAGACTATTCATTTTATTTCTTTTGGTCTTGTCAACTACATCAAACTCGATTCCATTCGCTAGGTTCCTAGTCTTCGTGGAGAAGAATGGACAAGAAACTCCACGGGAACATATTTTAAAGTAATAAGCAAAGACAACCTGACATTGTCTTGGACTGTCTCAAATTACAGCAATTTATCAGTTTACATAAACAACAATCAATATGAACCATATTACTAACACATAGTCATCAGTAATATTCATAGCATAATATCAATTAACTTACATGAACATTGTAGATCCTTTAGAGTAATACAAATAGGTTTCAGCTTTTACACATTTGGTATCTTCACAACTAGGCCACAATATGTAAACTTAATCCTTTCTATACACAATTTATATACTACTTTGGGTCTGTCTTTATCCTTCAACAGTTGCAGCGTAACTCAACCTGAATTAGCGGTACTTCTACTTTTATAACCGTCAAATATTAAAAAGTACATCAACGACTACCGCCATAATAAACCAATGGCAAATGGTTATTCATTATAGCTAAATATAGCATAAATAATAATTAACAAATCCTATGTAGTGAAACTATTTTAAAATGTCTTAAGTTAATTTAGCAATATAATATGTTTTTATTTGTAATCTTTATGACTATCAGATAAAATATGAATATCAACCGATAGTTCAGAGAATTGATTGAAACTATTTAATTTATTAAAATTGCAAGATAAAATGTAGGAAACATTTTAAGTATCTTTTAATAATAACTATATAATTTATTGGAAACTTATAATAAATAAACATTTAACTTGACTTAACTATTCCAAATACCACAATAGTATTTGTGGTTCGGAAACCAAGTCTTTTAAGCTACAATAAAAGCTACTTCTATAAAATACGTCGGGATATAATATATCATTTGAATAATGTAAATTAGGTTTATTTGAAATTAGAACCTTTGTTTTTAAGATATTTTCGGTGATTATTAAATCAACAATATACTTGACTCAACGTCGCCCTACGTCATTGTCACTTGACATCTGACAGCCCACGTTGCTACGTTATTTTGGTCTGAATCAAGGAAATCTCAATTTTATATACTTGAACAATTAAAAACAGTGCTCAAAATTACAAAAATAATTAAAGATATAACACGGCCATTCTGATATGTACTTCGTTCTCGAAGTACATTTTTTGATAAAACAATTCATCAATCACAGAACATAAAAAATAAAGAGTTATTTATCTTTATACATTTTTCAATAAGATATAACATGGTCATTTTGCTATGTACCTGGTCCTTGAAGTACATTTCTGGCAATCAAATTCTTTGGTTTTAAAATGGTACCTATATTATTGGCACAGCGACAGGCACAGCCTCAGGCACAGCCACAGGCACAGAGACAATCACAGCCACAGACACAGCCACAGGCACAGCCACATTTGATTATTTATAATTAATCAGTATTAAGAGATTTAAATAGCATCTTCAACAATAGTATTCTTATAGACCATTTCGCCTGGTCAAAATCGTAGCTTGTCCTTAGAAATTACAATAATTATTGTTTCATTTTGAATAACACATCAAAATTTTTGTCCACATAGAATTCTCAACAGCAATGTTTTCATCTAGGTATCTATTTATTCACCACACTAGAATAGCAATTTTTTTTTTTTTTTTTTGCCTTTCATCTATGACTTTATCGTGTACTGTTTCTTTGACTTCCATTTTGTAAAATGTACCCAGATCGTATTAGATAGTATACTCTAACCATTGAATCATACAAATCTCATTTACAACACCAAACAGTCACCGCTCGGTCAATCTGACAATATCATTGCGAATCTAGTTTACCATTTTGTACTATTCCATAATAAATACAGATTGTTTTTATTATTTTAACATACTTATTATCTAGAATCTTACAAAGCCAAACGTAAGTTTTAAGGTAGATTAACATCACGCCTTGTAATCTCCGAAGGGTTTAACTTACCTAATTAAGTTTAAACAAATAGGTAGGTAATCATTTAAATGAATAATTATAATATTAAATAATAAAAATACTCAATTGGTAATACAACTTAATTAGTATTTTGCCATTTACTGCCATATTTAATAAAAAAAATGAAACCCACTTTTGGTTTGTGTCAGTGTTTGCTTGGCTGGTTATTAGCTTCTAGACATTTGTGTTGATAATGTAATCGTTTATTCTCAAATTAGTTGTACGTTAATTTCTGCGTTTTCATAAACACGTTTTTTTTTTATTGTTTAATTTAAATTATCAGCAAGTGAATTATTGTTTATTCTTGATGAGGAAACCCCCTGAGCATTGAAGAATAATAAAGTTCTTAATACATTAGCTAATATAATAGTATTAGTTTTTTTTTTAAACATGTTTTCGTATGAATCAACAAGTCTTTTGTATTGATTAACTCAGTTAGACCGACTGACCCATGAATACGTTTCGAGAGAAAAAAAAATTCTACCCTCGTTATATGATTCAATCTTATCTATTTAGATCGTATTAGAATTTTATTGTAGTTTCAAACTTCATACTACGTAACGTTTATACATTATATTCACAATATTTATTTTGCGAGAACCAGAATTATCAAGGAAACAAATATTGACATTGTCATTAATACTATTTACAAGACGAGGTTAAAAAATAACGTCAGATATTTGAATATCTCCAATCCCATAATCTCATTAATTGAATAATTGAAGATGAGATACTTATTTATCTTTTATTGTATTATTGGATGTTTCGTGAAAACTAACAATCTGCATGAATTTGGGGGTACTAACCAAGCCAGGGTAATGCTTTGCATTACGAAAAATTTATAAATATTTTCATCACAAGTTTTGGATGTCTGGTAAGTACATTAAAAACTTTTAGAAAGAAGCTTAACTTTGAATCAACAATTTCCTAAATCATTCTAGTTTTATTTTTACAGTTTCTAGGATCTTTTATCACTGCGTTATTAGAGAATAAATAAATTAAAATAAAACAAAGCCTCTAAAGACCTTTACCGACATTAGCGAATTCGTACTGCTGCTTGATTTAAGCCATGGCCTGGCTGCCAAGTGGTTCCAGCAGCTTCTCAATCTCGCTGTCGGAGTACGTGCTGTCGACGTTCTCATCATAGCCAAGTCGAGGCGGTGAGCTATCGGCGTCACAGCTTTCATCATCACACCAGCAGCAGCTCCAGCATTGATCATGAAAATAAAACAGGAAGACCATTAGAAATTATATCAGAGAGCCAGAGACTGTCCCACTTCTGATGTTAGAAAGTGTATGTAATTCTATATGTATATGTATTAATATCCACCAATTATTAAACTTGTCAGGATGATTACTAGTTATTTACTGTGTTCGAAAGTACTTCTAAAGAAATGTGTGTTGGGAACAGGGGTTTTATGAAGTAAAAGCACAAAAGACAAGACTATTCATTTTATTTCTTTTGGTCTTGTCAACTACATCAAACTCGATTCCATTCGCTAGGTTCCTAGTCTTCGTGGAGAAGAATGGACAAGAAACTCCACGGGAACATATTTTAAAGTAATAAGCAAAGACAACCTGACATTGTCTTGGACTGTCTCAAATTACAGCAATTTATCAGTTTACATAAACAACAATCAATATGAACCATATTACTAACACATAGTCATCAGTAATATTCATAGCATAATATCAATTAACTTACATGAACATTGTAGATCCTTTAGAGTAATACAAATAGGTTTCAGCTTTTACACATTTGGTATCTTCACAACTAGGCCACAATATGTAAACTTAATCCTTTCTATACACAATTTATATACTACTTTGGGTCTGTCTTTATCCTTCAACAGTTGCAGCGTAACTCAACCTGAATTAGCGGTACTTCTACTTTTATAACCGTCAAATATTAAAAAGTACATCAACGACTACCGCCATAATAAACCAATGGCAAATGGTTATTCATTATAGCTAAATATAGCATAAATAATAATTAACAAATCCTATGTAGTGAAACTATTTTAAAATGTCTTAAGTTAATTTAGCAATATAATATGTTTTTATTTGTAATCTTTATGACTATCAGATAAAATATGAATATCAACCGATAGTTCAGAGAATTGATTGAAACTATTTAATTTATTAAAATTGCAAGATAAAATGTAGGAAACATTTTAAGTATCTTTTAATAATAACTATATAATTTATTGGAAACTTATAATAAATAAACATTTAACTTGACTTAACTATTCCAAATACCACAATAGTATTTGTGGTTCGGAAACCAAGTCTTTTAAGCTACAATAAAAGCTACTTCTATAAAATACGTCGGGATATAATATATCATTTGAATAATGTAAATTAGGTTTATTTGAAATTAGAACCTTTGTTTTTAAGATATTTTCGGTGATTATTAAATCAACAATATACTTGACTCAACGTCGCCCTACGTCATTGTCACTTGACATCTGACAGCCCACGTTGCTACGTTATTTTGGTCTGAATCAAGGAAATCTCAATTTTATATACTTGAACAATTAAAAACAGTGCTCAAAATTACAAAAATAATTAAAGATATAACACATGCATGGAAATACTTAATAATATGTGGAAGTGAAATTATGTGTAGGTGTATGAGTTGTGAAATGTGAAATTTAATTTAATTTAATGGCGCTTAGTAATTATATTTATATATTTCTAGCGAAAAGTCTTTCAGTCTCGTCGTATGTAAGACCCTGAAGATATTCACTTACAAATTTCTTGCATTTGTATTTTGGAAAAGAATATATTTTGCAGATTTTATTGAGGGCATTATAAAGACGACTACTCAAGTTCGGAAAGTGACGACTTGCAAGAGCAGTGTTTGCTCTAATAGAAGGGCAAACCATATCCTTACGTCGTTTATGCGTAAAAAGCTCAGGATCATAAGTTAATGAGGAATGTGCACGTAGAACTATATGGAGTGCACAAAGTTGCCTGACGGTAAGCACAGATATGTCTCTGTATAGTTGGATAGTGGGGTAACGATAGGGTTTGTAAAGCATTACCTTCAAAACCGCCCTCTGCGCCCTCTCAAGTCGAAGCAATAAAGTTTTATGTGTTCTGCCCCAAACCGGGATGCAATAGGCTAAAATTGACTGCACTAGAGCAAAGTAAATGATTTTTAGCAATGGGGCAGAAACTATGGCTCTAAGCTTTTTCATTGGAAACATAAGCTTACGTACACGAGATACCGCAACGTCTACGTGTTTGTTCCAGCTTAGAGTGCAGTCAATGTGCACTCCTAGATAGGTACTTAACGCAAGATGTTCTATGAATGGCAGGACAGTCGCAGGTATTAAGCGCCGGATGGGAGCATCTATGAGCCTTTATGGGCGGAATGTTAGGTTGCGTAGAAGAGTTCGCAGAGAAAGCAACATAATGTGTTTTAGCAACATTCAGTGTAAGCAGATTACAGGAGAGCCAAATAATACAATAGTAGTTTGACACCAGTCACAGTGAAGATCGGCAATGGTGTACTTATACAAAAAATACTATAGTCCTCTGTGAAAGGTAACAAGTACTTAAGCCTATCAGGTATAATTGTTGAAGTCTTCTAATGTTGTACTTCTACAAAGATATTTAATAATTTATGATCAAAAATTATCCGAAAAAAGGCCTTACGAAACTTGACACGTTACACAAAAACTAGCCATACAATTGCGAATATTATCGAGATTATAAAGAATAAAAAAAAGTTTATTACCATCTACATAGTTATAAAGTTTGTTACATCATCACAATTCACAAGGGAGTATCTATTCTTCTCTTTGTGATCGCTAAAAAGTTTTAATATAGCTTGAGAGTTAAAAATAATCAAGTTAAAAAAAAAACAAAACATTTTATTATGAAGGTGCGCAATATTCTAACCCTAATAAAAACCGCTGAAAAGTGCACCGCATGCAGCGGTAGTGTTAAATTTTTTACGATCGCTGCTTGTCACCGCGTGAAATGGCAATTAAACTTTATGATGTCGGAGTCATTTTAGTAGGAACCACATAAAATCCTTTGTGTTATTTTTGCTAAAGATTCAGAAAGGAAATGCGTTTTAATAAAAGATGTTAATGTACAGAGAAGAAAATATTTTCTTGTTAATTATTTTTTTAAATGAATTCATTTATTTGAATAAATATTAACACATATTAATACTCATACTGGAATGTTTGCCTTTTGTTTAGCATTTCACATTAGAATATTTGATAATAGCACTTAGAGAAACGGCAATTATTCTAATAGCAGCTTTAATTTTGATTTGTTTTTTTTTTAAAGAATAAGCTGTGTATTCTATGAATGACATTTTTATTATAATAGCAACCCTTTTTAATGAAAAAATACATGTCCAACGTATTATAGCCGCGTTCACAACCTCCTGTCATGCAACTTGTGAAGCGACTGGCATTAATTAAAATGCGGTTTAGCAGTGACTAGTAGTATGTCAAACAACAGTTTTTATTTATTTTTTCTCTGCAGTTCCTGTCACAAGACGCCTATAATTTATTCGTGAAGCTCAAGGCCAAGAAGCAAAGAAAATTGACGCACCGAACTCCAAAAGGAAACAACTCAAAACTAAGTTGAATGACACCCACAATCTTTATCAAAACTTCTTATCGCTTTGAACAAGTAACTCAAGTTATAATAGCTTAACTAAGTCTTAAAGAGACCACTGGTCCTAAGGGACTGTTAATAATTACGGTCTACCTACTCTTCACGAAGAAAAATATTACTACAGAAGTCCAAGTCCATGTAACGGGTAGAAACATGCGCACACACACATAGATACGTATAAGCGACGATCGTAAACAAATGACGATCGCGGATGCCCTTACACTCGCTGTAAGTGAAGCGTGTCTATGAGTGCGTGTGTTTCCGTTCGTTGTATGAAACTGTACTTTTGTATTAACCTTTTATGTGTCCAGGTTAGACCAATTTCGTGCTATCAAAGTTTATTGTCTGTTATTATTTTTGATGGGTCTATCTTTGAATTTAATCTGACAATTATGGGGAAATTATTTTCGCGTTGACCTGTAAATGGTTATGATTGGTGAAGCTGATGGATGAAAGTTCGTTGAATCTATTTTCATTTGTTTACAGTTTTAACTGAAGCCCTAGCATAGGTGCGGGGTGTAAATGTAACGTATTTACGTCAGTTTTTGAATCGTAAATACAATTATTTTTCAGCTTTTTTTGTCAAATTTTTTGCAACAATCACAGTTAGATCATCCATAAAAAAAAATTGAAATTATAAATATATTACATACAATTATGTTTCCACTGCAGGGACTCCTCTCTAGGAGAGGGATGGGCTTAAGCTATACACGCGGGCCCAGTTCTGGTTGGTGAATGTCGCATGTCTTCGAATTTTTTGGTTCTAAAGCATGCCGGTTTCCTTACGATGTTTTCCTTCCCCGTTTTGAGAGGATCGGTGAAGAAATAAATTACACAAAGTAATATGCGCCTGCCTAGGTTAGAACCCACGACTTGCTGTTCGTAAGTCGGGGCCGCCAGCACTGGGCCACCGCTGCAAATTTGTTTTTATTTCGTCATAGTTTAAAACAGATTGATATCTTCGTGACGATGATACATTACAACTTATTTATGATTATACTTATCCATAAAATGAACATAATAATATAGTAGGAAATAAACCCGAAGTAGAAGTAAGTGTTAGAAGTAAGGCTATGTCAGTTTAAAAACTTATATCGAAAGAGGAACTTTGTAAAACTATTAATAATATTACCAACTAACTTTATTTGGGCTGCTTCTAGACCCCACACGTGATTGTATGTAACCAAAACAGCGCGTGTAGTGAAAGGTCAAACAAAGGGCGATAAAATATTTTAAGGCGTTTACAATTGCTACTTTATCTTCAAAGGTTAGATTTTCTTTATAAACAGAACCCTACTAAGAATTATTTTGATGAATTTTGAATTGGAATTTCATAGAAAGTCTGATAAAACTTTTAGAGTTTCCATGAAAGTATATTTTGCCCGTCCAAAATACTACGACTTTACAAACTATCGCGAAAATTCTGCAATTCTTAGAAAAATTGGGCATTCTAAACATTTAGTTCGCAAAATACTTTGTACCACTAAAACTTATTCAGAAATAAAATGGATACACTTAATTTTGCTTGTGCCTTCGCCCTCGTGAAGGACAGGTTTAATCCCACAGGAACGTAGCACCTGGGTAAAAAATATTTTATTAAAAAAATATTATAAACACTAACTTTTGCCTGCGGTATCTCTCGTGTAGAGGGTGAAAATAATCAGGAACATTACACTGGATTAAAAAAAGCATTTTATAAACCCAGATCTTATTCTTGTTAGTTAAGTGCGTCGAAAAGTTAGACACATTCACTTTCATATTAATTTATAAAATTAGTTAAGTATAACTAAGGTACTACAAGACTACTAAGCAAATTTCCTGAAAAGTAATTATAAATTATATTAACATGATTAAATAGAACATCAATATCATGGAATTGCATTCAAACTCAATATGACCTAATACAATTATAGAAAACACAATTCCCCTTAAGATAATAACGTTTCATAATGTCCTAACTCATGGTTTAAATGAAGCCTAATATCGGTGCGAATTGGCTATTAATAGCCACACTGATAGGCAAAGGCTGGCCAGTGGTGGGGCTAACGAATTCATCGTTCCAGTATAAAATCGATGATGATTTAGTCGCTGGTTGGTAATAGAATTATAGTTTTGGATCATTGGTTATGATGGCTGAATATGAAGGCAGAAGTTAAAAATAATATTCTGTACAGGCTGTTTTTATCAACTGATAAACACATCGCAAATTGACTAAAATATACCTGCTACGATAGCGTAGCACATCAGCTACGGCGTAGCAACTTACGTAGACCCAGTCTCTTAACATTATTAAAAATTAAATATCTATAAAATGTATAATAAAAATTCACATTAAGTTTGTTTCCTAACCAGAAGTCCAGAACAAACACAACCACAGCTACATATACCAAAACTATCCCCAAGCCGCAAAGGTACAAGCCACAAAGGTCCAAGGGTCAGATTTGGCAGAACACCGAACTGCGCCAAAACAATCCATACATTAAGGAGTCAAGTGGCGTGTGTTTAATACCCTCTACGAAAGCGTAGCAAGCGTAGCACATTAGCTACGCCGTAGCAACTTCGTAGACCCCGTTTCTTAACATTGCTAAAAATTGCGCAAAATCGGATAAAAACCTATCTAAGATGTAAAAACACACAAAATTTATGTTCTAACCATAAAAATCCAGGACAAACGCAACCATTCCGAAACTATCCCCAAGCCGCAAAGGTACAAGCCACAAAGGTCCAAGGGTCAGATTTGGCAGAACACGGAACTGCGCCAAAACAATCCATACATTAAGGAGTCAAGTGGCGTGTGTTTAATACCCTCTACGAAAGCGTAGCAAGCGTAGCTAATCAGCTACGCCGTAGCAACTTCGTAGACCCCGTTTCTTAACATTGCTAAAAGTTGCGCAAAATCGGATAAAAACCTATCTAAGATGTAAAAACACACAAAATTTATGTTCTAACCATAAAAATCCAGGACAAACGCAACCATTCCGAAACTATCCCCAAGCCGCAAAGGTACAAGGGTCTGATTTGGCTGAACAGCGAACTGTGCCAAAACAATCCATACATTAAGGAGTCAAGTTAGTGGCGTGTGTTTAATACCCTCGACGAAAGCGTAGCAAGCGTAGCACATCAGCTACGCCGTAGCACATCAGCTACGCCGTAGCATATCAGCTACGCCGTAGCAACTTTCGTAGACCCCATTTCTTAACATTGCTAAAAATTGCGCAAAATCGGATAAAAACCTATCTAAGACGTAAAAAATACAAAATATGTTTGTTTTCTAACCATAAAAGTCCAGAACAAACGCAACCATACCAAAACTATCCCCAAGCCGCAAAAGTACAAGCCACAAAGGTACAAGGGTCCGATTTGGCAGAACATCGAACTGCGCCAAAACAATCCATACATTAAAGAGTCAAGTGTCGTGTGTTTAACACCCTCTACGAAAACGTAGCAAGCGTAGTACATCAGCTACGCCGTAGCAACATACGTAGACCCTTTTCCCAACATTTCAAACAATTGTGCGATTTTCGTCCAATATCTTACAGATTATTAAAAATAAAATAAAAAAAACACAATAAGTTTGTTTCTTAACCAAGAAAGTCCAGAACAAACGAATCCACAGCTACATAATTATACCGAAACTATCTCCAAGCCGCAAAAGGTACAAGCCACAAAGGTACAAGGGTCCGATTTGGATGAACACCGTTACTTAACATTGCAAAAATTGCGCAAATTCCATATATTTATAAAACATGAAAAAAAAACACCACAACTTTGTTTCCTATCCAGAAAAGTCCAGAACAAACGCAACTACAGCTACATTAGACGAAAACTATCCCCAAGCCGCAAAGGTACAAGCCACAAAGGTACAAGGGTCCGATTTGGTAGAACACCGAACTGCGCCAAAACAATCCATACATTAAGGAGTCAAGTGGCGTGTGTTTAAAGGAGCGGCCGTCACGCCGGGTCGCAGACTTATTGCTTCGAGTTAGCTACGATTTCTGAACTAACAATTCACGCCAAGTTTTTGGGGTTTGGGCTAAAGTTATGTTGGAGCGGTTTTCTTTGGTTCTGTTTTTGTTGGAACTGGTGACCTGCACTTGGTTTACAAAGGTGTGAGCTACTGGCATGCGGACGTTACTAAATAACATCGAGTTTACTTCAAACTTGATTTTGTGACTGCGTCGTTGGTCTAGCGGTCGCAAGCGTGACTGCTGTGCATGAGAACCTGGGATCGATTTAGGGGTAGGGTAATCCGTCGGGGCTGTGGATTATCGAAAGGATAACGCGGCTCCGACACAAGGGCGAAGAAGGAACATGGGTTTGGTTTTTAGTCAGTAGAAGTCTGACACTCCCCTTCGCTCTGCCCAAGAGCGGGGGGGGGGGTTATTTGATGATTGTCCACCCACCAAAAACAAAAAAGGGGTAGGGTGATGTCCCATTTTGTCATCAGAAATTTGTCAACAACAGCCACGGAATCTGATTTGCGCCTGGTTGATGGCAATAAACTCTAGTACAGGTTACCTGCGAAATCTGAGTGTACTATCAGGTGCACCTCCTACATGTGTGTGATGTTAGGCAGTTTGTTTTTTAGAAATATACAGTACCGAATATATTATTATAAACCTGGCAAATTGGAAATAAATTGATATAAAAATGAACCTGAATGAAAAAACTGAATTGAAATGAAATGAAATATTAATTTCTATTCTACAAAAATTCTTCATCTCTATCAGCTTCTAACTTGCGTCACCCAAAACGGTACGAAAATGTCGGAAATACGACGAGCACTAGGTTTTATTTGGCGACGCATATTGCTAGTCCTCACCTATGTGGCGTATACGAGGCTATATATTCTTGACACTTGAGCCACCTTTACCTAAGTATGCGTCCTTGGTCCTTTTGTGGATTGTTCTAGCTTATTTATCTTTATATCTTTTTTCTGAGAGGCACTAGATAGGTTACAAATGATGATGAGAGAGTCAATGTTTTGTTGGTATTGAGGATGGTTATCTGTAGAAATGCAGTAGTTTGCGTGTGTGTTTGTGTGAGTAGAAGTGTGACAGGGTTAGGAAAATAAAGACTGGTTCGAGAATTTGTATTAGTAACTGCTATATGACATCGGAAGTTGCACGCCGCAAGCAGGAGGCATGTCATAAAAGTATATGGTGTGTTAGAATCTATCTGACAGTTTGACATCTTTATTGATGACGTTATATATTGAATGAGACAGTGGCAAAAAATTGCAACTACTAGCAGTTGCCTACTTCTTCGGACACGAAGAAATTTAAATGTGTAAGTGTGAAAAAATAAGATTATATTCTATTTAAGACTATGTATGATCTATCTCTGTACCTTGCTCCATCCAGCTATTCTGGCGTGATTGAGCATCCATCCGGATGGATGTTTGTTACTCTAAACTTTTGCATTTATAACAATATACAGTTGTTCGTTGTATATATTATATTCGGCGGTCCGGTATCCCGCCACGAATGCTGTTGATCATCTTTCTAAAGCAGTGTACTGCTGCCCATTGCTATCTCCAATCACGTTGGTACTATCATTACCACAAAACAGGAAAATCTTCTACAAAGTCCTTTAACCTTGACCTTGACCCATACAGTCTAATTTTTCCTTATCACACAAAAGTAACCCAAACTTCAGTAAGACTTAACACAAATCTGCTCAAACTAATCTATTTCTTAGAAACACAAACAAAATTATATAATACAACACAAACTTAGAAATAACTACAGAAATATAATTAATGTTATACCCGTTAATTTTACACAACAACAATTTATCAAGTCCTGTTCTGAGATAGGAGGAAATCGCACGTTTTGCTAATAAACTTTAGTAACGACTGTGATCAATGGATGGCTATTGTAATTGCGATTAGTAATAGGCTGTATGTGTTGGCGAGTCTTCAATGTGTATGTCATGGGGTTTGTGGGGTGGGTAGAGATGTAACTCAAGCCAGAGCCAGATCATAGTTACTAGATCTAATTATTTAGAGAATGGGTATTCTTGTCAGCTAGATGAACAGATGACCTTAACTCTTAATTAGTCGTGGTTAATGTCACGCCCGTAGAGGTCACATAGTTGGTGTGTGTGATACCCTGACCATTCATATTATAAAATACGAACAAACTATAATCAAAATCATATTCGTCGCTCGATACTTGATTAATAATTTTTTTTTTAATGGTGTTAATCTGCACAGGTGCGCTTGGGTGTGTATTAGTGTTTCACACCCTACGCGACTAATTAGATGTTAAACTGTGTCCAGGTCAGACTGGATGCGGAAGACAGGGACAAATCGTTGTAGCAAGACTCAGGACTTGTCTATGTCCGATACTTTACGAAAAAAGAAGTGAAAACAAATTGGTGATACGATTCATAAATTGTACACATTGACACTGCATTCCTAATTCTTATCCATAGTAACGCATAAAATAAGAAAACAATTCCTACCTCTTTATAATCAAACTACAGTTCGTCTATCAGAAAACGGTAACAAAATTTTCGACTACAACGAATTTGGATACACCAACACCATATTGAATTTCATCGGAATATCTACATTCTAGTATAACAGGGAAAACACAATTGTGGTAGTAACACTTTACGACATCCTATACCTTGGAATATGGGATGAAGGATGTTTATGGATGAATAAATTTATGTATTGTGAGAAGACAGGCCTTTCTAGGGAGATGAGAAACTATTCCGTGCCTAGAGCTTGTTTTTATGCTCTTCAGAGTAAATTGGGAATTGTTCTGGTAAGGAAATGGAAGGAGAAAAAATGTGGTTCGGAATATTAGGTGGTAAGTGAGATGGAAGAAAAAAATGGATTGGACTAGTTGCATAAGGGATAGAACACATAGAGGAGTCGATAAGAACAAATAATAGTTAATACGAGTAAGCAGCGATGACCCTTTATTTTTTTGGAGGTTGTAAATCATCAAATGACTCCTCCCACTCTGGGTGGAGCGGAAGGAAGTGTAAGACTTCTACTGACTAAAAACCACCCATATTCCTTCTTAGTCCTTTGTATTCCGGGGCCGCGGTATCTCTATTGAACAATTCGCAGCCCAGGCAGGCTTCGGCCCTTACGGACGCAGCGATGACCCTGGCAGACAGTAAAACTCGGGATGCAGAACGCAACAGCGCGCGTCAATTGTTTCTAATAATCACGCGGCTATTCGCGTTAGTTTGCACACTCAAATGTTAGTGATTTATTCCTGCATCTGGCGCGGAATTCCCTCCAGTTTGGTGAAAGCTTCAAATAATTCAATTGGTATGAGCATTATCTCGAAATCGCAGACAAGTCGGTCAAACTGATGCTTATTTGTTTCTCACCGTTCAATCTGCTACTATAGCCTGTCCTGTCTAGTTTCATAGGTCATAGCGTCACAATGGTCCTTGTGAAACGCTTCGTAAATAAACTAATACTGTCACTCACTGGATATCTTCCGTGATAATCAGCCCTTCGCCATGTTCGCGAAATGATGGTCATCCCGCGATCATGTCACTTGCAACAGCATCGAAATATCAGGAGTTAATACTAATTTATTTATTTATTTATTTTATTTATTTATTTATTTATTTCTCTATACATACAAATATCCTTACAGGCTAGACCCAATGCGATATTGTTGCAGACTTAAAATTAAAATAATTTACTTAACTGTTTTAACATAACAAATTCTATACATAGCTGTTCTTGTAAATTCACCCAAAGTGCAACAGAACAAGTCCAAGTCCTCAGCAATGAGGTTGAGAGTGCGGAGCGCGCTCGTGAGCGGCGCCTCGCGCAGCAAGTTAGTTCGCGCGCGCGGTTCTACCAGCAGCCGCGGCTGACGACGACGACCCGCATACCCGTCTGGCACGGCTAACCCCACCCTTCGCAAAATTTCCGCATTGTGTATCTTCCCTCTAATTAGCTTAAAGATATAAGTCACTAGTGTGAATTGCCTCCTGACCCTTAGTTCATTATATCCGACCATTCCCAAGACAAATAGAGTTGGATACATCAATGGATAAAATGGATATACCCCGTATTCCCTCATATATTTGTACCTAATAAATTTATTTTGTACTCGCTCCAACATGAGACTATACTTAGTTTCATGTGGAGCCCAGATAACTGCATTACATTCTAGTTGGCTTCTTACTAAAGCATTATATAATGCCGTTATAGCTTTAATATTTGTGAAGCCTTTGACCATTCTAAGCACAAATCCTAAGTTTCTATATGCTTTTTTGCATACTTTAACTATATGATCACGAAATGTGAGTCCAGTGGTGAAACGAACTCCCAAGTCCCTCACTTCAGTGGCCCTATCCATCGGCACCGCTTCCACCGTATAGGTATATGTGATGGGTGTATGTGCACGCGAAAAACTTATGGCCACACACTTCGATGTGTTAAACTGCAGGAGATTACTCTTGCTCCACGCTACCACTCTGTCTATATCTCTCTGCAGTCTTTCACAGTCATCCACGTTTGTGATGGGGAGATAAAGCTTGAGGTCGTCGGCAAACAGTAAACACTTAGCATCTTGCACAACGTTTGGTAGGTCATTTATCATTAAGAGAAATTCCAGAGGCCCTAGATTTGTTCCCTGGCTTACTCCAGATCTAGTATAATATGCGTTCGATTGATATCCTGCATAGTCAACATACTGTTGTCTGTTACCCATATAACTAGCAAAAAACTTAAGTAGATGCGGGGTGAAACCGATCCCTGCTAACTTTTTCAGTAACACGTCATTATCGACTAAATCGAACGCTTTTTTAAAGTCGAAATATGCAGCATCGGCTTGCCCCCCACTGTCTACTATCGGCACCACATCCGCCATGTAGCCGAGTAAATTACTGGTAGTATTTCTCGTCGGCCTAAATCCATGCTGCGCGTCTGTGAGTTGCGAGCTAACTTGCTGGAAAATGCTCCTATGAATAGCAGATTCTAATACTTTAGCCATTGTTGATAGTACTGCAACCGGTCTGTATTCTTCAACTTTAGTTCCCGAACCTCCCTTCGGTACCGGTATGACCCGGGTAGTCTTCCACATCTCGGGAAACACAGCTGATTTAAGGCAAAGATTGTAGATGTGCACTAGCGGTCTCGCTAATCCCATTCGACAGTCCCTAAAAATGTACGGCGGAATACCATCAGGCCCTGACGATTTTTTCGGCTTAAGTTTCTGCAAGGCGCGTACCACGTCATGCAACTCCAAGCTGTCAAGATGAACCCGCCCTGCTCCGTTTTGACTGCCCGCTTCCACTATCGCCGCATCCACATCTAATCTAGGTTTACCTACACTGTATACTGAGTAAAAATACTCGGCAAATTCTTGAACCGCTTGTTCACATGTCAAGGCTTGTCCGTTCTTTAAAATTTTTTGGCTGCTAATGTTACGTCATTTAGAATTAACATAAGCCCAAAAAGATTTAGGGTCGCTCGACATTTGGTTTTGCATACGTAGGCGATATTGTTCCTGTGCTTCTAAAATTTTTCCTTTTACTAGTTTCCTACATTGAGCAAACATTTCGTAATCATTCCTCAAGCCACTATTTTTATATTTTTTATGAAGAGCAGCTTTGAGTTTTATGTCGCGAATTATCTCACCCGTATACCACTCGGGGTAAATGTACCTCGAGCGTACACGACTTCGCTTTTTCTTGGGAACGCAGTCATCTATAATTGAATAAATCGTGTCATAAAAATACTTTAAACTCATATCTAAATCTAAGTTATATAAAGGAGTCCAGTCGATGGATGCGATCCTTGAATATAATAGGAAAAAATCAGCTTTATTAAAATTCCAACTGACATATTGTGTACGCGCTTCCGATGTCGACGTACTCTTTGGCTCTAAGTAGGTATTTGCACGTAAACACGGGCTGACGGACACCTCCAGCGGCGGGTGATAAGCGTCCACCGGCACGAGCGGCGCTTCCGCCGTGCGTACACTCACACACTCCCCCTCCTCAAATGTACTCAATACTAAGTCCAAACAGCGATTATTACAATTAGTAACTCTGTTGCATTGGGTAAACCCACAATATGTCATAAGAAACTCATACTCTGAATTAATGCTTGTAGTACACGAATATAAATTAAAATCCCCTATCACTACCACTTCACTATAATTATTACAATATTGTTCAATTATTCTAAATAACAACCCATATTCATTCTCACTACTATTGGGTGGAATATAACCAACACATATAAAAAACAAAAACCGATTGCGTAAATAAACAGTGGCACCTACTAGTTCAAAAACATGATCATCAATGTTTACTTCGCTCGGCACAGGTACCCGACGCAGCTCGATTCGCGGTGTGGCCACGAGACACGCGCCTCCTTGCTTTCGCCCATCCGCTCGATCACATCGCATTATGTTGAACCCCGGAGGGATTAATTCCGTATCACAAATTGATTCGTTTAGGCCAGTTTCCGTGATAGCAAATAGATCCGAGTTATGACTTGATAGTCCTACATAAAACTCCTCTAACTTAGTTCGCAGACCTCTTACGTTCTGATAATATATGTCTAGAGTAGATTTATTCCGAGGTTTTTGGTTTTTGGAATGGTCTACGAAACCAAACCCATTCACAGAACTCAACATTTATTGGCCAATTTTTTGGTTGAGATAATATGTCATATTTACTCTCCGGTACTCCAATCATGAAAGACGCATAATCCCTTTCCGTTTTATGTTTAATTCGTTCTACTTTAACAGGTGTTTTCATACCACATATGTTTCTTACGTATATCTCTAAGTTTTCTTCTTTAGTCTCCTTCTGTAGCCGCCAGACATGTAAATATTTATTTTTTTCTGTTCCTTGAATTTCATTTATGGTAGTACTTCCTCCTCTTTTCACGTCTTTATTAGAATATCGGGTTTTCTTCCTATTAACGACTGTCCAGTTTTCTTCTCTATTCAGACTTTTCTTCTCTTCCTCGGCCACCACCCCTAAGCTGGCACTCATTTCACTCACTTCGTTTATTGACAGTGGTGTTTTTTCCTTCGATACTGAACTTGTGGATTTCGTGGCCACACATTCCTTGATTGGTCTAACATTGCTGGAATTCCCAGTTACCTTCTTTTGGTTTTTGTTAACAATATCGACAAATGTTTTAGATGATGGCATTATTTGGCCTTTAGGCGCTGCAAATCCTTCTGGACTATCCAGCTTTGGACTTTCCATATTAAGAGGAGCTCGTAGGAGTTCATTTGATTTTAATAACTCTTTGATTTTTTCTTCTAACGTATCTACTTTGTTTGCCTTTTCTTGAACTACCTCCATAATTTTTCTCAAATCTTGCAGTTCAGTCTCTGTCTTGATAAATCTATCTTGAAGCAAGGCATACTGCTTTATTTGTTCATCCAGACGTGCGATTATTTCCAATCGAAACTCCCGTAGTCCTTCCCATGGTCTATTATCGTGTTCAATAAGTTCAATTTCTGAATCATTCGGGTTGCGACGACTACCGCGCTGAGTGTTTACGTAGCAGCTAATGGATTATCACGAATGTAAATGACAGTACTTATTAGAGTTATAAAACATGATAGCTATAAACAACTCTTCGTAAATGTACAGTAAATTTGACTACACAATCAAGCATGCAGCTCTGTGACAGTATGTGCAAAGTCTTTGTCTACTACAATAGACAAAGGTGCAAGAAGCAAAGATTTGTCTGACGCCTGTTCATACCACGTTATCGTTCACAGTGAGAACGAAGCTTTAGCCGTAAGGTACGCCTTAGCGAGAAAGTAGTTTTATTGTATTCGCTACCTAATCAGCATTCTGTTATTTCAGCCTTGAGCTAAACTCTAATTCATTTTATGAGCAGCCTATTTTATTTCCCTTTCTCATAGAATACACTTTACGGTCTACGGTTTGAAGAGGTAAAAGAACTTTGAATATGAATTAATGTAAAGTTGCTTTACAAAAGGAGATTTTATCGTCTCGTACTATGTTGTAAGACCAAAGGGCAGACAAAGTAGCGTTCTCTCCGTGATAAGGATATTGAAACAGTCAAAAATGTATGAGACTGACATTTATAACCTGCCGAAAAGCTTTTGACAAACGGTAAAGAGGAAACGCTATGAAAACAATTGTTGCTTTAATAGCCTCTCTCATCATCTGAATAGTCATTTCCGAACTATGACCAGCAGGGCTATTGCGTATCTTTTTAATGTCAGTGGCTATCATATCGTGTCCATCAATTAACTGTCAATTGGTTATGGTTTGGTTTTTTTTTTAAACTCTCCAATTGACAGTTATTTGATAGACAGTTATACTGACAATTAAAAGATACGCAATAGCCCTGCAGTATTCTACATGGAGTGACTGCCTATCTGACCACCATAACCTACTTAGTACTCACGTCTTGGTAGGACTCGTAGTCAGGCTTTCGTGCCACTGACTATGACTATTGAAGACTTACAATGTCAGCCAGGATCAACGCTTATCATGCTTACTGAGTCACGGGATAAACTCGGTATGTATGGGTGACCAACCTTGGACCAACCTAGGCAGAGCTTTTAAGACCTCTATTTCTAACTTAAGTGTAGAACACTTAAGAGGGAAATAGAGGCAATAGCTTTGAAACTTCAACAAAATTATTATTATATTATCGCCTAAGATATTATAATCATACATTCGATTCAGCTCGATAATCATCATCATCAACAGCCTATTAATGTTCCCACTGCTGAGACACAGGCCTCCTCTCTTTGAGAGGGAATGGGCTATAATCTACCACTCGGGCCCAATGCGGATTGGTAGATGTCACATGTCTTTGAATTTTTTGGTTCTAAGACATGCCGGTTTCCTCACGATGTTTTCCTTCACCGTTTTGAGAGCAGCGATGATGAAATAAATTACACAAAGTAATGTGCCTGCCTGGGTTCGAACCCACGACCTACTGTTCGTAAGTCGGGGCCGCCACCACTGGGTCACCGCTGCTCCGCAGCTCGATATTATACTCATCCAAATATCATATTACACAAAGTAAAATACCTTTAATGTAATCCTCATTCTTTACGAGCTCGTTTATTTTATTGCCCTTTTTGTTTCTAATATTTATTATCATAATTATCATCCTTTGTTTTCTTTTAAATTATTGGTTACAGGTGGGTACCCAAGATATTCATTGTACTTTGGGTTGGGCTTCGTTAAACGATAAAATTTTACTAAATTGTCGGGTACTAAGATCCGTGAGATACTTTTAGGCCAAGTCTATTAATTTATGTAAGACAGATTTTACTTTATAAAATAGAAAGACTACGGCTCCTGAATTTCAGTCACTATGCCTTAAAATTATGGTTCGAAGTAATAAACATCTTGATAATAATAAAAATTTGGTAAGACTGATTGCCAGATTTTGGGAAAACAAACTATCCGTAACAACTATCAGAGATTTACAAATGACAGTTGGGACCAACCGTTCAACGTTTTTCCGAAGGACGGAGGAAACTATAATGCTATGGGTGGTCACCCATCCACAGACATACCTAGGCAAGCGCGGCTTAACCTGAAAATTGAACTGACCGCCTGTGTCTTGATAACTTAAAAATAGAACTACAAAAGAAAACTACGAAAATTATCTCATTAAAGCAAAAGACATAGCCAGCAACTCAATGTTTACACATCATCTAATCGCGAACTTAATCCAAAAACACTAAAAGCAAAAAGTTATCCATTAAAAATATATAAGAGCAACACTCTGCACATTAAGTGGAGTAAAAATGGCGGACGATCCAACTTTGGTCACCAACTATCCAACTCACTACAGTATGTCTAATACATAGAGCAACTGCCTAACATCATCATCATCAGCCTATAATGTTCCCACTGCAGGGCCTCAGGCCTCCTCTCTAGGAGAGGGATGAGCTATAATCCACCACGCGTGCCCAGTGCGGGTTGGTAGATATCACATTTCTTCGAATTTTTTGGTTCTAAGACATGCCGGTTTCCTCACGATGTTTTCCTTCACCTTTTTGAGAGCAGCGGTGATGAAATAAATTACACATAGTAAGTAGTAACTACCTATGGACTACATTTCTGAAATTAAGTTTTTATTTTATCTAGATGACTCAAAAATAGAACTACTAAAGAGAACTACGAAAAAATATCTCATAAAAGTGAAAGACATACAGCAACTCAATGTTTCCACATCATCTTATTATCGCGAACTAAATAAAAAAAAAACTAAAAACAAAAAGTTGTCCAATAGAAATATCATAAGCGCAACAGCCTGGCACATAAAGTGGAGTAAATATGGAGGACGATCCAACTTTGGTCACCAACTATCCAACTTTGGTCACCAACTATCCAACTGACTACAAGACATACTCCACTTGGTCACTGACTAATATAAACAGCTAGTTCGTGTTTATGTTCAGGATATTAATTCTGCAGTTTGCAATGACGAGGGTTTGAGTTTGAGTCTAGTTTGTAGAAAATTAATTTTCTAGACCGGATAATAATTTGTTTTGTTTCTAAGACGAGGTCGTTAGGTCCTTTCTAAGAAATAGTTAAGACTGGATTATATTAATGGAAGAATATTTATACCCTATTTATTTTCTTCAAAATCTTTTTTATTATTTCTGTAAGGAAATATCCAGCCAAATGTCTATTGGGAGAAATTCTGATGAAATAAGGCGTACGTTTGTAGTCTCAGATATTTATGATCTATGATTAGGTATCTTTAATTATTTACAGGTTAAGATGTGTACCTATAAAAGGTTTTTCGGATTCGTCCAAACTACTTTGCTTTTTAATTTTTTTTTGTGGTTCGAATAACACACAGTAAAAAATATTCCAAAAACACTATTTAAAATTAAATGTGTTGTGGCTTCGCATATTATGTACTTATCCCAAAAAAAGAAGCAACATTTACCGAAAGGCTTCATTAACTCTAAGTAGCCTCCTCCACCCACGAACGCAAATACTTCACAATTAAAATTTCAAACAAACACACCCTTTGGCAACACAAAAATCCCTAAAAAGTAACATATAGTAACAAAGCTAATAACTTGTCAAGGGTCTCTGGCAACTGTTAGCTTGTTTTAAATTCATGTATTAATGTTCATTAAATAATATGCATTTTTGTAAATACGTTGGCTTAGTTCCTTTAAAAATAAGTTATGAATTCTATTAAAACATGTTGATTTCCGTTTGAACGATGAAGAACGGAAGTATGAATTATACTAAATATTAATAATTGTTAATTGCACTATAAATTATGTTGATTTTTAATTGTATTTTTAGAATAATCCTGAATTTTATTTGTTATATGATTCTTACTGTTATTTTAAATTCGTAGCTCAACGTTTACTTCCGAATACGGTCATAGTGGCAAAGTGGCGGCAAAATGTCGTGGGTAGTCAATTGAGTTACAGCTGAGAATCTTGCTTATGACCTTTTGGTGATTCCATGGTAGTTATCTTTGAGCTACGAAGCGAGTTGGTCTAAATTATCACTGTGTATCACTGTACAATACTGAAATAAAGTTATTTTGTAGAAGAACAGTTTTTGGATTTAAATAAACGTTCAACAGTTCAGAAGCAGGGATAACACCAAGGATTCTGGTGCACCTATTGCAACCACCCTGGTGTGATCATACGCCTACAATAAGGTATGTTAAAGTGTATTTGAATATTCAATAATATGATTTTGAGTTGTGTCATTTATTATTGCTATGTGTTGTGCCATTTTTTTTCCGTTGACACCATCTTGGAAAAAAAAATATCCATATGCAATTCTGTTGGCAGGTGATTTATTAATTCGATTTTATTGCATTTAACTGATTTAAAAAGACGCTTGGTAAAGCCGAAAGTTGTGTTTCACTAGATATTACGGTCATTTTTGTACTTTTGTACTACAATAGATATTGAAGGTTAAAGTTGAATTATTTTTCACTTTTTATTATATTTTTCCTTTCCTCTACTACGCTTTTCGCTTAGTGTTTTTTTTTAGGTTTCATGTACATAATGCTCAAAAGATGGCTCGGTTATGAGTTTTATTTTTTTTTGTGTTCATTTTATTATACTTTAAAAAGCTCGTTTACACTCTAAAGTTAAGATGACCCTCTGAATGGCTTTTTTTTGTATGTTGTTGAAAGTAACTTTACTACCTATATTACAAATATTTATCTTCTACCTCGCCATATATTGCTCATTTATTCAATTATTGGATGATATTTTATTACCATGTTTGATACGTAGGTAATATTTATACTTACTTATATAAAATACCTAGATACTTGTTGTTTCAAATAATGTTTTCAGGTTATTGGACATTGTACTGCAAGTACAATCGGAAGATGAGAGACCAGTCCGAGAATAGACGTAAGTCTATTAGAAGTCGCCACAGCGCCATGCCGGGGGGCTCTACGAGACGCAGCCGATCCCGGATACGTACCCAAGGCTCGAGACAAAGTCATCGCTCGTCGGCAGCACCCCGCAGCGATGTTCGTTGCTGCGAGAGGCGTAGATCCAGAAGGTCACCTCGCCCTGTGGAGTCGCAGGCAAGAAGTCGAAGCAGGTCAGTCGTAATTACGCCATTATTGCGTAACAAACCACGTGCGCCACCAACGGACCCGCATGAACATGTACCGACAGATCATAGGATTATAGATCGTAGCCGTAGTAGGCAGAGGCATCGGAGATTGCAGACCCCTCGCAGTGAAAGCATTAATAGATCACGTAGTCCAGTCAGCTCTTTTACAAATGTAAACACTGCATCTGCGCCGCCGCAGCCTCCATCTACCGATGCTGTTAATATTGAATTACTAAAATTAGTCAAAGAATCGTTGCAAACTATTACAAATGTAAATACAGAGCGTAAAGAAAGATTTACTAATAGTAATGTAGTTCCAGAATTTGATCCTAAATTGAAAAATCAAACAATTGTTACTTGGTTGAATAAAGTTAAGGAATGCTCTGAGATCTACGGCTGGGATTGTAAACAGACCGCTCATTATGCCCTCCCAAAGCTAGTAGGTACTGCCAAAAAGTGGTATGAAGGACAGCCATCAATTTTGCTCACATGGGATGAATGGGTCCAAAAACTTAAATCTGCTTTTCCTTCGTACGAAAATTATGGCCATTTACTTACAGAAATGTTAGCTAAAAGGGCTAAGTTTGGAGATGATTTAGAAGAGTACTATTATGAAAAATTAATAGCTTTGAATAGGTGTGGTATAGAAGGTAGGAATGCGATTGACTGCATTGTTTACGGAATAGACGATAGGTCAGTTCGATATGGAGCAGAAGCGGTAGGTTTTGAGGATGCTGATAAATTGCTTGGCTATCTGAGGGGTGTCAAGCATGAACGATTAGATAGGTTCAATAAGAAACCGGTACGTTCTGTAACCGATACGCGTAAACCTGTAAAAACTGAATTAGTTAGAGTTTTGAAGTGTTTCAACTGCCACGAAACGGGTCACACGATACCTGAATGTAAAAAGCCTATTGTTAAGTGTCAAAAATGTAAGCGCATTGGCCATGATGATCCTAACTGTAGTAGGAGTGTTTGGGCAAAAGCTGAAGTTAAGACATTATGACTAGACAATACTAGTAACTTAGCAGCGGACAACAAATTTATTAAAAGTGTTATCGTTAATAATGTTCAATTGACAGGGTACGTAGATTTTGGTAGTCAGTGTACGTTAGTTAAGGAATCCGTTATAAAAGTAATTGTACCGCGTGAAAAGTGGCAGACGAGTAATTTTCCGTCTCTTAAAGGTTTTGGAAATACATACGTAGCTGCATTAGGTAAAACTAAAATTTCATTAATAATTGACGACGCAAAAATTTCTGTTGAGGTAATTATTGTACCCGATAGTTATCTAAACTATGACCTACTTATTGGTCAGACGGCTACGGAACAACCCCACATATGGGTATTTAAATCCGATAAAAAATTGGTGATTAGTGACAAACGAGTGCTAGATGATACACGACTGGTTTTGAAGTCTCACAAAACGGTAGAGGCTGAAGGTTGTATTTCCGTAAAAGTATTTACTGATTTAAAATTTAATGGAAATATTTTTGTTGAAAATGGTCATCGCTTAAACTATTGTGTAGAAAGTGGCCCTTATAATATAGTAAACGGTAGTGGTTATTTAACTATTCTAAATTATGAAAATAAAACAATTAAATTTAAAGAGGGGCAAGTTTTGGCACGTGCTTTTCGAATTGATAATAATATTAAAAACATTAATAGAATTCACGAAGCTCAAAACCATTGTGACAAACCTCCATTAACATTGGATGATCTCAATATTGATGAAAATTTAGACGTAACTCAGAAACTTAAATTATTTAATACTTTGAACCAGTATCGTGATTGTTTTGCCAAGGATTTGTCTGAATTAGGGCAGACAATGGTTGCGGAAATGAATATTCAGCTAGTAGATACGGAGCCAGTCGTTTATCGGCCATATAAGTTGAGTCATTCGGAACGGGAAGAAGTTAGAATTATGGTTGACGAACTCCTAAAATATGACATCATAAGAGAGTCTCAGTCTCCATACGCGAGTCCAGTTTTGTTAGTTAAAAAGAAAACTGGAGATAAACGGCTTTGTGTGGACTATCGTGCCCTGAATAAGAAAACTATTAAGCAACATTATCCGCTACCACGTATTGAGGACCAAATTGATCGTTTGGCTGGGAATAAGTATTTTTGTGCTTTAGACCTGGCATCAGGGTATTACCAAATCCCACTTACTGGAGACAGCAAAAACAAAAGCTCTTTTGTAACGCCCGATGGGCAATTTGAATTTAACAGAATGCCCTTCGGTCTAGCCAACGCTCCAGCCGTTTTCCAGCGAACTATCAATTTGGTATTGGGAAATTTACGCTATAATATTGCATTAGCTTATATGGATGATATCTTGGTGCCAAGTAGGTCATTTGAGGAAGGAATTGAAAGATTAGAAATCGTACTTCAAAGGTTTAGGGAGGCAGGCTTGACATTAAAACCGCAAAAATGTTATTTCTTTCAAAATCATGTAGACTACTTAGGTTTTGAAATTTCCAACGAAGGTGTAAGACCGGGCTTTAAAAAAATTGAATCCGTTAAAAACTTTCCTAAGCCAAAAGATGTGCATAATGTTCGACAGTTTATCGGCCTAGCCAGTTTTTTCCGACGTTTTATCAGGGGTTTCGGAGAGATAGCTCGTCCCCTCACGCAATTACTGAAGAAAAACTCTGTTTGGCTTTGGTCACATGCTCAAGAAGAAGCATTTGATAAATTGAAGAATGCACTGATTTCTAGACCTGTACTAGCATTGTATAATCCTAGTCTTGAAACGCAAATACACACAGATGCCAGCAAACACGGTATAGGTAGCGTTTTACTTCAAAAACAAATCGATGGAGTTTTCAAACCGGTAGCTTACTACAGTAGACAGACCTCGCCTGAGGAGTCCCATTTTTCGTCGTATGAGTTAGAGACTCTTGCCGTTATTGCTGCTTTAGTGAAGTTCAGAACATACGTGCTTGGGTTAAACTTTACCATTGTAACAGACTGTAACTCTCTTAGGGCAACGTTTTTAAAGCGAGACATGTTACCCCGAGTTGCGCGATGGTGGAGTTTGATTCAGGAATATGACTGTAACGTGGTATATAAATCCGGCAAAGGCATGATTCACGTTGATGCTTTGAGTAGGAACCCAACGCAGGAAAATGCAGGGATAATTCAGGCTATTGACACTTTTGATATTATGACAATAACTGATGATTGGTTGACGACGGTACAACTAGCGGACTCTGAAATACAACGCATTAAGAAAATCCTTTCTGACAAAAACTTTGATGACATGGTAGAAATTCGTAAGAATTTCGTCCTAAAGCGCGATAGAGTATATAAAATAACTGAAGACGGATTGAGGTGGGTGGTGCCAAAGGGTTGTCGGTGGCAAATCCTCCAGAAAAACCATGATGAAATAGGTCACTTTTCATTCGATAAGACTTTAGATAAAATAAAAGAACATTACTGGTTTCCTCGCATGCGAAAGTTTATTCAAAAATATGTAAATTCTTGTTTGGAATGTGCTCATAATAAATTGCCGGCAGGCAAAAAACAGGGATACTTGCACCCTATACCTAAAATAAATACACCCTTTCACACCATTCATGTCGATCACGTTGGTCCATTCGTGAAATCAAAAAGGAAAAATTGTTACATTTTGGTGATTGTAGAGTCGTTTACAAAATTTATTGTCTTGAAAGCGGTTAAAAATACCAAATCCACTTCCACTATTGCAGTTCTTAGGGATTATTTTGGTACATTCGGTGTACCAAAACGGCTAATCAGTGACAGAGGCACATCGTTTACAAGTTCGAAATTTAAAAGTTTTATGACTGAAATAGGAGTTCATCATATAAAAAATGCAGTAGCTTCACCTAGAGCAAATGGTCAGGTAGAGCGGTATAATCGGACAATTTTGGATTCATTAGCTTCTCAAAATCATGGTAAAGATGAAAGACTTTGGGATGACAGACTTACACAGGTACAGTGGGGCCTAAACAACACCTTAAACAAAGGTACGGGTAAAACCCCTTCGGAGGTTTTGTTTGGGTTAAGGCTCACTGGGATCAATGAAGGTAGCCTAGTTTCGGAAATTGATGATGACATAGTTAAAGACACACGTGACGAAAATGACAACTATGATAAATTACGAGAAATTAGGAATGAAGTAGACGATCACACAAAAAAGTCGCAAGCAAAACAGAAGAATCGGTACGATAGAAAAAGAAAGCAAGCGTTAAAATTTAAAATTGGGGACTTAGTGAGAGTTGAAAGAGCAGCACATACTGTAGGAAAAAGTAGAAAATTGTTAGCTAAATGCTCAGGGCCATATAGAGTAACTAAAGTTTTGGATCACGATAGGTATGAGGTTGAAGATACTCCTATTACTAAAAAGAGAGGAGCGTCAAAGTATAAGGGTGTATTTTCTATCGACAAAATTCATCCCTGGCTTTGCTTTAATAATAAAGATGAGAGTGAGTCGTCTTCTGGCGAAGGTACAGATGATTTGCAGTGTCCGAATATTTAATGTTTGTGTATAGTAATAGTTAAATTTGTATGAAATATAGATGAAGTTGATTATTACACTTTGTTTAGTTACTTTTGTTTTATTTGTTAAATGTAATCAAACAATTTATGTGATTTATACAATGATTGGGCATTTATGGCATATTTTTAGGATTAATTATTAAATGTATCCTTGTGTTATTCAATTGATAAATAGTAATATTATTACTCTTAAGCTATACTATAATGAGCTTTAGTGTTGAGTTCTTTAAAGTGTAATTTGCACAACTTTATACCTAAGCCGCTATGAGCGAATGGCTACTTTGTGGTGCAATAAGCACAAAATTATGAAAGCCGCTATGAGCGAAAGGCAACTTTGTAGTGCAATGTGCACAAAATTATGAAAGCCGCTATGAGCGAAAGGCAACTTTGTAGTGCAATGTGCACAAAATTATGAAAGCCGCTATGAGCGAAAGGCAACTTTGTAGTGCAATGTGCACGAAACTATGAAAGCCGCTATGAGCGAAAGGCAACTTTATAGTGCAATGTGCACAAAACTATTAAAGCCGCTATGAGCGAAAGGCTAATTTAAAGTACGAAGTACACAATAACTGAAAAAACATTGTCATTCTAGAATTAAATACTATGAAGCATTGAATGTTTGAGTAATTTATATTAGATAATAGATATATTTTTTGTTTTTGCTCAATGGTGACATTCGCGGGGACGCGAAATTAATCAGGATGGACGAATTGTTAGCTTGTTTTAAATTCATGTATTAATGTTCATTAAATAATATGCATTTTTGTAAATACGTTGGCTTAGTTCCTTTAAAAATAAGTTATGAATTCTATTAAAACATGTTGATTTCCGTTTGAACGATGAAGAACGGAAGTATGAATTATACTAAATATTAATAATTGTTAATTGCACTATAAATTATGTTGATTTTTAATTGTATTTTTAGAATAATCCTGAATTTTATTTGTTATATGATTCTTACTGTTATTTTAAATTCGTAGCTCAACGTTTACTTCCGAATACGGTCATAGTGGCAAAGTGGCGGCAAAATGTCGTGGGTAGTCAATTGAGTTACAGCTGAGAATCTTGCTTATGACCTTTTGGTGATTCCATGGTAGTTATCTTTGAGCTACGAAGCGAGTTGGTCTAAATTATCACTGTGTATCACTGTACAATACTGAAATAAAGTTATTTTGTAGAAGAACAGTTTTTGGATTTAAATAAACGTTCAACACAACATTAAATAAAGGATCCATAATTATGAATGCCAATCTCCTTCATAATTAGCCAAAAGGTTTAATACCTTTGTGTTCCTTACCTAGAAACATTTGCAATTTAATTTAATTCTGCTCAACTTTTCGTCCATTATTTGAGTTTTAGGGGTTAATTTTAGTTATTATCCGTAATGCAAACAATAAGGAAAATAACAAGCTTTGGTTGCTATTTATTTAACATCCATGGGCGGTTTGATTAGGAGCGCCGTATTGTTGCGAAGAGTTTTCATGCAAAGATGAATGGGGCAGGAATATAGAATTTACATGCGCTTTGAATATGAAAGGCTAATGAGGAAAATGGACTAATTTGTTGTGTCGGACTAACAAGCTTGCAGTGGTTTTGTTTGTTTAAAACTTTGAATGGGCAGTTTAGTAAAATTAAGAAAATAATAAATCAGTCCGTATATCCTAAACATTAGTCGCAATATAGCATACTATTTTCTATGCATATATAAACACACGCCTTTTCCTCATGGGGAACCGTCAGAAACCTCAGAACGCCACCTTTAACAATCCTTACCTTCCTTTTGCCTCGTCCACATTCATACATCTGATCATACACGCACGCCGGTTACGAGTACTACACACTTTGTCCTTTCTGTAAAACCTCACCAATAAGCCCGCGGTCTCTGGTAAAATCCTACATAGTCACCTACTACAGCCATAGTATTAATGTAACGCAAGGTAAACCCGATTTACCTCACAGTTATCGGCCCGTTTTTCCTCAAACTTTTTTCCACGTATAAATCAAATTAATACAGTTATAAATAACGGCGAACATTGAAAAATAACTAAGTACACGCATTTTAAATCTATCTACACGGCATGGCGCAAAAAGTATTGTAATATTCACGTAATTCGGATGATTCATGGACCATTAGGTTGCGTTATTGAACTTTCTGGAAAAAAGGTAAGGATCCCTTCGCGACTGAAGGCAAAGGACCAATATTAAGTCGTCGGCCTTTGGTTTTGGTCGTTTTTTTAATAATGGTATGAGTTATTTTTGCCATGATTTGTTATTGAAATTGTTTTATTTGTTACTGATGTGACCCGAACTACAAGGATTCAAAGAAAATAAAAGCAAACGAATTTATGAAAATTCATTAATTTTTTGTCATAGTAACATTGCTTTGAGAATGCTGCACTTAACTATATTAATTTGCTGTTATTGAGTGGCTTCGCCAGAACAAAATAAAGTATTAAAAAACATTTTTCACTATAAACCAAGCTCGCAATTTTTATTAAAGTAGTCGAGGTATTTTCACACTCATAATCACAACTTTAAAATGATGCACAACGTACAAATAAATAAATTCTATTTCTGAAGCATCAATTCAACACCATTTTACAAGGTTCAAATTCGAACAAAACCCTCATACCTGATTACCTGACCATGTGTACCGTAAAATGTCTTCTACTTCACGGCATTCTCGACCTAAACATAGATAGGTAAGTTATGAAAGTACGAATGCCCGCCAATCTAGTGCTGTCTTCAATCATTCCGGGATTTTGTCGCGACATCCCATTTCCGAATTCGTGAGTCTCATGTAATATTATATATCTGTAGGTAGGTACTACCAGGTTTACTTACGGTCTTTTCACTCTTATGCTGTAACTTATAAGGTTGAAAATTGCTCAACTGTTAGTAAACTCGGTAGTATTATTACATTCAGTCTAATCACAGTTACCTTTAACAGCTGTAACCAGCTAGACAGCAACCTTAGTTTTCTGAAAATAAAGATTACTATTAGATTACACTATAAAGTTTGACAGATTGGTCAGTGATAGCAACTTAACAACAACCTTTCTACTATAAACATAAAGTTCACTATGATTTTGGCAGCTATGCAAAAAGCTGGTGATGGTGGTGGAAAAAATATGTGAAAAAATGCGCTTATACCTGGAGTCTGCAGTTTTACTATTATGCTGTCAAGGTGTGTGGGCTCTATTAGTAGGTTGGGTTTTATATACATATCTCTGCCATGTGTGTATTGGTCTTTTAGTTGAAGATTAGTATTGCCACAAATAATAAATTTATATATTTTTTTGGGATTTAACATAGCTGGCGATTTGTGGGTGTTACCTACCATCCATCACCATGTAGGTGTGATATTATGTTTATTTTATTCAACGGCGAAAATATACAAACGTATCTCAAATAAACTGGAACACGCTCTCCTTTTATTTAATTTTACTCCAATAACAGATACCCATATCTACCTCTCCGAGCCAATTTTATATGCACTCGTTACATTGTGCTCAATTATCATTCCGTTATTCCCAGACCAATATGGAAATTATAACAACACAATTTATTAATATTATGTTCAATAGAAAGAAAATACCAGCCGGTAACTATCCAAAGAGACCGTAAAGTCTTATTTAAAGTAAAGTTATTACATACTAAAAAGTTATTAAAAAACCTGTGATGAATTTAAAACTTTAACCTCCAGTATTTAATCTCCTTAACAAGAAGGGCCTAGGTTTGGTCTAGGACAAAACACCAAAAAGAGAAAAATAAACTTCAGAAGAAAAATCAGCTTCTGAAGTCGGTGACATAATATGTTTGTTTGATTTTATTTTTTTGCCACCGACTTCAGAAGCTGATTTTTCTTCTGAAGTTTATTTTTCTCTTTTTGGTGTTTTTGAAGTCGGTTGTTTTTTTTTGCAAAAAAGTTTTTTTATTTTTTCATTTTTAGTTGTAATAAGTACCTATAATTCAACCAAGAAACCTAACCCTTAAACTTCCTTCCCCTATTTTTGCTTTCAACTCTTAACCGTTGAGGAGTACCTAGTACCTTCCATTATCAGCTCATCAACATGAAGACAAGTGATGACTGCTAGATGCGAATACTTGAATAGCGTCAAAAAAAGCACGCAACACGTAATACGTGTCTATATTTTTCATATATAACAACTAAAAAAATGTGTATTGTACATATCTGCATACCCCCTCAGAGCATACAGGCGTGATGTTACGTCATGATAATGTATATTCAATAAACATCCAAGCGATTCCAGCAATTACGACAGATTTGCCGTCTATTTTTGAAGAGTTCCATTGTATATCTCCGAAGATCAGCACCAGATCTTCACCAAATTAAAATGGGACCACCTCAGGAGTATACTCTTTCAAATAAAAAAAAAATTGAGAATCGGTCCACTAATGGGGGAGAAATCAGGTAACATACATAAAAAAAATACATACACACGAACATAGTAACCTCCTTTTTTGAAGTCGGTTAAAAAAGATATCGCAATAACGGAAACACATCTCACAGCATCAGTATCTCCTAACCTGCCTTCTTAACTCAAAAACATGCATCTTTCGCTGCCAGTAACACTGCATAGAAGAAGTATTAATGTATTGATAAAGTTGGATTGTTACATAAGAAACACAAACAACTGTCTACTTATGAAGTCACGAAGCCAACCGCGAAGCCATCACGACATCTTTTTTTAATATTCACCAATAAGTGAGGCGTAAAAATTAAAAAGTGAAACCGGAATATTATTAATGTGCATATCTAAACGTGAAATTCCGTCATGTTCCGAAAATGGCAGCCATTTTGTAAATATTCATGAATTTATATTTATTCGTTTACACGCTGTTGCGACGTGTTTTGATTTCTGCGGTTAGATTTTGTTGACGTCAAATTGGTGAATATTATTTATGTATTTTGTTGTTTTTTTTTATATATTTGTCTGAACAAATACGTTGCAGGTGCTCGTGACTAAATAAAACCAGCCGCTCGGGTCTATCTTTAGGTTAAGTCTCAGTTGCCTAGATTGGTCCGTGGATGGGTAACCAACTATTACGTACTGAGTCTCTCCCTTGCCTCGGAAAGTACGTTAAGTCGTTCTAACAGTCATCATGAGTAGTGAGAAGCCGAAACAACTTCCTTCTAAAAATGCAACATGCTACTTTATTTCTCTCAACAAATAAAACAGCAATTTATCTCTACAGGTCACTAAAGCTTTATCCTTTTCAAATTGTTTATTACACGTAAAATTATAGTATGCAAATCCTTCTGGTCTATCGCGCGATACCCGTATATCTGTTCCATGCGAGGCAATAAATTACAAATTTTACAACCGGGTACCAACCCCCGTTTTGAAAAGGTGTAAAACTTTTACGGGCTGTAAAATTTAAACTGTGCTCTTGGACATGTTAAAATAAATATTTTTATAGCTCTAGTGTGATATGTGCAGGTTATTTTGATTTATGGAATTATCAGAAATGAATATCGAATGGGTTTTAAGTAGGTCAGAATATAAATATGTCACAGACCACTACAGAAAATGTGAATAAACGGGTATGAACGTGTACTTCCAATTTATCATAGATCATACATCAATAAAAACCAGTGCATTTGGTATTTTAAGAGTTTCAGGAACTCAATTAGAGAAGGTCCCATCAAAATATTCTAATTCCAACGCAATATTAATTCATGACAAGAATTTCTGTGGCATACCAAAAAGAGTTTTCTCTGATTTCCGGAAGTGAATATAAGTTTGACCTGATATGTTTTTGTATTGGAAAGCTTCCCTCCAATGATAGGTGGACCGATGATCTAGTAAAGGTTGCGGGGATCCTTTGTGGATGTCCAATGTGGTGACAATTGGGGGAAGCCTATGTACAGCAGTGTTAATTTTGTCCTTTCTGTAAAACCTCACCAATAAGCCCGCGGTCTCTGGTAAAATCCTACATAGTCACCTACTACAGCCATAGTATTAATGTAACGCAAGGTAAACCCGATTTACCTCACAGTTATCGGCCCGTTTTTCCTCAAACTTTTTTCCACGTATAAATCAAATTAATACAGTTATAAATAACGGCGAACATTGAAAAATAACTAAGTACACGCATTTTAAATCTATCTACACGGCATGGCGCAAAAAGTATTGTAATATTCACGTAATTCGGATGATTCATGGACCATTAGGTTGCGTTATTGAACTTTCTGGAAAAAAGGTAAGGATCCCTTCGCGACTGAAGGCAAAGGACCAATATTAAGTCGTCGGCCTTTGGTTTTGGTCGTTTTTTTAATAATGGTATGAGTTATTTTTGCCATGATTTGTTATTGAAATTGTTTTATTTGTTACTGATGTGACCCGAACTACAAGGATTCAAAGAAAATAAAAGCAAACGAATTTATGAAAATTCATTAATTTTTTGTCATAGTAACATTGCTTTGAGAATGCTGCACTTAACTATATTAATTTGCTGTTATTGAGTGGCTTCGCCAGAACAAAATAAAGTATTAAAAAACATTTTTCACTATAAACCAAGCTCGCAATTTTTATTAAAGTAGTCGAGGTATTTTCACACTCATAATCACAACTTTAAAATGATGCACAACGTACAAATAAATAAATTCTATTTCTGAAGCATCAATTCAACACCATTTTACAAGGTTCAAATTCGAACAAAACCCTCATACCTGATTACCTGACCATGTGTACCGTAAAATGTCTTCTACTTCACGGCATTCTCGACCTAAACATAGATAGGTAAGTTATGAAAGTACGAATGCCCGCCAATCTAGTGCTGTCTTCAATCATTCCGGGATTTTGTCGCGACATCCCATTTCCGAATTCGTGAGTCTCATGTAATATTATATATCTGTAGGTAGGTACTACCAGGTTTACTTACGGTCTTTTCACTCTTATGCTGTAACTTATAAGGTTGAAAATTGCTCAACTGTTAGTAAACTCGGTAGTATTATTACATTCAGTCTAATCACAGTTACCTTTAACAGCTGTAACCAGCTAGACAGCAACCTTAGTTTTCTGAAAATAAAGATTACTATTAGATTACACTATAAAGTTTGACAGATTGGTCAGTGATAGCAACTTAACAACAACCTTTCTACTATAAACATAAAGTTCACTATGATTTTGGCAGCTATGCAAAAAGCTGGTGATGGTGGTGGAAAAAATATGTGAAAAAATGCGCTTATACCTGGAGTCTGCAGTTTTACTATTATGCTGTCAAGGTGTGTGGGCTCTATTAGTAGGTTGGGTTTTATATACATATCTCTGCCATGTGTGTATTGGTCTTTTAGTTGAAGATTAGTATTGCCACAAATAATAAATTTATATATTTTTTTGGGATTTAACATAGCTGGCGATTTGTGGGTGTTACCTACCATCCATCACCATGTAGGTGTGATATTATGTTTATTTTATTCAACGGCGAAAATATACAAACGTATCTCAAATAAACTGGAACACGCTCTCCTTTTATTTAATTTTACTCCAATAACAGATACCCATATCTACCTCTCCGAGCCAATTTTATATGCACTCGTTACATTGTGCTCAATTATCATTCCGTTATTCCCAGACCAATATGGAAATTATAACAACACAATTTATTAATATTATGTTCAATAGAAAGAAAATACCAGCCGGTAACTATCCAAAGAGACCGTAAAGTCTTATTTAAAGTAAAGTTATTACATACTAAAAAGTTATTAAAAAACCTGTGATGAATTTAAAACTTTAACCTCCAGTATTTAATCTCCTTAACAAGAAGGGCCTAGGTTTGGTCTAGGACAAAACACCAAAAAGAGAAAAATAAACTTCAGAAGAAAAATCAGCTTCTGAAGTCGGTGACATAATATGTTTGTTTGATTTTATTTTTTTGCCACCGACTTCAGAAGCTGATTTTTCTTCTGAAGTTTATTTTTCTCTTTTTGGTGTTTTTGAAGTCGGTTGTTTTTTTTTGCAAAAAAGTTTTTTTATTTTTTCATTTTTAGTTGTAATAAGTACCTATAATTCAACCAAGAAACCTAACCCTTAAACTTCCTTCCCCTATTTTTGCTTTCAACTCTTAACCGTTGAGGAGTACCTAGTACCTTCCATTATCAGCTCATCAACATGAAGACAAGTGATGACTGCTAGATGCGAATACTTGAATAGCGTCAAAAAAAGCACGCAACACGTAATACGTGTCTATATTTTTCATATATAACAACTAAAAAAATGTGTATTGTACATATCTGCATACCCCCTCAGAGCATACAGGCGTGATGTTACGTCATGATAATGTATATTCAATAAACATCCAAGCGATTCCAGCAATTACGACAGATTTGCCGTCTATTTTTGAAGAGTTCCATTGTATATCTCCGAAGATCAGCACCAGATCTTCACCAAATTAAAATGGGACCACCTCAGGAGTATACTCTTTCAAATAAAAAAAAAATTGAGAATCGGTCCACTAATGGGGGAGAAATCAGGTAACATACATAAAAAAAATACATACACACGAACATAGTAACCTCCTTTTTTGAAGTCGGTTAAAAAAGATATCGCAATAACGGAAACACATCTCACAGCATCAGTATCTCCTAACCTGCCTTCTTAACTCAAAAACATGCATCTTTCGCTGCCAGTAACACTGCATAGAAGAAGTATTAATGTATTGATAAAGTTGGATTGTTACATAAGAAACACAAACAACTGTCTACTTATGAAGTCACGAAGCCAACCGCGAAGCCATCACGACATCTTTTTTTAATATTCACCAATAAGTGAGGCGTAAAAATTAAAAAGTGAAACCGGAATATTATTAATGTGCATATCTAAACGTGAAATTCCGTCATGTTCCGAAAATGGCAGCCATTTTGTAAATATTCATGAATTTATATTTATTCGTTTACACGCTGTTGCGACGTGTTTTGATTTCTGCGGTTAGATTTTGTTGACGTCAAATTGGTGAATATTATTTATGTATTTTGTTGTTTTTTTTTATATATTTGTCTGAACAAATACGTTGCAGGTGCTCGTGACTAAATAAAACCAGCCGCTCGGGTCTATCTTTAGGTTAAGTCTCAGTTGCCTAGATTGGTCCGTGGATGGGTAACCAACTATTACGTACTGAGTCTCTCCCTTGCCTCGGAAAGTACGTTAAGTCGTTCTAACAGTCATCATGAGTAGTGAGAAGCCGAAACAACTTCCTTCTAAAAATGCAACATGCTACTTTATTTCTCTCAACAAATAAAACAGCAATTTATCTCTACAGGTCACTAAAGCTTTATCCTTTTCAAATTGTTTATTACACGTAAAATTATAGTATGCAAATCCTTCTGGTCTATCGCGCGATACCCGTATATCTGTTCCATGCGAGGCAATAAATTACAAATTTTACAACCGGGTACCAACCCCCGTTTTGAAAAGGTGTAAAACTTTTACGGGCTGTAAAATTTAAACTGTGCTCTTGGACATGTTAAAATAAATATTTTTATAGCTCTAGTGTGATATGTGCAGGTTATTTTGATTTATGGAATTATCAGAAATGAATATCGAATGGGTTTTAAGTAGGTCAGAATATAAATATGTCACAGACCACTACAGAAAATGTGAATAAACGGGTATGAACGTGTACTTCCAATTTATCATAGATCATACATCAATAAAAACCAGTGCATTTGGTATTTTAAGAGTTTCAGGAACTCAATTAGAGAAGGTCCCATCAAAATATTCTAATTCCAACGCAATATTAATTCATGACAAGAATTTCTGTGGCATACCAAAAAGAGTTTTCTCTGATTTCCGGAAGTGAATATAAGTTTGACCTGATATGTTTTTGTATTGGAAAGCTTCCCTCCAATGATAGGTGGACCGATGATCTAGTAAAGGTTGCGGGGATCCTTTGTGGATGTCCAATGTGGTGACAATTGGGGGAAGCCTATGTACAGCAGTGGATGTCTTTCGGCTGAAATGATGATGATATATTTCTTTTGGAAGTCGGTTTGTATTTTGCAAATTAACCATTACCTGTTATGCATTTAATTACATTTTGATCCATTCATTTGTGACAATATTACTTATTCTTCACTTTATTCAAATCAAACACGATGATAAATCAGACAGACAGACAACCAGATAACAGTAAACAAAACTCGTTGAACCTCCTCTTCAATACATTTATCTCAATTTCAGTCCCATCTTTGAATATTCTTCACAAATACAAAGTACATAATATTTAAATTCTGCCGTCTCAGGAAGAGTGCAGTCCAGATAGTAAAAGACTTGTACAGATATTGTCCGTTCCTACAATGCAGTTTTTAGCTGTTTTTATTGTGGACGAGAAAAATGGTTTTAATGTTTATTTCTAAATAAACAGTTGCTACTTAGCAAATGTTGATCTTTTGGGGAATAAGTCTTATCTTTAAGAGTACTACTACTGTAAATGCAACAATCTTATCTTACTTTAGTATTAGTACTTTATAAATGCAAAGGATGGTGACAATGGATGGATAAATGGATCGAAAACTCTCTTATATTATGCTAAACTACTAGGTGTTTTTTTTATTTTTTATTTTGTTACTTGTACCAGGATTTAAACATAGGATACATTATAATCCGGTAGTACAATCCCATGCATAAAGGATCAAACTCAAGGAGGGCGTAACCGTGGCCAATATTAAATTAATCATCTATCTATATAAATAAAAAGAGAAGTCCTGACTGACTGACTGACTGACTCATCAACGTCCAGCCCAAACCCTTGGACCTAGAAAGCTGAAACTTTGCAAAAAGTTTCCCTTTATAATGTAGACAAGGAATAAGGAAGGGTTTTCCGAAATTCAACCCCTAAGTGAGTTAAATAGGGGATGAAAGTTTGTATGGAATATCGACATTTTCACGCGGGCGAAGCCGCTGGCAAAAGCTAGTACCTACATATTATTAAGTACTTAGAGCTAATGTACAATAAGTAAGGAAGATGTATTTGCTGTTTTTATCTATTTTCGTACCAAAATGAAAATTTAGACTCGACTGACTGATGAAAGTAATGGTGGATGTCTTGTTTTTTGTGGTTGGAAAATCATCGAATAACACCCCCCCCCCCGCTCTTGGGCAGAGCGAAGGGGAGTGTCAGACTTCTACTGACTAAATACCAAACCCATGTTCCTTCTTCGCACTTGTATCGGAGCCGCGTTATCCTTTCGATAATCCACAGCCCCGACGGGATGGTGGATGTCTTGACTCAAAAGTCTTATACAACAGGGTCATAACTAAAACCTCTTGAAGTTGTCACACATCATTAAGTAAACCTATTTCAACCAGTCAAAGTTGCCCAAGAGAATATAACAAAAAAATATGCCACCCAAGAGAACCCGCGCCAAGAAACTAGTGCATCTTAATCTCCGGTCATAATTCCTTCACGTTGGCATTCATGTTCTCAAGTAGAGCGTAAGTCTCACATAATGAAATAAGTTTCAGTACTACGCTTAAAACTCGAGATTTTTAATGCCTTAATATCCTGTCGCTATCAAAGTTCGTCTCTTTACTTTATTGCGATGGTACTGCTTGATACTTTGTAAGAAAAGTTAATAATTTTTTTTATAATGTTGTTATTGGGATCATAATTTTCTATGGAGGTTAACATTAGTTGCGGAAGCTCTAAAGACCCATAATCATAAACAATAATACATTGGTTTTTTTCGCACTCATGTGTGTTACAATAGGGGATCGGACTGACTCAAAAAAATATGATTCTGTTTAGTCCGTCAGTTAGATTATCGAAAAATATTGGATACGTGTTTTTTGTTTTATCAAAACAATAAAAATTGACGAAGATAAAGCGCGTCAAAGATCATGGAGTGGGGCTTGAAACGTCACATGAAGGTACAAAATGTACTATCATATAAAAAAAGAAAAATAATAATATAATAATAATAATAATATTCCACAACTATCACACAACGCCATCTAATCCCAAGCTAAGCAGAGCTTGTGTTATGGGTACTAGACAACTGATAAACATACTTATATATTTCTAAATACATATGTCGCAGATTCAACACCGAGGCACAATATTTAGAGTTGACAATTTAGAATAACGCCATCTATCATCGTTTTTCGGATCTATCATCGTTAAAGTCGGAAACGTCAAGCAGTGAGCTTGGGTGAGGTCGATGCAGAGCGTGGCAAGTCTGGTTTGTCAGTTTTCGGTTGACAGATGACAGCTGTCAGTTGTCATAATTATGTCAAATGTCAGTTGTGAGTGGTCGGTTGACGTTGACGTTAGACGCATTTGACTTGAGGGACGTTACTTTTCGGTGAGACACGAGTGCGAACGGTTGTGCTGCCCGGCTGTATCGAACTTACCGCGTTTCCGTACTTTAATCCGTTTCCATCGGCTTGATCATTTGAGATTTTGTTAATTTGTTATCGGAAGTAAATAAATAGGCGGTTGTAATCAGTGTTGAGACTATTATTTCGTACCTCCGCCATGCCGAACTTGGACTCTGACAACGATGTACCCGAAATAGTTGAGCTACCGTCGTCATCAGAAGTGCGATGTAACTCTAACGCCTACATAGTGTAAGTGACAGTGCTAGGCTGGAAAAGTGTAAAGACAATGCACGTGCGTCTGAAAGTGACATAGAAACGGAAATGTGAATGTGTAAAAACAAAAACTTTATGACTATTGTGCAAGCAATGAAATCACCTTTTGCGGGTACGGGTATTCGCCTACCGCATTTTGACCCTGAAAAACGGAATATTGTCCCGCGGGCTTGGTTGGCAACAGCCGACATGTGTGTTATCGATCTGAATAGTCAAGGTGCATCGTTGATGATTGCTTTGAACCGCGCACTCGTGGGAGACACGGGACGAACGGGAGTCACACATCCACTGTAGGTGCGTCGTAAGTCGGCACCTCCGTCGCTGGTCGTCCTCCGCTGGGCCTCCTCCGGGTAACCGTTGGTCTCACCTGGTGGGGATGGACCGCCGGGGTGCTGTGAAGACAGCAGCGCCGTGAAACCGGCGCTGTGGCGTGCCTACAGGGGACGCAGCGAATTCCACGAGACTCATGGGAGAAGTTTCGTCATGGCGGTCGTCCATATCTTGTCCTGGGATGAAATGGAGCGATTTTAAGGAGCTGTTTATAGTCGGGAGTGCCCCGTATGGTGATGACGACCGTGAAGACCATGATGCTACATCAGAACCGGGATTCACTCGAGCTGAAGAAAATACGAAGAATGGCGCGATGACGTCACGGTGCGCTGAGAATTTACTTCGGCAGCGGCGCCGGCGGCGCGGCGGCGGGACGCGGCTTTGCGGCGCGTGGTTGGCAGCGCGGCGGCGCGGCAGGCGGACCAAGCAGCTGCGGAGCAGTGCCTGCAGCAGTGGCAAATAGCGAGCGACGCGTTGAAGTTTGCTATGTGAGCAATCCCAGCGGTGTGCTGATGAATATCTGGTGAGTCGTACCATTTTACTATGATTCTGGTGCCGAATGCTCTCTGATCAAAAATGTTTCGTTACAGTTCAGTGGCAAGCGTGTAAATAACATTGTAAATTGACCCGGGATAGGTCATGATAGTTTGTACTTCACAATTATTTACTGAGGTTATGATTATCGATTTACTATTAGAGATTTTATTTCATGTTGTACCGGATAGTTGTTTAAAAAAAAAAAAATGACATTTTAATTGGCGTTGAGATTTTACAACAAGGATTTAACGCACCAATCACAGTGCCGCACCAAAACTAGCGAGCCCGGCTCGCGGAGACCACCGCTAGATAAAACTATTTTCGCGAGTCGTTTCGCCTCAGTGCGGCACCGGACTCCAAGAAGGCATGTCGTCAGCGCGGCGCGCGCGCACCTGTATAGCACGCGGTCCCGAGGCGGTGGAGCGGGCGCACACCTCAGTGCGCGGCCGCGCTCCGTCCCGGCTGCACGTATGCTCCTATTATGTAGGCCACTACAATAGTATGAGGTGTGATAGTGTTCTTTGTGTCTTGAAAAGGTCGTTAGGTTATGTTGTGATGTTTCAAATAAGCTCAAATATGCTTCTAATTTTCAAATTGATTTCAATACAGATGTTTCATTAGAATTTCGTTCCCAATTAATTAATCTATTGACAGCATATTCATCTTTGTTTTCTAGTGATTTCTAGATCCCATATTACAACAAGACTAGTTGAACACTTAGGTCAACTTAACATTTAAAGTACCTAGCTTAGTAAGAGTTTTCTTATAACCTGTAAAGTTATAGGAAAAATAAAGTAACATGTTGAACAACCTTATTTTAAAAATTATTTTGATAAAGGCTCGAAATGATTATCTTGATGGTGTTGTGCATGTAACCGGATGGAGGTTACATGTGGAGGTGACCGGATAGAGGTTGCCTGTTGTGTATGTAACCGGATTGAGGTTACATGTGTAGGTGACTGGATAGAGGTTGCCTGTTGTGTTAGTAACCGGATAGAGGTTACGTGTTGAAGACCGGATGGAGGTCGATTGTTTTGATGTTATGGCCGGATGGAGGCTATAAGTGTGATGATGAAGACCGGATAGAGGTCAGAGTATGAGCACTGCAATATTTTAATGAGTTTTCATATTATTTGAATGAGTATGGGTGTTGTTCGACATGTCAGCTTTGAGAGAAAGATTTTGTTATGATTTTCGTTAGAACCTGTAATGATTTTGATCAGAATACCTTTTATTCCACACCCACTTGGGCCAGGAATGGCCGAACGACTGGTATTGGGCAGACTTATGTTAGGTCAATTTTACAAATTTTGACTTCTGTTGAGACCGATGAAATTGTTTTAGAAATTCTTTTTCACGTTTTATCCGACAATTATTTGCGATTAGTTTCGGTTCATAATGTCATCAAATGAGATACGATTTGAGAAAATACGGTCAATTGCGACATGTGACGCAATTGCTGACTGTAAATTTGACTTTGACACGATAGACACTGACAAAACGAGATCGGGTGATGATGAAGGGGTCAGACCTTAAGTGAGAGGTAAAAGATGGAAATGTAGTATGCAAGTGATTCAGATTGCATACATTGCAATGCTGTTCGTTGCTGCACGCGTGTAAGTGTTTACTTGAGGGCTGTGACCAACGTCCTGCATGGCAATGTAGCTAAAGGTGCTAAATAAAGGCAATGTGTTGAGTTGAGTCGATGTTGGGTACCGGATGGAGGTCCCATGGTTGCCGGATGGAGGCAATGAGATGTGTTGAGGTTGGGTACCGAATGAAGGTCCCATGGTTGCCTGTTGGAACCTGTGTGTGTTGTATGGTACCGAGCAGCGCATTGCATACTGGATTTGATCGGATACTAGATTTGGTCGAAAGTTGATGATTCTTGAAGAATGTTGATTTCAATGTTGAGATTTTCTTTATGAGATTTGATGAGATTATGGATCAGAACAAAATTTTGTTTTGAATTGTGTGTGTGTGTTAATACTCCGACGTCTTGGTCAATGAGGCCGAGTAAGGGACGATTTACTTTCCGTGAATTCTTGTTGCAGATACCTCACACGAGGACGTGTGAAATGTCAAGATGGCCGTGTCGCAGATTCAACACCGAGGCACAATATTTAGAGTTGACAATTTAGAATAACGCCATCTATCATCGTTTTTCGGATCTATCATCGTTAAAGTCGGAAACGTCAAGCAGTGAGCTTGGGTGAGGTCGATGCAGAGCGTGGCAAGTCTGGTTTGTCAGTTTTCGGTTGACAGATGACAGCTGTCAGTTGTCATAATTATGTCAAATGTCAGTTGTGAGTGGTCGGTTGACGTTGACGTTAGACGCATTTGACTTGAGGGACGTTACTTTTCGGTGAGACACGAGTGCGAACGGTTGTGCTGCCCGGCTGTATCGAACTTACCGCGTTTCCGTACTTTAATCCGTTTCCATCGGCTTGATCATTTGAGATTTTGTTAATTTGTTATCGGAAGTAAATAAATAGGCGGTTGTAATCAGTGTTGAGACTATTATTTCGTACCTCCGCCATGCCGAACTTGGACTCTGACAACGATGTACCCGAAATAGTTGAGCTACCGTCGTCACATACATATTATAGATAAATTACACCCAGACACAGAACAAATGATCGTGCTCATCACACAAACATTTGTCCTGGGTGGGAATCGAACCCACGACCTCCGGCATAGCAGTTAGGGTCACTAACCACTAGACCAACAGGCTAGTCAAATACGTGGTTAATATTTTTTGGAAATCTATCTGACGGACTAATTAGTTTTTTTTTTTTCCGATCCCCTATTATCACTTGTCAAAAACTTGTCTTGTTGTTGTTGTGTTGTGAAGGAAAACATAGTCAGGAAAATAGCATGTCTGAGAGATAACTCTAGACGACATGTAAAGCCAAATCAGGGGTCCATGTGCGGCATTAAAAGTCTGACACCTGGTTAGGCATTAACCTGGGGGCTGCGGAACTGTTCGAAAGAGATACTGCGGCCTCGGAACACAAAGGCCTAAGGGCTCGTTTACGGAGACGCGGGGCGTTGCGCGGCGCGTTCATATGACGTCTCGTCTCGTGCTTTTTTATTAATTTATTGAGAGACGGGTCCACCGCAACAAAAGCTGCATTATAGAAGTAACGAGCGAGAAATTGCTTCTCGTAAAATCGATGTTTGAAATCGTTAACTTTTTCATACACCCAGAGCGGGAAATCATCCGATAAATGATGAAGTGACCCCTCTTGATGATTTAATTACCGGAAGAACATAAAGGGTGATACTTTTCTTAACAATACTCACTAACTGATAGTTGGTTAGTTTTTTTAACTTCACCCTCTAACCACCACACTACCCTCAAGAAAATCAAATAAAACAGAAGTACCTACGTTCATACCATATTATACTTAACAAAACCTTGACCGCAATACACTTAACCAAAAAAAAAACGTCATCACTTTCACAAAAAAACCATTATTAAAAGCGGCTTGTCAAAACATACTGTCAATACATCATGACAATTCCCAACTGGAATTATTCTTCGCAGAACTGATACCCTCTTACTGAACCGAGTTTTGTACCACCACAGATATAGAAAGACCTAGATAATGCAAGAGCAACTACTTCGCGTGCCTAGCTTACGTACAAAAATCGTAAATGACCACTTTCGCACTCAGTTTCCATCGGTGTATAGAGCTAGTCGGACGTCGGCGCAGGTGCAAATGGCAGGGGTTGGGGCGAAGGAGGCGCCCCGTATGCAGTGGCGTCTTTGAATCGAATTGATTTTCCGATTTATAGTGCTGGTGACGTCATAATAGGTAGTCAAAAATGGCACGCTTGGTTTTCATACAGATCGTGATACTTGCGTTATCTGGTTCATCTATATCTGTGGTTTTGTACCACTCAGTGTAATGAAAATGTTATTTCCAATTGTCAAGGGAGGATTACGTTTCAACGATACCTATCCGAGATGTATCGCTGATATGAAATTATTTTGTTGAAATATCATCGGCGAAATTTTATCTCGTTTAATTTTTGTAGGTAGTTATAATTTGTGGATGCTAGAGTATGTGTATTGTACTTATTTTATTTAGTTACGTAAAATTGTTAACTTATTGCCTTGTCAGTCTAGTGGTCGCAGGTGCGACTGCTGAAGATGAGGACTTGGTTTCGGTTCCCAGGTTGAGCAAAGTATTTTATGTTAGGTGTGTCTCTCGTAGGCAGGCAACCGATGCGTTGGACCGATGACCTTGTTGGAGTGGCCGAAAAGGACTGGATGTGAAAGGCGCAACACCGGGGAAGAATGGCGTGCATTGGAAGATACCTACACTCAGCATTGGGTGGTGAAAGGTTGAAGAAGAGAAGAAGGAGAGTGCTTCTCCCTAACTTTCCATGGATTTACTCGTGTGAGGTTATTTTATGTAAGGTAAAACTCTGAGAAAACGTCTACATAGTAGTAACATTGTCATTAAACAAAAGTTGTAAGAAAGCGGGGGTCCATTCTATTTTAATAGTTTTATATTAAATCGGCCCACCAGCTTTTTCTCCTAATATTATCGACGTTGCAGGGTAACGTAGATTCCCTGAATAAAAACATAAAGAAGGCTTTTTTTTGGTGGGTGGCAAATCATCGAATAATTACTATTCCATCATCACTTAAATTCCCCTAATATTACTGTTATACTTATTAAGAAATTTAATAAACTCCGCTTAGTATTAAATCGACAATCACGTGCTAATTTATCATTATAATTCCGCACTATTAATTCCTTCATTTGTGTTGTCCATATATTAATTTGACAGTACTATATTAATACGAATTAATGAGCCGTGTTTGATAATAAGTAATATTAAACATTTAAGCTCTATTATAATTCACTGTATTTTGTAATTGAAATAATCGGAGAGCGGGGTGAAGACCTTGTCCACTGAAACCACATCTCGGTACATTCCCACGTCGGCTTCTTCTTCTTGGAGACTGCATACCTCACGGTTTTTGCAGTCTTAGCATTTAAGAAACCACAACGGATGTACAGAATACAGTCCTATGACCGACGACATTGGATGATCAGCAGTGCTTGGACCCTCCTACCCACGGCATCGAACTCCGTCTGAGTTCATTTGAGTATGCAAAATTATAATACATGCCACCGTCCGCCCAACCGTTGAAGTTACGTTCCATATTTTCCACCTGACAAAAGACTGCTTATCACCTTATTTAGGCGGCCATAGAAGCGCTCCTTCAACGATTGTTTCATGTTGGCAGTATTGCTGCCTAATGATTATGATTTATTAGTAGTCTAAGGGCCGGTTTTTCCATCGCCAGTTAACTTTTATCCGATGAATAAGTTTGTCATTTTAACAGTTTTTGCATAGACAATCTGTCAAAACATCACATTTATTCCTCAGGTAAAAGTTAACTGGCGATTGAAAAACCGGCCCTTAAATTTGTATCCAGAACTTAATCCAAATATCAGTTTTTTAAGGCATACCGAATACAACAATAGGTATATAACAGTGAATGATTGCCAAACTGGCATCAGTAGGTACTAGGTATCCATTTCACACTCCAATTCTTTTCCGCAACGCACAACATTGTCTTCAACAAATTCAAGAGTCTCACAAACTTCCCGAATCCAAAATTCTAAGCACTTTAACTCGAAATTCTTGGGCAAAAACAAAAGAAAATTCCACCCGTTTTAATCTCATCCAAAGATATACAATAGGAGACTGCTTTAAGTCAACCGACTTATTTACGTCTCCTACTTTAATAACTGTACTTTAAATGACCAAAATTCCGTTTTAACGATTAAAACGGGAAAGTTTTCGGACTGAAATTTATTGTAAGGACGCTCAGTTATTTTTCAATTTGGTAGATCGCGGGTAAGAGTAAAGCAAGCGGCTATTACCTACGTTCCGAGAAGTTTCAGGAAATATTGTCGGGATGGGATTGTGTTCAGAGTTAGGGCTGAACGATTCGGTTTTGTTTTTGTTTGAATTTAGGGTTTGAATCGCCTTTTCCTGGCGTTATGAATGACTGGAAATTGTAGGTTCGTATTCCACTCGTCAATTTGTTATTCAACGTAAAGCTACTGCGATGACTGTTCTTTTTCGGTATAATAATAATAATAATATAATTTTTATTTCAAACAACCAGGTCCATATGGGTTAGTAAACAATACACTTACAGACTATGTTAGTAGTAATAAATTTGATGAGCAAGATACAATTCAAAAATCCTTCTACAACGATATGACGGTATGATTGTGTTTTCATATTTATAATAACCCTTTCCTTGCAGTCGGGTAAAAACAAGCCAGGAAACTTACAATAGGTAGCTTATTAGTAAAATGAAGTAATTTTCAGAACACTCTCAAAGTCATTTTTTCGTTAAAGTATTTTTTGTCGAAGTTGATTAAAATAATATACGAGTATATTACCGAAAATTCCGTGATCAAGCGTTTTGTATTCCATTGTAAACTTTTACTGTCGATGTCAATATTTTCAATGATGATGGTTTTTTTTGATGATTTTTTTTGATGATGATGCGAGACTAAATCTGAGGACCAAAGTGACATAGAATATTATATGTTTTCTCTCAAACCGTGAAAGAAATATTATATTACCTTTGTGCCATCGTCAACACCATGTCAACATCATCCTTTGTTCACCTTTGTTGATACCGTCATGTGTGCACCATGGTTGTATGTACATCTATACAAATAAATACAATTAAAGTATCTGTTTGTATTATCAAGTATCGCGTTTTAGCTGAATGAAAGTACCTATACACTGGGATCATCAAATAACTCCTCCCGCTCTGGGTGGAGCGGTAGGGACTATCAGACTTCTACTGACTAAAAACCATCCATATTCCTTTTTAACCGACTTCTAAAAAAAGAAGGAGGTTCTCAATTCGGATGTTTTTTTTTTATGTTTGTTCGGGCATAACTCCGTCACTTGCTAACCGATTTGAAAAATTATTTTTTGTTGAAAAGGTTATACTTCCCAAATGGTCCCATATTTTTTTTTATCGAAAACGGACAAGCGGTTTTTGAAAAATCAACAAAACTCAAAAAAATACTACATTGACCCATGAACATGTGGACCACTAAAAAGTGAAAAATAAAATCTTTTTAATAAAAAATAAAACCGACTTCAAAAAAAAAGTCAAAAATAAATCAGTTTCTGAAGTCGGTGGCAAAAAAATAAAATCAAACAAACAAAAGTCACCGACTTCAGAAACTGATTTATTTTTGACTTTTTTTTTTGAAGTCGGTTTTTCTTTTTTGTTAAAAAGTTTTTTTTGCCCATTGTCTCCGTGGCCGAGGTATCTCTTTCGAACTACCTGCAAGCCCCGACAGGCGTCGCAGTCTCGACAGGCCTTGCAGCCCAGACAGGCTTCTATAAGTACCTTACGGTGTACTTCTTGTTTGTTATGAAACCACCTTCTGAGAGACACTTATAAAAATATAAAGGAGCAACTTTCTATAGAAAAAATACAGCTCGAATCACTTTGCTACTTTTTCGTATTTAAAAAGCTGTTTCGATTTGTTCCAAGTGTTTTGCAACTAGCTGTTTTATTCATACCATTTTATAGTTTGGAAAAGTAGTTAGTTTTTATTACGAGCCTGAATTGTACCGCTTAAAAATTGCTACTTTTATTTCTATGCAATCGTGATATCGGTTTGCATTTATTATTCATATATTTTCCACATTATTTTTATTTATTGGTTTTTGTTGATCATAAATATTTTCCATTCATAATTATTGAATTACTCTGAGGGAGATTTAGACCAAAGTACATGTACGGTGATTACCTTACACCTAGTTTGTTAATGTTATTTGTTGTGAGTACGCGCCGCGACCCAGGTTAGGGAATTTGATAAGTAAAACGATGTTTACAGTTGCGCGGATTTATTAGTACTAAAGTAATGAAGTAATAAATGGGACGCGCTGCACCGCATCGTGAGTGCAAGCGTCAGCATTATAACTAAACAATACAAAATGTACGGGTTTGCTCGTACATACTCCCTACAGGAGAAATTAACAGGAAACAAAATAAATGTTATCAGATCTTTGAAAACAATGTTCCAAGAAAATACAAGAAATAATAAATGTTGTACACAAATTATGTTGATGCAATATAATGCAAAAAAATACTTAATTAATGATAAAGCTAAGAATTTATTGTCTTTTGTCGCATCATTAAACTTAACGACCGAAAATAGGTGACGTGGTTTTATTCACTCGCGCACTATTGAGATTAGATACACTGCTCTGATTGTTGTCATTTAACTCACTAACACTGTGGTAAAACACTCGGTCACCGAGAATCACGCACGGGTTGTCGTTGTTGCTGCGAGAAGGAGGCGCAGGCGCACCCTGAGCTGGTGTCAGCGGCGCCGGCGCTGGCGAGGCCGGCACGCTCCAGGCGCGCACGCGACGCCACGCGTACACCAATCCCGCTGCTCCCGCGATGCCGACGATGATGTATACCACCGTGTAGTGGTGTATATCATGAACAGAAATGCTTTCAGCTATAGCGGCATTATCTTTCATGATCTTAATTTTCTGGCCAAGTTCCTCTAAATCCATTTGATTCTGGTCAGTTTCTGAATCATTCATGGATAGCATAAGCGGGATCGTAATGTTGATAATATGATTTATCGGTGGTATGAGTGGAGAGTAAACATCAGGTTTAATGTTCAGTTGGCTAGACTGTTGTCTGTGAGCAATCAAAGTAAATGCTTGCGTTTTAATAATACACCCATTGTCTATAGCAACAAGACCTGCACCGGTCAGCTGATGACTGACAACTTGATCTTCGCACATTATGCGCAAAGGGCATTGATCGCAACAAAAATAGATGTAGTTGTTAATTGTGTTACTTTCAAACCAGCTGTTTTTGCAGGGAGACATCCTTGTCGCACATTCAAACTCTTCGGTCTGACAGAAATCTTTATCCTCATTTAAATGATATATAGGTCTCTGAATATGACACAGATATGCATCTGATATCAGACATGATGTTAATGTTTTCTCTGTCATGGTTAAGTAGGTATCCTTCTTCAAGTTTATGGCCACATAATCTGATATTGGTTGGATGCTAACCATGTCAGTTCCTTTGACTTGAGGTATGGAAAATATTTGAAATATCTCAAAAGTGTCTCTACTGATAAGAGGAAGTCTGATTTCAAAGATGAGGTATTCTTCTAGCATCCTGGTCTTTACTTTGAGAAGTTTATATATTTTTCTTAAATCAATTTGCACATTGTCTACAGGCAATGCCACGTCCTTAGGAAGCTGACTAGCGATAGTACTCAGCTGATCTTGTAATTGAACGGGAGTTAAAAGGTGTGGATTAAACTGGCCGTGATAGATGTCAGTGATGGTGTCCAGCAAGGTGCCTTGCAATGACTTCAAGTTATGTAGCATGTTGCTCCCTATAACAGCTCCGACGGTCAGCTCGTTTACAATAGACATGTTTTGTGTTTCCGATTGAAGTTGATTTAGTGCCTTTTCAATGGAAAATATATGTTGGGAAACCATTTTATGTTGTTTGTTCATGGTTTGTTCTGTTCGTTTGAGAAGATTATATTCAACCTCTATAATCGATGTTTGGTTTTTCCAGTAGGAGGCAATATGACGTTGGTTGTCGCGTAGTAAGGTTATGTCCTGGCGATATTGTTCGGCGAATCTCGCATCTAGTACCCCGAAGAGGCTGTTCGCGAGATATCCGACACCGTCGATAAGACCGCGCCGCTGTCTAGCGCGTTGCTCGTTCGAGTGCTGACCGAGCAACATCTGGTTATAGTACTGAAGTTCACCGAGACCTTGAACCAGCTGTAATAATATGATATCACAGTTCATAATATTACGGGCTGTATTGCATGATTGTTCTAGGGACTTCGTGTATTTGTTGAGAGCTGTTATGCCTTCCCAATATGGTTGCATATCGTAATAGATAATGAGCTTCCACTCGTCCCGTATAATTTGCATGTTACCTTAATTTGTCGAAATAAAGACTCTGATTAGGTCTAAATCTTGTTGATTGGAAATCGCAGTGTCCTCCTGTTACGATTGTCATAAATAATAATAAAGATGTAAACAATGTAGTTACGCTAACTCTCTTCGCTTTGTTTTGAGATTTTGTTTGTTCGCGGTTTGTTTTCAATTCTTCTTGGACGTTCTCGGACGAGTCAGATAGATTTTGGTTTACAGGTAACACTGATATTTTGGTAATTGGTCTTTTAAGAATTCCGTTCTTCGTTTTTAAGCTGATAACGCGAACGAATCCATCTGCTCCAGGATGGAGATCGACGACCCTTCCCATAGACCATTTTCCAGGTGGCAAATTGTCATCGTGCAAAAGGACTACGTCGTTTAGGTTTATGTTTTCACGAGATTGCCGCCATTTGCTCCTGGTTGTTAATTGTGACAGATACTCAGCTCGCCATCTTTTCCAGATGTCAACGACAGTTTTCTGAGTTAATTGCCACCTAGGACTTAGTTTTCTACATTTAACGCGTAAGCGTATTTGCTTTTTCGTTGCTTCATTTCCGCCTATAATCCAATACTTTTGTCGGATAAATCCCGATGTCAAGCGGGGTCCACCATGGCAAGTAAGCTTGTGTGCATGTTCTATTAGAAGCTCCGTTAAACGTCCTCGTTGTGGAATAATGATAGGATGTTGCATGTCTGCGTGAATATGAGCATGTTTCAACCTTCCCCCGACACGAAGAAGCCCAACGCTATCCAAAATTGGATTTAGTTTTAGTATTCTGCTTTTGTTGCTAAGCTTTCCTTTCTCTTTTAAGCTTTTAATTTCTTCCGCAAACTCTTGCTCCTGTACTTGCTTTATGATCTTGATTTTGGCCTTTCTTATCTCTTCTAGAGTGAGATAGGAGGTTTGCGTATTGTTTTGCTTGCTTGTTAAAAATCTATACACCCATGCTAAAATGTGTACAATTTTGGTAAAAGAACTGTGACGTTTCAACAAGTTCACGATTATACTGTCGTCGTCTGTTTGTTTGATGACAGTGTTAACTTGTTTCTGGGCCTTGGTTTCCAATGTTGTTGTGTATTTTATGTCTTCACTTCTTTCATCGGCTTTAACCGTTTGTAACCAAGGTGGCCCTTGCCACCATAAGGGATGTTGCAACAATTGCGACATCGATAGACCTCTACTTGCGCAGTCTGCAGGATTTTCGGCAGACTTTACATATCGCCAGCAGGCAGGAGGCAATATTTCCGTTATAAATCGTGTTCTGTTGGCAACAAAGGTTTGCCAACGGCCTGGATCTCCTTGCAGCCACCCCAGTACTGCTGTGGAGTCAATCCAGCCATAAATATCAATCTTGTAGTCAGTTAAAGAAGCCTTGACCTTAGCCATGAGTTTAGCTAATAAATAAGCGCCGCAAAGCTCCAATCTTGGTAAAGATATGTTTTTGTTAGCCGGAACTATTCTTGATTTTCCAGCCACCAATATAATGCTTGTTTGTTCGTTATATACTTTACAGTAAATAACGCAGGCATATGCCTTTTTCGACGAGTCACAGAAACCATGTAACTCGACTCTTTGCTCGGGTTTTGTGCCTAACCATCTTGGTATTTTAACTTGACTTATGTGATCAATATCCGCCTTAATTTTATTCCATTCTTTAAAAATATCTTCAGGTATCTGCTCATCCCACTGAATTTGTGAAGTCCAAATTCGTTGAAATAAAATTTTGAGTTTTGTTGTTGTAGGTGTTAGCCACCCCAAGGGGTCAAAGAACTTGGAGATATCCGATAACACGGATCGTTTTGTAGCTTTGGTGACCGTTGAATCAATTTTTGGCTCAAATGTAAAATTATCCTTGACAGGGTTCCAGCGAAGTCCTAATGTTTTAGTAGACTCCGGCTGTCGAAAGCTTTTACTTTGTTGTTGGCATGGGATTACATCGTGCAGTAAATGCGGATTATTAGAAGCCCATTTTCTTAGATTGAATCCTCCGCGTTTCAGGAGTTCAATTAAATCTTGTTGGAGTTGGCGTGCCGCTGATACGCTATGAGTACCATGGAGAAGGTCATCCATGTAGAATGACTCTTCTAGGACTTTAGATGCTTCTGGATAATCGCAGCGTTCGTCATTCGCTAGTTGTTTTAGCGTCATCATTGCGAGGAAAGGAGCCGCTTTAGTCCCGTATGTGACCGTGGTCAGCTGATATTGTTGTAGTTTATCTCTGGGACTATCTCTCCATATGATTTTTTGTAGGCTCTGATCTTCTTCGTGGACCAAAATTTGGCGAAACATCTTTTCGATGTCCGCGGTGAAGGCAAATTGATATTGCCTCCACTTAAGTATCAATGATTGAAGGTCCTGTTGCAGATTTGGGCCCTTGTGCATCAGATCATTTAAGCTTTGGCCACTAGATGTCCTCGATGAGGCGTTAAAAACGACTCGAAGTGAAGTTGTTGTAGAATCGTCACGTATCACACAATGATGGGGCAGGAAGCATTCGAGTTTCGTGTTACAACTAGCTGGTTTCATATGTCCTAATGCTAGGTACTCGTGGATGAATTTTTGATATTCTTTTGCGATGTTTTCATTTTTGATTAGTTTATTTTCCAAATGACCAAATTGTGCTATGGCCTTTGATTTCGAGTTGCCTAATTGTTCTTGCAAATTTGTTTTCAGAGGGAGCCTCACTACATATCTTCCGTCCAGCAATCGGTTTGTTGTCGAGCTGTAAAATTGCATACACTCTTGATTATCTGATGAAAGCGAAGTGGCTTCTGCAATTTCCTCCGTTTCCCAGAATTTTTGTAACTGGTCAATATCGAACTGTACGACATTGCATTGTATTACGTTTACGTTGCCGCACAGTATCCACCCAAGCCGAGTCTGTTGAGCGATGGGTGTTGTTTGTTCAAGTCTGCATATTCCCTCCATAATAATGTTTGAATATATGTCCGCGCCAAATATAATATCTACCGGACGACTAACATAAAAGTCAGGATCTGCAAGTTCTATATTTTCCAAGTAAGACCACGTGGGCTTTGCAAAGGTATAAGTTGGCAGATTTTTGGTTAAAGTTTTCATGATGAAAACGTCAGTATTAAAAGAATAAGACTCTCTTCTTGAAGAGCAATTTATGTTGACAACTCCTTTGCAGGCATTATCCTTGGCTCCTATACCGGATATTACGCCCTTGCATCGTTGACGGGGAAGTCCCAACTGTTGCGCCGCATTTTCGGTGATGAGTGAAGTTTGGGAGCCTTGATCAATCAAAGCTCGCATATTAAGATAAGACCCATCACATTTTTGGACCTTAATCACGGCTGTGGACAATAATGTTTCCGGTACATCACGTTGTTGAGCCACGTGAGTAGTACTAACTTGCTGATTTTGCTCAGGCAAAGTACGGGAATTTCCAGCTTTAGGTATTGCTTGGTTAAGCGTTAGCGCAAATGCATCGTGAAGTATCGTATTATGACTTCCTTCGCACTCATGGCACCGTTTTGTTGAAATGCATTCCTTGCCTTTGTGGCTAAAAAGACAATTTTCGCATAGCTTGTTGTCAACGACAAATTGTTTTTTGTCGACTAGGGACATTTCAATGTATTGTTCACAATGGAATAATCCATGACCATTTTTGCATAATGGGCAAGTTCGTTTATTGTGTAATTTTCCGTTCGATTTCGAAACGTTCTTGTTGCTTGAATAAGATTGCTTTGAATTACGATTGTTATTTTTGTTGTTAGAATTGTTATCTTTAGATGATTTTGCATTGGAATTTGGAGCTTTCTGATCTTGTTTTCGCCGCGATGACTCCATACTCGTAAACTTGGTTTCCAGGAAGTCCAAAAAGTCTGATAAATTGGGCAGTTCACGAGGTTGCTTAAGAGATGCGATGTATTCGGAATGCGTGTTAGCATCTAATTTGTTTGACATCAAATAGCAAATGATGGGGTCCCATGTGCTTACATCTGCTCCCATGTTCTTTATAGCGTTAACACATTCGATGGTTGTATCGTGGACGCGTTTTACATAGTAGACTGAAGGCTGATGCATGACCGGAAGGTTGGTTAGAGTATTCATGTGTGACGTGAATATAAGCAGTTTGTTATTGTACCTATGATTAAGAATTTCCCAACACGTTGAATAGTTTTCAGAGCTAATCTGTAGATGATGTATTAAGCCCTCGGCTTCCCCTTTCAGTTTAGCTTTAAGAAACTGCATCTTTTGAGCTTGAGAGAGCGACGGATTGTTGTGGATGGCCTCCGTGAACAAGTCTTTGAAGGATACCCACTGTTGACAATGGCCATTAAACGTTGGCACTTCCATCTTCGGTGTCGATTGTTCTCTATGTGATACAGACCACAACTTGCTGTTCAGAGATTTCTTCATATTGTTGTACGTCATTTCATATGAGGTAAACTTGTCCTCATACGAATCATCCTGCCCGTCGAGTTCACCTTCCAACTCCCAGTGAAGCATGTCAATGGCTGACCACCTCGTTTCCAATGTTTTCAACGTATCTTGAAACTCCCATTTCTCAGTTATGGCATCGACGTTGATGTTCGCCACCGTTCGATAGAAAGCTTTATAGTTAATAGTCTGCTTCTTCAGTAATTCGTCCACTTTGCTGTTGGTGCTCTGAGATTTGAATTTTGGTGATTCAAGAAAGGTTGTAGCCTCACTCTCCACTGGATTCATGCCCCTAAGGGTCCCGTCCACGCCGGCCTTGGACGTGCCGGCTAACGGTGTTGCGGGTCTTAAAATAGACGTAGTTCCTGCACTTTTAATTGCTTCACGCGTCGAAAGATAGAAAGCATGAGTTTGTTGATAGCGATTCAATGCAAAATACTCAATAGATTTGTTGCTAAATGGGTTCAACTGATCGTGATTAGCTTGAAACTCTTGCCAGTAGGAGTCTAAAGTATCCAATCTACGTTTGATGTAGTCAGGAGTCTTGCGTTCCTGACCATCCTTCTTAAAGTTTGTTAAAAGTTGGTTCATGGCCACCATGATTTGATTCTGGTTGGCCAGAAGATCCTCCATTGTTTGGCTCATATTGTTAGATCACGCAAAAAAAGGAAAGATCTTACTTTGATTCTGCTGTATGTTAATTGCGCTCAAGACTGCTGTTTACTTCCTGAACTGCAACTCCGCAGCTGTTGCTGATATGGAACCACTCACACGAACTGGCACTAAGTCCACTGATTGCTCGCGTTAATGATCCCGCTCGTTGGCTCGAAGGACCATATAGATGTACGGTGATTACCTTACACCTAGTTTGTTAATGTTATTTGTTGTGAGTACGCGCCGCGACCCAGGTTAGGGAATTTGATAAGTAAAACGATGTTTACAGTTGCGCGGATTTATTAGTACTAAAGTAATGAAGTAATAAATGGGACGCGCTGCACCGCATCGTGAGTGCAAGCGTCAGCATTATAACTAAACAATACAAAATGTACGGGTTTGCTCGTACAGTACATTATATATGCTGCGATTTTCCTACATTGCATTATTACTTTAAGTATTATTCAAAATCTACATCTATACTTAATCTGGGATCCCGTTTCATGAGTTATTATAAGATATATGAGCAGGACTGAGTTTTTTTTTTTTACATTAGTTAAACATTAAGGATGGTCACGTTCACTACAAGTCACATCAAATATCATTAATATAATATTAACGCACCTGAAAATAACAACCCAACATCGGTTATACGGACTATTTCCAGTTATGTTTTAAGAACTTTGCAATTGGGGGCGAGCCAATTGCCATCAACCGGGTATATATATCCTGACAAAGACCGAAGCACTTCCTGATGTAAAAATCCAATATCACTTAACTCGACCCTGAATCGAACCCAGGTCCTAATGCTCAATAGTCGTGCTTGCGACCATTAGCCCAACTAGGCAGTGAGAGTAATAACTATATCATTAAATCAAATCGACTGCAACCAATAAGGCAATTTCAAAATCAACAACAAAAACACAACAATACAACATGAATCTCAATACAAAATGACAAAACCAAACAAATAAGAGTACAACAAGTCTAGAACATTCCGCGAATACATTCGTGTATCTCACAATTTATCTGTGATATTTTATTTTCTGCATAAACCTGAGAATTTTCCCATAATATTTCACTGAAACAACTGCACCTGCGTTTTACGTCTTGTTGGCGCGAATTTTAGAACAATGCTGGAGAAATGGGCTGTTCATCATTTTTGTACTGCTTTAGCGGTACTTTTGCAGTACTAATATTCTTATGTGCCAACCCATTATATACCGTGTTGCTTCTATGCCTCGGAAAGTACGTAAGGGGGTACGTTTATCAGAAATTTATTTTGCATGGCATTGAATGGCAGAACCCGCCGAAAATCATTTGGCGTACACTCATTTACCATAAATTCAAAACGCATAATTTTGTAAGTCAGAATCATCATTAGGCATAAACTTCATTTCTAGAACCATCATATTATTATTGCCGAAAGTTCATAATCAGAATTGTATCGTATTTGCATACAATAATTTCATTTCAAAATTCGACCAGTTAAACATTCGGCGAAACGATATTCTATTAAATAACTTTTTTGCCTTAAACACATTCGTTCAAAGAAGAATATGCCAAGTCTGTTATGCCAAATAAATTTCGGAGCATCAAGTTTCTGCCAGATAGATACCCTTTGTAGATATTTGATAGTCGTTACATGTAGTTAGTGGTTCGAAAATATGACAACCAAGAGTACCGTAGTACCCGTCGGAGCCGCGGGTTGATCGAAAGAAATACCGCGGCCTCCACACAAGGGAGGAAGGAATATGGGTGGTTTTTAATCAGTAGAAGTCTGACACCCCCTTCCGCTCTGCCCAGGAGCGGGAGGGGTTATTTGATGATTTCCAACCCGCAAAAAAAGGGGTATTGTTTATCCCAGTACTAACCGGGTTGTGGAGGTCAGTTAGGCAGTCGGCCCAAGTAAAATACTAATATTCAGCTGCATCCGATTAGATTGGAAGCTGACCTCGACACAGTTGGGAAAAGGCTAAGCTAGAATGAGCAGGTTTTTGTTGATATATTTTTCAAACCTGTCTTTTTTAGTTTTCTGGCTGATCTAATCTAGCTGCCACCACAGCCTAAAGATTTGAGTTACGAAATGTAACCAATACTTAATACTGGAAATAGATCACCAACTATTTATTATACAAGTTAAAACATTCATTTTTTAATTAAGCTACCAATATTAACTTTCAAGCTGTTGGCATATTTAACAGACTGATGTTAGGGAACTAACACAGTCATCACAGGACTTAGCACATGATCTTAAAGAATTTGAAAGTTAGATACTTGTAATTATAACAAATAACTTGTTTGGCTTTACATGTACATATTGTACATACAACGACTAATAAAGCTACATTTAACTAGTTCGTGCGGATCTCTCATGTTGAGATTATACACATTATGTGAGAACGAAGAAGAAAGACGTGCAAGTTAAGAGCATCCAGCGTAAAAAGATATAACGAACAATTCAAAAACAACCCTCCCTCTCACTGAGACGGGACCTGTCCCAGCGGGGTCTGATATAGGCTGATTGTGCTAATCAGCAAGGTCAGTTGTCTGAGAAATAAAGAACCATATAAATAGTCCTTAAAAACTAACTAGACTTTAAAAAAGACTATGACTTTTTTTTTGGAGGGTGAGAAATCATCAAATGACTCCTCCCGCTCTGGGTAGAGCGGTAGGGAGTGTCAGACTTGTGCTGACTAAAAACCACACATGTAAGAAACATGTGTGGTTTAGCCCTTTTTGTCGAGGCCGCGATATCTCTTTCGAACAACTCGTAGCCCCGACGGGAGGCAGACAGACCTCTGAGTTTGTTTCAGATGTTTCTTCTCAGAGTAGTCAGGTACGAAACACCGGTCTCATCCACGTAGTTTTAAAAAAGTGACTTGTAAAAGTGGTTGTAAAAACCTATTTGCAAAATAAACATCATTTATCGGACGGCCTCAAAAACGTTGAATCGTGGCTGCTATTTTTATGCTCCTCATGCCAACTAAAACACAAAGAATTTTCTAGAAAAATCCGAATGTTATTGGAAAAATACATATTATTTTGACGTGGAGCCCTGTTATTTGAATTCGTACGCGCATCTGTCGCGGGCTACACAAATTTATTACATGTTTGTCGGCGAAGCGTCGCACGATAGTATTCTGATAGTATTTACGTATGTAACGCGACAGCCTTGCTCCTCGGCGCATCAAAGCTTGCATGCCATGCGCGAAAGACGCGCATGCGTATGACAGAAGGCGATGTGTCAGATAGGCGGCGACGTTAGATTTGCGTGACGTTGGTTTTATTCTTTGTAAACCCTTTCTTAAAATAAATGTTTGAAGGTGCTTACGTGATTTTAATAAGTGTAAGCATTTTACACTGGCGCTCAACTAGTGGCCACGAATCATCGACGACGCCAGTCGCCATTCTCATGAGTTCTTCGTTCGAACTAGACCTAAGCGATCACCAATTGTTTTGCTGAAGTGCGACGCTGCTATTCCTTCATCATGCCGTTCGTGCCGAGACGAGCCGCAGGCCGTCATCACGCCCGCGCCGATGACCAGGAGCAGAGCAACACGGACGACGAGGCCCGTGAAGTCGCCAGCGCCGAAGCGCCTGGTGAGGCGCCGACGCAGCAACAGCCGCCACCAGCGGCGGGACCATCGCAGGTCGTCAACGAGCTCACAATATTTATGGAAGCCTTCGCCAGGTCTCAGGCGGAGGCCAACAGAAAGCTAATAGAGACGCTTCTTTATTCGTCATTCGCGCGGTCGTCTGCGCCGATGACTGCCGATGGGTGCGCCGCAACGAGCTTGGGGGCCAACCCCTTACATGGAGGAGGTAACTTCAGTACGTGTTCGGCCCGCTTCGACGGCGCGACGAGGAAAGTCGAGGTTTTGGATGCGTTTATTGACGCGGTGCAGGTGTTCAAGGACTGCACCGGGGTCAGCGACGAGCACGCTCTGCGTGGACTACCCATGCTACTCGCCGGCGAGGCGGCGGTATGGTGGCAGGGCATCAAGAAGAGCGTACGAGACTGGGAAGATGCCATCAAGCATCTACGTGGGATGTACGGTATCGTCAAACCCGCGTACAAAGTGCTGCGCGAAATATTTGCCGAGGAGCACGTGGTTCCTCAGCGTAGTGAGGTGTTCGCATGTAAAATTAGGGCACTTATTAGTACCTTACCATATACATTGTGCGATGAAGTCAAAGTGGACATAGTGTACGGACTATTAGATCGTAAAATTCGCAAGCGTCTGCCACGGGAGTCAGTTAGTACTCTCGACGATATGGTATGCAGGCTGCGACACGTCGAGGAGTGCATGGCGGAGGTAGAGGTAGTACAACCTACTAAAACCGTAAGTAAGCATACTAAAACCAGTAACGTCTTACCACACGATGCCCCCACTAGCTCAAACACTATTCCCAATATACATTCGAACGCTAGCAATAAAAATACTAAAAACAATAACAAAGGTTTGTTTTGTTATGGTTGCGGCCAACAAGGCATTGTAAGGTCAAAATGCGATAAATGCTCGCAAAGTAGTAAAAGCATTAAAACTAAAGGTACATCATCATTTAATTCGATTGAAATTAATAGCTATCTGCCTATCCACGAACGAGATTGTGAGTCGCATTATTTTCATTCCGAACATTCTTTTGATAGGCCATATTTTAGTCATTTTGATAAAGAGGCGTATTCTGGAAAACGTTCCTATTCTGGTTACTCGGAAATAATGTCGAATACCATGAAAAAGTCGAATTCGACATTTTCCGAATCCGATAGTTTTGATCGGGTCGAATATTTATCGAGTTATGTGTCGAATCACAGGGGGTCGGCAGAGCCTGTAGCTATTTTTGGTGTGGGTATTGTCCCCGACCAGTGTTGGCCCTTGGTTAACATAACTGTAGGAAATTCCGAGGGTGTAGTTTTTATTGACACAGGTGCTTCGCATTGCCTTGCCAGCCCGTCGCTTCATCGAGTATTGATGGATGCTGGTACCGAGTTTGTAGAAACTCAACGCCCCGTCACTCTGGGTGATGGATCGAGAACTGCGCGCACGGTTCTCAGCGGTAAGTGTAACGTGAAGATACAGGGGCGCGATGTGTTGACCACGTTCTTAACTATTGTTGGGGCAGATTCGAGAACTCTTTTGGGTCGTGACTTTATTACTGATGCTGGTATTGTACTTAACTTGCCTCAGTTGTGTTGGAGTTTTGTTGATGATCCCAAAAGCAGGTACGATTTTGTTCAAACTCATAGTCATGTGTCGTCGAATTATGCGGAAGCTCCATGCATGGAGGCAACTCAGCTGTTTTTGAGAGAGGACGAGGGTATGCAATTGTCAGCCGAGCAGCGTACTCAGCTGAACAATCTGATTGCTAAGAAAGCCGACCGCTTCGCTGCTGACGGCGAGCCTACGATTTTCGCGACACATCATATCAAGGTAGGAGAGAAACAAGAACCAATAGCTTCTCCCCCCTACCGTTTGTCACCAGCCAAAAGGCTGATATTAGAGAAGGAGTTAGACAAGCTGTTGGGTACTGACGTGATAGAAGAGTGTGAGTCTCCATGGGCAGCCAACGTAGTCTTGGTGACCAAAAAGGACGGAGGTATGCGACTTTGCATTGACTACCGTAAATTGAATGCAGTCACAGAGCCAGATAGATATCCACTTCCGAGGATAGACGATGTTCTCCACGCGGCCAAAACCAGCAACTTCATGTCAACTTTTGACCTTCGATCAGGTTACTTCCAGGTTGCCGTAGCTCCAGAGGATCGGGACAAGACAGCGTTTGTCACACCGTTCGGCACATACCGTTTTAAGCGGATGCCGATGGGCCTACGTAATTCTGGCGCCACCTTTCAGCGGATGATGGATAGGTTCAGGTCAAATCTTCAAGACGTGTCCCTCCTATGTTATTTAGATGATCTGATCATCCTGTCAGACAGCTTTGATCAGCATCTTAAGGACCTTGAAGCTGTGTTTGACCGGCTTGAACTATTTAACTTAAGGATCAATCGCGAGAAAAGTTATTTCGCCCGGGATTCTGTCAAGTTCTTAGGGCATCTCATTGTTCCCGGTGGTATCCAGGTTGATCCTGGTAAGACGGCTGCCATTAACAATATGCCTGCCCCTAAGAATCACACTCATTTAAAGTGCTTCCTGCAGACTTCTAGTTGGTTCAGGCGTTTCATGCCTAACTATGCCGAAATAGCGAGGCCATTGACTTCACTTTTAAAGAAGAATAGTGTCTGCGCCATTCACATTATTTATCCGCATTTTTATTAATATCTATTTATCTTATTTGGAAATCACAAAACGCATACTTGCAACACTATACACGCTATACTCTTCTCTCATTGGTCAAAATGAAGGATCAGACGTTCATTCAAATCCCTTCCTCCGCATCCTTCCTACCACCCAACAGTCCTACCTAAGCGTCAATAACAAGCGCACGTACATTTGCCATGCGCCCGCGCCTCCGCGACCGCCATTAAAAAGACTCAAAAATCAAGCTAGAAACTGTAAATAGAAATGTGTGTGTGATCCTCCTCATATCATCTTGTGACACTTGGTGGTTTTTCGCTGAATCAACGTGCTCCAGAAAGCTGTGCTATCGAAGACATTACGCTTTTCCCTTACCCTAAAACCGTGAGTACCATATTTCCATCCAAGTGTTCTGGTCCTTCTTTCCAAATAAAAAACAAAAAATTACTTCGCATATACACTACACTCATCAATCACAACATATTTATCACATTTATCTATTTAATCGCATAAAAACGCTCAAATACGCATCCGCTATTACTCTCGTCTATGTGACAAGCCCACGAGGGCACATTCCGCTAACATCTCATCAACGCTAAGTTATTTCTTTAAAAACGCATCATATTTTACCGCATTTAGCTATTTATTCGCATAAAAATACGCTCAAAACACGCATCCGCCATTACACTAACCTACGTGACTCGCTCACGAGGCATTTCCCGCTAACATCTCATCAACGCTAAGTTATTTATTCAAATACGCATCTTATTTCACGCTAAACACTCTATTGCTAAAATATTATAAATATATTTTAGTCATCGCACACATATTTCACAGGTTATCTCAACACATAACGCACACGGGCAAGTCCAATTTATTCTCGATATTTCGCATACATTCACTCATTTAAGTATTATTATTAACGATTATTAACTCGAATAGGCATTATCCCAACGCATAAAAATGGCTTCAAAGCATGGTAAATCCAAGGAGTCCGATAAGGAATCTTATGGCTCCGCAGAAGAAAATTCAAAAGTGCTTCTGTTTGAATCTAAGAAGGAAATTTTATTCAAAATGCTGCAATCAATTTATGACCTCGGTCGACAAGTTTCAGTAAATAGTTCATTAAAATCTCAATTTCTAGCTAGGATTAATTCCCTTGATCAAATTAGGACGAATTTTATTGAAACGCTTGATGCTTACAATTTAGCACTCTTGGAAGCTGGATCAGCTATTAATTACCAGCCGTTGTCAGCATTTGATGAAATTTATTGTGAAATAAAAGCAATCGAAGCTAACCTTCTCAAGTCTCAAAATAACGAAAACAGCAGTAGTAAATTCGAGTTTTTAAATCGTAAATTGCCACCTTTAAAACTTGCTTCATTTGACGGCACGCCCAGCAAATGGACAATTTTTCATGAAAACTTTAAAAGTCTTATTCATGATAATTCGCATCTAACTGACGCCGAGAAAGTACAATACTTAATAGGGTGTCTCTCTGATAAGGCATTAACTGTTTGTTCGGGCGTCGCGCCTACCGCTAATAATTACCTACTCATTTGGAATGCTTTAATAGAAAAATATCAAGATACCCGCGTACAAGCTTCCATGTACTTACATCAAATGATTCAGTTTAAGCCTTATCAATCTATAGACACATTTATTGAGCAGTTCCATGCATCGCAAGCCGCCCTACGGCGCTTAAACATAAAGGATTTGTCAGATTTTATAATAACGGATATTGCACTCAGCAAGCTTGATAAAGAGGTCGTTAACCTTTTCGAACGATCACATAATCATATTGAAATACCTACTTTCGATCATCTTTCGCAATTCTTAAAAGAACAAAGTAAAATAATAACACTTCGTAATCAATCTAACCCCTCTAAAGTCCGTAATTATAATAGTGAAAATAATAAATCCACTTCTAATAAATATAAAAATAGCCAAACATTCGCGATCACTACCCAGGACGCATCCGTGCGTGCCTGCAAGGTGTGTTCGTCACCTGATTCACACCCACTTTACAGATGTTCTCGTTTCATGAATCAAAACGCAAAAGAAAGATTAGATCTAGTAAACAAACATAAGTTTTGTCGTAACTGTTTAGGATTTCATGATATTAAAATGTGCAAGTCAACAAATACTTGTTCGGTTTGCCAGCGTAAACATCATTCGTTGATACATTTGGACAACTATCGGGGAACCGGCAACTCGCCGCCGCATGTAACCGCGCCCCGCGCGCCCTCGCCCCCGCTGGTAGCCGCGCCATCGCTGGCTGCCGCGACTGTGAGCATTGTGGGCTCGACGACGCCGCACGCGGAGCGCGTACATTCAGGCGCTTCGCATTTGTCAATGACTTCGGCTACCTCGAGCGTTGAAAATAATACAACTGTTTTGTTGCCCACCGCTTCCGTATACGCTTATAATAATAATAAACCTCATACTCTCCGCGTTTTCCTTGATACCGGCTCAATGAGTCATTTTATTACAAAGGCTTGCTGTAAACGTTTAAACTTAGAAATTACTCCTGACAAATCTTCCATTTTTGGGATCGGTCACGCTAAAATACCCTCGTTTGGAACTGCTACTTTTAAAATATTTTCCCGCTTTGATCACCGCTGCTATTATAAAATTCACGCTCGGGTTTTAGATCGTATTACAGACGACTTGCCCAACATATCTATAGATATCTCAAATCTCGCTTCATTACGCAATCTACCTATGGCTGATGACGCATTCCACGTTCCCGGTGAGATAGATTGCCTCCTTGGCAATGAACTTTTCCCGCTTTTGTTGGGCAGTGGAAAGGTAACTTTACCTGGCTCCTCGGTCGTCGCCGTAGAAACCACCCTTGGCTACATAGCCATGGGTCGGGCTGATTGTCAATCTAGTGTAACTCCGCGCGCTCGCCCCGCTCAAATAAATAAAAATAAAAGCGAGCAAACTTTTCTGTGTGCTGCTAGCGCGCTTAGCTTAAATACGCTCACGCAACGCTTTTGGGAACTCGAAAGCGTCCCTAGTAAGGTTCACATGAGTCCTGACGATCAGGCGTGTGAACAAATATTTAAATCAACTTATTCTCGCGATGAAACAGGTAGATACACAGTGCAGCTACCATTTAAGGCTCCGTGTATAGACTTAGGAAATTCACACTCAACGGCGACGCGCCGTCTCCTTAATTTGGAGAAAAAGTTAGATTCTGATCCCGAGATCAGAACTAATTACAACGCTACGCTTCAAGATTATCTTGACAAAGGTTATTTAACCAAGGTCAACGACCCCTCTCTAACTATCCCGCATTTCTATATCCCTCACCGTGCAGTTTACCGCCCGGATAAACAGTCTAGTAAAACTCGCATCGTGCTTGACGCTAGCTGTAAAACTAGCTCAGGTAAATCACTAAATGATCTCCTTTATGTAGGCCCGAATCTACAAAGTAACATTTTCGATTTATTAATTAATCTTCGCATGTTTTCCGTTGCTGTAGTTGCAGATATCGAAAAAATGTATTTTCAACTTAATCTTTCCGCTGATCATCACGCATTTCAACGCATTTTATACAGATTCAATAAAGATTCTGAAATTTCAACTTTTGAATTTAACCGCGTTTCTTTCGGCGTCTCAAGCTCACCATACTTAGCTATGCGAGTAGTTCGCCAACTCGCATCTGACAGTCGGGAAAAATACCCACTCGCAGCTTACGAGGCTGAAAACCATATGTATATGGATGACTACGTATGTTCGCTAGATGGCGTTGAAATAGCTGAGCGGACGTACCAAGAAATGGTCACCATGTTCAGGTCAGGCGGTTTCCACCTTGTAAAATGGATCTCGAATAGTTCCGAACTGTTAGATAAAATTCCTTCAACTCATTTAAATCCGCAAAATATTGAGTTTGACGCTGACGCGGATAATAATACTAAAATTATAGGTATGCAGTGGAATCCAGTAGAAGACTTTTTTCAATTTAAAATAAATGGTAATTCTCTTAAATGTACGAAACGTACCGTCTTATCAGCAACCGCACGGCTGTTTGACCCCTTAGGTCTTATAGGTCCAGTTACTGCATTCATGAAAACGTTAGTTCAGGAATGCTGGAAACTTGATCTTGATTGGGATGATCCTGTACCCGCTCACATTGAAAATAAATTTAGTCGGTTTCACAAAGAACTTCCCTATCTCGAAAAAATAAAGTTCCCGCGACATGTAGGTATCACCTCTGGTTCTCATGTCACTCTCCTCGGGTTCGCAGACGCCAGTGAGCGCTGTTATGGTGCCGCTGTTTACATAAGGGTTAGTTCTAACGATGAAGATAGCGGATCAGTCCTCTTATTAACTTCTAAATCTCGCGTCGCTCCGCTTAAAAATACGCCCTTAGCTCGCCTCGAGCTATGTGCGGCTCTCCTCTTAGCAAACTTGATCAATTCAGTTGTAGAAGTTTTAAGTAAACGCTGTAAAATTAATAAAATCTTTGCTTTTTCTGATTCAACAGTCACGCTCACCTGGATCCACTCGCCCTCGCACAAATTTCATACTTTTGTCGCAAATCGCATTGTTGAAATTAATTCAAATTTACCCGCAAAACATTGGTTTCACATAGATGGAACTGAAAATCCCGCTGACGTAGTTTCTCGTCCTATAACGCCTAAACAATTATTGGATTTAACGCTCTGGTTTAACGCTCCGCATTGGTTTTCATTCCCCTTATCTCAGTGGCCAATCAAACCATTTAAAATCAATTTAAATAATAACAATTCAGAAATAATGGAAACTAAAAATATCGTTCTCTCTGTTAAAATAACGCAAGAAGGTTCACAACCTATTCAATCTTTAATTGATCGCATTTCTAAATATTCTATTTTACTTCGTAGCGTAGTTTTAATATTACGTTTCTGCAAGTTAATCAATTCGCGTGGTTGTATCACCGTTTCGGATTTGGATGCTGCGGAAATACACCTTATACGTTACGTACAAGGTAGATATTTCTCTGAAGAAATTAGCGCGTTAAAATCTAATAAACGTTTTAAAAATAAAAGTCTCGCTAAACTCAACCCATTTCTGGATTCAAATAATATTCTCAAAGTAGGTGGAAGGTTAACTCATTCTAAACTGGATTATGGTCAAAAACATCCCATTTTAATTCCAACTAAATCACGCTTTACTCAACTCTTAATTGACTTTTATCATGTAAGTAATTTGCATACGGGTCCCGCTCTTTTATTAGCTATAATTAGACAAAAATTCTGGATTTTAGCTGCTCGTAACATTATAAGACAACGCGTACATAGTTGTAATCAATGCTTTAAAATTAAACCTCGAAATACTTACCCTCCTATGGGCGATTTACCTGATTTCCGTGTGTCACAAGTGAAAGCGTTCGTAAATACCGCTGTAGACTACTGTGGTCCGTTCTACGTTACGCATATCCGAAAACGCGGAATTAAGAGCCACAAAGCTTACGTTTGTGTGTTTGTCTGTCTAACAACTAAGGCAGTACACTTAGAGTTAGTCTCTGACCTAAGTTCAGATTTATTTCTCGCCGCTTTCAAACGGTTTATTTCTCGGAGAGGTCCCGTTGCTATGATTTATAGTGATGGAGGCACAAACTTTATTGGCGCAAAGCGCAAATTGAACGAAATTTACGAATTAATTCAATCAAAATCTCATATAAACTACATAGGTGAACAGTTATCAGAACATCGTGTACAATTTAAACATAGTCCGCCTTACGGTCCGCATTTTAATGGACTCAGCGAAGTTAATGTTCGTTGTGTCAAAACTCATCTTTTTAAAGTAATTGGTTCTCAAATATTAACATACGAGGAGTTTAGTACCGTACTCGTTCAAATTGAATGTCTTTTAAATAATCGACCTCTAAGTATTTTAAGCTCAGACCCGTCTGATATTAGTGCTTTAACGCCTAATCATTTTCTCAACGTAACACCGCTCAAATTTCTGCCTGCTGAAGATGTCACAGACATTTCAGACAATCGCTTATCGCGCTATCAGCTTCTTAATAAGATAACTCATTCCTTCTGGCACCGTTGGAGTCAGGAGTACCTCACTTCCTTGCAACAGCGGGAGAAGTGGAACACACCGTCAAAGCCTGTTGAAGTAGGTACGATCGTTGTTATCAAAGACAACAACGCTCATCCGCTTTGTTGGCCTTTAGGTGTCATAGATGCGACTTATCCTGGCAAGGACAATATAATTAGAACTGTGAAGGTTAGAACTGCTTCCGGTACTTATATACGCCCAGTAGTGCGGCTCTGTCCCCTACCTACGCAATAAAATAGTATAAATTCCCTTTAACTCTATTTAAGTTTAAATTCATATGTTTAAGTTAAGTTTTTTTTCCCATAAAGTTTCTAATAGAGGAAAACCTCTAGTCCGGGGGAGTTGTCTGCGCCATTCACATTATTTATCCGCATTTTTATTAATATCTATTTATCTTATTTGGAAATCACAAAACGCATACTTGCAACACTATACACGCTATACTCTTCTCTCATTGGTCAAAATGAAGGATCAGACGTTCATTCAAATCCCTTCCTCCGCATCCTTCCTACCACCCAACAGTCCTACCTAAGCGTCAATAACAAGCGCACGTACATTTGCCATGCGCCCGCGCCTCCGCGACCGCCATTAAAAAGACTCAAAAATCAAGCTAGAAACTGTAAATAGAAATGTGTGTGTGATCCTCCTCATATCATCTTGTGACACTTGGTGGTTTTTCGCTGAATCAACGTGCTCCAGAAAGCTGTGCTATCGAAGACATTACGCTTTTCCCTTACCCTAAAACCGTGAGTACCATATTTCCATCCAAATAGTACTTGGCATTGGTCCTGTGATCAGCAGTCTGCGTTTGACAGTATAAAGCAACTGCTTGTGTCTGCACCTATATTACGTCAGGCTGACGAGACCCTACCGTTTGCCCTCAGGACAGACAGTAGTGGCTATTGTCTTGGGGCAGTTCTAATGCAGGGGGAGGGGCCCGATGAGCGCCCCATCGAATATGCTAGCCGTCTGTTAAACCAAGCTGAACGGAACTACTCCACTACAGAGAGGGAAGCCTTAGCGGTAGTGTGGGCGGTAACCAAATTCCGCGGCTACATAGAAGGCGCTGAGATCATCGTGAAGTCGGATCATCAGCCATTGAAGTGGTTGATGAACGTCAAATCACCGAATGGACGCTTGACCAGGTGGGCATTGACTCTACAGTCATATAACTTACGCATTGAGTACACCCCTGGTAAGTCCAACGTGATCGCCGATACCCTCTCGCGACCAGCCTGTACTATCGAAGCAGATTGCGACCTTTGCCGAACTGTAGTTGACGTTCCGACTAGAGGTGCTCGTGATTATCGTGCAACCCAGTTGGAGGACCCCGATGTCCGCAAGATTATAAACGATCTTGAGGCATTGGACGAACCATTTAGGGGGAGAGCGTGGGCCGATCGCGGCTACGTCATCTCCGACGGTGTACTTTATAGGTATGGACCGGAGTCGAGTGAAAACGACGATGCTTGTCTAGCGGTACCGTCAAGTGAAAGAAGCAAGGTTCTCGCTGACTACCACGACGCTCCCACTGCCGGTCACCTAGGCGTCGAGCGTACCTTGCAGCGTATCGTTTCACGATATTACTGGCCGGGTATGAGGACGTTCGTCACCGATTATGTTAAGGAATGTGTCCCTTGTAAAAGGTACAAAGTAGACACTCGTAAACCGTCTGGGCTGGTTCAGTCACCGGCCGTGACGCAGCGGTTCGAAGTCGTTGCTGTAGACCTTTTCGGACCACTTCCGCAGACTAAGTCAGGTAACAAGTGGATCCTGATTGTTGAAGACGTTTGTTCACGTTGGGTGGAATTATTCCCTTTGAAGAGCGCAACTAGTCTGGACTGCGCCGAAATCCTGGTAAATGAGGTTTTCTTGCGATACGGTGTTCCTCGGAGAATGATCAGCGACAACGGAGTACAGTTCATAAGTGAAATTATGCAGCAGGTGTGTTTCGTCTTTGGTATCGACCAAGCGCTGACTCCATATTATCACCCTGAAGCGAACCCCGTTGAACGCAAAAAATCGTGACCTGAAACCGCAGATTGCCATCCACGTAGGTAAGGAACACTCAACGTGGGATATTCACCTGGCGGCCGTAAGGTTTGCCATGAATTCTGCCGTGACTAATAGCACAGGTTATTCGCCTGCTATGATAACATTCGGGCGTGAATTGCGTGCGCCCGCAGATGTCGTAACGACATGCGCGCTATTGTAGATAGTGATAAGTTTATAGCTAACGTGACGCCTTTTCTTAAGCGTCTGTCAAATGTTCTAATAGATGCAAGGGACGTACATGAGAAGGCGCAGGAGACTCAGAAGAAGTACGCGGACGAGCATCGCCGGACTGCACCCGATTATAAGGTGGGTGATTTGGTGTTACTCAAAACCCAAGGGTCTAATGATACTGGTCGAGGGCAAACTCCAAAATTTATTCCTAGGCGTGACGGACCGTACAAGATACGCGAAATCTTAAGTAGTACGATTTATAAATAGTCTTGAGCGTGTCAATGGGGAGATATTAGGAAAATATCATGCCTCTCAACTTACGCCTTTTATCGGGCAGATGCAAAACCCTTTGCAAGAAAAGCGGAAGAGAGGCCGCCCGCGTAAATCTTAAAATTCTCAGAGTTATAGTTTCGTTTTAGTTTTTGTTTTGTCCTAGTCCAAACGCGAGGACGTAGTGTTTGAACTAGAGGGGGAGCCTGTAACGCGACAGCCTTGCTCCTCGGCGCATCAAAGCTTGCATGCCATGCGCGAAAGACGCGCATGCGTATGACAGAAGGCGATGTGTCAGATAGGCGGCGACGTTAGATTTGCGTGACGTTGGTTTTATTCTTTGTAAACCCTTTCTTAAAATAAATGTTTGAAGGTGCTTACGTGATTTTAATAAGTGTAAGCCTTTTACACGTATTTTTTTGGTAGAAATACGTAATTTTTTGGAATGATATTCTTGTTTTTCTTTTATTGGCTGCTTTTTCATGAAGAATGACTTAAAACAATGTCAAGCCAGTTATCTCATTAGTTGAACTAAAACGTTTCCTTAGTGAAGTCTGCATATGGAAAAGTGTTATGTTGTTCTAATAACGCTAATAACAAATGACTGCGTTGTGTGCTAACTGAGTTTGAGGAGAAAATGCTAGTGGGTTTCTACATCAGGAATTTCTCAGACAAAATTGTGTCCGGTTCATGGCAATAGGTTCATCCTCTATTAGTATGGGACTTCAACATAACTGTCGAATCGTTGCTATACTATTCTACTAGTGACATAGTAGTGTAGTGAAAGTATTCATCTATTTCTATTGCATAGCCTCAAACGAGTATTATATTCAGCACTAATTGCCACACGAATTGAATTACAACTCCCTAACTATTCAAATCATTCAACCATTCCACAAACACATAATTTCCTTTAACCGTGGCCAAAGTTCATGCTAAACGGTAGACATTTACGAGGTAATACATTTCTGTTTTGAACATGCAAGTAATAATCACACGAAATCCGTTTCCGGTTTTTGCTGTCATCGCGAGCAGCTCAAAGTTTTCGCGGCAATTAGTAATTCCAGTTAGATTACCATAATGCAGACAAAGTGTGGACAAAAACACAAATATATGAGGAAACTCTTGCAGTCGGTTACTGAGGAAATCGTTTAGTTGGCAAACTGAGCGAAATGTGGGAAAAACTGGATGATTTACTTTGTTTTCTGTGTTTTAGTTTTATGGCGGCAAATGGTGTTGATTTTAGAGGTATTTAATTTAACTAGCGAAATGTGGGTGTTCTTTTAGGTAAACCTCTGCCAAACCCTTCGGGGAATACTGACGTGATGTTATGCTATGATAGGGTTAAGAGCCACTTTTTGAGTGTAATCTATTTTATAAGAATCTATAGAAAATATCCATGTTGTTGTCTCTTGCTATATTTGCTGAACCACTCTTAAGATTAATTAACTGAATTTAAATTAGAAGATTTCTTACCATTCAAAATATCTTGATTAGAACCCAAATATTAGGACAACACATAAACTCATCACTAACTCTCCGTTATGCCCAGCAACCCAGAAAAAAAAACTTTAAAAAAAAGTTACAAAGAACCTAAAACAACCGAGCGAATTATACGAATCCAAATTCAACAAATTGAAATCTATCCGCGCAATTTACCACAGGGTACTCGTACCGAAAAAAAAAACCTTATCGTAGACCGAAAAAACAAAAGCAAAAGTCACTCATAATAAGGCCCGTTTATTCCCCGTTAAGGGTCAAGCCACACCTGAAGTAAATTGAATTCCATGAATAAATTTTCCCCTGTGCAACATTGAGGCTTAAGTTATGAGCTGAAGGATTTGTTTGGTTTCGGGTGAAATTTTGGCTGTTGAATTGAAGCTGCAGGACTTGGTAAAATTTCTTGGAAATTTAGTTCAGAAATGATAGATAAAGCTTTGAAAACTCTGAAACTAGAAAATAACGAAACTAGTAAAGACATACATTATTACAAATAGTTATTGTTAGTAACGAATATGGATAATTGTTATCTTTTAGTAAATACTCATCAATAGAATAAACCTAGTGACAAAAGCTAGAAATGATGTGGTTTATGAAAATTACAGATGAAAACAGGTTAAACCGGTAAAGCTGTGACTGAGTGGCGTCCAAGGACAGGGAAAACAAAAAAACTCGCCAGGTTATCCAGCGGCAAGAATGATTGGTAGACGACAGCGTTGCCATCGGGGGAAAAACCTAAAAGAAGGAACCAGGAACGAGGAGATTCACTCAAACAAACGTAGATCTATCTAGTCAGGCTGTCATGATCATTTTGATCTTCTTACTCTCACATTACTCTGACTCACAAATTATGCAGAAAATTCTCAAAAATCTTTCCCAAAACTGGCCAAGTGCAAGCAGGACTTGCACATGAAGGGTTTCGCACCATTGTAGTAGATATTGAGAGATTTTACATGTTATTTTAGCAGAAATGACTATTCTTATAGGTTTTCCTGTAATCTATGAGTGTTGATTTAATTCCTGTATATTTTTTTTTAATTTTTGGCTTAGTTGTTTCGGAGCTAATGAGGGGGGGAATGGTCGGACAGATAGACAGACACACGTGTGATCCTATAAGGCTCTGTTTTTCCTTTTGAGGTACGGAACTCTAAAAATACCTCAAAATATTGCCCAAAATAACAAAAGTCATTCAAACCTTGCGCCACACACAATCTCGGTCCTCGGGCAACATTTCATCGGAAACAAGAACTTATTGCCCCGCGGCCCGTAAATAACTTAATATTATTAGATTACAAATCAAATGTGAATCCTGTTGCTGCTACTTTTTATGTTATTTCAACGGGATATCGGATTTTTGGTTTTTTTATTGACATAATAGGGATGTTGCCTAACGAAGTTGTATAAAATTAATGAAAAATTACGAAGATAAAACGCATCAGAGATTGAGTGAGGGCTTATTTCATTTCATTCATTTATTCATTCATAAAACAATTCACATTGTGTTTGAAATATATAGTACACTTATTAATATTACAATATCTAAAACCAATAAAATATCCAAACAAACAGTAAATTTCATTAATAATAATGAACTTATGACGTCACTCGTCGATAAAAATGTACTGAACTGTGACGTCACACGAGTTTTCGAAGCACTTTCGAGTCTTCATTTATTGTTTACGTGGAAAAAGAAAAAATATTTGTGTCCAATATTTTTCGATAATGTAACTGTCGGACGAAACAGATTTTTTATTTTTTGCCAGGAAACAAACACCCATGAAACTTGATAAGGCACATTGTGGTGTCCGTTTTGTGGTTAATGTGTTAGAAACTGTTAGTGTTGAATTTGGTTACCATTTTCTGTGGTCTGTCATGAAAATCAAATGGATGGAAGTGTTGAATGTTCATTTGATGTTTATAACAGAATTATGGATCAGATTGCAATTAACTGCAGAGATTGCAATAAGGCAGACTTCTGAAGATGTTATTCAGGGAACAAGTGCCATGATCTGAAAAAGGAAAATATTGAAGAATCTGTGAATTATTTTCAATATTATCCAATTAATAATACAGATATTCAGTGGCCCGAAAGTCTCACAACTAGTCTTTACAAGGGGAAAACTGAACTCTTCAGAGATTATATAAATACTTTTGAAATAGGGATGTTTACTGACTAAAAAAAAATATGATTCTAATTAGTCCGTCTGTTAGATTAACGAAAAATATTGGATACGTATTTTTTGTTTTATCAAATCAATAAAAATTTACGAAGATAAAACGCGTCAAAGATTTGAGTTGGAGGTTGTGACGTCACTGCTCGCTAAGAAATGTCATACTAATATCTTAGAATATGACGTCACACGAATTTTCAAAGCACTGTATCGTCTTCATTGTTTGTTAACGTGAAAAAAAAGGATAAAATAACATAAAACACCCACCTTAAAAAACCCAAGAATGTCCGTCGGGAGCTGACATTAAATGAACTAGTTTTGCAATGTTCAGCTCCCGACGGACATTCTTGGGTTTTTTAAGGTGGGTGTTTTATGTTATTTTATCCTTTTTTCAATTAATTTTTAACAGTCGTGGGTTTTTTCAAAATTTTTAATTTTGCTTTTTATTTTAAACTTTTTACTTTTATTTTTTTATCTAAGAACATGCACCAATCAAACCTTAACCCATAACTGAAAACTGAATCAAAATCGGACTTGTAGTTTTGGAGAAAAATGGCAACTTTGATTTGCACAAAAAATCTTTGCTGCAGCGCCCCCTGGTGAGTTGTCACCGTAACACCTATCTAAGAACATGCACCAATCAAACCCGAACCCATAACTGAAAACTGCATCAAAATCGGACTTGCAGTTTTGGAGAAAAATGGCAACATGTATTTGCACAAACACACAAACAAACAAACAAACACACAAACAAACAACCTCTCACCCCAAACGCATATACCGTCTCCGTTCCGTCGTGGGTAAAAACAAACAAACACACAAACAAACAACCTCTCACCCCAAACGCATATACCGTCTCCGTTCCGTCGTGGGTAAAAAGAAAAAAAAAATACGTGTCCAATATTTTTTGGAAATCTATCTGACGGACTAACTAGATTTTTTTTGTTAACATCCCTATTCTGATATGTTAATTTATATTTAAGGCGGGGTTGCAGTAATTTTAAGATTTTTGAACCTATAAAAATCGAACTAAATACGAGTTTTTTAATAAATAAAAATCATTACATAAAAATTGAACATACTCTCTAGTAAATCGTAAAGATAGAAACGCGATTTAGAATGATCGGCTCGATACTTTTTGTTATCAAACATGACTCTAAATCACAATTTCAAACGTGTACTGCTAAGACATTTCATCATGAATTTATATAAAAGTTATATCAATAGATAGAACTTTTTATTTTGAAGTAAATGTTGAAAACATATTGTATAATTTCTTTATAGTTTTTCTCCAAGAAGCAAAAAACAGTCAAAATTTAGGCATTATATAATACCGCTCGCGCGGCAGGGCGGGGGGCGAGGTCGTGCGTACATAAAAACAAAGTACTGCAACCTCGCCTTAACTACTAAGTATCCCAGTTAGCTATTTCACAAAATTTAGATAACATATTCATCAGTTATCATCCTAGCATTTCCCGAACTATGACCTAGTTGCTATAGTTGTTACGGTCGTTATAGATTGTCAATGACTACGAGTGCCAGCCGGGACCAACGGTTATTCATCAATAATATATTTTTTCATTAAGCAGACTTACTTGAGAAACGACTCATTATAGGAAATCTCTTCAACTTCAACAAAAAAGAAGTACTCCAGAAGCAAACAATATCACAGCACCCTGTATACGAGACGATTGTAAATGATCCACGTGCTGTATAAACGAATGTCCGCATTATACAAATGTGGAGGAGTAGTTCAGTGCAGACCTCTTTGTGAGGGATATACGGGAGAGGAGTGGGGTCGAGATCGCGGCGAATTTGGCAATCACTTACTTGAATCATGGACGACAAATGTTTTAGTCTGTGTATTATTTTTACCACGAGGGCTGGTTCGAGGTGGCACAGAAAAATAACTCTTGGAAGGAATTGGGGGAGGCCTTTGCCCAGATGTGGGACAGTAAAGGCTAATTAAAAAAAAAATAGACATTGCCCCACACTCGGAATTACACCTGTGCCGTGGGTGAATTCACAAACATTTTGAACTTTTTTTTTGGGACAAGCCCGCCACACTATTCCCAAACCACTGTAACTCCTGTTAGCCAGAATCAACAGTGGCGACCACAAGAAAAGCGCCGAGACAATGAAGCTCGACGAAGTCCCAGAGAAATGATTTAACTGTCTTGGATCCCGCAACGAAATTAATCAGAAAAGAATAGCGGAGGAACATTTTGAACTCAAATATACAAATACCCCAACCCAAAACAACTATGTGTAGGCGATACAAATATTTGTTCGAAGTCGGGCTGCCTCTGCGTCAACCCCAAATGAATTGGGCGATGGAAGAACGATGCTGATGGCATGTGAAAAGTCAAAGTAATTTTATTATATTTTCCAAAATGTGATATGTACAAAAGTAAGTCTAGTCCAATAACATACACTCGCACACAGATACCCACTCGTACTCATCATCTTCAGCCAGCAACAGATAGGTATATGTCCAAGAGGCCTTCAACCGCACTTATCTTAATTGCTACCAATCCCTCTGCGAAGATCCGCGGACTCCACTCAAGAATACGTCGACCCCAACAATCATCGGTTGTTAATACGACCAGCCTATTGATAGCTTACTTATTCTGTGAAGTGGGCGTGTAACATGGCCATTTTAATAGTCCACAATATGAAATGCGTTAAAAAACGTGAAATTTACCTTTCACAACAGTAACTGCGCCTGTGACCATTTTACGAATTTTAATGCTATTCATATTGTTTTCCTAAATTATTAACTCCTCGAGTTATAAGTCGAGCTCCACGATAACTGACAAATGCTTGCACTGACTGGACAGGTCCACTCAAATCTGTGTGGTGCTTTCTTCAAAAGACCATCTCAAACACTAATCTGCATAGTCTTCATGTGTGTATTATACCAAGATTATGTTTGTACCTTGAACATAATTATTGTAAACCCAAACGATTTTAAAAGAGTGTCCATGAAGTTCCTTGCCATTCTTCTCATGAGACCAACGCTTTGGAATTGGCAACTACAGTACACTCACGAGTTATTATGCCTTGTGACTAAGACTGTAGCTTAGTTTATTTAGCTTCAGTAGTTTACTGCCGCACTCGGAGAGCTTCAGTGGTTGCTTGGGCCGTCGCTTGGTAAGGGTTTTTGGCAGTTTTGTCATACAAAACTATGTCAGGCCTTTGCTTGGTGGCGGCTTGAGCAATCGTTGGATATCTCTGAGTGCCGCAGTTAGTTTAATTCGACTATTCAAAAGTGCCTGTAACTGACCTACTTGAAATAAATATTTTTGACTTTGACATTACTGTCATTCATATTATGATCTGCAAAAGTGGCTATTTTAAACCCTCTGAAAACTCTAGTTCTTTGTCAGATTCCTTGGTTTCGTTGCGACACGCACAAACAAACTTACAAGCGCGCCTGCACCAAACCTTTGCTCCCGTATATTTCTAGGGTAAACTTCGTGCCGAGCGTTTATATTCGGCAAGTATACTTTCAGTTACTTGCTGAAAACAGCAAAGTGGTTATAACGACCGTCTACAAAGTTATTTACTTAGTATTTCATTTATAATAAACGAAATAAGTTTCATGTTAATCTAGGGCTGAAACGAAGCAAAAAATTCTGTTAGTTTTTGTTACCTTACGTCTTGTTTGTTCATAGTTTGATTAAAGTTTAATAAAAGTTAATGTTAGAATACCTAGTTTACTGTATAGAATCGTGTTACGAATAATGATATTGTGTTTTATAATGTTTAGTTTTGTAGGTAATTGAAGTTATTTTGCAGCGTATTTATAAAAACAGCCAAGAAAATTTCATTGTTTTTTCAGTACCCTTATTAATATAAATATTTCAGCAGTTGTATTTTAATACAGACAAAGATGCTTAATGAGTTTTAAAGCTTCATTGAGAGAGGCCATGGTAGAGCGAACGAATTCAGCCTTAAGTCTTCTCTGTACTTGGAGACACAAGTGGGTTGACAAGAATCTGGTTGATTAAAACGCCACCAAAACGCAAGTGTGTCTATTCACCGCCAAAAGGAGTCCGTTTGATCTAGCCCCTACTTTCCGGAGTGCGTCTGTGGATACCCGCATTGTTTCAAAATCATTAAATAATGCCTCAAAAATATTTAAAAAATCCGTCCTCATTAAATACATTCACGAAACAACACATTTAACAAAGGCAATTTTAAACAGGAACACAAAGTTACAAATATAAGCCTGAATTTAATTGCAATTCAAGTTGTATCAACGGATCGCGTTTATTCAAATGTAAGCACTTCGTTGCAGAGGCCAGTAACGGTGGAGAAACTAAAAATATACGCTGCAAAACTAGTGAGTTCCACAATAAAATGTTCTGGGCGAAACAAATTGTTTGTACGTATTTTGTATGAACAATGTATTTGATTTTATCAGGAGTTGTGGAAGATTTGTGTTGCGAGGTTGTGCAAAAGCATTTTTTTGTTTTATATCTTCAACTTCATACTTTTGATAATCGTGTTACTGACTTGAGGTTTTGGTTTTTAGAGTGGCGTTTGTCTTGAAAACCTCATGAATTTCTAACTGACTGTATCATAATTTACACCTTTCCAAGTAATCAGAATTATTTGTTAAGAAGCAGAAAACTAGACGATATTATGCTATCGCTCAATAGCTGAAGTAGTTTTTCGTTATCAATCATTTAAATAATAAATTGCTTCAATTTTTAAATGAATGAATTCAATCACGATTTGAATATCACTGTTAGTATTATTTTATACTGCTATAACAATGATTTGCAAGAAAATGAGTCTCACAAAAACTATCCCAAGAACTAAAAGTGCTTATTGACAAATATTCCGACAAAAACTTACGAAGAAGAAAGTCAGTGCTCTGCCCTGCACCAAAGTGCTCAAATCTGCTTATATTTGAATAATACCGCGCTCAAAGTCATGGGAAGTTTGCCAGAAAATGCTTATTTATGAAATTTGTTTCACGCTTAATGTACGCTCTATTGAATTAAAGCTCAACTATTGAACTATGACATAGGTTTAAGTTTGGGGAAAATTCACACCATCCATCCATACTATCCATACTATATAAATATTATAAATGCGAAAGTAACTCTGTCTGTCTGTTACTCTTTCACGCCTAAACGGCTGAACGGATTTTGATGAAATTTGGTACAGACATAGTTTGGAACTTGAGAAAGGACATAGGATAGTGTTTTTAGTTTAGTTTCGCGAGATAAACCAAAAATCTGCCGGAAGTCACTATTCCACGCGAACGAAGTCGCGGGCAAAAGCTAGTAATATTATAAATTCGAAAGTAACTCTGTCTGTCTGTTACTCAATCACGCCTAAACTACTGAACCAATTTGCATGAAATTTTGTATCGAGATATTTTGATACCCGAGAAAGGACTTACGCTACTTTTTAGTAATAAAAAAAAAACTTTATTCAAGGGTACGAAAATATTACTTTTGGTTGCGATAACTGACATCCACGCGGTTGAAACCGCGAAATATTCTATGCTGAAGTGCGTCAATTTACGTGTTGCGGGTTTTGTTTCCCGAAAGGGTCATCATCATCTGCCTAGCCTTTTGCCTAGCTGAAAACCATTATTATACTTGGCGACTGCCTATCTGACCACCACAGCCCAGTTAGTACTGTGCAATATTTATGATACTTCTTGGAAAGATTAAGTGCAGCTGATAACCAGTATTTATATGTTTATATAAAATTAATATTCGTTTTAATAATATATCCTCTTCTTTTATATTTTTATTTTAAGTATTCCTGAATGTGTGTGCTGTTATTTATGATTCAACGATTTTTTATTAGTCCATATTTTTTTATTTAGACTCGCCCCCTTTTACATGTGACTTAAAAAAAACTAATGAATTGTATACCAACACAGTCTTTATCTCATTCATGGTAACAAATTTCATTTTGATTAACTTCATTCTTAAATACTATGTAGCTTAAAATAATTTCATCATCATCATCATCATTTCAGCCGAAAGACGTCCACTGCTGGACATTAGGCCTCCCCTAAGTATCGCCACAAATAATTTAGTCTACTTTATTAATACGATAGAGAGACCCAGAAGGATTCTTATTTCTACCGTTTAAAGTAAAAGCTTGTCAAATGCATATTGTTTAAGCCGCTCACAAAGGAAAATAGCATAATCGATATAGGTACGCTGGAATTAGCTTGCAATTTATAAGTCTGCTTCGATTTATAATTTGTATCGTACGGTACTGCGAGTATACGTATAATGTATCATAATTAATTTATGAAAACTTCATTTACAGTGATAAATAGGCGGACTTCATGCTGCAAGAAATTCTAGCAGTCAACTTGGGCTGAATAAGACACTATTGAGATAGAGTACAAAATAAAATAGGGTACGAAAATTATCCCACGGAAATATACTTTCGGGATCAAAAAGTATCTTAAAACCTAGGCCATTATTGGGTATCTTGATAGTTTAAAAAACTCTTTTAAGAACACGAGAGAAAATAGAAGCATCTGCAACTGTGTGTTTATGAAAAAAAAAGATCTTAAAGCAACACTTCAGTAACAAACGTAATTGGAGTTTTTAAAGAAACACCTAAATCGTAGAAAGAACGGTCTTCGAACATTGTAGTAGAGCCCTAATTAGTTTTACACTAATTGAAGTTTCCTTCATTGAAACAATGTTAAGCCAGTTACAACACATTATTTCCAAAATATTTACGATTAGCAACGGTTTTTTTTGTAAAGTCGACCTCAAGTGGGTATGGGCATTGCGAAAACTTTTATTTCGGTTCGACGTAAATTCACTTTAACTATCCAATTAACTGTAATTTTGAGTTTTCTTGTTGACAGAGATACTGTAAATAATTCTTCAAATTTTTATCAATCATTCTTCGAGAGCAGTGGTGCCCCAGTGGTTGTGGCCCCGACTTACGAACAGTTGGTCGTGGGTTCGAACCCAGGCAGGCGCATTACTTTGTGTTATTTATTTAATCACCACTGCTCTCAAACCGGTGAACCAAAAAAATCGAAGATATGTGACATCTACCAATCCGCACTGGGCCTTCGTGGTGGATTATAGCCTATCCCTCTCCTAGAGAGGAGGCCTGAGTCCCTGTAGTGGGAACAATGTAGGCTGAAAATAATAATTCGAATATTTGAAAATAGTTTTTCGAATACTTGTTACGGATTCTTGGAATATTTGTAAATGATAAGCATTCACTATTCAAGACAAAAAAAGAAGCTTAAGATATTTTTCTCAAGGACTCAAGCTACTTCTTTATTTTTTAACATTGAACAATCATAAAACAATTTCAATAATTTAGAAGTTTCACAATTTAAAATTACTTTATAAGTTGTAATTAGTTTTGTTACAACAAAATGTATTCCTAGTAGACGAATTTGATAAAAATCTATGTGATATGTGTAGCATAGAACTAGCCGGCGTTGTCTTCATTCATCATCAGCCTATAATTGTTCCCACTGCAGGGACTCAGGCCTCCTCTCTAGGAGAGGGATGGGCTATAATCCACCACGCGGGCCCAGTGCGGATTGGTAGATGTCGCATATCTTCGAATTTTTGGTTCTAAGACATGCCGGTTTCCTCACGATGTTTTCCTTCACCGTTTTGAGAGCAGTGGTGATGAAATAAATTACACAAAGTAATGCGCCTGCCTGGGTTCGAACCCACGACCAACTGTTCGTAAGTCGGGGCCGCCACCACATGGGCTTTTTCGTCTTCATTATATAAAAAAAACCCTTACATATTATGTATCAAAAAAATATAAAATGGAGAGAAAAACTTGACTCTCGGCTTTATTTTCATCCGTTATTTTACAAATATTCGGAAATTATTTATCAATATCAATATTGACTTCAGCTACACCGCTCCATACTCGAACATACGCCCACTGCGTGTTAAAACAAGGCCATACTTTGTACAAATACACCCCAACACGGTAGTTGTTTAAAATATAATATAATATCCCATTACAGACACGTTTACATTTACAACGTAAACAAACCAGCCGTGTTATTTGTACCTGTTTCTGATGCGACGTACGTTGTTTTTCAACGTAACTTGCTGGGGACATTATTACGTGTTGTTGATAGTTTAAAGACAGGTTTTCGAAATTGATAGGTTTACGAAATCGTTGATGATCCTATAGTTCAGGATATTAAATAGTTTGGGAGAGGTTTCTGCCAAAAACCGATCAAATAACATGAAGTTACCTAAGTAATCCTGATGGGTTGCCTAAAGTGTTTGATCCACATTTTCTCAGTTATTTTTAAGTATCATGTAGTAAGGGCAAGCCTGTCGCCATCAACAGGACACAAATCTAGACGTCGTGGCTGCTACTGAGACATTTCTGATGAAGAAATTCAAAAACACTTAGCCATTTTTTTTTTGTGGTGTTTGGAAAATATCAAATAACCCCTCCCGCTCTTGGGCAGAGCGAAAGGGAGTGTTAGACTTCTACTGACTAAAATCCACCCATATTCCTTCTTAGCCCTTAATGTCGAGGCCGCAGTTTCTCTGAAGAACAACCCACAGTCCGGAAGGGATAACATTTGCCTGACCTAGGGATTAAACCCATGACCTCATGCTCAACAACTGCGCTTGGAACCATTAAACCAATGTGGTTTGGAGCATGTCATTAAAAAATAGGGAGGTATGTCATACAGTGTCAAACACTAACCTTATTGGTGTTACTCTTCAGAAAGGTGTAAAGGCTGTGCGTACTTCGTTGCACCTTAGAAATGTTCAGTAGAACTAGTGGGAATGATCGTCTTAGACCACGAAACTGAACAACTTTTGTTCTACGACATCTTGAAACTCACTATTCCAACTGGCTTTCTAAAGTGAATTTTAATAATTCATTAATCTAAAGTTCTACAGTTTTAGGGTCTGAAACACCACACAAAAGGTCTTGCGTTTATTATATCACACACTAAAAAATAAAAAACAATTTCTTTAGATCGAAATCAAGTGAGTTTAGAAAGACATGGATATAATTTTAAATCAACATAACTATGCCAATCAACTTTAACAATTGCCGTCATCCGATAGCATGATCTAACTGCTACAACCCGACACGTAATACCTCCGTCTAGGGAATACAGAATACATGTTCCACCTACTGTTTCATTTAGCAGCGAAATGTTAGTTCGTTCGAGATCGATGCTGGGAGCCTTAAGAATAGAGGGTTCAAATTAGATTTAGGTCTCTTACTGAGACTTTTTGTTATTTGTTTATTTACTTGTTTACTGCTAGAATTTAGAATTGTGTGGATGTAGAAAATCGTATAGGAGCTCATACGCCTTATTACACACACAATAGGGAATCGGACAAAAAAAAACTAATTAGTCCGATAGATTCGGACAGATGATCAGATAGATTTCCAAAATATTGACCACGTATTTTTTTCTTTTTTCATGTAAACAAAAAATGAAGACGATACAGTGCTTCAAAAACTCGTGTGACGTCATTATGATAGTACATTTTGTACCTTCAAGTGACGTTTTAAGCCCCACTCCATGATCTTTGACGCGCTTTATTTTCGTCAATTTTTATTGATTTGATAAAACAAAAAACTCGTATCCAATATTTTTCGATAATCTAACTGACGGATAAACAGAATTCTATTTTTTTGAGTCAGTCCGATCCCCTATTAAAAAGCCATTGTTATATAAATCTCCTGGAGATGTCTTAGCGGACAAGAGGATAAGTATTGAAGTTTTTGTCAATCATAATAATCATAATCATAATAATCATAATCCGTAGACTATTTTCTTTTTCCTGACTACTTCCGTTATCATCATCATTATTTGCCCGTATGGCACGTTAATTGTGGTCGTTGCAGCATTTTGTTTCTGCATACTTCTCTATTTGAGTAGCGGTGGCCCAGTGGTGGCGGCCTCGACTTACGAACGTTCTGTCGTGGGTTCAATCCCAGGTAAGCGCATTATTTTGTGTACTTACATTATTTCGGTGATGGAAAACATCGTGAGGAAATCGGCATAGTACCAATGTATAGTTGAGATCTGCATATTATGTGCCTGGCCAGTGGGCAAATCCTCTCATAAATTGTAAACGTAACTAAAAAGTAACAGCTTACTCACATTTCTTTTAAATCTTTTATTCCAAGAGGGAGACGTTTTGTTATTTCATTCAAAATAGTTGGAAAATAGTACTGACAGTAATGAATAGGACATCGCAATCAATTAAAATTAAAACAAAATATTTTAAAAAAGGATCACTACATCACTATCACTAACATATTATAAAACAAGGTCCTCCGCCGCATTTGTCTGTCTGTTTGTTCGTGAGAAACTCTTAAACTATTGTACCTATTTTCATGCTGTTTACCAATGTATAGAGTGGTTCTTGAGGAAGGTTTTAGTAAGGGATGAAAGTTTGTTGGGATCTTTTTCAACATCCACGCGGGCGAAGTCGCTTGCAAAAGCTAGTTCATTTATATAAAACAAACTACCTAACCAAATAAACAACAATGATACTCAATTTGTAAACACCTATAATTTTGACCTAATTTAACAAACAAACAAAACAGTTCAAAACTCAAAGCAAACAAACAAACGCTACCAAAACTACCTACTAAACAATCAATACAAATTCCACTGTTAGTAATTATTTCTATAATTTGGCAGCTTGTGCCAGTCACAGCGAATCGCGGGCCGTCAAGAAGATTAATGCCCAGTGCCTAATTAGAAAAGTTTTCCTACAGCTATTTAATGACCCCGGTTGGACTAGAAGCAGAATTGGAACAGGACACACTGTCGCACTGTATTACACTGTGTTTCTCTGTGTTTACAGAGATGGGAGTCTGTTTGCACTGAGGCACTAGTGAGTGCGCGGTGTAAAATGAGCGATTATGGACTGAAAATGCTTCATCCCGTTACACTAGATGCCAAATTCAACATAGTTGGGAAAAGACTGAATGATCACGGCACAGATCATGATGAATTATAAGTATTTATTCCTATCTATGGGTACTGCAAAAAATGTCGTCGTCTTATATCGCAAAAAAAAACTAAAATATAGTTTCTATGTCCGCATGAAATTATTATAAAAATATTATTTCCCTATTTGAATCTCTACTTATTCCTTGAAAGTTCACTATCTGCCAGTAAAAGTAAAATCAAAATCGGTCCAGCCACTTCGGAGAATAACCCAAACAAACAAACAGACAGACCACTAGGCAAACAAGTACTTTCATAATACATTTAGTAAAAAGATGTTATTTTAAAATTACAAACTGACACTTCAATTACATTTATGTCTACTATTTATAGATTCAGAATTCGATGTATTGACGTTACATTTGCCACGTGCGCTCATGCTTACGACCTCAGAACAGTTTATACTACCCTTATACTGCACTTTCCTTAATCGATCTGTGTTGGATTCTACAGACTTGTGAGTCCGACAATTCAAGGGGGATCCATTGGACAATATATAGTGGAATTAAAGTGGAGTTAGTAGGGAATTAAAGGAAAATAGTAGACGTACAGTACCTGTTCTACTTGGGTCCTTTGTGTGGTTCAACTGTGTTTTCTGGTTGTTCAGTGTGAGTTTAAGTTACGTTTAGGTTTTAGTTAAGACTTCGAGCATTTGAGGTTTGAATAATTAATAAGTATTTATTGGAAATATTACGTAGAACTTAAACATAAATATTGAAATGAGGTTGTACTATTAGATACACCTCTGCTCTAACCTTTCGAGGATTATATGCGTGATGTTAAGTTGATCACTATATTTTATCTCTTAAAATAATTACTTAAAACATTTTAAATCACATACACACACAATCAGGCCCGGAACAATTACTTACATCTCATACAAATATTATCTCCGTTTGTTAATCGAACCTCACACACACAGTGCAGCAACCAGTCACTAAGCCACTGCGCCAACCGTGTCGACATCCTGGTATTCATTCAATTAACCCCAAACATTATAATATTGACAATAATAATCTTACCAATACAATGCAATGGCAACCAACCAAATCCAGCCTCTTATACTACCTTTGTGGAAAATAGATTTGAAGTCTTTTGACCTTCATCAAGTGTATTCTCCATGTTCGGGCAGGCGTGGATTATCGGGTATGGAGGCGGTATTTCAATTAAATCACAATTGTCACAATCACTGCACTTATAATTCTCAATAATTAAACCAAAGGTCTCACAAACTCACTATCTAAGCTAAAATACACTTAGACTAAAATATAACGTCCACCGAGCACGTGGTTGCGTGCGCACTCGACCTCGCTCCAAAGTGAACTGATCGTTTTTACAAGATGGCCGCCACACCAGCGCTCGGTGTTCGTTTTTGAAATTAAATTTGTACAGGATGTCAATTGACAGTCTAGAAAAGCGGAAGCGCCGACACGGCCAATTCTGACAATCGCACGACCTCGTGCGTGTGGTGTCGCGCATCCATAGCTTGCGCGTTACTCCTCTCGACCTGTCCGATGAACAGAAAAGAGTACACGTTAACATAAGCTCGGCTTTTCCTGACCAATAGCAAATTCATTGCCGCAACATTAACCCGGCTTGCTAGGTTTCTCCTACTTTCTTGCGTAGCGTGGCCCGGGTGTGCGAGGCCCCTTCAACCAGCTTTGCCAATACCTAAAGCGTGGCCCGGGCGAACGAGGCCCCTTCAACCAGCTTTATCAATACCCAAAGCGTGGCCCGGGCGTACAAGGCCCCTTCAACCAGCTTTACCAATACCCAAAGCGTGGCCCGTGCGTACGAGGCCCCTTCAACCAGCTTTAGCAATACCCAAAGCGTGGCCCGGGCGTGCAAGGCCCCTTCAACCAGCTTTACCAATACCCAAAGCGTGGCCCGGGCGTACAAGGCCCCTTCAACCAGCTTTACCAAAACCCAAAGCGTCATCAGGGACCACATGAAATAATATACTAACTTGAATATCTTGAATTTGAACGGAACTAAAAATTTGAGTATAGCATTTTATGTCTTCACCGCCTATGCCGGTCAAATAAACGGTCTCCTTGCGTACGGAACCAGAGAGTTGGTTGTTCGACTTGCTCGTGGTGGTAAATGAAAAATAGCGGACTGTATAAAAAGCTTGGTATATTGCCGATTAAAATTACAGTTATAACTGCCCGGACAAACAAATGATAAATTAAATAAAACGTTTTAGAGAGTCGTCCGTCTTGGGATGGTCCGAAGAGGCGAGTGTCCGGCAGTCGCGCAGCGCCCCGCACCTCAGCTCGGTTGCCATGCGCGCGCGCATGTTGATCACGCAGCCTGCGCGTGCCGTCTGCGTGTGACTGTTGGGTTCGATTCCCAACATGCTGCCCGGGTTGAAGGGAAGACTTCAAAAATCTGGAAGGGGGCAAATGTTATTGGAAGCTCTATTTATGTTGCCCCGGTTTCTCTTTGCCTCTGCAACTCTTGCTAGTGCTCTTGAAGTGGTGGATGATGTGTTCAGAGACCTGTGGATGAGGTATGACATTAAGTGGCCGTCCAATTAGGAAATGAGAAGGTTTCAGAGCGGGAAAGTCACGAGGTTCTGAGGAAAGAGGAGTTATAGGAGGGGAGTTTAGCACAGCTTTAACTTGAGTGAGGCATGTAGCCATTTCCTCGTAGGTGAGATGAGTGGATTATAATAACCTTTTAAGATGGTGGTGATTGTCAAGAAACTTTGATAGCTCATTGTAAGTTCCGACAAAGTTAGTGCCATTATCGGACCTAATACTTTGCGGTTTCCCCCGACGTGACACAGAAAAGAGTGGCTAGATAAGCTTCACTAGATAGTGCCGCAACGAGCTCGATGTGACAGGCCTTTGTCGAGTTACAGATGAAGATTGCCAAAAATGGTTTAATAAGTCTGCAACCTCTGCCTTTCCTGTCCGCTATCATCACTGGCCTTGCGTAATCAACACTACAGGTGTAAGAAAAGAAGAACTAGAAATGGGGATAAGGAACTATATATAAGTTAACTATGATCTACTGTTAGTTAAACTGCTTATAGGATCTATGTATATTAGAAAGACTACTATTTACTACTACAGAATAAGAAACTAATTCTGGTAGATCGTGTCTCTCGTTATGATTGGGCATTTTTGGCCGTTCACGTTTATGTTTCTTTAAGAAAGTGGTACCAGACCACCACAAGGATGAACCACTGATGGAATCAGCCTTCAGCCCACGAGAAACAAGGTCCGCCGGATTGTCTTTCGACGGTACGTAGCCCCACACGTGACTCTCTGTGCTCTCTTGAATTTCGTGGATTCGGTTACGAACAAAACTTTTTAGTTGCAGTGGGGACGTAGTTAACCACCCTAGAACTATTGTCGAGTCACACCAAAATCTACATTTGCTAATCTCTAGAGTAAGAGAGGTTAATACTTTTGTACACAACCTTGCAGCCAACAAGGCTCCGCAAAGCTCGAGACGAGGTATCGTCGTAGGCTTTATCGGCGCTACCCTACTTTTAGAAGTTAAGAGGTGTACCTTTACTAACCCTGCTTGATCCACAGAACGAATGTACAGACAAGCGCCGTACGCTCGCTCTGAAGCGTCTGAAAAAACATGAATTTCATGAATTTCTGAGTTATCAGAAAGAACCCATCGAGGAATTCTTAAGTGATTCAGAAGGGGTAAGGTGTCAGCAAATGCAAGCCATAAATGTTTGGTGTCTTGTGAGACCTCGTCATCCCATGAATATTGATCGATCCACAGTCTTTGCATGATGAATTTGGCTTCGACAATACACGGGCCGACGAGTCCCAATGGGTCAAAGATCTGACTAATGACAGAAAGTATGTGACGTTTAGTTACTTTTTTATTTATCTGTATATTAATTGAAAATGACAAAGTGTCCGAATCACAATTCCAATTCAGACCAAGAGTTTTAGATGAGACATCCATGTTAGTTTGTGAAAAATCTAAAATATTGTCATCTGTGCTTTTATAAGATGGTGCAATTTGATGTAAAATGAATTTGTTATTTGATTTAAATTTTCTTAATTTTAATTGGGCTGAATTTAAGGTAGATATTACTCCTTGTGCAATATCAATTGTTTTATCTATTGTATTGGAGCCACCGAGATAATCGTCAACATAAAGGTCTCTTTGAATGGATTGCTTGACGTCATCATCGGGAGCGCTGGAAGCTAGACTCACCAAACATTTGGTGGCTAAGTAAGGCGCACTTGCCGTGCCATAAGTCACAGTGTTGAGTGTATATGTTTTTAAAGGCTCTTTTGACTCAGAGCGGAAGATTATTTTTTGTAGAGAGCGTTGAGAAGGATGAAGTTCAATCGCTCTGTACATTTTCTCTACGTCACCAGTTACAACATACTTATGCTGGCGAAAGCGTAGCAGTATCGAAATGATATCTTCTTGTACAGTCGGACCAACCATTTGGATGTCATTTAGTGACACACCAGTACTAGTAGTGGCCGATGCATCGAAAACTGTACGAAGCTTGGTAGTTGTACTTGATTCACGGATGACGCCGTGGTGGGGTAAAAAATAATTATTACCATGAAGACAGCTTGGCGAAGACTCTTTATCTTCAGTCATGTGACCTAGGCGTTCATACTCTTGCATGAACTCGACATACCTGCTTTTGAAGGCAGGGTCCCTAAGAAACCTACGCTCTAGTGACATGAACCGACACTTTGCCTTTGAAAAGGAGTCGCCTAAGACTGAAGGATCTTTCTTCAGTGGCATGGTTACGACAAAGCGTCCATCGTCTTTATGGTAGGTGTGTTCCTTAAAGCTCTGCTCACAGGCACGCTCCTCAGGAGATAAAGAGTGCTTGGCTGCAATGGTATCTAATTCCCAAAAACGAGATAAGTCTGGGTCGCCGTTCTCATTTAAAAAATGACAAACAGGAGAAGAGTGTGACTTACGACGGGCAACGTACCCTGACACTAACCAACCCAATTTCGTTTCATACAACTTAGGCTGATGTTTACCTAAGTCTATAGAATTATTGCATAAGACGGACCAAAATACTTCGGCCCCAAGTAAGATGTCTATAGCTGCCGGTATATTAAATGATGGATCAGCTAGACTTATTCCCAATGGAAGAGGAATGTTATCAATATTTATGAATGAAGACGGCAAAGCTCTAGTGATCTGAGGTAAAATATGACAGTCTACAGTAAGTTTACAGTCGTCATCATAGTGGGACATAATAGTAAGGCTGCAAGACTGTGTACAATTAGAAGTATTATTATTTATACCTGTCACGGTGGCGCCCGCACTACGTCGCGACAAACCCAGCTTACCGCAAAGTGACTCATCAACGAAGTTGCCCGTACTACCGTTGTCGAGGAGGACTCGGGCATTGTGCACGTCGCCCTTGCTGTCAACCACCCTCACGATCGCTGTGGAAAGCAAAACATTCGGAGGAGTAGTAAACTGCTGAACATCAGTTGAAGCGACAAAGTTATTTACGGGAATAACTGGTTCAGACAAAGTTGTCTCTGCCTCATGTAGATGAAGCAGAGTGCTGTGCCTTTTCTTGCAGTACTTGCAAGGTACAAGATTACACCTTGATTCTGTGTGCCCGGGTCGCAGACAGTTAAGGCAGACCTTTGTGTCTTTGGCCTTTTGTATACGAGACTCAACAGACAAAGCTCTAAAGGCATCACAATTAAATGAATAGTGAGTCTGATTACACATTGGACATGTTAATTTTCTTTTATAATCATTTTTAAATTTTTTATCTTTATTGTTGCTTTCATATGTTTTTTTATCTGATTTTGTAGCTGTAAGTAAATTAGAATTATGTTTGGAAGTGTCTGCCTGTTGTACTTTAGTGATGTTTCCTTTGTGTTCTTGCAAAGTCTCTAATAAGTCAGCTCTGTTGCTGAGGAACTTTAAAAAAAAATCTAATGAGGGTGGATCATCAATTGTGTTTCGATGTTCTTCCCATTCCCTACGTGTGACACTGTCAAGTTTTTCGGACATCATGTGAATTATGAGGGTATCTCGTAAGTTAAATTCAGTGTCCTGACCTAACGTTGTCAACGCACGGAGATTTTTATTCGTGACATCAATAAGGTTACGAATAGAAGTACACGATTCACTTTGCATAAATTCAACGCTAAATAACGCCCGAACATGATTATTAACGAGCAATCTTTTGTTGTCGTATCTGTTACACAATAAATTCCAAGCGGACTCGTAATTCTGAGCTTTAAAATCTAAATTATCTATAACTAGCAACGCACTGCCTTTAAGAGAAGCTCGCAGGTAGTGCAGTTTATTAATGTTATCCATGTCCTTTCGTGAATGAATGAGTGAAATGTAAGTGTCTCTAAACTCAAGCCAGTGTTGATAGTGTCCGTGAAAAACGGGTAGATTAATTTTTGGCAACCTCACATAATTAGATTTAAAGCCACCTGCCTGCACATCCTCGTCACCCGTTACGTAACCATCCAGTTGACTGCTAGACTGGGGCGGACGAGCACCGAGCAGACTCCGCGCCGTTGCCACCAGCTTATAATAATGGTTCTCAAACTGCTCGCGCTCTTTGCTCTCGTCATCGGGATCCTCCAACGACATCTCGATGTCAGTCTGTAATTTGTCGAAATCCACATATAAGCTACCATATTTATTGAACCTAGTTTCCAAGTCTAAAAGCTGTAAACTACTAAGTTCATCGCAACTTTCTAACATGTGAAGGTAATTTCCAAAAATAGTGAGTTTCGATTTCATACAGCTGCGTTTTTTAACGAGTTTCTCAACTTTTTCGTCAGCCATAACTTTAATTTAACAAGCGCTAACGCTAACTCACAAGAAAAGTAAGGAGAAATAAGAAACCGGTTTATTAATGCGAAGGTAGGTACAAATAACGTAGCTAGCTAATGCGCCAGTGCGAACAAAGGAACACCTGACGCGCTCGCGCAGGTGTGTCGCCGAGCGATCAGCTGTTATAGGTGAGAAGCGAAGTAAACAGATAACGGGTTTTATTTAAAAAGGTTACGCAGTAGCTTTGTAAGCAGAATAATTGGGTTTTGAGAAATGTAAGGCTATGAATAAGAATGATTATTGCTAAACGACATAAAGTGAAAGTATTTGAAAGCACTCACTCAAGTTATTGCTATTTTAAACATGAAATATGAGAAAGAATAGGAAAAGATATAAGGGACAAATTGGAACGAACTCACTCAGTGTTTTACCCATCCAAAGGATAACCGATGACCGTTGCAAATTCTTCTTTGTCCTTGACGATGACTCGAACTTTCGACGGGTCCAAAGTCCGTTGTACGGTTGACCTCTTGATGACTTCTTCTCTGGGCGTGTGCGGCAGCCGTGCGTAGTTTCTTGATCAGGAAATTGATGACTCCTGCAGGAATGTCGCCGCTGAAGACCGCAACCGAAGAGCTTCGAGTTTGAAGTTTTTTGTTTTTCTTCCAAGACCGTTACTTTTTGTAAAATAACCGGCGAGATCCTAGAAGGACCAATGTTCGACTTGCTCGTGGTGGTAAATGAAAAATAGCGGACTGTATAAAAAGCTTGGTATATTGCCGATTAAAATTACAGTTATAACTGCCCGGACAAACAAATGATAAATTAAATAAAACGTTTTAGAGAGTCGTCCGTCTTGGGATGGTCCGAAGAGGCGAGTGTCCGGCAGTCGCGCAGCGCCCCGCACCTCAGCTCGGTTGTCATGCGCGCGCGCATGTTGATCACGCAGCCTGCGCGTGCCGTCTGCGTGTGACTGTTGGGTTCGATTCCCAACATTGGTCAACTAAGCTATTTTTAATTAATGAACATGCCGCACCACTGTCGAATAGAAATGACATTGACTTACCCGCCGATGTGGACAGACTCCCTTTAACTAGTCTGCGCTCGCAGATATTTACGTCCTTCTTGGCTGGCTGTTCTTTGTCTGCCTTTTTATTGGGACAAGCTGTACTGATGTGTCCGGGCTTCTGACATGTAAAACAAGTTACTATCTTGTCTCTTTCCGTCTTCGATACCGCAACACCATCTCGTCGTTTGCGACACTCTTCGATCTTGTGCCCGCGGTGACCGCAGTAGTGACAGGATCCTCCGAATTTCGTATCAGCAACAATACGTGGTTTCTTTGAGTTGGATGATTGCTCTTCATGATCATCAAGGCGCCGCTTCAGCGATATTCCACTAAGAGCGCGGCACAACTGAGCTCTCGTTGTGATGGTATACGAATTGAGCTCTCTACGGATCAAGGAATTTCTTTGACTGAGGACTGATATGACGAATCCGGTAATTACTTCTTCTGTCATTTCTACTTTTGGAATACGTTCAATGAGACTCCACAACCGTATGGCTGCTTCGGAAGCCGCTTCTTGAGGTCCGATCTCGAATCTTATCACACTGTCGAAGTAGTCCTGCATTAACATAGGTCTTCCGAATCTCGCCAGTAACAACTGCTTAATCTGCGGCCATTCTATTTCTGAACTCTTTAATTTAGTCAGACAAGATGCAGCGCGACCTTTCAGTGAGTGGATCAGGGCAAGTAACAACTCTGTCCCGAAAAGGTTTCGGCTAGTGACTATCATGTCAGTAATTCTACACCAACCTTCGATATCGGCCTCCGCATCGTCAGGATCGAATTTCACCAACTGAGTTGGGCTATGTAGCGGCTGTGGCGGCCTGGTGCTGCTAGTAGTTGCAGCTAGCAGTCTTGTCAAAATCGACTCCATTCCGGTGAGCAAATCATGGGTACTCGCACTAGTTTCTTTAGTTCCGGTGTTAGATACAGCCTCCGGTTGATTTGACCCTTCGGATCCCACTTCTGATGAAGTCTTTTGACCTTCATCAAGTGTATTCTCCATGTTCGGGTAGGCGTGGATTATCGGGTATGGAGGCGGTATTTCAATTAAATCACAATTGTCACAATCACTGCACTTATAATTCTCAATAATTAAACCAAAGGTCTCACAAACTCACTATCTAAGCTAAAATACACTTAGACTAAAATATAACGTCCACCGAGCACGTGGTTGCGTGCGCACTCGACCTCGCTCCAAAGTGAACTGATCGTTTTTACAAGATGGCCGCCACACTCGGTGTTCGTTTTTGAAATTAAATTTGTACAGGATGTCAATTGACAGTCTAGAAAAGCGGAAGCGCCGACATTATTGTAATTTGCCGTATTTTGTATTCAATTTTCTAGGAGTGTATGTACGTTTGTATCATTTTGGAATTCCATGAAATCAAATTTAATAATTGACAGGTATAAAACATACTACAAAATCAAACTTCGTACTGCTCCTAGTAAAATATAATACAGTGTGAAATATATAACGAAAAGAAATATAAACGCGTTTTTTGACGCAAGTCATGTTACTGGCACAATAATAATTCGCGTCTATTGACGCAAGCCGCGTTTGTTGACTCGAGTCGCATCTCTTGACGTAAATTGCAGCACAAATTGCATCAAAGAGCCACTGGCAAGTGATCAAGTAATTCGAAGTTAGTTGGATAAAACATTCAGATGACATAGAAAATGGGGTCACAAAAAATATTATAGATCTGTTATCTACATAGTGTAAACGGTTTTCCACGAAGCCACAAACCAAGTAAATCTACCCAAAAAATATTGCAGACTGGAAAATGGCCAAAAAGGTTAACATTTAATCAAAATAAAACATGAAAACGAGAAAATAATTCAACAACGAATCGAATATGTAGAATTAAAATCAGCAAAATTGGCAATAAATATTGGTTTTTTTTTTTTTTTTTTGTTGTATGATGACGACCTAATACGGTTACATCATAAGAAATACAATCTAGCTTAATACTAGCTAATGAGTAATTCTATTTTGACTTAATTTGCTAGGGAGACTACAACTAAGAATGTGTCCATTAACACTTTTCTTATTGTCTCTATTAAGGGGAAGACACTTTGTTCTTGTGTTCTTTATGGGTAGCACTCACTTCACTACATTAAACTAACACTTCACTAAATTAGCTCGAAAGGTTTTGTCCTTTTTAGCCTTCTCACTATGTCCGTGTTGTCGAGGAGCTGGATAGCCTCGATGTTCACATGATGGTGAAGCCTTCGTTCATGAGCTTCGGCGTTCTTTTTAATTATGTCTATGACGAGGTCTACTTTGAGGTCCCGATGAAGGTCGTCATTTCGAATGTACCAGGGCGCATTAACGATTCCTCTGAGTACTTTGTTTTGAAAACGCTGTATAATTTTGATGTTACTTTGTTTGGTACAGCCCCAAAGCTGAATACCATAAGTCCATACAGGCATGAGGACTTGTTTGTACAAAAGTACTTTGTTGTGTACTGACAGCGAAGAATGTTTTCCTATCAGCCAGTACAACGACTTGTAGCGAAGCTCTAGCTCGTCGCGTTTCTTTTTAACGTGAGCTTTCCAGCGAAGCTTTGCGTCTAATGTCATGCCTAAGTATTTGGCTGTATTTTCGTATGGTATGACATGACCGTTTATGTTTATCGGATGATAATTTTGCTTTTTGTTTGTGAAGTCTATGTGAACAGATTTTGTTTCATTAAGTTTCACACGCCATTTTTTTGTCCAGTCAAAGATAGTATTGACGGCTGTTTGAACTTTTTTCACTGCTTCTTCTTGAGTGGCACCTGTGGCCATTATAGCTGTGTCGTCTGCAAATGTGGCAATGGTATTGTTTTCTAACTCAGGAATATCGCAAGTGTACAATAAGTACAAGATGGGACCTAGGACACTTCCTTGCGGTACTCCAGCTTTTATCGGCTTTAGTTCCGAATGTGCATCATCTTGTCTTACTCTAAACATACGCTGTGATAGGTAAGATTCTAAGATGTCAGCAAACTGCTTAGGGAGCATATTTCTTAGTTTGTTAATAAGCCCTTTGTGCCATACTTTATCGAATGCTTGCGCTACATCGAGGAAGACCGTTGAGCAAACCTTGTTTTCCTCTAAAGCCTTTTCTATAATGTTGGTGATCCTGTGTACTTGATCTACTGTCGAATGTTTTTCCCTAAATCCAAATTGGTAGTCAGGGATCAAGTTTCTTTCTTCTATGATGGGTTTAACCGTTTCAAGAGAAGCTTTTCAAATAATTTTGACATGATCGGTAGCAGCGAAATCGGCCTATATGATGTCGTTTCGTGAGGTGGTTTACCAGGCTTTGGTATCATTATAACTTCGGCAACTTTCCACAGGTCAGGTACAGACTTAAGCCTGAACGTTGCATTGATAAGAGTTGTAAGTTTTACAATGGCTTTACGTGGGAGGTTTTTAAGAACTTCTCCAGTTATAAGATCGTAGCCAGGTGATTTCTTTAGTCTAAAGCGCTTGATTTCGTTGTATACTTCTCTAGGTGTTACGAATTTTATTGCCTGCTCATCATTATTCGATGTTTCATCTAACAAGGTGCTGTCTTGGTGTTCTTTATTTGGCGTAAAAATTAGTTCCAGATGTTGTGCAAACCTAATAGCTTTTTGCTCGTTGCTTATTGCCCACCGCCCGTTAGTATCCCTGATAGGGGGAATATGCATAGTTGGCTTTTTTAAACTTTTTGTAGATTTCCACAGAGAGTAATCTGTCGTGCGAGAGCTAGTTAGTTGTTTTAGATAACTGCTCAATGATTCATTTTTGAATTTCTGAATTGCACTACTTAGCTGTTTTGTAAGATTGTTCAGAATCCTTTTATCTTGTGGAAATCTTGTTTGTTGCCATATTCGTCTCTGTCGCCTCTTTTCAGCTATGAGTTTTGTGATTTCTGCTGGATAGTATGTAAGTCTGTGTTTTATCTTTAATGTAGGCGTGTTTTTCCAGGCGCATTGTTGTATTTGTGTAATAAACTGACTGATATCCCGATCCAGATCTTCTGGTTTCTTTAGTGGTACTTTTAAATCTATTACAGAGTCCAAGTCTATTTTAAAGCTTGCCCAATCAGTGTTCTTATTTACCAATGTGGGGTAGGTTTCTTTAAGCATGAAAGTCTCACTTAGAGTAAGTAATATAGGTGAGTGGTCTGAGCTCATATCATAACCTTCTTTAATGCGGAGAAGATTAGGTGATAAATTTTTATATACAAAAAAGTCTATAAGATCAGGAATCTTTCTTGTGTCAGTAGGCCAATAAGTGGGCTTACCTGTTGATAATGTTTTGCATTGTGTTTCTTGAATTGCGCACAGTAGCTCTCTTCCTTTGGTTGTTGTCAGTCTAGACCCCCAAAATGTATTTTTAGCATTAAAGTCGCCTCCCAATATAAATCTGTTTCCAAGACGGTTTAGAAAGTTAATGTACTGATCTGTTTTTAGTGGATACCTAGGTGGACAGTATATGGCTGAAATGGTGACAAGACAATATTTTGTTTTGACACAGACAGCCACTGCTTGTATTTCTTCATTTTCATATTTGAGTTCTTCATAGTGAAAAATATTCTCCTTTATAATGACAGCACTACCACCTCTTGGTGTGTTATTGGGATGCAATGCATGGTATACGTTATATCCTTTAATTTGAATATGAGATTCTTTAGTGAAATGTGACTCCGATATAAGGCACACATCAATACTTTCCATATTTAGGACTGCCGTAAGCTCATTCTGATGTTTCAGCAGTCCATTCGCATTCCATGCCATAATTTTTAATAAATTAGCCATATAAATTGCTTTTCTGTTTGGTAGCTACTTTGGTGCTACTTTCAAGTTTTTTCAGCCTTTCGTCGAACGTAGTTAAAAGATTTATAATTGTATTAATCTTTTCATCCATGTTAGGGCTCATTGGTTTCATATGCGACTGTGGCAAAGATTGGACTCCTTTTGTCATTTGTGCATACGAAACACTTTTAGTAGCAAGCTTGGTGACACTAGGTATTTTGTCTTTGTTTATACTTGGACCCTGAAAGTTTGGTATCGGCACATTCTTCCTGGTGTTTTTATCTTTAATGTTTTGTAGCTCTTTAGCTACTATGCATCCCCTATAGTTAGCCGGGTGGGGCTCACCACAGTGAACACATTTTGGCTTTGCTTCTGCTGGTTTATTGCAGTCTCTGGTTAGGTGCTTGCCTGTACACTTCACACACCGGGGTTCTTTGGAACAGTATTTCTGTGTGTGACCATATGCTTGACACCTTTTGCATTGTGGAATTAACTTCGATGTTTTTAACGGCTGTATATCCACTTTACAGCCCAGAATGGATTTGATTCCGTAGATTTTCTTAATATCTTCATCTTTTTGGAACGAAAGCATGAACATACTGAGGGGCTCTTTGCTCTTCCAACTCAGTTTGTTGACCGCACCTTCGATTTTGTATCCTTGAGCTGTCAGGTCTTCAACTATTCTATTTGGCAGGCAGGAAGAATGTAGGTTTTTTGCCATCACCCTAATCGGTCTGTCTTGTTTATTCTCATACGAGTACCACAAGCAGTTATTCTGTAACAATAGCTTGGTGATGGATCTGTATGAGTCATCATTATAGGAGTTAATTTTAACTTTTTCTCCATTCATCATTTTTGTAATGAACGAGTCTTTCGTTAGATTAGCTGAAAGAAGATCGTAGAACTCTTGGTAGTTTTTGACATTTTCCACAACTATTGGTGGTGGTGTGGGCTGTTTCCTTGTTTTAACACTTTCTTTAGGTTTTTGACTGGAATCAGCTCCTTGTTGAGGTGGTGAGGACAGTGGTGATGAGTTCAATTTCCTTTTTTTTCTGCTCTTCTGTCGTACCCACTCTGTTTCCTTTGCTAGTTCCTCTTCGTCTGTCTCGTAATCGATTGGCATTGGCTTCTCGGTAGTGACATTTTTCTTGTCTAGGTCTGCAGTTTTCTGCTCCTGGATATTTTTAAGCTGCTGCTGAAGTTGTTCTAATTGACTTTTGAGGTCAATTACTAAACATTGTAACTTTTCACGTTCCAACTTTTCTTCGGTATAATGTTTATACAACAGTTGTTCCGTTTCAGTTTTGATTTTAATTGAGCATGAAGAAGCCATGATTATTAGAATAACAACTTCACCTTAACACTTTGTCTATACAAATTGTTGTGCAATACATTCGGTAACTGGGTCATCGCGGCGACCGCGCACGGCTAGAGGTAACGAACGGTATGCTGCTGCGTCAGCGCTATACCGACGCGACGCGACGCGACTGTTCTTATTGGAATTCGATCGAACACTCGCAAATATTGGAAATGATAAAATATACTTTACAGAAATGATTGATAATGATGATGATTGTTGATACCGTAGAGATTCCAATCAAAAACATTATTTCGAAGTATAGCAGGGATTTACTGGCTTTATATTTTATCAGTTTTAAAATCGAATATTATCGTTTCAGCCAATGGCAGTTCTCTTTTGAATATAAATATCTATAAACTATAGATCAATCAATCGTGTCTATAGTGCAGTTATTTATATTTTCTCAAAAATGGTATGTAATGTTGCCATAACATCTCTAAAAAGTATCCAGAAAGTGAACTTTACCGGAGACTTATTCACAACTGTCCAGTAAGAAGCGAGATTTTAAATTTGGAATCTCCTACTGTCCAGTAAGTAAGTATGTAATTTACTTACTGGACACTAGGTCATCCTCTTTAGATCTGTTTAGAAAAAAAAAACATAGTACCAGACACAGATTAGAGTTTAGCCATTATAACATGGTTATAGAAGGGAGGTTCCAAATATATATCTATCTCTCTTTTTGGTATGACATTTTATAAGATACATATATTTTTGGAACCTTAAACAGCCATTTTATACGTTGCGTTTTGTACTTAGTAATGTTGTAGAAGTATAGTGTGGGATTTTATGATTGTATTTAGTAATTTCAGTTTATTAAAAAGTTTTTTCTAAAGTTGTTTCCTAAACTGCCTCGTTGGTCTAGTGGTCGCAAGCTCGACTGTAGAGCGTGAGGTCCTGGGTTCGATTCCCGGGTCGGCCAAAAAGTGCTATTGTGTTTTTCACATATGAATGTAACCTTCAATATTAATTAAACGAATTTGTTGTTAAACTTTCTTAAATTTTTGAGAAAAGCATTATACAAACCTCAACCAGTAAGAAAGCCATCCTGGCCTCGTATATAACCAGACCTCACCTGCGGTTTGGTCCGGTTAACTCATACTTGGCCAGGAAGGCTTACTTACTGGATTCTGCAGTAATGTACTATTTTGCAAATAAAATAATACTGACTGAGTCAAGTCATACATTCATTTGTTCTTATCCCAATTCATTTGAGGTCGTCGCAGCATGTGTCTTTCATTATCCATAATCTTTTCTTCTTGCAACCTTTAAATAGTCCATTTAGCGTTTTTTTAGTCTTCTTCTGCACTTTAATACCTATTCCACATTAAATCCTCAAAACTTTATTTACGACATTTAACTCATTCCTCCGCATCACATGCCCCCACCACGACAACTGAATACCACGTAGCTTTTCACCTTCAGACTTTTTCTTATGTACTCATTTCTGGTTTGTATCCAACATGACTCAATGTTGGGTAAAAACTCTGCTCACAAAAGGTATCAAAGTAATCGTGAAGCTTTTTATCATATTTTTTTGACAATTCTATTCCGTTTCATTTCATAAAAGATCATTGTTATCATCTTTTAGTATAAATCCTGTTAAGACCTTGTAACCCCATATTTAAGACGCCAAAACGACCCTTCATCAAAACCAACAAATTTCTTCGAATCCATCAAAACCAGAAGCACTTTCAGCACAAATATCTTGAAGGAAACTAGCCCAGTTTTCAACTATAATAACATCCATTTATATAAAGGTTTTCTAGTCGGGAACACACGCCATCAGCTTTCGTGTCCAAATGGGTATCATTACCAACGAGGTACTGAGATGAAATATAGAAGACTGGTGTAACAATACTGGCTGATAAATTGCTCCCAGGATTACAAATGTTTGCTGATTCTTAGCCTTTTTGTTTGCTGAAGAAAGGGCTCGAACGCTTTTTTAAAAGACACGCTTTTTTGGGATATAGGACGGCTATTTAAGGTCCTTAGTTAAAGGCCTTATCGCGATCATTTTATTTTATTTTTTTAAGTTATTTTTCCGGGATCAGCGACAGAGGTCAGGCGTCTGGAAGGTGTTTTTTGAAAAGGTTTTTCGTGAAAAATGGTTCTTATTGTTACGTTGTTATTGTATTGTTCCGGATTAAATATAATTTATGTATTCTTCCATTCTATCCGGGAAATGGATAACTGTAGAACTTGGTAAGTACGTTTTCTTAGCGATTTCTCTTCTTGTGTGGTTAATGATTAGTTTCCGATTTCTATTTTTATGATACTTTAAAAAAAAAGACGATCGGAATATAAAAAATCAATAAGTTTAATATAACTCAGTTATAAATAAGTAGTAAGTTCGTACCTACATACATTATAAATATCCACTTTACACGTCACTTTTAATCGCCTTAACAATTTTATTCCCATCCATTAACTTATAATCCCCAAACAGAAAAAAATAAATGATTGTCCTACATTTTGACAATTAACGACAAAAGTATTGAAATAAAACCGGACTTATCTCTCAAATAAAACAACCTTTTTTGTTATTTAAACGGTCATTCCCTTATCACGTGTAAATTGTATATTTTTTCAGACACTCATGTCTGTTGTGGTTTCTCTCGTTATTTTTTCAAATGTATGTGTATCTGACAGGTGTAATAAAGCAACGATGAGGTAGGGAACGCAACTATTTATGTGTGTGTGTGTGTGTGTGTGCGTTTTATACACAGTCTTCCTCCTCTGCGTAGGTTTTTTAGTGTGAGTAACACGGATAGAAGGACCAATATTTTAGCGGGTCTGTTATGATTCCTGGAATTTATGTTCACGTTTCACACACATGGTCACATAAAAAAATAGCAAAGTTGATAAGTATATTTTTTTGGAAAATATCATCTTTCCGCTGCAGGGACTCAGGCCTCCTCTCTAGGAGAGGGATACACCACGTGGGCCCATTGCGGATTGGTAGATATCAGTCATGTCTACGGATCAATCTCTTATAAAAACAATCGAAATATTTCTAAAATCAATTCAGTAACATTTTGTCACTTTTAAAGCAAGTTTCATTCATCTAATAAAGTATTGATGAATCAAAATTAAACAAACAAAGTTGTCAAAAGATTTTTAATCAAAAGACAATGTAAACTAATTAAAACAAAGAAAATTAATGAAACTACATTGTTTCTTCATGTCTCTCTTAAAAGATATTGAAATATCTTTCGACTTTGTTGTTCAAATAAAACAAAAACAGCTTTTGTTTTCGTCTTTTGAGTCATAAAGTCATACAAGTGACAAAGAACGACGAGACGACAAATAATTGTATTTAAAACAAGATTTTGCCTGCGACTTTGCTCGCGTTATGTTCTGAAATTGTACCAAAGGGACATTTTTAAATCGAGGATAATGTAGCTTCCTATTTAGGGAAAGAATTTTCGAAATTGGTAGTTGAATAAGGATATTGAGGAATCCAGACAGATAACATAAAAATGATACCTCTTTAGTACAGAAGTAAAATTCTTTGACTTCGTGTGAATAAACAAAGAAATGGTTTATTTTCATTTAAACTTGAAGCTCTTTGTTGAAAAAAAAAAGAAAAAACATAGTAGGACTTTTTTCCCTGTGTGGGTAGACACAGGGTTAACACTCTTATTTTGGTTACTCCAAGTTTTAATTATTTTTTATATATTTTAAATTAGTTTTTAGATGTTTTAATTATATATTATTGTTATTAACCACCCAACTCTCACTTTCTACTATTTCCAAGTCTCTGTGACATCACATTCTTATAAACTATTCACTTTTCTTCTGTCTATCATGGACACTAAAATGGCTAAAACTTTGGAGGATCTGGAGCAGTTATTCAACTCACGAATGAATGAGTATGAGATGAGGTTGCAAAAAGCATCCTCAGGACCTGAACCAGCATCTGACAACATCACAACACTGTCACGTGAGTTCACAGAATTTAAAAATTTTGTATGGCAAGTACTGTCAAAGTTCAAGTCTCAAATAGAAATGCTTTCCCTTGGCTACGACAGACATGAAACCTTAATGCGAAGAAAGGTTTTGCTGTTTCATGGTGTTGCTGAGGTACAAAACGAAAAGTTGAATGATGTGATTCACAAAATCTTAGTAAATCAAATGAGCTTGTCTGAGATTGGAAAGGAAAGGATCCATGTCTGCCACCGATTGGGTTCTTCCCAAGGCAAAGCCAGACCTATATTGGTGAGACTTTATACCAATGAGCACTGTCACTTGATTTGGGAGACCAAGAAAGCATTGAAAGGTACTGGCATCACAATATCGGAATTCTTGACGCACACAAGGCACAGTACATTCATGGACGCGCGCAAGCATTTTGGGATGGCGAACTGCTGGTCGGTTGAGGGCAGGATAATGATCATCACGTCCGATGGTAACCGTCACAAGATCGAGACACCGGGTGAGCTTCGAGCACTAGTTTCACGGTTTCCCAAGGTCACAAGTGATGCTAGTGCTTCTCCAACGAGTGTGAGCCCCACCGAAGTTGTCGCTAAAGGCCCTGCGCAGACGGCACACTTTTTGTGCGATCGAGTCTGCGGCGCACAAAAAGTCTGCATGGCGCGCAAAAAGTCGGTCGCGGATTTTTCACAGACTCAACGCACACGACGCACATCTTCGATCATTTTGTCGGCAGAGCTGTAGGGACGTAGACGCTATGGAAATCGTGCAGAGATCGCGAAGTATTATTTTGTACATGAAGTACAGAAAAAGAAGAAGAAATAGAGAATTTTGGGTACATCCTATACTTTCGGAAAGATTACTGAAGGGACAGTTCCATACTAAACATTCAATTCTGAAACAACATCCGGCAAATTTATCGTATAGTATCGTGTAGTATCATAAATTGCTGGTCTGTTTTGTATTTCTTGAATTAACATAGTTACATCGACCTCTGGCGCCATGATAATAGATCGCGTGCGTTACGTCCACCCCTAGCAAATGCAGATTGCCGACTAAAGTGTGCGCCGTCTGCGTTAGCGCGCGTTGAAGCAAACGTTCAATTTTTTTCACACACTTATTGTGCGGAGCGGCGCGCCGCGGCGCGTTGCGGTCTGCCCGAATTACACGGATTTTTTGTGCGCCGGACTTTTTGCGCGTCGTGTGCGTTACTGCATATAATTGCATAGGTTCTATTTTCACAGACTAAAAAGTGCGTCACGGATAGTCTGTCGTCTGCGCAGGGCCAAAGGCCAAAGAAAGGCTCGCCGGCGTAACTAATGTTGCTGTTTCCTGTAACTCAGTCGCATCGCATCGCGTTTCTTGTGTTCTGTAATTTTGAATACAGGTACTTTTAAGATTTTTTTTCTTGTTCTTTGTATCACCTTCAGAGTATTTTATTTTTGTTACATCTAAGTCTTGTCGGTATGTTTACGAAACGTTTTATTAGTACCAATGTCACTCTTCCTTCATATTGTTTACTGTCAGTACTGTCAATTTGTAATGACATTAACATAACGTCAAACGTGTCGCGATATTGGATGCGTTCCATTCACTTTTATTAATGTCATGTGCATTAGGGTTGTGTTCCGTTTTACGCAATTAATTTTGTATTTTAGTTTTCTTAATATTTTTAATGTTTTTGTTTGCTACTATTGTTCAATTTCTTCCAACAAACTAGTGAGTTAGGGTGGTTATGTTTTAGAGAACCAGCCGTATATTTTGTAGTTATAGTAGTTTTTAGTTTAATATATTTATATATTAATTATATTTATTTATTTATGAATATTCCAGCTGACTTAAATGACAGTTTTTTCTCTTGTTCTTCCTCGACTTGTAGTTACGTTAGTGCGGACAGTGAGTCTTCGCTTCATACTTTGCATGACAATATTTCCACTCTTTTTTCAAACTATCCTAATAATCTGCATATTGCTCATATTAATGCTCAGAGTGTTCCCGCTCACCATTCCGATCTTCTGGCATCATTTAGCAGTGCTCATCTTGATGCACTCCTAATATCTGAGACCTTTCTTAAGCCCTCACTCCTTTCTTCGCAGTACGCACTTCCTGGTTTTGATCTTGTCAGAAATGACAGGATTGGCAAGGGTGGTGGTGGTGTTGCCATTTACATACGCGCCGATATCCCGCATAAAATTGTAAGTTCGTCTCCATCTCAGTACTCTGGGTCGGCTGAATCATTGTTTCTACAGATCACCGTAAATCATACCAATGTGTTGCTTGCTGTGGTTTACTCCCCCAACCTTCATGTTGACTATTTTGACTCCTTAGAATCCTCTTTAAATAATCTTTGCCCATCATACGAGCATGTTATTGTGATGGGTGATTTTAACACATGTTTAATTAAAAATGATTCACGTTCACACAAACTCCGTTCACTTTTATCCTCTTTTAATCTTGAAATTTTACCTCTTTCTGCGACACATAACTTCCCGAATTGTACGCCTTCTCTTCTTGACTTAATGATCGTTTCTTCTTCTCCCAATGTTGCTGAGTTTGGGCAGCTTACTGCAACCTTCTCTTATCATGACCTCATTTACCTTTCGTATCGTATCCGACCCCCGAAACGTAAGCCTCGTTTCTGTTTTCTCCGGAGTTTTAATAGCGTAGACCTGGAGGCTTTAAAACGGGATGCTGGTGATATTGATTGGACTAACGTTGTCGAAACCACCAGTATTGATGAAAAGGTTAACAGCTTCAATGCCTCAGTATTAGATCTCTATAATAAACATGCCCCTATTCGGCGTATTAAAATTAAGCATAATCCTGCGCCGTGGATGACAACTGATATTAAAAGTGCTATTGCCCGTAAAGATAAGGCGAAGAGCAGGTATAGGCGTAGACCTACGGAAAATAATCTCATTCAATTTAAAGCTCTGCGTAACCGCTGCAATCGTCTTTGTCGAGATGCCAGAAGACGTTACTTCCACGATTCTCTCGTTGGTCGTGGCTCTTCTGATGTCTGGAGATTTTTAAAGTCTGTCGGTATCGGCAAATCTCCCACGAATACCTGTAAAGATGTCGACTTGTGCGCTCTTAACAGGCACTTTTCTTTGCCACCTGTTTCTCTGGACCCTAGCAGTAAAGCTTCAACTTTGTCTGAGCTTTCTAACCTGCCGCTGCCGCATTGTGCACTTTTTAATTTTAGTCCTGTCTCTGAAGACGATGTCAAAAAGTCCCTTCTCTCTATCTCTTCCTCTGCTGCGGGCCATGACAAGTTGTGTTCGAGAATGATAATTCCCATTATTTCTGAGCTGCTGCCCATCCTCACTCATATTGTTAATTTTTCCCTCTTCTCTGGTGTATTGCCGTCGGCTTGGAAACAGGCACACATAATACCACTTCCCAAAGTCAGCAGTCCTACTTCCTTATCCCACTTTAGACCCATCTCCATTCTTCCTTTCCTTTCCAAAGTTCTCGAACACATTGTTCATGGCCAAATTTCAAAATATCTATCGTCTAATGCTCTTATTTCCCCATTCCAATCTGGCTTTCGTACTGGCCACAGTACTGTTACTGCGCTCCTGAAGGTTACTGACGATATCCGCTGGGCTATGGACAACAAATCTCTGACTGTTTTAGTTTTACTTGACTTTAGTTGTGCGTTCAACTCAGTGGATTTCGACATCCTTCTTGGGGTCCTTCAATGTTTTAACTTCTCTGCCTCTACGTTAGCCTGGTTTAACTCGTATCTTCGAGGTCGCTCACAGTGTGTCCGCCAAGATGAGACCTTCTCTGATTGGTGTGATCTTACTGCTGGTGTCCCTCAGGGTGGTGTTCTCTCTCCTCTTCTTTTCTCTATATTTATTAACACAGTTACCAAAATAATCACCTCCAGTTTCCACCTCTACGCTGACGATTTGCAGCTGTATCGGCATTTCTTATTGGCTGATGCGGAATCGACAATCATTGCCATGAATCATGACCTGGAAAGCATTTATCAATGGGCAAAGTCGTTTGGATTACAGATTAACCCTGCTAAGTCACAGGCCATGATCATAGGCAGCCGATATTATCGCAATACACTTGTCTTGTCATCGTTGCCTCCATTATCTCTGGGTGGTTCGACCATTGCTTATGCTGAAACAGCCAAGGACCTTGGTGTCTTAATCGACAGTAATCTCTCTTGGAGAGCTCAAGTGAATGAGGTTAGTCGGAAGGTGCACTTTTCTTTCCACTCACTTAAATCTCTACAGAGCTTCTTACCGTTTAAAACCAAGATTTACTTAGCTCAAACTCTGATACAGCCGATCATTGATTAAGCTGATGCCTGCTATTTGGATGCCACCGAGGAGCTCTTAAACAAACTTGAGCGCCTGCAAAACCTTTGTATCCGTTTTGTGTTTGGTCTGAGGAAATATGACCATGTCTCTCACTTCCGCAAAGAACTCAAGTGGCTCCCTATCCGTCTTCGCCGGAACACTCGGATATTATGTCTTCTCTACAACATCCTTTATAACCCTTCATATCCCAGCTACCTTCGCGATCGTTTTTCCTTTACCCGTCCCTCTGATACTCTGTGTAGATCCCACCTTAGGCATCATCTTAATTTCCCATCCCAGAAAACTGAATTCTTTTCCTACTCCTTCTCTGTTCACGCTGTACGTTTGTGGAACTCACTTCCGCCTAAAATTTTAGACTCTAAATCTTTATTTACTTTCAAAAAACAAGTCAGAGAACATTACCTCTCCTCTATTCTGTAATATTCTGTATAATATGTGTATGTTTATTATAGGTATATATTCGGATACTAGTATTTATTTTTATATGTGTATATATTAGTATGTATGTTTATTTTATATTGATAAACTTTTGTTCTTAATTTTAATTAAAATCTTGTTAGTCTTATTTACACACTGTGTCTACATTTCTAATCAAACTTTCCTCTCGCAGGTCTGCTGGAAGAAATTTCTTTTTGAAATAAGCAGTACCTTTGTGCTCTTCTATTTGTTATGTTTTTATCCTTTTTTTTTGTATTTTGTGTGTGCATAAATAAATAAATAAATAGGATCCGAAGCGTCTGTACACGTAAGGGGTGTGCGTGTATGTCAACGCTTTCATACACTTATAGCTTTTACATAAATTATATTAAACGAAGCATATCGTGCAATAAACATTATTTACTCAATTATACAGTCGCCTCACAAATAGCAGCAGACTTCCCAAAAACTACAACTAAACCCACCCCCAACAAAAAACTCTTCAATTTGGCTTAGCAAAGCACCAAACAGCTACGAAACAAATAATAAGTACAGTCACAACACAACAGAACGCTGCAACGAACACGACATCTTTTATTTTTACACAAAGTTTAAATTTAAATCTCTTTAATCACCAAAGAACAGAATCAAAGCGCGGCAAAGTTATTTATTCCCGCGAGTTCACTAGATTTATAAGGCAAACTTGTGAGTTCACCTTCTTTGTCACACTGTATTCCTTAAATTTTGTGGTCTTAGTAATAAACGGAAGCGGATGAGAATGAGAATGATAAGATAGATGTGTGGAATGACAAGAATGGTTAAAGCAAGGAATATTTAAGAAAGAAGTTTGATAGTGGTGCCTGTTACAGAAAAAATCACAGGAATTCGTCTATGTTTCTTAGGGACATGTAATTATGAGTAATGAAACGCGTGTGTACGGTCTGTGGATGGGTGACCGCCCGACATACCGAGTTTCCTCCGTGCCTCGGAAAGCACATTAAGCTGTTGGTCCCGGCTGCCATATATAGATCTTTGGCAGTCGTTACAGGTAGTCAGTGACCTGAAATTCTGCCATCCAGTCTCACCAAAGGGTATTGTATTACCTAGTATTAACTGGGTTGTGGAGGTCAGATAGACAGTCGCTCCATGTAAAATACTGGTATTCAGCTGCATCCGGTTAGACTGGAAGCCGACCCCAACATAGTTGGGAAAAGGCTAGGCAGATGATGATGATGAAACGCATGTGATAAAAAAGTAATCGATATTATTGTTGTTGATGGAGAGGCAGAAAAAGGTCAAAGTAAATATGGATTAACTGTGTGAGGAATTATAAAAGAGAAAGAAGGAAATGATATCGCGACTGCTGAAGGGAGAATGGAACAACGAGAGTTGATATTGTTTCAAAAGATCATCATCATTCTCCCGCTCTTATGTCAATTTATTTGGGGTTCGCGATGTGGGTCAACTTCCATACTTCTCTATCACTCATATCACTTAAGAGGAAATGCGAGTGGTCTTTTCTCCATACAAACGCTCTCGCCTGTTTTCTTTTTGGTTAATGACCCTAGAGCAATGATTTTTTTACAGAATAATAAATATTAACTATTTCTATGCCCCTATGTTTTCCTTTTTGGTGATAAATTATTTTTATAAGCACTAGAACCCTCAAAAAATGCTCAAAATTGCTTGTTTAGATTAACAGAGTCCTAGTGTACAAATTTGACAACTATTAACGAAAAAAGAAAAACATATCGGCGTAGTATATAACCTCCTTATTCATTTTCTAAAATATCTTTTAAATTGGTTCAATATTGGAGGAGGAAATAGGCGAGAGCCAAACCTCGAATTATAACTTTTTTCTGCAGTTGTCCTTATCGCACGAATTTGAGGACAGGAGAACGGAGAGAGACAGCGATAGTAGAGAGAGACAGCACTCGCATTTCCTCTTAATAATTATAACGCTTCAATTAGGTCTATGACGCCCCAATGACTTAAAAAAGAAGGTTAATGTTAGATAGCTATTTATATCCCCTCCCTCCGCTCATCACTTGAGCATACATACAGACTCAGGAGCAGTTTAAATTGCTTTTTCAGGCACAGCGCTTCTATTCAGGTCCCAACAACACTATGTACAAGTCTTAGATTTAAATTTCCTTTGCCAATTCTCAAAAGATACTTTGTAAATGAGCTTTGAGTAACAACTTTGAATTCACAAATTTAAATATATTCTTCAACTTTTGGACCTGTCTTTAGTTTAGCCACTCAGTTTGCTGAAGATCTTCCAATTAAACTGATTCGGAATAAATTGAGATGGTTCTCTATTTAGGCAAGAAGCTTATTTATATTTCAGTAAAACGTTTGTAAAGAGAATATTTTAATGGTGCTTGTGAGTGATCTTTAAACTTATCATCATAATTGAGACGAAGATTGTGTATTAACTTGAGTTATGAAAAGCGAAAACCGTTTAGAAGTTGAAGATTTAAGGTGTATTTGGAATCTGTGACAAAAAAAGAAAAGATATAATTTAATAATAATATGAATATAGGTATTTTAAGTTTTTGATCTGACATAGACACTAAAATTATCATTAACACTGTTACCGGGATATTTACCATGTTTACTATTTGTTATGAGTTTTCGATATTTCAACGCTGTTGCAAGCACCGTGATTACGAATCTTTTCCCAGATCACGGATCCGTGAGCATGAATCCCCGTTTTCACAGTTAATGAAAATAAATGTAAATGTTATTAATATTTAGACCGCCAGAATGTATTTAAGGATAAACGATATTACCCATTTTAAATATTTTTACACGACTGCCCCAAAAAAAAAGAGTGTTATGTTTTTAGCGTTCATGTATGTATGTATGTTTGTCTGTGAGTTTCTTTATTCCACCATAACTTCTAAACGCCTTAACCGATTTTGATGTATGTGGTATCGTTAGATTCTTTGCGTTATCCCGGGTGACATAGGCTAGATTATTAAAATTTTGAAAAATATGATAGGGTGGCCATGGTTTACGAATAAAAACAACTTTAGATTTTTTTTATTAAAGTTTCAATGAAAACTATAATCATCGTCTAGAACTTCTTAAGTAGATTACAAAAATATACCACAGTAGTATTCAATATCTATTGTTTACTAGTAATACTACTCAACAAATGATATGGTGACATTTTAAATTCGGTAATCGATACGAACAAGCTACATATCAGTAGATTCCTTGTAATGAAAGGAATAAAACTGGCTAGGTTACAACTCCCAAATCTATCCACGACGGCAGCTAAATGGTTTTAAAGTTTGTATGAAAAATCAATATGCGTGAATAAATTTTCTTGAAACATGACAGGAGTATGAATTTAAGGGAATAATAATGTTAGCCATCATAGGTTTTTCAAAAGCACCCCTTAAAGGGTGGAAAAAGAAGACCATGGTTGGATTCTGTATGAAAAAATCTTACTACGAGATTCAACTTGAAACTTATTACTAACACAAATGAATAAAGAATTACGTGTGTTAAAAAACAATATTTTAATAAAAAACCGGCCAAGTGTGAGTTGAACCCACGCACAAAGGGTTCTGTACAAGTTTTTTAGTACTTACTATACTTAAAACTGTTTGGCACTACACTTGAATTTCTTAGAATGTTAACGAAATAATTCATAGCCCTTATCATTTGTATGTAAATTGCATGTAGATTAAATTCAGCGTAATTGTTTACAAATAGATTCATGAAATGAAAAATGTTTGTAGGTATAAATTACGCAATTAAGTCATTCAGATCTTTTTACACGTTCCTGAGGAACAGGGTCTTGACTGACGTATACGGAAAACTTAGGCATCGTTCACACCAATGTCCGCCACTGACTGACGTTTGGTGTGAACGATGCATTAGTGTACTGTTTAAAAGAGTTCCGATTTTGCAGATCGGAATCCTAAGAAATTAAAAAAAAACACCTTTTCATACGTACAACAAATTCAGTAACCTTTATGAACAATTCACCCCCCCCCCAATCTATAAAAACAATGCAAAAAAAAAATTTCGCGCTCGCTTCGCTCGCGCATCCATTCATTTTACTTTCTGGGGGCCTGAACAGGAATGACCAAGTCCCTTTTGACTCAGATTACTTTAATAAATTACTCGTCGCTGAGCTTCGTAAAGCTAAAATCAGGTTTGTCAATTCGCATTTTAGATCCACGTTATCCCATGTTGGCGTCCGCTTCCAGTCTAACTACTAGATGCAGCTGAAAGCCGGTATTTTATACATGGACTACTTAACTGCATATTAAACAACCCAGTTAGTACCGGGTAATACGATACTCCTTGGTAAGACTGGTTAGCAAACTTTCGAACCACTGACTACGTGTGACGACTGTCAAAGATGTAGGTATAGGTAGTGTTAATCAATTTACCTTTTATGATTGGTCAGAATGGTCACATTTACAGACCAAAACCCACTACAAACACACATTAACAAAGTACACACAAATATTTTTTTCATGATAATCAATAATTATTGATCGATGTCGAGAAGGTTTTTATTTGAAATATGTGTGTAAATGATAATTATTATGATACTAAATGGATTGAAATAAATGAATTTGAATTTGAATCAGTCGCATCATCCAAACCTCCGTCTTAGGCGCTTGATCCCGAAAGTGGAGGATTAATGTCAATCATGATACGAGTAAGCAGTTCTCTTCTTGAAACTAAGTAAAACAGTCCGTTATTCTCTTCCCTCCCGATGACAATATATTTGCCCCCCCCCCCCTCCAATTCTTAACCTATAAAAGGGATACAAAAATTGCCGCGCTCGCTTCGCTCGCGCATCCATCCTGTACTTTCTGCGTACTATTTCGCTTAAAACGCTCATCTACTTCTATTTCTAAATATTTGTCCATCCAGAAAAACGGTTTATTGCACTGGCTAGCACCTAATAAAACAGAACGATTAACGGAGAAGGTAATATCAAGCGGCGCAAGCTACCACTCATATTATGTTGACCTGTGACAGTGCACATAGTACACACAGTACACCAGCTGCAAAAGTTAAAACATTGGACAGAAGCATAGTAAATCGTGACGCCTGACACAGGTATGAGGTTTCTAATTTACGTGTCACTACAAGAACTAAATCACCTCAGATCTCAAAGTTATTGTCCATAAAAAATAATTGATTTAGTATCGCATTATACTTAGCGCGATATTGCTATCCTGAAAAATAAACTTATATATCGTGGCATATTGGTTATAGGTATATACCTATCGATATATCACAAAAAAATATGAAATAAAAATCAAATAATTAAAAAAATTAAAAAACACGCCTGCCATGACAAAAAGAAAACTAAAAACGAAAAAACAAGTCAAACAATTTCAGTGATGAATGAGAGCAAGATCCCGTAAATGGAAAACTGAAAACTAAAACTTTTCTTGCAGTCGGGGGACAGTTCGGTGATTCGGTGGAACAATTCTTTACAGGTCCCCCGACTGCAAGAAAAGTTTTAGTTTTCAGTTTTCCATTTACGGGATCTTGCTCTCATTCATCACTGAAATTGTTTGACTTGTTTTTTCGTTTTTAGTTTTCTTTTTGTCATGGCAGGCGTGTTTTTTAATTTTTTTAATTATTTGATTTTTATTCAGTTAGTTCTACATTGAATATGAATGTTCTACAATGACTTCTTAAAATACATAAATGTTGCAAAATAATTTATTACCGTTTAGTTTTGTTTACATAAAATAAAATTCTATTCACTCCTTTGTATATTTGAAGTAAAATAAACATGTTTATGAAACTGAGAAAACCATGAATGTTTTAACGCATGACGACAGAGAAAACTAAAGCTATCCTACTAGCAGTGCTATCGTAAATCGTAAGTCGTAGACAGTTTACATCTACGTACTACTGCATTAGTAAAAGCACCGTAAACTTTAGTGTCGTGGAGCAGAAAATGTCTACATTCACTCAGTTTTAAAGTCTCAGTGAAGTCCTAAATTGTGTATTTTAGACACATTAATTTAGGATTAAGGTGTGCATAATGAAATAATCAATCGGAAAAAATAAAAGCTTACAAAAACAAAAATAAAAGCTTACAAAAACACATCAAACATTTTGGCGAGTCATGTTTCAGTCTCATATAGTAAATGATGAGTCTATTCATCATCCAGGCACAAATCCAGACTCCGTGGCTGCTACTTGACTGAGAAATTCTTTATGGGGAAACCCGATATCAGCTTTTATTTGCTCGATCTGTAATCTCTGGGAATTTTTCCATTTTTTTTATTGAAAATCTGGGAATAAACTTCATACTTAATTATTTATCTGATGTAAAAATAAATAATCTTTCTCTATCCCTATCTTCTATCACAAATATAAGCCAAGCTCCTCTAAACTCGTCCATTACACGCCACTACGGTCCAGTTCTCACAATTCTATAAAAGTACGTCGAAACGACGCAAAGTTTAAAACGCTTCCTAAAACGAGGGGTCAACGTCCTCTATTCTCAGGTGTGCGGTAGACGGGATTCATGGGGAGAATTTCTTTCGCGACACAGAAAGAAACTCGACCCTTACCATTTGTGCTTGAGTTGTATTTAGGTTTTCGTGTATTTTCGTTTTGAGGTTTGGTTTTGGATTATACAAAAATAGAAAGAGGGAAAAGTACACAAGTAATGTACATGCATTTGATGAGTTGCTTCAGGGGGACATTCAATATTTCGTATTAACTGTCAGGCTAAGTAAGGTTAATAATCGTCTGTGAAGACATACAACTGTTCAAATTGTATTTTTAACTGCTTTAAAAATAGGAGATGGTTCTAGGATTAGCTGAATGTTTTTGAATTAGGTTAATTGATATTTGGACCTTTTTTTGCCATGGATGGTAAAAAAAGTCAATAAAATCTCGGTTGTTTTTTTTATGCGATATAGTTTTTTTTGGAAAGAAATACTAATATTGCGCATAAATGTAAACGCTTATAAGCCCTACAATAGGTTTCACAAAATCACAACCGCATAATTAAGTTTGACTCTATACCATATTGGTATCAAAATGTTATTCAGTAAAATGTAGAAATATCTTTTCTTTATTTCTAAATTCTTCCACATATTGATGGATAGTTGTTTAATCTAACACTAACGTAATATTTTTTTTTAATGGGACAAGCCCGCCACACTATTCCCAAACCACTGTAACTCCTGTTAGCCAGAATCAACAGTGGCGACCACAAGAAAAGCGCCGAGACAATGAAGCTCGACGAAGTCCCAGAGAAATGATTTAACTGTCTTGGATCCCGCAACGAAATTAATCAGAAAAGAATAGCGGAGGAGTAGGAAAAAACATAGTTTCCACTTCCCTCCATATCAGCAGGAGACAGAACAGAACAAGGCCAATAACAACTAACGTAATATATTGACTAATCTAACACTACTGTAATATATTGACTAATCTTCGAAACTAACTAGTCGAAGACGTCTTTATCCCGTACAAGCGCCTCCAGGTGAAATTGCTTTGACAGTCTAATCAAAGGACTAGTTAGGCTTTACTAGTGACGACTTGTAAGACTAAGACATATTGTGTTGGAGGATATAGACTTGTGATATAGATTTTCTTAACGTTTAGTACTTCTCACAGTATAGCCACATATACAATAAATAAATGAATTAAGAATTATTAATTTTGCAGTTCAAGATGACTTTGCTTCTCATGGCAAAAATCACTGGCAAACTTAGTGCATTTTTTTAGTTTTGTGCTTATCTGCCTACACAGATATTAAGTTGGTTGAAGTATATAGCACTTTTCGTCAGAATTGACAATTGACATAGGTACTCTTCAATAGCTTACGTGAGTTGCATATTTTTTTACTTTCCATCTTTGTTACACTACAAACCAACTTATTTTTGCAGGCGGGAAACATAAGTTTGACATATCGATGCATATTGTCTTGACAAAACAGCGCCATCTTGAACTGCAAACTTAAAGTGGTCATGATGATGATGATGTAATTTATCTTATGGCCTTATGGTCTTTTGCAGTAAATACCAGCTTTTATTTACTGTCTGATACAAGTAAGAAAAGTTTACAAAGAAAACAGAAATCCTAACAAACTGAGCAATCCAACTCCCAACACCGGATTCAGATAATTCTCACAAAATTACAGTCAGTCTACAATGGTAGTTGCTTTCAACCGCTTGCACTTGAAACTTAATGTTTGTGAGCTCAAGAGATGTTTATTCTCTCTGAAAAGAACCTAGATGTGGTTCTGTACATGCTATAAAAATACAGTATTATTTTCTTCTTTGGTCTGACATTGCACTTCGGGATAACGTTTAGGTATTAGAAACTTGGGATTTGGACGTTGAATGGGTATGTGCACTTGAGCAGAATATTGGTCCTTGTAGAAAATTGAACTACTTATTGAAATTGCGGGTAGCGTTGGAGGATATCTGTGTAAAGAATGCATGTGTGGGTTTTATAAAAGAATTAATCATAATTGAATTGATATAAACTTTTAGATTATTGAGTCTAAGAACCCGTCTCACCAAAGTACTAACTGGGTTGTGGAGGTTTGGGTAGGCAGTCGCTCCAGGTAAAATAATGGTATTCGGCTGCATCCGATTTAGACTGGAAGCCGAATGTAACATTCTTGGGAAAAGGCTAGCTATATGATAATTAACTTTCTTCAATTAGTTGAAGTCATATTATTTATGCATTTTAAAACTATAACACTTTATGATATAACTGAAAGTTATGGGTTATGATCTACACTCAGTTATGACATTATGAAAGCTAACAGTAACAGTACGAACAACTGAATTAGTTACATTACCATAGTACGCAAAAAAGTAAACAGACCTGATAATACCCCGCCCTTATCTCCACTCCCACGAATCTTTCTTCAAAAACTCGCTTGCAACGAACTATACATGAGCTCAGCACACAAACTTGGTGAATTACAAATCGATTAACCACCAATTAAGCGGGGCAGACGGTAGCTCTTCACAGCAGCGTGGTCGGATTGTGGTCGGAGTGAATGCGGTCCCTGTGGTTCAATTAAGAGTGCCTATATAACTGTAAATCGATTCATTTAAATCGAATTCTAGAGCTGTCACGGCGTAATTTGTCTTCGAGTATCTTGTTAAGTGTGGAGATGGCTTGTGTGACTGTGTGTTGAGTCAATCAGAGGCATTCAGAGGCTTTAAGGCTGAATTTTGTGTTCATTATTGTGCGTTGTTAAAGCGTTTAGGTGTATATTACTTTATTTATTTACTAGCCTGTGCTCGCGATTTCGTCTAGAATATAGCCTAAAGCCTTCCTCGATAAACGGACTATCCAAAAATATTTTTTCAATTCCAACACGTAGTTCGTGAGATTAGCGCGTCCAACCAAACAAACAAACTTTTTATCTACGTGTACTCTTTATGACTGTAAATCGATTCATTTAAATCGGATTCTAGAACTGTCACGGCGTAATTTGTCTTCGAGTATCTTGTTAAGTGTGGAGATGGCTTGTGTATTGAGTCAATCAGAGACATTCATGGCTTTAAGGCTGAATTTTGTGTTCATTATCGTGCGTTGTTAAGGCATTTAAGTGATGATTGCTTTATTTATTTGCTGGTCTTTTCGTCCGCTTGGAATATAGCCTCAAGCCTTCCTCGATAGATGGACTATCCAACACAAAAATATTTTTTCAATTCCAACTAATAGTTTCTATGATTAGCGTGGAGATAACTTGTGTTATTGTATTGTGTATTGAGTAATTTTATAGATATTCATGGGCTTTGAGACTGAATTTTGTGCGTTGTTAAGGCGTTTAGGTGTTTATTGCTTTTAGATAAAGTTTCTTGGTTGTGGAGATCAGAAAGACCACCAGTATCACAACTGGAGCTTGACACTGAAACAGTGGTCCTTCGAGCCGGATCACTATTTGAGTGTCAAGCTCCAGTCGTGATGCTGGTGGTCTCGACTAAATAAAACTTCTTGTTCGATATGAAGACTGTATATAATTTTGACTTAGTGGGTGGCAAGAAAGTAAATGGCCGATGTATGCGCACGGTAAGAGACGGCGAGCGAGTGTCATGTATGCCCACATATGGTCAAGGGCCTAGCGGTAGGTGGTGCGCTGCGGTGATGTAGGATCGCGTGTCGCGATCCTACTGGCCGGCGCGATGTGACGATCCGGAACACTATTGCTCAATGTAAAACACTAGTATTCAGTTGTATTTGGTTAGACTGGAAGTTGACCCAAAACATAAACAAACAATGGAAGAAGACGGATAGGAAGATGATGATGATTATTTTATGAAAAAGTTAAAGGAACTGTTATTCTTCTTCTTCTTCTAATCGTGTGGGCAGTAAGGTCTAACGACCCCACACACCCTAGTGTCAGAGTTTCTAAACCGCCGTAAGGGCCTCTGACATGGTTTGACGACCGTCATTTGGCGGCCGGGACCACCGGCTTATACGTGCCTTCCGAAGCACGGAACCATCTTTTTATCAGACAATCAGGTGATTCAAGCCTACAATGTCCTAACCAAACTGGAAACAACTTCACAAAGTATGCTTCCCGTGGAAATCGAACCCACGACCACCGGGTCACAAGGCAACGCCTAAACCACTCGACCCCGGAGGCAGGAACGGTTTTAATATGCTATTTATATATTGCTTTTAATATCTTGTTTCAGCTCCTGCCTTTTATTTATTGTTCTACCACCCTTTCCAATTTACTATAGTCATTTCCTCCTAGTTTGTTTGATCTCAAAAACATTTTTAATATAATAATAATAATAATAAATTGTTTATTTATCCCAATAATGCACACAGACACAGTTTAAAAAGAAAATGACAGAAATACAATGAACATAATAATATAGCTTTGAGCATAAACTGTTTGAATTTACAATAATAGTCTATGTTTACAATAACAATGAACCCTGCCTCTTAAACTAGGAGACCTGTATTTTAAGAGACAGTGATCGGCCAAAATTTGTATTTAATAAAAATGAGCTTTATAAGAGTGAAGGTGTGTCGATCCACCATTTAAATGTATTTATATTAATATTAGTTTTAGTATTAATCAATATGGGTTTGTGTGTGTGTGTGTGTGTGGGTGTGTATGTGTGTGTGTGTGTGTGTGTGTGTGTATGTGTGGTGTTAAGAGATGTTAGATGTCAAGCGATGTTTGTTAGTAACAACTCTGTTTTCATATAATCCTGCAGTAAGAGCCAGTCGGAAGTTTTTGATTTGACATTAAATTTATTTAGGTCAATTATGTCTAGTTCTTTTTGAACTTTTTTGAAAAGTTGATGGCTTAGGACATAGTATTGCCGTCTTGCAATATACGGATTGTATGCGAATCCATCGCTGCCATATCCATCGCTGCCATATCGACTCCCGCTACGTGGATGTGCTGCGTGAACTGTACACCTCGGCCACTCTACAGGTTCGAATGCATACTCTATCTAAACCCGTACAGATCAAGCGGGGAGTGCGACAGGGTGACACCATATCACCAAAACTTTTTACAGCAGTCCTTGAAGACATTATGAAATGCCTAAATTGGGACAGTTGTGGTGTTAACATAAATGGTGCTTACCTGTCGCATTTAAGATTTGCGGACGACCTCGTTCTCTTCGCTGAAAACTTCGAGGATCTTCAGAATATGCTTCAAGACCTATACGATGCCTCTTTCAACGTAGGACTTAGGATGAATATGACCAAGACGAAGATTATGGCAAATATCAACAGCTGTTCAATTTCTTCTGTCAAAGTTGGAAATGAAGAGTTGGAGATAGTTGACCAGTATGTCTATCTCGGTCATATTCTTTCCTTTGGCAAAGAACACCAACAAAGGGAGATATCTCGAAGGATACAGCTTGGGTGGGCCGCGTTTAGCAAATTAGACTACATTTTAAAAACAGCCAAAGTTCCGCTATGTCTGAAGTCCCGCCTCTATAACCAGTGTGTTCTGCCCACAATGACATATGGTACCGAAACATGGACGCTCACGCAGGAGACTGTGTACAGATTGAGAGTAGCACAGAGAGCCATGGAGCGTTCCATGCTAGGGATAAAACTTATAGACCGAGTTCCTGACGTCGAAATTCGAAAACGTACAAAGGTTTTCGATATTGGAAATCGCGTTACGGAACTCAAATGGAGTTGGGCAGGACACCTAGCAAGGCGCAGTGATGACAGGTGGACTAAGGCTATCACTGAATGGCGTCCAAGAACTGGAAAAAGAAGTGTGGGTCGTCCAGCGGCAAGATGGGCAGACGACATAGTTACCATCGGGGGAAAAACCTGGATGAGGCTGGCACAGGACCGTGGAGAATGGCACAAAAAAAGGGAGGCCTATGCCCAGCAGTGGGTGAGTTCAGGCTGTGGATGATGATGATGCGAATTAGATGTGTCTTGCTTTTTCCCTGTCGCAACGCTAAGCAAAACTCGATTTAACGTCTAAATAAAAGCTTATCATCAGTATAATTATCTCTTAGTAACACAAAACTCACACCAGAGGTATCAATGAAATTGCTGTAAAATATTATTAAACTCGGCTTACAGCGAATCACGGATATAAACGGCTTTGGTAAGGAATTTTAAATTTTAAACTAATCCGGATAACAGGATTACGTGCTGCAATGATGGACAGTTTCATCGTATATTATATTGAGCTTGTTCATTGTTTGAGTTTCTTATCACGGTTGTAAAGGCTTGAGTTTTATAGGCTTTTATCTACATAATATATCGTGTTTGGGAGCTAGTGTTCTGTTTTCAACACTTTCGGTTCGTAAAATCCGTCGGGGCTGCGGGTTGTTCGAAAGAGATACCGCGGCCTAAGGGCTAAGAAGAAACATGGGTTGTTTTCAGTCAGCAGAAGTCTGACACTCATCAAGCAAACCGCACGCCGTGCTTGCCTAGGCTGGTGGCTGGATGGATTATCCGGATAACAGGATTACGTGCTGCAATGATGAACAGTTTCATCGTATATTGAGCTCGTTCAGCAATGTATGAGTTTCTTATCACAGTTGTAAAGGCTTGGAGTTTATGGTCTTGTCTTTTATCTATAGCATGTTTGTGAAATAGTGTTGAACACAGGGTTTGTATAATTAGTCGGGGCTGCGGGTTGTTCGAAAGAGATGCCACGGCCTCGACACAAAGGGTTGAGAAGGTTTTTAATTAGTAGAAGTCTGACACACCCTTTACCGCTCTGCCCAACAATAAAAACGAGCACAAGAAAATAACCAAAAGCACATTAGTATAATACAAACCCTTTTCATTTATTACTCAATACTCAATATATTTATTGCTTCCACAAGTTTACTTAGATGGTAGGTTTTACAAAGTTATGATCATTGAATCATCAAAAGGAGTCATTATTTTGATGATTAAATAAAAAGGGTTTGTATTATACTAATGTGCGTTTGGTTATTTTCTTGTGTTCGTTTTTATTGTTATATAAACAAATTATAAGCCTAAAATACTCTAGATATTTTATTTATTTATCTAAGCACACACAAAATACAAAAAAAAGGATAAAAACATAACAAATAGAAGAGCACAAAGGTACTGCTATGACATGTTTTATGACATAAACTTTAAAAAAATCTTTCTGAAAGAGTTTAAAATCATTTAGGTATAATTTATTTATAATTTCAAGCACCTAGGTAATAATAATAATATAATAGTAATATTTTAATAATAGTTACTAACTAGTAAATTCATTAAAATTCAAAAGCAGATAGAAGAGAGAGATAGATAGAGAGATATTTCCCACGAATCATAACACAGCCATCATTTCTTACTCAAAACTTAACCCTCTGCCAAAAAAAAAACAGAAGAAAAAATCTTAAAAAGGCAAAACAACAGCAACATACTAAAATATTCTATTACAAGGGCCGTCTAAAATTGAAGTGGGAGGAAAAAATAACGATAAAAAGCAATGAGGACCAAACGTGGTTTGATAAGTGAGGGTGGGAAGAAGGAATGTGCAATTCAGATGGTCCCTCTGATTGTCGCTTCAATTCTACTTGCATATTTTTCACCCATATCTTTTTTTTTTGTTTTATTTTGTGTGGAACATTTTTATGATGTGGTGAAATGTCTATTTAGATTGTGAGATGGACTAGCTGTTGCCTGCGTCCCTTGTCTGCGTGAAATTATTATAAAAATTTGACCTACTTCCCTATTTGATTCGGATGTTGTTAACAGTTTCAAAGGTGTTTTTTTTTGCACATAGCCCTTATCCTGTCTCTAGAATTTATTTTTAAAAGGCAGATTATATTTTTGATTTTCAAAGGATATAATATCCTTAACGTTTGAGATTGCTCAATCGACAAGACAATCAGCAGTTTATGGTTGACAGGTGGAAAATTTCCAAGAAAACTTTTAAAAGTTCGTTAACTCAAAAACCACCCCGTTTGAACCCCAAGTTGGTCATTGGTCATTTCCCACCTACTAGTCTAGTAACGAAATTAAAGGTAGCTTGCTAAATCAATTTACTTGGTGGTTTAAACTAATCCAGAAATCGACCTACTTTTGATACTGAGCAGGTATCAGCAACAAAGAAGTTCCAGGTCAATTCTTATTCAAGTAATCGTATTTCTGAATGCATAGAATACTGATTCTTTGCTGCCAGTTCGTGCAATCCCTGAGTATTCAGATTATGTAACACAGAGAACCGAGTTCTAAAACTAGTATGGTCAAAATCAAACATAATTCTATTTCTGAAAAAGATATTAGCAGAATACCTTTGCTATAATTTAGCATCTAAAAGGGAATGCAATAATTGATTTCAATTAACAATAAATCACAATTATTAACATACAGTAATAGAACTTAAACTTACTTTAACTTACAAATACTTACCTTAAACTTAATATTTCAATTATTCAGCTAATGAACCGTACAGCACTTTCCAATACTTGAGCCGAAACAAACCAAATCTCAAACCAAACCTCTGCACGACTGCCCTCAGGATGCCGTTGGAGCTGGCCTGAACTATGCGGACCAAGGATATGGCCCGATCTCGCATAGCCATGTAGCGTGTAGTGTTGTGTACTGTAACTTGGTAAATATCTCTGAACTGCTACAAAATCGGGGCACCCTCATCAACACCCTAAACGCATTATTATTTTTTATAGAAGACTGATTTGTGGGCTTTCTTCTTCTATACGTGACAATGAGCTCAAATCGTATTCGAAGCCGGGCTTTTAAAAATATAGATTTGTGTCTAGCTTTTCAAAACCGTGCTAACAAACCAGACTTCTTTACCTTTCCCAGGACACATTTTCTTCAACCTTACGAACAAGACCATCCTATCTATTGTAGGAGGACCCAAAACTCTAGCAAAACACACGAAGAACATGTCAAAATGGGTAGGTAACATTCCTATTAGGATTTCACGGACCTTTTCAGTTGTTAGAGGCACGGCCTGACCACGTTTTATTTCAGACTACTTACAACTTCTAACAAGTTTGGAAGCGTTTTCAGTGAGTGCTGCGGGATGGGTCCGGGATGTCTTGCTAGGCTGACGGTTAGAAGGTTGTGTAATGGTTGGTAGGTCGATGGAAGTCTAATAATGGGTGTGTGTTAGTTATACTGGTTTTTTATTTAGAAATTTCTCGATAGTAGTCCGGAGTTTGGAAGTCGGCGGTATGATACCCCCGTGTTTCGGAAAGCACTTAAACCGTTAGTCCTGCGACTTTTCTCTGTGCCCGTGTCGGATTGAAAATGTGTCCAAATGGTCACGTGACATAAAAAAAAATCTTTGAACTGTCCGTGGCCCGGTGCGGGTCACTTTTTTCTTGCACAGAGTCTAGAAGAATAAACAAGAACGACATTTTGTCCTTGTTCAACCTCGATTAATGATTTTAAGTGCCAAAAACAAGCGATTCTTTTTTAGGAAATGACGTCATGGCACGACGGCGCGTTTTGTTTTGCCTTTGAGATAAAAACCATAAATTGCGACCTAATTATGTTGTTTGATATATGTGACTTATTAAGTACTAGTGGATATAAAACAATAACATTTTGAAATAATGGTTTACTTTTATTATCATTGGCTAAACTGTCCACGGCCCGCACCGGGTCTCGGACGCTAGAATGTCCGCGACCCGCAGCGGGTCGCTCTCAAAAACTATAATAAACCATACATAACCTGTTAGCTAATTTATTATCGATTCCAATGACATAACTGGAAGCGAGCTAACTAACGCGATTTCGGAGATATCGTCGTTTTAATGAGCCTTTTTTTTTTTTTTAAAAAAAAAAGGGGCGTGTCACGTGACACGTTTGACAGAAGCGGCCATATTGGAAAAGTGACCCGGTGCGGGCCGTGGACAGATGAGCGGCTGTGTCCCCTAGCTAAGTGACAGAATTGATGGTGAAACGAAATTTTATTTAGGGGCTACTTTAGGGGAGCTTTTAAGCTAAGAGTCCCATATGTAGGTGGTACTATAGGGGATGTCGGTGAAAACGGGCATCAGACACTTTAGTTACGCAATGGTGTAACTGGCGCCCATTTCTAAAAGATAACCTAGATAGGGTTGTACCCTTTTTGTGCTTTAAAGAAGACAAGAGTTCTTATTTTACAAAAACACTCTATGAAGACCCACACGAATATCTTTTGACTACCGTGTGTTTCTTAATTAAATTTTTCTAAAAGCTTTTTTATTTAGGACAAGCCATCCATATCTCCTGAAAGCCAGAATCAACAGTGGCTGCCACCACAATATCGCCAATACAATGAAGCTCTGCGAAGTCCCAGAGAAACAATTTGACCGTCTTGGATCCCGCAACGAAAAGATTCAGAAAAATATTGCAGAGGAGCAGGAAAAATATAATTTTCAGTTCCTCCCATATCAGTAATAGGGGATCGGACAAAAAAAAACTAATTAGTCCGTCAGATAGATTTCCAAAAATTATTGGACACGTATTTTTTCATTTTTCACGTAAACTTAAAATGAAGACGATACAGTGCTTCGAAAACTCGTGTGACGTCATATGATAGTACATTTTGACGACACAAGTGACGATTCAAGCCCCACTTCAAGATCTTTGACACGTTTTATCTTCGTCATTTGTTATTGATTTGATAAAACAAAAAACACGTATTCAATATTTTTTGATAATCTAACTTACGGACTAAACAGAATCATATTATTTTGACCCTGTCCGATCCCCTATTACAGATAACCGAACAGAGCTAAAGAGACGCAGAACCACGGATTGCCAAAGACTACTGACAGTTGTACTGTTAATATCAATTTTGAAAAAGGAAATATTTTTGTGACAGACGGAAAACCCAATAACACTTTACCCGACCTTGGAATCGAAGGACCCTGGACCTCATGCTCAAATTGCGTCCACTAGAGCAACGAACTTCTTATCCTAGCAAATTCAAATCTACCTATACTAATATTATAATGCTGAAGAGTTTGTTGGTTTGCTTGGGTTGAACGCGCTAATCTCAGGAAGTACGGATTGGTTTTTTTTTTTTTTTTTTTTAAATAGCCCATTTATCGGGGATGGTCTTACGTTTTATTCCACCCGGGCGAAATCGCGGGAAAAAGCTAGTAGCTAGCTAGCTAGTACCTAAATAAGTATGAAAGAACGCGTCAACCCTACCATACCATCCCGTCTAGCCCCTTCACACGCAACGCCATCCCCCTAAAGAAAACTTTAATACAGTTTGTTCAACTATTTGATAAATTCAACATAAAAACATATTCTTTATCTCACTTGAATAGATTCTATACGTTCCAGAACTTTCTATTCAATCGTCCGAAGGTTCAATTGTGTCAGGATTGGACGAGATTTTGAATATTATTCCGTTTCCTTTATAATAGAAAGTTTATTTTCCTCGTTTTGTGTAAATAAATAAATTGTTATTGCTTTCGAAAATACACTGGTTTATTTGTAGATCTTATTAAATATTGTGTGTAAATATTTACATTCAAATTATTTAATCTTCTCTCATTTAATGTTGTGTAACTGTTTTTAGTCCAATATCTATATAGTATCTGTTTTTTTAAAGTGTCATTTAAAAATGTGGTTTTATAGGAACATTTCTATCTAACCTTTTGGGGATACCAGGCGTGATGTTACTTTTTAAACGAACACTTTAATGACAGCAGTAGACACTTGGCTGAGTTGCATCAAAAAAGTAGTTAAAGTTAAAGTTTGTGTCAAATGGCACGTCAAACAAACATCAAAACTTCAGTTTTGTATCGGTTATGCCAACAATGAGTTGCGCGATTTGACAAATAGTTAAATGACGTCATAACTTTAACGGTAACTGCAACCACTCACTTTCCGCTGGTTAGTGTTATAGTTTATGTTAAATTGTCTGTCAATTTTATTGTCAAACGCGTTGAATATAACCTTTAGACATCATGTCCCTGCTCCAAGAAATACTCGCAGAAACCAGTTCTGATGACGAAAGCGATGAAAAGAAAAGTGTGATTACCTAGAGCCGATCGTTTTTCCACATGGAACGACGAATGTTTCTTGCCAAGATTTCGAGTCTCTAAAAACGTAGCTTGGTGGCTGACTATACGATTGCATTGCAAGGATATTCATCTTATGTAATTGTTCAACCAAAAAATAATAGGTACGTGCTATAGGTAGACAAAGCAATAAATATAATAGGTACTTACTTTGTTTGAATGTTTGCAAAAAAAATTTTGCAATAATTTTTCTATTAGATACCCCATATAGTACTGTCAAATTTGACAAAAACTTTAACTTTAACGACTTTTTTGGTGCAACTCAGCCTAATAATGCCAAAAATGTTATGTTTTCACAATTCGTTTGGAATTTGTAATGTCAATTTCATTTAACTCGTTTTGTATACAATCCTTCCTATTTATGTTTTGTTTGAATGGATTTACATTCATCAGATTATGATACATACGTATCTGTGGGTATTATTGTATCAGTGTTAAGTAATTGCTACAGGATATTCCTGTTTTGTATTTTTTAAACATAAATAAACAGACTGTGTGAGATGTGGCGGTTAGATATGCATTCGCTCGATGTTAAATACTGATATTTTGTGGTTTGACTGGAAACTCATTTCATTATATTTAGTAAAGAAAAGGCTATGGTAAGCAGATGATGATGATGATTATAAATGAACAGTCGTCTGCCCTGTGGGGTTTCCAATGGGCAAAAATAACGATCTTCTATGTATTTTATATTTAGGATTCGAGATATCGGAAGACCTCTTGGTTATTTGGAGTTTAGAGACCTAGCGTTAAGAATGTACGACTAGGACTTGTCTGTGAATTTAATTTTAAGCTATTGCATAGCTTCTATTGCGGGCCTTGAGCGTGGAGAGCGAATCCAGAAATTCCGTAACGAAAATTTTCAAGTTTCAGGTTGCTAAATAACTGAGGTTGTCAAATTAAATAATTAATTATTTGCTGTTGATAAAAAAATGCTATGCAATAGATTTACCGCGGCAGTCTCCGAGTGCCACATTTTTATTTTTTAAGATGTTTTTTTAAATAAACTGATAAACAAGATTACATACGCTAAGGAGTGAGAAGAGTTACCTCGTAAATTTGGTATAAAATAATACATAATGATTTTAAGTATAAATAAGTGACTGAGTTAAAACTACTCAAATGTCAACGAAACAGTCACGTGATCATCTTTAAACGCAGCATAACAGAACTGACGAATTAAATTCTTGTTAACTTTGCAAAAAATTAGACCCACATTTGTCGCGATTTTAAAAAGGATTTATAACTTTGACGTTTCTCAAAAAGATACAATTCATCGACACTAAAATGAACAATGTACAACAAAGTTTACGAAGACTGAAAGAAAAAACACACAAACAAACATACATACATACATACATACATACATGAACGCTAAAAACATAACACTCTTTTTTTTGGGGCAGTCGTGTAATAAAAGCCTTACAATATTTATTTTGTAACTTTGAAGACTCATTGCAAGATAGACTATTTTCTCTTTTTACGTTCTCTTTGTTATTTTCAAACATGATAGAATAAAATAGTAGAGAAGTAAAGCTATTTATAATTTTTAGCAGAGTGGCTTTTTGCATATTAAAATCATAATTTATTTCAGACAGTCGGAACTTCGTATTTCATACAAACAGTCTTGCAAAGTATTACCCAGTAAGTAAATTATCATCATCATCATCACTTCAGCCAAAACGACGTCCACTGCTGGACATAGGCCTCCCTCAGGTGTCTTGTAAATTCCAGCCAAATCCCAAATTTTAGGTCCTCCCATGACACCCTTACTTCATCAATCCACAGATACTAGTTAAGCCTGAGCTACTATCAAACGTAGTAATTACGCGTAACCAAGGCGAATTGTATGGCTTTCGGATAATTGCACCGCACCACAATGCATTCAATTTGCCATGACCACTCTATCTATCCAGAACGACTGCGTCAGGTGTTCTATTGATTCGGATTTGGTACTAAGGTGGTATCATATTATTGTACAATTTCTACTTATAAGGTAGAGGAAACAATGTGGAAAATTAACTAGTTAACGAAACCAACCAAATAAAAGTTGATAAAACAAACAGAACACGTTTAAAGATATTGCACAGGATAAGAAGATATAGATGGAGAAAGGAGAAGCCTTGTCTAGCAGTAGGACACTCATGTCATCTGCCTTGCCGTTTTTTATCTATGTTGGGATTGGCTCCTGAATACGAGTAAATATACTCGTATAGAAGTCAGATACATCCACCACCACAACTTCCACAACTCAGTTAGTACTGCGTAATATAATACAACACTTTGGGCTTCTGACTACCAATATACAGGCAGTAGAGACAAAAAAACGTATTTTTGTTTTTTTCTGTCATAGATAAAATCTGTGAATATGTATTTATTTATTTATTTATTTAAACTTTATGCACAATAGTGATACATAGGCGGACTTAATGCCACAAGGCATTCTCTACCAGTCAACCTTAGGGTCAAACAAGACAACATTGTGGTAGGGTACAGAAGAAACAATATCAACATTAATAAAAAATTAAAAAGTATAGGTATACTTATACAAATACTAATACACATATAAAAATAAAAATAAACTAATAAATATTTAAACAAATACCAAACTAAATAACGACAAACTTGACGACTTATGACTCGACTTTTAATTATTCAAAGCTATTTGGTCTTATCTAAATAGTGGCTACGTACTTTCCTTTTAAAAGTGAATTTGCTTTCAGCTTTTTTAATACCAAGGGGTAGCGCGTTCCAGAGTTTTATAGATGAGATAGCGTAAGAATTTGACAAAAAACCGGTGCGGTGTGAAGGAATTTGGAGAATGAGATTTTTGGAAGCCCGAAGACTACGACTATGACAACTGCCCAACACCTTGAAATAAGTTTTTAAATAATCGAAATAATAATTGAAATGTAATTAATATACAGTGTGCATGTAATTAGACAAATCAACAATATTCATTAGTTAATTTTCGTCATTGTGAACTTTCTTTAAAATTCTTCGGATTATTCTCAGAATGTAACAGCAAGACAAGTGTGATACGCAATTGGAGTGTAGCACTCTGATCATGCTGTCAACTCCAGTGCTTCCTCAAACCTCGTTCATTCCTCGCTCATCTCACTCTTACACCTGAACCCAAACCGTTTACGACGTTGCCAAGCACATTCGACGAAATTGAAATATAAATTGGTTTTGGAAAATTTCAAACGCAGACTTAACACTTCAATGAGTACTTTTATGATAATAAATTACCTGTCATTGTCATTTGTAAGATGTGTGGAGATGAGCTGTGTTTGTTTGTTTGTTTTGTTATATTGTTTGAAAAGTGTTGACGTGAGTTGGAGGAAAGTTTGGATGTTGTTCTATTTTTGGTTATGAAAGGGTTGGTGAATGTAGTGGAATTGAGTGAATTTATTTAGAACAGTAAAATTTTGAAGAGCTTGCGGCTAAATAATAACGCATGCACGGGTTGGTCTTTAAGGTTAAGCCCCGTTTGCCAAGGTCGATCTTTGGATGGGTAAATATCATTATATTCCGAGTTTCCTCTGTGCATCAAAATGCACGTTAAGCCGTTGCGCGTTGGTCCCGGTTGACATTAATAGATCTATGACAGTCGGTACAGGTAATCCAGTGGCCTGAAAGTTGGACAACTAGTCTTACCAAGGGGTATCATATTACCCAGTAGGTACTAACATGTTACTAAGTGTTGTCGAGAGTTTGAGAAAAGTTTGAATGTTGTTCTATTTTTGGAGTTGAGTGTTTATGAAAGGTTTGTAGAATTGAGTCGGTCTATTTTAATGCTTTAGGAGCGGTGAAACTTCAGTGGTTAACTGACCACTCAGTTGTTTGGATAACAACCGATTGTTTGTGAATGTATGAACATAGATGCTTGTTAACTTTTTTACTATGGGTTACTAAGACTTAGGACTGTTTTAATATTAATCTAGGGTGGAAAAGAGATGACCTTGTATAGCTCTATCACTCTCCACACTAAAGTAATCATAAAACAATCCTACTTTAAAAGTTCATGGTAACCTCACAGGTCACTGAACCGGTATTCATTTGAGTATCACGCACTAAATGTACACAATCAAACAGTATTCACTAGTAAACAAGGACCCTGTAGGGCGATTGTTTCCGAATAGTCCCGAATGAACACGAACGGGGCACGGGCATTAATGAAGGAATAAGTCATTACTATATACCTATACAATCTCGCCTGTAACCCCCGAAGGGTTAAGCAGAGGCAGGCATACCTAAAACTATAATGTCATTAGGGAACGAGCTTATTGCCATCAAAAGAGCACAAATCCAGATTCGGTGGAAAAAATAATTGTCAGTACAAAAATAGAAATACCATGTCCATTGTGTATTGTTTTGTGGGTTTTTGGCCGTCGTTTTTTGTTTTGTGGCTGCTACTGAAAAATGTCCGATTGGAAAATCTAATAGCACTGTCCGACATGGGAATTAAACCCAGGGCCATGAGGTCCTAGGTACAGTCACCTGCAAAATTGCATGGATATTTTTAGTCTTTATTACTTGTCAATAGAGTTCAGAACTGTCCATGCATTTTTGAAGGTGACTGTACAGCACTCGCGCTTGTGGCCACTTAACCAGCGATGCAGTCTACCTATAAAGATAGCTGTACCAGGATGTTCGTAAGTAGGTATCTTTTATAATGATTCTATGTACGTTTTTTTTTTCAAAAACAAAGCTAGTATTAGCCAAATATATTTAAAATCAGGTCTCCAGGATTTTCTTTACGCTTCGCAGAACGCTTTCGAGAATTTGGTTTATTTTTTAAATACTAGAACGCCAAGATTTCTTTTTCCCACCATGGTGGAAAAGCATTTCGTTATTTTCAATGTATTTAGTTAATATTATTTTTAAATTGCGAATGATTGTGATAAATAGGTATAATGTAAACTTACGTGTAAACAGATAAACTAGCTATTGAATAGTTAGATACTTAGATTAAATCACCAAAACATTGTATAGTCGACCAAGAAATTGGTTTACCACTCTAAGGTTGAATATCATTTGCACGTACAAAACATCAAGTCATTCCTGTTTATGACATAAACACGCAGAGTTCGGAAGTCATCCTACGGGACTTACTAAACATTTGCCTAGCCTTTTCCCATCTATGTTGGGGTCGGCTTCCTCCAGTTAAACGGATTGCAGCTAAATACCAGTATTTTACATGAAGCAATGCCGTAAAATTAAATAAAAATAGTTAAACCTGGTTTAACTTACGCTTTGTTTATCTCGCATGCCGTCATTTTCTTAAACTCAGAACGTAATCCTTAGCGAATAATTATGTTACTGGGAGATGTCATCAAAAGTGGTAAACCAATTTCTTGGTCGACTATACATTGGATTGACAGACATAGGTATCAGTTTTAGACGTCGTTTGCGTCACTCCAGGGAAGGCAGAATACTGTTTTATCTAAATGATGATAAAAGATTCGTATTAAAACACTTAATAATTCAAACAACATAATGAACATCTAGAGTAGACTAAAATAACTTATGGTAGCTACAATATGCTTTGCTGAACAAAAACTAATAACAAAGCAAAACTTCATGCTCAATGAACGTCATCATGAAATTAAACCCGACTAAACTCATAAACAATATTCCTTTCCCCACGAAAATCTAAAAATAAAAGTAGGTTTCCTCAAAAAACAGCGAAATAATATTATTTAGAATTTACTCACACATTTTTGCAACCATTTTTAATTTAAAAAAAAAAGTTATAATAACACGGAGTATGCACCGCGCGCGTAATCTAATTTCCATCGTGTCTTTTTTTAGGGTTCCGTGTTAAAATTATTGGTGAAAAAATATGTCATGTTGATCGGGGAAATGGGGACGCTGACAATGAGTGAAGCCTGTCATCCCACGTCAATTAGAAATCACGAAGGAGAGAAAAAAGAAAATTTTATCTCTTTAGCCAGAGAGTTGAATAAAGGTTTACTTTGCAAATGTATAAAGTTAGTAAAATGTATTATTAAAATCGTGGCAAAGCTAGTACAGTCCCACTCAGTAAAACAAATAATACGTTGTACGTAGTTGAGTTTGAAAACCGTTCTGAAAAGTATGAAACTAAACCTCAGACATAAAATCAAATATTTGAACTCCTACACAAACAAGTATTTGAAATTAATCAAGTCTTTAAATAACAGGCCATAGCAATAATTATTTAAGTTTAATCTACCTTGGCCGAGATTTGATTAACTTTTGAAGTGGTTCATTTATAATTTCAAATATATATTTTATGATTAAGAATATATTTAATTATCGTTAGCAAACTTGAAATAATAATACAAATAATGTATAAATAGTAAAGGAGAAAAGCATTATAAAGCGTCAAAAAAATCATCCACGTCGCAGTCAAAAGGAAGACTATCTAGAATGCTGGCAGCATTGGATGGCAATGCTAGTTTTTTGACCAAAAAATAAGGACGGAGACCAAAAAATAGGGATGTTCAGGGACATAGATGTCCTTGAACACTAAGACTCAAACAATATTTATTATTCAAAAAACATTATTCGTGTAATCTATTTAATGAGAACAAAAAGTTTCACGCAGGTTTACACGTATAAATACATGCATGGTAGGCGTTCCATCAGTCCTGCAAACAAAAACTCACTAGCATCAAAAACCGGAATTCATTTTCATAAACTACTTTTTTTCCAAATAACATGCATACGGAACCTTTTAATCCCAGCATCAAACAATTCGCCATATTTTTTTTTATTTTCACGCGACTGCAACCGGTCGCGAAAAGGTTTTTTACAATGCCATTGCGCGCTTGTCTGTTGTTCTGTACGAAGATTGCATTCACTGCAACGTTTATAAAAGCTTACGCGAAAAAGCGCCTTTTATGGTCGACGTGCATTTTGTTTTTATTGGTGTTGTTCTCTGTAATACTTTTAAAATGTTAATTGTTGTCGATGGTCTTATAAAGGATCGTAATGGCTGAATGGTTTAAAGATTTTTGTTATGTAGAATTCTTTTTGGATAATTTTATTTTACATAACATCACGCTAGTAATTTCCGAAGAGTTAGGCAGTGGTGTACTTACTAGTACACCCACATTCCGCCAGTTTTCTATAAGTTTCAGAAAATTGAACATAGTCCGGTCAATATAAACATTTGAAATAACAATAATTCCCACAGAGTCTTGACTCTTAGAATCGCGATATCCAGGAATGGTAACTCTTAGAAAATAATAACGAAATGCATTTTTGTAGAGAATTTTAAGATCTACAACTTTGGGTTGAAGTTTTTTTTGATACAACTTACCGTTTTCGAGAAAAAATCCAAAGTCCTCAAATTTTGACCTTTGACCCTGAATAACTTTTGTAGCACACATAGGATCGATGGGGATTTTTAAGACTTTGTTTGTAATGGTATACCCCAGCTCTCCACCAATATTTGGCTCTGTGGGAATTATTGTTATTTGAGATTTGACCACTACTTTTATGTCTAAATTGACCGGACTGAAACTTGAAATGACTTTTAACAGAGTTTATTAAAAGTTGCTGCGGGTTGTTCGAAAGAGATAACGCGGGCCCGGACACAAAGGGGGTTTCTAGTCAGTAGAAGTTTGACACTCCCTTCCGCTCCACCCAGAGTGGGAGGAATCATCAGCCTAATAATTCTCATTGATACTTCAATCCATAGATAACAGATCTGTTATCTATGCTTCAATCTAAAAAAACATATTTTTTTGACGTTCCCTGTATAAGAAATTTGTGTCAAACTAAAGGTAAATCTGGACCGTCCCGTCGGGGCTGTGGTTTGTCGAAAGGTAAACGCGGCTCCGACACAAGGGCGAAGAAGGAACATGGGTTTGGTTTTTAGTCAGTAGAAGTCTGACACTCCCCTTCGCTCTGCCCAAGAGCGGGGAGGGTTATTCGATGATTTTCCACCCACCAAAAAAATCTGGACAATTCTATTTCTCTATAGCACTTAGCTTGATCTATCAAAGGATCAAAATCAAATTAAGTATAATTATGACTTAAGTCTAGATTTCAAAAAGTCAAGCTTCGAATTCAATTTAAATAGCGCCGAATCAGATTTTCCCTCGAACAGATTTTTCGCAGACTTTTCGACTCATCGGTTTTAGAAGTCTGTATAATCTAGTTTAAATTAAATTGTCATTCGATTTATTGTTCTTAGAATTTTCAATTTACGAAAAAGGTCTAGGGAAAAAGATATACCTCGTTGGCCTAGTAGTCGCCAGCGTAACTACCGAGCTTGAGGTCCTAGGTTTGATTCTCAGGTCGAACAAAGTGTTATTCAGTAGCAGTGCAACCAAGTCTGGTTTGGTGCCCGGTTGATGTCAGTAGGTTCACCCCAGTTCACCCCCTATGACATGGGACTCAAAAATACCTTGTGAAATGTCGGTGTACTAATAGTTACACCTCCACGGACAAAAAGGCACTATACGCAGGCTAAATGACTCATCCGAACACAGATTCCTGTTCGGGCAGCCATCCAACTGTAAGGCAGTGGCGACAGCCTTATCGCAAGACAGGGAGGGTCGCGTCTCCCCTAATTTAATCACAATGACACACAACATTAAGAAACTTTGTTTCCCCTATTTCCCCTTTGCAATATTCCTTCATAATTGCGTCGGTTATGATCCATAACGGTTTTAATTAGGATGGAAAGTACTCCTTTGTCTACGACTTTTGAAATGGGTTATTGCTTCATGAGTAGAAAGGCCTCGGGAACTGACGACTGAAACCTGAAACATGTACAAGAACCAAAAAAAAAATCGAAGAAATGTGACATTCAAGCACCACTGTGCCAGCATGGTGGATTATAGCCCATCCCTCTCCTAGAGAGGAGGCCTGAGTCCCTGCAGTGGGAACATTATCTGGGCTGATTATGATGATTTCTCAGCGGCAGCCACGGAGTCTGGATTTGTGCCCTGTTCAAGGCAGTAGACTCGCCCTCTATTATAATAGTCCTTCTGACCGTTTTTCGGCCACAGCGGCCAATCCCAGCGGAGATTAGCCATCTGCGCGGGAGATATCATAGTGCACAAGTGTGTGCGTAGGCACAAGTGCACTCTCTGTTCCCTTATCTCTCATAGTCCGATGGGACGGCAATCCGACACGACCAGAGAGAGATCAGGCGCAGGACCAACGGCTTAACGTGCTTTCCGAGGCACGGGGGTATTATACCGCCAACTTCCAAACTCCGGGCTACTACTGGGAAATTTCTAATGAAAAACCCAATAGCACTTTTTGGCCGACCCGGGAATCGAACCCAAGACCTCACGCTCACGCAGTCGCCCCCTATTACATGGGACTTAAACATAACTGACGAAATCTGGGTGTATTTATTTATACACCTTTGCCTAACGCTTCGGGATTACAGGCTGTTTTGATAAAACATCTAAACATAACTGATAAACCGGTGTACCATATGTGCAGTGTAGATCATACCTACCTTCTGCCTACCAATTCTCGGATTACAAGAATCATGTCATGTTAAACATTTCTATGTTTCCCCTTGTTTATTCATGTACGATACCCGTGAATCACTGAGCGTTGCTATAATTAAATTTATTCGCCGCGAATAACTGCCAGTTGTTGTTATTTACGCCTTTTCATTTCCGATCTGCTTTCGAGTTTTCTGTTGCGTGGTCGTTAATATATGTTTATGTTTATATTTCTGTTTTGTTTGTTTGTGAGATTATTGTTATGAGGGGTTGCTGAAGATTCGGGAAAGTTGAGCTGGTTTTATTTGACTGTTGGTGATGTGGATCTGTAAATTAAGTGACGATTTGAATTTTGATATTTTTCATTTGTAAGTTATGAAGGAACATGGGTGGTTTTTATTCAGTAGAAGTCTGACACTCCCTACCGCTCTGCCCAGAGTAGGAGGAGTCATTTTGATGATTTCCTTTTGTTTTTTTTTTAATTAGCCCATTGTGTCCCACTGCAGGGCAAAGGCCTCCCCCCATTTCCTTCCAGCTCTCTCGGTGTTGTGCCTTTTCTGCCAATCATTCACGAACGAGTCCAGTTTTTTGGGTCTGCCTCGGCGACGACAACCGATGATGATTTCATAAGATCCAAAAAAAAAGAACTGGTAGTGAGCTGGCCATATTTATCGAAGAGCCAATGGTGTAATTTGGAATGTCACTCAGGCAAGATGATCTGAGAAAGATTTCTGGGCTATACTGCATGCTAAAGACGTAGAACTGGGTAGTGTTGCAGTACTTTGTTTTTATGTACGCACGACCTCGCCCCCACCCTGCCGCGCTAGCGATATAATGCCTAAATTTTGACTGTTTTTTGCTTCTTGGAGAAAAACTATAAAGTAATTATACAATAATTATGTTTTCAACATTTACTTCAAAATAAAAAGTTATATCTATTGATAAAACTTTTATATAAATTTATGATGAAATGTCTTAGCAGTACACGTTTGAAATTGTGATTTAGAGTCATGTTTGATAAAAAAAAGTATCGAACCGATCATTCTAAATCGCGTTTCTATCTTTACGATTTACTAGAGAGTATGTTCAATTTTTATGTAATGATTTTTATTTATTATAAAACTCGTATTTAGTTCGATTTTTATAGGTTCAAAAATCTTAAAAAGTACTGCAACCCCGCCTTAGGGATAGGATTATGTGTAGCAGAGAACTACGATAGACTTTCTATGATTGAATGGCTACAGTTGGCAGCAATAAAAAAAAATAAAAAGACGTCTAATTAATTGAGATCTAGAGATCAAATCCGTTTAAAAAATTAAGGTTAGGTATTTTTTTTTTTACATATTTGGGACGAAAATAGAATACTGAATACCCTCCTTCAACCCTAGAACCGTACCCTGGGGTACAAATACAACAAAAAAATTGTAAATTTGCGATTACTTTTTCGTTTAACCAAGGATCTCTTTGTGCTGTCGTGTATTTGTGTGGGGCAGGGAGACGTGTCAAAGCATCTATATGGCGCTAGTCCTGTTAGCCTCTGGTCATGGCAAGGAGTGCGTGGGGTACTCCAGTACCTCTGGGTACGGTTAATACCGGTTACGGGGAATGTTTTTTCGAAATATTGCATGTTATTGTTCTTTTTATGCGTTTTTCATTTACCTTACCTTAGACTTAACTTTATTTAAAAACAATGTGTAGATAATTATGTAATATTTACTATATTTAGACATTTTTTATTAACATTAGTCGTTTTGTATTTTTATGTTTTTAATTTGAATAATTCTTCTAATCTTAATCTATAAGAAAACAAAATTCAAAACCTTATTCTAGACACTCATGATGTAGAAAAAGTGATTCTTGGGGACAACTTTACCATTTGCCCTTATAAACCCTCATGTGGTGGACCGATTTTCATACAAAACTTTGCCGATGCATCTCTCAAATAAGTAATGGGGTATATTACAAAAAAGGCGGTTTTCTGATGCTTCAGCCCCTTTAGATTCAAAATCTGAAAGTTGTTTATTTTGCCCCAGGTCAAAAGACCGTAAATCACGCACTCGATGTGAACAATGTTAATGTTTTCTAGGTTTAGTCCAAAAAAAGATTTGTCAAAACTATTAAAATAAGTTTTTTTTATTAACATCTAATTTTATTATATAAGAGTGAAATATGTGCCACATAAATCTATAGTAGTTGAATCATTATTAAATGCTTATTCTTTTGTAAAAAAAATATTTTAATTACTGGGGTACTCCAGTACCCCTGGGTACTGTTAGTTGCTGATAGTCGATGGGTACGGTTCTAGGGTCAATATGCAACTCGTTTATCCCCACACACTGTATATTACCTCACCAACAAAGCTTGGTCTGCAGTTGACGCTCTAAGCGGTTTGTGGTCAATATAATTCCAGACGTAACCATGTCAGCGCTAACGCGTTGATTAGCTAAGCTTTGGTTCAGTAATGCGTTGACTAGGTAGCTAGTTGAGATTTGGATGTCAGTGCACAACCTCAAGTAGGGGTTTAGATGGTGTTCGAATTTGTGGTTTTGAGCTATGCTCTTCCTGGTAATATACTGTTTATAAAATATAAGCCTCTTGTTTAAAGGTTATTGTGATAGGCTCTTCAAGTTTACTACGACGTTGATAAAAATAAGTATTTTTTTAAATGAGACAGATCGTGTTTCCGAAATATTTGGTATAATGGTTCTGTGTGTTATTTTTCAGTGTTTTTTTTTTGTTAGTGTATTTGTACAATATGTCCCTTGTTTAAACTAACATACTGCAGAACTGACACGTTCGATAATTTTGGCAAAAGAGGATCGGTAAGGGCCTCGGGCGATACGGTGCTGGCGCGGCGTGGTACTCGACTTGTATTAAGCTACATTTATGCGCTTGTCATTTGATTTTCCTCTTGAATTAGACCGCTTCCACATTAAAATGTTAGCAGCGCGATATAGTTGCGCGACTATAAACAAAATACCTACTAACGAGTTGTTACGGCTGTTCTTATAACATGTGAAGGAATGTGCTTCAGCCGCGCGACTGTCTGAAAGCTGACACGTTCAATAATTTTGGTAAAGGAGGGATCCATCAGTAAGGCCTCGGGCGATACGGCGTGGTACTCGACTTGCATCGAGCAACATAATATGCGCTTTGTTATTCCGCTTGACTTTAGGACAATAGGTTCGATAGTATAGGGCTTACACGTTCAATAATTTTGTCAAAGGAAGAGCCTCAGGCGATTTGGCATATATATATACGCTTGAGTAGGCATAGCCGACAAATGCTGCAGTTGCATATTTGTTCACAATGAGCACATCTGTTAATCAGCCTTTTGAGTCGGCTTAATTTGACCATGGGATATAATATTACATCTTGAGATATAATATTTAATCGCTCAACATACATTGTGTACGTGACAACGTGAACAGCAATTGCGGGATGTAATATATATTACATCCCATAGTCAAAAGCGGGGTTGTTGTGCAGATCAATAGTTGTGAAACAAAAGAATAACGATATTAATGCGAGTTTTTTTAATAAGTTATTAAGAGAAAAATAGTCTCGTTGATTAAAGACGTTTGACCAATATGAATGAAATTAAAAAAAGGATCAAGGGCAAGGAACAGAAAGTTTTACAAGCGGCCGGGCGCTGCAACCACCAAACGGTCGCATCGCATATCATCAATTTTGTTTAACATATAGCTTGACACTGACCTGAAAATTAACGTGAGAAAAATAAAATCTCGTGCTACCCTGGCGCCTCCACCATAAGGAAAAATAAACAGCCCCTTCGAAGATCCAATGACCGTGTAATTGACAAGGAAAACAGGTTAAGAAACTCCTGTCTTCCTAATGAACGTTGTTCAATGAATGTGATTAGTAAAGGTATTCTGTTGGGTGTTGATAACAAACCATATGATTACCTCCTCTGGTGTGTTTGATTATAATTATCTGTATAAATAAATACAATTGAAGTATCTGTTTGTTGTTTTAAAGTAATAGCTTTTTACTTATTGCATTTGAAAGTATATACCAAGTAGGTATATACCTACTGTTAAATATCTAGATTGATTTTATAAGTACATAAAGATTTTATTATGTTACATGAAAATGATATCAATACAGTAGCCAAAAGTTATTCATAGATACAATAGGGTTTATCGCTAAAAGGATCTTTTAAAATCCACTTCACTTCTACCAGCGATACTGTTTCCTAAAAGACATTCACAATAAAACTGTTACGCGAATGAATTTGTTTTTTTTTTCAACGTTACCACACACTAGGAATTTTTCCTGTATTGTGGGTGCGTTCACAAACATTTAAACTCACATACACAAATACCCAGACCCGAAACAACCATCTGTAGGCCATACAAATATTTGTTACGTGCGTCGAACCCGCGACACGCAGCGCAGCAGTCCAATCGCTCAGCCACTGCGACAACCGTGCCGTTACCTACTGTAGACAAACAATTAGACACAAATTTCAATGCAATTAAGACACATACTCAGCTATTAGTCCTTTACCCACTGACTCAACAACTCCCAAAAATAATAGCAAAACAAAAAATTGCAAAAACAACGTAACTTGTAATATTTTCGCACAATCAGCATCCAGTTATTGCCTTCACGATAACTTCCGATAGCGCAACGTAATACGATTTCATTAATGAATTTAACACCTACAGAAACGCTCATAGTAATGATTCGACGATTTCTCCCCTCACAAAGGACGATGGGGAAAAAAGGGAAAAAAGAAACGAATTGAAAACAATTACGGAGAAGCAAGTTTCGCGTGGTAACGATTCGAGCGACTTTTGTCAAGGGAGAGAACCACAGATATAAATATATAACTAGATAACGCTGCGAGAGTATCTACTTGCCACTTCGCAGGCGCTTAGAGTTGCACAAGCCAGTCATTCTTCTATACAAACGGAGTATGGTGATTACTCCTCTGGTTGACGGTGTAGATTAAAAATTAAAAATTGTATCAACTAGTCTTGTCATTAACTAGACCTATATGGAAGCAGAATTGGAAAAAAAATATTGGTTTGGAAGTTATGAGCGTCGAAACTTTCATATTTTAGGACTAATTTTAACCATCTTTGGGCGTAAATAAGTTACGTATATAGTACGAAAATGAAAAAAGTGAAACCATAAAGGCATAGATTAGTTATTAAAGAATTCAAATAATTTTATTTTGAGCACATACATTCAATGATTTTTTCATGGTATCCATACTACCAAAGGTCTGCATAGAAACAATCGCGCGCCCGTTTTAGTTGTGTCTCTTTCGCTCCATGCATTTCGCTCGTGATGTCGGATGAAATAGCATGCATTTTAGCCCCGCCCACCAACTAGTTCGTGCCGTTGGCTTGTTTACCCTTAAGTCATCATTCTCTTGCCCTTATCCCAATTTCTTTGGGGTCGATGTAGCATGTCTTCTATTTCCATTCTTCTCTATTACTCGTCACCTCATCAGACATCTCCTCACTTGCCATATCATCCTATACACAGTCAAGTTTACGGCTTTTATATTTTACTAGCGGACCAGGCAGTCGTCCTGCCCGGACAGCAGCACCACCTACTGGGTCCAATTGTGTTTTCTAACCATTCAAGAATTGGTCCAGCCGTTTAGTAGAATTATATAATAATTATATATAAAGATAATTTAAAGAAATTACTGTCGCAGCAAACTAATTTGTTTAAAACAACAACGTCACAACTCAAGAGCTTAATTCTAGACTTTTAAAGAACAAAAACGTAGTCTGTTTTGTGAAGTAACTTGTTTGTATAGTAACTAAATAGTGCTTATGACGTCATAGTCCTCCTCCTCCTTGCGTCGTTTTTCCTCAATGCTGAGGGCCGTGGCCTCTTCGGATCACTTTCTCCCTGACTGTCTTGCGCCAGCTCACTCTGTCTTCGGCAGCATGTAAGGCATTGCAGACAGAAGTGTTTAGGGCAGAGCGGAACTGGTCTGACCAGCGCATTGTAGATAGTCAAACATGGCTCGCTAGGTTTTCATAAGGGTTGTTGAAGATACTTGCCTAATCTAGGTAGGTATAATATCTATATCTGTGGAGGGGACATTTAAAACATTTTCTTGCCAACAATTGCAGGGTTCGTGTTTGGACACGATTCTAAAGAGATGTAATCAGTTTTTTTTGGCGAGAAGTAAATAAAATTGTGTGAAGAAAAATATGGTGGCCATCCTTGTTTATGGTTGGCGGAAAAATTCAAGTCGTTTGCTACATATTTTGTTGCTCCTTATTGTCAACGGCCGATGCAGAAATTTTGCAGGTCCCCAAAAATAAAGTGTAATTTCGGCATTGCCGTTCTTTGCCATGTATGTATATGGTTGGAAGACGGAATTTAACGTGTCTTTAATTAAAAAAAGGTTAGAACTGATTCCCAAGGTAGAGTTGAAGAAAAAAAAAACATTTATGTTTTAATTGTTGCTGTAATATATGTTTAGAATTATGCAGGGTAGACAGATTATATTAAGAAGAATGATGACTGAGCTTGTTTGTACTAATTTTCAATTTTAGAGGCAATCAAAGATTAATGAATGAATGTAGTTTTACAATATCGGTTTAATATATTTCGAAAAGAAACAAGAACGGGGGGAATCAGCACTAAACCCTGAAAATACTCCATAATTTCTCAACTGTAAGTTTCATCTTTTAGTGATCCTGCTGTCTTCGACTTGTGGTCTCTTCTGTGTGGTGATTTCTGAGTACCACGTGACATAATACAACTGACATGACTGTGAACGTGACACGATCATGCGACACGTAGACGTGTGACGTTACCAGTTGTGTTTGAGGACTTGTCACGCATGTGTCTCGGATTGTTGATCCTGCTTTTGGTGAAGTATGTTTATAATGACGTGTTAGCTGTTGTTGTACTTATCAAATCAAATCCATTTTTCAGACAACTTATATCCAAGATAGGTTAGACGATATCTATAATTATAATAATGTTTGACGGCACGGTTGTCGCAGTGGCTCAAGCAGTTGACTGCTGCGCTACGTGTTGCGGGTTCGATCGCCACCCTGAGCAAATATTTGTATGGCCTACAGATAGTTGTTTCGGGTAGATAGGTGGGGGGGGGGGGGTGGGTAGGATATGGTGTATGTGAGTTTAAATGTTTGTGAGCGCACCCACGATACAGGAGAAATTCATAGTGTGGGACAACACTAATTTATTAGATTCAGAGGGAAAAGTAAACAAAACACAAATATGATTTTAATCTGAAATTGACTGGCCTGTTGGTCTAGTGGTTAGTGACCCTAACTGCTATGCCGGAGGTCGTGGGTTCGATTCCCACCCAGGACAAATGTTTGTGTGATGAGCACGATCATTTGTTCTGTGTCTGGGTGTAATTTATCTATAATATGTATGTATTTAGAAATATATAAGTATGTTTATCAGTTGTCTAGTACCCATAACACAAGCTCTGCTTAGCTTGGGACTAGATGGCGTTGTGTGATAGTTGTAAAAAAAAAAAAAAAAAAAAAAAAAAAATCTCTGACCGCCTTATTAATAAAAATTGTAAAACCTGGTTTAACTTACGCTTGGTTTATATCGCATGCCGTCTCACTTCAAACATATTCAAAAGAAAGTGATGCGAGATAAACCAAGCGTGAGTTAAACCAGGTTTAACTATTTTTATTAATAAGGCGGTAAAAGTTTTTAAGTTTATTTAATTTTCCGTGCATGACAACCACCTTACGTCAAAGATCCAAGCATCATGAAAGTCAGCAAATCTTTTTTTTTGTAAATTTGGAGTCCCTTTTCAAAACATATAAAACGTCAATGTATTCTAACAAAACTTGAATTTCTAACATATCTTGTGTCTATAATGTATATCTAAACTGTCTCTCTAATATCATTAACACCCGAGAGGCTTTCAGCAGTATTAAATGACGTCGACCGATAAACGCTTTTAAGCTGACGCATAATTCGGTTTTCTCCGTTATGGCCAGTATTTGCATGCCTCCATGTCGTGTAAAAAGCGCGCGTAAAAGAAATTCTGGCTTTATTTAGAGTGGGCTGTCGTATGGCATTATTTGTTTGGAAGTTTATGAAGTGGGGTGATGAAAATGGTTTGAAAACGGTGAGTTGATGTTACATGAAGCTTATATTTAAACACCGTCGGGGCTGCGGATTGTTCGAAGGAGATATCGCAGCCTCGGCACAAAGACTAAGAAGGAACATGGGAGGTTTTTAGTCAGTAGAAATCTGACACTCCCTACCGCTCTGCCCAGAGCAGGAAGAGTCATTTGATGAGTTCCAAACACCCCCAAAAAATATTGCATATATTAAACCACTGTCTTGTTGGACTAGTGGTGCCAAACGCGACTACTGAACATGAGGTCCTGGATTTGATTCCTGGCTTAAACAAATAGTAAATTGAGTTTTTCTAGTAGTAGCCACAGAGTCTGAATATATTGTGTCCGGTTGATAACAATAGGTTCGCTCCATATTACTTACCTACTGACTTAAACTTAACGAAATGTGGGTACACCTCTGTCGAATCCCTTCGTAGGAATGTATAATAAATGTATAATGTGTAAGGGCTCGTTTACGGAGACGCGGGGCGTTGCGCGGCGCGTGCAAAAGGCTTGTCTCGTGCTTTTTTATTAATTTACTGAGAGACGGGTTCATCGCAAAAAACACTGCATTTTAAACTAACGAGCGAAAAATGCTTCTCGTAAAATCGACGTTTGAAATCGTTAACTTTTTCATACATCGCCACGTGTTTGAATTAAAAACGCAGCACACGCCGCGCGACGCCCCGCCTGTACGTAAACATGCACTCAGGTGTATGTTATGAATGTATTTTATAAATGTGTCGATTTGATACGAAAAGGAAGTTTACTTACCATGTACTACCAAAATTCAATTACCTTTTTTAATTAAACGATAGAATCAGTTTCTTAAGGTAACTTTAGTTATCTGCAAAATTTTAGGAGAAAGCGATTTTATTTTTAAATAAACGGAAAGTATTTTACAAAGTAAATGGGCTGTGACCTTTAAGAAAAAAATTAATTAGAAATTAAATGTCCCTATTCCTTTCACCCTTTATAAAGACTATAAAGGTCAAAATTAGTCTTCAATTCTTTCAAAATCTTTTCTTATTAATTTTAAGGTAATGATCAAATGTCTCGATCCTAAACCACCAAAATAAAGTTTTTCTAATTAGTAGGCACCTACATTATAGCAAAGTCTTTCTTTTATTTATTTCTAAAACAAACAGTTTATTTTAAATTGAAAAAAGCTGTGCAATAAAATAGTTTCAAACTGAAATTGATTTTGTAGTAAGTTAGGTTTTTAATAACGGGTTCTAAAGTTTACTTGTGTAGGAGGTGCCTTTAAAAAGTTTTATATTGTTTTTACCTAGATTTCAAACGCTAATGCTGCCGCGTTTCTTGAATGGTGACAAGCGCGATTGCTGAGCATGAGGTCGGACAAAGTGCTAATAGGTTTTTCCATCAAGTGATAAATATACAAAACACATTTGAATTTAAAAAAATATAGCTGTGTCTTGGATCTGAACTTGAGACAACTTAGGAGTCTGACTGTCACACCACTCGGCTATCACTGCCTATTAACCATTACAAAAAAATATTTCTAACAACATTTAAAAAACTAGATTTCAAACCCAAAAATTACCTTATTAAAAATAAGCTAAAGGGACTTTTAGCCAACAGAACAGGGGACGATAACGATCCAAAGGTAGGAGCAGCATTGTTCTGTGCCCTTAAATCTTTTACCTTTACTTTCGGTGATATATTACAGGTTAAAAGTGTTTTAGTAAGGTAGATTTGAACAATTATTTATCACCTCAATTTGAGAGGGAGAATGAGATGGGCAGTCTGTCTCTTTCTCTCGTTATGGTGGATTTTGAAGTAGGACTAAAAGTAAGTTTAAACATGCCTGTTAAATTGTTTATATGCACGATAGGTGTGCATATAATCTATTATACATAGCTAGCTAATCAAGAAAATATATAACAAGTTATAGCAACTTTATAATTCCCCTGAAAATTGCTGTTTTTATACGAGTTTGCCCTTCAAACGAGTGACAACCGGTATTACCAAGGGTATTAGTTTTAATCTAGACTGCACTGGGTCACAATATCTATGTCAACTACTATGCTGTGTTATCATCGAACGTTTTTGACTTAGTTCAAGAATGAACTATGTATAAGAAAATATCATACATTATCGTAACGAATAAATCTATTACATAGGTAAATAAAATAATTCTTCAAAAGACGTACACACTGAGCGCACAATCCCACATACGTAAGACCCCTAACCTCCGCTGAAACAAACCCCCGGAGGGTAACTAGTTAAAAATAATGAACAGAGAAATACTACAAACAATTAGTACTAATTGCTCTATTAGTGACCAGCTCGGGAAACACAACAAACACAGTTAAACCCACATAAACAGAAAAAAATCCTACACAATGAACGTGTATCACATTAAGCCTGTAGGTGTTCCCAGAAGAATTGGATAGGGACAGGGTTAAATACAGGCATGATTTTCTAATCGTTAAATATCAACTATGGTTGGTAGATGAGGTAGGATTTTGCTTCCGTCGGGGCTGCAGGTAGTTCGAAAGAGATACCGCGGCCTCGAAACAAAGGGCTAAGAAGGAAAATGGGTAGTTTTTAGTCAGTAGAAGTCTGACACTCCCTACCGCTCTGCCCAGAGCAGGAGGAGTAATTTGATGATTTACCACCACCGACAAAAAAAAGGTAGCATTTTGCTTGTGATTTTGCACGTAAAATATAATATCGGAGAAGACTGGACTAATACCTGAAATGGATGGAGATGGATTGTATACTGAAGAGTATGGCCCATTATGCCCGTATGAATATAATTATAAATATAATGGGAATGACAGACGGTAAAGTATGTAATGGTAATGATGATACTATGAGACACTAATATGCAAAGTCGAGAGTAAAATTATGTCTAGACCTTAAAAGAGACCATAATCTCTGAGTATGATTGGGCGTTTTCTTCTCAGAGTGTTAAAGTGTTTGTAAGAACCTATTTGCAACATAAACATCATTTATCGTTATTATTTACCTATACTCAGTTATAAAACGCTCCTACATTTTCACTGAACTGGTATCACTATGAAAATGGAGAGTTAAGGATGATTTAGCGTGACGTAACCAAAACATACTCACACTTAGGCAGTTGTGTATTGGATGAAATAACGCAAAATCAAATCTAAAGTCTATGTTAAAAAATAAACTTCAGACACTAGAAAACAATGTATCTACTTGCTTTAATGATGTCATTACAAACAAACTGTGAACGAAAAACAAAAAAGAAATCTTTTACGTAACTCGACAGTACACAAGTTTCCGCCATGCGAGGCAATTTTACGTAATATTTCTTCGCAAGACGATTTACTCAAGTGCAATATCCGAGGGGTTACCTGCGCAGTAATATGACAGCTTATGTTTTAAACTGAAACACCTTCCGGAATATTCTCGTAGAATATCTAGGTCATTTTTATTTTTCGTTAGGTTTATGAAAGTTTAATAGTAGATTAGTAGCCAAGGGCTGTAAGGCATCAATTGCAGCCCGAGATATATAGGCGCACGAGCGCAGCGAGGGCGCCAATAGTTCGAGGGTGCAATTGATGCTTACACCCGAGCTAACTACTCTGCTTTACATCTCGATTATGAGGTAAGAAGAAAAAAACCGGCATTACAAGAATAAAGTTTTCAAATACCTATCTCTCTTTAGAACTTTCAGGCAAAATATTGTTAATTGCTGCTTCAGCTTCCATTTTCATTGAATCGGGAGTGCAGCTTATATCTTCATCACTTGCAGAACTCATGTTTTTTTCCTAATTAGCACGTAATTATAAAAAAAAACCAAAAACAAACAATATTGAAAGTAAAGTTTTCTAACGCCTTTTTCATCTCTTTTTAATTTTTTTTTTTTCAAGAACGATATTGAGCTTCGCCGTTCGATATTTAAAATTGATGACTAATAAGGCTCCCCCACACAGGCGGTATACTCATACGAAGACAAGGCTGAATAGCGAAGCGACCTCTTTTGTCATTGGGCTGAATGCATGATGTCTATTGCCAGTACTATGATGGTTAGATGTACGCGAACTTTTTGAAAGAGTGAAGTGTTTTTTTTTTAAATTACTTACCGCCCTAGGGCTTTTCTTGCGACATTAATGCCCTGGAGCGCTAATTGGTCACCTACAAGCCCCATTTGGGGGTAATAAGGACCTACTTACCGAATATGAGAGATGTAAAGTGTATTTTGTTTTTATTTTTCTGTTAATTTAATATCGAAATAAACTTGTCCCATGTGAAAAAAACACACTGTCTCTTTGGTGTAGTGGTCGCAAGCGCGACTGGTGAGCATGAGGTCTGGGTTCGATTTCTGAGTCGGATAAAATGTTTTTGGGTTATTCTATTAGGAAGTTCTCAGGAATCTCAGGAGCTGCCACGGGGTCTTGATTTGTGACCAGTTGATGGCAATTTTACGTAATATTTCTTCGCAAGACGATTTACTCAAGTGCAATATCCGAGGGGTTACCTGCGCAGTAATATATGACAGCTTATGTTTTAAACTGAAACACCTTCCGGAATATTCTCGTTTAATATCTAGGTAATTTTTATTTTTCGTTAGGTTTATGAAAGTTTAAAGTGTATTTTGTTTCTTATTTTCTTTGCTATTATCCAAATATGTATGTCGTATTTGAAATAAATGAAGGATTTAAGAAAATATCATAAGGAAAAACCGTGAAGAAAAACATCGAAACTGGCATGTCCTAGAAGGCTAAAAACAAAAATTCGAAGACTTGTGACTTCTACCAATCTGCACTGTGCCCGCGTGGTAGATAATAGCCCATTCCCCCTCAAAGAGTGGAGGCCTGTGTCCCAGCAGTGAGAACATTAATAGGCTGTTGATGATGATGATGATGAAGGGCAAAAATATGATAAAATGTCGTATTTGAAAGAGTTTTGCTATTTTTTGGATGTTTTAAAGAAACAACTTCTGGGCAAGAACAGGCGTCATTTGATAAAGATTGTTGGTATAATGTATCGATCATAATTATTATTATCTAAATGGATGATCGTAATAATCTTCTAAGTAGCTATTTTGACCAGTATGTATGTACGTATGTTTATAGACGATACCCGTGAACTTATATCCTAAAAAAACAGTTCATTCTAACAGTAGTGAGGGATCATAAACTTTAGGGCAAACTATGAATATTTATTAAATTCATTAAAATATATTAAATAACGTATAAATTGCTTATTTCATAGACGATAAACATTGAAGGGTTTGTTTGTAGGTACATAAAAATTTCAAATGTTTTTCATTCGTTTTACCCAACTGCGGCGAAGCCCAAAAGGAGGGTTTTGTGTTTGACGTGTATATATTTACGTGTATATTGTCCGTTTCTTTGTTCCCTCATTACTCCTAAACGGATGAAGGAATTTGAATGAAATATACGTCGTTAGATTCGTCTTGATAGCGCAAGTGTCACTGGCTACATTAAAATTAAAAACAAAAAAAAATGACGGATTTTGGGGGCCATATTGCGGAGTTCAAAAACATTTTTTTTTTCCTATACCATCGAGTAGGGTATCAAAATAAAGGGTTTTAAAAGGAGATTATTAGAGCGTAATTTTGCAGTAGACGGGTTTTAGTTTTGTCCAAAAATAGGAGAAAGGTTTTGGATCTTTTGAGAATAACCTTTGAGGTTTTACTCAAAAATAACAGTTATAAATAAAGATATCAAATAACCGTATGGCTTCCGGCCATCGTAGGCGTGGGCCTGTGGACTGTGAGTAATGGGCTAGCTCACCGTCCATCCGTCTTATTAAATGACGACGACAGGCCGTGTCGACGGCGCGTTCGTGTTGTCAGCAACAGGGACCCGCTGTTGATATTTAGTATATTTTATTATGCAAAAATTAATCTTTGATTTTCTTTGTACTGGCAACACAGTCACTAACGTCACGTAACGTCAAACACAACGTTTCTTATAAAAGGGACGGTTGCCTTTACTCGAGCTCTCACTTCTATCTAAACTGTGCTAGGAGGCAGTTGCTATAACCTTCCTTGTGGCTATTTTTATATTTGAATAATAAACGTATTCAGTCAAAGTATTTAAATTCAAATTCAAATTGCTGCTGTTTTCTTGACACCCATTTCCTATAGGTTATGGGCCCAGGACTGCTTTGATATACTGTTGCGCTTACTGTGTGCTGGTTTAATACGTGTGTATATTGAGTGCTTGTTAAAACACGTGTGTATAGTGAGTGCTTGTAAAAAAAAACACGTGACACATCATAGACAATCTGAAGACCAAGTGAAATATAAAACCTTTCGATGGCCAAGAAGAAATCCTTCTAGAAGTGTCACCATTATGGAGTCACATCAAATACCTACAAATGCAATTTTGATGCTACAATCCAATCAACAAAAAAACCTGCAGACAGATTCCGCAGAGTTCAAGCTGTGGAAATAACTCAGGGTGCTTCAAGTTCCAGTGAGGTTTCCGGCTTCGCATTTTTGTCCGGAAATTATGAAGGTGGCGCAGAAGAAAACCAAGTAACCTTTCTGCTAAATTCCAAGGCATCGGACCACATCATTAACAGGGAAGTCCTATCCTTTAACTTTAGAAATTTTATTAAACCGTGTAAAATGTTAGTTGCTAAACACGGTGATTTCTTTACAGCTACTGAGGACATTACAAGTTGTCAGCAATCCATGGTACTCTCATACAAGCTGCTGTCAGTAACCAAGATGCAGCGTCCCGGAATGACCTTCGACCAGCATGGAACCAATATTATTATCTGTAAGGACGGTAAAATACTGATGCGAGGTATGGCAATTAATTATTTAATTTGTGTGAATTTTGTTGTTAAAGTTAATCAACCTGTTTCTCAAACATGCAACAGTGATGGTGCTAATTTAATTTATAATTTATAGCATCAACGGTTAGGCCATATTAGTAAACAAAAGTTTTTAGAGCTGAAAAATAACTGTATGATTCATAAACATAAGTTCAATTGAGGTGGTAACACGGAACACCCAATGATAAATAAAATTATGCGAAGCTTGCGTAAACGGGAAACAGGCACGATTACCATTTCACACTTCTGAAGTTAAAAACAATAAAATTCCTTTTTGTGTATGGGCCAATCACTCCTTATATGGTCGTTATTAGAAATTATTTTGTTTCATATGACGATCAATTCACTCATTATTGTGTTGTATATTTATTGACATAGAAATCTCACGTGTTCGGTTTCACTGCTTTAACAGATTTTATGGCAAAAACTGAGACTAAATTTAATTTAAAACTAGTTACTTTGTACTGCGAAAATTGTCGAGAATATTTTGTCTAATGAAATGAAAGATTACTGTGTTTCTAAAGGAATGTCATACCATTTTACTATTCCAAGAACACCACATAAAAATGACATTTCCAAACGAATTAGTAAAAAGCCCGCGCCATGATAAGCGGTGCTAAATTACAAAAGTGTTTTTGGGGTGATGTAGTCTTAATTAACTGCAGTATATTTAATAAGCCTTGCCCCTTAAAACCAAATCAAACACCATTTGAATGGTGGCAGAAAAAAAAATAACCTGCAATTAAGTAGGTAGTTGAAGGTTTTGATTCTACCGCATAGTGCATAATAAAAATAAGTAACACTTTCTTATATTATTAGTATTCTCGTTGGATATATACCAAATGGCTATAAAGTATGAAATAAAATATGAAATGGTCAGGATGTCATAGTAATGAGGTTAATTTTTGTAATGAAGGAAATGAAATCGAACATTTCCGTGACAAAACTGATGATAAAGACGTGTTGTCATGAAAAAAAATCAGTGTCAATAAAATATCCTCAAGACAGTGACAGTCCATAAATCTGATATTATTTCCAAAACTGATTGTTCAAAGTTGAACGGTTTAAAATCAGATGGATCAAAATCAGATAATTTAATATAAATAAGACCATAATGATTCCAACGTACTAAAGCCAAATGTTAATGATAAACCATGATGTCGCAGTTCTTGTGATACAAATATCGACGATTCTTGTCAATAATGGGAAGGAGTGTTAAGCTTACCTACATATTGTGAAATCGGGGATATTTTATTGTGTTGATTCAATTAGTTGCAAAGTACCTAGTTCACTTAACGAAATTAAAAATTAGGATGAAAGGACTTTATGGGAAGGTGCAATTAAAGATAAATTAAATTCACTTTTAACTAAAGATACCTGGATGGGAATGGTACAGAAACCGAGTAATAGAAATATAGTCTAGTGTAAGTGGATATTTCAGTTTAAAGACTTAAAGAGAAAAAGTTAACATTCCAATAGATTAATCTGTATGAAATAATACAAAACAGTTCACACAAAACTTATGTTAACAAAACTTAATGTAAAACTAAACCATATTTCTTCGATTTTTTTAAAATGTTTGTATCTAAGAAGCTTAACACCATAGATTTATCTAAATGTATAAAATAAAATATTTTATATATAAAAATCATGAGCTTGAGAATCCATTAAGATATAAGGCACGTCTTGTTGCCAAAGTTTAAAAGGCAAAAGTAATTATCAGATTAAACTGAAACTTTTAGATGTATGATTAGTTTTGCAAATCAATATAATTTATGAATAATCATACGGATGTAAAAACCGTATCTTTAAATGGCAAAGAACATGAAAGTGCCAGAGGGTGTAATCAGTAAATACGAATAAAGCTCTGTACAGATTAAAACAAGCTGCTAGGTTTGGTTCGAATTAATACATCAGTGTCTTAACAAACAGGGTTTGTAAATTCATCTGTTGATAAATAAATATTAAGTAAAGAGCAAATTGAAAATGGTAGATCTAAATAATTGTTCCTAGGAATTAAAATTACTCGAAGTAATGAGACAATAACTTTAGATCAAAGTTTTTCTATAAAAAAACCATTTTGTAATGTAAAAAATTTGGTAGGTATGTCTGACTGTACTCCCATTAGTATACCTATAAATAATAAACCAAATTACGAAGTTCTAAATGCAAATAGTGAATATAATACACCTTGCCGCAACCTTATTGGGTGTTTAGTGTGCGTTATGTTATGTACACGCCCTGATTTAAGTGCTAGTATTAATATTTTGAGCAGATACACAAACAAAAAGAACAAAGTGTTGTAATTATTTGTCTCAAAAGAGTGCTTAGGTATTTGAAGGGCACTATGGAATTAAAATTGAGTCACAAAATAAAATGTGATGATGTTAATCATTTATGAATTATAAAATAAGTTATAATTATTCATTTTGATGAGATGGTCTGGCTAGGTTTTCCTGGGTTTTCCTAGTCCTTGCAACAAATGTTGGGCCATAATATTGTAATTTCCCCAGAAATCACTTGGAAGGTTTATAGTATTCTGGTTATATAGGTGATTAAGATTGTATAAAAATTAATTTGTATTTTGACAATTGATGATTAATTTTTGAGGGGGAATGTTGATATTTAGTATATTTTATTATGCAAAAATTAATCTTTGATTTTCTTTGTACTGGCAACACAGTCACTAACGTCACGTAACGTCAAACACAACGTTTCTTATAAAAGGGACGGTTGCCTTTACTCGAGCTCTCACTTCTATCTAAACTGTGCTAGGAGGCAGTTGCTATAACCTTCCTTGTGGCTATTTTTATATTTGAATAATAAACGTATTCAGTCAAAGTATTTAAATTCAAATTCAAATTGCTGCTGTTTTCTTGACACCCATTTCCTATACCCGCAAGGGCCGACACCTGCGGGTTGTTAGAAAGGGATACCGCGGCCCCGGACACAACGGGCTTAGTTGACCCAGAGCGGGAGGAGTCATTTGGTGATTTCTAAACAACCAAAAAAAAAGAAGATAATATTATCAGAAACATTTCAAAATAGAGATTTCTGTAGAAAAGCAGCAATTTTCATGAAGTGCAGATCTCCTTGTTTCTATGAACACTTTACTCTTCCTATATGACCCACAAGGGAGCGATTGTGATGTAATGCTGGCTTCGCAACTACCTTTTAAAATGCTAAAAGAAACGTAGGTAAATCAAATTGCATTTATAAGCTGTTTGTTGTTATTTGTTTATGTATGTGCTGCTCTTTTGTGTTGCTGCTGTCCATTAGCGAATAAATACATATTCTATTCTATTCTATTCTATTCTAAAATTATTAAAAGATAGTTAAGACGTTTCTGTACAGGCCTTTGCCCAGGAGTGGAAAAGTGTGTATTAACAAAAAAAATGTTTAATTTTTATTTAATTAACAGTAATTTTTTTTTTAATAAAAAATATACTACGTTTCCAGATCGTTGCTTAATAATAACTGCCACTTAAGTTGATCTTCAGGTTACGTCGTGCTTGACTAGGTTGGTCAATAAATGTGCTCACCACCCATTAAATACAGAGTTTCCTCCGTGCCTCGGAAAGCACGTTAAGCCGTTTGTCATAGCTGCCATTATAGATCTTTGGCAGTCATTGCAGGTAGTCAGTGGCCTGAAAGTCTGACTTCCAGTCTTACCAAAGGGTAGGTATCGTTTTACTCAATACTATTAGGTTGTAGAGGTCAGATAGGCAGTCGCTCCATGTTAAATACTGGTATTCAGCTGCATCCAGTTAGACTGGAAGCCGACTCCAACATAGTTGGGAAAAAGCTAGGCAGAAGATTCTAAGAAGTTTGAACATAATTTAGACTTAATGAGTACCGTTTGTACTAACTTCATAAAAACATAAACGAAGAAGAACTTAAGAAAGTCTATAAACACAAGTAATGTTTCACAAGAGAGCACTGAAAATGATAACACACTAAACAGTTTCTTTTAAACAAAATATATTATACGCTGTCTTTTCATAAAATTAAAACAAAAAGTATGTATAATTTACAATTATTTTAGATCTTGTTTTTCATAATAAAGTTAGGGCTGGCTTGTTAGACAGACTAAGTTTTTTAAAACATAAAAAATACCTATAGAATGTTCTACTTCAAATGAACAATTTTTTTTTTTAATAGATAATTTTTTATTTCGTAAATAAGTTCTAAATACATATTAAATTAATTAAAAACTATAAAATAAACTAAACTAACAATAAACTATAAAAAGGCATAGAAATACTGCTCCTCAACGCTGTCAGCCGGTAATGTGCCCAAAAGACTGGCGGCATTGCCTCGTTGTATGGCAACACTTAGCCTCTGGCCAAGATAATAGCCAGCCCTTGGGTCACGAGAAGCGTCAACTAAGCGTTTCGAGATTTCCAGGCTATGAGCACTCGGACCCCACGGCCCCAGAAATAATGAATGAACAATTAATTAGAATTAATTCCACGACAATGAAGAACTTAATCCCATGGACTGTGTCAAATATTCCAGTACATCTTAGATCATCACCATCATCATCCACAGTAAGTCGACTAAACCTAATGCTGGGTATAGGCCTATGGCCTATGCCTCTAGGCCTATGCCTCTCTTTGCTTGTGTCAAACATCACGCTCTTGCTGGTTATGGGAAGTAGATGGTGATGTCGTTAGCTTTCAAAACACTTAAGATTAGTTATGATAGACGGGTGTCTATCACAAGTAGTTTATGCGTGTATGAGAATGGTTGCATCCACTCCTATTACAAGTCGTGTTACAGACAGTGTGATTCCAGCCACCCATTGTTTCACTTGTCACCTACGTTCGCACATCTATCAACTTCCAATCAGTGCACCTTTCAACAAACTTTTTATTCTACCTAGTAAAAAAAAGCTAGACGGTATCAAGAAATTTTTCCAGAAAATCCCGGCGCAACATAGCAATATAATACAAAATGCAAGTTCTTGGCATATGAGCTCAATTTGACAACGTACAAGTATAACATAGAACATAATCATGGCATATTTCATTTAGCAAAGCTCGCGTGGTCTGTGCTCGAGTCTAGGATGTTATTAAGTTCCTGCAACTTTACTTTTAGGATAGGAGCTAGGGTAGCTTGATATGCGAAAAGAAAATTTGTTTTTCGAAAGAGAAAATTGCTTAAAATGTGAAGTTACTAGTGACGCCGAAGAAGATGTCAATCAGAACCAGCTTCAGGCTGCTTCTGAGAAAAGTAGAGATTACTCAGCATGAACTTAAAATTGCGTTTGCAATAACACTTTTCGCGATCTGATAATTATGAGTTTAGAGTTATTCAAGAGCTCCGGATATGATCACTAGTTGTGGCCACTAGACAAACAAAGCAGTGCAGTATATACGAATCAAGAATAATTTATTATAAAACAACGAATTGTAAATTATAAATGTGGATTATATTTAGTCAGCGGGCGCGATAGTATTCATTGTATTTTTTAAAGAAATTATATTCTACACAAGCAAAGCGTAAATATTTATTGAAATTATAAATACTTATCGGGGTAATTAAAAAATATAGTATTATATTTGTACAATAAACAACAATAGAAGATACGATATATTTCCACTAACCTGTGTCCTGGACTACCAAACCGTGCGTGAGCTCCCTACGAATATTTATAGTCTCACTATACTTCGCCCGCCAAACTTTCAGGTATTAACGTAATGGTATCAGGTCACGTTTGCTCGCAAAAAAATAACTTGAAAGATTACCAAGACTTAAGTTCGTAACTGGCAAAGATTGATATTTATTTCATATGTTTATAAAGTTTTCTTATATGTGCTTTGTTTTAGTGATTAGTTTTGTTTATGGCCTGAAGATGTCCGTAGTAAGTTGGTGAGGATCTTGAGAATTTGTGTTCTGGAGAATTATTATAATTATTATTGTTCTTTAAGGCTTGGGTATAGCATATTAAGCTTTAGAGCATTCTATGAAATATAGCAATATACATGATTGTGTGAAACTAAAAATGTCTAGTCAGTAAATATTTTGGGATGATTTTGTAATTAATTTTTGACCTCGTGGGCAATTTCAATAATTTATTATTCCAATTGGATGACAAGATGCCCAATTGTATCCAAAACTGTGTTGTATTTTAAGATTTCTCGTCAAAAACGAAGAATTGCGAACGTCCTCTGTTTAGAAGTCGGCTAATAACACTCTTTTTTTTGAAGCAGTCGTGTAAAAATACGTAAAACCAGTAAATTAAGTTCGTAAATAACCCCACCACATTCCGAACACTGCCACTAAAAAACAAATTGCACTTCCATGTCTGAAAATTAATTAAGATTTCACCGACAAAATGCACCACGAATTCCAAGCCAAGTTCACACAAACAATTAAGTGAACATCTAAGCTGGAAACAATTTCCTACAACAATATGTAGGTACTAGTTATATACGGACTTAATCTAGGCGGGACAGCCAGGATATTGCACCAGACAACAGTATCGTTTGGCAGACAGAACCACTAAAATCTTGATTCGCAAATAATAAGGACTTCAGACTTTCCCATTTTTATCACAGCAAATTGGATAACGTAGTCCTTTGTTTTAGAATGCAGACAGATCTATTTGTCTGACTGTAACAGTGCCAAATGATTTTAAAAATGTATTTTTATTTTCTGGTCTGAGCCAGGCGAGGTTGGTTTGTGAGTCATTTGTATCTATGTAGAATAACAGGAGCTTGTCATACTATGGTTGAATGAATCATTTGGTTCGAAGAAAACACTTTCCAAAGAATTAAGTATTCTTCTTCAAATTGAAAAAGTCTAGTTTTTTACCCACGACGGAACGGAGACGGTTTGGGGTGAGAGGTTGTTTGTTTGTTTGTTTGTGCAAACACATGTTGCCATTTTTCTCCAAAACTACTAGTCCGATTTTGATGCAGGTTTCAGTTATGGGTTTGGGTTTGATTGGTGCATGTTCTTAGATAAATGTTACGGTGACAACTCACCAGGGGGCGCTGCAGCAAACATTTTTTTGTGCAAATCAAAGTTGCCATTTTTCTCCAAAACTACAAGTCCGATTTTGATTCAGTTTTCAGTTATGGGTTCGGGTTTGATTGGTGCATGTTCTTAGATAGGTGTTACGGTGACAACCCACCAGGGGGCGCTGCAGCAAACATTTTTTGTGCAAATCAAAGTTGTCATTTTTCTCCAAAACTACAAGTCCGATTTTGATTCAGTTTTCAGTTAAGGGTTTAGGTTTGATTGGTGCATGTTTTTAGATAAAAAAAAATTAAAAAAAAGTAAAAAGTTTAAAAAAAGTTTAAAATAAAAAGCAAAATTAAAAATTTTGAAAAAACCCACGACTGTTAAAAATTAATTGAAAAAAGGATAAAATAATATAAAACACCCACCATTTAAACAAACCCAAGAATGTCCGTCGGGAGCTGAACATTGCAAAACTAGTACATTTAATGGCAGCCCCCGACGGACATTCTTGGGTTTGTTTAAATGGTGGGTGTTTTATATTATTTTATCCTTTTTTCAATTAATTTTTAACAGTCATGGGTTTTTTCAAAATTTTTAATTTTGCTTTTTTGTAATAAAATATTACAGTTAAAAAAAGTATTTGTGATTGCAACCTGAGTGTTTTTGTACTTTTAATATTCAATATTGTAAATCAAGATGTTATCCGAAATACACCAAACGTTTCAAAAGGTTGATTTACCTCAATTAAATCATCATTCCCTATCCCCAGTCTGTCATCGAACTAGCAGAAATACGGTAAAGTAAGGTCACCGTTATTTGCTTCCACATTTATTGTATGGATCGCCATTCTGTGAAATTTACTGACGGCTCTGCTGTTCCCGGATCATTATAATCTGGATATATTCAAAATTCGGCGGATTCGGATTATTCTAGGAAAGCGTGCTCCACCATAGGTTTTAGTATCGCGTCACATCACGCGAGTTGAAAGAAAGAAAGAAAGAAAACACATTTATTTTGCACAGGCCATAAGTGTACACTGCACACAATAAAATTAACAAAAAAAAATAATAATTTGAAAAACTAAAAATACAAATGAGTGCGTGCATCTCACGGCTGCGCCAAATAGGACCAGTTCAGCAAATTGCCGAGCAGCTAGTGCCCGACGCTGGTTTTCAACTGGCCCTGAGATGGTGATACCACGAACGTGAAACAGTTTTGTACTCTGTGTTTATATAAAGTACTAGCTGACCCACGCAACTTTGTCTGCGTCTCTATATTTAACTTAAAAACTTTCCTCGATAAATCAACTATCCAACCAAAATTATTAAGTTAAATCGTAACAAACAAAAATGTTTATCTTTCCTCTTTATAATATTAGTTAAGATTATACTAAAATTTATATAGTATAATGAGAATTACTATAAATATCTCTTACTGTTAAATATACGATGTCGATAACACCCTGTACTTGTAAACATTATTTTGTTTGAATTTGAATTTCCCGGAGGCCAGCCAGAATCCCCCGTACCTACATTGCGACGCAACCCGCGTAATTATTTTTCCGCGCGGGTATTTTTACATTGCGATATCTTCTAAGATATTTGTTTAAACTGTATAGAGTAAAAAGCACAAATATTCTATATTAAATTTCCGTTCTAACGAACACATTTATTTAGATATAGATTAATACCATATGGGTTAAATAAGCTCCGCAAAAAATAATTCTTTTTAACCTAACATTTTAATAGTAAAAAATGGTTACAGTGAGTCAATCTTAAAAGATAGACAGATGCTGTCGAGGACTTTTTTTTAGAACTTTTAAAGACGAATAATTACTTCATACATGATATTCTCGTAACTTAAACCGTTTTCACAACGCACGCAACGGAAGCTCTCAGAAAGGAATGCTCTTTTCCCGTTTTTGCAACATTTCTCATTTATGCTCCGCTCCTATTGGTAGTAGCGTGATGTTATATAGCCTATAACCTTCCTCGATAAATGAACTATCCAACACAAAAAGATTTTTTCAAATCCAACCAGCAGTTCCAGAGTTTATCGCGTTCAAACAAACAAACAAACAAACAAACAAACTCTTCAGCTTTATAATATTAGTATAGATGTATGTAAGTACGCGTATGAGTAATTACTTATATATATATGTGAAATATGTGTCCAATAATTAATAATACATATCAGAATACTTAGTAATAAAGATAAATATATGATAAAAAGTGCAAGACAGAACGAAAAACTAAGGCATCCAAATAAATGAAACGGGCGCATCGAATCATAAACCTGTTTCGCACACTTCCGACCTTCAAACGCACTATTATGAATCCATGCATTTCGCCGCTCAATACACTGCAAGTAGCCGAGCGAGATGGACTCATAACAATTTGTTAGATGTCAACCGAAAGTATTGCAGAATTTAGATTCGATGGTAATTGTGTGGGTACATTCCACACGTAGGTACGTCAAACATATCACGACGGGAGTGGAGCTAAATTATTCAAACGTGAATAACAAGGCGCACAAAACATGAAAGAGGTAAGCTAGTTTAAAAGCTAATATTTCGAAGATGCTATTTAAAGAAAAAAACCATAAAAATACCTTTGTTAGTTTTAATCGTTTTTTGCAATTATAGATGACAAGAGTCGTGACGGAGGACACAAGTACCACAACGTTATAAACAAAAGGATACAGCAAAAAGGACGGATGAGGAAGCCATCACTACGCGGCGACGGACGCCCGCCGCTCCACCGTTACACGTCGCGCGCAAGTGGGCCAGGCATTTCGGGTAAGTACGTAGTTGCTACCAAACATAATAGACGGACGACACTCAATAAAGAGAATTTAAAATATCACTCCGTAGCAAATAAAATAATAGTATATTGGTTCTGAAACCTAATTGAAAAATTATCAATTACGTGATAGATTATGATATAAAAAAGATAGAATAAATTGTTATGATCATAATAGGGTAGTTAACACAAAAATCTAATTAGTCCGTCAGATAGACTTCCAAAAAATATTGGACTCGTATTTTTTTCTTTTTTCACGTAAACAAACAATGAAGACGATACTGTGCTTTGAAAACTCGTGTGACGTCATATTCTAAGACATTAGTATGATATTTTTTACCGGTGAGTGACGTCACAAATCCCCACTCAAATCTTTGACGCGTTTTATCTTCGACAATTTTTATTGATTTGATAAAATAAAAAAAACACGTATTCCATATTTCGATAATCTAACAGACGCACTAATTAGAATCATTTATTATTTAATCATCAAACATCCCTAATAAAGAAAGAAGCACTTGAAAATGTGACAGCTACAGCAATATATCTAACTTTCAGAAAGATATATTTTAATCTAATATTTCTAGCATGATGTCTAATTAGTCTGACACCATATTCAAGGGTTCAATCAAGTGCTATCATTCCAAATCTAGGTCAGTGTCGCCTCTGAGTTACCTAATCAAACCAAGGTGAAACTAAATTACCGTAAACAAAAACATGTTTTCCCACTTATGGGCCTCGCAATCTACATTGAAAAGTTAAAGCCAAACTGAGAACCGAGAGATCCAACATTTCAAACCTTATTATTTATGAAGGCTTTCGCATTTTTTCGAATCATAATGCGTTGAAAAAGAGGATCTTTTGTTAATACCCGGTTGTACCACAAACGCTGTTGGTTTAGCTCCTGTTGACTTTTAAACTGTACAATGTTTATAATCGCTTTCCGTACAAAGGTCTAATCATCGGATTAAGCAAAGGTTTAATTTTATTGAGTGGTGTTTCGTTAGTTCAGCACGCGAAGCTGTTTATACCGGCTGTCATTTGTAGATTTTTGACAGTCTTTATAGGTTGTCAGTGACCCGAAAGTTTGACAACCAGTCTTTTTAACCGACTTCTAAAAAAAGAAGGAGGAAGGAAGGATTTTTTATTTTTTTTTATGTTTGTTCGGGCATAACTCCGTCACTTGCTAACCGATTTGAAAAAAATATTTTTTTGTTGGAAAGGATACTTCCCAAATGGTCCCATAATTTTTTTATCCAAATCGGACAAGCGGTTTTTGAAAAATCAACAAAACTCAAAAAAAAATACTACATTGTCCACATTATGACCCATGAACATTTGTGAACCACTAAAAAGTGAAAAATAAAATCTTTTTAACAAAAAATAAAACCGACTTCAAAAAAAAAACACAAAAAGGTCAAAAATAAATCAGTTTCTGAAGTCGGTGGCAAAAAAATGAAATCAAACAAACAAAAGTCACCGACTTCAGAAACTGATTTATTTTTTACCTTTTTGTGTTTTTTTTTTTGAAGTCGGTTTTATTTTTTGTTAAAAAGATTTTTCAAGGGATATCGTAGGTGAATCGGGTTGGTGGATTTTACCAATTTTTCTGGTTCTGTGACAGTCTGGTTTAATGGACCAAAGAAGAACGGACACGTCCCATATAAAAAAACCCAGACCCGACAGAAAAGTGACATATCTCAGTTTTTTTGTTATTATTAATATAATCATATTATATAGTTTTTATATTCGAAATCAATGGCTAACACCAAAATATTGCCTTATGTTTTTGTTCAGGGTTTACACTAAAAAAATACAAAATGCTTACTTATCTACAAAATTCGTAATGTATGTAACTAAATGACGATAAATAGGTAGTTATGGGATGTATCCAGGAGACCTGGAGATACAGCTGTATTATATAATTTTTGAACTCCGAGTACAACATTCAACTTAGGATTTTTTTTTAAGGTGGTTTAAAATCATCTAATGACATCTCTCGCCCTTGTGTGGAGCGAGAGATTCGCCCTCAACTTAGGTTAGGTTAGGTTAGGTCAACGAATTAGTGGAATAATCCGATCTGAATCATCGAATATGACGATTTTAATTAATCCTAAGTTGAGGGCGAATCCAGAAGGGCATGCTCTGACCCCAGTACCAGAGGCAAAAAGGAACGGGGTGGAATTTTTTAGTCAGTAAGAGTCTGACACGCCCTCTTGCTCCACCCAAGGGCGAGAGATGTCATTAGATGATTTTAAACCACCTTAAAAAAAAAAACCTAAGTTGAATGTTGTACTCGGAGTTCAAAAATTATATAATACAGCTGTATCTCCAGGTCTCCTGGATACATCCCATAACTATTTATCGTCATTTAGTTACATACATTACGAATTTTGTAGATACGTAGGCATTTTGTACTTTTTTAGTGTAAAGCCTGAACAAAAACATAAGGCAATATTTTGGTGTTAGCCATTGATTTCGAATATAAAAACTATATAATATGAATATATAAATTATAACAAAAAAACTGAGATATGTTACTTTTCTGTCGGGTCTGGGTTTTTGTTGCCTGTTCTTCTTTTGACTCACAAAACTATCTTTACATAAGATTACATTTCGCAAAATTCGTTCCATAATTACTGCACAAACATGTATTTATAAACCAAACCCTTCTTCCCTTCTTAATACAAACAACAAAACCACTTCTCAAAACTAAATCCCAACTATGATATTCACACAATCAATAAATTAAGATATTTATAGCAATCCATAGAACACTCTAAAAACAAGACGTAACCGAAAAAATATGAAGAACATTGTTGTCCAAAAGGATCCCGGGCCAAAGTAACCCACGCTAGGAAAGTTTATTTTTATCCAAGCAGGCTTGGACCCTCCAAAACAAATTTCATGAATAAATTTTTCCTTTGTAAACAAATCGAGCAGGCCATATTAAATTAAGGCTCTCTTGTGACTTAGAATGCAATAAAAAGGCCGAATTTTCGCCAGTGTATATCTTTGCATGTTGCTGTTATTTTTGCGATGTTTTTGGGGTCGAATTTTTTCATAAGGTGTTGTATTAGGTTATTCGTTGTACCAGCTACTGTAGAGCTACAACTAAGTGATTTAATTAAGGTATTAAGACAATAGCATTTCTCTCGGTGATCGTGGACCATCATTGGTCACTTACTATAATTATTTCAATTAATTATCAGCTGCCTAGCCTTTTCCCAACTTTGTTGGGGTCGACTTCCAGTCTAACCAGATATAAATACGAATCTATCATGTAAAAAACCTGCCAACAAATAATTGAATTTAAAATGAAGTCGTGTACATACCTATGGTACTACATAATAAACACATAAAATAAATTAATATAATCTACTAGCTGTTCCCGGCAAACGTTGTTTTGCCATTTTCAGAAAAAAAAAAAAGATGAAAAATAGATGTTGGCCGATTCTCATAGATACCCGATACGCACAAAAAATTTCATCAAAATCGGTCAAGCCGTTTCGGAGGAGTTTGGCATCGAAAACTGTGACACGAGAATTTTATATATTAGATATACATAATAAAAGGTCCCATTAAAATAGGTGGACAAAATTTCAGAAATCATTCAGATCACCAAAATAAGGACGACGGTAAAAATAATAATAAAAAAAACGCATTTAAGTACCTACTCATAAAGGCATAAAGGATGAGATTGTTCTAGAGTTAATTATTATTTAAAGTAAAAAAAAACACTTTATTTAATGTTTTTTTTTTGTTTAGATATCTTTGGTTAGACCTACTGAACGCTGTGTTAAAATTTGTCCACCTATTTTAATGGGACCTTATATGTATATGATAATACATAAAAAACGTTAAAAATACGAGAAACCTTACAATAAATACTAAGTATGTCTACTTACGACCAGATTACGAGTATGTCTGTACATACAGACAATTTAGTCTGATTTTAAATAGTAGGAAAATAGCTTTCAAAAAAACTGTTTGGAAGTACCAAACAGTTTTTTTGAAAGCTATTTTCCTACCAACTCATATACCTATTTTGTAAATTATGACATTATTGAACATTTCCTATGCAAGGAAAAGGTGACGTTTACTTTTCTTAGAAGTAGAGGCCCAAACACGAACTCATGGCGTAAATGAAACTAATTCGTAAATCATTTAGTACTTTAAGTTTACTCTGCGCATTTATACTAGGCTCACAGAAAATCATTTTCTATTTCCATCCTCTATAACTACAGATTTTAATCTCCAAATTAAACTAAATTACCCAATTCAAGACTCAGATAACATCGCCTTATAACAAAATCGTATAGCCTATTTAGTTATTAAAGTTTTTACAACCAAAACGGGTTAGGCTTTACAAGCTCGTAAAGTACTAAGATGGGTACTTCAGAATTATCTGAAGAGATAAAGAAGGTAGTAGCATTGTGTCCAGTTTACTGCTGTCTTGACTATGGCTCATGAAATTGTGAATGTTGTGTGTTAGTTTATGTTATGGGAATAACCTAGATTTGATCTTGTTGGAGTTCACTTAGGCCTCTGCCTCGAATTTTGCGGGCAGCGGGGCGGCGGCGGCGGCGGCGCGGGAGCGGCAGGATCTTATGCGTACAATCAAATGGACCGGTTCTCGAAAACAGCGGCGCGGGGGCGGGCAACGAGCGGTGCACTCCAGTCAAGCCGCGCCGCCGCCGCCGCCGCCCCGCTACCCGCAAAATTCGAGGCAGAGGCCTTACTTCTGGGTTATGAAGTTTAAGGCTCAAGCAGACAGGGTGCGTATGCGTAGACATAAGCGTAGTCGTGCACGTACCGCTGAGTTGTAATGTATGGAACTGTATGAGACAGGACACACCGCTTGCGTAACGTAGACGTGCGCGACGTTCTCACGACTCAGTGACTACGAGCACGTCTACGTATACGTATCCGGTCGGCTCGAGCCTTTAGGTAGCCGCTCCGTGTCAAATACTGATTTAGGTGCACCTAGAAAGATTGGAAGCCGAGCCCAATATGTTTTTTTTTTTTTTTTTCTTTAAAAAACGTTGCCCCACACTAGGAATTTCTCCTGTATCGTGGGTGCGTTTACAAACATTTAAACTCACATACACAAATACCCAGACCCGAAACAACTATCTGTAGGTCATACAAATACTTGTTCCGTGCGGGGATCGAACCCGCGGCACGCGGCGCAGCAGTCCGATCGCTCAGCCACTGCGCCAACCGTGCAGTCAAAAAAGTTTGATGCCATCACCCCTGTAATAAATTGTCGACGATTTAGGCAGAGGAGTGCCAAATAGTACGCCTTCATTTAACCAGTTATATTGCCACCAACTGGGCATGAATCCAGACACCGTGGCTGGTACTGAGTAATTCCTGATGGAAAAACCGAATGACATTTTGCACGTTCTGGGAATCGAACCCTCATGTACAGTAGCCGTGCTTACAAACACTAGACCATCAAAGCAGGCATTTTATTTTTATTTTACACATTTTGTCTCTAAGTAAGATACATACCATTTTTTATCAGGACATCCAATCCAAAACCCAAATCACGACGTGAACCTAAACTTGAACCTTCTCAAGACTCTTAAAGCGATCAACTTTGTCAACCATAGGGTCTAAATGGACTTGTTTGATTTGGTAATCGCTGGGACTCCCGGCATCAGGGGTCGCTCCCCTAAACCATTATTTTTACAATGGGTTTCCTTGAACACTCTGTTCCGATAAATTATTGTTACGTGTGTATTCGAAAAGGACTGTTTGCTTCCCGGTTGCAATTTTTTATTACGATATTTCCTCTTACCGAGATTGCGCTTTATGTGTTTTTATTTTTTGCTATTTGTTGGTTTTAGTGAATTAATAACCGTAATGTGTTTGATATTAAGAGTGTTATATCCATCAATAATATTATCTTAATTGGGAATGACTTCGATTGAATTAATCGGATTTCATTATATTTTCATGAAATAAATCAATGCTCAAGTTAAGCTGCGCTTGCCTTGGATGGAAGACTTCTTACTAACCTAAGCAGACGCAGCATACCAGAATACCAGTAGTTTACATGGAGCGACTGCCTATCTGACTACCACAAGCCAGTTAGTACTAGTAGTGGAGTGCCGTAAGACGTAAATATTGTAAAATCTCGGAATCCAGGACCGGTCAATGAATTTTCATAAAAACTTTTGGAATGTGCATTGCTAAATGCTCAAACAAGAAAGTTAAAAAAAAAATTTGCCGTGCCGTAAGACTTATACCTCGGAATCCAGAAGATTCCGAGGTATAAGTCTTACGGCACTCCACTATAGGTAATACGGTTCCTCTTAATAAGACTGATTGTCAGACTTTTGGGCCACAGACTACCTGTTACGACTGTCAGAGATCTATAAATGACAGCTGGGACCAACAGCTTAACGTGCTCTACAAGGTACGAAGGAAACTCGGTATGTCATGGGTGGTTACACATCTATAACAGACCAACGTAGGCATGCGTAGCTTAACCAGCAGATTGATCCTAGCAACTTTTATTAAGAGCTCCTCCAATCGGCCAATACCATCACTTAAAAAACTTTTTAATCAAAAAACGGCCCGAAGCTTCACTCCGATACGAAACCAATAACCACAGAACAAATAATTTCCTATACCAATAACTAAACATAGAAGTTCATTTCCTATGTAACGACTCAATAACTTAAGTAAGTTAAAGCTCTCTTATTGGATTTCATTAAACACTATCAATTTACAGATGGGCCGCGGTTGTAACTCTTACAGTTTATTGGGTGCACAGGTCAGTATTGATCTCGAGTTTGCAGGAAAACAGGACGGTTTTCAACTGTTTTTTGGAAAGGAACGTTTCGGGATATATGTTTAGGAGTATTGACACCAATATAAGGCAACACTTAAGGTACTTTAACAGAAGCTTTCAAGGCGTTGCCTGTTTCTATAACACTTTAAACAGGATTATTAGGTACCGCTGCCTAACCCCACATGGATTACTGGCGTGATGTTATGTTATTTTATTCGGAAAGCTAAACTGAAGGTATACCTATAAACAGAGACATAGTAGGTACTTAAATACCACACAAAAGAACAAAACCTACAACACATTTTGGATGCATTTAGCTTTTTAGATTTTATTTGGATTTAGAAACGTACTAAAATTCCCTTACGTGTATACTTGTGGTCTTTTTCAGCTTCCCGAGCAAAGTAATATACTTGTGTTTTAATGCTTACTTACGTTTGCCAGTTTATCTGTCATTTTTTCCCACCAATGTAAAAGTTTCACCTAGAATCGATTGTCCCTAAGTTAAATGTTTCTATGTCAAAGGAAGTACTTTGCTTAGATGCGCTTTTACCTAATCAACGTGAAACATAACTTTTTTCAATTTCAGCCAATCCAAGGATATATCTTCTGTCTGGGAATGTAATGAGCAAGGAAAACGTCATCTGCCTTTTGTAGCTCAACTTTACAGCACCTTAAGCCATGGAATTTAAGAAGTGACATAAAACTGTGAGGACCTCCGAGATTTTCATTAGTTGAGAGGACGAAATGTTAAAAGAGGAGGAATGTCTAGCATATTATGAAGTCAGAGATTCTTAATTTTATTTATGTAATTCTTTAATTTAGTATTACTGTTTAGCACATGCAGCTTATTTTTAGCGAGTTAATAGCAATTAGAGTATAGTGGAATACCAACGCTATAATGGATTATCATTATTTCAGCCCGGAATCACCCGCTGTTGGGTATAGGCCTCGCCTTTTTTTGCGCCACTCCTTTCTGGGTGCTTACTCTGGAATATAATTCCGATAGATCGACATTGGTCAAACGTCAGTTGGTTGAGATAAACGTCAGGGATTGGCTAGACTCAGTGAGTTCAGCCAATTGCTGACGTTTGACTGACAATTCCAATGTCGATCTATCGGAATTATAATCGAGAGTAAGCACACAGATCTGTGCGTCCCTCATCCATCCGCTTCCCGCGCTCCTGACAATAACGTCGACCCAACGCGCTTTTGGACGGCCCTTGGCCACCATTCAGTCAGAATCTTACTAATGAATGGATTGTGGAAAATAATATGACTTGAAAATGGGTAATACATTGGTTGACGACTATTAGAGAGAGTATGAAAGAAGATCATGCCCGGAGGTATGAAAGAAGAAGATTATGGACCAGGCTCGACTAGGACAGGAGAAAAGTGATGCATAGTAGACGCCAGCACATCAAGGTACTACATTCTGTCAAATTTACAGGTATGCACTGTTATAGGTAGGCAGTGATGTGAAAGTTTGACAACCAGTATCAGAAGTTACTGGGTGAAACATTAGGACAATTAGGCAGTCGCTCTATAAATATTGGTATTTAGCTGCGTCACGTAACACTGAAAGCCGACCCTAACATGGTTTGGGAAAGGCCATCAGCTGGTGATCATGAATTCTTGTAACGCCATAATTTTAATTGCTGTTTCATTCCAACAGTTTCTTGATTTGTTTATAAATGTTTCGAAAAATGAAACAACTTGTATCGGTACATTCTGAGTTGCTCCGTTTCAGCTTACAGGCAATTAGTACCTACTAAATTGGCGCGGAATGTTTGAAGTGAGAATTTGAACTTGTTATTCAGTTGACTTTCAGAAAATTCAGTGTATTTCTCTGTGGAGTTCTGTGGCACTCCAGAATGCACCCTCATCAGATAGATACCACAGGGAAATGTTGAAACTATTGTATCATCGTGTCTGTAATACTGAGAACTTTTTAATGGAAGAATCTGTTACAATTTTGTGCGATCTGCGACTTCATGCTGAGCTGTAGTGTTTACAACCAGATTTGGTTGTAAAGATGATTTCCAACAACCATTAACTTACCTCCTCTCTTGCCTGTCGTGCAGCCTCCAGGTCCGGAATGAAGCAAAAGACAAAGGTGTCCAGGTTGCTACGTACGTACGTCGAACAATATCTTAGTCATTGATTCGGAACGAAGAAGAATACCGTGAGAATAATGTTGTGAAAGTCAACTGCATTTTATACTAATAGCTTACAGCTAGTACCTACTGCTACTTTCTGATCAAACATAATATAACTAGAAGGTAGGAGTAGTCCTTAGAGATTATCATAGTGTTTATATAGCATTTACAGCTTTACACTTTTGCTTTTTTTCACTGTTTTGTAAGAAATAGTGCTTACCTAAATTCATTGACCAAAGGGAGAAAATAATGCACAATTTCTTCTAAAAACTTTATTGGGAGAACTGTTTACAATAATCAGGGGTTGGATAACAATTCTTAGTGTAGGATACAAGGATACTATGTTTTACATCTAATATATTTGGGTACTTACGTGTTTCGGTACAAATTGTTGGGTAACAAAAACAAGAATTGTAATACATTTTTGTTGAAAAGTAATTTCACTTTTGTTTTCTAATAAACCATATTATTTAAATAAAAGTTATCAGTAAATACAAAACAATGAAAATACGGTATTCATATGAAGATATATGAATACCGTATAGTAAGAATCGACCATTCTCTGACTTTTCAAACATGTACGGATAAATTTAAGACGCAGTCCTGGACAAGTTTTGCAGGCATGACTTAACAGTAACACGAATACTGAACTTGAAAGGCTAGCGTAACGTTGAGCACATACAAATATATTCGACTGAATTCTCCCTGGAAAATTAAAAAATACTGAATAATCTATGTCCATCCCTACCATGTGTATACCTACATATCCTCTCAGCTGTCCAAATGTCAAGTGACATAACAAAAAACATCGTTTAAACTTTTTTAATTGAAAAAAAATCGAAACAGAGATATGGCCTGGGGAGAAAACTAAACTAATTCGTATGAACACATTGTCACAACAAACATTAACAAATATTTTACTGTAGCATCGACCAGTACTTGTTGTCCGGAATTTGTCCGCATCAGTATTAATCAATCTAAGTTTAATAATTTTAGAATGTACTACAGCTGTTAGTCTTTGTTAAAAAAATACTGGCAGCTTTAAAGAAAATAATAGACATACATAACATACATTCTCGCCTTTTTCCATGGGTAAGGCAGAATCTACAAAATGCGACCTGCTTCGATCCTTGGTTCGAATGGCTAGCTTTTCTCGTACTTTTCACTTTCACACTAATGCCTAACTCATAACCATAAGTCATTTATTTATTCGTTTAACATAGGTACAATAGGGAGGGAGTTGACAAAAAAAAGCTAATAGTCCGTCACATAGATTTCCCAAAAATATTGGTCACGTAAACAATAAATGAAGTCGATACAGTGCTTCAAAAAGTCTCGACGTTACGTTTTGTTACATTTTTACCAGAAAGTGATGTCACCAGCCCCCACTCTTTGACACGTTTTATTTTAGTATTTTTTATTAGTTTGATACAAAAAACACGTATCCAATATTTTTCGATAATCTAACAGACGGACAACAGGATTTTTTTAGTCAGTCAACTACCCTGCAATAGTGGTATCATCTATCGGTGTCATCATTTCACATTTTCCAACACACTCATGTATTGTTTGAAACTCTCTATTGTAATAATTACAATCAAAACAAAATCTGAATTTCGTAACCCCAAATTCTAACAAAATGTTATTTATTATATTACACAATAAAATTATAACGCTTACAAATTTAATGGCCGTGTAGAATATATGTACATATTTACACTAAATTATATAATAATAATAATAATATATCACAAATAACAATGGCGCCTAACAATAATATAATAGTGTTAACAACATAATTATGTTGAGCGTTTTTGGTAACATGGTCGTTGAGTTACTGAACGGAGTTTTTTGCTTCACTGCTCCTTCCGTTAGACCTGTGGATGGAGATTCTTTTTAGACATATTCTTAGAAAAAAAGCTAGTTGTTTTTTACCAAAACATAAGAATGAGACTGAGTTTCTGCTAACACAGAAGCTTTAAAAATACTTAATGTAGGATGACGTAGGGAATATTCAAGCAGAAACAGAGATTTTCCCAAAAAATACTGAAAGACTCCTGTCTTATTACCCACTTCTACGATGCCAAATAAATGGAACATCGCATTGGTAACGCTCTTCCACACGTTGTTGGTTGCCCTCTTGTTTGAAAGTTTATCTCAACATTTCATCTTCTTCAACGTCTGCACTTTTAGCGGTTTTGTGTCAAGGCTATCTTAGAATTTATTTAGAGGCAGATCCATCTGGATATTTTTTGAGACAATCCTGCCACACTATTCCTAAACCACTACAACTCCTGAAAGCCAGAGCCAATAGTGGCGACCACCAGAAAAGCACCGAGACAATGAAGCTCGACAAAGTCCCAGAAAAACAATATCACAGTATTGGATCCTGCAACGAAAGAATAGCGGAGGAGTAGGAAAAACATAATTATATTACAGACCTATGTAGGTATTATAGAAATAATAAACAAATCTTATTTATGTTCCTAAAAATATTCTTTTACCCAAAAAAATATCTAAAATGATCCAGATGGATCCCAGATCCCTTAAAACAATTCCCCGGACAGGATCCTAACGTCTACGTGTTTCAATATCCTTCACTTACATTACTCATATATTTATTCATATTGGTATATACCCGAAGGAGTTAAAATCTTATTTACTTACCGCCTATGTTAACTTCAGCTGCCGATTGGGAACTGGGGTATAGTTTTATTTCTGTAAAAAAAATATACGATATGAGTCTCTCTTGGGAGTTTTACGTCTTTGTTTTCTTATTAGGTAGGTACACATTTTTGGATTGAATTATTTTGTAACAAAAATATTAGGAGAAGTATTTTTGTAATTTTTCGTCAAGGTAAATAAAATGGAACTCGGTGAGACTGAGTTACATTTTTATGAATGTGAGCGAAATGTCACGCTCATCAAACTTTATTGTATTGTTTGGAAAGTATGTAACTAATTTAATTGTTATGTATTTGAGCTACCAGCTCTTCAATGATTCTAGCAAAAACAAACAATTAGAGGTGAATATTTTTTTTTTCTAATCTAGTAAATGGAATACTGTTATCCTATTCAAATAAATAGAACCAAAAAACTATAAAAGCTACACGTAATTCAATATTTGAATTTTGTTGTTTACGTTTGCAAATATTACATAATAAACAGTGATGGTACTTTATTTAGTGTGCCAAATAAATATTATTAGGTATTATAAAACACTATCGAAACGGGTCTTATCGCGATATTCTTTTTAACGAGGTAAACAGGTACCTACTTGTTTCCCGACGTTTCGACCGCCTTGCAGCGATCGTGGTCACGGGAGGACTGATGACAGCTCAGCGACGTCTTCGTAAAGTGCGGGTCTGTGCATCTACCCTCACTTGGTCTTCACAATTTTTATAAATGTCACTGTCGGTACTTCTACACACAACACTAAGGACGTCTACACACTGGCGGACCTCGTCGGACGACCGGCGTTGCTTGCACTTGCTAATGACTGGATTCCAAGTTGTAGGCAGTCGGTATCCATCCTCTCTGTTGAAATTTTTATATTTCCTGATTTCAACCGCTTCACGTACTATTCTGGAGTAATAGTAACGATCAGAGGAAAGAACCTGTGGCTTGTGTAGTTGAATCCAGTGGTTTGGACCAGCCTCCAGCAAATGCTCAGCTATCGCGGACTTGTTGGTTTGACGGTTTTTTACAGCTGCAATATGTTCTTTGATCCTTTCGGCGATTGTTCGATTTGTCGTAGACGTAATTCCCCTTCAGACACCTGGCGTATACAAGGTGGATTGCAGCTGTGGTAGTTCATATATAGGGCAGACAAAACGAACAATCGCCGAAAGGATCAAAGAACATATTGCAGCTGTAAAAAACCGTCAAACCAACAAGTCCGCTATAGCTGAGCATTTGCTGGAGGCTGGTCCAAACCACTGGATTCAACTACACAAGCCACAGGTTCTTTCCTCTGATCGTTACTATTACTCCAGAATAGTACGTGAAGCGGTTGAAATCAGGAAATATAAAAATTTCAACAGAGAGGATGGATACCGACTGCCTACAACTTGGAATCCAGTCATTAGCAAGTGCAAGCAACGCCGGTCGTCCGACGAGGTCCGCCAGTGTGTAGACGTCCTTAGTGTTGTGTGTAGAAGTACCGACAGTGACATTTATAAAAATTGTGAAGACCAAGTGAGGGTAGATGCACAGACCCGCACTTTACGAAGACGTCGCTGAGCTGTCATCAGTCCTCCCGTGACCACGATCGCTGCAAGGCGGTCGAAACGTCGGGAAACAAGTAGGTACCTGTTTACCTCGTTAAAAAGAATATCGCGATAAGACCCGTTTCGATAGTGTTTTATAATGTGTACAAATCGCGAAAGTTTAAAAAGTTTAATTATTAGGTATTTCTATAAAATCTATGAAAATGTAAAATGAAACAAACACTATTTTTCACCGCGTTCTGGTTGGGTTGGCGCGCAAGTAATCAAAAAACTTTTTTGCAAAAAAAAAAACCGACTTCATAAACACCAAAAAGTGAAAAATAAACTTCAGGAGAAAAATCAGCTTCTGAAGTCGGTGACATTTGTTTGTTTCATTTCGTTTCTTTGCCAGTTTTTATTCCAATTTTATCTTCCCGTGGGATAATTTTTGAGTTGCAGCGGGTGAAGCCGCTGGCAACAGCTAGTTATATTAAAACAATTATTCTTGTTAATAATTTGAATCTATCAACCCAGCATTTAAACATATTTGAACAAACATACAAACATATAACCAGTATTTTTTTACTGTACCTTCTTGATTTTATTAAATAAAACACAATAATAAAACAGACACAATTTCGGGGGGGAAATCAGAATGGAGGGAATCAGCACTAATTAATTTTTAACTCACCATAAAGTCTGAGCGTCCCCTCACTCTTACCGAGCGAGTTGGTACTCACGCAGTTGTAAGTACCAATGTCACTCTTGGAGAAGTACCTGATGGTCAGCTTCATCATCACCCTGTATGATGAACGCTCTTCACTTATCTCGTACTTTGGCCTAAGGGGAAAGATACAAGTTCAAATAAATTGTCCAAAAATTATGCCACACATACAAGGTTAAGGTAAAACTTAATGTTACGCACTCACATTGTGCTGATAAATGCATTGAATACTATACTATGGTGGGATAGAGGTTTTTAAAGTAAAATTATAACATTAAAAACTTGTATTTCAAAAAGAAGTGGGTATTAATTCGATCTACCAAAAAAAAAACCTGTTTTCAGTTTTAATGATAATAGTTAAAAAGTTGTTGTAAACACACTTTTTTTTTATAAAATACAGGTACAATAGAATAGCTTATGATAAAAACTACAGTCGTTTTCAATTTCCAAACATAATCATTCACCACAAACACCGCATAGTTTACCTAAACATGAGCAAACATAATCAAACAACAACCATCTCTATTCTCACATCACAAAAGCTCATATCCTCTAATGAACCGCAAAAGGCAAATGTGTGATGAAGATTTATGAATCCACTGATCATTAAAGATTCCCCTCGTTATAAAAAAGAAGAATGGTAATAAAAAGCCCATCCATTGGTGCCACTTGACCGCTACGAGTGATTTTGATCCACAATGGATCCACCATTCACGGTGATCGTGGATGTATTGTGAGCTTCAACAGTAGGGGTATCAATCATCCCCTGTATGAACTCTTTATTACTGCGTTCAATATAATAGACATGGAAATGTAACCCTTGAAAGAGGGCCATGAAATGAGAGTAAGAAATGTAACCCTTGAAAGAGGGCCATGAAATGAGAGTAAGAATACCAAGTAAAATAAACATATTTTACTAATAAAAACTGAAATACCAAGTAAAATAAATATATTTTACTTGGTATACTAATGAAAACGTATTACCTAGTATTAACTGGGTTGTGGGGGTCAGATAGGCAGTCGCTCCATGTAAAATACTGGTATTCAGCTGCATCCGGTTAGACTGGAAGCCGACCCCAATATAGTTGGGAAAAGGCTAGGCAGATGATACTAATGAAAACTGAACGCAAGAAAAAAACGCGATGACAGGGATTGTAATATGTATATTTTGCGTTTGTTTCAGAAATTTCTGGAAACCTTCTAGTGCCGGAGATATCTGGGGTTAAAGTTCGAACAAACAATGTATTAAGTGTATTGCATTGTATATTGAGTCCTACCGTAAAACGTGAATTTTCACCCCAAAAACAACGTTTCCGAGCAATCATTTTTTAATAGAGTTTTTAAACAACAAAAATACTTATAGATACGTTGATGTACAGAAGGATTGGCTAACGGCTTCGAGAAAATTCTCACACACATTGTATAATAGTTTCGTGTTTTTCAGTGCAAATGAGAAATGGACTAAAAAAATATGCTTATTAGAGATAGAGAATTAATGAGAATAGTCCGTTTTTACAAACTTTTAACTGGGTGAAAAAAATAATGACATTCACGATAGGTCGCGAACGCGGGCTTTGGCCTTGCAAATGGCCGCTATGAACTCAACTCCATTTATTTCTGGTTAACTGGGTGAAAATTTATTTTTCACTAAAAAGTTGTGAAAACGAGCAGTATTTTGAATGTTACTCAAACAAATATGGGAAAGAGACGAAGCTATAGAGGACTAGCGCCATCTTTTTCCTACTCTAGAATAAGATTGAAACAATACTGCGTTAAGATGTCTTGGTACTTGAAACCCAGACCTCATTCTCTACAGTGGCATTTGCGACCAACAGACCAAATAATCAGTATTTTAAATTCCTAAGGCCTGTCAAATTTCCAGGGTTGCGGAATTTGATCGAAAGAGTTACCGCGGCCCTAGAACGCAAAAAGCATTCGAAGGAAAGAAGAGTCTGACACTCCCTTCTGTTCCAACCAGAGGGGGAAGAGTTATTAAATTTGATAAATTCCCATCCTTAAAAAAGGCAAGTCAAATCTTAACCATTATGGTTTTCACTACAATCGCTGTATTTATGGCCACATCGCCACTTATTGGTACTTTAACTTGATGTTGTGCAATCGAGTGCCCTCCTTGTTATCATAAGTATGTGGGTACTACAAACTGTGGGCATAAAACCTTTTTGATAAGCAATTAAACTGATAAAAAGATTTTGTAGAACTGATGAATATTCGGAGTCTGAATATTCATCAGTTCTACAAAATCTTTTTACTGAATTTCAGACTACTACTAACGAGAGTATAGGTACTCGTACTTACTATGGGAACTATGGGAAGGCGTATAAATGTTTAGGTAACACATATTTTGACTAAGTGACTCCAAATGACATATTATTATTTTGATGCAGGTAATTAATTATACACATGAAAATAAATACTATTTGTACATAACATTAAACATGGACTTACAAGACAAGAATTTAAGAAATATATGAAAAAATTACATTTACAATATATTTATGAAAAGTATCTATTTTAAAACATACATACATACATTAAAACCACCTCAACTCACTTTCAGTAAGCCATTGAAAAATAAACATACCGGGGGTCTAAAATGGTCACTTTTCCTTTTCCACAAATCCGTCTAATGTTAACAGACGCAGTTACTATTATGAATGGTCCATTTTACGAATTTTAACGCATTTCATAGTATGATTCTATTATGATCTGCGAAAGTGACGATTTTAGACCCCCTGTGCTCAATTCTTTATTTCATCATTCATCATCATCATCATTTCAGCCAATAGACGTCCACTGCTGGACATAGGCGTCCCCCAGGCGTCGCCACATTGACCGGTCCCGTGCGTCTCTCCTCCAGCGGGTTCCTGCAACCTTGACCAGGTCATCTTTATATTTTATTTATTTACTAGCTTTTGCCCGCGACTTCGTTCGCGTGGAATAGTGACTTCCGGAAGATTTTTGGTTTATCTCGCGAAAAAAATAAAAATAAAATAAAATAAAACTATCCTATGTCCTTTCTCAAGTTCCAAACTACTAAACTACTACTACTACCAAATTTCATCAAAATCCGTTCAGCCGTTTAGGCGTGAAAGAGTAACAGACAGACAGACAGACAGAGTTACTTTCGCATTTATAATATTAGTATGGATTCTTCAACAAATTACATTTGTGTCGAACATTGGTTTTAACAATAAAGCATACATTTATTAGTCAACATGAGGCTGAGAAAACACAAATACCACATTCACATTGGTCCCAACATTATTAGTAATAATTACATCGGTCCACCTAGTGGGAGGCCTTCCAACGCAACGTCTTCCGGTTCGCGGTCGCCATTCCAGAGCTTTTCGGCCCCATCGGCCATCCGTTCTGCGAGCAATGTGCCCTGCCCATTGCCACTTAAGTCTGGCGATTCTTCGGGCTACGTCGGTAACCTTGGTTCTCATGCGGATGTCCTCATTTCTGATTCGATCACGCAAGGAAACTCCGAGCATAGCCCTCTCCATTGCCCTTTGGGTGACTTTGAGCTTTCTGATGAGGCCCATTGTGAGCGACCACGTTTTGGTCCCGTACCTATGTAATCACTGGCAACACACACTGGTCATAGACTTTCGTCTTGAGACAACTGGTTTTATCGGCAGCAAAGTATCAAAATTGACCCCAATACCGAGAAAATGCTTTTGTATTTGTGTCATTTTAAGAGTTATAACTGGTTTTATCGGCAGCAAAGTATTAAAATTGACCCCAATACCGAGAAAATGCTTTTATATTTGTAATTTTGTGGTCTTCTATTTATAAAAAATGATATGTAAATACATATCATTTTTTATAAATGGTATTTTTTTATCATAATAATAATATAATATTCCACAACTATCACACAACGCCATCTAGTCCCAAGCTAAGCAGAGCTTGTGTTATGGGTACTAGACAACTGATAAACATACATATATATTTCTAAATACATACATATTATAGATAAATTACACCCAGACACAGAACAAATGATCGTGCTCATCACACAAACATTTGTCCTGGGTGGGAATCGAACCCACGACCTCCGGCATAGCAGTTAGGGTCACTAACCACTAGACCAACAGGCCAGTCAATAATATTATGTGGTTTAGCCAACCTGGCTGGCTAGTTGATTGTTGGAACTAAATAAATGTTAAATTTAACACGATATTTATCACGACAAAAGATTTCTTTTTGTTTTGAACCAGCACTGTCCCACTACTGGGCAAAGGCTTCTCCCAATTTCATCTAAGAGCTCTTTTCATCTTTTCATGTGCCGCCAGGAACTAGCCCTCATGCTACTCGTCCGTCTTCCGGCAAACATCGTGTGGAGGCTTTTGTCCAACGGTCATCGTGCATGCGGCTAACGTGACCCGCCCAATTCCACTTTTTTTTTTTTTTTTTTTTTGGTGGGTGGAAAATCATCGAATAACCCCCCCCCCCCGCTCTTGGGCAGAGCGAAGGGGAGTGTCAGACTTCTACTGACTAAAAACCAAACCCATGTTCCTTCTTCGCCCTTGTGTCGGAGCCGCGTTAGCCTTCTTGCCAATGTCCACTATTACCCACAAAAGATTAACAGAGACAAAAAATATACTATTTCCGTAGGACTAATTAATCCAAGATCCATCTCGATAGGACGTAAACTGATAACATCAATACACCCTGTATTGTTAATGCATGTCTATTATAATAATAGTAATTAATCCTTGAAGCTTAAAGACGAAGGCCTGCTTTGATAGTATTAGGTTCTATTGTTATGTTACCGGCACGTGTAAAGGGCCTTTTCACATGGCTATGCTGGCTATCGGATAACCGGTACCTGTAGTAACCGGGTTGATTTAACCGGTAACCGGTTAAAATCTCAAAATTGTTCCATGTGAGTATTTTATCATAGACCCATCGCGGACTAACTGACAGCCTGGATATGTGTCAAAACCCCGAAGGATTAGGCAGAGGACCCACGGAACCCTTTATTTGCAAGTTCGACTTCGGAACTACCCCTAAACTTACTTACCCATCAAGCAGCATCTCCCCTCTATTCTTGAGCCAATAGTTGATGGTGTTAGGGTAGGCCTCCACGGTGCACTCAAGTATCACATCGGTGCCCAGCGGTGCACCCAGCAACTGGTTTGGCACTATCACGGTTGGTGAGACTGTGGGACAATGAATGGTGTGTTCAGTATAAAGAAAGCTGTGCTTTTGTGCTAGAAATTAGAACTTAAAGAAAGAATAAAGATAAATGTGAAGAGATAGAGTGAGCAGCTCAAAGTTTTATGGCCGAGCGGAGCGGAATAAGATGTCCGGAAACCGACATATCACGTTGATTCAAATCTACATCAGGTCTCTCGTTTCTCCCCGTAATTGGTCGAATGTTGCACATTTGCTCTCCGCTTAGCTCATCTCCGCTTATGTGGAGTCTGGGCTTTATACTCATAGAATTAGCAATATTTAAACATAATTATATCTATCATCTATTTATCTGTCATAATATTGTGGTTCCGCTAAACGTTTTTATGATTCAAACGTAATACTGTATTTAAGTAATGTAAGTTTTCGCAGATACGGCTCCATATTTACAAAAGAGATTTTTAAACAAAAGGTATTTTTTTTTATTTAAAAAAAATTATCATGACTCCAATCTAAAACACACCGTAAACTCACGTGTTAATAGTGTTAATTCACTTGAACTGAACAGACAACTGAGAGCAGAGCGGTGGCCCAGTGGTGGTAGCCCAGACTTACGTACTGTAAATCATGGATTCGAACCTAGGCAGACGAATTACTTTGTGTAATATGGTTTCATCGCCGCTCTCTCAAAACGGTGAAAGAAAACATCGTGACGAAACCGACAAAAACTTCGAACACATGTGACATCTATCAACCCGCACTGGGCCTGGCTAGATTATATCCCATCCCTCTCCTAGAGAGGAGGCCTGAGTCCCTGCAGTGGGCTGATGATGATGAACCTACAGCTCAGTTTAGAGAGGTACGCAATCAATACTGACTAAATCCTGGTTCGGTTGATCCTGCGATGTTAGAATATTCATAGTGCCGTGTTTGATTTAGGATAATCATATACAAAGCTATTTTGAAGCTGCAAGATATTCCGGAGTATAGCTCCAGTATCTGTGTAGTTTCAGGAATAGTTTCCTAGTTTCTGGTTTATTGAGGGAGTAGTGAAATGCACGTCTAGCTCTACCAGCCGAATATTTATGTTATGGGTCAAATAAAAGATGACGATGATCTTTTGGTGTTCGAGTGAAATGTACAGGGATGCACCATATCGTTACGTTTTGTCTCCCATTCTTCCTTCATATCATTCCTCACACAATCCATCTATCATTTCTATGGTCTTCCTCCCTCTCGCCATCCGACAACATAACTCTTAAAATAGCATACGATTCGTTGCTTTTTTTTAAATTAGTGCAGTAGCTGTAGAAATTGGTGGGTTAAGCAAAAGAATGTCAATTATTTATATGTCAAGTTGAAGAGATAACAGGAAATAATTACTAACAATCTATTTCTATTTATCTTCGGGGACGCCGGCAGACACCAGACGGGCGATCAGTCCTTTCGTTGTGGATTATTTCGCCCAGTTCCCCATTTTATTTATTAACAATACGAATACTACAAATAATATTCGTAGAACTACTGCTTGTAAACTACTACTCTAAAGTTCACATCGGTAAAGCCTTGGTGTTGCAAGTCATCGCCCTATATTGCCAACCTGTTCGGATGCAGAACATCACGTACCAATAAATTCAATAGCAACCACTTCCAAAAACATTCACCTTAGTTCCTTCTTATAAATCTCGTTCGATCACCTAATGATTCTAATACAAATTCTATCCGCATCAAAAACAATTACTAAGGAATTGAGCTTCTCCTAAATGAAGGGGTTCCGTGATTTCGCTCCCTGAGGGTCGGCCTTAGGGACCAACGTGCCTAGACTGGAATCTTTAGGACAGCAGTATTTTAGATTTCTTTACGAATTAACTTTCAAGAGTTTAGGAGGTTAACAGCCGGTTTCTGAAACGCGCGTCATCGAAAAAATTACGTAATAAGTTGTTAATCTATAGTTATACGCAGTTTGGGTTTCTGAATGAACCAAAGTGACAGTTTGTCAGTAATTTGTCATTGCAAGTGTCAAATCTCGAATTATGGTAGTTTTCGGTTTCCGGAAGGCTTTTTCTCATGTTAACTTCGCGTCAATGTCTAGTTATTAATCGACAGTTAATTAGCGAAAATCGATCAATTAACAGAGTGTCAAATCAAATTATACTTATTACTTCAATATTTCAGTGAATTTTAACAGGTGCCCAGTAAAAATGTTGTCTGATTTATCTGATGATGGATGATATATCCTTATCTAGTGAAGAGGAAGATCTGGTGCAAACTCGCCTGTTTTGAGAGCGAATGCGCCCAGTAAACCATTACAATGATAAAGAATTTAAGGACCGATACAGAATTTCAAAACCTGTTTTCTTTGAATTGATGGAGTCGCAGATGCACCTGAACCCATGACCCAGCGTAATCACGCCATCAGCGCCGCGGAGCAAGTTTTGTTGGCTATTAATTTTTATGCCTCTGGAGGATTCCAAATATCGGTGGCAGATAATGTTAGAGTACCTACATAAATCAACAGCTTGCCGCATAATTAAGAAGGTGTCGACTGAAATTGCTAAATTAAGGCCCCGATTTATTAAAATGCCACTAACTAGTGCAAAACAGGCTAGGGTCCGGAATGGATTTTATGCCATCAGTGGGTTTCCCAATGTGATTGGAGCTGTTGACTGTACACATATAAAAATTCAGTCTCCTGGCGGGCCATCTGCAGAACTGTTCCGCAATAGAAAAGGTTATTTTTCACTAAATGTTTCAGGCGGTTTGTGATGCAGAATTATACATCATGGACATAATATGTAGGTGGCCGGGATCTGTACATGATACCACCATTTTCAATGATTCGCACATCTGTGCTGATTTTGAGATGGGAGTGTATGGCAACAATGTCTTACTGGGAGACAGTGGTTACCCATGTCGTAAATACCTGTTGACCCCATTTATACAGCCAGGAACAGCGGGTGAAGAAGCATATAATCATGCACAAATTGCAACAAGAAACCCTATAGAAAGGTGTTTTGGAGTATTAAAGAGACGCTTCCCCTTCCCGTCTATGGGGTTACGTGAGTAAATTAATTTGGAGAGTGTGAACTTTTATCTATTTTATCTGAAATATTTTCGTGTTTATTGTTCTCTGATATTGTGGCCTGTTTGTTGTTATAACCTATAAAGTTGAATTTGACATGGTGTCAAAAGGTAGAGACAAAGCTATGCGCTAGACAGAAACAAAACATAAATGAGCGAATGAAGTTGACTGATTTTAGCAAGGGTGGCCAGACAAAAAAATAAATCACCTGTTAACAGTTGATTCGCTAATTTTACGGTAAATGGCTTTTCAGAAACCCGTAGTTGTTTATCAGATTGTTAATTTTGACAATCTGTTAACTAACTGATTATTTGACGTACGTTTCAGAAACCGGGCGTAAGTGATTTTCTGTGTATTTTTCTTTTGGGTAAATGGTATTCTGCTGAAGTGTATAATTTGTTTCAGCGGTTTTTCGAAAATTTGGAATTATAACAGATTTATACGAAAAGTTAGAATATAGTGGCCAAAAAAAAGTAACGGTCGTCAAACCATGTCAGAGGCTTTTGAGGCGGTTGAGAAACTTTGACACTAGGGTGTATAGGTTCGTTAGACCTTACAGAAGAAGAAGAAGAAGTTAAAAAAAAATTACATCACGTCTGTAATTTCCAAAGGATGAGCCAGAGGCAGTCAGTCCTAACTGAACAGACCACCCACATTACGCCAGCTATGTTTAAGTCCCTCGTAATAACGGGCGAATCTATGAATAGCCATCAACCGGGTACAAATCAAGACTCCTGATTTTTAATTGCATAGCAATTAAACCACATTATAACACATCATTATCATCATTCATCATTTCAGCCGAAAGACGTCCACTGCTGGACATAGGCCTCCCTTATGTGTCGCCACATTGACCCACATTGACCGGTCCCGTGCGTCTCGCATCCAGCGGATTCCCGGAACCTTCACCAGGTCATCGGTCCACCTAGTGATAGGCCTTCCAACGCAACGTCTTTCGGTTATATTTAACACACCTAAACATTATTGTCATGAACCAACAGACACACATCTTTTTTTTTTGGAGGGTGGGAAATCATCAAATGACTCCTTCCACTCTGGTCAGAGCTGTAGGGAGTGTCAGACTTCTACTGACTAAAAACCACCCATGTTCCTTCTTAGCCCATTGTGTCGAGGCCGCGGTATCTCGCGGTATATCTAAACCCACAGCCTTCAACTCAAGCTAAAGATAAGCTAACAGGACGAAGACTAAACTGAAATGCGACCATTGACTTTAAAACATACTATTGTGGTGCAACATTCATACAATCGTTTACAAAATGGCCGTCCACGGGAAACGTTCACGTGTTAACTGGATATTAGCGGCGATATTCATGCAAAGTGCCGTTCAACAAATAAATAGTTGCCAACTATTTGTGGTGGGAACGTTTATGTATCTTTGTGAGTTTTACTGAAAATTTGCTGTCCTCGGATTTTCATCTACGTTTTGCCATTTTTTTTTGGTAGGTGGGAAATTGTCAAATGACTCCTCTCTCTCTGGACTGAGCGGAAGGGAGTGTCAGACTTCTACTGACTAAAGCCACCCATGTTCCTTCTTAGTTTGGGGCCGCGGTATGTCTTTCGAACAACCCAAAGCCCCGGTAGGCGTTGCCCCTTTCGGGCCCTTGCAATTTTGCTGACATCATCTACGTTCTGCCTCGAATGGATTTTGAACATGTAATTTTTAGGAGGAAGAAAAATATAAACTATAAACATAAAAATACTAGCTTTTGCCAGCGGCTTCGCCCGCGAGGAAATGACGATTTTCCATACAAACTTTCATCCCCTATTTAACTCCCTTAGGGGTTGAATTTCGAAAAATCCTTCCTAATTCCTTGTCTACATTATAAAGGAAACCTCTGTGCAAAATTTCAGCTTTCTAGGTCCATGGCTTTGGGCTGGGCGTTGATGAGTCAGTCAGTCAGTCAGGACTTCTCTTTTTATTTATATAGATAGATTAAATAAGTTGATTCGGTGGTCTACTGGTCACGAGACTGCTGTGGGAATATCATCCACGGAGTCTGGATCTGTGCCCAGTTGATGGCAATCGACTTACTTACTACATGGGACTTAATTAAAACTGGCGAAATGAGGGTGTACTATAGGTGCATTTCTGCTTTACCCTTTGATTATTACAGGTGTGATGTTATGTTATCTAAAAGGTGAGATGCATTCGAAGAACTTTCTCTTATAATAACCCAAGTAGAGGTGGTAAAGTATAGACCATAACATAAAATATTCAAACAAAAATAAAATCCCTTATAGGTTAAATCGGGAATACTGTCTTTCTTTATTCCACTCTCAGACTCCTTAAACATTTAACCGATCTAAGAAACTAAATACATACCTAAGCTTGACAATCTCAGGAACAATTCGAAAGCTTAACAGCGTTCGTTCAAGAGTGTAGAGTGAATTTCGCGAGCCATCGGCCCCGATCCCGCTCGCAATCCCGATTCCCGATCCGCAATCCCGATCCCGCAAACCGGGATCAGTTCCCGTCTTATCTAACATTGCCTTGCGTACAAACCGCTGTTGAAATCCTTTCGTTTCGTAAAATCCCAAGGTTTTTAATAAAAATGGGGTTTAGTGGAGAATGTGATATGACGAAGTTTGATATTCAAAGTTGTCTGGAGAGGAAATATGGATCTTTCTATGGGTTTTGGTTGAATTTATTCGAGCGTTATAACTGCCTTGATGGTATATAGTGGTCGCAATTGCGACTGCGGAGCATGGGGTCCTGGGTTCAATTCGGTCGGGCAAATTGTTATTGGGATTTGCCATTATGAATTACTCAATTACAATTGGTGGAGTCTGGATTTGTGCACGGTTGATGCCAATATGTCACCTCTATTGTAAGGGATTTAAACATAACTGTTGGTGTAAAAAAATGATTGTACAATGTAAATATACCATGCAACATACAAAGTAACCAAACCGAAAGCAAAAAAACTTCGTTAACATTCAATAAAAAGTTTATTTTGTAGGTAGAAAACTCCTTTTAATCAAACTAGCCAACAGTCATACCAAACAAAATAACCCAGCCGATTACAGGACAAAACGACATCCCCTTAAACAAGTATACGACGTATCACAAAGGAAACGTTCTCGTTAAAAATTTATCTTCGCCTTAATAGGAAGAAGAACATAAAAACTGTGTTAACGTACAAGTTGTTTGGAAACAACAGCTAATGTAGTAAACTGGGAGTTATGCTGTGTTACCTTTATCTAGGTAAGAGCTAATAACACGTGTAACAACTCTAAGTAAAGAGTAAGTGTGCTATTGGATTGACGAGGCTCGGTTCATTGTCTAAGGTTGAAAATCCTGCGGCGCTTTTTTACATTTAGGCACGAATTCAGGAGGAGGCTAGTGTTAGGGAAAACTGGCATCTAAAGTTACACAGTGCGTATAAGTTTGCTTGTCGTCGCCCCTGAGTTACGCTTCACCCACTCAACCTTCGTTACGCTAAGGATACATTCTAAAAGCACAATTTTTTAAAACAAACAAAGTGAATATTCTAATTTTCAAAAAAAATGTGCTTTTTGCAAAACCATTTCGAGGAGTACGATCTCTAATAATTTATAAATTCTCCAGTGAGGAAACGGCTTAATAGGATTTAAAATAAATCCCAAATTAAGAACTAAGAAGATTAATTTATAAATTAAGAACCAATAATATTATCTTAACCAGTTATATAGCAGAGCAGTGGCGTGCGCTCTATTAAGGCTCTTAGGCTTAGCCTACCTTACCAACTGAGCATTTCTTATAACTAATTAACCATGTAATAAAATAACACCATGTACAAAATAATAATAAAAAAGTTCAAACTCCTTTTAAAATACTTAGAGCAATTTTTCGCGTACGAATCTTATATTTACAGGCTTGCTTAGGCTAGCATTCGAGTAGCCTAAAACCCATTCATAATTTTACGCACACAGCGTCACATTGATGAATGATCGGTGCATATTATCGTGTATATGAACCGCACACATGCATGTCAACTCCTGCCAGTGGAGCTGGCCTGTGATTGGCTGCAACAACACAAGGCTACGATTGGATGCGTCATGCGTGCCATCTTCAGCCCGCGAACTCCGGCGCGAAGTTCAAATTTGTTTTTTTTTAACGTTTTTTGCAATTTGCAGGCCAGTGCTAGCTTGAATACTGACTACATACGTCTTACAGCCGCGAATCATATTTTATTATTCAACATACAACCTAGCACTGGCCTGCAAATTGCAAAAATGTAAGGAAATTATGAAATTTGAATTTCGCGCGTTTGCGGTCTTCGCTCTTCCGTCCACAGATAGAGTGCAGCACTGACAACACATTTCATTGATTGATTTTGTACCTATAATCCTGCAAAATTTTGTTGACCGCTGTTGTGAACAAACTCGATATGAAAATGATGCAATTTTATTTGGTAGTATTTATCTATCGGCAAATTAGAAATTATATTTTACGTCTATGGAAGCCATTATTGTTTCATTGTTGTGACAAGCAATATAAAGCGCGATTTGTTTTGAAACCGAAAACGTACAGATAGTGTCAGTTATTAGATACCATTATTAACAGTAGGTAGTGTAAATATTAGCTTTGTTGTGTATTATTTGTTTATTCCCCTAACAAATAATAACAAGTGTCGGTATTTACTTGTGAAGTTTGTGCTAATAATGTGTGTTTGCTAGATGTTAAAGGTAATAAGTTTTCTCAATTATCGTTTACGTAATGATAAGGTGCAAGTTGTATCTAAAGGTAGATGTGTGAAGGCCGCTTCGGATATTATCTTGCAAGTGACGTGTTTTGTACTTTTGTAACTATCACCCACTAACTTGGATGAGTTTTTTGAGGTGGCCGAATCTTTCGTCTGTTTGCATCGATAAAAAATCATGAGTTGAACCTTGAATAATGTGGTGAGTTTTTGAATTGTATTTAGGTATAACTTTTACAGGCTTATTTTCAAATGATAAAAATGTGACAATTTTCTTTTTGCTTCAATGTTTCGTGGCCTACCCACCGTGGCGGACCACTGCACGCCACTGTAGCAGAGCAGTGCAGCTCCTCGTTTTCATCGAGTAGTTACGTACTACTTGCCAGTATCATGACTGCTACTGTAATAGGGGATCGGACTGACTCAAAAAAAAATAGAATTCTGTTTAGTCCGTCAGTTAGATTATCGAAAAATATTGGATACGTGTTTTTTGTTTTATCAAATCAATAAAAATTGACGAAGATAAAGCGCGTCAAAGATCACCAGAAGTAAGGCTTGAAACGTCACTTGAAGGTACAAAATGTACTATCATATGACGTCACACGAGTTTTCGAAGCACTGTATAGTCTTCATTTTTTGTTTACGTGAAAAAAAAAATATATGTGGTCGTTATTTTTCGGAAATCTATCTGACGGACTAATTAGTTTTTTTTTGTCCGATCCCCTATTATGTCTAGCTCACATCAGTCAAGTACAGTGACAGGTAACGAATAAAAATTCAGAGTCGAGTAGAGAGCACTTAGAGAGTGACTGTTTACTCGTTACTGGTCAAACGATTTACATCACTGTCATTACTCACTGTAATCATTCGCTAAACACTTGACCAATATAAATCGAGCTATACTGTTTTGGGGGACCTGTGCTACTGTTATGCAAGTATTTACTGGTTGAGATAGCAGCTTTATACTGCTATTAATATCATAAACGGGATATTTACCATGTTTGATTGTAGTTTCGAGTTCCCGATATTTCGGCGCTGTTACAAGCACCATGATCACGGATAAACTGAAGTCATTGCGGGTGGATGTTTATGAGCAGACAAAACGGTCTACCCTCTTTCTAGTTCGTTTTTTGCGTTCGGCACCACTACCATTGTCACTCACGACACGATTCTGTTCCCGACACACAAAACTCACTGTGTCCACTCGCGAACTTTTTTCGACACTTTTTCGGTTTTTGCACAGTTGAACCACTGGATTCCAGGCTCTCGACAGTTGAAACCCGTCCTCCCGGTTAAAGTTTTTGTATTTGGTGATTTCAATGGCCTCTCTAACCAGACGAGGAATATAGTGGCGTTCTGTCGAGATGACCTGAGGGTTATGCAACTCGAAACTACAATCAAACATGGTAAATATCCCGTTTATGATATTAATAGTAGTGTCAGTGACCATGTCAGTATAAAAACTTATATAGCTTTATACTGGCCTGCCAGCAAACTAGGTAATCTAATCAGAGTCAGATAGCGTTCAAACGCGTATTGCCAATAGATTCATGCAACGTCAGGCGTTATATTGAATAGATAATCCCATTACTGATTATACTGAGTAATTCTCAGTAATAACAGGTAATTGAAGGATTACGTCAGGAGATGTGTGGCGTAATTTCTGACGTGCATTAGTTACTGTTAACCTTCGGCATGCCTGGTGACTAAAAGTTACACGGTATACCTGGTGGGTTTATCAGACCCGGATTTTTAACTTGTAAATTCTAAAATATTTATTGATAAATAAGTTATTTAAATGTACTGAGTAATATGTCTTCTCGCATCCATAGGGGTCCACATCTCTGATGGAAGATGTCTCTCCACCTTTTACTTGGTCTCCCTTTTTTCCTTCTCATTTCTCTTGGAATCCACTCTGTTAGGCGTTTTGCCCATCTGTCGTTACTCATCCTACAGATGTGTCCTGCCCAATGCCATTTGAGTAGGGGCCCCTATGGATGCGATAAGCACGGGAACGTTGCGTGGAAAGGTTTAGGAGAGGCCTACGCCGAAGAGGCGACTGCTACGAATAAAAATTAAATATTATACTTATATATATATAAAGAAAGAAAGAAAACATATTTATTTAGTATATGCCACAAGTGCACACAACAAACAATAAAGAAAATGAAAAAAAAAAAAATAATAGAAAAAAATAAAAGCGTGTGTGCATCTCACGGCTGCGCCAATTAAACACAAAGTTATGGATCTATATATTTTAATACATAATATAATAGTAATCTTAAGAAACTTGTTAAAGTAGTCGAAATAAAGGCTATTTTTTTTTAAAGTTTTATGTCTAGAGGTGTATGTTAGAAAAAAAAATTGCAAATCACCAACTTTTAATAATAAAATTATAATACCAATTAAACTTAAGTACCTAGTGTTTTTAAATCATTTTAAACTTATTTACTCTTATAAGTATACACTTTACTTATTAAAAACTAAAGAGATTTCAATCAGACTATATAAACATAAAAGGCACTTCTACGTACTTATAAATAACTAAAGAATATTCAGTCTATAAACATTTTCCCGAGTTCTGGTCCGAAAGGAAATTGCACATTGGAAAACTTTATGCACGTCCTACTACCACGAGAGTTCTGGTCTTAGGTAGTGGGCTGCGGGTGCCTAGCAATTCATAACGGCCAGCTACTAAGTGCGGTTAGGTGAGAAATTCGAATTTAAAGGAAATACAATGGTTTATGTACACAGGTGGGTCTGACGGACCCTACCAGGCAAGCCGAAGGTTAAAGATAATTATCCAACTAACATGCATTTGTGAGGGATGTGAGACGTGGAAGGTGGCTAAGGACATCTCGCACCGGCTCCAGGTCTTCATCAACCGCTGTCTTCGCCGTATTCTTGGTGTTTACTGGCCCGAGAAAATCTCCAATGTAGAGCTGTGGGAACGCTGCGATGAGACCCCGATCGACCAGCAGATCAAACGCCGCAAGTGGAACTGGATCGGCCACACGCTCCGAAGGGACCCTAATCACATCCCGAGGCAAGCCCTAGACTGGAATCCCCAAGGAAAGCGTAAGCGTGGCCGCCCAAAGCAAACCTGGCGGCGGACGATCATCGCAGAGGCGAAGAACATAGGGAAGACTTGGAGCGAATTGAAACGCGAAGCTCAAGACCGAACGGGATGGCGGCAGTGGTGCAAGAGCGGAATTAACTCAAATTTTCAGAGTGTATATTACACTTGTAATATGTCACGCAGCACATAATAGACACCCTAATAAACAGCATGTGATAAAAATTGTGTGAAAAATAATTTATTTTCAGACATTAGTAAACTATCAAAGATGACCGAGTAAGAACGTACAAACTTTTAACGAAAACATCGCGTGTTTCGAGGACTGATAAAATATAATTTTATGTAATAACTTTACAGTTCAATTTTTTTTTTGGGAGGCACAAGTATGAAGTAAATATTTTGCTAGTTACCATTAAAATATTAACAATATTTTGACTGTTGTGAAATTTTATATAGAACTGCTTTTTTTAAACCATTTCGCGATGTTAAAAGGGTCATAACTTCTTTCCGCCGGTGACCGCAGCTTTGCCACATGCTTCTAATGATGCGTTAATGTCTTAGAATTGGTATTATGTACATTCCAGCTGCAACTAGCTGCAACTCTGGCTCTATAGTCACATTAACTAATGAGAATACTTTTCTAAGAAAAATGACAAATGAGCTGTAAATCTGGGTAGTTTAGCAATTATTATCGGGAATAAGTCTTATAATAACTTATACAAGGGGTACCATCAGTTTTTATATAGTAAAGAGTATCTATTTGACAAAATAACACTATTTACTAGTGATGGCCGCTTGTAATATTTCCTATTCTGAAATGGCTAATACTGTATTTATGAGTGATCGTGAAGTGCATAAGTGCTTAGAAAATCTTAAAGACATTTATCCAATCCTGATTTCAGTAGAAAAAATAATATATTCCGCGCTCCCATACAAAGTGATCCACTGTGCGGCGTATTGCGGAAGCCCTCTGCCCCATCTAGGGGACACAGGAATATAAGTCAAGTAAGTCATCCAACTAACATGCATTTGTGAGGGTTTTTGTGAACGGCGCGCTCGTGTACCCACGTGCGCCTCAAAGAGATGTCAGCAATATTGCAGGGGCCCGCAAGGGCCGACGCTTGTCGGGGCTGCGGGTTGTTCGAAAGAGATTCCGCAGTCTCGGATACAAAGGGCTTAGAAGGACCATGGGTGGTTTTTAGAACCTCTTCCATTCATATTACAATTGAAACATTTATATATTATCCAGTGTGTGAGTGTCAAAAAAGTTGTCAGAAGCACATACGTTCCTCAATTAATTTTGCGATTTGTGATAATACTGTGAAGTTGTGCCCCAAAAGATTGTTGAAGTGTAGTTGAAGTGTTTCGGAAACTGTGTTATCGTTATCTAGTGTTTTGATATCCTATAAACGACAAAAACCATACTCAAACATTAGTAGATTTTAGCAGTGAAAAACTTCTACCCACATTGGGTTTAATAATTTTTTGACATTTCAAATCTCCATTATAATGTCATTGTCAAAGGGTTGCCATCTTCAATCCAGTGTTACCACATAAAAATCTAAATTACCCTGGAAATGATGGATCATGTTACCGAAGACCGCACAGGAGTAGGTGACCAGTCTCCTGTGTTGGTGAATACTACTGGCAACAGCAGTAACAAAAAATTTGTGCAACAAGCCTTCCATCCAAGCCTATTCATCACAAGACCGAGATCGTCTTCAGATGGAAATCTCAAGACCACTGACTCTGTGAACTTGCCTACCATGTCCACAGTGATCAATACCACAGATGATGGTGCCAACAAACCTTGCCCTCCTTCTTGGCAAAGAGTACCTACAGAACGCTGCCCCAAAAGGAAGAAACCAAATAGCCCGCCACAGGCTGAGAAGCTCAGCCACAATGTACAGATAGGAATTGCAACTTCTAACAGCTACAGTGGACTTCCTATAGATCTAACCGATGACACATCAGAAAATCCAACCACTCATGCCAAAAAAATTAGCAAACCACCACCGGTCATATTATATGGCATAGAAGACCTCTCAAAATTAACAGAGCTGTTAAATAATACAATGCCTAATGACAGCTACTCTTATAAAATAATTAACAGAGATCAGCTAAGAGTCACAACCCAGTCAACTGAAGTATATAAGGACCTGATAGAACTCATCCGGAATAATGGCCTCATTGGTCATACATTTACACAGAAGCAAAATAAATGCTACCGAATTGTAATTAAAAACTTACATCACACCACCCCTAAATCAGCTATAATAGAAGCAATAGAAACCACAGGGAACAGGGTACGAGGTGAAATCATCTGTGCAATATCAAGAAAAAACAAAAAGCCCTTAAACATGTTCTTCGTTAACATTGAACCTAGCCCCAACAACCCAGAAGTAAAAAATATTGAAACTATATTTCACACGAGAGTCACTATTGAAGATCCGAGAAAATCAACTGAAATACCACAGTGTACCCGGTGCCAACAATATGGGCACACGAAAAACAATTGCATGCGCCCATACAGGTGTGTCAAATGCGCACAAGGACACAAAACTACAGACTGCCTTAAAAAGGATAGGAACTCGCCAGCCACCTGTGCCCTCTGCCAAGGTGATCACCCAGCCAACTACAAGGGCTGCCAAGTCTATAAGGAGATTCGCTCACGCAAAATGGTTTATGCTGGTAATAGAAAAGCCCCACTAGACAAGGTAAAAGCCACGGATATGTTCACGCCTCGAATAGAAGATTTCCCACCATTAAAACCTCCAAGACACACAATACAACAGTCCAGAAATAACCAAGTGCGCCCAAGTGAAAACGTAACCAACACTGCAAGTACTGGCAACTGGAACAGAAAAACAGAGAATGTACAATCTCAGTCAACAAGCTCACTAGAGCAAATCATAATTAGACAGTCGGAGAAGATAGATATTCTTATTCAACAAATCGGGACCTTAATGGGGCTCCTAACGACACTAATAGCCCAGCAGAAAAAATGAAATTCCTCAGAATTGGTGCATGGAACATAAATGGCCTATCCCCGAATAAGCAAGAAGTAGAGCTATTCATTAACGATAAAAAATTAGATATATTATTAGTTTCTGAAACACATATGACCAATCAAAGAGTTATAAAAATTAAAGGATGCAATATATACTATGCCAACCATCCAGATGGCACATCACATGCTGGGGCCGCTGTGATAATTAAAGAACACATAAAGCACCACGTCATACCAAATTATGCACATGCACACATACAGGCCGCCATAATATCTATAGATGACTGGCAGGGATCACTGAACGTGGCTGCAGTGTACTGTCCCCCACGACATCGCATAGATGAACAAATGTATTCCGATTTTTTCCACATGCTTGGCGACAGATACATTGTAGGGGGAGACTGGAATTCAAAAAACGCGTTCTGGGGCTCCCGATTGACGACAACAAAGGGTCGAGAACTAAAAAAGGCAATTGATAGTAATAACCTCAATGTAATATCAACAGGAGAACCAACTTACTGGCCATCGGACCCCAACAAAACTCCGGATCTCATCGATTTCTTTATCACTAAAAAGATGTCGGGGCTCTATACAAAAGTGGAATCATGTCTAGATGGGTCCTCAGACCATACACCCGTGATATGCACCTTAAGTACCACAGTCATCTGGAAAGAACCACGAGAGACCCTGTACAACCATAAAACCGACTGGGAGTCCTTTCGAGATTATATCGATGAAAATATTAATCTGAGCATACCTCTTAAAACGGTAGACGACATAGATGACGCTGCGTGGTATACCACTAACTTAATACAAAAGGCGGCATGGCTATCAACTCCATTCATAGCATCTAAACCACAAAGCCATGACACTACTCTGGAAATACGAGAGATGATAGCTGCAAAGAGAAGACTGCGACATCAGTGGCACACCAGCAGGAATCGTCAAGACAAAAAAGCTCTCAACAAAATGCAAAAGGAACTGAAGGAAATGCTTAGAGAAAATGAAAACAATACCCTCCAAGACAAACTCAAGACTCTATCGCCATTCAAAGCAGAGGATTACACACTTTGGAAAATGACCAGCTCATTGAAAAGGCCAAAAGAACACATGCATCCACTAAAACAAGCTAACGGAAACTGGTCACGAAAGCCTCAAGAAAAAGCCGAGTTGTTTGCCAATTACCTTAAGAATGTATTCAAACCCAATGAACCTGATAATACACACACCGAGCAGGACATTGATGAAGTCTTGAACAGCGATCAACAACTGTCTCCACTATTGAAACTGGTGACAACGATGGAAGTAAAAGAAACTATCATGTATTTAAAACAAAAAAAGGCACCAGGTTTTGATCTAATAACGGCAGAAGTTCTCAAGCAACTACCAAGAAAAGGCATTGTTCTACTGACAATCCTTTTTAATGCAATACTTAGACTACAATACTTCCCAGAGCTATGGAAAATATCCATCATCAACATGGTTGCCAAACCGGGGAAGCCTCCTACAGAGGTTACATCATATAGACCCATAAGCCTCCTCCCCTTGCTTTCGAAAGTCTTTGAAAAATTGTTCCTGAAACGCCTTCTCCCAGTACTAAAAGAACAAAAAGTTATACCGGACCACCAATTCGGCTTCCGCGCACACCATGGGACGACAGAACAAATACACCGTGTAGCTCAGACGATACGGCAAGCGCTGGAGAGAAAAGAATACTGCTCTGCTGTCTTCCTTGATATACAGCAGGCCTTTGACCGCGTGTGGCACAAGGGCCTGTTGTATAAGCTAAAGCTCCATCTACCAAATACTGCATACATTTTACTGAAGTCCTATCTGCAAAATCGATTATTCCAGGTCAAATGCGAAGACTCTTTGTCATCAATCTGCCAAATAGAAGCAGGAGTGCCCCAAGGTTCGGTGCTGGGTCCCATTCTATACACAATCTACACCGCTGACCTACCCACCACGGATAAAGTTGTGACTGCAACCTATGCAGATGACACTGCAGTCCTCTCCTGTAGTAGGGATCCAAACACAGCATCCGCAAAACTGCAAGTATGCCTGGACGAAATTGGACTATGGCTACAAAAGTGGAGAATCCGAGCAAGCCCCACAAAATCGGTCCACATAACGTTCACACTAAAGAGAGGGGACTGTTCACCAGTTACACTAGACGGTGCTGTCTTGCCAACAGATACGACAGTAAAATACTTAGGCATGCACCTGGATAGGAGACTCACTTGGCGAGCCCATATAAAGGCTAAAAGAGAACAGGCAAATAGAAAGTTTGGAGATATGTACTGGCTGATAGGCAGACATTCAACGTTGAGCTTGGAAAATAAAGTCCTTATTTATAAGTGTATTCTCAAACCGATTTGGACATATGGTATACAACTCTGGGGATCAGCGAGCCACTCAAATGTTGAAATCCTCCAGCGCTACCAGAACAAAGTGTTAAAGATCCTCATCAATGCGCCATGGTTCACGCGAAACACGGAAGTGCATGATTACCTGGAAATTCCGACAGTCAGGGAGGAAATAGAGAGTTCCTCTGTAACTTACAAACAACGCCTTGAGCGACACAGCAACCATCTGGCTACACAGCTCATAAACACCAACAACTGCCTATTTCGGCTGAAAAGAATGCGATTGGCTTCCATATAAAATTAAATGAAAAATAGAAAGAGATGACACATCACAGGATGTGCACTTTCTAAAAGTCGAAGAAACAACATCCCATCTGATTAAAGCTGCTAGGCTGATTGCAGATAAATTTGGAAAAAAAAAAAAAAAAAAAAAAAAAAAAAAAAATATTATCCAGTACATCCATTAATAAAACGAAAAGCCATCCATCCATTAGATTCGGAGACCACTAAATATTCCTAGTATATGATCTCTATATCAGCTTAGAGAGGCTTCGGGACCCAATGACAGGGAAGAGTCAATTATACGCAAGGACGGCTTACAAGAGAGAGATCAATTCGGCTTTATCACGAATGCTACTGTGGTGTCAGGTGTAAGACGTAGCGGGCTCGTTTACATTGTGTTAGCGGTGATTTTGAATAGGGTAATTTTTTGGAGGTATGTGAAAATATAAACCAATTTAAATTGTAGCTTATTTAGTGAAGTGAATTCTGTTTAAAATATTTACAGTCCTTTCGTATAATTTTGATAGTGTTTCCAAATGAGGGTTTATTTTATCTTTAATTTCGCAAACCTTTCAAAATACAATTTTCTATTTACGAAATAATAAGGTTGCTGTAAGATTAATCCTGACGGAGGTAAAGATCTGTAATTCGATTTTATATCTGTTGTTGGTATTACCCGATACTTGTAGAACCTTTTGTCTTTGCGTCACGGGAAGCATCATAAAACACGTTTAAAACATATCATAATATCCATCCATAGTCTAAAAAGTTCTGGACTTTCTAATTGATGAAAATAACTAATTATTAGTCTATGATTTGTCTCAGTTTGAGTTGAAGTGTTTATCAAACTGCATTCGCTCATAACTTGGACCAACAGCTTAGTTATACGAAGGTAGGCAAGAGGAATAATCGTCTAATTGTATTGGAAGCAGAGGTGAGAGCCGCTCAATTTGTTTCATTCCGACCTTATTTACAGACAAACGGTAGATTCTCGTTATCTCCTTATAATCAACTTTGTTATTCAATATTAAATGATTCTCAGAACAGAACATTTTCCTTTCTTTGAGATTTTGAATTTAATTTTTCCAATTATCATGGCTTTGAGTCGGAGATTGGAAATGAATGACATCTTTGATTGCTGATGCTGATTCCGGGAAAGTAATTAAAGTAATTTTCGATCTTTATGCAAGTTTAATACTCAGAATTTGAAAAAGAAAGTCTGCGTTGCATTTTACCTACTAAGTAAAGATCACCCAGGCTTAAAAGGTACAATTAAAGCCAGACAGAGAGAGGTGGTTTCTGAGAACGTCGTGTATTTTTCAGAGATCTTTTTTAATGAATTTATTGAGAATCCTAAAAAGTCTTTAAAAGTCCTTAAAAGTCTTTATCGTTGGTAATCCTTTTAAAAATATAAAATATATACAATGAAAACAAATTATTATGAAAGTATCGTTTGAAGTCGCCCTGTTTAATGTAGCAAGGATTTTATATTATTTATATTTATTTATTAAAACTTTATGCACAAGTAATGTTGTATATGTGTGCTAACAATATCTATGTGTGCGTGGCTGCGCCCGCGCCTTGTGCCCAACAGCAAATAAAGCAGTGTGTCGATAGCTGTCATGTGTTTCACTTGTCTCCCGTATTAAGAACTCAACAGTGGCGACGAGTATCTATTACCCACATCTTTATTTAATTATCGGAAAAAATGAACAGTTTTGGCATTTTGTCTACATTTGATCACAACGTGCAAGAATGGAAGTCTTATAAAGGCCGAATTACGCAATGGTTTATTGCGAACGACATCGTCCCGAAGAATGACGCAGCTGGAGCCAAGCGACGGGCGATCCTGCTCAGCGCGCTTAGTGACGGTACTTACAAGTTGGCAACGGATCTGGCGCTGCCAAAGGAAATCCAGGAAGTACCGTATGACGATATAGTGCAGTTATTGGATGAGCATTTTCTTCCAAAAATATGCGGCTTCAGCGAGCGTTACAATTTTTACGCGGCTGCGCAGCAGCCGGGCGAGACGTACACGCAATGGGCGTCAAGGCTACGAGGACTAACAGCTCATTGTAGATTTAGTAACGTCGAAGAAGCGTTACGAGATCGGTTTGTCATGGGAATGACACCAGGCAATGAACGAGAGAAGCTGTTCGCGCAGGACATCGACAAGCTGACCCTGGCCAAGGCAGTGGAGCTGGCGGAGAGCGTGCGGTGCGCACGTGCTGGTGCCGCCACTACTACGGCTGTCCCTGGGCAACAGCCGGTGTTCAAGATCGCCAAACAAGAAAACAGTGCTAAAACAAGTAGTGCCGGTAAAATAAAGTGTACAGTGTGCGGTCGAAATAATCATGAGTCATCCCAATGTCGGTTTGCAAGCTATAAATGTAATAAGTGCAACACCAAGGGTCATTTACGTAAAATGTGCAAGAAAGTTAATTACGTATCGACAGGTGATGTGAGTGAGGACGACGACGGTAAGTCATTGTTTAACATTCGCTCAGTCCGGGGGGAACCAATGACAGAAACAGTTTCGATTTACGGGAAGAATGTACAATTTCAAATAGATAGTGGATCGGCCGTGACAGTTATTTCCGAAGGTACTTATAAAAACATGTTCAGCAAAATTCCGTTACTAGATTCCAAAAAAAGTTTTATTAGCTATACCGGCAATATTATGAAATGTGTAGGGTACGTAAACTTGCCTGTGGCGTACATGAGACACACTCATACATTGGACATGTACGTCATTCGCAATGGCGGACCACCGTTATTAGGCAGAGATTTTATATCTAAATTTAAACTTAAGTTAACGCCTTGTAATTTTCTGAAGGGTGAGCAGAGTATGGTGGATCACTTGCAATCGCGTTTTCGGGAGGTATTTTCGGACAAGCTGGGTAAATTTAATAAATATCGTGTAAAATTAAAATTAAAAGATAATTCGAAACCGATATTCTGTAAAGCGCGTCCAATTGCTTTCGCGTTACGGGAAAAGGTCGACAAAGAGATAACACGTTTGGTGGATCTAGGTGTTCTTAAACCGGTTTCGCACTCAGAGTTCGCGTCACCTATTGTCCCCGTGCTAAAGCACAACGGTTCGGTTAGATTGTGCGCCGACTATTCGGTTACTATCAACAAACAGCTGTTGATAGAACACTATCCTCTACCCACGGTACATGAACTTTTTTCAAGACTGTACGGAGGCCAACAGTTTTCAAAAATTGACTTGTCTATGGCCTATAATCAATTCGTGTTAGACGAAGAGTCCCAACCCGTTACATGTATCAATACACATCGGGGACTATTTAATTATACTCGACTTGTGTTCGGCCTGTCTAGTGCGCCGTCTATATTCCAACGCGCTATGGAAACTATGCTATCGGGACTAGACGGGGTTCTGTGTCTGCTTGATGACATTTTAGTCACGGACCAGACCCCAGAGGGGCATATGAAAAAGTTGAACATAGTTCTGCAAAGACTTCAGGATGCAGGGTTAACTGTTCAGAAAGAAAAATGTGATTTCTTTAAAAACGAAATTAAATATTTAGGTTACATAATTAACAAGGATGGATTACAGAAAGATCCAGCAAAGGTGAAAGCTATAGCTGATGCGCCGGTTCCATCCGACGTTAATACATTGCAATCATTTCTAGGACTTGTAAATTACTACAGGAATTTCGTGGCGGGAGCATCCTGTATCCTGAGTCCATTGTATGACCTATTAAAAAAGGAGGTTAAATGGGACTGGTCTACGTCACGTCAAGAAGCGTTTGACAAAATAAAGAAATGTTTGACGTCTGATCAGGTCTTAACACACTTTAATTCAAACGCCAAAATAGTTTTAACAGTCGATGCTTCGCCGAGTGGGTTAGGTGCTATTTTGTCCCAAATAGACAGTGACGGGTTGGAGCGCCCAGTGGCATTCGCTTCCCGCACGTTGAATTCTGCTGAGAAAAATTACTCGCAAATACAGAAAGAGGCGACTGCGATCATATTTGGAATACGTCGGTTCCATCAGTATTTATATGGCAGATCAGATCCATTCATATTACGTACGGATCACAAGCCACTAATTTCTATTTTCGGGCCACATAAAGGTATACCGGAGGTATCGGCTAATAGATTGCAGAGATATGCGATGTTTTTAAGTGCATATAACTACATAATTGAGTATACGAGAGCACACGATATTAATGAAACCACCATAGAAACGAGACTGACACTTTATTGAGTACCCACAATGAGGAAAAGATGAAGGCAAACTAATTACCTAACTACCTTATTATTTACATACATAACATCTTCACACCTCTGTTTAAAAGCAATCTTACAATCATCGTTACATTTAACTAGTACAAAATCTTATCGGCAACAATCAGTTTAACTTAAATTTATCTAAACACATCTAAAAAATAAAGTAAACTCTTAACAATTACCGAGTAAGTAGGTGTATCTATTATATCTATATAAATGCGTAGGTATAATGTAAACATGACTTACAATATTAAACTAAGCCTAAGATACATCATTTTCGACCACATTGAATGTTTTATACATTGTCTACCTACTTAAAAACAGATTTAGCTAGGTGACGTTATTGAGTTGGCTACCTACCTTTACTTATTCTATCATAATCTATGTGACAACAAATCGTTGAACCGGTCTGCGCGTGCGTTTTTGCGGAACCAATTCATTCTGCTGATCAATTGCCAATCTATTGTTATGCGGTATGTTTGAACATGCGACTATAGGATCAGTATGGCTGTCGTTGTTTCTCGAGGTGCTTTCCTTATTATTAGTTTCTTCACTAATAGCAGGACAGCTATTATATGGTATTGTGTTAAAGTCTGAAATGTCGTTATCAATATTATTTCTATTTTTCCTCCCTGGCCCCAATTTTATGTCTGCCGTTTCACTTCGCAATATGATGTGATCAACATGTTTTTTAAATATTTTATCATTCTGGCGTACCTGATAAGAAACCGGACCCGACCTTTTCAGTATAACGCCCTTTCCCCAATAACTTTTATTATTCTTAAACTGCTTGAACTGTACCTTATCGCCTATTTCAAATTCCCGGACTTTACTGTTACTTTTTTGATTTATAATACTTTGTTTGTCACGCACGCTGTCTTCAATAGTTGGCCGGATTATATCACAGTGTGTCCGTATGTTGCGTCCCAATAATAATTGTGCCGGGGACTTACCAGTCAAACTGTGCGGAGTCGATCTATAATATAACAAGAATTTATCTAATGCAAGCTGTAAATCTTCCTTTTCAATAATTGCCTTTTTTAGACAATTTTTAATTATTTTTACGGTACTTTCTGCCGCTCCGTTACTACTTGGTTTGTACGGTGACACCAAAATATGTTTTATATTACAACTTGCCATGAAATGTTTGAAATCTTGACTACTAAAAGGCGGGCCATTGTCTGATACCAACTCGCGTGGCAATCCGAAACAACTCATAATGCGCCTCAACTTTGAGATAGTAACTTTCGCTGACGTTGTACCTACCTTATGTGCTTCAATCCATTTGGAATGAGCGTCAACTAGTACGAAGTATGTGTGGTTGTCTAACGAAAAAAAATCTACGTGAACTCTGTACCATGGCACTTCCGGCCATGCCCATGGGTGAACAGGAGCTGCCGCCGGCGATGGCCGTACACTCGCGCAAGTCTCGCAGCCCTGGCATTCCTTCTCTATGTCGGCGTCGATGCCGGGCCAGTACACATAGCCTCTAGCTAGGCTTTTACACTTCACTATACCCTGATGACATGCATGCAACATTTTCAATACTCCCCTTTGTAATGATTCAGGAATAACGACCCGATGACCAAACAGTACACACCCTGACTCCACATCAAGAAACTCCTTAATAGTAAAAAAACTTTTTAAATCTTCGTCTTTACAATACAACCAATTATGTTTAATAGCCTGCATCAATTTTTGTAATGTTTTATCGGTTGCGGAATGCTTGGCCACCATCCTATAATCTATTGGTGCTTGTTCCGAAATGAAGTTGATGTATAATTCAGTTCTGCACTCTTTATTCTCTTCGATTATCGGTATGCGTGACAAACTATCCGCGACACAATTATGTTTCGAGCTTATACATTTTACTTGATAGTTATACGCACTTAGTATAACGGCCCATCTTTGCAACCTGTTGCTTGCCATAGATGGGATCGCTTTGTTTTCATGAAAAATAGACGCTAACGGCTTACAATCCGTCACCAAAGTAAATCTAATACCGTATAGATAATCATGAAATCTATTCACGGCAAATATAATAGCCAGCCCCTCTCGACATATTTGCGAATAGTTCCGCTCAGCAGGCGACAGTGTGCGCGAAGCGTGCAGAACGGGCCGCAGTTGGCCGCCGCCGCCGAGCGCACGCTGCGCCAACACGGCCCCCACTCCGTACGGCGATGCGTCACACGTTACGTATGTCGGTAAACTCGGGTCCCAGTGAGCAAGCACTGGCGCTTCGCGTAATAATTGTTTTATGGATTGAAAGGCCTTTTCACATTTGTTTGACCACTCAAATTTTACATCTGACTTGAGTAACCCGTACAAGGGTTCTAAAACGCTGCTAATGTTTCTCACAAACTTGCCATAATAATTGACCAATCCTAGAAAGGCCTTTACTTCACTTACATTAGTCGGTTGCGGTGTTCTATTTACCGCATCTATCTTGGAAATTTCTGTTTTTAACCCGTTCGCATCGATCATGTAACCTAGATACGATATCGACTTTTTAAAAAAACTACATTTCTTTTGTTCTACTTTTAAACCGCTCTCGGACAGTATTTTAAAAACCTGCATCAATCTATCCGTGTTTTCTGACTCATTTGCACTACTTACTAATAGATCGTCTTGGTAGACGGCTACGTACGGCATTCTAAACAACTTTTCCATTACTCTTTGAAACTTACTGGCCGCGCACTTAATTCCGAAGGGTAACCTATTGTATGTGAACATACCTTTATTCGTGACGATCGTGCAGTATTTTTTTGCGCTATCACTGAGAATAAGCTGTTGATAAGCACGACTCAAGTCGATCTTACTAAAAATTTTACCTCCTTGCAGCGATGCAAAAATATCCTCAATTCGAGGAAGTGGGTATTTGTCATCCACTAATACCGGATTGAGCGTAGTCTTAAAATCTCCACATAATCTTACCTCACCATTTTTTTTTATGACGGGGACCACCGGCGTTCCCCACTCGCTCCACTCAACGGGCGAGATCACACCCTCCCTCTGGAGGCGCTCGAGTTCCGCGTCGACGGCGGGCCGCAGCGCGTACGGCACGTTGCGCGCGCGCCGCCACACCGGCACCGCCCCCGCTTTCAACTCTAAGTCGATCGTTCCTTTGTTAAACGCTCCTACACCACTTGAAAACACCTCGGGAAACTTATTTACCAACTGATCGCTAACCTTCGATTTATTACAACTATTATTGTCGACATGAGCTACTGAATGCTTTATGTCTGGAATGGAGGGGAATTGTATGCCAAACGCACGCATCCATCTACGACCGAATAACGAGTTGCTGTCATCGTTGTCTATCACAATTAATTTTAAGCCATGAACAATCTTGTTGTTATATTGAACGCTACATTTAAATTCACCTTTCGGTAACACCTTTTGACCATTATACATCTTCAAACACGACTTACGCTGAGTTAACTCAATATTATTGAAATGTTTTAAGTACGTACTTCTGTTAATGATACTCATTCCCGCTCCAGTGTCACCTTCCATCGCTAACGGCCTCCCGTTGACCCGTACTTTTAAGATCCACCTTTTGTCCTCATCGTTATCACTCAACTGATACACCTGATTTCCCTCGTCCTCGCTAGAAGTCATATCTTCGTCTTCTACTTCGGACGCAACCTTGTGCACGCTACCACGTTTTCGAAACCGACACACCTTAGCCACGTGGCCGCGATTACCACACACAAAACACTCCACATTCACAAACGGACAGTTCTCCTGACGATGCGGTTGACTGCATCGAAAACAGCCGGCACGTTGCCGGCTACTGCCGCTGCCCTTGCTGGCGGCGGGCGGCGCGCCTCGCTGCTGCGGCGCTGCGCGGCCGCGGCCTCTGCCCGCCAGCGAGCGCTGGCCGCGCTGCGCTCTGTCTCGGCCCGCGCCGTACCCGCCTCCGTCCACGGCATGCACTTTCTCCGCTGAGCTAGCGTTGCTGACAGCCCCTGCCGTCTCCTGTGAGTCTCGTACGGCGGCTTCTAACGACAACGCTAACTCCACTGCTCGATCAAACGTCAACTCCGTCTCTGTCAACAACCTCTGTTTGATCTTGTCACTCCTCAACCCGAACACGAACTGATCTCGTAAATTCTCCTTCAGTATTTCAGTAGTTGTAAAGACGCACGTCTTGCTGAGTTTTTTTAATTGCGCTAAATATTCTGTTACCGACTGTGACTCGGTCTGTTTGTATGATCTAAAAATCATTCGCTCAGCTATGACCGACCGCTTTGGTGCTAAGTGAACTTCCACCAACCTGACCAACGCGTCGAAATCAGTTTTTTCGGGCTTCTCCGGGAAACATAAATCAATCATAAGATCTAATGGTTCAGTGCCCACCACTGCCACTAGGTACTTCGAATACTCCGCCGGTTTGATGTCATGTATTGCGAACCATGCTCGCAACCTGCTGACGTACGTAGGCCACCGATCAACATTTAATTTGAATTCTTGTAATTGATTGATATTCAATGATCACTCCACTTGCTTCGCCCATCCGGCTTTCGTCTTTGATCGAAATAAACACGCTGGGGTTCTTTACTCGTCGCCAAATGTTTTATACGAGAGCACACGATATTAATGAAACCACCATAGAAACGAGACTGACACTTTATTGAGTACCCACAATGAGGAAAAGATGAAGGCAAACTAATTACCTAACTACCTTATTATTTACATACATAACAGTTCGTAGCGCCGACAACAACGCGGACTATCTGTCTCGTGCGAGTTTACAGGCTGAGGCGGGGCGGGTACGCGCCGCGAGTGAGGGAGACAACGTAGGCGCGCACGCTGCCGCAGCCGCCGCTCCCATTGATCGCGCATCGTACGTTAACTTTGTTGTCGAAGGCGGCATGCCGTTGACTTTGAGTGATTTACGCAAAGCAACTAAAGAGGATACTATATTACAGTTAGTGGTAAATAATGTTCAAAACGGTTGGCCTAAAAAAATAAAGGACCCGCAGTTAAAACCCTATCATTTATGTAAAACACAACTATCATATGAAGACGGTTGTTTGATGAGGGGTCATAAGGTGATTCTTCCCGAATCTTTGCGATCGAAGGTTTTAATTGAGTTACATAGCTCGCATTTAGGTATCGTAAAAACGAAATCTGAAGCTAGATCACGGGTTTGGTTCCCAGGCATTGATGCAGCACTAGAAAAAATTATAAACTCGTGCGAAATATGCAAACAGCTACGGCCTTCACCGCCCAGGGCGCCGTTAGCACCGTGGGAGTTTCCCCTTACTCCATTCCATAGGTTACACGTCGACTTCCTTGGTCCGCTCAACAATCAAATGTTCCTAGTAGTGGTAGATGCGCACACCAAATGGTTAGAAGTATACGACGTGAGCACTTCTACTACCTCCGCGACCGTTACAGAAAAACTTTACGATTTCATGTCTAAGTACGGACTACCACACACAATCGTTAGCGATAACGGGACGGCGTTTACATCCGCTGAGTTCACAAAATTTTGTTTATTAAATGGTATTGCTCATCTTACTTCACCACCTTACAATCCCGCTAGTAATGGACAAGCAGAAAGTTTTGTGAAGATTGTCAAAAAGGGCATAAAATCAAGCGTTTTAGGTTCACGCAGTAGGAATGAGAGTAAACTAAAAATGTTGAAATATCTGTTTGACTACAGGAATTTAGTACATTCTGTCACGGGTTTCTCACCGGCTGAGTTAGTGTTTGGGCGAAAGCTAAGAACACGTCTAGATTTGCTTCACCCAAAGTTAACGACGACCCCACTCACATCACTTATTGACGATGTTAAAAAAAAGCAGTGCTCGCAAATTAAATGTTATGGCGGTAATAACAAACAAGTGTATAACCCGGGCGATGAGGTTATGTTTAAAAAATTTGAAAACAACCGCAAATTTATTTGGTGCAAAGGGACTGTTATAAAAAGACTCGGAAAAGTGTTGTATTTGATTAGAGACCATGGTTCATCATCAGATGTTAAAAAACATAAAAATCAAATTGTATTAAATAAAGGTATGTCTCCATCCCGGGATTTGGACGATTTCATGTTGGAAAGCGACCCAACTCAAAGAGAACCCAGTGATGCTCAGTCACCGGATAGTGGGGGGGGAGAAAAGAATGAGGTGGAATTGTCATCCTCACCTTCACTGAATTCGAGATGTTCCAGTAGACTGTTGCGGGACATACCAAGGGTTGATTATAAGCAGTTCTTTTAAAATTAATTTTATTTGTTATTTCTATTTAGGTTAAATAGGGGGAGGGACTGTTGTATATGTGTGCTAACAATATCTATGTGTGCGTGGCTGCGCCCGCGCCTTGTGCCCAACAGCAAATAAAGCAGTGTGTCGATAGCTGTCATGTGTTTCACTTGTCTCCCGTATTAAGAACTCAACAAGTAATAAAACCGTACAAAGGCGGACTTAATGCCTTGGGCATTTTCTACCAGTCTACCTTAGGGTGACAGCAGAGACATTATACAGTAGGTGAAAAACAGAAACGTTGATGTTGAATGTTTTGAAGATAAAAATAACATGACTGTTTTTTTTGTATCTGATCATCACTTAAGGAGTCTAACCCCAGCAGTAACGAGCATTTTTAGTAATTCCTGGAGGGCCATTTTGCTTGGTTGTTGAAAAAAGAAAACGACAGGGACGTATCTACAGTACACCTTGATATAATGAATATCAAGCTCAATGATTGCTCTAGAGGCATTATTCCGGAAAAAAAGGAGAATACATTCTTAACACTTTGCGGGATGCACTGCATTAGTAGCAGTAAATTTTTCGATGTTGTAAAATGGCAGTATGGGCACTGCCGTAACAGTTTACACTCTTTTAAACTGAGGTACAGTGAAACTTCGTGTGACATCTGTTTCTCATATTTAAAGAAGCATTTGGGTGCACAAAATCACTTATTGAAAATATAGGTGTGGGCAGTTGGGCACGTTGCAATTTAATTGTCTTACTGAATCATTTGAAAAAGTCAGTACCGTCCCGCAACTTTTTAAGAAAAATCGCAACCTTTGACCCTCTCGCGCAGCTTGCATCGCTTGAACTCATGATCATATTGTATGTTAAATATCATACTGCTCATCTGTGTTGGATGAGGTTACCGCGGATACGAATACAGATATACGGAACATCACTAGTCAATACTCACAGTTAACATTAAGTACGATTCTCTTGCTGACGGCGGGCGGCACATCATTGGCTGCAATGCACAGGAACGCGCCCATCTGTCGGCGATCCACGCGCCACAATGGGAGGGAACTGCCTGTGTAGCTCTCCACTAGATAATAAGACAAAAAATACAGTAAGATTTTATTTTAGTACTGAGAAGAGTGAAGTCAAAACTGCCCTTCGAATTTTTAATGTGTAAACATAAAATAAACTTTTTGCCAAATAAGAACTGACTTTCAAAACAACACTAAATAGTCTAAAACATCTATACGGAAGTTGGTGGCTTTGTCTGTTTCATTTACTTTTTGGCACCGACTTCCAAAAGTAAAGTTATTTTAGGGTATTACCATTACTGGCGAAACTTTGATGGACTATGTGGTACTAGTCTGTCTAACCCTTCAGATATTACAGGCGTGATGATTTAAAAGTCGACTGAAATCAAGTCTATCACGCAAGAAACTACCCTAAAGTGGACTAAGGACGTCCTTCACAGAACCCCTCGAAATCCTCCTACGCCTAGTAATCAATATGCTTGACAGCCGGATTTGTGCTCGCACAAAATATTTTGTACCTTTTTATATCTTAATTTATACATTGCCCCACACAAGGAATTTCTCCTGTATCGTAGGTGCATTTACAAACATTCAAACTCACATACACAAACACACCCAGACCCAAAACAACACGCAGCGCAGCAGTCCAATCTCTCAGTCACTGCGCCAACCGTGCCGTCATATTGGACACGTGCAAGTTGGATTCGCGCACCGAGTAGAAGGTCTCCTCAGTGCGCGAGTCCAACTGTGTAAAATCAATCGAATGCAAAATATGCTACATATAAATGGTCCTTCTTTTGTGTATGGCACGTTATCATAACTGGCAAAATGTGGGTGTCCAAGATGAATTCAGGCGTGTAATGTTTTAAAAGTCAACTAAAATCAAGCCTAACACGCAAGAACAAACTAGATACTTCCAAACTACCCTAAATGGACTAAGGCCTCACTTACGGACATGAGGGGCGTCGCGCGGCGCGTTGTGCGTGTTTACTTCAAACACATGGCGAAGTATGAAAACGTTAACGATTTCAAACGTCGATTTTACGAGAAGCGATTATTCGCTCGTTAGTTTAAAATGCCGTGTTCGTTGCGGTGGACCCGCCTCTCAGTAAATGAATAAAAATGCACTCTGAACGCGCCGTGCGACGCCCCGCGTCTTCGTAAACAAGCCCTAAGGATGTCCTTCACAGAACCCCTCGAGATCCTCCTACGCCTAGTAATCAATATGCTTGACAGCCGGATTTGTGCTCGCACTAAGACATTATTAATAAAAGGCCAAAGGGTGGTCTCGTTAAGGAGTGGTCCTATATTAAGATAAACCCTAAGGGACGGAATAATGAACGGAACGAAAATGGAGGTCGACAAGTTTGGATTAAAGATGAGCTGATGCCCTTATTGGAATTGTTGATTATTGACAACTAAGTCATCTGAATGACAGTTATTGCTTTGGTAAAATGATTATTGGTTTGCAAATTCACAAACATCATTCTACTGCCCATTTCAAACTTATTTGGGGTCAGCGCAGCATGCCTGCATAAACCTATAAGTAAAACCCTAAAATTATTTTATTTTTAGACATTGAGTCATCAGTCAACCATCATCTAATTATGAACAAGATACAATAACTACGCTACTCTAAAAACAAAACGAACGCTGCACCAAATTAATCTACGACCGATGTGTGTTATAGCTCCAGATAATGTGAACGCGGTTGCTACGGCGTAGGCGACGGCTACGTGCTACGCCGTAGCGCATTGCCTAGTAGTAAGTAGTATTGCAGTACCGGTAAAGTCTACCGACAGTCTTTCTTTGAAGTATTTACAATAATTGATACAAAAACTACTGCTACCATAAAATATGACTGTCATTCCTGATTCACAATCCAAAAATAACTTTGTAATGAAAACGTTTTGATCAAAGCGAGTCTCGCTCCAAAAACTTTTTCAATAGTATCGTGACAAATGATTTCTTTTGTTTTCCATTTCTTGGTGACTTGAAGGCCTCAAGTATGCAATGTTCCGGACCATTGGCTCTTGAGATTTCCTCTTACAATTTCATGTAACGTATTTTTTTCTAAATAGCATTTTGTGAGTTCATCACATTTCAATACATTAGGAATTATGTGAGATTTCCAAAACATTTTGTGTTAGAAGTATATCCTCACTAACAATATACTCGTAAAATACAGTAATTAGAACGAGGACTTTGACTTGACCTTTCTTGGTAATTATAACCTTTTATAATGGTAATAATATCATAATTCTGTTTTAAGCTAAATATTAACTCGATTATTGCGCAATAGTTTTTTTCGCTTAGTTTTCTTACAATTGATGTAATTTTCCCATAGACTACGAATGACGTCGTAACAACGAAGCACATTTTGTTAAACTAATTTTTTTATCGAAATAGTCATTACGACGTAAGTTCGTTATTACGAACTTAGGTACGTCGTAAAAAAATGGTTAGTTACAAAAAGAAATGCAAGGAGTGGATTGAGGCCTTTCCCAGGGGTGGGACAGAGAAGGCTATAAAAAAGGTTAAGATAATAATTGTCAAAATATTGATTATTAAAATAAAACATACCTTTATAAAAATCCCTACTGCCAACTTTCTTCAGCAGCATAGGCTCATGATCTTCCCGCCTCCACGTGATCTTAGGCGGAGGATGCCCTGACGCTCTGCAGATGAGGGTCACGTTGTCCAACTCCTGTGCTGACACGTCTGCTGATGTCTCCTCGTTGATGATGTCAGGGGGAACTGGGAAGAAGATGATAATGGTTAGAGATTTGTTGAAATTAAATGTATTCGCAAGTAAATAGGCTTCATCTGGGTAAGCTCGTCTCATTGTCGACCTCATCTCTGCCCTTAGGGCAAGATTGAGGTCAAGAGTAAGCCCATTTCGAATAAAAAAAATATAATGTTTTCTTGCACTGACGGCACGGTTGGCGCAGTGGCTGAGCTATTGGACTGCTGCTGCGTGTCGCGGGTTCGATCCCCGCACGGAACAAATATTTGTATGGCCTACATTTAGTTGTTCCGGGTCTGGCTATTTGTGTATGTGAGTTTCAATGTTTGTAAACGCACCCACGATACAGGAGTAATTCCTAGTTTGGAGCAACGTTTAAAAAAAAAAATATTAAAGCCCACCCCTCGCCCAAAGAGGAGGCCTGAGTCCCTGCAGTGGGAACATTATAGGCTGATGATGATGAATGACAGGGATGTTTAATTACATTTACTCCGAGGAAGATTGGCTTAACTTGTACAAGATAGAATTGCTTTTAACTGCCAGGGTGTGTCTGGTTTTTGTTTTTAATTTCCTTGTAATAGGGGCGAGCCTATTGCCATAAAACGGGCACAACTCTGGGCCACGCATATTACTGAGACATTCGTAATAGAAAAACCCAACTACAATTATTTGTACGGCCGCGACTGGCGAACCGAACCCAGAACCTGATGGTCAGCAGTTACTATTGTGACCAACGAGGCAGTCATTTTTATATGGGACAAGCCCGCCACACTATTCCCAAACCACTGTAACTCCTGTTAGCCAGAATCAACAGTGGCGACCACAAGAAAACCGCCGAGACAATGAAGCTCGACGAAGTCCCAGAGAAATGATTTAACTGTCTTGGATCCCGCAACGAGGAAGTCAATATCAATATTATATTTTAAAATACAAGAAAAGCCACAACAGTAACAGAAATATTACGGTTGTGTAAACAACGAACAAAAATTTGATCCAAACAAGTCTCATAAAACTAACATCAATAATATCCTCCCACTAAAACTGACACATTCCGAGTAAAAAGTAACAAAAATAGCGATATTTTCACGTTGCTTAAAATTCCACTAGATAGACCAAATGCACTCACTGACACTGGTAAAAAAAAAAACAATACTTGCAAAAACTCGAACGCCCAATAAACGTGAAAATCCCCTAAAATGTCACCCGAACATGCATGGCAGATTGCAAGCAATTTTTGCAGGACTATATTTATCCACATTTAAAGGTTCGCCTGAGTCAGTACTAGGGATGTTATGAAGCTAAGTAACCGTAACCGAAACTATCGGATATCCGATATACAGGAACCGTAACCGAAATCGTTTTAAAAGTTTCGGATTAAGGCGAAGTCTAAAATATATTTTTTTTAGATTTTTTTTTTCAGACGTATTTACAATTTGTTGGCAGGATTTTAGAGGTTTTAATAGTATTTTTGAGAGTTGGTATCACTGTTCGTTTTGCCTAGCCGAGTCGTCACATGTCAATTACAAGATTGTGTTGTAAGATTCTAATATCCGTAACCGAAATCATCCAACACTTGCGGTTATTCCGAAATAATTTGATATCTGTGACCATATCCGAATACGGTATTATATTACTCCTATATCCGTATCCATATCCGAAACTTCATATCCATAACATCCCTGGTCAGTACGTATACAGCTCGAGCAGTCGTAAAAATACGCTTATGAGTGCTGGAGCCAACTCGAACCAACTCGAGTGTATCGTTCGTGCTCGAATCACTTTCTTATTTACATAATATAAGTGTGTCGTGTTAGATCGAAGAGGTTGCGACTGTTTTTTATTGGTATTTAACTTTGCCTTTGTGCGATGCTCAGTTTATTGGCAAGGGAATTTGATAGGGAAGGGAATGTGGTATTGAGGAAATGTTCATTTGGTTTTGTTTTGGTTGGTCTATTTTTTGATTTGTATGAGACTAGCGGATGTCACGCGGTTTCACCCGCTTAGTTCCCGTCCCATTGGGAGTAAAGGGATAAAAAGTAACCAAATTGGTCCTGCAGTTTTTATGTTTATTTGTAACATACAAAAATTAAATACTAATTTATGGGTTTTCTGTATCCGATTGCTTCTTTGTTTCCAATGAAATAAACAGCACTATTTGTTCATGCAGAAGTTGTCTGGAAACGAGCTTTATTATAATGTTAATGTACAATAAAGCATATTCTATCTATCTATCTTTAAGAATGAAATTCTCGTGTTACAATGTTAGTTGCCATACTCCTCGGAAACGGTTTGACTGATTTTATGAAATTTTGTGAATATTTATTCAGTAAGTCGTAAACCCTCCTGACCCGACGCCAAGGTACGGTAGGTCGAAAAAGATGCAATGCAACGCATGCAGGGCACAGCTGGTATTTCTGTAAGAATTAAAACTAATCAATAACACTTCTTAGGCTCATAATAGGCTTTTTATCAACTGTTGCTTACACACCACAAAACTTACAGAAGTAAGCCAAAATCGATAGCTATCAAGTTAGTCGAACACTCGACGCGATGAAACTCGGGGCGTCTGGCCGAAAGTTGTTTGGGCTCTTAATAGATTGAATCAGAACAATTAACAGTTTTGCCTCGATGAACACGGCTTTTACCTTTCACCAAATGTCGATGATGACCGTCTGTAGGGAAAAGGTGTACTTTGGTCGCTATAATAGCTTTGGTAAAGTATTCTATAGTACCTTTGGATGTTGTTTTTTTTCTATGGCAATACCGGTCATAACGTTTTACCTTTTTTTTTTTTTTTTTTGGTGGGTGGAAAATCATCGAATAACCCCCCCCGCTCTTGGGCAGAGCGAAGGGGAGTGTCAGACTTCTACTGACTAAAAACCAAACCCATGTTCCTTCTTCGCCCTTGTGTCGGAGCCGCGTTATCCTTTCGACAAGCCACAGCCCCGACGGGCGTCGGCCCTTGCGGGCCCCTCCTTGCTGACATCTCTTTGAGGCGCGCGTGGAACACGTACGCGCCGCCGACACGGTCTGTTGCCGTCATGACGACGGCCGGACGGCGAGCTAGCCCGTTACTCACCGTCCACAGGCCCGCGTCTACGGTGGCCGGAGGTCATCGCGTGCCCCCCGGTCATCGCGTGCCCCCATAACGTTTTACCTCATACCAAGGATATTTGCTTGAACCAAAAACAAAGAATTAGGAATCATTTTTAGTTTATTAGTACACAATGTACACATTTTAAGGGAGATGTCAATTCAGAGCGTTTGTTGCCCGACGGGGTTGCGGGTTGTTTACAAGAGAAACCGCGGCCTCGACATAAAGGGCTCAGAAAGAACATCGGTGGTTTTCAGTCAGTAGAAGTCTGACACTCCTTTCGCTCTGCCCAAAGCACGAGGAGTCATTTGATGATTCCACCGTCCAAAAAAAATAGGATTAGTTAAGTTTTTGAAATGAAACTTGTCACTAAAGTTAGGCGATTCGATGACTGCTAGTGCCATGCTTAAACACAACAACATCAACTCATCATCTTCCTGCCCTTATCCCATTCTCCCCTGTCAGACGTCACGGCATCATTTTCTCCTTTCTCTTTCATATCATTCCTCACACAACACATTCGACTTTTCTTTGATTTGTCTCTCCCTCTCTATCCATACATCCTCTCTATACATTAATATCCACCACTTTTTTTAACTCAACAACATCAACTGCTATATCTAATTATATGTATGACAGACTTGTGACATCAGTTTTACCTCATTCGAAATCACCAATCTTAATTCCATCTAAATGAAACCAATCAAACGTCCCCTCGTCCATACTTCCTAATATTTCATTTGAACTTTTATACAATTTGAAAACGAAATCCCCCGTGACTACCGGCGCGATATTACATATTAAATTCCTTACCCCCTGAAAAGTTACACCGGCACCTCGAGAGACATAGTAAAAATTCATATTGAAATCCATACTTCAAAACTTGAGAATTGAAAAAAAAAGAATAAACCCCCAGAACTAATTTGAGCTGCGAACGATAAAAGTTGGCGCCCACCTTCAATGGCTCGGAGAAATAACGTTAACTTCTCTTAAGGTGATTTATTTTTCTGAAGAAAATACTTTTCCAGCGTTCATTCGAGACGTTTCATTGATATTGAGTTTTGTTCTAAGTTCCACGTAAGTACTTTGAAATGTTTTGAAGCTTCGGATTCGTCCCCTATCCTTAATAAGCTTAAGACTGCCTCTCTTTTTATTTTTACCTATTACTCGTTTAGGAATCGTTCGTTTCGAGATTTTTATTAAAAAGTATATTCTCCCTTGTTTGAAAAGTTTGCTATTTCGTTTGTTGTTGTATAATTTACTTAAGTTCTTTATAGCTACACCTTTTCAATATCGCTGTACGAGTTTCGGCCATTTCTCTTTTAATTTACGGTTTTAACTGTAATAAATACTTAAGCGACTTTAATTAAAAGTCTTGAAAGCGTCTAGGTTTTGATGTAAACTAAAAGGATCGTTTATAACAATGGATTATTGTAAACGACACCTCTTATAAGTGGGTACTTATAGATGAGTATTGATAGAGCAAATACCCCAGAATAAATTAAAATAACTTTGAAGTATGGTAATTATTGAAACTTGAGAGATTATTTGAAGTATCGTTGAATTTTAGCAATCAGCTCATTCATGCGTAAAGTATAATAAATCGCTTGCTTCGCTGAGTATTGGTCTTGTGGTCGCTACCATTACTACTAAACAGGGTTCGATTTTCAGATCAGGGAAAGTGTCGTTGGGTTTTCTGAACCGTTGATAGCTCATTTCTATTACTTTGGACTTAACGCTAGTTATGCTAGCGAAATGTGGATATTTTAAAATTACACCTCTGCCCTCAAGTTCATCAACAAAAGTGGTGTGGTTTATCCTTGATAGACTGCTCTAAAACAAAAGCAATAAAGACCACATTTGAACGGTCAGTTCCACTCACCATAAACATCAATGCATCCAATCTGCCACTTCATGCTGGGCTGCGTGTTGATCTGACACATGTAGCAGCCGCGGTCTTCTGCCCGAAGAGGTCTGATCCTCAGCTGCCAAGTGCTGGGCGTGTCCAGGTTTACTGAGTACCGAGGACTGAGGACCACTCGGTCGTTGAGGGATAGGACTGTCTGGTCTTCGGCTCGGAGCCAGCCCACCTGAGGAGAGAAAGATAAGATTGACAATGAAAGGTTAGTTTTAAAATGAATTTTATTACGATGACTCCCAAAATTCACATAATTAGAGATTGAAATAGGTACAGTTTTTTGCTAAAATTCCAAGCATGTAAGTAAGTTGTGGAAAATAACCCATACAAAAGCCAATTTTGTTGACAATCGGGATAGAAGCTGTTAAATTAGAGAGAGGAAACTCTACCTGTTCCAATCCCTGCATGCTCATAAGTTGGGTTTATATTCTTCTAAGCATCTCAATGACAATCTATAATGAGTCGTCATGGAACTAAGCTAAGCATTTCCTTAATATTCTCCACATTTAGTGTAGTGGTAAACTATCTAAAGTGCCTGATGAACAGAATTTTTGTCTTAACATGGTTAATGAAAAAATTATGTTCAATTTGTTTTTTCACTAAATTTGGAAGAGTGCGGTTGACTCTCAGTCTTTTAAATTCTCAATCTTTCACATTCTATGCGCAACAACTGTGTGCTTACGCTCGTTTAGTGAAAAGAAACTCCTAGACATCTGCAAACTGCAGACACAAATCAGTATTCACAGCATGTCGCCAATACAAAACTAATTCCATTACATTTAATTTAAAGTCGAAACTGTCAAAAACATTCGAAATACACAGTAAACAACAATTTCATTAAAGTAAACCATTCCTCACCGATTCACGATTCCAAAGCGAAGGCATTTTAAAATGCGCAAATTAGTTTTTGCTCTCACCATAGTTGCAACAGTACAGAATTTACATCTCATCCCGCCAAGTCACCGGGTCTTCTATTTAATTTACTCGAGACTGCAGCGAGGCCGCAGGCTCTTTGAATTTTAAACAGGGATTAACGTGAACGTACATTGACGAAATGTAACACTGGGAATACAAAGTTTTTGAAACATTTGTTGTTTCTAGAATTTCTTTATATTTGCTCTCACTACATAACTTAACCTCAAGCTTGTAATCCCCAAAGGGTTAGTCAGAGGTGCACCTTATAATACACTCACATTTCGTCAGTTATGTTCATCATCATCATTGTTTCAGCCGAATGATGTCCACTGCTGGACATAAACCTCACCGAAGTTGTCAGTCGCCACATTGATCGGTCCCGTGTGTACTCGCATTCAGTGGATCCTCGCCACCTTTACCACGCCATCGGTTCACCACGTTCAAGTCCCATGTAATAGGAGACGAGCCTATTGCCATCAACTGGGCATAGTTGCAGGCTGCTACTGAGTTTGAGATGGAAAAGCCAATAACACTTTACCCGACCCCGGAATCGAACTCAGAACTTCATACACTGCAGTCGTGCTTACGGCCACTAGACCAACGAAACAATCAAACGAACATTGAAACATTTTGTTTTTAGAATTTCTTTATATTTGCTCTCCTAGATGTTATTATGGAAGTGCTGTATCCTGCAATAGAGAAATACAGAAATGCAGTTGTATTCCTCAAGAGAGTTGGCGTTGAAATGCATTCGCTTAATATACATGCATATTTTGTAGGTATGCAAGATAGTATAAATGAAGCCAACGGTACAGTGCAATATATTCTGGCTAATCTCGGGAAGTACTGCGCGGATTTAGAAACAGTTTTCAGCGCGATTAAATTTCAAATAAGTTTTTTGGGTTTAATTTTACGTATCGTAATTTTTTTGAGATAAAGGATCGAATAGAACTGATGATATTATTAATCTAAATAATGAAACTAACACGATGTAAAACTTTAACCTGTTATAGATTCTACATTGTACAAAATTGTATTTAAATTGGCCCAATGTTATTAAAGTTTTCAAACCAATTAGGATATCATTTAACTAGATTGAAATTCATGTATGAACAATGAGTCATGTGTGAGAATGTGAAGTTAAACGATTTTTATTGCATTTACATCATCAACGTGAGGAATAATAGATGATTGGTATGACATGAGTAGCTCGTGGTAGCCGTTTGAATCAATGGATTTATCTTCTGGTAGTGGTTACCCATTTAGCGTCCTGACTGACTGACTGACTCATCAACGCCCAGCCCAAACCCTTGGACCTAGAAAACTGAAATTTTGCACAGAGGTTCCCTTTATAATGTAGACAAGATATAAGGAAGGGTTTTTCGAAATTCAACCCCTAAAGTAAAGTTTGTATGGAAAATCGTCATTTTCAAGCGGTCGAAGCCGTTGGCCAAAGCTAGTGTAACATATTGTTATTCAGCTGCATCCAGTTTGACTGAACCTCACAATATAGGGAACAGGCTATGCAGATGATGATTAATGACAATACTGTGTGACAGCTAAAGACACCAAAAACTAATAATTGAAGGAGTAAGAATAAAATTTAAAAAAAAAAAAAAAAACATACCGATCGAATTGAGAACCTCCTCCTTTTTGGGAAGTCGGTTAATGATCTGCCGGTAGCTTAAACCCTGTCCTGATATCGGTGGGCTACAATTTGTTATAATTTTATTATATAAAAATGTTTAAGTTTATAAAGAAATCAATAAAGGAAATTAATAAAATAAACATAATATGGCATCCTGTTTCACTAAATATACTGATTGTATAGTGAAACGTCCTGTCATAAATATTCATTTATTGCATTATATTCATAGACAATATTGTCTCACATAATGTCTATAAGTCCCATAATTCCACTTCCTTTCACAAAACAAATTAAACCAAACAGAATCACAACCCCAAGGAAAAGATTAGCAGCAAAAGCAAACACAATAATCTCTTCCATTACCTCCCGTTCGTATAGTTCCTCAGAAATTAATCTTGGAGTAACATCATTATCCATTATTGTTATGTCTGCTTCGTAATGCACGCTTTCATTATCAACTACATTCATTTCTAATTTATCTTCTATGTTCTTGGTTGCTGTGTATTCTTGTGCGTGGGTTGTCTCGTTGAGTGCTTTGATTTTCGGTATTTTCGTTGGGTGGATTTTCAGGAGCTGTGTTTTCTTTATGATTATTGTCTCGGGGTTCATTATTAATACTAGATATTTTATATTGTCTGTAAGAACTTCAGATCATCCTCAGTTTTTTTAATCATTGCAATATGGCCTTGCTCTTGATATCGATCACGCCTGATGAAAAGCGATGGATGAGGTCTGTGATGAAATGAAAGAAGATGCCTGTTCAATCTTGCTTTGAAGGCAGACGGGTTGAATGTTGTAGGCAACATAATATGCCGCCGGCTGTAAGTTTTACACTTTGGGTATGCGCAAAATAAATATAGTAAGGTTCTAGTATTGAGATGTCTTGTGTGTGATGATGTGACCAAATATATTTGAGAAAAAGCTTGGCAGGTATGATTCTAGGCACCAAATTAGAATTTTCTATGATGTGTATTTGCTAATATCATTAATTTTATCTGACGCTTCTTCACAATGTTATTCATAATTAGATATTTGATATTACACTCTATGAAAGGTGCTTTGAATCTATTTAAGCCAATAAATCTTTAGCTAAAACCACTATATTATTTCCTTTCAATAAGGCTATAAAATCATAACCCTGTCCCTTTTATTTATCAAAATTGATAATAACAATGTCTAGTAACAAATTTTCGGGTGAAATTGGTACTTTGTTTGTTACAAAATTAATGGTTATTCCAAATTAATTTCTCCCGAGTGAGAGCCTTTATCTGTTACAAATAATATTTTAACTTATAATTAATCTTCTGCTTAATTAATGTGATTTCGTTTAATACTTTTTTATTTATTTATCAAACGGCTTTTTAATTACGACTTGTTACGACTTTTTGTTTTCATAGACTAAGTTTTTCTGGTGACTCGTGAGAATCTACTGAGTTTATCTTGTATTTTTAAAATAAGCTAAGTATAATGAAGATAAATGATGTTTCGTTGTAATCTCAAGATGTATTCTTCGCTGTCATAATGAGTAGAAGGGGTGCTTCGTCATAAATAATGAGAAACTTAAACAGAAAATATAAAAATATTTTTGCGTCTGCGACGAAAAGGTGAAAGACATCATAATATCACGCTAGCAACCCCTAAAAGTTTAGTCAGAGAGGTATCTCTAGCTGACATATCTTTGAAAGTGTTCGACCTCCAGTGAACTCCTTATTTCACCGATTATTTGTAAGTCACCGGTTGTAGAAGGTGATCCTAATACTGTTTTAAGCTTTCACGGTTCATAACTATATTTAAAATGTCACTTCGGGTTATCACGGAAGATATCCCGTAAGTGACATTTTAAATATTGTGATCCTAATATTTGACTTCGGGCTACTACTGAGAAATTCTTAATGAAAAAACTCAATAGAAAAAGTGCCCGAATAGTGCCTAAATAGTGCCCGATCTGGGAATCAAACCTACGACCTAATGGTGATTGGTATCTTGAGACAATAGCCGAGACCAACTTGGCAGTCATCAAGTGACTGGAATGAAACTACTTATTAGTCATTCGTACTTGAGTTTGAGTCATCGCGGTGAAAGGATTAGTCAGCTATACTCTGCGTTACCGAGTGCTAGCTGTCCAAGGTACTCCGTTCATTTATAATCTTAGTTCGATTGAGATTAACGCCGCTCGGGGAGGCTCCTTTCTTGCACCCCAGGTTGCTACGTACTGGATGGACAAAATTTAAGTTGTCGACTCAAAAAGAAGAAGAAGAAGTCATTCGTAACTCATTATCATCTGCCTCGGTTTTCCCAAGTATATTGGGGTCAGCTTCCAGTCCAACCAGTTGCACAGAATACCACCATTTTACCATAGAACAACTGCCTATCTGACCTCCACAACCTAGTTAATACTGGGTAATACGAAACTCTTTGATAAGACTAGTTAGTCAAACGTAACTATCTCATTTAAATATTTTCACAGCCCTTTGAATTCCACACTAATTTGAAATGTACGGTCCAATTAACCATCAAGAACACGATGATATTTTTTTCCAACAAATTGCCTCTAAATACTTAATTACCCAGTTTTAATTAAAACCTATATTACTTAACTAGTTTTTTTCTCAATTAATAACGTTAGTACCTAAAAGTAAACAATAACTTACTGTGTGCTTCAACCAGTTTATCGTTAAAAACCATCCATTAGGGGTGGCTCAGACTTTCGATTCGGCAGCATTTGTTCAATAAAAAAGCCGACCCGAAACTAAACGGCTTTTACTCGGTACCAAATTCCAGTGCTGATCGGTGCATAGGCAAACGCCTATAAAAGCGTGTACAATTCATGTTCGGCTTGCCGCGATTAAGACAATTTAAGCTAAACTGTGCGACTTTTTCCCAACATAATATAAATAACCTACCTACCTTACCTGGGTTAGTGCGCCTGAAGCTCGGAAGTTATTCCATGAGATCGTAATAGCGGGATAATAAATATCCTATAAGCTAACTCAGTTCATGATATGCCTGTGTGGGATTTATAAAGAACGTAAAAGTAACAAGACAGGATGCACTCATCCTGTCTTGTTACTTTTACGTTCTTTCAATATTTTTTTTTTTTACCAATGTTCCATAATGGTATTTGACATAAGTATAAAGACTTTACTGTATCGTCGTTTTAATATTCAATTTTGCCGCCCAGCGATGCTTTTATGCCGACCCGAACTAGTATGTAGCAGCCTTTACAGTGGAAGGGCTCTTCATTGAAGTAGCACACTTTATCATGTGATGCACGTCACATCGCGTTATGAGGGAATTAATGGCGCCTCTCAAATGACACTTGAAAAGGATACGAGATGATAAAGGATTGTTAAAGCGATGGAATTACTCATATTACGGGCAATCATGAGTAACGTAGTTACGAGTGTTTTTTAAGCGATGATGCTGTCGAACTTGTACATACTATTATTACGCTTGTAATTCCCGAAGGATTAGATAGAGTTAGATAGGTATACCTAATTTAGTCCATCACCCACATTTTGCCAGTGGTATTCGGTTGGTATTTACATGTTATTATAGCTAGCCTATGCTGTCCCACCGCTGAGCAAAGGCCTCCCTCCATTCCTTCCAACGGTCGCGATTCTGTGCAACGTCTCTCCAATTCTCAAGGAAGACATCCAGTTCGTCCCGCCATCTCCTGCGTGGTCTGCCACGACCTCGTGTAACTGTTTCAGGGCACCAATCCTGAGCTTTACGGGCCCACTGCGCGTTCGGCATGCGACAGACATGTCCTGCCCAGTCCCATTTAAGTATGGGACTGGGCAGGATGTTTACATTTGTGATGCGGAAAAATAAGAAAAACACCACGAAAGTTTTGGGTATAAATATGAATGTCTATAAGTGTAGAGTAACACCATAGGAACGATGGATGGACTGTGTGAAAGGCAGAGGTTTACTACATCCAAATTTCAACAGTTACGTTTGAGTCTCATGTAAAAGGGGCCGAACCTTTTGCCATCAACGTGACAACAATAGGGGATCGGATAAAAAAAAACTAATTAGTCCGTCAGATAGATTTCCAAAAAATATTAACCACGTATTTTTTATTTTTTCACGTAAACAAAAAATGAAGACGATACAGTGCTTCGAAAACTCGTGTGACGTCATATGATAGTACATTTTGTACCTTCAATTGACGTTTCAAGCCCCACTCCATGATCTGATGACGCGCTTTATCTTCGTCAATTTTTATTGATTTGATAAAACAAAAAACACGTATCCAATATTTTTCGATAATCTAACTGACGGACTAAACAGAATCATATTTTTTTGAGTCAGTCCGATCCCTTATTTAGACTGCTTGGTAGATGGGGCTGCTACTTACATCATCATCACTATCATTACATCATCACTACATAGTATAAAAACAAAGTCGCTTCCCGCTGTCTGTCCCTATGTATGCTTAGATCTTTAAAACTACGCAACGGATTTTAATGGGTTTTTTGTAATAGATAGAATGATTCAAGAGGAAGGTTATAGTATTTATTTGCACCCGTGCGAAGCCGGGGCGGGTCACTAGTAATCAATATTTTTATTCAATATTAATGAGTTCTGAGAAACAGTAAGATGGATTCACTCATTCATCATGGTTACTGATAATTTGATATATATTTCTTTGAACTGAATTCGTTAATTATGATTGATGACTGAACTTTGATTTGGATTTGTTTATTTCAATGATGGATAAAAGATTTATTAATGTTATACGTGAGGTATTGAGTATACCTAATAAACAACTACTTAGAAATATTATCGAAATTATATTTTTTTGAATATGAACGTCATCTTCCTTTGTCAAACATTGGTCTTACTAGATGCAGCTGAATACCAGTACATAAAGCAATTGCCTATCTTATCTCAGTACTCTCGGGTGTCGGCATTATAGATGGTCACCTAACTGGGCAAGCGCAGTTTAACCTCCGAACAACTCATGTGGCTTTTACTTCTTAGCCGAATGAGCGCTGCTCGATATAGAGAATCAAACGTGTGCTGGACAACTAAAAACCGGCCAGTGCGAATCGGACTCGCGCACCGAAGTTTCCGTACAAACTAAGTTTAAAATTATTTAAAATATTTTTACTAAAAATGTACGGTTTTCGCAATTTTTACATGATCTGTGCTATAAGACGCACCAAATCTCAAGATTCTGAGTTCACGGGAAGTACTCTGTAGGTTTAAGGGACAGTAGACCTGAGTATTTGAAATTTCAGCTTGATACCTCCACGCGTTCCTGAAAAAAAGAGTCTTGACAGTCAGACAGACGGACGTGCATCAAAGTGATCCTATAAGGGTTCCGTTATTTCCTTTCAATGTACGGAACCCTAAAATTAATAATCTAAAATTAAATTACATTGCCATCATTTTTATTGCACCTTTGTGAAATTTTCTCCAATCGGGTATCGACGACCCCACAAAATACGTTTAAACCTCCTGCCACAGTAAAGTATTGCTACCAAATGGACTCGCTTTGTGAGACGCTTTCTATATGAGAGAGTGCATCAGTCCCCCAAGTCCCCCGACCTGGGGGACTGAGGTCCCCATCTCAGTAAACATTAGTAATGAGATTTTTTTGAGAAAAATGAGGATGAGAAAATATTTGTTAATATTTCATGTTTTGAGAATGATATGAATAAAGACTCAATGAACTGAGTAAAGTCTAGAATGCGTGAGTGAGTTATGAGCATTGAAGTGAGTATTAACGTGATAAATGAGTGTAATGAGGATTGGAGATGAAACATTGAAATTTTTAGGTATGTTGGGCAGTTAGTAACGAAGTGCAATATTATTTTGCAATAAAACAATTGACAAAGTAATAAAATTGTCATAATCAAATCATGGTGAGTAGAAACGCCGAAAAGGGACGCCCTAGAAAGACATACACTGACCTCATTGATGATGTTCTTCAGAAAAGTCAAGAGCGTAGTTGGTACTCGCAAGCAGCGTGTGTGTATGTCTAGATGTATGAATGCAAACGAATTAGCAGGTGGTGTTCCATAGCTTCTACCTATCCCCAAGAGAATAAAGCATGACTTCAGGCATCGCCTCCAGTTGTTTGTTATTAGCCTAATTCCACAATTATTTTATTTCTCCATTTTATTATTTTAATCAGACTTTTACTACAAAGTTTCTCAATAAACCAAGTATTAAAAGACTGTAGAAAACTCAGTATAAAAATAACTAAGTAGATACTTAATCCTGACAAGCTCTCCAACAATATCTCAGAAAATAAACGATCCTACAAAACGGGCGTACATCAAAACAGTTATCAAACATAGCACATTTGCTGACTACACTTCCCCTATTCTTGTACATTTTATTACCCCATTGTTGCTTCAAGAGTGATGGGGTACTCCTATACCCCATCCCCCGCCCTCCTTTGTTCGTCTCAAGGAGCATTTTCAACGAATTCTGACAGGTACTATTAATTTAATGCGCAATGGTGATGGTCCAATTACTTTAAATGCTGCTAGGAAATCTTTAGGCTGAGTTAGAGTGTTATTCGTGTCAGGTCGGTAGATTTAAGACGGGCACTAAGATTCGGACGGGTGCGTAATATTGTTGAGTGAGCAAGATTTAGCTGTCATGCTGGAGGGTTAGTTTGGGGCAAGAATTTTCCTGGAGAATAGTTTTGTCTGAGTTTTGAATGAAGATAAACATCTTAATCATTCTTGTGCTCTTATCTCAGTATGCGTCGATGCAAAATCATGTCTTTTTACACACCTATATAACCACACTAAAACATCGGGCTAAACCAAAATGTTCCACATCGATTAATTGTTGTTTTACAGACGCTACTGAAAGTGCCAGACTCATAGTCAAACGGTGTCATCGAAAGCTAAGAAGAAAGTTACAAGATAGCAAAATAACATGAAAAGTTTCTTCTTGTATTCTCATTTAAAAATCCAAGATCATAGACCTCCTCTAAATTGGACCACAGAACGATGACTCCCCTATTTGTTGCAACAAGATTTGTCCTATCACCGGCGGATTATCTCAGATATTCTCAGTCTTACAAACATCAGCCCATTAATTTATTATCGTGATTTGTAATCAGGACTCAACCGTTATTAATTGATTAATTATACGGGTTATTGCTTTCCGTTTCGAAGTCATTAATTTTAGTTATGTGTTTCTTGAGTTTTGAAGAGCTTTGCAGAAAATAAATTGTTTATTTTTGTCTTTGATAGGTTGTAACATCACATCATAACATCAAGCCCGTAATCCTCAAAGGGTTAGACAAAGGTGTACCTAATAGTACACTCACATTTCGCTAGTTATGTTTTAACCCGCATGTAATAAGCGGCAAGCCTATTGCCATCAACCGGACACAAATTAAGACTACGTAGCTGCTACTGAGAAATTCCAGACGGCAAACCAAATCACACTTTATTTGGTTTGCCGTCTGGAATTTCAAGCCTCACTTGCATTAGCTGATAACCCTTCCTGATAATTCAATTCACACTCACACTCACTACTACACACACACACAACACACACACACACGCACATGCAGGCACATACAAACACACTCAAATTCAATACAGGCTTCTTTAAACGCTTATAAATTATTTTTTATTGTTGTTGTTACTATAGTTTTTTTTTATTTTTCATTAATCTTATTGCATTAGATTCTGAAATATCTACGTTTGGGAGAGGGCACTGACTTCTGTAACACAGGTCTACCACCTAGCACAGGAGTCAGGGACTTCACACAATTTTGTAACCATTTCTTGTGTAATAAAGATTATTCTTATTCTTATTATTCTTACTTTACCCGGCCGGAGTGGAGCCCAGGACCTCATGCTCAGTAGTCGCGCTTGCGATCACTTGACAGTAGACTTAATTCGGAAGGCGGAAGACGGAGTATCGTGACGTAGTTTTGGCTTAGCTATGTGTCTGTGTCTTTGCAGTTGACTGTAATTTTCGGAGTTGATTACATACTTTTGACAGTTTGTTACTACTGCATGTCTCTTGTCACCTGGCGTAATATGGGTGTACTCTTAAGGAAAAACATTGCGTAACCGATGAAGAATTACAAGCTCACGCTTGTAATTCCCCATCGGTTACTGCTATGTATACCTATTTGCGTATACGTACAGTTATTAGAATGAGTCTTTGAAACAATCAGTAAAATAAATTACCTATAGCTGAAAAATAAAATTTGACTTCTAAAATACCTCGAAAGCCAGTCTAACTCTTAGAACATCAATCGATTAACAAAATAATTAAAGTCGTGAAAGTTAAAAATAGATAAATAATTTGATTATTTGCCTTCATCGAAGATGATCTATAGTCCCTTTGGTGTAATTTAAAACTTTATATCAAACAATAAACTTTTAGTCGTTAATTTGTATTTGTACTGTCGAGTCGCTCTCTCTTGATCAATTTATACAATAAGCCTTTGATGAAAAGGCCTTGTTATTACCTTCTTATTTAAGACAATATGCCTGAAATCAGACGCTACATTTTCTGTTATTATTTGTCTTTCAGTGCCTTGTTGGTCTAGTGGTCGCAAGCACGACTGCTGCATATGAGGTTCCAGGTTCGATGCCCAGATCAGTCAAGGTGTTGTTGGGTTTTTCTATCAGAAATTTCTCAGTAGCCGCCATGGATTCGGGTCTGGACTTGTGGCCGGTTGATGGCAATAGGCTCACCCGCTATTACATGGAACGTAAACAAAAAGCGAAAAGTGGATGTAATAATAAGAGTTTACAGGCGTAACTTTATATTTATGTTTTGTCTTTCAATCGTCACTTTTCATTCAGACTGAAACGTCTGAATACAAAATGAATTAAAATTGAACATGATAATAAATAAACAAAAAATCAACAATGATGAGCACTCCAGTGAAGTATTGACTCGAATAAAGTATGTAGTATCAACTTTACAAGCATTCGAGGTTAATTGACCGTCATACAATGCGAGCTCTACTTGAATTTCCTTTGTTTTTAAATAAACAAAAAAAAGTTGAGCTTGCAACATGATTGGCATCAATAAAATTGACCTCTTCATTTCATTTCCGTGGTTCGATTGCGTGCGGGACATAAGGGTTATGATTCTCATTCAAGAGTTTTTCAACAACAATTTTATTCTATCACACGACGGTGGCATGCCCAATGAGCCGTAGACCAAACTAGCCAGTTTCTCCAGCCCCTTTTGTCTTTTGGAGGGTGGGAAATCATTAAATCCACTCTGGGTGAAGCGGAAAGAAGTATCAGACTTCTACTGACCTAAAACTACCCATGTTCTTTCTTAGCCCTTTATGTCCGGGCCGCGGAATCTCATTCGAAGATGACGCAGCCGTCGCGGTAGATCTCGTAGAAGATGGCGAGACGATCTGAACAAGACTAACGACTAGTGGTCTACATCGTCTTTGGATCGAAACCACTGGAAGTCAAGGGGAGAGAGCATTTCCCAACATTGGGATGACAGGCGGACAGTATCCAAATCAGAAACACATCTCAAGAAAACAGTTCCCAAATAACTGGAAAAGCCCTCAAAAATAATGGCATAAGAAAACAACCTGAATATACTATTAACCACTCCAAACCACAGCCATTTTCATTGTTTCTCCTTCACATTAACAAAACAAAATTATCTTACACAGGTATCGGCGGATATACAGGCAGCGGCGCTTTCTTGAAATTAATTTCGTCTCTTATTTTACTGTTGACATTAATGTTGCTAATTATATCTGCATTTAATAAGAAAGCCCCTTGTACAAACGTATAAAATTAACGAGTCTTATGAGATGGCAATGTTTGGTTCTAGTCGAATAATTTAGTCGAGTTCTATAAAGTACAACTCTACACTACATTACGAAGAGGAGATTGACATATTATTATTTCTTTTGTTTATTGTGAGTATCGTGTTGTGTTTTTTGTGTGTATTTTGTATAAATTCAATGGTAGTTTATACTAAAAAGTGGAAACTTTGTGATAATAAATTCAAATTACTTTCTGCGTTAACTGTCATTTTTATGATTACTACAAAATCTATACACAAAAAGCCACCACTCAACTTAATAAACTAACATAATATAACTTGTAAAGACCATCAACTCAACTAGATTAACTTTCCAGATTTAATATACCACAAAATTGCGCCGCACTATCGTCGATCCGGAAAATCGACTAACATCGAATAATTCGCATAGAAAAGCAATCTCGTGTCCCATCACTATTCCATATCGGGTCGCGTATAATAACACCGTGTTTGTATGAGATGATAATCATATTTCCGGCTGCATATTAAAGATTATACGATTTCATAAAGATATATTAGGAGGTGGGAAATGGTATACTTTATTAAGTAATATTTACGTTTCATTAAAAGGTTTCATACCGTGTTTATGACGGAATAAAAGGGGGTATTAATTAATGTCGAATGATATCCGTAGTAATAATATGGCTTTGCGTTGAATTCCGAATTAAATCGAAATTATGTTTGAAGTAGCAATGGGGAATTTGGGTTTCAGTGCTGTAATTTGGCTAATATGACAACATTCGAATAATATCTTTTTGCGGATTTTTTTTTGGTTTGTAGAAAAGTCGTCGAGTGTAATAGTACATTATGGTACAAGTGCGTAACGTTGGTGATTACCGCAGAGGCGCCATTGAGACCCGAGCCGTCAGGTGAGGGTCTTAAGAAAGCCGAGGACGGTAATCATCAATACACACGTGTATCATACGACGTTTTTCAACACACTTGTGAAGAAAATAATACTAAAAAGTCATCTTCAAAAGTTAAAACAAGTTCTGTTTTTTTTTCACAATAGCGGGAAAAATTTATACGCGCGCATCTACAGTTCTACCAACTTCAACAGTTAAAACAAGTTCTGTTTTTTTTTTACAATAGTGGGAAAAATTAATGCGCGCGCATCTACAGCTCTACCAAGTTATCTATGCAGGCGGGAAAACACGGAACTAAAATAAATGTACTAAGTTTGACGTAGCGATGCATTTTTTCTTGACCAGTGGCGCCACTACTGTAACAATGACGATCGGCCATAGACTAAAAGAATGTGGTTTCTTTATTTTTGACTTTTCGCGGATAGAGTTTTAGCCACGGACAAAATGGGGATTTTTTTTTCTTTATTACAGAGAAAACAAAAGTTATATTATTTGAGTGAAAGATTCATTTATTAAAAACGTATTAGTTGAAATTATCTATTTAAATTCAAAGTTGCATGAAATGGGGAAGCACTAGGTACATTAATTTATTTTTACTATTGAACACGATCTTTTTTGTATCGAAACTTTTTTAAGAACATAGCAACTCAACCAACAAAATTTAAAAAAAAAACCTATAACTCACTAGTGAATAATAGCAATGAAAAAGTCACAGTTTGATTATAGGTGTCATTACGTGCCTAATTGCGGTGAAATTATAGCCACTTTATGAGCAAGTGTGTTGAAAACCATATTATTTTGATTCAGCTGACAATAACCCCAACTTTTTGCAACACGACCAATCAAAATCGTGCACCTTTTCTCGACGCTTAATAAGTACCATGTAGGTCTATCATCAATAATATTATTTCCCAACTATGTTGGAGTTGCCTTCCAGAAAAACACCTCCACGACATACTTTTTGCCGGCCGATTTTTTTGTTATTAAAAAAAAACGGTCACCGATTTTTTACGAACAAATTTAAATCGGTCACCTACAAAAAGTCTGTCGTGGGCGTTCAGCCGGGCAGCCTTATAAACAGATGCAGCTGAATACTACAGTTACTGGTATTCAGCTGCATCTGTTTACGTGGAGTGACCGCCTATCTGAATTCCATAACCTAGTTAATACTGAGTAATATGCCTATGTAGGCCTACGTGAAACAAAATTGTTTCGATTTTGATTTCACTGGCGTGTATAAGTAGATCAATCAGTATTTCCTTCGAGAATCTAGAACCACATTCTTAGCACCTACCCAATTCCTCCCATTGACCGCCACGGTCAAGTAAGACGACAAGACAAAAAGTACCTAAGTCGACAGACTTAGGGCACTTTTTTGCTTGTTCGGCTTGTCGTCTATACGTGACTGTGGCGCTCAAAAGGTTAAGATAACGTAATTCAAAACTCTGATTCCTTACACTCTCGGCTCAAGGCAGGAGCAATTTTCAAGAATTACATAACGGCTCGAGCCCAAAGATTACTATTCGGGCCGACCCATTGTAACTTTTGGCTCACAATAAAACAGAACGTGACCCAGGATTTAAATGTGGTGGTTGACGAGTACCAAATCAATTTGGAAACGGTGCGTGATTCAAAATCTTCATTTAGCAAAATGTGTGCGTTGAAATTTATGATGTTTGTACAAATGTACCTACAGAGCTTATATTGCTCTGGGGAGCTACAAATGTGTTTTATAGTTACGCTCGTATATATTCTTTTTTATTGTCATGGAGTTTTGTTGTAGGTCCTTTTTTGTGATCCGTTTGTAGAGACAGGAGTTTTGAATTTAAAATGGGGTTCCGTGTATGTGTTGCTTGTGTAGGTACTTTATGATAAGTACAAAAGGATATTACTCAGAATCATACCGATTACGCATAGAGTACTGCTTCGTTAGTCCAGTGATCACAAGCGCGACTGCTGAGCGTGAGATCTTAGGTTTGATTCGTGGGTCGGACAAGTATTCCGTTTTCCATTAGGAAAATTTCAGTAACAGCCACGGAGTCTTAATTTGTGCCCAGTTACCAAACCTAACTGATGAAATATGAGTGTACTATTAGGTACGCCTTATGCCTAACCTTTGGGGGGATGCTGTGGTCTGTTGGGCCGCTTTCACATTAGGACGTTAGCAGTGCGACAGTCACGCGGCAGAAGCACATTCCTTCACTTTTTATAAGAGCAGCCGTAACAACCCGTAAAGCCGCGTTTCCACAAGGCAACAATTGAAGCGCAACATGTTGCCCAACATGTTGAAAGTCAGCGCAGAACTTTTGTTGAACAACGTTGTCTGTCTACGCATCTACAATGTTGCGCGCCAGCTGGCAACGCCGCGCGCTGTTGTGCAGCGTTGCCATGCATGTTGAGCGTCACGTGTCGCGCGCCAAATGTTGCCTAGTGAAAACGCGGCCTTAGCCGCCATACAAATCCATTGAAGTTCGTACACGAGTCGCGTCGCCGGGACGAATGTCGGCGGTGGATTTGTATTGGCAGCAGTCACTTGAAGACTAAAATCGTTAAGTATCTAAGATTTGAGTAGCCTTGTGTACGAAGGGGCTTATAGTATTTGTTTATATTCGCGCGACTGTCGCACCGCTTTTGTCCTCATGTGAAAGCGGTCTTACTCCCAGGGATTCAGAAAAAGAAATGGTTGTGTTGCTAGGGAGTTTTCTGGGAATTATTCTTTCCAGCTAATACAAAACACAAGAAACAAATGAAAGACAGTTGATTTGAGTAACAATCTCATATGATTATGACATAACTCAAAGGTTTCTGATTCTTAGAGCCCACCAAAAAAATCACTTAGGCAAAGATTTTAAATATAGCTAAATAATACGAAAAAGTTATTTCATTCTTTATATAGGTAAAACCATTCCTAAAATAAACGACTTCAGCAAAACAAATAACACTCTCGTATTACAAAGAAAATATATCATCTTGTGTTGCCAACGTAAAGACGAGGATAAAAATACAAGGACAAAAATCCGTCTTTGTCTATGGCTTCACAATAATGTACTTACGATTTACAACGTGACAAATAAGCACACAAACCAGGAAATAAAGGTAACAGGTCAATAGTTTGTTAAAGCCGTTGGAGTTTTATACAATAATAAAATTAAAAAAAAGAATATCATTATTTCAGACCTAAGCAGTCCATAATTAAGTAGTTAGTGGTTAGTAACAGACTGAGCTAACATCTTATGTTAGTGTTGTTACTACCTAATTCTATTTAACATAAACCCATACCTAATTTTACCCAGTGTCTTTGGATGGGGCAGTCCACTCTGCCAACAATCATTTTCAGGATGCTGTTCCGATTGCTACGCAAACGTTGCAGTAAGGAAGCCGCTTTCATACGCATGATGGCGTGAAAGCCATCCGTACGTGCTTCAGCAAACATTCCCGACGCACTGCAACGTCGCGGCAACCGCAACAGCATCCTGTAGGCGTTGTTGTATTGTACGCGCAGGACGTTGTTGGCTCGGCTCGTATATGACACCCATAGGCCGCTTGTGTAGAAGGACTGACAGGACGCTTTAATATTATATTGCTTTAACTTATCTATTAAGTTTTCATCAGAAGACACTATCATCACTCTAAAAACAAATTTTATTCTTATCAGTTTGCTAAAACCCGGGTGTATTTAATGACTTAAGCCACTTTAAAAGATACTCTATGACGTCTAGCAATCTATTCGAATAAATTACGTACATTGTGATTTTTTAATTGAATCTGCTCTTCTATACATTTTGACCGTGTATTGAACTTTTGTAGGAAACAGCTGTTTTAATTAATAACAGGGTATACATTTATATGGTTGGAGGGGGTTAATATTATAAACACGTGGTAAACGTTTGTCCGTCGATGTCTGTTTCACCCCTCATACAATGATTCATCATGCGATACTCCCTCCCACATACATTCTTAACATTAATATTTTATCAACCACTTACATTTCCACCCTTCGTGAAACCTACTCCTCTCAGCCCTTTTTTCCTACATCCTATTATTAGGCATCGACTCAAAGGATTTCCTTTATAAGACCTATTTTTATCGACAGAACTACATTGCATAATAAAGGAGCGTTTCCATAAATAAAATAATATCCGTCCGACCGAGTATTAGTCAGGGCTGACCGCTTTGACTGAAAATCTCTCTCGAGAGAGGTTAACCGAAGTATTTTAGTGTTCGAAATTGTACGCTAATACAAGGACACTGTCTGTTATTGTACTCTCATATGCCGATGGAATGGCAATACGACATGACCGGATTAGTAGTCGTGCTTGTGATCACGGAATCAGCGAGCCAATCACTACTGACGAATTTGGTTCCGTCTCATTCAATATTGCCTCTACCCTGTTTCCCATTATACAAACCGAAATTTCTAGGAATCATTCTTTCTGCTTTGGACATCATCAAACAGCCGTCGTGCCTAATTAAATACCTGCATAGTGTGAGGCTCAAATCAAGTCTAGCACTGAATATTCTAACACCCAATTCTTATAACTACCTATTCCAAAATTCCATTACCTACATTCCGGGTTTAAATTACGTATACACATCACGCCAAAATAAGGCTAGTGCGAAATTCATAATTAAATATCTACTTACACCAGTTTATAAGCCGTGTGCATTTGCCCAAGCAATTGAGATTAACGCACACCCTTTAATTACGCGAGTTTCTGGCGTCGCGAATAAATATAAATGGAAAAGGTTTTTTCTACTCAGAGCTCGGGATTTTTTGGGAAATATATAGTGGTAAATTATTGTGGCCTGATGTGTTTTAGTCGAGTGTCGAGTTGGCTTATGTGAGAGCATTATTTAAAAGACCTTGAATTTGTTTCTATACAAAAAATCACAGGCTGAGGGCACTAAGGAGCAGACCAGCTTGTAGTTTCTTTGAGGGATAAAATCCGTAATGAAGTCATCCGGCAAATAAATAAACTGGTAACTTCATTATAGCTTGCAAATAGCTTAAAAACCGACGACCTATAGAGCAACCGAGTTCAGAACTGGAGATCACATAATATCGGCAATTGCAATATTGGACGACCCCCGCCTGCACAAACTCAGAATGCGTTGCTATTACTTAGAAATTTCTGATGGAAAAACCACAATGACACTATGCCCAACCTGGGAGTTGATCCTAGGACCTCATGCTCAGTAGTCACGCCTTATGAGGCAGTTTATAATATATTATTACATGGAAAAACAATTTATAAGTAATTTTTCTTCTTTACAACACAAACAAAACTACAAAACAATAAATTGTGTTTCAAAAGCAATGTTTATATGCGAATGTTTCATTACCATTACATTTCCAATGTATTCAAGGAATGATGAACAAATATGTCGTTTGAGTCAACTCAACCGTTTGAGTGAACTCAAATGAGTAAACAAACAGACGTAAGTTGTCTCTTCATTACGATTTATATAACCTACTCGCTTTACGCTTGCTTTGCTTTGCTAAGTGTGTAAGGTTATACAAGTTTACTTTACTAGGTTTTTATGTAGGGGTAATCTCCAGAATGTTGGAAATTCTTTCACTTAGAAAGCTACATTATTCGGAAGTAGTAGTGGCTAAAAATGTATTTCATTAATCATGAATATTACCAAAACTATCGCAATGTTTGCGGACGAAGTCGCGGGCAAAGTATGGACTTTGATGTCACTTAAGAATAATGCAACTTCCCATTAGTAAAAGATTTTTCTGGATCTGATCAGCAGTTACGTGGATGAGCTACATTAAAACTTAAAAATTTTACCACTTTATGATAATATTATTAGTAAGTATAAAATAAGATGAAGCACTTAATTATTATATGGAGGTCAAAAGTAAAGTATTTTGTAAAATGTTACTATTCGTATTCAGAGCACTGATTCAAAAGATGATGGTGCACTCGCCTCATATATATTTAAATTATTGAGAGGAAAGGTGCATAATGCTGTTATTCTAAGCCAATTGAGTCTGTGTGTTCCGGACAGGTACGTGTGGAGACGACGACAACCACGACTGCTAGTGGAACCGCGTTCTCGGACCAACCTTTTACGGGAGGCGCCGCTGACGCGTGCACTCCGAACGCTCAACCTCATAGCGAGCGACACTGACTTATTCTGTTGTTCTCTGAGTGAATTCACAAGGAATGCTCTATTTGTTATTAGTTTTAGGTATTAGTTATAAGTTAGAAGTAAGTAATTAAGGCGCATTTATCGCATTGGGGGTTACCCTGTAATGGTAGATGTAAGTTGATAAATAAATAAATAAAAAATAAATAAATAAATAAATATATGATTAGTTTTTCAGATAGAGGATTATGAAGTCCTGATGAAACTAAACATCTTGATAAGACTACAAAAGACAAGACATTTTTTATCGAAATTCATCCAACATTTTGAAAGACAGCGTAGATCGAGTTAAATGTCTGAGGCAAGGTTGTCTGTTGGACATGTTTTTTAAGAACAAGAACAACTTCTTTAAGCCTCAAAAGTTAGATTAATAAACAAACCTACATATTTTCTGTCTGTAATATAGACATAACAGTTGTTTTTGAAAACCATTGTCTTACTACATATCGAAGTAATTGAGCTTTTGAGAATATTTTTGCATTAAAATTCAAGTAAGCTTATTTCCCGAAGCACTAGTTTCTTCGTTAATTATCAAGAAATTTTCTAGAACATAAAATCCTATTACTTACCAGAGACGTACGTAGCTTGCACTTTTAATACGCCCCATTAATTAACTGGGCTTAGTAATTACTGTGCTATCTTTATCTTTAAGAAATAACATACGGCCAAGAGTTTTTTCTCTGAAAGACATTAAACCTACGTATAAATAAATTGTACTTTGGTGTTGGTAGGTAAGCTATCAAGGACATTTAAAGTGAATGTATGGACTCGAAAAAATCCTCCCGTTCATTTTGCCAGGCGGTGGAGAGTTTCTAAATAAAATCAAAAATAATGGGTTGTGTACTTGTGTTGTACTTTTACCGAAGCACACTAAATATCTACCAATCACGACACGGTTGGCGCAGTGGTTGAGCGATTGGACTGCTGCGCTGCGTGTCGCTGCCGCGCTGGTTAGATCCCCGCACGGAACAAATATTTGCCTACAGATAGTTGTTCCGGGTCCGGGTATTTGTGAATGCGAGTTTAAATGTAGAACGCACCCAAGATACCGGAGAAATTCCTAGTGTGGGGAAACGTTATAAAAAAAACTACCTATTTATTGGCTTAATGACACGGGGAAGGCTTTCCGATTGATGAGGTTGCTATTCTCAAAATGTTCATCCTGATGGAGAGATAAGGAAATCAAATAAAACATGGATGCATTGTGTGAGGTATGAAGAGATGAAAAATATAATAAATATAGAAAAATTAAAGTGTTAAAATTGAAAGGAGAGAATAGGAGAAATATCTCGTATTTTCCCTTGTCAATTGACCGTCAGACAGACCTTAAGAAACATGGAACAAGGGCAGAAAGATTTAAAAAAAAAAATGAAACCAATAACACAAAAAAACGAAACAATACGACCTCTCTAATAACTTCAATTTACCAAAGAAAAATACAATTAATTAAATTATAATACCGCAGTACATAATTAAGGAAAATAGCACTCCATGTTAATTACTTTGATTATAATTAAGACAGTAGGGGAGACAGCGAAAAGTTTTCAGTTACAGTACGTACTTACTGAAAATAAAGCCGTGTTAGAAAAGACGTTTGCGAAATTAGGGTAATTTTTAGGAGAGGGTAATAATTATCCTTGTTTTCTAGGGCAATGGTTCTTTAAGACTAGTTTTGGGGTTAGCTCAGCTAATGTATAGAAAGTTACAGTTTAAGTACTTTGAAACTTATTTCTTTATCCACTCTCTGTTTATTGTAAGTACTAACATCAAAAGTGTATTAAAAATAATAGTCGCTCGGGTCGATTTTTAGGTTAAGCGACGTTTGCCTAGACAGGTTCGTGGGTCGATGTGTGACCACTCATTACACGACATATTTCCACCGTGCGTCGAAAAGCACGTTAAGAGCATAGACGGGCTGCGTATAATATACGTATATATAACTATTGCCGTCGCGCTGCGCTCTAGCAACCGGGCGGTATCAATATGTGAGTGCGATAGAGACAACTGCAGCTCAGAACGATTTTACCTATAAAAAACCTTGACCGATCGACGTTTCGTATTCTCCTGTTTTCTCCTCGAAACCTAAGCCAATTAAATTATATTTGGTATCAAAATTTAAAGGAAGAATAGATCTATGCCCCTATTACTTGTTTTTATTTTAAAAACTTTTCAATTTTCTTTGGTAGTCATCTGATTACGTAGGTAAAAACGGGGTATTTTTTTAGGTTTTTGGTAAGTCCTATTTATTTTTGTAATAAATTTTTTGAAAAAAAAAAATGACAGGGGCATGCCTTCAATAGACCTGGATTTTCATAAATAAAAACGATTACTCTAGAGGCATTATCCAGGAAGAGAATAGGGGAATACATTTGTATGGAAAAATGCAGCCCGTCTATGCTCTTAAGGCGTTCGTCCAGGCTGTATTTGTTGATCTTTGAGTTGTTACAGGTAGTCAGTGGGCTGAAAGTCTGGGAACCAGTCTTACTTAGGGTACCCAGTACTAACTGGGTTGTGGTGGTCAGGTAGGCAGTCGCTCCATATAAAATACAGTATAGTCAGTTGCATCCGATTACACTGAAATTTGACTCCAATAAAATTGGGGAAAAGTCTTTCGAACAACGACGACACGGTTGGCGCAGTGGCTAAGCGATTGGACTGCTGCGCTACGTGTCGCGGGTTCGATCCCCGCACGGAACAAGTATTTGTATGGCCTACAGATAGTTGTTTCGGGTCTGGGCGTGTTTGTGTATGTGAGTTTCAATGTTTGTAAACGCACCCACGATACAGGAGAAATTCCTAGTGTGGGGCAACGTTTAAAAAAAAAAAAAAAAAAAAAACTCCCTTGCGGGCCCCTGTAATGTTGCTGACATCTCTGAGGCACGAGAACACACCATCGACATGGCCTGTCGTCGTCATTACACGGATGAACGATGAGCTATCCCATTACTTACTGACGCATAACTAATACTAAGTCAACATTGCTTGCTTTGCTTTCCACCTAACTAAGGTCAGTTCCATGGAGTTTATACACCATTCAAGTACCCTAAGACACCAGGTAATGTCTGAACAAAATGGCGGCTATAATTCGAGCTACCTGCCCATAAACATCCTGTAATGACCAACATCCAGCAAATTAATGTCTGAGACGCTATGCTCATTAAAGTTTTAATGTTGGATAGGGTTATGAAGAAGATTGTTACGTTTTTTTATGGACTACCAGTTTGAATAAAATATTTTATGACAAGGAACATTGAACATTTCGTGCTGCGTCTTTTCCTTGTGGAATAAAAAAAATGTTGATGAAAAGCGACACAAGCCTGTCAAGGATACTATGTTTTGTTTTAAAACATTATCAATGGCGCTAAAGTAAAGATAGTACATAAATAGTGCAAGTTTTGTTCCGCTATGCGCATAAATATATCAATTTCAATTACCGTCAGTATTGTTGCTAGATCATTTAATTTAACTTGTTTTTTATGTACATACATACATACCTACATATATAAATAAATTATTATAAATAAATAAACCGATGGCCGATGGGGCTGAAAAGTTCTGGAATGGCGACCGCGAACCGGAAGACGTTGCGTTGGAAGGCCTCCCACTAGGTGGACCGATGACCTGGTCAAGGTTGCAGGAACCCGCTGGATGAGAGACGCACGGGACTGGTCAATGTGGCGACGCCTGGGGGAGGCCTATGTCCAGCAGTGAACGTCTTTTGGCTGAAATGATGATGATGAAATAAATACATAAACTCAAGCCTTTTGTCCATAGGGTTAGGCAGAAACTACAGGTCGCCACCTACCACGATCACATAATATCTGGTCATATACGCACGTCGGATGTGTGTAACTATGCACCTGATCTTTCTCAAGAATCTCACTAATGAGTTTCAAACCTTGTATTTCTAGGTAAAACCTACCTTAGCATCTGTACCGTTGCCGGTGGGTATTAGGTATGTAAAGTCATTAATATTAGAAAAGAGATATTAGTCAGCTATATCTTCGGGTTGGCAACATATCTGCTATAAAGAGTCAAAGCAGGTTTGTTGTCATCCGACCTTGAAAGATGTAATTGTATTTTTATCTTACCTTATGTTTCCCTAGGTTGATAACAGAGCACCCAAGAAGAGCCTCCTTCCCGATGTGGAAAGTATGGTTGCCGATGGGTCTTTCGAACTGGGGCACGTCAACCAACTTGCGGTTGACTACGTGTGAATCTGTAGACAAAGAAGAATATCTTATTATTTGGTTTTTTAACAGGTTCACTGTCCAGGCTTCAGAGTGGGAATGGTCCATAAGTCCCGTTATGTTCCCGTTACGTCAATAATTTAAATAAATAAAAAACGAGTATTTCCCTGGGTCCTAGCACTTTTTAAAATCCTTATGATGTGTCCTGCCAAGTCCGCATTAAATAAGAAACTTTCTTCTTACGTCCACAGTATCAGATGGCCGAGAAATTGTATGAACGAACATACCACATACGGTCTGCGGACTGGTATGGAGGACTCTCTACAGACCGTATGTGGTCTGTGGACAGTGAACCTGTTAAGGGTAAAATAAAACATTTAACACAAGGTTAAACAGAGATGAACCTAATAGCGAGCCTATTGCCATCAACCTGGCAAAAATCCAGATTACGTCACTGCTACCAAAAAAAACTGAGATTAATTTCAGTGTTTTGACTAAAGTAGACTGAACTAGTATTTGTTACATTGGTACCCAGACGTACAAACAAATTATAACCCCGTATGATTTTATTCAGAAAATAAACCTAATACCTACAACTCTTGTTACTGAACACACAATGAAAGCAACGTACATACTTGTACTCGTATTATGTAAGAAAACAAAAGGCTGTTTCCTAAGAAACAATCAGCAATGAACAATACCAAAAACCTGCTAGTAAAAACATTTATTCTAATATATATCGGCGCGTGATCGCCGTCGTCGTCAGAGTCTCACAATATATTGGCATACACCAATATATTACACACACAATTACACAGTAAATAGGTAACAGTAGGAAGTATCAGCACAAGTTTAAAGAAAATAACTTACTCCAGATTAGGGTGTTTATTTCACGATCGGTGAATCAAGAATTACCTTTCTTTCGAAATACAATGTCTTTTATACACAGAAATGGCGGGCTTTATATCACAATATTTCGCAACAAGGCGGGAAAGATCAAAACAAATACTTAATAATCATTATTCTAGCAGTCATATCAAACTAATTTCTACTATTCAAATAAACAGATTTAACAATATTTTACAAATATCAAACAGGTGTGACAACATAAATCCTTATTATTGAAGCAAACGGAAATTACAATTACTTTTAAAATATACGGAAATAAGAACTTTAGTTCAGTAAATCTAAACATGTCAAATACAAGAACTGACTACCTTCATTAATTCAATGAATCTACGCGAGTCAAAATAAAATCATAACTACCCGTAAATTATAAACTAATTTAAAATCAACATTATGGTTTAGCGCCCATACGGCCATTCTGATTCAGCGCGCTCTCTGCGCAAAAATATTTTAACAAATCAACGGCATCAACCACCTAGGGTTTAGCCTTACAACCAGGGCTGGGCAAAATACGTGCTTTGCTTTAATTGAAATACATTAATTACAAAATACAGTATCGTAAGTAATTTAAATACCTTTAAGTAAGGTATTTAAAATACAAAATACAGTATTTTAGCTATTTTTAATTGAAATACAAAATACAAATTACATAATTACAAAAACTTTTCAAAAAATAAATAACCGCCTTCAAAAACCATCAGAAAAAAGTGTAAAGTAACTTTCTTTCGGAAGTTGTTGGCTGAATTTAAAAAAAATAACAAACTTAAAAGTTTTTATTTTAACCTTTTTAGTTCAAAAATTTCTAAATGAAGGTTAAATGTATTTTAATGTTAAAATGTATTTTGAAGCGGCAAGCTCTCGCCTTGGATTTAGCCATACTTCATGGCATCACCTGCCTTGGATATAGCCTCTTAACATGGCATCACCCGCATTGGATCTAGCCATACCAAATGGCATCACCCGCCTAGGATATAGCCCCCTAACACGGCATTACCCGCCTTGGATCTAGCCATACATAATGGCATCACCCGCCTTGGATTTAGCCGTATCGACCAGGAAAAAGGATACGCATGGTGATCAGTCAGCGCAATAGGTGGGAAAGGTGGAGTAGCTAACACAATATTTTTTTCAATAATTTCAACCAAGTTGTTTCATTAACTAAAAATAACAACAACAATTTTTCCGGTAGTTATAACCAAGTTGTTTCATTAACTTAAAATAAAAACAACATACAATCATTTACACGGCATCACCCGCCTTGGATCTAGCCATACTTATGGCATCACCCGCCTGGGATATAGCCACCCTAACACGGCATTACCCGCCTTGGATCTAGCCATACCTTATGGCATCACCCGCCTTGGATTTAGCCGTATCGACCAGGAAAAAGGATACGCATGGTGGCCAGCCAGCGTAATAGGTGGGAAAGGTGGACCAGTTAATACAGACATTTTATGATTAATTCATCCGCCCATACGGTCGGTTCATTATCATTGTCATTCATAAATGGATCTTTTTGAGCCAGAGCTGCTGGTCTCAAAAAATCATGACAAGCAATCTTTTCGGAACAGTCATTCAAATTATCATGCTTACTTTGTAGCAATTATTAGGTAACACTTCAAAAACTTCAACTTAGGACCTTCATGCTTAGGTTAGGACCAAGTTTAGTTGTATGTCTTTTGTCCATATGCATTAGGACAAAGTTCCACTTTTCAAATGATTTGATTTGAACTTTGTTTTTGTCAAGTCTTAATTTATACCGATAATTATGATCGCTCGTCCATCCTCAATTTTTATAATGATTTAACAGTATTCAGATCTTTAATTCGTATAAATTAAATGAACTTAAATCTGAGTCAAGCTTCATACTACATAAACACTTATCCATTCAATTCTCATTCTCATATTTGTGAGAATTAAAATGACCAAATATCTAAAATATTAATATTGGCAAGAAACTAGAAGTCAAGCTTCAATAAAATATTCACTTACGGAATATGTAACAAATTCAATTTCATCATCTCATTAGTGTAATTCAAATATTTTTATCCAAATACTTTATAGATAAAGTAGTTCAACTTTCAAAGATGTTAGATCAAACTTAATAACACATAACATAACGCCCGCAATACCCGAAGGGTTAGGCAGAGGTGTATCCATTAGCACAACTTTTCAGACACGGAAATATTAAGACAGAGCCTCTAAAGGCCTTACCGACATTAACTATTTCGTGCTGCTGTTCAGTTCATCCATGGTATGGCTTCGAAGCTGTCCTAGCAGCTTTTTAGTTCAACAACCGGAATCGTCAGCTCGCCGTCAAAGCCCTTATTGAATCGAGCCGGCGACCCGCAGACGTCACAGCTTTCAGCATCACATCAATAGCTCCAACATTGATCATGAAAACAACAAAATGAAAACAATTAGCAATCATAAGTTAGCAAAAGCACGAAATTGGTATTCCTAAAAGTGTAGTCATATCTAGACAGGCAAAGTAACACGCTTTACTGACCTGATCTACCAATCTAATAGGCAGATAATGGCAATGAAAAGTTATTCCCAAGAATGTTTGGATTTAATTCTCGACATCAACATTTAAGTCGACACATAGTCGGTCCTCATAAAATATGACCACGAAATGGGAACACAGGAATAAACTATCTCTGAATAGTTTTGTTTAAGATCGTTTATAAGAAATGTTCCAACGGTGACAGTCTGTAGTGATAACACTGGACAATTCTGTCTACATTCTTTGTTCTAATACTCAACTGACCAGTATTTACCTCGGAGGCCTTACCGGAGGTAAAAAAACAAAAGTATTAATTATGAAATTTCATTTAATTTATAAATTATGAATTTTATTTAATTTTTGTTCAAATAATAGTAAGATCATCAAGGTCGGTATTTAATTTTATTCCCGACTTTGTCAAAGATAACAAGATTTTAAAAATTTGGGTGGACATTATTTTTGGTCCCAATTTTCTAGCAGACAAGCGGACAAACGACCGACTTGTTACCAAGTAGTAACAAGTATTAAATAAGATTCTCTTCGTCTTGCCTCTTATCATCCGCCTAGCCTTTTCCAACTATGTTGGGGTCGGCCTTTTCACAAACTGGACGCAGCTGAATACCAGAGTTTTACATTTAGCAACTGCCTATCTGACCTTCACAACCCAGTTAATATTGGGTAATACGATAACCTTTGGTAAGACTGGTTGTCAGACTTTCGGTCACCGACTACATGTAACGACTGCCCGCCACATTATTCCCAAACCACTGTAACTCCTGTAAGCCAGAATCAACAGTGGCGACCACTAGAAAAGTGCCGAGATAATGAAGCTCGACGAAGTCCCAGAGAAGCGATTTAACTGTCTTGGATCCCGCAACGAAATTAATCAGAAAAGAATAGCAGTTGAGTAGGAAAAACATAATTTCCACATGTAATGTGTGATCACCCATCCACAGATCAACCTAGGCAAACGCTGCTTAACCTACGGATCAACCCCAGTGGCAGTTATTATTAAGCCACGAGCTCAGTCTATTGCTCGTAAATATGTGATTGTCTTGGTTAAAGAAAACTCCATCAATAGTCATATTTCTGGATAAGTCAGCTTTTTACCATTAAGTAAATCAACACATAACATCACGCTTGTAATCCCCGGAGGGTTAGGTAGAGGTGTACCCAATTAGTACACCCACAAGCCAATAACACTTTGCTCGACCCGGGTATCGAACCCAAGACCTCATGCTCAGCGTCAACGAGGCAGTCAAATAAAATAGCAGTAAGTAAATCAAATCCAATCAAAATATTAAACCTGCGTTTGGTTATCTTCTAACACAAAATGGTCAAGATACTCTCGGAACACATGACATTTACGCCGCCGCATTTACAGTCCTGTATCCAGTAAAACCCCACTAAACAAAAAATATGCGCCGGTCTTGAATAGACAGGACGCTTATAATCTTTTCAATTTTAACTGTTGTCATGCAACGATTTACATATAACTACAATTTACGTAGTTTTAATCGGTTGACCTACATTTTTCGTTACGGAAACAAGTTTTGTACGAATGATGGCAATATTTTCCATACAATTTTAGCTATAAGGTAAGGTAGTCGGGCGAAACCTAGGAGGTAGGTTTTGCAGAAATACCCGCTTCAAAAGTTATTATTGAATATTCCTTACAGTTGCGAACACTGGCATTTAAAACAAATTGGCTATGACAAACTTATAGAATCAAGCGTTTCTGAAATCCATGATTTTTGTATTTATTATTGGATTTCGGTCGATTACTTCAAAAGGTACCTACTACTAAGTTAACACGAAAAGTTTTAAGAACTGAGACGTTTGGGCAAAGTTCACACAATCAGGGTTGATACAGTGACAACAGAATCAATTACCTCGTCATGCGTGGCTTCAGGCTGTATTCCCTTGATGGTTAGCGCCCATCCCGTGGTTGCGTAGCCTGCTTAGCTGCTCGCCTGGGTAGCCGCTCGCCTATTTCGACGTATAGCCTCGCAACCGCTGATGTCGTCAACATGCCGGAACTCTTCATCAGGTCTAGCTTGCTTCCAGGTGGTGGTGGATTGCAAAAACCGCGTATCCACCCACGTCTTTGTTCTTCCTTTCAGCTTCAGTATTGTTATCATTCAATCTTCATGCGGTGATGCCAATAACCGCAACAGTTTAATGGACACTGGCGCACCAGTCCCTCACGCTGTAGGAACGCACATCGGAATCGAATGGCCATAGGTAGCAATTGCCACGATCCCGAGATGGCGCCGGTACATCGGACAGTTCTGTAGTCAACAGTGCTTGTTGTAGTTTGCTTCGTGGTTAGCGTGACCAGACTCAACACTTGTTCCATGGAGAACCTTGGGTCTGGCTGGGCGGTCGGCACAGGTTTGCGAACCCGGGATCCAGAAGGCTTCAGAAGGGGCGAGTTGGATCCCAACGCTGCTATCGGCGCGTGATCGCCGTCGTCGTCAGAGTCTCACAATATATTGGCATACACCAATATATTACACACACAATTACACAGTAAATAGGTAACAGTAGGAAGTATCAGCACAAGTTTAAAGAAAATAACTTACTCCAGATTAGGGTGTTTATTTCACGATCGGTGAATCAAGAATTACCTTTCTTTCGAAATACAATGTCTTTTATACACAGAAATGGCGGGCTTTATATCACAATATTTCGCAACAAGGCGGGAAAGATCAAAACAAATACTTAATAATCATTATTCTAGCAGTCATATCAAACTAATTTCTACTATTCAAATAAACAGATTTAACAATATTTTACAAATATCAAACAGGTGTGACAACATAAATCCTTATTATTGAAGCAAACGGAAATTACAATTACTTTTAAAATATACGGAAATAAGAACTTTAGTTCAGTAAATCTAAACATGTCAAATACAAGAACTGACTACCTTCATTAATTCAATGAATCTACGCGAGTCAAAATAAAATCATAACTACCCGTAAATTATAAACTAATTTAAAATCAACATTATGGTTTAGCGCCCATATATACCATACGAAAACCTGTATAAATGAATAAAATATAAGTTTCCAAAATTTGGTTTCCAGGGTTTGGCACGCAAGTCTGTTGAGCAAACTTCCGGCATACGGCATTCCCGCTGACTTTTGCTGCTGGATATCTGACTTCCTGAGTGAACGGTCGATCCGAGTGGTCATTGATAGCTGCTCCTCTGACCTTGTGGCTATTGATGCCGGAGTTCCTCAGGGGTCAGTTCTCTCCGCGACACTTTTCCTGCTGCACATCAACGACCTCCTTGGTCCTGGTATTGTTGGGTACGCAGATGACAGCACTGTCATGGAGAGTTACACATCCAGCGCAAAAGCCGGTGGTGATGAAATACGTTCACTGAGAGAGGCCATGGTAGAGCGAACGAATTCAGCCTTAAGTCTTGTCTCCAAGTGGGGTGACGACAATCTGGTTGATTTCAACGCCACCAAAACGCAAGTGTGCCTGTTCACTGCTAAAAAGAGTCCGTTCAATCTGGCCCCCACTTTCCGGAGTGCGTCTGTACAAGTTACCGACAGTCTCGAGCTTCTTGGCACGAAGTTGAATGCAAATCTGAACTTCGGCGCCTACATCGAGTCAAAAGCTCAAACTGCGGCAAAAAAGCTGGGTATCCTAAACAGGGTCAAGCGGTACTTCAAGCCTGGACAGCTTTCAATATAGTATAAAGCTCAAGTCCGGTCCGGCATGGAGTACTGCTGTCACCTTTGGGATGGCTCAGCCAAATACCAACTTGCCATACTAGACTCAGTAGAACGCAGAGCCAGGAGGCTGATTGGTGACGCCAAGCTGGTTGCCAAGCTACATAGCCTGGCCCACCGCCGCAAAGTCGCATGTCTGTCGGTCTTCTACAGACTGTACTTCGGAGAGTGTGCGCAAGAGCTCCACGAGCTTATTCCACCATCTCCCTTCTTCCATCGAGAGACTAGGCGTACTGCAGGTTATCACCCATATCTTGTCGATGTTCCACACATTCGTACGAAGCGCTTTGCTAAGTCTTTCATTATTCGTACAGCCAAGGAGTGGAACACCCTGCCTGCGTCGGTTTTCCCGAGTTCATATAACCCCAATCTATTTAAGTCGCGAGTAAATAGGCTTCTTCTGGGTAAGCTCGTTCCATCGTCGACCTCATCTCTGCCCTTTGGGCAAGATTGAGGTCAAGAGTAAGCCCATATTAAATAAAAAAAATAAAAAATAAAATCTGCTCCAAAAACAGTGTCAAAGTCGAGACTGTCTTATTTCACAAAAATACAATAAGACTTAATATTGTCACCGTATCTCGCATATAATTGGACCTAAAAATAAGTTACCTATGATACAAAAGTACCCCCCTTTCAGGAGCTAACAACCAAAACTGGCGAGGGTTAGGGTCTAGTATTGAATTAAATAGGACAAGATAGACTGTTTCGGGTGTTCTATTTATGTTTCAGAATAGTATTTGGGCCTATTTCTGGATTATGAGGGCTTGTGAATAGGTGTCATTAAAAACTAGAACCAGATAGTTATTCAAGAATAATTCGATTCGTGGGAACGTTTTGGACTATCATTTCGTGAATCTTTACTACAATAAGGGATCGGACAAAAAAAAACTAGTTAGATAGACTTCCAAAAAATATTAACCACGTATTTTTTCTTTTTTCACGTAAACAAAAAATGAAGACGATACAGAGCTTCGAAAACTCGTGTGACGTCATATGATAGTACATTTTGTACCTTCAATTGACGTTTCAAGCCCCACTCCATGATCTTTGACGCGCTTTATCTTCGTTAATTTTTATTGCTTTGACAAAAAAAAAACACGTACTCAATATTTTTCGATAATCTAACTGACGAACTAAACAGAATCAATTTTTTTGAGTCAGTCCGATCCACTATTATTGACTACCACGTTAGTCTCGTTGTCGCAAGTGTTCGTTCCTGGGTTGGGCAAAGTGTTATTGGGTGTTTCCGTCAGGAATGTCTCAGAATAATAATAATAATAATATTCCACAACTATCACACAACGCCATCTAGTCCCAAGCTAAGCAGAGCTTGTGTTATGGGTACTAGACAACTGATAAACATACTTATATATTTCTAAATACATAGGTACATATTATAGATAAATTACACCCAGACACAGAACAAATTAATGATCGAAATCAGAAGCAACCACGATGTCTCGATTTGTGCCCAGTTGATAGCAATAGGCTCGCCCTCCATTACATGTAACTTAAAAACATAACTGGCGAAATGTGGGTGTACTATTAGGTACACCTCTGCCTAACCCTTCAGGGATTACAGGCGTGATGTTATGTTATAATTCAAGTGTCAAGTTTAGTGTTGCAATTTAAACAAGGAGTGTCCTGCATGAGAAGGAGATTCCATTCCGTTCGTTATTTTGAAATGTAAAGTTCAAACTTAAAACGGATTTTACAAAACTACATTTATATTATTATAGCTGATGCCCGCGGCTTCGCCCGCGTGGATACTGTAAAAACAATCCTTGATGCGGATTATATATCATTCTAAAATTTCAGCTCAATCGGTGCAGAACTTTTTGAGTTTTTGAAGTGTACACAAACCAACATAACATTTTTATATAGATAAGATATACGTCTCTTCGTTTATAAGACAGATGAATTACTGATCCCACAATTACCCAATTTTTCACACACTCTATAAAAGTAGGTACACAGTCAACCTTATACCAAACTACTATCAGAAAACCATTTCGCTCAGAACGCAGAACTATTATGAACTAAAACGAATAAACTCACAAGAACTACATGGTCTTATTGTTAACTAAGTTATCTTAACTCGTGTGAACTCGTGCAAACTCGACTTCAGTAATAGTTCAGCGTTTACAGAACTGTATGTTCCCACGATTTATGCTCAGATCATTTCGATGGATGAACTGAAGTGAACTGATGAGAAAGATGATATGGCTAGGAAGGGGTTGACTACTGAAATTGCGGCTAATAGGACGATGACGATGAATGATAACGATTTAAGGAGAAGACATGATTTGCAGACTTTTTTTGAACTAGGTAAAGGGTAGGAGAATGGTGATTTAGGTATTCCTATTGAAGAGAAAACCAAACCCAATATCTGGGTTGTAGAAGTCAGATAGGCAGTTGCTTCATGTGTACTGGCATTGAGAAAGCACTTTAAGCCTTTGGTATCAGATTTTGATCTTTGGAAGTTGATAATCTGTCGTGTCCGGGGCTGTTGTATCTCTTTCGACCCGCAGCCCAAAATAGTGGTCTTTAATTTCATCCAGTTAGACTGGAAGTCGACCCCAACATAGTTCGGAAAAATCTAAAGATAGATAAATGATGCGCAGGTTGACATCTGTCTTACCCACTGACGTGATGCCAGTGGCATCAGAAAAATATTCTAAACTCACAAACATACGTACACGCATTCATGAATCCTTTCTTTTCATGAATCATCAAAAGATGAGGAGTCTTTCTCCGTTCTGGACGGAGTGTTGACTCTTACTGACTTATAAGCCATCCGAGTTTCTCCTAATGCCCTTGCATGCATTGTAGGATCACAGTGACTCTTTCGGAGAAATTTCGCAACCCTGGCAGTACATGCATACATGAACCCTGAAAACACAACACTAATTTTGGGCAGTCGTGTAAACATATTATAGAAGTCCAAAACAAAAATAACAATACACTAGTCCCATCAACATACAAAAAACTTACAAAATACAAGGTAGAAACCCTCAGTTCAGTACAGGCCACAGCTAACCCCTTACATTCTAACCCGGCCACATTCGGTCGAAGTTTTAACAATCACATAGCCGAATCACCGCCCAACTTCGGCGCTTTTGACCCGCAATGTGTCATTTCGCTACCAAATATGCCAACTATTTGGGTGTTATGTTGAACCTTTGCAGTCGGATGTTAATGGGATTATTGACGGTATAGCGCAGTGTTTTGTTTTCATCGAAGTGGGTGAATGTTACTCTTATTTTGTGATTTTTTTATTATATTTTTGCTTTGGGGCGTCCACAGGGCAAATTCCTTGTTCGTAACTAGTAAAATTTCATATTTTTGCAAAAATTCCTTGTACGTAACCGTGGTTTCGTACAAGGACAAATATGTCCTCCATTGCAACCAGTTACGTACAAGGACAAATCATTCCTTCATCGAAACCAGTTAGGAAACTACGGTTTCGTACACGGCCGAAGCCAGAATATCAAGTCAAGTCGCCCACATGGATTACGCAGGTGGTCCAGGTGTCACTTGACTTACTGAACCGAAAAGGTTAAGCTCTTGTTTACTGTGGGTGTTACAACAAGCGAATAAGCCCCTTCGTACACAAGGCAACGCAAATCTTGGATACTCAACGATTTTAGTCTTCAAGCGACTGCCGCCATACAAATCCATTGAAGTTCGTACACGAGTCGCGACGCGATTTCAATGGATTTTTATCGCGGCAGTTGCTTGTAGACTAAAATCGTTGAGTAGCCTTGTGTAAGATGAGACTAATTGTCATTTTCACACACACAATACTCAGTCACACTAAAATGAATCCTAAAAAATCTATAAGCTGTTCGATGAACACCAAGGGATCAAATGATCACCAACTGACACTAAAATCCTAGTACCTCTATTAAAGCTATTCAGTTAACGAGTGACTGTGGCTCTGTTGGCAACACAAAATTTAGTCCATGATAAAAATATGTCACAAATTTAATGTCAAACGTACCACGCGATTTTTAATCAAATCAGCATTTTTCATTTAATATGATAGTTTATCTATTCAAATTACCCAAAAAGCTCCATTGGAGAAAAATGTTACGTGTAGCGTTTTTTTAATTAAAAAATAAAGGTATACATATTATCTCCAACAACTTTAGTTAGAAACTTGTTGACCTATTGTTTGTGTTTGACTACTCCAAAGCCTCGTATCTATAATCTACGCTTCCCCGAACTGCAAATGAGGAACTGGCCCATACATCGAGTTTGGGCCCAATCTATGTTTAACAGAGTTTAACTTTTACTAATTGTTTACCCTGGGGTCGACTTCAATCACCAGTGAAACTCGACCTCTGCGTCTGAAAACATTTCCGGTTCGATGTTCCGAATTTCTAAAGGATGGGACAGGAGGGGCAGTTCAGCCTAAACTGGACAATCCAACAATGCAATCTCGTGGAAACCGATGTAACATAGGAAACTTTTAATATGATTAATATTTAATTTGTTTATTGGCTGTTGAACCGTAAATCAAGGCAGATTTTTGTGAATATTTTATGCCCCTGTTGAGAGAGGAATATTAATTTGAAATATTTTGAAAAGAAATTCTTACGCGATGTAATAAATTATTTTCCGTATATTTGTGTGCTGTCTAATGCGTTTGTACGTAGTGAATTTATATCAACGCGTTGAAACATAGAAAAAGTGACATTTAGTCAACGTAAGCAATTAAGCGGTCCCCGCAACCTTCACCAGGTCTAACTAGTGGGAGGTCTTCCAACGCAACATCTTCTGGTTCGCGGTCGCCACTTCAGAACTTTTCGGCCTCTATGCGAGACGCACGGGACCGGTTAATGTGGCGAAATTTGGGAGAAATATTATGTCCAGCAGTGGACGTACTACGGCTGAAATGCTGACGATGTTGATCAGCTATAAAAACAAAACCTTTCCTTGGCAATCGGATAAAAAGGAAAAAATTAAATACATTGAAAACAGCTATCGAAATGCTTATTTGAATCCCATTAAGAACAGTAAGGACAATTTCAATAAAACATTCACCATTTGTAAAATTCATACAAACCGAAAGAACAGAAAACAAAAACGCGAAACTAACACGCTAAAAAAACCAATGAATGCAATGACCTCTACAACACAGTTAGTACTGGATAACACGATGTGCTTCGGTAAGACTGGCTGTCAGAATTTCACAAACCAAGTATAACGACTGTCAATGATAAATAAATACAAGTAATTAAATTAAAAAATTAAAAAACCCCCAATTCAATAAAGATAAAAGTTAACATTGGTTCTCCACTTCTACTCCCTTTAAATCCAGGAGTAAAAGTCAAAAAACAATTTTCAAGCTTTCTTGTTTTAATTTCATTAGTAATATTCCCTTCAATGTAGTGTACATTATTCTACAAATCAATCCCTTTAATTTTTTTGCTACCCATATTGAGGGAGTTGTAAAAACAAACGTAATTCGTCATTTTGTGATGGCGGCCATCTTGGATTTGAAATTTGTTTTAGTGTATAGTATTACTAATTAAGCCCTTTCATTTGATACCCATATTGATAGGAGTTGTGAACAAATATGTACTCCGCAATTTTGTGGCGGCGGCCATCTTGGATCGATGTTTTTCAAACATAGCTAAGCTCTCGACTAATTCACCTTTCAAACAAAAAAAAAACTAAATCAAAATCGGATCATGCGTTCGGGAGCTACGATGCCACAGACAGACACACGCTTAGACACAGACAATTCAAACTTATAACACCCCGTCGTTTTTGCGTCGGGGGTTAATAAAGTAAAATTGAATTATTATATTTAATTATTACGATATATTCCTTTAAAAGACGTTACCTACTGAATGAGGAAACTGCTACTAATCCATTTACTTTTATTAGAAAACACTAAGAACAGTGACACAAATTCCGTAAGACCTATTACTAAAACGAAAACAAAGAGAAAGAACATTAACGCGAAACCAACACGCTAAAACCAATGAATTATCGTAATTGTAAGCAAATAAAGCAACATCCATTGGTACGATTGCTTGGATAGCATTAACCGTTAGTCCGAGATCAATATGGCGGCGCAATTAAAGAAATGGGCTACATTCGTAACCTTTCTTTAATTTCCTCTAGCACTTGCATTAGTTCCTAATGGGGTTTTAATAAAATTGTGGTAATAGCCTGACTTATCTTGGAAAGGTTTTTAGTTTTATTGTTCGTTTTCTTTTTAGCCGTGGCTAAGGCTTTGCCTTTATGTATTTTATAAAAAATATGGAGATTTTGTTGCATTTACGAACAGTTCTGGGAGTAATCTAGGTTTCATTGAGGATGACTTAAAAACTTGTTGATTTTTTTTTCCTTGGCCTGATTTGTCCCAATTTTGAGAAACGACTTTCGTGCTGTCCATCTATTTTTCTAGATCCCGCGCAACCTCTTTCCAGTTTTGTCGGAATTTATCCATCTCCGCCGTGGTCTACCAAACCAGTCATTGTTATGTCCTGCGGATGGTTGGTCCCCAGTCAGTATTACTTTATCCCCCAGTTCATTCAGCATGCGGCAAACATGTCCAGAACAGTCCCATTTATGTTGTGAAACCTTTGAAAACAATTAATATTTTTTAAATAAACTGGAAATAAAATTCTACCTTTGTCAGCGTTACGTTCAAACTAAATTCGAACATCAAAATTCAAACCACGCTCTCCAATCACAATTACCCATCATATCCTTCTAAACGTATTTCAACACTCATTTAAATGCTATAAACAATTCAAAACCCTATCATAGAACCCTTCTATTCCCAATAATTCACATTTCTCTATAAATATTTAAGGCGACGTTAATGGGACTGGCTTCTCCAGCTGTGTCCATACATGAATAATTGAAGAAAGTAAGAATGCAACCGTTAACAGCGTTTACTTGTATCGATTTTATTGTATTTGGGTCGCATGTTTTGAAACCCTTTTGATTGTTTGTAAATATTTTCTGAAGAGTTTTGATTTTGAATGAAAGAAAAGAAAGGAAGAAAGAAAAAGTGTTTATTGGTTTCCCAACAGGACAAAACAAAAAAAAAACTAAATTAAACATACACCAGCCAATTGTTAGCCAGTTATTGAATGATGGGTTTATTTTATATTTGAATGACATCATTAGGTCAAATCACACTACGAGTAATATTATAAAGGCGTAAGTTTGTGAGTATGTGAGTGTGTATGTTTGTTACTTCTTCACGCAAAAACTACTGAACGGATTTCAACAAAATTTGGTACACAGATAGTTTATAACCTGGATTAACACAAAGGATTTTTTTTATCCCGATGTTGTCTTCCCGTGGGATAATTTTTGAGTTGTAGCGGGTGAAGCCGCTGGCAACAGCTAGTATACAATAACATTCAAAAATAAACTCTCTCTCTCTTTTTGTAGTGTAGTATTGTGTTGCAATGCTTTAAAAATCTATTCCATACGACCGCATGGAATAAATTTGTAAAATAAAATTTCCAATCTTGCCAAATGAATCTGAAACATCAGTATTTTACATTGAGCTGCTGCCTAGCTGACCTTGTTAGGACTAGGTATAATACCTGACCACGTACCCCTTGGGTCACTGACTACCTGTAACGACCATCAAAAATCTTCAACTGACAGCCGCGGCCAAGGCTTAATCTGGTTTCTGAGGTACGGAGGAAACTAGGTAGGTATGTTATGGATGGTCACTTATCCACAGACCAATCCAGGCCAGCGCGGCTTAACCTTAAGAGCGGCTGTTATTATTTAGTCACGGTCAAAAAATAAATAAATCTTTTATTTTTAATTAAATAGAATGTATACACCTGTATAGTTTAAGGAAACATTGTTAATAAATCACCTAACTGAAAACAGAAATAAACTACCAAGAAAAACCATTTTAAATGAAAACAAAAACTTCAAAGAATCAGTTCTAGGAATCTCGTAAATTAATATTATCAGCAGCTGCCTTTGTTCTGACACAAAGTTAAAATGGATAGACCACGCGGTGGGTTGTGGTGAAAACAGGATAATAATATCAAGCTTAACTTCATATATCGATAAAAAAGTGGTTAGTCCTGGAACTTTTCGATTACCTAAATATATAGAGAATTATCTAACTTTATGTGTTCAGTTGCCACTAAGAAGCACAGTCACGAGATGTTACTTGGTAGGTAAAAAATCTTAACATTAATTTTAACATCTTAGCTTTTTTCACAAATACAGAATAATTAGATACTGGGTATATTCTAAAGTGAGGTGAGCCTACTTCACCTTATTGGTAATGTTCTTCAAAAAGGCCAGGTGCGTAATAATCGCAACTGGCGTGCGGTTAAGGCCAAATGTATGAACGTGGACGAGGCGAAAGGAATAGGTCTGAATGCTCTAATCGCTGAGAGCACAAAACATCACGACTCTGTAGAAGCACGCAGTTGTGTGGGTAGACTGATAACTGATGTTACTACTGGCGCGCTTGCTACTCAGTCTAAGTCCGTATCAAATACTGGGTCCAACGTATGTATGTATTTTGAGAATAGTATCATCAGGTACAAAATCAACAGCCTATTAATGTTCCCACTGCTGGGATACAGGCCTCTTCTCTCTTTGAAAGGGAATGGGATATAATCTACCAGGCGGGCCCATGCAGAGCGGATTGGTAGATGTCACATGTCTTCGAATTTTTTGGTTCTAAGACATGCCGGTTTCGACACGATGTTTTCCTTCACTGTTTTGAGAGCAGCGGTGATGAAATAAATTACACAAAGTAATGTGCCTGCCTGGGTTCGAAACCACGACCTACTGTTCGTAAGTCGGGGCCGCCACCACTGGGCCACCACTGCTCAGAGACATCATGTTTTACTTAATAAGCAATGGAACTAAAATGTTTTCATCAATGAAGCACTTTACGCTAGGCACGTATCAATAACCTGAAGCATAAAGCATTCACAGCAAAACTGCCATCGTAAAAACAATGACAGAGACAGCTCAATAAATCCCGTAATTTACGGAGCCATTACGTAACTTATCAAGTATTCAATTTATGCAACCGGAGTGCGACATCAATAATTATGAAACTGCATGAGCGTGCAAAAGTATCGTTCATTAACGTTTTAGTGTGATTCATTGCTATTGGATATTGGATGTTCAGGATTTCTAAATTACTGTGGTGTTCACTATTGCTTTTCTGTAACTAAATTTTCATTTGAATTGTCATATTTTTTTATGGGTGGGCTGCCTCGTTGGTGTAGTGGTCGCAAGCGCCACTGCGGAAAATCAGGTCCTAGGTTCGATGCCCGAGTCGTACTTAGTGAGTTGCATTGGTAAACCATTATTATTGAATGGCGCCCAACCAAGCGGCCTCCTCCCGCTCGCGGTAGGGAGCGGTAGGGAGTGTCAGATTTCTACTGACTAAAAATCACCTATGGTCCTTCTTAGCCCTTTGTGTTGAGGTCGCGGTATATCTTTCGAACAACCCGCAGCCCCAACCAAGCGACATTGGGATAAAATATATGAGCAATCGAATGCTTGGGAAGTTCAACAGAGTCATACTGACAAATAACTCTCAACCAAAACATCCATTAAATTTTATTCAAATATCAGGTTGAATGACTTTTATCCAATTAATTTTTGTTTTGAAACCATAAGTCAAAACCGAAGCGTTAAATATGTTAAATAGAACGAAATGTTTCTAAACGACGCAGAAATTAAAACTGAACTAATTGAGTCCTAGCTTCTTTTGCTTGTATCACTCTTCGCATAGTCACGGCATGAGGTAGCTCTCGTGCGTTTCCATTATGCTACACGATATGTTAAACGGTAGGTTACTAGTTAAAGACTTTATGTGTATTTACATAATTATGGCAAAAGCATTGCCACACTTACAAGTATAATAGAGTCTAATAATTTTCAGTTCTAAATACTGAAGTTGTGTCAGACTGAAATATAACCCCCATACCCTAAAATGTCAAAAAAAAAATATCTGCCTATATTCTCATTAATAATAGTTTTGGCCTACAGTAAGAATAAAATTGCAATCATGATGTTCTTTCTTCGAAGGCCTTTATCTAATTACCTATGTATAAAGAAAAATTATAAAATATGAACACACATTTTTCAAAGAAATATTATGCTAACAGGATTACCTTTTATCACGTGTCGCTGAACATGATTAAAGGTAATCCCCTCAAAACACACCATTAAAATTACGGAAACGGAAACAAACACCACGAACCCGTGACTGCCACCACCTGTCACCGAAACCTATATTAAAACCTCCGTAGAAATAATTGCTGCAAACAACACAAATGTTCAACTTTTACTTTATTTTGTGAATTAAAATTTAGTACGATTCTGGTACGGTCAGCAATAGAAGTAGCTTAACATTTCGGAATTTTAATTATTGGTAGTAAATACAGGACTCTGACGTTTCAGAAGATTCATCATCATCATTCTCCTGCATTTATCCCAATTTATTTGTGGTCGGCGCAACATAATTATGTCTTCTTCTTCCATACTTTCTCTATTTCTCGTCATCTCAGCAGTCACCTCCTTTCTAGCCATATCATCCTTCACACAGTCCATCCATCGTTTCTTTGGTCTTCCTCTACTCTTAAAGCCATCTACATTCATACTCAACATAACGTATCATTATTTATATCATTCATAATCGTTTCAGAATATTATTGTTTAAAATATTAATCACTCTTCAATAACTTGTTAGTAACGAGAGTGTGAGTAATATCAAGTTTTTATTATAAAACCTGTTTGAAGTTTGATAAGTGCTAATCTATTTCTAATGCTGACTGTACCTACAAGCTGTATAGTTCCTGTAATTTATGATCCCAACAAAAACATTCTGTAAAAAACTAGCCAAGTCTCGATGGAGCTGCTTGTTTATCTCTAAAAAGTAATGAAATCTAGACAAAGTCGTGCCAAGTCTAAGGTTCCTTATTGCGATTTCTTTATTATTATAGTTATTGTTGTGTGTCTTGGCCGTTGAACATTCTTTATACGTTAGTGGGTACAAGTCAATTTAGTTTATACGTAATGTTATATCTGTTGTCACTACCTATGATTGTTAAGCGAGATAATAACCCATACTGGTATTGGTAATTGGACGCCAAGAAGAAAAATGACCGAACTAAACGAAACGAACAACGGCCAAGTCACACAACATTAACTATAATAATAAAGAAATCGCAATAAGGAACCTTAGACTTGGCACGACTTTGTCTAGATTTCATTACTTTTTAGAGATAAACAAGCAGCTCCATCGAGACTTGGCTAGTTTTTTACAGAATGTTTTTGTTGGGATTTTACTTCTTTTTGTAGAAACGTGGGCATATTGATTTATTTTATCAGATTTTCTTATTTAAATTTTTTTTTTTTTTTTTTTCGATTTTCCTACTTTTTATAGTTTTCCCTTTATGTGGCCACTAAACCCTAACTCTGTACCAAATTTCAGCTCTCTGAGTTTATGGGAAGTACTAGTTCTATTTTGATGATCATGAGTGAGTGAGTGAGTGAGTTTCATAAATGCGAAACTTTGCTTTCGCTTAACTTCGGAACTAAATGACCTACAGACTTGAAACTTTTTATTTTAAATGTGATTGTATAGCTTACTAGATGACGAAAATTTCAGCGTTCTGGTCTTATCCAGAGGTTCTCAAATAGGGGCCTGAAAATGCGGCGAAATGGTTCCAGTAAAGGATGGTACGGCAGTGTTTGCTTCGCGCTCGACTCGGCGGGGGCACTGCCGTGCCCCCAGATTACTTTTGTGTGCATTGATTAATGGGGTTACCTCGTTAGCGTCATTGTAACAATCACAAGTGCCAATCGGAAAGTCCTGTATTTGATCCCTATTTATATTCGAAGAAATTGTTAATGGAGGTTTCTTCCAGGAATTTGAAAAATCGTTCATTTGTTGCCTGAATTCTCGTTGCTCGATTAGCAAATTGTTCTTTTGTGAAAGTTTAAATTTGACATTTTGATTAATCTGGGTTGAATGAGCTACGTCCCTTATTAAACTGTCTTCCTTAATAAGCTCGGTCACGCAACGAACTATGAAAATTACTATTTTTAGACTCTTCGTAATTATAAGTTTATATCTAAGCGGAAACCTTCACTTAACTGTTAAATATACCGCCTGATGAAACACAACTAAACTAGTTTTTCTTTTTCCAGCTACAACTAGTTCGTTTCAACCAGGACATACATATTATGGGAATTAGCGAAATACCAAGATATTAGTATTGCTATTTGCTCGGGGTTTGTTGGACCTGTATTAACCTATATATTTTGCTAATCATGGAATATAATTAAACATTTTCTTTACCACTTCACCTACACTGTTATTTATTTATTTAATTATTTGTTTGTTTTTTTTTTTTATTTGTTAGACTAATACCCTATACATTTCAGTATACAGTTCAGCTAAAGGTTGATCCGAGTGACTATTATTATCGTTATTTATCCTTACATAGTATAAAACAAAGTCGTGTCTGTTTGTTTGTTTATTTGTTTGTTTGTCTGTATGCTTAAATCTTTAAAACTACGCAACGGATTTTGATGCGGTTTTTTGTAATAGATAGAGTGATTCAAGAGGAAGGTTTTAGTATATAATTTGAACGACATCCACGCGGGTGAAGCCGCGGGCATCAGCTAGTAAATTATATATCAGATTGTTCCACGTGTGAAAAGAAAAGCCTACTTTATCTTTGTGAGGGTCAACACCAAAATAATCACCAACTAATCCAATAAGGGAACATTTTGTGTAGGAAATAATGTTGTGGAGGTATTACGTAATCCTTTTAAGCCTAATTTTTATACAGGAATTAACCTTTTTGGAGTTTTTCTTATCTATGTTTTCATTAGCTTGATAGGTAGTTCCTTCATTTAAAATTACATTCCATGAATCACGCCTGTATTCCCAAAGGCGTAGGCAGGCACAGGTAAATTTTGCCAGTTATAATGTAAGGCTCATGTAATAGGGGGTGAGCCTATTGCCATTAAAGGGGCACTAACCTTGACTCAGGGCTGCTACTGAATTTTTACTAGTGAAAAAACGAAATATAACTTTGTCTTTCGTTGATACAATATACCCCCAAGAACTCAAATGTCAGTAGTGTACATAAAGACCAATTAGGGTCTCTATAGCTATCTGTAAAATATTTTAAAATAAAAAAAATGAGACACTTGTTTGAAGACAAGGAACTGACCTTGAAATTATAAGTACTACACGACATACATCAGAGTGATGTTTCTCACTTGCTAGATTTATTTTAGTAAAGAAATTATTTGATACATTACAAAAATAGAAAACAAAATTAAAATAACTATTCAATCATTTTGATACTTAAGATTAGATTTAAAGTCAAAAAATATTACTGTAACATATTTTTATCAACACATTGATTACGATTAAAAGCAAATAAGCAAATATCATTTCATTTATCTGTCAATAACCCCTCAAAAAAAGAAAAAAATATATGACAAAAAAAATGATTATATTATGAAAGAGCTCCCTTTCAAAAACATAGCACAAGAACGGCGGTAAACCCTACTTGACCCGGCCAAGTGTGTAGGATGCAAACCTTATTACCGTGTTTAATCCTCTTATGAAGACCCCCCTTTCACCCTTACCTACGCCCCGCCTGACTCCCCCGAGATGAAGGGGGGCCTTGTATTTTTAATGCGCAAAGTGTTTTTGTTTAAAATTTACATCAATTAGGACTGTCGCACATAGCCTCGAGGTTAGGTAGGGGTATTGGGTTGTTTCGGATTATTTCGGAGTTTGATATAGGTAGGTATTTTCTGTAGTTACAACATATATGTATGTTTTTATGTTGGCTTTGATGTATCAAAGTGGGTAATTTTACTTTGAACTCTAATAAGTTTCATATTGAATTCGTTGCGTTGTGGCGGTGAGATAGACAGTTGCTACAAGTAAAATAAGACTACATCTGGTGGTCCCGTCGGGGCTGCGGGTTATTCGCAAGAGATACCGTGGCCTCGAAATAAGGGACTAAGAAGAAACATGGGTGGTTTTTAGTCAGTAAAAGTCTGACACTCCCTTTCGCTCTGCCCAAGAGCGAGAGGGGTTATTTGATGAGTTCCCACCCCATAAAAAAATACTGCATCTGGTTTGAGTTGAAATAATTGAACTCTACTACATATTTGATAAATATATGCGTAAAGTAATTAATGCTGTACAAATCAATGATAGTTTTTAACTTTTCTACCTACCAACATAAACATTATTATTTAACAAATTTAATCTGTAAGTTGAGACTCATTGACCAGCACTAAACAAAGAAACCTAGGTACTTTTAACGCGACCCCGGCCGGTACTTGTCATGGGTGATTTCAATGCTCACTCCAGAGTTTGGGGTAACTCCCGGGACCGCCCTAGGGGTCAAGCAGTACAAGACTGGGCGGCGTCACTTGACCTCCGACTTTTAAACCAGGGATCTGTTGCCACTTGTGTTCGCTGGCAGGGGGAGTCTATTGTCGATCTGTCATGGGCATCTCCTTCTGTTGCTCGTATGGTATCGGAATGGAGAGTAGCGGAGGAAATGGTCACACTCTCTGACCATCGCCACATTATATTCAAAGTGACTCTTCGACCTTCTGGCGGCGCCATCCGCTCAAATTCAAGCCCACCGGCACGAAGATGGGCCCTCAAAAAGCTCAATCCAGACATGCTCATCGCAGCTGCCAACATAACGGCTTGGCCGGAAGATACTCCTTCCCAGATAACCGCGCCCGATCCAGAGGAAGAAGCGGCCTGGTTTCGAGAAAGGATGGCATCCATTTGTGACGCTTCCATGCCGCGAGTCAGGAGCAGCCAGCGCCTTAATTCGGTTTACTGGTGGTCGGAAGACATCGCACAGTTGCGCGTTCACTGCCTAAGGTCACGAAGCCAGTATCAGCGGACCCGACGCAGACGACAGCCGAGAGCCACGGAGGCAGAAATTGACAGGCTTTATAGAGCATACCGCGAGGCGACAATGGAGCTCCAACACGCCATTGCGGAAGCTAGGTCAAGGTCTTGGAAAGAGCTTATTGATGGGTTGGACAGAGATCCATGGGGAAGACCATATAGGTTAGTTATGAATAAGTTACGTCCATGGGTTCCCCCTATCACAGAAACCATGAATCCAAATCTGCTAGGGCGAGTCGTTAATACCCTCTTTCCCGTAGTGAGGGATAATCCCTCGCCACTATTATCACCGACAGGCTGGTCTGATGAGTTTGGAGTTACTGAAAGCGAGCTGGACAGAGCCGTTAGACGCTTGGGGGCTCGTAACACCGCACCAGGCCCGGATGGTATCCCTGGCCGGGCTTGGGTTCTGGCTTTGCCTGCTCTCGGGGATCGCCTAAGACGACTGTTCAACAGCTGCCTCCGTGCAGGCTTATTCCCCTCTGGCTGGAAGGAGGCTAATTTGGTATTGTTGAGGAAAGAAGGCAGGGACTCAGAGTCTCCCTCTGCATATCGACCAATTTGCCTACTTGACGACGTCTCCAAACTATTCGAAAGAATAATTGCCGAAAGACTTGCTGAGCATCTGACCAGTGTTGGTCCTGACCTTGCCGATTGCCAGTACGGTTTTCGAAAGCAGCGTTCAACCGTGGATGCGATCCTACGCGTTCGATCGCTGTCGGAACAGGCAGTATCCCAGGGTGGGGTAACGTTGGCAGTAAGTTTAGATATAGTTAACGCCTTTAATTCTCTGCCCTGGGATGCGATCAGAGCAGCACTAGTACATCACAGAGTGCCAGCTTACCTGCAGTGCATCATCGGGGCTTATCTTCGTGACCGACACATTCGCTATGTGGGTCGGGACGGTAGCGTTCATCGCAGAGAGATTACGTGTGGGGTTCCGCAAGGATCTGTTTTAGGGCCTCTGTTATGGATCCTCGCTTACGATGTTGTCCTGCGTATTGATCTCCCCATTGGCGTTAATGTCGTTTGTTATGCGGATGACACCCTGGTGTTAGCCGCTGGGGAAACCACCGAAGAAACCATTCAACTTGCCGAGATCGGATTGGCAAAAGTCGTGGCGTCGATCCGCGAACTGGGTTTAGAGATAGCGCCTCATAAAACTCAGGCACTATGGTTTCATAAGCTGCCGAGAAACAGAGAGCCACCCAGTTCAATAGTTAGAGTTGGAGAAGTGCAAATCCCCGTAGGACGATACATTAAGTACCTCGGCTTAATCCTAGACGGTCGGTGGGGCTTCGAAGAGCATTTCGAGCGCCTAGTTCCCCGAGTTGGGAAAGCAGTGGGTGCTCTACACAGATTGTTACCAAACCTCGGGGGGCCACGAGAAGAAGTTCGCCGCCTGTATGCAGGAGTCGTGCGATCGATGGTCCTCTATGGGGCGCCTGTTTGGTCAAACAGGCTGTCTGGTGTCCGCCGCTGCAGAACTAAAATCAACAGTTTGCAGCGTAAAATGGCTATTAGAATAGCACGAGGATATCGTACTGTGTCCTTTGAGGCGGCTACTCTCCTGGCACGTTTTCCACCACTGGATATCCTAGCAGATATGGACGCGAAGGTTTATAACCGACTCCGCGCTATCCGCCAAAGTGGTAATGGTGTGCCAGGAATTGCTGTTGTGAGGCTAAGACGGCAGGAACGGCGACACGCGCTCGAGCAGTGGCGTGAGCGGCTTCAACAGCCGCAATATTCACGTAAGCGCGTTGTCGAAGCCGTCCTGCCACACTTCGAAGCCTGGCTGAAAAGAGGGGATCGCATCTCCTACAGACTCACTCAGGTACTGACCGGGCACGGTTGCTTCGGTGAGTACCTGAATAAGATTGGGCGAGAGGCCACGGCGAATTGCCATCATTGCGGAGTTGGCCAGGACTCAGCACAGCACACGCTTGAGGAGTGTCCTGCGTGGACCTCTGAGCGGCAAGTCCTGGTAGCCAGGATCGGCCGAGATTTGTCTCTGCCAGCAGTAGTTGGAGCGATGCTGGCGGATTCTGACAACTGGAGGGAGGTGACCTCGTTTTGTGAGACTGTGATGGTCCAGAAGGAGGCTGCCGAACGGGATCGTGAGAGGGCAGATCCTGGCAGGAGAAGAAATCGTCGGGGAAGCAACCGCCTCGACGGTTAATATGCCGAAACACCGCCTGCATTACTTAAAGCAGGTGGAACTTTGGGGTCACGGGCGTTCAGAGTGGGGACTCTGTGCGCTCACCGAGTGACCTCAGAGATGAACGGCAGCACATCAGTGGTCACGTGTTGCCGTATACAATTGCGTAGTATGACTTAGGGGAGACTCTAGTCATCCCAGAGAAGTGCCGTAACAGGCGTTGCACAGAGGAGGCTCCGGACAGGTCTTTTAAGAGGTAACGGTGCCTTCTCTTATGTGCGGATGGTGACCACCGGGGTGGTTTTAGTGAGGTAAGAATCCCACACTCCCCGGTCTTCACCCCAAAAGACCGGTCGCCTTTTGAAGGTTTCCCCCCGAGAACAAAAAAAAAAAAAGGTACTTTTAACGCGAAGCCAAGACTGCCTGAGACCTTAGCACAAGCTGGAGATGTAAACAAAATAATGTAAATAGGAATGTTGTTTTCAAAATTAAATATACCTATTTCACGTACAATATTATCATAGTTTTAAGAATTTATTCATATCTATCGATGATACTGACTGTACCTACTTGTTGTAAAAAATTTACATAAAATGCTAAGTATCAGTAATTGTTTTTCAATCAAGGTTGTAGGCAACTAATTATTTTATTGTAGTCGATGTATAGTATTTTAATTGTATTAATTTTAAGATATTATTGTCTATGATTTTTACGTTGCGAAATGGCAACAATTTGAATTCGCGCGCTTTTTGTACCAACCGTTGTGGAACCGCGGCGCGTGGGCGCGCGATCCAACTAGTGGCCGCCAAAACCTTGTCGCGAGCGGGGGTGCATCGTAACGCTCCTGCGTTCCCGCCAATACTGTGAAAATGTGTCTAGTTTAATGTAAAGTGTGTGTTTCTTGAACAATATACGTATTAACGATAACCTAACAGTGTTCATTCATTGTGGAAACATCCCGCCCTAAATAATATTGGTCCTCCGAGCCTGGATCACAATGAATGACAACGTTCCTGGTGTCGTTACACGGAGCAGAGCCCATGCTGGGGCTGAGCAGCAACCCGGTGCGGATTCCACGTGTGTCACTACGGCCCCGCGTAGTGAAGTTGTTGCCACGTCGTCGATCGGGTCGCGAACAAGCCGCCTCAGCAGCGAAACGCTTCGCCTCCGTGCCGAGTACAAGGCCGCAGAAGAAATCGCCAAGCTGAAGGAACAGCTCATAAAGAAGAAACTAGCGGTAGAAATCGCGGAGATTGAAGACGAAGAAGAAGAAAATCGTGCGATGAGTTTTTACAGTGGTCCTGAGAACATGGACGAGTGGCAAGCCCCATTCGAACACGTGGAAAAGCCGCCGGTGCCTCACGCGCCGGCCGGCACGTGTCCGAACCCGACCGAAGGCCTAACTCGAGAACGCGAGCGCGCGCGCGGCGTCGCGCATGCGCAGAACGACGGACGCGAGCCGTTCGCGCCAACGGCGGCGTCCTCCCCGACCGACGCGACGCATGCGCCGAGCGCTCTGCCCCCGGCCGCCGGCACCGTCGCGGCTTCTGACATCATGCATCTAGCCAACGTTATTATATCGAACATGTCGAAGCGACCACGACAAAATTACGATCTCCCCGTGTTTGATGGCGGCCCAGCAGACTGGCTGGCATATCGGCGTACCTACGAAGCTACCGCGGCCACGTATAGCATGTCCGAGAACAACCTACGACTGCAAGCATCACTGCGTGGCGCGGCAAAGTGTGCCGTTGAAGATCTGTTGCGCACCGGGTCCGACCCAACAGAGGTCATAAATGCTTTGGAGGAAGAGTTCGGCCACCCAAACTTGCTTCTTGAAACGGCTCTGAACAAAATAAGATGTCTGCCCCGTGTGTCCGAAAGTGGCGTCGAACTGCGAAATATGACTTGCGTCGTGCGAAATTGTTTGTACATTTTGAAAAATATAAGAGCGGAGGGTTACATAAATAACCCGCAATTAACCCACGAGATCCTTGGTAAACTAACCCATGTGCAACGATCGCAGTACGGCGAGTTTGTAATGAAAAGGCACACCGACAGCAAGGACGATCTTCGCTTATCGCCAAATATAAGCATAGTACTCGAGTTTCTGAGTCATTTATCACGGGCATCGGCTTATTACCTACCGTTGAGCATGAACACCGAGCATAACCATCGTAACCGGACCCACGCAACTTCCAACCCAGCTGTCGCCACGCCGCCGCCGTCGTCTCGCGCCAAGCGCGCTGAGTCTACGCGTCAAAACCGGGAGGCCCGGGAGCCTGCCTGCCGAGTACACCTCACCAGCGAGGAAGCATCGTCGCCGAGTACGTCGGCGTTAAGTGAGTGCGCGTTGTGTCGTAGTGCGGTTCATCAATTACCCGAGTGCGATAAATTCATTACGAAAAGTGAGTCGGAAAAGTGGAACTTTGTAAAAGACAACAAACTTTGTTTTAAATGTTTAGTGCAAAGCCATTCTCGTTTTCGTTGTCGCGCAAAACGATGTGATAAGTGTCGTGCGCCGCATCACACACTCCTACACTACGAGAAGCCGAGCGCCCAGGGCGCCGCCGCCGGCAGCGGCTCGCCCGCGCCGGCCGCGGCTCAGGCGGCCTGTGTACAGCCGCCGCCGCCGCCGTCTGTGAGCGCTGAGTCTGTGACGAGTATCGGTGAGCGGTGTCGAACCACTAAAACTTTATTAAAAATTATGCCTGTTACGATTATTGTTAATAATGTTGAACATAGTCTGTATGCTTTGCTAGATGATGGGGCCACAGTGTCGTTAGTAGATTCCAGTGTGTGTAATTTCAGTGGACCATCATCCCCGTTAAGAATTGTCAGTGCGCGCGGTCTTGTTATGACGGATAACAACTCCTGTAAGGGGACTGCGCTAATCCGTGGGCCCAACGGCGTATGTCATGATATCGTGTTACGAACGATTGAGAATTTGGACTTGCCTACCCAATCTGTGCCTGCCAGAGTTTTTAGTAAAAATAAACATTTGCGAGACTTAGATTTGTGTCAGATGTCGTGCGCGAAACCGATGGTTTTAATCGGCCAAGATAACTGGAAGTTAATCGTAAATGAGGAAATACGACAGGGAAAATCCGGGCAACCCGTAGCGTCCCTCACAAAGTTAGGGTGGGTTATTCACGGACCTGTATCTGTAGGTATCGATGATAAGTCTGGTAGCGAGTCAGTAAATCTAACCTTCGATGGTTTAGATGATTTAAATGAACTGGTGAAACAACAATTTATGCTCGAGTCCATCGGTATCACGGAAGTGTCACGTAAAAATGTCGAGACTGAACGCGCATGTAAAATCCTAGATAGCACTAGCCGCCGTATCGACGGAGGCTGGGAGGTAGGGTTGCTTTGGTCACGTGACACTGTACACTTACCTGACAACTACGATTACGCTTTCAAACGATTACGCGGCATAGAGAGTAAGATGTCTAAGAACCCCGATTATGCTGAAGCGTATTCCCGTCAAATCGAGCGCTTAATAACACTAAAGTATGCTAGGTTATTGGATAGTCCGTTGAGCGTCAACCCGGTATGGCACCTACCGCACTTTGGGGTCGTTAACCCCAATAAGCCAAATAAACTTAGATTAGTTTACGATGCCGCGGCTAAATACAAAGGTGTATGTTTGAATGATTATTTGCTTACTGGGCCGGACTTATTAAATTCATTATTAGGTGTATTATTTAAGTTCCGAAGTGGTCGAATAGCCTACACAGCTGATATAGCTGATATGTTTTTACGTGTCAGGATTAGGAAAGAAGATCAGGGCGCGCAGCTCTTTTTATGGAGAGGCCGAGACATAGAACGCGACCCTGATACTTATGTAATGGATTCAATGATTTTTGGGGCTAAGTCGTCACCTGCCTCAGCCATTTATGTATTGAATAAAAATGCTAACGAGTTCCGAGATTCATATCCTGAGGCGGTCAAGGCGATCCATGAAAACCATTATATGGATGATTATTTGGATAGTGTAAACACAATAGATAGCGCGCGTCAGCTGATCAAAGATGTTTCCATGATACACTCCGCTGGTGGTTTCTCTATCAGGGGGTGGGTGACCAATTCACCTGAACTTCGAAAAGAGTTACCAGCTGTCGTGCCTAGTACGGTAAATTTTGACAAGTCTCCATATAATGGTGAACGAACTTTGGGTATGATATGGGTGCCGGAAACAGACGAGTTAGCGTTCGACTTATCGTTCAAAAAAGTGTCGCCTGGCGTAGTTGAAGGTAGAGTTATTCCTACCAAACGACAGTTTTTGAGGTTTATTATGAGTATCTTTGACCCCTTTTTTTTTTTTTTTTTTTTTGGTGGGTGGAAAATCATCGAATGACCCCCCCCGCTCTTGGGCAGAGCGAAGGGGAGTGTCAGACTTCTACTGACTAAAAACCGAACCCATGTTCCTTCTTTGCCCTTGCGCCGAGGCCACGTAATCTAGTACATAATACCGCGGCCCCGACGGGATCTTTGACCCCTTAGGCTTACTTTATCCTTATACAATAAAGTCTAAGATCTTGTTACAGAAAGTATGGAAATCTGGTATAGGTTGGGACGATCAGCTGATGGAGGCCGAGTTCAATGAATGGGAAAAGTGGCTGATAGATATAAAACAGCTGAGTAGTATTCGTGTACCCCGTTGGTACAAGCTTGACGCAACTGTCGAATTACACATTTTTGGTGACGCAAGCGAGTCGGCGTATGCTGCGGTCGCTTATTTGGTTGGTAGAGATTACTCTTAACAGTAGGCCAATAACCTTCGTGAGTACGGACCCCGATGGGCCCATAGCGTTGACCCCAAATCATTTATTGATAGGTACAGCTACCGGTGCATCTACGTTAGATTTTTTTGAAGCGTCGGATTTAACAAGTAGGAAAGCTTGGGTAAAAGCTCAAACTCTGGCAGACATGTTTTGGCGTCGGTGGCTAAAAGAGTATGTCCCTACGCTTCAAAAGCGTCAAAAGTGGCAACATGGAGTGCCACCCGTTAAAGTGGGAGACATGGTGCTGATTCTGGACGAAAATCAGCCTCGTAATGCGTGGCCTAAGGGCGTGATTAGCGCGGTCCACCCAGGCCGCGACGGTCACATTAGAGTAGTAACTGTAAAAACCTGTAGGGGTTTCATGAAGAGACCAGTTGTAAAGGTCATTGTGTTGCCTACTGACGAGTCTGTTCAGGAACAAGGGGGTGGAATGTAGGCAACTAATTATTTTATTGTAGTCGATGTATAGTATTTTAATTGTATTAATTTTAAGATATTATTGTCTATGATTTTTACGTTGCGAAATGGCAACAATTTGAATTCGCGCGCTTTTTGTACCAACCGTTGTGGAACCGCGGCGCGTGGGCGCGCGATCCAACTAGTGGCCGCCAAAACCTTGTCGCGAGCGGGGGTGCATCGTAACGCTCCTGCGTTCCCGCCAATACTGTGAAAATGTGTCTAGTTTAATGTAAAGTGTGTGTTTCTTGAACAATATACGTATTAACGATAACCTAACAGTGTTCATTCATTGTGGAAACATCCCGCCCTAAATAATAAAGGTACTTATGTACTTTAACACCCCGCGCGCGTGTTAGGACTTAACCAAATTGGGACACAAAACCTCTAAAGGCGGAAGAAGAAAAGAAAATTGATACCAACATATAAATCTACATATTTACCCAAAAGCTTTTACCTTCCGTAATTCCTGTTTACGAAGAAATAAATAAGTATTGAGCCCACTTCAGGGAATTGAAATTACTCAGTTCAATTTAAGATATCGCTTATGAAATTTAAATTAAGTACGAAAACTCTTTAGTATTCCGGGAATATAATATATTGAAATTGACATCAAAAAGGTAGTTTGAAACTCGATGTATTCTTGGTTTGTATATACCTATATATTACATCGTATAAGCTGTTTACGGGTTAGCCTTTGATGTGCATCACTCTTAGGAGAGTATTCTGAGAAATGTATGAATACGAAGACATTTCATTCAATGTATCACTCCGTTTCCATATACTTTACTGTCACGTTGGTGTAGTGGTTCGCAAGAGTGACTGTTGAATATTGAGGTCTTGGGTTCGAAAACCGGGTCGGGTCAGGTGTACTATTAGGTACACATAATAAATTAATTAATAAATAAATAGATAAATAAATAAATACACATCTGCCTAGTCTTTTGAGGATTACAGGTTACAGGTGTAAATTTATTGGACCTACAATAATTTAGTAAGTACTGAATTTAACATCATCTAACCTTTCCACAACTATGTTTAGGTCTGAGCAAAATCAGCTGCAAAAATGTGAAACAATGGTTAGTGTTTTAATTTTTTTTTAAAATGGGCTTGCTCTTGACTTCAATCTTGCCCTAAGGGCAGAGATGATGTCGACGATGGAACGAGCTTACCCAGAAGAAGCCTGTTTCCTCGCGACTTAAACAGATTACTAAGCTTATGGGATACATATTTTACCTTGATCGAACAGTTGAATACTAGTCGTACCCAGAATATAACAATTAAAAGATAAGGCCATTAAATAAGGTAAAAATACACAGCGGTCTTATCACCAAATAATCGCACTTTCCCCATAAATAAATTCTAACCTGTAATTTTATATGGTATAAAGACCAACATTTTCCATACTAAGTACACAAGGCTACACATCAAACTAATATTTCTAGTAAAACATGACCTTGCTTTGTATAAATTTTCCATAGAATGACAGATCCGCATACACTGGTTTTGTATAACTTGAATGGCCGCTGAGTACTTACCGCCTGTACATGCTGAGAATAATAATTTAATTTAAAGACCGTAACATTAATGTAACCTTTTAGCAAACATTACCTGTCTGACAGATACATCAGGCTATAAAGTTCATTATGGGGGTAAAAGATATACGGAATTAATTAGAAAAATGACACTTTAGGCAGTAGGTATACCCGTCGTTCGAAAGAGATACCGCGGCTCCGGCCACAAAGGGCTAAGAAGGAACATGGGTGGCTTTTAGTCAGTAGAAGTCTGACACCGCTCCGCCTAGAGCGAGAGAAGTCAATTAATGATTTCCTAAACCAAAAAAAAAAGAAATGCACATGGTCAAATCCGCGCGCGCCATCTTGTTTTAAATACTTTTCAAGAAACAATTTCAAGTCTTTCAAAGTCAAGTCCAAAACCTGAATTTGCCCACTACTGGGTAAAGATAGGCCTCTCTTTTCTTATGCCAATCTCCACGGTTTCGGACATTTTAATAGGTACACATCACTGCATTCTTAGTTCAGTCCAGTGACCTTCATTGTTTTACTTGTATCTCAAATCCTGGTAAGTCACAGAGTTTTTGATATACAAGTCAAATAATTATGGTCTGTAACGAATGCCAACCGACAGCGCCTCTTTCATTGCAGTCCACGTTTTTCATCTCTGGTTAGATGACGTGAAGCCATATAATAACAAATTCCACCAATATCATTTTTCAAAAATACCTACGGTAGAGTAAAACAAAATAATATTTATTTTAAAAATATCACAGTAAAGTTTCCGTACGTTTAAATATTTCACGGACGTATAAAAACTGGCTGAGCGGAAAAATGTAGGCGAAATAGGATGTTCCAAAATATGACACAAATAAAAAAGGATTTTGACGTTATTCACTATACGGTTGCGCATTTTAAATGTGGGTACCTGGTTATATTTTGATGTTTATATGTCTGTAGTGGCCTACATAATAGGAGCATACGTGCAGCCGGGACGGAGCGCGGCCGCGCACTGACTGAGGTGTGCGCCCAGCGCCTGCTCCACCGCCTCGGGACCGTGCTATATACAGGTGCGCGCGCGCGCCGCGCCGACGAAATGCCTGCTTGGAGTCCGGTGCCGCACTGAGGCGAAACGACTCGCGAAAACAGTTTTATCTAGCGGTGGTCTCCGCGAGCCGGGCTCGCTAGTTTTGGTGCTGCACTGTGATTGGTCGAGTTAATTTTTATATAGGTGAAGTTGCAACAAGGCCATGTATGTTATTTTAGCACCTAAGGTCTCACGTTTTCGAAATAAATATGTAAAAACATAATTGAGTTTTATTTCTCATTAAACTCTAAACTGGTGACCCCGACTGAAGACCGCAAAGCGTCCACCATGACTGCACCGAGTGACCAACCTCCTAAATTAACTCTGAGCCAGGAAGACATCGAAACCATCTCAGTTAAGGCGCGCTTACCCCAGTTCTGGCAAGACAAACCCAGACTCTGGTTCGCACAATTCGAGACCATGCTCGCTAACCAGAAGCTCGGCGATGAAAACAAATTCGGCCTCGCCGTCGCACAATTGGAGAAAATAGACGTCGAACAAATAAGCGACATCATTTTATCACCGCCTAACACGGGAAGATATGAACAACTGAAGACAAGGTTGATATCAGTTTATGAAGAATCCGAGACCAAACAACTTCAGAAACTCCTAAATGATGTTGAACTGGGAGATCAACGCCCTTCGCAGCTTCTTCGTCGAATGCGGGATCTAGCTCGAAACAAGATACCTGACGACACACTACGCATGCTATGGATGAGTCATTTACCATCATCGACGCGGGCAGTACTGGCGGTCAGCGAAGAATCAAAGCTAGATGCACTGGCAGCGATGGCAGACAAAATGGATGAACACACGAAGGAAGTTAATTCCGTTTGTTCCTGTGCTCACGCCAGTAAGACACCAGAACAACCATCAACATCATCGGACTCAAAAATCATCGAAATGATCGAGTCGCTTTCAAAAGAGGTAGCTGCGTTGAAAATGGACCGATCTCGAAGCCAGTACCGCCGACGTCGTTACCCAGATTCACAGCGATCGCGATCACGTTCGGAATCAGCGAGACGAAGCTCGCTCTGCTACTTCCATAGACGGTTCGGAAGGGAAGCCTACAGATGCCGCAGTCCGTGTAGTTTTGACAACAAGAAACCAGAGGAAAACTAAAAGAAGCTTCAGCTGCGACGGGAGCCGAAGTTAACGAAATATCTAAGTACCGTCTATTAATCAAATATTTAACATCGGGATATCACTTTCTTATCGACACCGGAGCCAACGTTTCCGTATTGCCAGTACTCAGAACAGAAAAACGAAAACAGAAGCCAACAAATCACTTATATGCCGCCAACGGTTCATCAATACCCTCCTACGGCGAACGATCCATGGTGCTAGATATTGGACTGCGCCGACCTTATCGAGGGAGCTTTGTGATTGCAGAAGTCAAGCGACCAATACTAGGAGCTGATTTTCTTCACAAAAATAGACTCACAGTCGACGTACATGGGAGAAGACTAATCGACAAAGAAACGAGTTTGTCCGTAGCCGGCTACGTCACACCAACTTCGGATCACAGCATCAATACGGTACATGATCAACAGCCATACCACGACTTGCTCGCGTTGTATCCAGACATAACTCGTCCCAACCTGAAGCTTTGTCATAGCGAAGTGGAGCACCACATAGAAACAACGGGCCAGCCATTGTATGCCAAAGCAAGGCCGCTGCCACCCCACAAATACAAAGCAGCGAAGGAAGAGTTCGAGGCAATGATCGAAGAAGGGATTTGCAGACCATCAAACAGCCCTTGGGCCAGCCCGCTTCATCTAGTACTCAAGAAGGATGGCAAATATCGAGCTTGTGGAGACTATCGTCGACTCAACGCAGTGACCGTCCCTGATCGATACCCAATACCAAGACTCCACGACTTCACATATAATTTATTAGGGAAGAAATTCTTCTCCATAATCGATTTGAAAAAGGCTTATTATCAGGTGAGAAACCGTGAAGAAGACATTGTGAAGACGGCCGTGATTACGCCATTCGGTTTATTTGAATTCACAAGGATGTGCTTCGGACTAAGAAACGCTGGCCAAACGTTTCAGCGTCACATCGACAACGTTCTACGAGGGCTACCCGTTTTTCCTTTTGTCGACGACATTTTAGTCGCATCAGAGACGGAACAAGAACACAGAAGAGACCTCGAAGAAGTGTTCAAGAGGCTACATGAAAACGACCTACAACTAAATGTCGCCAAATGCATTTTTGGGCAGTCCACTCACGATTTTTTGGGTTACACGATATCGCCCGAAGGAATTAAGCCAACAGAGGAAAAGACAGAGGCCATTACGTCATATCCCGTGCCAGAAACTATCCAACAACTACGCCGTTTCCTTGGAATGATGAATTTTTATAGAGGAAACATTCCTCACGCCGCTAACCACCAAAAGGAGCTCAACAGTTATCTACATGACTCGAAGAAGAACGACAAAACTAAAATACAATGGAGCGAGACAGCAATACAAGCGTTTCATAAGTGCAAAGAAGACATAAAAAACGCGGTCCTTTTGTCATACCCCTCATCGAGCTCACCCTTTGCTTTGATGACGGACGCATCTGAGTCATGTGCAGGAGCTGTACTTCAACAAAAAATAAAAGGCAAATGGAAACCAATCGGATTTTACTCGAAGAAATTCAACGACGCACAAAAGAAATACAGTACCTACGATCGAGAGCTACTATCCATCTACATGGCTGTTCGATACTTTCGTCGAGTCGTTGAAGGCCGTGACGTAACCGTTTACACGGACCACAAGCCACTCGTTAATGCACTGAACGCAATCAGCAAGAACGAAACACCGCGACGCGCGAGATACTTGGAATATATCGGCCAATTCATCACGACTATCCAACACATATCCGGCAAAGATAACGTAGTCGCTGACGCATTATCCAGAGTGGACACGATAACTTGCCCGACACCGATCAACTACGACGAATTAGCTAAAGCACGGGATAACGAACTAATACAAATGAAGAACAATGATCGCTGTGTTTTCAAGCGAATTAAACTACCCGGAAGTACAACAAAAATCAGCTGCGAGCTATCTACGGGATTACCTCGTCCTTACCTACCGGCGGCGTTCAGAAAACAAGCAATTCACGAACTTAATCACCCTGGCGTAAGAGCGACCAAGCGACTTATTACAACGCGGTTCATCTGGCCATCAATGAAGAAAGATGTCAGTGACTGGTCAAGAGCGTGCGACCAATGTCAGCGCGTCAAAGTACATCGCCACACCAAGGCACCGATAGCGAGTTACACACACGTCGACCGACTAGCACATTTACACATCGATATAGTCGGACCACTGCCAATATCTAACAACTGCAGGTACTTGCTGACGATGATAGACAGAGCAACCAAGTGGCCAGAAGCGTATCCCATCGAGGAAATAACCGCAGAAAAGGTGGCAAATACTCTGTACGAAAACTGGATAGCAAGATTCGGTTGCCCAGCAACGATAACAACAGACCGCGGCACACAGTTTGAATCCGAGCTATTCAACAAACTAATGCATCGCATGGGCATTCATCGAACTCGCACTACTGCTTACCACCCTCAAGCCAACGGCTTAATTGAGCGCTGGCACCGTACGCTGAAGACTTCACTCGCTGCCAAACTACATTCAACCAGTTGGACATACGAACTACCAACCGTACTACTGGGTCTGCGTGCAGCATTTAAAGCCGACATCGGAACAAGCAGCGCTGAACTACTATACGGGCAAACACTACCCAGTGCAAATAACACTCCATCACATTTTATGAGTCATCTCAGCGAGTCATTGAAGAAAGCGCAGGTACAGCGGAAAAGCAACACTAATCGGGCTGTGTTCGTGCATGACGACCTATACAAATGCACACATGTATATATTCGCAACGACGCCGTCCGCAAGCCATTGACGCCTACCTACAGCGGACCACATAAAGTGATTAAGCGCTGCGAAAAATACTACAATGTGCAGTTGCCAAACAGAATCGCAAACATATCGATAGACAGATTGAAGCCTGCTTACTACCTGGACACGGAGGAAGGAAAGGAAGATACGCCAACGCCAACGTACGCACACGTCACAAAATCAGGCAGAACATCGAAGCCACCTGTACGCTTCGCTGGCGGGGAGTAATGTAGTTGCCTACATAATAGGAGCATACGTGCAGCCGGGACGGAGCGCGGCCGCGCACTGAGGTGTGCGCCCAGCGCCTGCTCCACCGCCTCGGGACCGTGCTATATACAGGTGCGCGCGCGCGCCGCGCCGACGACATGCCTGCTTGGAGTCCGGTGCCGCACTGAGGCGAAACGACTCGCGATTCGCGAAAACAGTTTTATCTAGCGGTGGTCTCCGCGAGCCGGGCTCGCTAGTTTTGGTGCTGCACTGTGATTGGTCGAGTTAATTTTTATATAGGTGAAGTTGCAACAAGGCCATGTATGTTATTTTAGCACCTAAGGTCTCACGTTTTCGAAATAAATATGTAAAAACATAATTGAGTTTTATTTCTCATTAAACTCTAAATGTCATACTTTGGCATGAGACTGGAAGATGAGTTTGAAATTTTTCAGTGAATTAAGAGCTTTATTTATTTTTGCAGATGGCTACAATTTGAATGACGTTGTAATGAAGACATGAACAATTTTAAGTATTGATTGTGAGTTTGTTCTCTATTGTACACTCGGGGACACGTAAAGCTATATACGTCCAGTACAACATGGGCTTTGTACAAGTTTACGGTACAATGAGAGATCTGCAAAAGCTAGTTTTCTGTAGCTTCATTGCTTGTCGTGCGTATGCTGGTGTAGATTCTACATGATTCCGATTATCCAATCTTTCCGTAACACTTCATAGATTGATCATCATATTTCTATGTATTCGCAGGTTCAATTATATTACTTACTTAATATATTACTTACTGATTACTTTTCTATACCACGGATTTTAATTATGTACTTACTGTAGGATTCACTGGTGGTCGACCAATTTTCAACCTTATAACTCAGTGCATATCAAGTTGAAAAGTAGCATACCATCATTGAATTCGGTAGTACAGAGAACAAAATACAAACACACATAGCAAACGAATAATAAAAAATATTTGAAAAAGTAGTATTATCAGCGAAATTAGATCCAATTTTAATGGTACATTATAAACAACTAACCAATAGGAAACCAACTAACAAGATACCCAAACAAAAAAAGTAAATACACACAAATTACCTAAAGAACTACCCCTAATTGTTTACCGTAGGGCACCCTTTCATTCGCCATGAGAGCAGGAAATGAGTGCCATAGAACTCTTCAGCTTACGTGCTCGGAAACCAAATGTATCCACTCAGAAAATCGAATGGGTACGTAGTACCTACGTAATTGAAAAATCGTTTTCGATGTTTGAGAAAAAAACGTTCGATTCTTACTTTGGGAGAGGCTATTTGAGCGGTATCGAGGTAAATGTGTTTTCAGGTAGAAAAAAAGTTGTGTTGAATATGATTATATTGTTTCTTATGTGCTTGATTTTTTTGTTGGTATGACTCACTTTGTTTGTAATTCGTATGATTACAGGAAAATAAGACCCTTTTTTTTGGAGGGTAGGAAATCATCAAATGACTCCTCCCGCTCTGAGCAGATGGTAAGGAGTGTCAGACTTCTACTGACTAAAAACCACCCATGTTCCTTCTCAGCTCTTTGTGTACCAGGCCAATCCCGACATGTGTCGGCACTTGCGCGGCAATTTTAGTCAGAACTTTCTAAAGCAATAAACCACGATTGAAGCTAAGTTGGAAGTAAATGAAGGAAGCAATATAAAACCAAATTGTACTTTGTAAAAAATAAGTCATCATTTTAAATAATTAGATTTAGACATTGTGGAAAAAACTATACTTGTAATGTGACTGTATTAATGTATTTCTATAATGAGTCAGTGATATTCGTATTGAAAGATTAATTAATATTATATTTTCCAATATACTGCACCAACTCTAAATAAATTAGGATACAGGTAGAAAGACGATGGATTTTTATATAATAATAATAATAATATTCCACAACTATCACACAACGCCATCTAGTCCCAAGCTAAGCAGAGCTTGTGTTATGGGTACTAGACAACTGATAAACATACTTATATATTTCTAAATACATACATATTATAGATAAATTACACCCAGACACAGAACAAATGATCGTGCTCATCACACAAACATTTGTCCTGGGTGGGAATCGAACCCACGACCTCCGGCATAGCAGTTAGGGTCACTAACCACTAGACCAACAGGCCAGTCAAAACGGATACAATGAAGGATAAAAGGGGATAATAATAATATAATCATCACCAAATGCTTAACAGATTCTCAATCAGCGCTTAAGCAATAATAAATTACAGCAACTAATTTACCGTAAGTTATGATAATCATTATTTGCTTAATGCTCTATCAACAGTTAAACACCAGAATCAATAAACATAGGAATGTATAATTAAGCAGAATTCTGGTTATTATATACAAGTTATCTTATGATTAGTATTGTATTAATCAATATGCTGTTTTGATTTTATCGAAATTAGAACTAACTACCGCACTCAGAGACGTTTAATGATTACTTAAGCCATCACTTTAGTAGTACTTTAGTAGATTTTGACACTTAAGTGAAGGTTTTGTATGTCAAACCTCTACTAAGTGACGGCATAAGTAATCATTAAACGTCTCTGAGTGCGGCGGAAGTCTTTTTATTTAATAAAGGTGGATTGGGTTATTCTTAAAAGTGTTAAGTTAAACTTAACAACAACACAACTTAACTAACTTCTATGATTATTATTTGACTGCTCGTTGGTCTGTTGAACAGCGTTTTTGGATTTTTGACATCAAGAATTTTTCAGTAGCAGCCGCGGAGTCTGCATTTTTGGCCGGTTGATGGCAACAGGCTCGCCCCATACTATATGGATCTCAAACAAAGCTTGTGAAATGTGGGTGTACACCTCTGCCCAACTCTTCAAAAATTACAGGCGTGATGTTTATGCTGTGTTTAAACTTCATAGTTTTGCAAAGTGTTAACAATTAGAAAGAAAAACAAAACGCAAGAAAAAAAAAGAAAAGAAGAAAGTTATTCAAGCCATAAAAACGCATTTTAATTTTTTTAAACGATATATTTTTTAGCTATCAATGAATAAATTATATTACTAACTAACTAATTATAAACCAACAAATGGATTAACTATGGAAATAGAATAATTATATTAAAAACTTTCGAGACACTAGAACCATTTATTATAAAAAACTATTTTATAGCAGAAAACTGTTCGATGCGTCGATGTCCGTATAATTGGCAATTTGTTTCCTTCATCTTCCGTGTCTAGTGTTTCATTTCCTCTGTCGACAAATAGAGGGTTTATTTGAGGAGTATTAACGACTAACTTATGCCCGCGGCCTCGTCCTTGTGGAGTTTGATAATTTTCCCACGAAACCATAATTATTATCGGGATAACATAATCTCGTGGCGACACGATTTCACAAATAAGTTTCCGTAAATCGATAGAGTTGAACTCTTAAAAAACATACTATTTTATGTGAAGTGAACTTTATTGGGGTCGGCTTCCAGTTTACCCGGATGCAGTTGAATACCAGTACCAGTTTACATGAAACGAAGGCCTATATGACCTCCACAACCCAGTCAGTACTGGGCCATACGTTAGCTCTCGGGAAGACTGTCTGTCAGACTTTTGAGCCACTGACAGTACTGCCAGCCGAGACCAACGACCAATGATTATACTACATAGTACGGGGAACAAAGTGAGTCAGTTCTAACAATCATTGTAAGTTCCGAAATGTACCAAAAATTATAACTACATACATCTACTGCTTACTAATAAGTTACTGAATTGTGCTATGTTGTCATTTTTTACTTTGCCAAATAAATAAGTTTTTTTTTTTAATATTTTTTTAGCATAAACAGCTAATTGTCTTCTTAAACTTCTCTTAACAAGAACTTATTTATCTTTTACTCAGTAATTCTTGCCTGAAAAAGCATGTATAAAATAGAATATACAGTTCGTTCTACATTTCCTACGTCCGTTTATCGTCGCCGTCCATTCAATAATATATTATTGTCTCCTGACTCGGTCTACGATTTATGTGTCGTGTCTACCACGTTTAATTGTTCACCCGGCCAACTGAACTTACTTTTAGTACCTACAGTAGATATGTATATAATAATATATGTATGTTGTGTGTGTCTGTGTATATTATTCACTGTAATAGTAATATATATATATATATTTCTCGTTAATTTCAATATTGTATTTTAAAGCTTATGTTATATAATTTGTAATGACCATAATTATAAGGGTCTAGTTGAATAGTTCTGCTGCGTCTTTCAGACTGATATATTATTTATAGTTTTTGGTATCTTATATCAATCCATCATTCGTCAATCCATCTGATTCTCTTGTAGGGTTCTATACCCGAGCGGTAACTAACGGGCATCCCTATCACTAAGCATAATTAAGCTGTCCATCCGTCAACAAGACACCATTTCGTAAAACCTGTGTGTAATGATAATTCTAACCAAACAAAAACATCCAATATTTGTACTCTACCCTCCAATATTTTCCACTTGTTTTCCTTCACCCAAAAAAACCCACAGTTCAGTAATAAATTCTGAACGTGTGTAAAGCTGTAAGATCGGTGATAAGTAGCCGTACGCGACTGCTCCTGAACTATTGTCCTCGCGTGACGCGAATAATCAAAAGGTTTCTTCGATGACTGATTCGCAGATCATATGTTGTGATTGTTTTGTTTGTGACTCTTGATATCCATCAAGAGCGACAAGACACATAGTATTGTTCTTTATATCAGTCTAGAAATCGTTTTTTTTTATAATAGTTAAGAATTACAGAGGTAAAATTATCATAGAATTGATGTACATTATTTACATTTAAAATAATATGTATTAAAGACTTACTTAGATACTCTACTGCAAAAAAAAACTCATTCTAAGTCCTCAAACTTGCCTTATATAATGAAGGCAAGTTTGCGGACCACCTTTGGGTATTCGTAAAGTTTTATATAATCAAGGAGGATAATTAAAAGTTCTCGTTAATATAGTTATAGCAGACAACCACACCATCGCAGTAGATTAGAAATAAACAAATAAATAAAGTTTCAATTTATCAAATCACCCAGAATTCGAAATACAAAGTTTGTCCCTTGCTCACCGAGCAAGGCTACTACCTATTAAGGTACAGCTTTCAAACTTTTAAAACTTAAAGTCCAGGTAATCACAATGTCAACTCCTAAATTGGGTTTTAAGATAACGAAGGCAAAAGGGTGAGTTTGGACGGCAACTCGCCACTTACAAAGGATAATAGGGACTGGTCCTATGGTCTGGTCCATTTAAGTTATCTAGGCGCCTAACTAGATTACTGAAGGCACTCTCCCATGTAATGTCACGTACTTCTGGATTAGGTGGATTAATTTGTTAACAAAAATCGTTTGACTTAACCACAGGAGAGTATATCTGACTATGTACGGTATTTAAACACCCTCGTGAAACTTGGTTTAATGTAATACTGTTATTAACTAACTCACGCAAGCATTAGTTTCAGTCCGGTGTTTCAGACCGCATAACATCACGACCGCAATTCCCAAAGAGTTAGGCAGTGGTGTACACCCACATTTCGCTAGTTATGTTGAAGACTGGATTTATTTAAACTCCGTAGCTGCTACTGAGAAATGTCTGATGGTAAATCCTAATAACAATTTACCCGACCAAGGAATCGGACACTCAGCTCAGCGGTCTTGCTCAGCAGTAGCGATATCGACCTCTAGACCAAACGGAGCAGGCAGACCGCGTCTTAAGCAAAGCAATCGGCGCGTTTTCTTTGTTTGGCGGAACGGAACACGTGGTCGCTTCCACAGATGGCAATTTCGCGTTTTCAGTAACATATACACATTTCCACAAAACGACAATTCATGACAGTTTTAACCTTATAACTATTCAACCTCGACCTGAACATCCAACCATCCAATCAACCGTTTTACTAACAAGGCGGTCAACTTAAAAGAAGAAAAAACCACTTCGGTTTTGTTGATTCAAACAACATGAAATTATCCTCAACAAAGACTGAAAGTTCAACCACTTAAATATCCCCAACTATCCACTCAATATTCCTTTAATTTACATAATACATACACTTCTGAAACCCTTATCCCGTCCGATAAACCCTTCGGCCCGTCCAAAAATCGGACGCTACCATACTAAACTCCGGACACCAGAATTCAGTGCGGACGCCAACTGATTAATGGACACTGTACGTTTTAAACCGAATTTAAATAACATTTTTTACAGTCCGTGAATTATTTATTGTACCCCATCATGAATAAAATTCGTATAAATATTTCAGACATCATTTTTGCGGGGAACTTGCTGAGTGGTTGTTGATATTAATAAAATTCTTGAAGGAGAATGGAAGAATTAATATTTTTAAGTTATTTTTTGTTTGAGGGTGAAACGGGTACAATAACAAACTAATATAAGTTTTTAAACTGACATGGTCACTGACATTACTATTAACACTATAAACGGGATATTTACCATGTTTTCTTAATGTTTCGAGTTCCCGAAATTTCGGCGCTGTTACAAGCACCATGGTCACGGATAAACTGAAGTCATTGCGGGTGGATGTTTATGAGCAGACAAATCGGTCTACCCTCTTTCTCGTTCGTTTTTTGCGCTCGGTACCACTACCATTGTCACTCACTACATGATTCTGTTCCCGACACACAAAACTCACTGTGTCCACTCGCGAACACAAACTAATAGCTATGAAACTTCTACAGATTGTGGACACAGAGTAGTCTCATACAAAATCTAAATGCCTACTACTTGATCAAAATGTCTGACAATCAGTCTATCCAAGACATGCATGCACTTCTGGTATGTGTGTAGCAAATCTCACTTTTGAACTGGCTAAAGGAAATAATTCTCCTGGAAAATTAAATTATAGTTAGAAAGCAATTAAATTAGGAGTTAGTTAGTTTAGTTACCCCCCTCCCCCCCGTTCATCTAGCTACATAGAAGTGTTAGTCTTCGTCTCTTGCTAAATAAAATTAACGTTTCGAGAAAGCTGTGGCCTCCGCCTTAACACCCTATACATCACACAATATCTAATTACCATAAGATTCTCGACCAGTCCGTTACGTCCAACGTTTAAAGTTTCAAATTTACAAGCGGAGTCCCCTTTCCGTAGCCCGTACTCTTACGGACTTGTAAGTAATTACCGGTCACAGGCGAATTACTGAGGGTAAGTTGTTTTAACTTCGGTAATTACCCCTTTGGCCGGCCACTGTGGGATGTTTATGGTGTATTTTGATTTGATTCTGTTTTTTGGTAGCTGAAAAATAATTGAAAAGAGGAATCGAAGTTGTCTAAAAGCTCAGGTTTTTTGCTAAGTAAATCGTAACAGAGATAAATCGAAAATAATATTAAGAAATTCTTTTTTAGTGTCTCAAATAATTGAAAAGAAAATAAAACCTGATTTGCAAGAGACAGTCAAGTAAAAAGGTTTTATATTTTTCAAACACTTAAATTATTTAGACTCTCCAACACTGCGACAGCTAGATAAATAAGGAAAGGTCCCTCATTACTTTATAAATTTTCAAACATAAATTCTTGAACTAGGGTTAAAATCACATTTTATGTCCACAACCCCGCTGTAAATTTATAGTACAAACCACTTAAACTCATTAAATTTCACGTGTGTTTATCAAGCAATACCCGAAATAAGTTGAATAAAACCCGGACCCTAAAACCGGACGTATAAATGTCCCTGGAAAATAATTATCCAACTTAAACAATAAAAGGACCCAACTAGCTCGGGGACTAATTTTGTCCTCGGATTGTTTCAAAATCCCCACACTCTGGGGACCTCCAAATATTTTCACCTAATTTTCACTTTTTTCTTAAATCTCTCCAAAAGGTCGGACCCGCTGGCCGCTCGAACGATTTCTTGGAGCCACAAAAGAAATTGCGTGTCAAAACGTGTTTTGGAAGTTTTATAAACTGATTTGCATTCTTAGAAGATAAAATTAACAAAATCTAAGCACAAAATTGTAAGAAAATAAACGTTTTGCGCTGTCTGACTTTTGTGCCTTTAGAAAGGTCAGACAACCAAGGCTGGAATTTATATTTAGAAATAAAATGTTGGTCCTTATTGACTACTTTTGACCTGAGACCTGCCTCAAAGTCTAGTAGCAAACACAGACTGCTGAACTTGGGATATTCGTGAGATAACATAGTCAGGCAAAATAATACCTATTGAGTTATTTTTTCATCATCATAATCAAATCAGCCCGGAATCAGCAACTGCTGGGTGGGCTTCCCGGTTCTGTGCGTCCCTTATCCAGTTGTTTCCCGCAACTGTGCCGCAACTTTGACGATATCAACAACCCAACGAGCTTTAGAACAGCCCTGATTTCCTTGGCCTAACCTGGTCCGGTAAATGGTCAAAGCCTTGCTTCATCGTCCATCTCAGCGTCTAGCTAAATGTCCTGCCAGATCACTTGAGGCTCACCGCCTGGTCCCTGACGTTGTAGACTATCGTCCGACGCCGACGGCGCGCGGCGGTCAATCTAAGAGAGTTATGTCGAACATAGTTCGCTCCATGACTTTTGCTCAATGGTTCTTTATTAATAACGAATTTCTCATTAGCGGTTTGGCGTTTAGATAAAAGCCTGTTGTACTCCCATGATTGTCCCATGGGATTTTTGCGCGTTTTTTTGGTCGCCTGAAATACTTCTCTGCCCATCCCCGTGGGGAACATATGTACCTATGTGTGATGTGTACATAAACAGCAATAAATCTTTTAAAGCTACATAAATCCACCAAAGTTCACAACATATACAGGTACAATAAAATATTTCACGACTAAAACAATTGGCTTGGACCCAAAAAGTTAGTTAAAACTATCTCTTTCTAGGGTAATTATTGTGACCCAACTACAATACTTTGAACCTCAGAATTGTATTGTATTATAGTTTCACGTTTTAATTAAATTAGCAAATTGTTGCAAGCGCGTCTGTATACTGAGCATGACCTCCTGATTTTTCCGGGTCAGGTGTAGCGTTGTTGAGTTTTTACTTCAGCAATTTTCTCAGTAGCAGACCAGAGGAGTAAGAATTTGTGCCGCGGTTGATGGTATTATAGAGAGGAGCTCGTGGCTTAATAAGAACTACCACTCGCGTCGATTTTTAGGTTAACGCTGTGCTTGCCTAGGTCGGTCTGTGGATGGGTGACCGCCCGACATACCGAGTTTCCTCCGTGCCTCGGAAAACACGTGAAGTTGTTGGTCCCGGCTGCCATATATATAGATCTTTGGCAGTCGTTACAGGTAGTCAGTGACCTGAAATTCTGACATCCAGTCTTACCAAAGGGTATCGTATTACCTATTATTAACTGGGTTGTGGGGGTCAGATAGGCAGTCGCTCCATGTAAAATACTGGTATTCAGCTGCATCCGGTTAGACTGGAAGCCGACCCCAATATAGTTGGGAAAAGGCTAGGCAGATATTGATGGCATTATAGACTCGCCCCCTATTACATGGGACTCGATAATAACTGGCGAAATTAGGGTGTACTATTAAGTAACGAATCATAGAACTAATTACATTGTAGGCACCAGAAAATCAACATAGCGGCACACATTTAAGCCTGACTTATAGGCGGGATTGATTTGATTTTATAAGGTCTTTATTCATACATAATTTGATACAAACTGCTTACAAACGATCTTATTCTATTTGCTTACAAGTAAGGATTTATTTTGTTACATAGGCTAAACAAGTCGCCTTTATAAACATCAAAACATGTTGTTAGCATCTTATTATTTACGTTAACGTACCTTATTGATTCACATCGAATAATTCCTAAATATGTATAAGTCTTAGTAAGGACCCACATAATATTAACAAAGAGATTACATACAAAATGTACGTTTTACCTTAAAACTAAGTTAAAAAATAAGAAAATAAAGTAAGTAGCGGGTAGTTTTGCGCAAAGTTACAAACATACTCGGCCATAGATATAGAATTCCGTAGATTGGGCTTGAGAGTGAATGAGAGCTCCCGCTTTAGCGGAACTTTGCTGTGTTAGAAAGAGAGAGAAAGTGACGCTGTTAACAGGGCCAAAACACGTATTTGCTACCGGCCCATACCGGCCCCGGTAACTGTTTACGCGAGCGTTTCGGCAATTATTTAAGTGAACTACAGTGATAACCCGTGATTGAATTACCATAATACGATGGTTTCTTGTGCAGTACCAGGATGTGAATCTTCCAAAAAGAAAAATCCCCAGGATTACTCGTTTCACCAGTAAGTTTACAAGTTGTTTACATCGTTATTTCTGCAATAACAATGCACCTAATAAGCCGGCTTTAAGCAAAATATTATGAGAACATTATTTTATTTACGATCTAGATGAATTAGCATGCCTAAAACCGACGTATTTGAGAAATAACAAATAGAGAAATACGAAGGAGTTATTACCTCACTTTTTAGTGATACGATGGCCTAATTTTTGTTGATATCGACAGCTAAGATAGCGTCTTACAAATGCATAGTCTTAGAAAAATAGATTATATGTAGGTACTTATTGTAACAAACAAAATAAAATATAGATACACAGACTTAGATCAATGGTTTTTGGTCTCGTTTGATTGTTGACATTACCAATCTACGGAATTCTATATCTATGTACTCGGCCGGCTAAGCGACATCGGCTGGTAAGCGAGCTATCGTCATGATACGTCACCGAGGAAGTAGTGATGGGGGAGTCGATATCGATTGTATGATCGAGCGTAAGGTAATGTCGTCAGTCTACTGTTACCAATTGCTGATATTAGGATATTACTGTGTGATGTGTTTTTGTGCAGATAAAATTTACGCGAGATCTTTAGTATAAAATCTTTTAGAAAAGGATACTTTATGCGTTTATGTAGTGTCTTAAGGTTTGTGCGAAATGGTGTATTGTACGATAGTTTTAAAGCTTTGTTTTGTATTGTTTGGAGTTTATTATACTTAGTTTCAGCTACACTGGACCAGACAGGTGCGGCGTAGGTTAAACAAGGTCTTACTAATGTAGAATAGATAAGGAGTTTGGTTGTAGGACTGAGGATGGACTTGCGATTTAAAATAGGCTTAAGTGAATTTAGGGCTTTCGCGCCTTTACTGATGGTTAGCTCGGTGTTTTTGTTCCAGTTAAGTGTCTTATCTAAAATTATGCCTAAATATTTTACTGATTGGCGCCAAACAATTTGGAAGCCATCAATTTTAACGAGTCTAGTGGGCAGTGATCGTTTACCAGTAAATAGTATTCCTTCCGTTTTTTCAGAATTCAGCTTCAATTTCCAGATCTTAAAATATTCGCTGAGCAATTCCAGTGACAGTTGTAGTCTTCCCGCAATTATGTCGACATCTTTGTCTGTTGTGAAAGTGGCTGTATCATCGGCATAGATGGCAAGGTGTGTGTGAGCTTGTTTGGGTATATCATTCAGGTACAGTATAAATAGGGGTGGACCCACGAGCGAACCCTGAGGAACACCGGCTGGAATGGTTTTGGGAGCAGAATGGTCTTCACCAATATACACAGAAAAAGATCGATCTCGCAAGTAACTTTGAATGAGTTTTACTAGACAAATAGGTACTTCCTGCTTTAATAACTTGTGTAGAAGACCATCGTGCCACACAGAGTCGAAGGCTTTTTCAATGTCTAGTAAAATCATACCTGTTGATAGACTGCGGTTCAATCCATGAGCTACGTGTTCGGCAACTCTTGCTAACTGTTGTGTGGTCGAGTGGGAACTTCGAAACCCAAACTGTTCAGGGATCAGGATATGCGCAGTTGTTTTAGAGAGGCGGGATAGAATAACAGCTTCTAGTAGTTTCCCTATGCTTGGCAATAAGCTGATCGGTCGGTAGCTCGATGGATTGGACGACTCTTTCCCAGGTTTCTTGATGGCTATGACTTTGGCATGTTTTAAGGACCTCGGGAAATATGCAATGCGTAGGCATCCATTAAACAGTTTGGTTAAGAAAACAAAAGCTTTTTGAGGGAGGTTCTTCAGTAAACCATTCCCCAGGCCATCAAAACCAGGTGCTTTATTTGATTTTAACTTTCTTACAATTTTTTGAATCTCACTTGGCCTAACAAGTGTTGGAGAGTCATTAATTTCATGCCGATTCAGTAACCTCATTGAGTGTTTCACTGCCTCTTCAATACTAGGGTCGCTGACCCAATTTATGGTCAGGTTCATATTGTCTAGGAAGGCATTGGCTAGCGTCTCACATTGTTCAAGGTCTGAGGAGGTAGTGGTGTTGGTTGACGTTGACGTTGATAGAGGGGGTATTAAGTTAGGTCGATAGTTAATTGACTTTACTATTCTCCATAAGTCGGTAGCAGGGTTGGTAATCTTAGATAATTTTTTGTTCCAGACATTGTCGTTGAGGGCTTGGATCTTAGACTTGATACATTTTTGCATAATATTGACCTGGGAGAATAATTCACGGCGGTTATACGGATTAGATTCTTCTAAAGCTAGCCTGCGAAAGCGATTTTTAACTTTTATTTGTGACTTAATCCGTCGCGGGAGTTGATGACTACCACCACTGGATATTTTAGGAACAGCTTTATCTCTTGCACTTATTATTGACTGGGTTAAGTGTTCTACGGCAAGGTCAATAGCCTCGGGTGAGTTGAGTGTAGTTGTACTCAAAGTTATGGACGCATTTAAGTATGACCTATAGCCTTTCCAGTCCGCTTTCCTGTAATTAAAGAAGGTACGGGGGTGCCTGTTGACTTTACCATCTACGGTAAAGAAAACGGGTAGGTGGTTAGAGGAGAGGCTGGTGATGACCTGAGGCTCCGAAAGGTGGTAAACCGAGTTAGCCAGGATAATGTCTGGAGTAGAAGGCTCATGAGTGCTGTGGTAGTGGACTAAGGTGGGACTAGATGGCGCATGGATTTCATATTCGTTGCTCATCATGTGGTCGAAAAGCACCTCGCCATGGATGTTAGAACGAGAGCAGTACCAGTAGGGATGTTTGGTGTTAAGGTCACCCATGACAAGTGTTTTTGACTGAATATTTATGATTGCGTCTAGGTCTGCAGTTAATAATGTTAGATTAGGTGATTGGTAGGCTGAGATAAAGGCGATTTTATGGTTTGATAGGGTCAGTACTATTCCGACACATTCTATATTTTGGGTTGGCGGTATGTTCAGGGGTGTATGTGCTATGTCTGATTTAACTAGGATAGCAACTCCCTGACCACATCCATTAGGTTTTTTATCGTGCCTATAACAGGTGAAGCCAGGAGTTTGTAATTGCATGTGGGGAGATATTCTGGTCTCCGAAATAGCTACAATATCAATAGATAGCTCACTTACCAGGTCCAACAGTTCTGTCACTTTTGAGCGGATGCCGTCGGCATTCCAGTATAAAATACGTACATTTTGTGTTTTAGACATATTGACCAAGATGGGTTAAGATAAGAATGACTTTGTCCATCATATTGTTACAGCCTATAAATTGGCTTTTGATGGTTTTTATCGTCATTAAAATCGATAGCATGTCAGCTGTCGCCTGGTCTTGGGCATTATCTTGAACAGTAGGATTTTGAGTATTGGCAGCAGCAACAAGGTTCCAGGGTCGTTCATCAACTACGTTCGTCTTCAATGGTGGCTTCGTAGCCCTGGCGGCTTTGAGTTGGTCCTGACGTTCCCGCAGTATCTTCAAGTAATTTTCGCGCTCCTTGCATTGTCGAAAGTTTGCAGGGTGATTTCCACCACAGTTGCAGCATTTGGCTGGTTGGTCTCTGGTCTTTTTCGGACATTCTTCAGTCTGGTGAGGATCTGTGCATTTAACACAGCGTGGTGCTAAATTACAGTTCATAGACGAATGGCCGAATCCTTGGCATCTATAGCACTGCGTTCCGTACCGATTGTTGCTTCGGTACTTTTTGATCTGTACCACGGTGTTACATAGGAGCCTGATCTGTCGAAATTTGACGAAATCAGCACCAGGTGGCAACTGGACCAAAAAAGGAGGACAATAGAAAGTTTTTTCAGCTGGAACTTTCATTTTACGTACGATCACGTTCTCAAACCCAAGTGAGGCAATTTCTGCTGGAAGGGTATCCTCGACATAGTCAGGAAGGCCGAAAATTACCGCTTTGTACATCTTCTCATCCTTGCGCGAGTATGTGTGAAAAGCAATGTCCTTGGCACGTAGACCTTCTTTGATTGCTTGGTGGCTTTCAGACGTGTGGCAGATAACAGCAACTCTATTATTACGTCTGTACTGCAGGTGGAAGTTTTTTGAGTACGACGCCATTGTGGTCCTGATGAACTCATGTGTCCAGTTGGGTAGTATCTCCAAGACGATGGGAGGAATGCGGCTGGTTTTTTTGGTGACAGCATCACGCAGTCTGGTGCTAGAATCAGCCGAAAATGGTTGGTTGCCTGGTAGTGGGCCGAATCTGTTTGAAGTCTTGATTGGCTCAGGTGGACGTTGTTCGGCTTGACGCGCAGCTCTTTTTGGAATTTTCCACTCATTGGGGTTTATGGGGCCTTCGAGAGGGCGTTTGCCAACAGAATTGGAGCGCGTCAGAAAACGATCCATATCGATATCTTTTTATCGAGCGTGTTCCCATCACTAGTAGCGATACGGAGTAACTGGGAGGGGGTTTTAGATAGGTAAGACGTGCGACTAACACGAGCGCGCGCGCTGAACGAAAGCATGCGCATATAGGCGGGATTGATACATATTACTTACTAGTTCAAAATAGAGAGAGAGAGACCAAGAAAACAGTACCTTACTTTAGAGATCTGAGCACACCAAAAACTAACCATCTAAGGCCCAGATTCAGAGACCACACTTTGACTTTACTTTGATGGAAAGATCTACTTCAAGCTGTTCTTTACTTAGTAAAGGCGAAGTAGTCGATAATCATGACTTTGGCCTCAAAGTAAACTTTGCATTATTATGCGTTTAAATAATGTAGTCCTTCGTGTTAAACTAATTTGATACAAAAGAAAAGTGTAGTAAAGTCAAAGTGTGGTCTCTGAATCTGGGCCTAAGGGGTGCTTTTCCACCGGGAGGTGTGCTATGCTACGTTGCTATGAATGCGTTTGTTATCCACCAATCATATTCATTAGTGCACATAGTTTAGCACTGGTGGAAACGGACTCAGCTCAGCTATGTTTTTTATATGGAAAGATGCGTGCTATGGATGTGTGCTATGGACGCGTGCTATGTGTTGCTATGCTATCTTCCCTACTATCGAAACATAGCATAGCATCAGTCGAAACAGTCACATATAGTTTAGCAGGGGTGGAAACGGACTCAGCTCAACTATGTTTTTTATATGGAAAGATGCGTGCTATGGATGTGTGCTATGGACGCGTGCTATGTGTTGCTATGCTATCTTCCCTACTATCGAAACATAGCATAGCATCAGTCGAAACGGTCACATAGTTTCACAGCTTAGCTATTACATCTTTGCAGCATAGCTGCATAGCACATGTCTGGTGGAAAACCCTAACTCGGTCACAACCCAATCAATCATTCCCACTCATTGGCTATCAACTCAAGTGTACCAGATTATGTTTTGAGCACACACTTTGTTTTAGGGCACCATCTTAACATTCAGGTCTCGGGGTCCCGGTAACGAGTTGACCGTTCGCCATACCGCAAGGAGGCGGTGCCTCTAGGGAAAAGAATTTGCTACTACCTAGGCTTCTAAATCTAACCTAATGTGAAATGTATGGGGTATTAGTCCAGCAGAGCCTAGTTGGTCTAGTTGTCACAAGTGTGACTGCTGAGGTTCGATTTCCGGGTCGGGCAATGTATTATTAGATTTTTTTATCAGGATTTCTCAGTAACAGCCACTAAGTCTGAATTTGTTCCCGATTGATGGCAATAGGCTTGCCCCGGTAACATGGACTTAAACAGAAATGTTTCCTGTGCCCCAACTTTATAGCTAACTGGTAAAATGTGAGTGTACTAGTGGGTACCTACACCTCTGTCTAACCCTTTGCGAACTACAGGCTTATTATTTATTGTTATATTTATAATAATAATATTATTAGGAATCAGAAGTGAAATACGTGAACAAAATAAACAATGTTTAATATCGTTTAGATTACACTTTTACAATTATATCACGACAAACATTTTAAACAATTTTCAAATAGAAATAGCACTAGCAAAATGGAATAATCAGTACACGAGCAAAAACATAAACCAAAAATAGCGAAGCACACGATAATGGTCGGGTAGCAAGTCCTTTCCGAGCGCCGTCCAAGCAAAAAGTGACCGTTGCACAACGCCGCGCGCCGCTCGCCTCGTTTTATGAACTTCTGTCGGTTGCCGCACGTCGACCGGACGCTAACCGCACGGCTACTGGCTGATGGCGTGACTTTCAGCCAACACGGCCTCTCCTGACGCTCTGACGTCCTCGTCAGCTTCCAACAAGGCGGCTGAGTCTTCGCTGTCTCCTTGATAGCGTGTCTCACAACGCCAGTGGGGCGTGCTGGCACGGGGGAGTGCCACGCACAGCTACGCCTGTAGGGCGCGCTGGCACCGTGGAGTGCCGCACACAACTGCGCTTGTAGGGCGCGCTGGCACCGTGGAGTGCCGCACACAACTGCGCCTGTGTGGGGCGCGCTGGCACCGTGGAGTGCCGCACACAACTGCGCCTGTGGGGCGCGCTGGCACCGTGGAGTGACGCGCTTAACACGTCAGTAGCGCGCTGGCAGCCTGGAGCGACGCGCTTAACACGACAGTAGCGCGCTGGCAGCCCGGAGCCACGCGCTGTACACGCCAGTAGGGCGCGCAGTCGGCCTGCAGCGACGCGCTCGGCCTGCAGCGAGGCGCTGGGCTTCAGCGAGGCGCTCGGCCTGCAGCGAGGCGCTCGGCCTGCAGCGAGGCGCTCGGCCTGCAGCGAGGCGCTCGGCCTGCAGCGACGCGCTCAGCAACGTCAGAAGGCGCGCTCGGCAACGTCAGTAGGGCGCGCAGTCGCCTTGCAGCGACGCGCTCAGCAACGCCAGTAAGGCGCGCTGGCACCCTGCAGTGATGTGCACGTTCACGGCGTCATTGTGGCAAAGCCCTGGCAACCACTGCTAAGGCCAAGCAGCGTTGCGTTGCGTCCATCCTTGTGTAATGGTTATTCTGCAAACAAACAAATTTACAACATAATTTTGTTCCGCTCGATCACTCCTGACCAAACTTTAGTTCCATTGGGTGGCACCAAAATCGACTCTCATTAATTAAATCAAATGTACTGGAAATTATCGAAAATACAACACTCAACTACCTTGAGTCATAGACCATAGTCGTTCACACCAACCTTAAAAATTCTATTGCAACAAAAACTGCTGAAATCATCGAGTAAAACCTTTAACACCAAGGCTCTCTAACCGAGTAGTACAACAAGAGAGTAATCTCATTCATTAAGGAACATTCAAGCCGAGAATCAAATTCAAAGAAACATTCACCAAACAAAACTTGTCAGACAAGAATACCAATAGGCACATAGGGATGTATAGGCACATTGTTAGCGTATCACACAGACTTCTTCCACAACACTGTAGGCATAGGCTCCAAGTTTGCATACCCCTCAGTGGCTGTTGACATCACAGACGTCCACACACACTGTAGGCATAGGCTCCAAGTTTGCATACCCCTCAGTGGCTGTTGACATAGGCACATTGTTAGCATATCACACAGACTTCCACACACACTGTAGGCATAGGCTCCAAGTTTGCATACCCCTCAGTGGCTGTTGACATAGGCACATTGTTAGCGTATCACACAGACTTTCACACAGACTTTCACACACGCAGCTGAGGCCACGCGCTTGACCAAACCACACGTTCTTATGTAATGGTTACTATGCAAAGAGACAAATCTACGACAGAACCTGACCAAACATCCGTTAGGTCCCACTCTCGTTGATAAAATCAAACGCGGCTAAACTGGAAATTATCGAAAATACAACAATCAACCACCCTGGGTCATGTACCATTGTCGTTTAAATCAATCTTAAAAACATTATTGCGTCAAAAAAATGCCAGGTTCACAAAAATCATCGAGTAAAACCACAGATCTCTAACTGACTAGTAAACAAGTCTATCTCCCGTGTGTATCACTATTTGACTTAACACTACGGTCTTTCCAGACCCTGACCTCAACCAGAGCTAAACGCACAACGCACAACATACAACAAACACACCCACTGGTCTACTCGAGTTTCCTCAAAAACCTTCAATTTTAATCGGACTACGACTACACAATAATTACTGGTACTGTCTAACACAATACAGCCGATAGAATCTCTTGGCTTGCAACCACAACTTTACTTCATCAAAATCCTTATAAACATCAACTGATACGTAACTCATTGTCATCTTTCTTAGCCTATCATGTGTATTATAAAGCAACTTCTATAATAAAGCAAAACTTATCAGACTTTACAGTGCACCTGTATACGGCCTACGTCTTCACACGAAAACAAGTCAACTGATCATATTGCGTAGGGGTTTGCATTTACGCAGACCATGATTATTCGAGTTTGATGTGCCAACAACTGCACTTTTTGGTTTCAAATATACGGAAAACGAGACTTTTGACTGTATTTTGTTTTGTTCATAATTGAGCATCAGATATCACAAATCACAACGTTGCCTCACACCAGGAATTTCTCCTGTTTCGTGGGTACCTTCACAAATATTTAAACTCACATACACAAGTACCCGACTTAAAAAAAAACTATTGTAGGTCATACAGATACTTGTACTCGTAACGTCATTATAGCACAGTGACCATATCGACTTCACGCGGACACAATGACCGAAATTCGTGTTTAAAATGAGTCCACGTGTTGTTATTGGTCAACCAATCGTTAAGCGACGTATTAGCACCACCATGTAAATAACCACCAATGCGTCCGAGGCATTGCCAATCACCCCAGTGACCTTATAAACACACACATAACATCACGCCTGCAATCCCCGAAGGGTTAGGCAGAGGTACCCAGTATACCCACATTTCGCCAGTTATGTTAAGACATAAGCTTAACCATGTAATAGGGGTGAGCCCATTGTCACCAACAGGGCACAAATCCAGAAAATAACACTTTGCCCGACCCGGGAATCGAACCCAGAACCTTCATGCTCAGTAGTCGCGCTTGCGACTACTAAACCAACGAAATATTAAAATGGTTCAATCTTACTTGTATCAGGAACGAAAGTAAACCAGCAGTCATGTCCGGAGCGTCGCCTCACCCGCGAGAGCGGTTACACAGGACTTCGCGTCCTCACGCGGCTCCTACTACGATCTCGTTCGCGCTTGGAACGGCGATCGGATCCCGAAACTTGCTACGTACGTGACCTTCCACTCCGCTTATGGTGGCTACAAGATCGCTTAGAACGAGAGGCACTAGTTTTTGAATGCGAACAACTCGATCTATCCATTGCCAACTACTACCCGCTTTTATCTAAAATTAAAAGCCTGAAAACTAGTTTTTAACTTGTGGGCGAAAAGAATCCACTATCCCACTTCTGATATTAGGAATCAGAAGTGAAATACGTGAACAAAATAAACAATGTTTAATATCGTTTAGATTACACTTTTACAATTATATCACGACAAACATTTTAAACAATAATCAAATAGAAATAGCACTAGCAAAATGGAATAATCAGTACACGAGCAAAAACATAAACCAAAAATAGCGAAGCACACGATAATGGTCGGGTAGCAAGTCCTTTCCGAGCGCCGTCCAAGCAAAAAGTGACCGTTGCACAACGCCGCGCGCCGCTCGCCTCGTTTTATGAACTTCTGTCGGTTGCCGCACGTCGACCGGACGCTAACCGCACGGCTACTGGCTGATGGCGTGACTTTCAGCCAACAATATATATTAATTATATTTATTGTTATATTTATGTGTATGTAAAACCAGTAATTGTGTAAGCTTGTGAAAGATGTTGGGTAGCTGGTGAGGCGCTGGTACGTTGGCGCCGGGGAAGGTTCAATAAAATACGAGCATATAAATTGTACGTCTGTATTGGACCAGTGTCGCAGATGGAAGTGAAAAGTGTTGCCACTATTTACATGAGGATTTACATTTAATGTTGGTGTTGCAAGATAATAATTAAAATCTCCAACAGTAATCCACTAGCTTCAATATAACTTTTATATCAACCAACAAGACAGACACTTTTTTTTGGTGTCAGACTTCTACTGACTAAAAACCACCCATATTCCTTCTTACCCCTTGTGCCGAGGCCGCGGGTATCTCTTTCGAACAACCCGTAGCCCCGACGGGAAGACTGACACGTCTTCTAATTCTCATCAAAATCCCTCATCATAAGTCAAAACCAGACAAGAAACTAGTTTACCATCTCAGACACTATTAAGGTAAGTGCCCACTACAACACCGGGATCATTACTCAACGTTAATTCTCTAGAGGCGATGGGTGGCCGGCCGTCAAATAACAGGGCTTCACACCTTGAATGCTTGATAGGGACTTGTGGTGAGAGTGACAAGGAAGGTAGTACTAGTTTTTTATTGCATTTTGACAGGCTATGTATGTATGTGAGTATGTTCATCTGTTCCCTCTTAGCTCCTAATCTACTTATCGGAATTTGACATACTTATGAGGTATCGTTAGAACCGTCTTAATTGTCTGCTGAACATAGGCTACGTGTCATAAAACTTGGTATGGCGCCCCCTCGCGGACAAAAGGTAATGTGTTAAAAATTTAAATGGAGATAAATACGCCGTATTTGATATCATTTGAAAGGGCTTCACATGTACATTTTCAAAATATTGCTTAAATTTAAAGTGACTCCCTCTAGTGTACAAAAAGTCATGTGTTAAAAGAAATGTTAAGATAAATACACCGTGTTTGATATCATTTGAAAGGGTTTCACTAGTAACTTATCAAAAAATAACATCAAAATTCAATGTGGCGCCCTCTAGTGGACAAATAGTTTTGTGTTCAAAAATTGTTTAAATAAAAAAGTTAAAAACAAAAACCCGACAACGACAAAAAAAAAAATTTTTTGTTGTGTTTGTTTCGTCAATTCAAAAGTACCTACATGTAAGAGGCCTACTTGAAAAAATGCTTTACGCCTTTAATCCTTTTATGGATCATGGCAGAGGTGTATGAAATAGTGTACCCACATTTCGCCAGTTATGCTCAATGTAACATAATGCGGATCAGCAGGGCTATTGCGTATCTTTTAATGACAATGGATAACATAATAATATAGTGTCTATCAAATAACTGTCAAATGGTAAGTTTAAAAAAAAACTGGCCAAGTGCGAGTCGGACTTGCACATGAAGGGTTCCGTACCAAAACGGTATGCTTTATTTTATACAATTTCTTCTACGGCCAATGAAACCTCGATTGACCTCTGGATTGTATAGGCGCTCATACGATTCAGGGACCAAATTATATTGGTTAACTGCTGTTTCCATCTGTTGTTTCCATTCAAGTTCAAAATGATTTTCCTAGAAAGTCCTTATAAAGTTCTACTTTTCAGATTTTTTTCATATTTTCTAAACTTATGGTTCAAAAGTTAGAGGGGGGGGGGGGGGGGGCAACATTGTTTTCTACTTTAGGAGCGATTATTTCCGAAATTATTGACATTATCATTAACTATTTTAGTAAACCCCTATTAAACCTTTCCAACAATAATTATATCACACGTTAGGGTTGAAATTTAAAAAAAATCACTTCCCACTTTACATATAGGGGGGCTACCCTAATAAAACATTTTTTTCGAAATTTTATTTTACCACTTTGTCGGCGTGATTGATACACATATTGGTACCAAATTTCAGCTTTCTAGTGCTAACGGTCACAGTGATTAAGCGATGACGGACGGACGGACGGACGGACAGACATGGCGAAACTATAAGGGTTCCTAGTTGACTACGGAACCCTAAAAATTTACCAAACCATAACCAATTTACAGTTCATTTATGGTGACTTATGATAGCCACTGACATTAAAAAGATACGCAGTAGCCCTACTGGTCTGTAATTCCCAAAGAATTAGGCAGAGGTTTCCCAACGATAGGTATCACATATCACCAGTTATGTCTAAGTAATAGAAGGCGAGCTTATTGTCATCAACTGGGCTCAAATCCAGACTCCGTGGAAGCTACTGAGACATTCCTAATCGAAAAACCCAATAACACTTTGCCCTACCTGGGATGCTCAGCAGTCGAGCTTGCTATCAGACACCAACAAAGCATGTAGTCAGTCTGTTGTATTTATGTCCCTCATTATAAAGGGCTATTTTATATTTGCCAGCCATTTTGCACTGAGAGGTCGATGCTACACGCGGACCCACGCCACCCAATGCACAACCACGTTTCAGTACCCCAGAGGCTGAAAAGCCGTAAAAGTTTTTTTGGGAGCGTCGACAAAACTAGTTCAGAAATTAGAAATGTCTCCACAGCAAGACGTGAGCTATGGCGGGATCTGCTTATGTCCCCTGAAAGCCGTCTGAAAGCCTTCCACCCAGACATGCTTTGCCGTGGCTGACTTGGAAATGTCTAAATAGACTCCGAAGCCAAGTCGGCCGTTACGTAGCAAACACAATCTCCTCATATGGGGATTCATGGCCGGTTCAGATTTTAAGTGTGTATGCGGCGTATCTCCACAGACAATGGCCCACCGTACTTGCGCTGCATGCCCTGACACCTGCACACTTGATGATCTTATGACTGCAAGCGAAGTTCACATAGCTGGATATAGGTCAAATTAATTAAATTTATTGAGTGAAGATTTGCCATCGACACGCTAAGAAGATGGGCTAGTTTATTGCCATCAACTCTGTTATTGTTACTGAGAAATAAAATGAATAAATATTGGTACCATTATGGCCGCGCTTTCACCAATCATATCATTTCGGTCGATGCAATACAATTTTCATTCAATACTCATTATGGCGATGGCGCAGTTTCAATGCAACTTTGTTTCATTATCTGCTGAATATTTCGAAGAATACAAACAGACCACGGAAACAATTGAATTCACCTCATTAGATTTTCCTCATTATTGTGGAAATGTATAATGAAATTGTTTTGTGCTTTCACTGTAATCGTATCTATCTGGCTAGTTATATTTTCAATGTTGAGTTTTTTGTTTTTACTGTGTGATTTATTTTGACACGGATTTATGGTTTTAAATTACCTATTAAACATTGTTCAAACATTCATTTTGTAGATCTTTTATTAGTCGCTAATGGCTGTAAATATTGGGTGAATTGCCCAAGCAAAAAAATACACGGCAAACCTGAGAACGGTAGTGCAATGTGCAAATTTTTAATTTTATATAATTTTTCTCAACAGCGTAAGTACTTCTCTACCTTGACAAAAAAAATAATTGATTTCTACCCATTAATATACGAAAAAAAAAATTACAAAGTGTTATTCTATCATCACAGTGGCCTGTCCTGAACCCAATTCCGCTCATAAAATACCTTCCCCTGCAAATACATTCGTAATATCGATTTAAATCGATTTTGTAATCATTAAATTATAATACATTCGATCAAATAAAACTATTTTTGTTTGTTTATCTTCTTTCTCATGGATTTGACAGGCAGTTAACTTTTGTCTGGAAAAAAGTTATCATTTCAGAGGATAGTAAGTTTTAGTAGAATAGCCATGTCAACATTGCGTTGTTACGCCCCCCTCACCTTTCCTCACTTCGGATCAGTCCGGCTCAAGCTCTCGGCGTGAACGCACCGGTCCCAACGTCTTGCGGTTTCCCGCCAAAAAAGTAAGTTTATCATTTCAGTGATATGAGGACAAAAATAATTTCATTTCGGTGGCTGTTATAACTCGTGTTAGATTAGTATGCACAGTATATCATTTCGGTGGTAATTTTTATCATTTCGGTAGACACTTTTCATTTCAGTGGACTCTTAAAAATTCATCCTTAAATTTATATGTAACTTTTGATGATATTTGATGTCCACTCACGCACAATGTTATAAAATAGGCTAAAGTTTTATTTGTCATTAAAAATATGTAGATAGCATTGAAATAAAAAAAATCCACCGAAATGACACATAAAAATCTCTTGTTGAAATTCACCCTATTGAAGCCTTAAAGTCTGAAATAGGTCAGAATTGGCCAAAAGGAAAAATAGGAAGTCTTCCTATTAGAAACCAGTGCTGTGACATTTGTTTTAAGTGGTTTTTTTTTATTTTTTTGCCTTTTACCTTTCGTACAGGACCAATTTTAGTCTTATGTCTCATGAATGTGTTTTGCGTATGTCTTACTTTTAAGGTCAACAATAACAATAATCAAATAAAAAAACTATTTTTAGTTTTTATTTGTAGGTATCATCATTTTGTTTTGTCCCGTGCGAGACAAATTAATATTTTCTTTGTTTGTCAAATTTTATCTATTGCATTTAAGATCGGAGACTCTACGCTCGAAGTTGTGGACGATTATGTCTACCTGGGACAAACAAAGAGGTCAATCGTCGAATCCGACTCGGCTGGGCAGCGTTCGGGAAGCTGCGCGGTATCTTCTCGTCCAACTTACCCCAGTGTCTCAAGACGAAAGTCTATGACCAGTGAAGATCATTGTGACAGCTGTCACTCGAGGTACACATTACTCCACGAATTTTAAAGAATAAAATTAGATAAACGAAGATTTACGTGCCAAGATATTACTACGCCTTCTGCTATAAGTGTGACTAGTGCGTACACATGTGGGTGTTAAATAAAAACAAGATAAACTCAAGAAAAAACAAATAGTAAAGAGGAGTGAATTGGGACTACAAAGTGCAAAACAATACCAATCCATACAAGATCAGGTGCGTTGTGGTATTACAGATCAGTAACAAGACCATCCCCATCACGTATTGGACTAATAAAATCAATAACGGGTGAATATTAGATCTTTGTTTACTTTTTTCAAGCACTCATCATGACATGCAAATTTTAAACTTCAAACGATCGACAATTTCTTTGACAACATCAAACGACTTAAGTGACGACTAGCGACATCTATGATTTATTGGACAACATTATTGGACATTACCATTGAGAACAGTGACATCTATGAAGACATGATCGAGGCTATTGATGCACAGAGTCGTTAAGAACCATATTTTCACTAAGGTAGTTAATTGACACGGTAGCCGAACGGCTTGGAGCTCGCCTGACGAGACGTTGGTTGCGAGTTCAAATCCTGCTGCAAAAAGTACTTTTTGTGAACAGTTTAATTGTTATTGAAGTAAAAATATTGATAATTAACAAAACATAAAGGCAAAGAAGCACTGTCAACACAAAATGAATAATTTCTTAGAAAATATTACTTTCCGCCGAAATAGAACAAACTCGGACTCAAACCTAAACAATAGTGATAATATGACACATAATTTGAATAACACAGTCACAAGTGTACCTGAGATGTCAGACGATGAATATGACGAAATAAAAAATGTACGAGAAAAAGTAATAAAACTTACAATAGAACTTCAAAGTGCTCATGCAGAAATCGAAAGTTTATCATTAGAAAACAATGAACTTAAAAAGTTAAACGACAATTTGATAAAAAAAAATGATTTACTTATGAAAGTGACCAATAGTCCAGCAAAATTAAGGCCATCGAGTGCCAAAAAACAGAAAAACAAACGATTACCTATTAATATACAAGTCCAACCCGAAACACCGAAAAACGAAAAAAGTCACGAGTCTACAAACAGTAGTAAACGAACACTGTCCTACAATTAAAAATAACATATACACAAGCCTTAACTCTAATAATAAGACAAGATGCAAGGTATGTATTTTGAGCACAGATAATAAGAATCAAATTCTGAGCATTGCAGAGGATTCACTTAATTACTCCGAAATCTGTCACCACATAACACCTCATGGGAATGTAAGCTTATTGCTAAAAGGACTGAAGGACAAAGTATCAGACTTTACGTTAGATGACTATTGTATAATCATGTTGGGTGACGAAGACTTCAGAACAACAATGAGCTACTTTGACATTATTATGCATATCAGACAAGTTCTACAGGAAATCAACCATACTAACTTTATCTTATGCGCTCCAACATACAAATGTGAGAACTACACTAATTTATACAATTCAAGAGTGGAGACATTTAATAACTTACTTTTTTTGGACATACAGACACACGAGTACGCATATCTGATAGACAGTAACAAGAATCTCACCTACGACTATAATGAATATAACAGGCGGACTGGTGCAATAAATAATACGGCGATAAAAATAGTTTTTAAGGACATAATTAATTTAATAGATGACATCAAATACAATAACCATATGATATTAACAAACATGAACAATACTACAGATAATCGGTCACATGGTGAACTTTTTCGTGACTAAACAGCTTCATGTAATGCATCAGAACATAGCAGGTTTATTGAACAAGGCCGATGCGCTCACAGTCTGTCTAACTGAACTAGCAGAGAAAAATATAGAAATGGATGTGATATGCGTTACAGAACATTTTATGATGGAAGGTTACGAGAACCAGTTGAGCATACCAAACTACTGTTTAGCCGCTCACTACAGTAGAAAAGAAGTTAAGAGAGGTGGGACTTGTATCCTAGTTAGAAATGGACACGAATGGAAAGAGCTATTGAAAATCTCAAAAATGTCAATAACAGGGACTTTTGAGTGCTGTGCCATTGAGCTCACAAAGTACAAGACTGCCTTTGTATGTATATACAGAATTCCTAATATAAACAATCTTAACAGCTTCTTTAAGCAATTCGAAATAACCTTAAATGAATTATCAAAGAGTGCCTATAAAAATATTGTAATAGCCGGTGATTTCAACATAGACATATTAAAAAGGAATTATCAGGCGATGGAGTTTGAATGCCTTCTACTTAGCTTCAATTTAAAACTGGCAATAAATCAACCTACTCGAACGGAAAGTCAAACATGTATCGATAATTTTGCGCATAATTATAACAAACAGTGTAAATCAGAAGTCTTAGACTTTGCTCTCTCTGATCACACAGCCCAGATTTTAAAATGCCCGGTAAATAAAATATGCACGATCGACAAATACAGTGTTTTAAGACGCGATTTCAGCAAAGAAAATTTATTAAAATTTAACTACTGCATAAGCAAAATGCATTTCTCCGACATATATGAAACAGATGACCCGAACATTGCGTACAACAAATTTTATGATACATTCTATTGCTTCTACAACCTATGTTTTCCTCAGACTAGGGTTACAATGAATGTAATAACAAAGCCAAGGTGGATATCTAAAGGTATTAAATCCTGTAGTAAGAGAAAACGGCAACTTCTATGGACTTACAGATTAAAACCAAACGAATCAAATAGAAAACGCTTTAAAGAATACTCTAAACTTCATAGAAAAATCATGACTTTGACACAGCGTTCACAAAATAACTACAAAATCCAAACATCACATAATAAAGGGAAAACCGCCTGGCAAATAATAAATAAATGTAAATTTAGGGTACCTAAAAATTATATTTTGAAAATTAAAATCAATAACGACAAAATTACGGATGCGGAACAAATTGCTAATCATTTTAATGACTATTTTATTGATAAAATACAACCCATCCAGTCCAGTTATAAAACTACACGGTCCATCATAAACAACAAAAACTCGATGTTTATGGCACCTTGCACACCACAACAGGTACACACAATTATAATGGCTTTAAAGAGTACAAATAGCGTGGGCTACGATGGCATATCAACCAAAGTAGTAAAAGCTGTAGCAGCTGAAATATGCGACCATTTGTCTCATATTATAAATCTTAGTATTGTAGCTGGCACGTTTCCTGATGCACTAAAAATAGCGATTGTTAAACCTTTATTTAAGAAAGAGAATAGAGAGATCATGGAATTCTACAGACCTATTTCTCTGATTCCTATTTTCTCGAAAATATTTGAGAAATTCATTCAAAAGGAATTAAACGGGTACATGGAAAAAAATAATATATTATGTAATGAGCAGAAGGGATTTCGTGAAAATAAAACTATAAATATGGCAATTTACGACTTTTTATACACTGTGTTGACAAAAATGGACAAAACATCACAGGTATGTGCTATCTTCTGCGATATGACGCAAGCATTTGACTACGTAAATCATGACATTTTAATGAATAAATTAGAAGCCTATGGTATAAGAGGGAATGTTCATAGTTTAATAAAAACCTATTTAGACAATAGAAAGCAAATGACAGAAATCACTAGAATTAATATAACCACTAAAAGGGAAGAGACATACCTGTCAGGTGAACGTCAAACTACTTTTGGTGTTCCTCAAGGCAGTGTATTGGGACCTCCACTTTTTACACTGTATATTAATGACTTGCCAAAATCAATTCCACACCCTATGACTTTATTTGCAGATGACAGCACGGTTACAATTTCTAATAATAGCAATGACATGATCCAATATAAACTTGACATCCACAACACCTTGACATCGATAATAGAATGGTTAAACAATAATAATTTAAAGATTAACTTAGATAAAACTAAAATTATACACTTTAACCAACGACTGACTATAGAAAATATGGACATAAATATTAATAATAAAATTGTTGAAATTGTAAATACCACTAAATTCCTTGGACTATCAATTGATAAAAGGCTAGACTGGAAATCTCAAATCGAGTTCCTTTCAAAAAAAATTTGTAGTTCTGCATTTGCATTGCACTCTCTAGCTGCAGTTGTGAATGTAGACACCCTGATTGTGGCCTACCATGGCTTAGCTGCGTCTCACCTAAGATACGGCATCATATTTTGGGGAAATTCTACCGACGCTAACACGGCGTTTAAGGCCCAAAAGAGATGCATTAGATCTATGTTTGGGCTAAAAACGATCGAAACATGTAAGCCATATTTTAAAAGGTACAATCTATTGACTCTCCCTTGTTTATATATACTCGAAGTCGCAATGTTTGTTAAAACAAACCCCAATTTGTTTCCGCGTCTACAGGACGTGGTACCGCGTAACAGACGGGATATGACAATTCTGAGAGTTTATCCAGCAAAAACGGCACTCATGCGCAAAAGTATCGTCTGTATGGCGCCGACTATATTTAATAAAATGCCAAAAACTTGGAAGGAGCTGGACAGTAGGGCATTCAAGCGGCATCTTAATAATTTTCTTTTGCAAAAAACTTATTATAGTGTCTCAGAATTTTTAGCTGAAAAAGATTTTAGTGATGTGGTTTGATGTTGACTTACTGTTGTTAAACTTACTGTTACGCCACTGTTGTTGACTGATTTATAAATCTATAGTAGTTACTTTAATTGACATATTGTTATTCTAGTTGGCACATTTTAATCCATTTGACATGAAATATTTTAATTTTTATTACTTTGACCAGATTGACATTGTCTAATTATTTTTTATTTTTTTGTATTTAACTGACTGCTGACAAATTGAAGTACTTATTTTTTCATTGGCATATTTTATATTCTGTGACATTATTGATAATATTTTAATCCTGTACTACTTTGGCCAAATTGACATTTTTATATTTTTATTGTATGTGATTCCAATACCATGCCACTTATTTCCAATATAACTTGTAAACCTGATATTTGCATGCCTATGTGAAGGTAAAATATGGAGAACTTAATTATAAAAAATAACATCTATGTACATTTACCCATGTTTGCAAAGAAATAAATTGATTTGATTTGATTTGATTTGAGTGTGTGTTGCCAGTGATTACATACGGGACCGAAACGTGGTCGCTCACAATGGGCCTTATCAGAAAGCTCAAAGTCACCCAAAGGGCAATGGAGAGGGCTATGCTCGGAGTTTCCTTGCGTGATCGAATCAGAAATGAGGACATCCGCATGAGAACCAAGGTTACCGACGTAGCCCGAAGAATCGCCAGACTTAAGTGGCAATGGGCAGGGCACATTGCTCGCAGAACGGATGGCCGATGGGGCCGAAAAGTTCTCGAATGGCGACCGCGAACCGGAAGACGTTGCGTTGGAAGGCCTCCCACTAGGTGGACCGATGACCTGGTCAAGGTTGCAGGAACCCGCTGGATGAGAGACGCACGGGACCGGTCAATGTGGCGACGCCTGGGGGAGGCCTATGTTCAGCAGTGGACGTCTTTTGGCTGAAATGATGATGATGATGATGACATTTAATAAAAATGTAAAAAAATAAAAAATGTGACAAACGTGTGTGTGTGTGTGATGTGTGTGTAAAATGTTTTAAATGTAAAATGTATTTAGAAATATATAAGTATGTTTATCAGTTGCTTAGTACCCATAACACAAGCTCTGCTTAGCTTGGGACTAGATGGCGTTGTGTGATAGTTGTGGAATATTATTATTATTATTTAATTTTAAATGTAATTGTATACTGTCACATTTTATCCGAAATTGGCTCATGTTATTTCGTCTCATATTTTCAAAAGTAACATCTTACAGCAAACAAACCATTCGATTGAATCGCAATTTTTCTTGCGGCTCACCGAAAAAAATCCCTTCTAAGGCTATATCACCCAAAGTATATACCTAGGCTGAAACTGCCAAAATCCGGTTATTACCGCTTATAACAGTTCAACAGTTCAATATCACGTCTCAGGGGACTGATAACGATTTGAGTCGGAGCCAAACCGATGTCGAGTCGGGCAGCCAATCGCTAAGTGAATATGGTTAAAAAATGAGAAATCGAAGTGAACTCGAATAACATTGTCGTTGTTTTCGATGTTTGAGTGTTTAATGGGGTTGAAAGGGGAAATTGGGAACTTTTTGTGACTAAATTGGGTAGGATTTTTGAAGGATATGGACTTTTACAAGTCTGCGACGCAACGGTTTCAGAAGTTTTTTAGAAAACATGCTCATTTTTCTAATTAGGTAACACATATTCTTGCATTTCGGGATACCCAGTACATACTGAGCTTAGCCTTTCTCAACTATATTGGGGTCGGCAACATGGAGTGACTGCCTCTATAACCCAGTTAGTACAGGGTAGTACGATCACCCTTGGTAAGACTAGTTGTCAGATTTTTGGGGCTGACTACCTTTAACGTCTGACAAAGATCTGTTAATGACAGCGGCTTAATATTCTTTCCGATGACCGAACTCGGTATTAATAGGTGGCATCCACAGATCAACCTAGGCAAGCGCAGTTTAAACTGACAGCCCGAGAGCTTTAACAACTAAGGGCGCCTTCAAATTAGGGCGTTAGCAGCGCGGCAGTCGCGCGGCTGCAATACATTTTTATTAGAACAGCCGTAACAACCCGTTGATAATAGGGGATCGGACTGGGTCAAAAAAATATGATTCTAATTAGTCCGTCAGTTAGATTATCGAAAAATATTGGATACGTGTTTTTTGTTTTATCGAATTAAAAAAAATTGACGAAGATAAAACGCGTTAAAGATCATGGAGTGGGGCTTGAAACGTCACTTGTAGGTTAAAAATGTACTAGCATATGACGTCACACGAGTTTTCTAAGCACTGTATCGTCTTAATTTTTTGTTGACGTGAAAAAAGAAAAAATACGTGTTCAATATTTTTTGGAAATCTATCTGACGGACTAATTAGTTTTTTTTTGTCCGATCCCCTATTGTTTATAGTCGCGCGACTGCCGCGCTGCTAACGCCCTAATTTGAAGGCGCCCTGGTACCTTGGGTAAAAGTTACTTTATTTTCATTCACTGCGCATTGAACAATGTCAAAACCATATTTAATCTAATATCATTTATAGAAAACGTCCGTCCGTTTAAAAATAATATTAGTGATGTAAATCTAAACTGTTAAGCAAACAAAGAATCGTATGCTAACTCCGAACTTTTCACGAAATTCTTAAAGCTGTTCTAAATCACGGAAATAAGGAGGTCAGATGCGGATAAAGAAAGAAAATTGTCACGATTGTTGTGTATTTTTGTCACGAGAGTTGTATTTCTGGAGGAAAATTGTGAGCAAAACAGCAATTTTTAGTCCAGTTGATTTTAAGGTATTTTTAGAATTCCGAATGTCAGTCGGCAAAATCGAAATCCTTACAGGATCACTTGGAAGTCCGTTTGCTAATAGCTGTCTAATAGCCTAAATTAAAATGAAAGGGTCGTTCGTCGTTTCGAAATACTTGGACACTTTGGCCAGTTTTTTTTTACGAAAATCTGTAATTTTTTGTTTGCATTCAAAACAAAATAAAGTCATTTAAAAAGGTTACGTCCACTGAAGTGGTAAGAGACACCTAATTAAAAAGACCGACCTATATTTCCCCCAAAACCAAAAATTTAAGAGACTCTTTGTTTACTTAAAAATGAATCAACCCTTTCACAGCCAGTTGAAAAACATAATCGTCCCAATCTAGATCTATTGTTCGTCGAAAATTCACAAAAAATCTAACACAATACACATCAATTGCAATTCTTCACTCAATTTAGTATATTGTGGAACACAAAAAAGCAGATTCATATGTTTTGTCCAATCGGAAACCGTATTTTTAACAACAGTTGATGCAAAATTCGAAAATTGACGGTAGAATAAACAAAATTTAATGGCTGGACAACGAGTGACGTTGCATTTTAAAAACAAAGGAATTTTGTGAGCTGCCATTAAAATGTTGGATTGATATAAATGTTTTGTATAAAGCTCATACATTTAAAACAATGACAAAATATCTCGTTTCAACTATTTGTTTTGCATTTTGAACATAACATCACGAATGGGTTCCCCGAAGGGCAAGACAGAGGCGTACTCAGGTACGCCCAAAGGATAAGGAAAAGGTGCACACGTTACCCCAGTTATTTTTAAATCACATTTAATAGAGGGCGATCCCAGTGCCATCAACCGAGTACAAATCCAACCCCCGTGGCTGCCACTGAAAAATTCTTGATTGAAAAAAGTCATTGTAGATGACCGAAATCAAACCGATTTTAAAGCGACCGCCACAAGTTACCACCACAAAAACATTGTGAATCCGAATGCAAAACATCCTTCATTTTACAATGAATAAAAAAACACTATGGCTCAAAACATAACCTATTATCACGCCGGTAATAACTGAAAAGCTATAAAGGACCAGCCAATCGTAGTTAATTTGCCACCTCCGGGTATAATACGGCGTGAATGGTGTACCATTAGCCTGAGTGTCATTCAGTCTCCAGGGGGACTCATGTTGCAGGCTTATACATCGGGGTTTGCTATCTCATCTACCTAGTATTGTGTAGGACATAGAGATAAGGAAGCATTTATTTTTTTAAAGTGACTGTTGTTGTTGAGACGTTTTGTGGTTTCAGCCTACCCCATGGGAAAAAAGCGTGAGTTCATGTATTATGTTCAAGTGACTGCTTTTTAACTAGTTCTTACAGAGGCTAGAGCACGACCTCATGGTATAAATGTCTCGTAAGGAAGTACGTCGATTTTAAAATAAAAAAAATAAAAGTTTCACATACTCATATTATACATATTTTCATCATGATCTGTCCAGCCTTATCCCAACTATATAACTATAATTTAAGAATTTATTCATATAAATGGATCAACACAATCAGTATTCAGTATATAAAAAAAAAGTATTATCAATTTAGTAGAATTAATTCTTAAAATTATGAAAATACGTGAAAGTACTGGAATGTTTTTATTTTATTGTAAAATCGATGTATTTACGTTACGTTTCAACCGCACGCTCGTGCTTGATCGTTGATTTTTAATTTTGACCGCATGAGGCACTCTTTTTATTCTGTACATGTCGAATACACGCATAGAGACCATTCAGACCAGAATGTACCTACCTGGGAAAAGTTTCGTTTTCCTCTAATGAAAATCTTAGCAGTACAATGAAATTCTATCAGGGAAGGAAAAACCAAAAATATTAATGTTACTGACAACTCTTTTGTACCATTTTAAAAACTTTCCAGTGGCAAGTTTTTAAAAGCACAAATCACACGGTTACTCTCAAACGGGAAAGAAAAACATCGTAAGGAAACTGAATCATTCTAGAACCAAATATGAAGACACATGACATCTACCAACCCGCACTGGGCACGCCTGGTGGCTTATAGCTCATTCCCTGTAAGTGAGTGGAGGCCTGTGTCGGAGGAGTAGGAACATTAAAGGCTGTTTACTATGATTATGCTAGCTAGTACATGGGACTCAAACAAGGTAGTGAAAGGTGAGTGTACCATTAACACACCACAAACCTTACATGTAGTATATGCATACATGTTGCATGATGGTGTGTTATTCCAGTTAATATATCTCGCACTTTCCACCCTACAGTTTCCCTATATGAAAAATATGTGAGATTCTGTACATTTATGTAAAGTTTAACGACCTGCGCGGTTAAGTTTTTAATGCCAGCTCCACAGAATTTCCGGCTTTGCTGAAATGGTGACCATTCTTTTCACATGATGCAACTCCACGCTTCGCAGAGCGCATTTAACTGTTGCGATAACCGATTTATCCGTCTGTAAACAGTCATTTAAACTTATATTTTAAATATATTATTTAATTTTAATAAATATAAACGAATGTCATCTACATAATGAGCTTGACTCGCGCTTACCGATTGTGTATCGTAATTAATGAAATAGTTATGTTGACGTGAGTTTTACACCGTTTTTAATTGGGAATTAAAATTATTTTAAATTCCTTTTGTAGGCATGCATGGATTAAATTGGTACTTCATTTAAATTTAATGTTTGTATCTAGGTTTAAAGCTCGATTGTGTCAGATATCGCTGAATAAGTCTATCGCTAAACGTAATTCAAACATCGCTCTTTACCTGTCAATCATTTGAAGACCATTTATGATGACAGAAACCGAATGATGTTTTGTATCTGATTAACGGTAAAAGTTGGTACAAAATACTTTGTGATGCAAGAAGCTTTTTAAGGCGCTAACAGCACCAAAACTACCGCCACCACATCTTATTTCTTTTACTCTAAAATCACATCACCGCCAAGAGTGGCCATTTTTATCTTTAATCAGTAATTCTCTTAATTTATTAAGTCTAGAATCATGAAAAGTGATAGGTTATTTACTAGCATGATAGTGTTTTGGATTTTTTAAATTTGATGTGATTTTAGAGTACCTAACAGAAATAAGATGTGGGTGGCCTAGTATCGCGTTTATTGGTGCCTTAAACGTAGGCGCATCTATGGTAAATAAAAATGTGATATTATAATTATAATTTAAGTATTATTTTTGCCATGGCAGATCTTCAATCCTTCCTCTAGGATAAATACACAAATAGGATTTCCGTGTATCAGCAGAGAAGAATATTATACGGTGATGATGCTTAACCCTACACCTCCAAAGCTAAATAAAAAAGTTTACTGTCTACGCACGTAGATTTATAAAAGCCCTATACAAGTCACTTTACCTTTTATTACAGACCACTAAAAAAGTTCCCTACCCATAAATTCCAGCCTACGCCAGTTAAACAGAAATAAAAAGTAAACCATTTAAAAACAGATACACTAACATAAAACTGACATAAACGAAAATATCATCGTAAACTAAATCTTGGACATACTCAAAAAGATTACATCGCGCACCTATCATATTTCAGGGTAGGCTGTAAACGCGGTACGAAGTCGTCTTAAAGCGTTCATGGGCTATATTCATCCGAGGCTTTTATCTAGATTGCTTTGCTGGACTCCAATTACTCCTAATTTTATAGTGAATAATTGAAGAGTCGTGCGGGGTGAATTCGTTCTTATGTCTTAGAGAGAAAGGAAGATAGATGTGTATTTTTACACAGAATCACGTTGTAAACTAATTCACACTTTATTTGTTAAGCTTTAAGTTAGGTATTATAGCACGGAGACTTGTTTTAAACAAGTATAAGACGTTTTGTCGATAGTACGAACTATCCATCATACATTAGAATAGTAAAAAAAAAACATATAAACTGATGAATCCGAAATCGAAATTATCTCTGTCCGTTCATCGAACTCTTTTTTGGAACTCGTTTGACAAAAACATTATCTGTTAAGGTGAATGCGACAAAATAGCCCTCGAAATTCGAATTTTCTTACGTTTTTTTTTTGTAATTTTCCGGTCAGTGTCAGGTTTGTTTGAATAAATTAGGATTCACGACCGTAACAAATGTGACTTTACTGAGTAATAATGATTAAAATCACCAATACAATCGTCTCGTACGTGGAATGGTTTTTTCATAAGCTATATAATATATCTGATACTTTTTCAGAAAGACAAAGCATAGTTTAAATCTAGTGTTCAATCTAAAAGTTTTATACTGTGTTAATATAAAACTATTAGATATTTTAATGTTTGTGCCGAATTAAAAACTCTTATAAAAATTAAACAGAAAGAGTTTTAATATAAAAAATGTCGGGTCCTTCCATTCACCGAAGTCGTTGGACATTTCAGTCACTTGTATACAAGCGGAATTTTCAAACCTTATTTATATTTTAATGTCAACAAGCGCTTTAATCGCTCAACCAGCTTGTTAGCGATTTAATGTTGGGTCTGTTTACTGAGAAAACATAACGAGTTTGTCGTCTGCTTGTTTGAATATAATGTAGGGTTGAGTTTAAGGTTAGGTCAAACCGGTATGGACAAGTTGCGGACGTCTTTGGGACTGGACATGGATAACTCTTTAGAAATACTTAAGGTTCGGTCATACCAGTACAGAAATATTACGGATGTGTGTGTGTCCGGACATGCACACCGCCGTAGAAATACATAGACTCAGTCATACCGGTACGAAAAGATTGCAAACATTTTTGGGGCTCCGGACATGAACACCCAATAGAAATATTTTTAAAGTAAAGTTCCTTCAAACAAGTTCGGGAAGAGTGACGAACATTAGTGGCTCCGGACATGGTCCCATGTAAAAGGGGACCAGTCTATTATCATCAACTGGACACAAATTCAGACTCGGTGGCTCTTACTGAGATAAACCCAAAACCCAATAGCACTTAATCCGACCCGGGAATCGAACCCACGACCTCATGCTCAGCACTCACGGTTGCGACCACTAGACCAAAGAGTTTAGCGGCAACTTTACTCAAATAAGTCCTCAAAGACTTCAGAGCTTTGTCTTCATATAACAGAATATTGGTATCCCAATTACTATAGCCGGTCATAGGAATGCCTTAGGCGGAGGCATACGTTTGGAAGGCAGGCCTTTAGGACATTGATAGTGCTAGTATAGACCGGTAGGTTACGAAGATATGACTATGTCAATAATTCAGAAGCATTACCTAAAACATCATCATTCCTGTAATCCCTGGAGAGTTAAGCAGGAGTGTATTAGTATAATTATTATTTAGGGAGTGGAACCTATACTTCATCAAAAGTTTCTCCAAAAATATGTCTACAGGTTATTTATTTATGGTTCCTAATGCTACGATATAAAGGCGCAGCTATGCGCATTCAAACCTGTAAGGTACACCACCTAACAGGTTTGCCTGTACAGTTAAACGTTTTAAAACCAGAGCGTGTTTATTACAAAACTATGCAGGTTTATCCTCTACGCAGCTCAAGCTTACCTGACGAGTCTCCCTGTACAGGTAAACCTGTCAGGTTCCCTCTAGCGTGTATATACTTAGCAATTTAGCAATTCCCATTACCACAATCAGAAAATACATCAAGAGATCTACATTTACACCAATAAGAAAACCAAACATATTTAAAAGCAATCAAATAGCTATTCATCACTGAATACCCTCCCCCTCCCCCTACAGCGTCGTATTTAAATAATATAGAGGAATGAAACACGTAGCTAATACCGCTGGGACATATCCATCTTCTAGCAAGCATTAGTCGTCGACGTGTCAACCGAACATCAATCATTGAACCAACGAAAATATTTCGAGGAAACATAAGGTGAGAAAAGAAGACTCGTGGTTGGGATTTTTGGTGGGTTCTGTATGAATCGATAAATTAATATAATGTTTTTTCTTACCCTAAATTGATCCACCTGCTTAGCAAAGGCGTCCCCCATAGAATCGCTGATATGGGTAATAAGACCGCTGGGTTGAAGTTGGATTGTGAATCAGTAGCGCACCGTTTTGAACTAGAAGATTAAGGGCCAGTTTCACCGGTTACGGATAAAGTGTCAGATAGTTATCTGACAGTTATCTGACAGATAATGCTATCAAAAGTTGTAGTTTATCTGGCAGATAAGTTCCGGATAGGCTATCAGGGACTTATCAGCAAGTGGTGAAACCGGCCCTTAGAATCATAAAAAAATATGATTCTGGTTAGTCCGTCTGTTAGTTTTTTTTTTTATTTTTTTTTTATTTAGCCGTTATTGTCCCACTCCTGAGCAAAGGCCTCCCCCCATTCTTTCCACTTCTTCCGATGGTGTGCTTCTTCTCGCCAGTTGATCAGAAAGACATCCAAGGCGTCCCGCCATCTTCTCCTCGGTCTACCGCGACCCCGTCTAGCTGTGTCAGGGCTCCAGTCCTGCGATATTCGGGCCCACAGCTGCGGCGGCATCCGGCTGACATGGCCTGCCCAGTCCCATTTCAGTCTCGCAGCTTTATAAGCTACGTCGGCAATTTGAGTTTTGGAGCGCAGTGTGGTGTTTTTTATGCGGTCAGTTAATTTTACATTCAGAATACTGCGCTCTATCGCTCGTTGGCAAACCTTGAGTTTGGACTTCTGGACGTTAGTCAAAGACCAAGTCTGTGCACCATATGTCAGAATGGGGAGAATACACATGTCCATTAGCTTGCGTTTTAAGGGGATGGGTAAATTGCCCTTGAATAGCTCTTTCATGGACCAGTAGCTCTTCCAGGCATTTTCTGTGCGTCTTGCCACTTCTTTATTCTGTTAAATTATATTATTCTGTTGATTATATTATCGAAAAATATTGGATACGTGTTTTTTGTTTTATCAAATTAAGATGACGAAAATAAAACGTGTCAAAAATTATGAGTGGGGGGGCTCGTGACATCACTTCGTGGTACAAAATATACCACGCTGTGACGTCAAATGACTTTTCGAAGCACTGTAACATTTTTTAAATCTATCTGACGGGGTAATTCGATTTTTTTTTGTCAGCTACCCTATAATGCATAGCTGGCTATTATTACTATCGTAAAATGTGGGTTCACTATAATTATTAGGTACGTAGGTACCTATAAAGTTATGTTCAAGTCCGTTGTAATAGGAGCAAGTCTATTGGCAGCAACCGGGCACTAATCCAGAATACGTGACTGCTACTGAAAACACTGGCCCTTATGGAAAAACACCCAATGCCTGATGGAAAAACTACCTATGCACACATTGTAAATCGGGCTTAAAGTTCATCATTATAGCTGATGGGCAATCAAGGTATACAGCTTGTTAAGCCGTGTTCTCGATTTTTCCGGGAAACACAAAATAAACTGCCGTTCTTTGCAAATTGACAAAATCCTCTTTGCTGCTTGATTTGAATAATTTCTCGAATTAGTTAATTGTTTCACTGTCGTAAAACATGCTTTATTAATGTACTCTCGTTATGTGTATTCTATGAATAACTAGCTTATGCTCGCGGCTTTACCCACGTGGATTATATACTAAAACCTTCTTCGAGAACCACTCTATCCATTGGTGAAAACAACACGAAAATCGGTTCAGTAGTTTTTTGAGTTCATCACGAACAGACAGACAGAAAGACATGGCGGACTTTGATTTATAATATGTAGTGATACCAACGGCGAAGCACTGTATGACAGTTCACGATCGTCATCTATAGATGGTAATGATAAGTCACAGTCCGGTGTCCAGATCCAGGTCCACAATTTGTTTGTGCCCGTTACACCAAACGTTAATAAGCTGTTAACTTAAAATTAGTCAATCACTCGATAATGTTAAGATTCCTTTAACCATTGCTATATCTAAGGACACAACAGTGCCCCCGCCAAGTCTAGTCCTTTACTATTTATACAACAGTCAGTGCATATCAGAAACCAATAAAATAAAAACAAAACAACAACTAAATACTAACTGAACCCCAACGAATCCAGCAGTACCGCGTTCCGTAGCGAGATGACAGATAGAATAGGTAATTTGTCGCCCGCAGATGTCGACGGGATATCCATTTACCGAGCGATATCGGCGAACAACCATGAGATCTTTAAACGATATGAATTCAGTCGTTGTCGGTGTTCAAACGTACTGGTTTAATGGGTATTTTTTCTTGTTTGATTTGTATTAATGAGGCGTGTAAAAGCTTTTTACCCACGACGGAACGGAGACGGTATATGCGTTTGGGGTGAGAGGTTGTTTGTTTGTGTGTTTGTGCAAACACATGTTGCCATTTTTCTCCAAAACTACTAGTCCGATTTTGATGCAGTTTTCAGTTATGGGTTCGGGTTTGATTGGTGCATGTTCTTAGATAGGTGTTACGGTGACAACTCACCAGGGGGCGCTGCAGCAAATTTTTTTTGCGCAAATCAAAGTTGCCACTTTTCTCCAAAAATACAAGTCCGATTTTGATTCAATTTTCAGTTATGGGTTTAGGTTTGATTGGTGCATGTTCTTAGATAAAAAAAAATTAAAAAAAGTAAAAAGTTTAAAATAAAAAGCAAAATTAAAAATTTTGAAAAAACCCACGACTGTTAAAAATTAATTGAAAAAAGGATAAAATAACATAAAACACCCACCTTAAAAAAACCCAAGAATGTCCGTCGGGAGCTGAACATTGCAAAACTAGTTCATTTAATGGCAGCCCCCGACGGACATTCTTGGGTTTTTTTTAAGGTGGGTGTTTTATGTTATTTTATCCTTTTTTCAATTAATTTTTAACAGTCGTGGGTTTTTACAAAAATTTTAATTTTGCTTTTTTAGACGATGTTTTATGGATGTGTGGTAGTGAGTTATGTTATGTTGCACAGAAATGGCTGTAGTTATTGGTGTAATTTCGATGGATTTATGAACTTCTGTTGCCATTGGGCCCAGGTTTTTTTTGCTCTGGAATGGCAACACACTTGCTATAGGTGTATTTGGCAAGTTTAGAAAATCAAACAGAGTTCGGCAAGTTTGGTAAGTAGAAATTCTACAAATTAATAAATCTGCATTGTCTCACAAACCAACATCTTCGTTGCCTTCCGCGATCCCGCCTCACTGTTTTTGGGCACCAGTTTGACATCATGACCACATGATGATGCGGCAGATCTATCGTAGGTAGTTTTTCGTTTGTTTTTGTTGTTTTTTTTTCAACTTCCCAAAAAGCAATTCTCAATTCGACCTTTTTTATTATTTCAATGTTTGTCCGCGGATAACTTCGTCGAGTTTGAAGAATTTTTTTTTTGTAATATGACTAGATAACTGACAGTTATAAAGAGTTAAAGAGAATGAATTGAAAAAAAAAAGAGTGAATTTATTACTATACCCACGTAATTTTTTACTTTACAAAACCTCTGATGACATACTTCTCAGTAAATTGCATTTGATACATACTAGAGAAAGAACATGAAGCTTTGCAAATTACAGTCTTATCTCACCTTAATAGACTATAAAGTGACCCGAATTTAAACTTAAAATATTTCACCTTAATGTCACCTTGTTCTTCTAACATTAGTAATACGATAATATATAAACTGAGCATGCTTAAATGTATTTGATTTAAGTACTACGTATTTAGTTAACAACCGCAAAATCACTCGAAAATTCCACGAAATCTAAAGGTGAAGTGAGTAAAAGAGCCTGACACGGGCCGCGTAGGTGTAGGGCAACCAAGGTTGACTTATCTAACTTTGGTTACTGATAACTGGATCTGGATTTTAAGAAAAGAGTACAGTTAATAGTTATACTAATACTTGGACAGGTTCTGGTTGATGGCAAAAGGCTCCCTCCCTATTACATGGAAATATAGGCGTGATGTTATGTTATGTATTTGAACAATTACAAGAATATATTATTATAGTAATAGCCACGGAGCCTGGATTTGTGGCTCACCCCCTATAAAATGGGACTAAAACACAACTAGTGCAATTGTGTATTGACTATAAGGTACACCTCTATATTACCTGATATTACCCTATATTACCTGATGCTTTAGAAAAATCTACTACATGTAGTAAACCAAAGTGCCTCGAGGTGGAGAGACGTATGTCGTGGATGTTTGAGTTTCTAGGAGACGATAGATGGAGGACTGGAGGACACTTTTATAGGTAAGTTTTCCTTGTTTTAAAGTTAAGTATACTACCGCATATTTTTTTTATTTTAAACCAGCAGAAGTGCGCTGGCACAGGTGCACTCTCGCTACTTTAAGTTTTACAGTCCGATGGGATGGCAATCCTATACGTCAGAAGAGTGATCAGGTGCAAGACCAAGCCAGGCAACCAGGCCAGGCTTCCGAGGGAGTATCAAACCACCGAATTTTAAACACCGGGTCCCTACCCAGAAAATATTTTTCCGACCCGGGTATCGGACCCAAGACCCCATACTTAGCAGTTACAGACTAACGACCAACTACTTAACGAATTCAAAAAACCAAAATTCTACTTAACTTTCAAATAAAACAAGGTGACTTGTAAACAAGTAACACAATCTAAACAAACGTGTAACAATTAATTTGGTCCACAATTCATTCCCGGACCGCAGCGACATCAGTTTAATGAATCACCCATGTGACGGGTTGTTGTGCTTCTAATGGCAATTTTAGTTTCGGGATGTAATCTGAGATAATTGTTATTACAATGCAATTTGATTGGAATTTGGTTGGACAAAAATTTGTTTTGGGATTGTTTTTGGAATTTTTGGATATTAAGAACTCACCAGATGGTCTAGACGAAGTTGTACCAAGTCTGAAATATATGTATTTGCAAGTTATTTTCACTTATCCAGAGACCCTAAAACTCACCACAGTAAAACTATACAAGCATGCACAACCATGTGTATAAGAAACCTGTACAGTTATCCTTGCAATGGAACTTTAGTTTTGCAAGCACATGTAATACTACCATGCATAACTTCGCGTGCATGTATTACTTTTAAAACTTCAAACCCCAAACTTCAAAACAAAAGTGTTTATGTGTAAAACGAAAAAAATCTTTGGATTTAGACTTTGTTACTTTTTCACACAAATTTATAAACAACTGCAGGAGATACGCTTTCGTCGTGTCATCATCGTCATGTGTTTGAAGTCCTGACTACCAGATATTCTGCCCTTTTTGCACAAGGCCGGTCACACCACAATCCAAAAACGTCAAAGAGAAACAAAAAAAGTGGCTGAAATATTTACAATGGAGGACCGCACAGAATAAATTATCCTCCAATCATTTAGCTTATACATATTCGCAAACAAACCGAAAACAAGTTATAAGGGTACATTAATCCTGTATTATCCGAAACATTATGTAAATTAGGAGTATGTTTTACCGACGAACAACCAAAATATTAAGCCGGAAGCGAACGATGTAATGTTACTAAAATATTAATTAAACGACAATTATAAATGGGACTCCGTTTGTTGGTTTTTGTTAGCTGTCACGTGTTGCGTGGACTGACATTTATTTTTTTATGGAATATATTTTTATAAATTTATTAATATAATACATAGTAATATAATAATATGTGATCGCTCTTGACCTAAATCTTGCCTCGAGGAAAGCAATGGATGAGGTTTACTTTAGAGCAACGAACCTAGAAGTTTATTTTCACTGTATCATATCTAACAAACTAACACCAGACAAATTGTCTGTCGGGTTAAGTGGCGTTCCTAAATCCTAACAATAAGCCCAAAAGGCAAGCAGACTGTCAGAAACTCTATGAAAACTAGTAGGTTATACAGGTATGCCTGTAGCTGTAGCAGCAGACAGACAGACAGACTAGAGTTACTATCGCATTCGATAGTTACTCTAGTCTGTCTGCTTGTCGCGCTTTTACGCCAAAACTACTACTACGATAGTCTACAGCAAGGACAGCTGAGAAGGGACAGGCTACTTTTTAATGCGTATATAAGGCTTGTAACGGGTTGAAAGAGGGGGATGAAAAGAGTGGGTTATAAGGGCAAACCTAGTTTGTAGGCTTGTATGAAAGTACTCTTATTATCGGCTTCAGACATCGAACTTAAATACTTCAGGAATATTTCCGTCATTCCAGTACCTACACACAATTTTTTTCGGGCAGACAGCAGTACAAATACAGTCTCCGTACCTCACAGTGTCCGGAGTCCGCAGGAGCCCTCAGTTTCGGAGATCCTTCTTTGCAGGTTGAGAGAAACAGTAATCAAATCTGTGAAGCCAAATAAAACGTTGCTACTGAATGTATATTTTTCTGTAGGTACTGTTTTTTTTTAGCTTTGCAGGCACAAAAGTTTACATGCACAAACACTCAGACCCAAAACAGCTATCTTTGGACTCATACACACATAGTTTCATACATTTTCATCCGATTTTCCTGGAACCGGGATTGTACTTTGTTTCTTCTCTCGTATTTTTTTCTGTAGCAAGTGTTTTACAAGAATCTTCCTAATTAAAAATCCTGAAAAATGAAACACTTTTTGTTACTTTTTGGTTGTAAACACGACTGTTTAGAGGATGCATTGTGAAACAAAATGCTGTGTGTTGTTCCAATCTTTATCACAATAATGTTACAAAATTCCTTTTGACTTTAATATATTTTTCTTTTTTTACAGATTCATTTCAACTTACCTGTACCAAATTCTCTTATACGCAACACTCACTCAGAAATACAAATTTCCCAAAACCAAGAATAAAACATACCTACCATAAAAACCCGATTCTAATTCAGCAAGAGAACTCACAATTTCATGGTTTACCGAACTACCATTAGCGAGCCCCATTCCAATCTAAGTAATGGGATTGCATCGACATTGAATCTTACACGTTGCTCTCAAGTTATTTGGTTAATCTAAGTTACTTGTGATTATAATTGCGTGTTTTGTTGTGTTTGGGATTGGTTGATGGCTGTGTGGGATTAGTTTGAAGGTTAAATAAATTTACTTTTAAAGTCTTTTTCCATAAAACAATTATCACGCGTTTATAAGCAATAACCGCGAAGGTTAAGGTTGAAGTGTCCCTGATACTGCATCCATATTTCCACCACATCTTCGCAACTTATGTTTAAGTCCCATGTAATAGGGGGCAAGCCTATTGCCGTCAACCGGCCACAAACCCAGACTCCATGACACGTCCTGAGAAATTTCTGATAGAAAAAACCCAATAATACTATTCCCAGTCGCAAGTTGAGCTGAGTTTAGGCTGTTTTTTTTTTTTTTTTTATATATGGGCTTACTCTTGTTTTTGTGTGATCCTTGGTCTTTTTACCCGACTACGGCGAAGCCCAAAAGGAGGATTACTTACGACAGTAATTACGTTTGTTACACTTATTGCATTAGTACTAACTCGATAAGCATCAATGTTGCTCCTTCATATAAGAAGATAACTCCTATATACTAAATATTAGAGTCACGTAATACTTGCTAGAATTGTTATTACGACCATTTGGTTCTCACATTCAGGAGATTCTTATTAGCCGTATCGTATACTTTACTTACATTTCTTCAACTGCCTATTACTACTGAAAATACGTAGATTGGAATTATCCTATTGCATTTTAGCTAAATTGTTTGCAGCAAGCACTGTCAGTATATATAAGGTGTATGTCTTTCTAGGGCGTCCCCTACCCGGTATTTATTTGAACAATAATAAAATAAAGAAATTCCTGAAGGAAAAATCCTTAAGACTTTGCTAGACAAATCTTGTACTTATACATTAAGAAGAACCACCATTGCTGAACACTTCATAAAACCAGCGCATACATTTACAAGCCACCAACGACAATCAGACGACAATTAAAAGCCATTTCTAATTACGTTTGAAGATCGAAGTTTACACCATTTCCACAGACTCGAGGAAATTACAAGTAGCTTCTACAGTCTCTAAATTAGACAATACGGTGGAATAATCACTGGATCTTACCCTTTCATCGGTTTTAACTAAACACCGCTTAATCCAATTCTGACGCAATATTCGTAGGTAGGTACTGAGAATTCTTAGGAGTCTGACCCAATTTCATTGGAAAAGCGGAGAAGAAAACTGAGATTTTGAAATGGAATTTGCAAAGGAGGGAGTAACTAAAATAGTACATTTTGCCAGTTATTTTTTAATTTAACTATAGGGGCGAACCTAATACAGACTCCCGGTTGCAACAAAGTAATTCCTACTAGACGTACATTCAATTATTTCAGAACGACGAATCCGTACAATTTAGGCGTAGGTACTCCTTAATACCACATTAATACCCCATACCCGCGAATTGCTGGGCAAAGGCATCCTTTTCTCGTTCTTTTCTGGAACTCTTTTTCACGACATACACCTCGAATTAGTACGCGGCTAGGTCATCTCACCGCTAGGTCTCGGCAGAGCCAACGACGACCTTCTGCTACCCACGCTACTGTCGACTATGAATATTAAAATAGGCGCGACTGCTGAGCATGTCGACGGCACGGTTGGCGCAGTGGCTAAGCGATTGGATTGCTGTGCCGCGTGTCGCGGGTTCGATCCCCGCACGGAACAAATATTTGTATGGTCTACAGATAGTTGTTTCGGGTCTGGGTATTTGTGTATGTGACTTTATATGTTGAACGCACCCTCGATACAGGAGAAATTCCTAGTGAGGGCAAGGTTTAAAAAAAAAAATGTGTCCTGATTTCGGTTCCCGGGTTGGTAACTAATACTGGGTTTTTTTCCCTATTACATGAAACTTTAACATAACTGGCGAAATGAGGGTGCACTTATTAGGTACACCTCGACCAAACCCTTCAGGCATCACAATGCGTGATGTTATAGGAACCGATGGCTAATATCAAATCGATGGCTTACGAAGTCGAAAACGACTGACATTGGAAGTAATGTAATTGGAAGGAATCATATCACTTCCCATGATTTGGTACGTCAATCACATCTGACCTTGTTTACTTGTCAACAGTTAAGCTTGACCACTGGTTTGGAAAAGTAATGGCCAAATTGGACATCCGGGTTTAGTAAAGCGATGTTGCGAAGAGTTTTGATGAGAAGATTGACTATCTGTTATGTCCTGGTGGTTCGCTTAAAGTGTATTGACTGACTGGTGGCTGAATGGTGTTATAGCACAGCTTAGGAAGGTGTGTCCAGCAATGGAGTGCATCATCTACTTAGCATGAACATCATGTAATGGATGAAAAGAATGTGACTAAAATAATAAATCGTTTCTTAAAGCATTAAAATATGACCTTATTATTGGGATTTCGGTAAATCATGATCATCACAGTCAGCCTATAGTAATCAACTTCCATATTGTGTTGGGCTCACCAATTCAACGTTATCGAACTTGATCTTTAACTATTCTAAGTCGGCTGACAGTTGAATACTGTAGTCACATAATTCTTCAAGAAAATTATTTTGTTAAAAAAGTTTTGTTATCCGGTGCTTTATCGGTGCAGTTCAAAAAGGTATGCGATAAATTCATGTAATTTATTCATTCTTTCATTCTCCATCCTACTAATACCCGCTATATCCCGTAACTTAGACCCCAACAACAAATTATTTACATTCTCTTAATCAAGTGGTTGCTCCAACATAGTGAAGGCATGCACTAATTGAGTTCCGACCCCTTGCTAGACCACTATTGTGTTTCGTTACATTTTTAAATAGCTGCAGAAAGCTGTTACCTTTGTTCGAGATTGAGTGGTCAACGGAAAGGTAACGCAATTAGGAGAGAATTGGATGTGAGTATCTTTGCACAAGTTTGGACCTTTGTTTCTGTACAGGGCTAGGATATAATGCATCGTGTGTAAATACATAGTACAATAATGAGGAACAAAGTTTTGCTACTAAACAGGATTCCATAAATATTGCACGACTGTATTTAAGTTTATTAGGTTTTAGGGGATGCTGTTCTACCATCACCTCTCAATCGGTTCTTCATCATCTGCCTAGCCTTATCCCAACTATGTTGGGGTCGACCTCCTGTCTAACCGGATGCAGCTGAATACTAGTAACCCAATTAATATTGGGTAATATGATACGCTTTGAAAATAAGACCGGTTGTCAGATTTTCGGGAAAATGAATACCCGTAGACTGTCAAGGATTGGGAAATTAACCCGTATCGACGGCTTAACGTGCTTTTCGAGACACGGAGGAAACTCAGTATGTAATGGATGCTCACCCATCTACAGACAAACCTCGGTAAACGTGGCTTCACCGAGTATCGGATCGAAGTTGTATCCTCTCTGAAAAGATCCTCTTATAATATATATAGGTACCTAATAATGAATTTTATTCAATTTTGTAAATCATTTTGTTGAGGTTAATGGCCATTTCAACACCTGTTGGAAAACTTCTAAATAAAATAAGAATAAGCACTTGCTGGCAAGAAAACGCAGAACGATAGACAACCCACCCCATTCAACAAACTCCAAATTACTCCAAAGTCTAGACCTAATTAAGACGAATTATGTTACACGATCTTACAACAGACTAAGACGAATTGCATTACAGGCAAAAATGTCTAAATCTTAGACTACCCATGTTTTGATCTCGGGCACAGCAATTAATTCAAATAAGTGATGGTTTTACCCGGTTTTCCCTGGGTAGGGATAATACCGGATGACAAATAGTCTTGGAAATAGTCAAGAAAGGGTTGCCCTAAAGGTCATTCGACTTAAGATGTAGGCATTTAAATTTTGGGCAAGCGCTTTCTCCGTATTAAAGTTAGGTTTTTGTTAGGGTATGTGGCTTTAAGTATTTTGTCGGGTAAAGGTTGTTTGAGGTTTTATTTTTTGAGTATGTGAGTAGAATTGTAAGTAGACTTCGTAAGAATCTTTAACTTGAAGTGATCGCGAGCACGACTGCTGACCATGAGGTCCAATTCGAATCCCGGGTCTTGCAAAGTATTATAAATTTGGTTTTCATCAGGAATTTCTCCGTAGCAGCCACACTGTCTAGATTTATGACTGGTTGATGACAATAGGCTCGTCCCCTATTACATGGGACTTAAACATAATGAACTAAACATGGGTATCCTATAAGGTACACCTCTGCCTTACGCTTCAGGGATTACAGGCTTGATTTTATGTTATGTTATAATATATTCATAATCAAATCGAACGGATCGCTTGCCTTGTGTTGAAAACCACCCACATTATAGATTCACAAGTTTTAACAAACTAATAAGAAAACTTTAAATTAACATTCCCGCTAGCGTGCTAAGCGCAACTTACTTAACTTACTCGCATAATAAGCTCAACTTTAATAAGAACAACAATAGACAAAGTCCTTTCATTCATCACATGAAATATAATAATAATAATGTTTTCACTTTTTTCACACAATTAATACATTCACAAACCTTAATTACAATTTCGGTCTTATTCTAAAGTGGACATCTAGTAATTTAAAATAGGAGATTGAACATTGGATTAAAATTTCTGGTTTGATTGGGTACTGTAGCTAGGGCGTAGATTTGGCAAATATTTATAAATATTCCTGATTCCGAAACTAGCCAAAGCCTGTATCTTCAGCAGAAAAACGTACACAACAAATAACCGTAACTCCTTCATATTTACCACAAAATCAAACACATTCACATCGACAAATACTCTCTCTCGAACTTGCGAAACGCTAGCAATCAACCTCAATCAACTAAAAAATCCGATACACGAGAAAACAAAAAGCGATCGAACCCTCTCTGCTCACAATAAGTACAATCAATACGCAACACTAACAAAACATAACCGCGGAACTGACAAACAAAAACAAAAAGGAGAGCACCTAAAACCGGTGGAACTGCACAAATACAATAATAGTGTTAGTGACCATGCCAGTTTAAAAACTTATAATAGACAAAGTGCCTTCATTCATCACACGAAATATATCCAAAACAAATAACCGTAACTCCTTCATATTTACCACAAAATCAAACACATTCACATCGACAAATACTCTCTCTCGAACTTGCCAAACGCTAGCAATCAACCTCAATCAACTCAAAAATCCGATACACGAGAAAACAAAAAGCGATCGAACCCTCTCTTCGTTCACAATAAGAGCAATCAATACGCAACACTAACAAAACATAACCGCGGAACTGACAAACAAAAAGGAGAACACTTAAAACCGGTGGAACTGTACAAACACGCCGCCGTTCCGGAATCCGGATCGGAACTTATGCGATCACGTCCACGGAAATGGAATTTTAAATCCACACATTGTACTTAGCGGGCGAGTGTTGCGGGTTAGTGGCACAGCGAGTCCGCGATTCGAATGAGGCATCGCGGTCGGTGTAATTATGCAGTATGTGACGTAATTATTTATCTCTTTTTGTTGAAGCGTAATTCGTTGAAAAATGTGGGGGAAAAATTATAGGTAATTCGAAATAATGTGTAGAAAGGCATGAATTATTAGAATTGAGAGCTTTTGGATTTTTTGGGCAGTGTTATTGCGCCCGTAATTGTAATATTACACACAGACAGCAAAATGTTTTGTCACAATTATGATTTTGGTGATAATTGGAGAAATGAGTTCAATTTCTGTTTTGTCTGTCAGTCAAGTGTTCCACTGCTGGGCAAAGGCCACCCTTTTCTACGTCTAAACATCTCTATCTTGTGCAACCTCTGACCATATTCGGGGTGAATATGGTCAGAGGTTGCACAAGATAGAGATGTCAGATATCAACAAGATCAGATCGTGTCACCACCTTCGCCACGGTCTACCTCGGCTATGTTTGCCTTCATCAGGTGCCCATTGAGTGACGACCCTTGCCCACGTCTAAAGTGCATTAATGCTAAGTATAGCCAGCCCATTTTAGATTGTTAAGTTTAATGGTCTATCTATTCTACTACACCCTAAAATATGACCATACCTTACTGTTGTTTCCTGTATCAGTAAGTGTCTCTGTGTCAAAAGACTTCGACAACTTAACGTCAAGCATAAACATAAACTACGCAAATACTACAAAACATAAACTCAAATAACTTCCGCACCAGCCCACACCTAATTACTCGACTTTTTATTATCCTACGACAAAACTCACTCATACTACACACGATAAACATAAGACTAATCGCAGCCACTAAAGTTATGTTACAGGCAGTACCCAGAATTACCTGATCCCTCTTCTCATGCCACTTGCTCTCTGTAAGGGGTCGGATAATGCTGGGCACTGATTGTACACTTATACACAATTTATGTCTCATATGCGTAGGTGAGGCAGGTGCGTTTCCCATGCTCTTAGCATTTCATGGTTAAAATAAAGAGTAAATTGGTACAGAAAGAACACTCTTGGACTAAAGTGGGTGACAGCAAAGTTTTCCATGCGAGGGGAACCTACCAAGCTCTGCAATGGTAATCAGAAGTGGAGGGGACATATACAGTTGGTTCTTGTGAAAATTTAAAGTACATAAGCAGTACATTCATGGTATGAGTACCAGTATAAGCTGGTCTGTTACATAACATAATCCTGGAAGGGTGAGCGCGACCGATCCGCGACGTGCGGTCGACTGTAACTTCATTAAAATGTTGCGATCATACAAAATACAATAAAACATATAAATGCACCCAAGCTTACCCTAAAAAACCGAATATTTGCGTACAGTTTCAAACCAAATGGTCGTTGCTTTTTTAAATTTATTCGATGAGCACGAATTCCATCTGACAATGAGTGATCGCAGTCGCCCATGAAAAGCACATCATACGAGTATTATAGGTTGATTGCCAACCTAGAACCAATAGGAAGCTCTCATGAGCCGGTAAGTAATTTTGACTTGTTATATTCTCTTTGCTACTACCCAAACAGTCTTTCCAAAGAGTATCAGTATTACTCAGTATGAGCCCGGATTGTGGAGGTCAGATAGGGAGTCGCTCCATATAAAGTTATCTTTTTGATACTAGCGATATTGTATGGGATTGCTGTTCTGTTATTATTTAAGTTTTCCTTAGTTCTGAAGTATGCACAGCATATTTGCGGGTCTCTACTATCGATTACTCTTGACTTTACAACTTAATCCATTTGTTTCGTTGTTTGCAGTGAGTTTAACTTTAACTTGGCAACACTGCTTGGCAATGACATGAGTCGTAATATTATAGTCATGTGTGTTTTGTGGTTGAATATTGGGTTGCAAGGACTAGATTGTTTAGGGGTTTATGAGTGTATACCTATCTGAAATTTCTTTTAACTGAAAATGAAGAAACTATTATAAGAAACTATTTATCCTTACATAGTATAAAACAAAGTCGCGTCTGTTTGTTTGTTTGTTTGTTTGTCTGTATGCTTAAATCTTTAAAACTACGCAACGGATTTTGATGCGGTTTTTTTTAATAGATAGAGTGATTCAAGAGGAAGGTTTTAATACCTTTTTTGTACCCGTGCGAAGCCGGGGCGGGTCACTAGTAAAATATAAAAGAAAGTTTGTTTATGCCTGTCGTGAAATTATAACGTGAAACTAATCGATGGTATATTCGACCCATTTCTAATAGAAAGTGAGTGTGGAGCCCCAAAACAGGACATGCCACACCTCCTCTTGCCCTTTGTGCACAATTAACTGCACATTCACGGACTTAACGAAGCAAACGAAAGAGCTAAGTAAGTTCAAGTTGCTACTGGTTGGACTAAATTTGAGTTATCGACTCGAAAAGCAGAGGCAGAAGAATGTAATACTGTTTTCTTTGTGTTTTATTTTTTCTATTTGTCTAAGTGGCTGAAACCTGTTTTTTATGTTCTGTGGCTGAAACCGTGCAAATGAGGCTATGGAAGCAGTGTTTATTTTGCATTCCCAGTATTCCCACTCCTCGGTAATAACCTGATCCCACTTCTACCGGTTTTCTCGATGTTACGCCTCTTCTAGGCATTTAACGAGAAAACTATCCAGCTGCGTTGTCTAAATGGTATGCCGCAACCCCGTCTAGCTATCTCAGGGCTCCAGTTTTGAAACATCCGGTAGACATTGCCTACCAGTCCCATTTAAGTTTAAACCATGAAAATTTCTCATCACTCTTTTTAACCAATGAAGTTCTTGATTAAAATTGAGAAAATCGTGTTGAGAAAACTAGACAGAGTAGCTGATTTTACACACGTAATAAACGTAGGTACCTACCTATTAATAGCCACTAAAACACAAAACCATTGAGTACATCCCAAACTTAACCACCCCGAACAATACACCACGTACACTTTAACACCCGTAAAACTGAATGCACAATGAAAATACCACCCATTCATCTTGCCGCCTGAAAATATTCGTACGGCTTGTATTAAAGCCGTGAGAAATACTTTACATATGTATGCTACGAATGAATGACGGTGATGTAGAAATACAAGATTTTGCTTCTACGTATGTTAGGGGGAAAAGATTTTCTTGAAATTTTTCGTGGATGGTGTTGGCGTTTTTGGCTAAGCGTCGTGAGGAAACAGTGGCTAAGATTTTTTACTTATTTGGAGTAATTACATATTCAATTTAAATGGACTGCCTTATTGGTCCGGTGGTCTTAATCGTGCCTGCTGAACATGAAGTCCAGGTTTCGATTCCCGGGTCGGGAAAATTGTTATTGTGATTGTCGTCAAGAATTTCTCAGTAGCAACAAGGAGTCTGGGTTTGTGTCCGGTTGATGGCAATAGGCTCACAACCTGTCACGTGGGACGTAAATATAATTGACGGTGCAACTCTGCCTAGCCCTTCGGAAATTACAGACGTGTTAGTATGCTATTTCATTCAATCCACGTGTGAAGATCTGACTATGTTTGTGGGGCGAACATGACCAGATATTGCACAGGCGAGAGAGGTTTGGACGGAGAAAGAAGAAGCCGTTTTTTTATTGGGGGTTGGGAAATTATCAAATAACCCCTTCCACTCTGAGCAGAGCGGAAGGAAGTGTCAGACTTCTACTGTCTAAAAATCACCCATGTTCCTTCTTAGCCCTTTGTGCCGAGGCCGCGGTATCTCTTTCAAACAACCCGCAGCCCCGACGGGCGATAAAAGAGGCCTTTGCCAAGCAGTGGGACAATCAAAATGATTAAAAAAACACGTGGAAAAGAGTCAAGTAGGTTGAAATTTGTTTTTAAAATTATCGATCAATGTGGCGACCCTATAATTATGTCCCGCAATTGACTTCTTTCGGCTAAAATGATCATGATCATAAAACTTTCATTTTATTATTGTTCATTATCATTGTCTGCCTTTAATGAGAGAGGCTGGCTTTGACTGGCCTGTTGGTCTAGTGGTTAGTGACCCTAACTGCTATGCCGGAGGTCGTGGGTTCGATTCCCACCCAGGACAAATGTTTGTGTGATGAGCACGATCATTTGTTCTGTGTCTGGGTGTAATTTATCTATAATATGTATGTATTTAAGAATATGTAAGATGATACGGGAGTAAATAACGCACAATTTGATTTATCTAAAATAGAAATGTTTAATGTTAGTATGATATTAAAATACTCAAATTAATTGTAATCAAATATTTTCACATCGTGAATTCTGGCCTACCAACCTAAAATAGAAAAATCGACAATTAAAGGTTTTTACTTCCAATATTTTAGTAGGTCGACACTGTATTACTTTACTTAGTTAAGCTAGCTATTTTATGAACTTTACTTCTTTTCTATAATACTTTTATACAATGAGATTAATGAGAAATAAATCACTTCACGAGCAGGTTTCAATTCTGTAGCTCGAGTCTCCTGTCATTGTCATTCTTGATGTGCAACGTCATGCTAATTAGGCGGCGTACACAAACTCGTACATTAGGCTACGTTCACAACATACAGTGTACAAAGCTTACATCTCCCCCCCTCAAAGGTGCAAATTAGCTGGGGTTAATTTGAGTGATCAAACTGGGGAATGAGCTTTGTCACATGGTACAATCCCAAGGACTTTTTATTCTTTCCAGTGTTGATTCTACATAGTGAATCTGATATCATTTCTTCAATCTGAAAAGGACCAATTCTAATTTCATCCATTTTAGATCTGTTTAACTTATTACAGTCCATTATGTAAACCATATCACCTTTTTGAAACTTGTAATCTATTCTATTTTTGTCATAAATGGCCTTGTTCAATTCATGTGATTTTTTTGATCTGAGAAATGCTGTATGTCGGTCTTTTTCCAGTTCTCCGGGTTCCATTTGTTTTTTCTTTAGGTCCATTGGTAATACATCGGTTGGTTCTCCACTTAACAGATATAGAGGCGAATAACCTGTCACTGTGTGGTTTGTTGAGTTGTAGGCTTTCACACAATCCATTGCCACGGTTGTCCAAGCTGTGTTCTTTCCTTTGCTATTCAGGGCACATCTAATCCTATTTACCAGCGTTTGGTTCAACCTCTCGTTATGACCATTTGAAAAAGGAGCATCCACTGCTGTAAAAATTAAATTAACAGAGTGGTCCTTTAAATATTTTTTAAACTCTTTTGAATTCAGTGCTGGATATTGATCGGAGAGCAATATCTCCACTTCATTATCCTTAATTACTTGATCTACCAGTTTTATAAAGTCCTTAGTCAGTTGTGTCTTCGAGCATGAAATGTATGCATAACGTGTGAAATGATCCATCAACAAGTGTAGATACTTTTTTGAAGACCCGTTACCACCAAATCCTCCTATTGTGTCTATGGACATGATTTGGAAAGGTTTTTGTGCTGGTCCTAATTGTGACATGAGTCCATAATTTCTATTTAATCTTAATTTGTTTTTTATACAAACTTCACATTGACGGCAAATCAATTTTATATTATCCAGTAGGTTTGGTGCCGTGTAGAAAGGTCTTATTTTTGACTCAATCTGATTTATTCCTACATGACAGAAATGCTCATGCACCTTTTTAATTAATATCTTACTATAGTCTTCGGACAAAATGATTTTCTTTTTCTTGTTGTTCCATTTGTAATATATACCATTTTCTCTAATAACACTATGTTTGTTCTTTATGTTTGGATTTTTGTTCTGGTCGTCCAATATCTCCTCAATCCTTACAATATTTACGGTTTTCAAATTATCTTCTTCGTTTTCGTCGCTTTCATACACAGGATTTCTGCTTAAGCAGTCTGCTTCTGTGTTGTTTCTACCTGGGTTGTATTTTATTACAAAGTTGTATTGTGATAGGTAATGAGTCATGTCTCCCAGTTCATCATCTGTTCTATTTTTTATGTTTAGATTTTCTAGCGGCTTGTGGTCTGTATAAATTGTGAATGAGTTTCCTATTAGCCAGTGTTGCCAAAACTTTAAACTTTCTTTTATGGCTAAGCATTCTAAAAATATGGCTTTCTTCTTCTTTTGAGATTCATTCAACTTCTTGGAAAAGTACGCCACTGGTTTGATTTCTCCACATTTCTGTGTTTGTTTTAGTATTGCACCAATTCCTTTTATACTTGCATCAGTGTATAGAAAAGTTGTCGCTTCTCGGTCGAAAATAGCCAGAATTGGGGCAGAGCATAAATTATTTTTTATTGTTTGGAAAGCTTTTTCACAATCAGCTGACCAATCGTAATTTATGTTTTTTCTAAGTAAATTGTGAATTGGGTCAAGAGTTATTGCAGCATTAGGAATATATTTATTATAAAAATTTACTTTACCTAGAAATTGTCTTATTTGTTTCTTGTTTTGTGGTGCTGGAAATTCTGCTATAGATCTGAGGTTGTCTTTCAAAGGTGTGATTGTATTACCTTTTACTATATGTCCTAAGAATTTTACAGACTGTGCTGCAAATTTACTTTTTGTTAATTTCAGACGGAATCCTTCTTCAGCAATTGCATTCAGCAGTTTCGCTAAATGATCTATATGTTCATTAAAAGTTTTTGAGAACACCATAATATCATCAATGTAGTTCATCACAAAATTTGACAGGTTATGTTTTCTTATAACATTATTCAGGATTCTTTGGAAAATAGCCGGAGATGTTTTCAGCCCAAAAGGAAGGCAAGTCCATTGATAATGACCTTCTTGTGTAACAAAACCTGTCTTTTCTCTGTCACTGATCCTCAATGGTATTGACCAAAAAGCAGAATTAATATCAAGAGTAGTAAAATACTTACAGTTTATCGTTTTTACCATTAGATCTTCTATTAGAGGAAACGGATGTGGCTGTGGGGTAATAATCTTATTAAGATCTCTAAAGTCGATACATAATCTTGACCTTTTTCCTTCGTCCCTTTTGAATGCCAATGTTACTGGTGCTGCGAATGGACTATATGATTCTTCGATTAGTTTATTCTTTAGCAATTGTCCAATTTGCTTCTCGATTTCTTCCTTATCATCTAAGGAGCATCTATATGGTCTTTTGGAGCAATATTTCTCTATTTGTAGGTCTATAAATGCTTCATAGTTTTTCACTTGTCCTACATCGTATTTATCTTTTGCAAATATGTGTTTGTAATCATTTAATAATGTACTCATTTTCATTATTTGGTCATGTTCCAAGTTAGTAGTATCTATATCAAATTGATTCACATCTATGCCCTCATTGAAATTTATTTCGTTATTAAATATTTCTGAGGTTAACTCTCTGGTTTCAATTTCTTGATTACCATATTTTTTGTCTTCAGTTGGGATGATGTATTTATTTGCACTTGGGTTGGCATTTTCCTGCAGTTGGATGTTTAAATTCCCATCATGGGTCAATCCAAACCGCTTTATTGTATCCAGTCCCAAAAGCAAATCATGAGTGAAGTTTTTATCCTTGCAAATAAACGCATTTATTTCCTTTTCAATATACAGTATTTTTCCATTTAATGTTATTAAACCTGTTGTTTTCCCTCCCCCACCAATTGTGTTGAATTTATTTTCAAAGTAGTTTTTCTTTGAATTTGTTACTTTTATTAATTTAGAATTTATTAAGGTTATATTTGAGCCAGGGTCATAAATACCTGTGCATTTCAGTGTGTCATTCAGTATAACCTCTACTTCTATTAATGGGGGAATATTTAGTTTTTTGTATCCTGAAATTCATCAATCTCCAACATGAGGTTTTTACAGTGTTTTACACTGTCATTACTCTTCTTGTCTTCTTTGAACCAGCACATATCTTCAGAGTGAAATCTGTTTTTCTTTCCCATCTTGTAACATATTTGACAAGGTGTCTTTTTTTTACATTCCGCTTCTGTTTTAGTAGAGCTTTTCTTCTCAGTGAAATGTTTTTGTACATTTTTACTCTGATTTTCATGCATCCGTAGAGCACTAAACAGAAGAGTTGGGTCTGTCACCTCTTGTCTATCTAGTTTACTTATAATATAGCTTGGCAATCCTGCGACAATTAAGTCAGTGAGAGTTCTGGTATCTATATCCCAATTATATTCTAGTAACAGTCTCTGTTTTTTTAATGCATATTCCAGCAGAGAGCCATTTAAATGTTTGAAACTCAGTGCATACATTACAGAGGACCAACTTTTATCTGCAAATGTGTCTAAAAAACTCACTTGCCATATTTTCCACGGCGAGTTTAAACTGTGTTTAATTAACATAGACTCATACCAGTCACTTTCTGACTCATTCAAAAATAATCTCAAAGCACTAATTTTCTCTGTATCGTCATGTAAATCAAATCTTGTACATTCACTTTCAAAACTTTGCAACCATTGTTTGGCATTAGTGATCTTGCTATCAAACTTCTTTAAAACAAATTTTTCATTTAATTTACTTAAATTATGTTTTTCTTTGTTGACATTGGATTTATCACTTAATTTCTCCAAAATTTGCAATAGTTTTCCATCTGTAATAGATTGGCTTGTGACTTGAGGCATTTCTTGTAAGAAATAATCATTAAATACCATATTTCCAGTATCATCTATGTATAGTTCTAAAACGTCACTTGGCATGGAGATCCACACCTTTCTAGTATGACCTCTTCTCTGTAATGTTTTTTTTTATTTTCAAAAATTCTGGTAACTTTATCAATTGAAGGTGGTGTTTTGCTGCTTGGAAACATGGCGGCATGAGATATGTTCCTCCATCCTCTTTTGTTATTGATTTTATAATTATGATGTTATTCTTCGGATCTTCATCTGCTGCCAGCTCAACTTCAAATTGTAATTTTGCCATTATCTACTATTAACCAATCAAACTCTGACAATTGTCGATTTGTAATATGTAAGATGATACGGGAGTAAATAACGCACAATTTGATTTATCTAAAATAGAAATGTTTAATGTTAGTATGATATTAAAATACTCAAATTAATTGTAATCAAATATTTTCACATCGTGAATTCTGGCCTACCAACCTAAAATAGAAAAATCGACAATTAAAGGTTTTTACTTCCAATATTTTAGTAGGTCGACACTGTATTACTTTACTTAGTTAAGCTAGCTATTTTATGAACTTTACTTCTTTTCTATAATACTTTTATACAATGAGATTAATGAGAAATAAATCACTTCACGAGCAGGTTTCAATTCTGTAGCTCGAGTCTCCTGTCATTGTCATTCTTGATGTGCAACGTCATGCTAATTAGGCGGCGTACACAAACTCGTACATTAGGCTACGTTCACAACATACAGTGTACAAAGCTTACATATATAAGTATGTTTATCAGTTGTCTAGTACCCATAACACAAGCTCTGCTTAGCTTGGGACTAGATGGCGTTGTGTGATAGTTGTGGAATATTATTATTATATTATTATTATTATGTTCCCACTGCAGGGACTCAGACCTCCTCTCACACACACCCCCACACACACACACACACACACACACACTCTCTCTCTCTCACAGAGTACAAAACTGTTTCACGTTCGTGGTATCACCATCTCAGGGCCAGTTGAAAACCAGCGTCGGGCACTAGCTGCTCGGCAATTTGCTGAACTGGTCCTATTTGGCGCAGCCGTGAGATGCACGCACTCATTTGTATTTTTAAACGGTTTTATTTAGCTCACCCCGTTTGTTTTTTTATTTTTAGTTTTTCAAATTATTATTTTTTTTTGTTAATTTTATTGTGTGTTGTGTACACTTATGGCCTGTGCTAAATATATGTGTTTTCTTTCTTTCTTTCTTTATCTCTAGGAGAGGGATGGGCTACAATCTACCACGCGGGCCCAGTGCGGGTTGGTAGTTTTTTTTTAAATATATTGCCCCACTTTAGGAATTTCTCCTGTATCGTGGGTGCGTTCATAAACATTTAAACTCACATTCACAAATACCCATACCCATAGATGTCACATGTCTTCAATTTTTTTTTTCTAAGACATGCCGGTTTCCTCACGATGTTTTCCTTCACCGTTTTCACTCAGTCGACTTTCATTTAGTCGGTTAAAAATACACATCCAAGGATTTATTCCCTTAAAAAACGTACATTAGCATCCAACACTCGGTTGTCACAGAGAACGGTCTCAAATAATTTCCTCCAGCGTCTTAATTCCAAGTCGTAATTAAGGGCAGCCCCCGGGCCTGTCAAATTAATTACACCTATTTCAGATAATCACAGTTGAAACTCGGGAAGGGTGATTTTTTATACTTTTTTTATTTATTCTCCTTTTTTTATTCTCCTTTAGTTTCCTGTTCGTTAGGGTTTAGCGTTTTTTAAAGGATTTTAAAGGGTGATGGCGGATCTTGGTGTTTGAATTTAGATAGCTGACGGATAGTCCCAGGTATTAGTTAGTATGTTGACATCAATATGTGCTGCCAGACTTTTAATGAAACAAATGAGTCTAGACAACTAGCAATCGTTTATTAATTATGTCTGACAATGTTATTAAAGGTAAACTGAAAGGCTGGCCAACCGAACAAGCATTATAATATGAACTAAACGAAAGGTTTTTGGATAAAGGACTTAATTATTCTTTCTGTTTTTTTGTTGACAACGATTACTCTAGTATTTGATTGTTAATGTAACGATCGTATTGATAACTGAGTACTTTGCTTGACATATCGTGCTCTTAAAGCGAAAACCAACTAAAGTCACTTAAAGGCAAAAATGAGTTACAGATACCGTTTCCTTTTCAAGATCTATATACTGGTAAAACCCGTTATCCGAGATATCGCTCCGTTCTGGATTTAGCTTTTAGCGAAGGTAACTTCTCAGGAGATTTTTTAAATAAAGAACAGACAAAACCCATTAAGTGTCGGTTAAAGCAATGTTTTTGCACTGTAAGCATTGTTTCTCGCCAGGAAAAACCATCTATCTCCGTTTAATAGGTTTTGGCATGATTCAAGTTAAATTAACTATAACAATTTGATAAATGAGTAAAAATACTAAATATTTCCACGTAGTTCCCATTAGGTGAACATACAAATTCTGTTTAGTTAAATTAATAAAAAACACTGCTGTCCAAACTCTTTTCTTAAAAAGGTAAGAATACATTGCCGCTACAGGAAAAACCTGTAAAGGAAAAATTGTTTAGAGAATTAAGTTCTTTTTTTTCTTCCACCCGAATAATGAATACAATAAGAAATCAAAAATACACATACTCTCCTCATTATCAGTTGTTTTAATAGAAATTTCACGATTCAAACCTTTAAACACGATTTTCTCGAAACTATAAAATGTGTAGTTAGTTGGGTTTCGCAGTAAGGGGACGATATGGGTATCGAACCCTGACCAAAAAACAAAACAAACAAACACAACAATCAACACACGGGCAATAAAATTCAAATATTCATCATAATTTCGTCATAAAGAACAATAAAACCATCATGTGTTGAATTTAACACCATTTAGCCACGACTTGGCAACGTAACGATATACGGAAATATGACGCTTTATCCTTTATGAAAACAGGACTTTCCGGGTTTCCGATGCTATTCAACGCTTAAAGGAAGCATCGGAAAGATTTATTAATAAAAGCGAACCGAGGGATCGTGTATTGTAAAGGTCCCTTCCCTCCGAACATTGTGTTTCGTTCTCAGCCCGAAGAAGGACGGATCTGTGACCGTTTATTGTTATTTCGCTGTAATAATTGTATTATTTGAATGTTTTACACGAATTGTTTTTATGGTAATGTTTTGTTGGGGCGTTTTGAAATGAGAAGACGGACTGTTATTAATAAATGCTGGGAGAGGATTTGTAAACGATTGTACGATTCTAATTTGCAGGTTTAATTAAAATAGACGTCTATCTGTTTCGAGTAAGCCTATAATATACATAAATCTGTTAGATTGTAGTCATGTTTAACGAAGGAAAACATAGAAATACTAACAGGAAAACTTGCATACGTGACAAACTCAAACTTTCTAACAAGTAGTAGGTTAAATCCAGGATAAAAAAGTCAACAACATCATAATTATTCTCCGTCAAGGTAGAAGACAGTTCACCACACCTGTTAGTAAAAAATCCCCTGTAGTCACCAAATGACTTTGACAGGGTAAAATCAAGACCTTAAAGTGATTTTTACAATAAATTATAAAAAATCGAAGACAGTCTGTTGATATCTACCAACTTTTACTTTGCATATCGCTTATTCCCGCTTATAGACGGAATGCCTATACCAGCAATGGTAGTAGGAACATGAATACTTACATGATGTCTGTGTCTAAAATGTGTGTGTTTGTTAGCTAAAAGGTAATTAAGCAAGCAAAGTGAAGTATAAATCAGTAAGGTAGGCCGATACTGTCGACAGTCAGGGGTACACCGAAAGTACATTACATTCATTTTGAATTGCGTCGTAGACTTAATACAATCCAATATTATTCCACAACTGTGTCACTGCACAACAACAATGCACATTACCATTGCACCCAGTCATTACATCTGAATAAACTCAAAAAATAACCAAACTTTACTTCAGTAAAAAAGTCCGACTCATTTAACAATAACCAAATTTGGTCGTAAAATCTGTCGGCCCACAATTTATGGGATTACCACACAATCATAATGACAGAGGTTTTGTCCATTAACCCAACGCTAATGGGAGCTTGGCAGAGTACAGTTACAAAGTTCAACTGTGTTTTACTGCTAATCAAAATTCAAGTATGCTAATTTTGGAACACTATTAAGCTGAACGATGAATGCCTACCATTTCGCGCATTTCGCACATTTACGCGCTATTTAATTATACAGTCTGTTTGTAACTGCCTGTTTACTTGGTGGCCTATTTTGACTGGAACTGTTGTGATGTCTTCCTATAAAATTAGAGAAACAAGGCATTATCCCGTCGGGGCTGCGGGTTGTTCGAAAGAGATACCGTGGCCCCGGCACAAGGGCTAAGAAGGAACATGGGTGGTTTTTAGTCAGTAGAAGTCTGACACTCCCTACCGCTCTGCACAGAGCGGGAGGAGTCATTTGATGATTTCCCACTCCTCCCAAAAAAACATGTATAGACATCTGACAACTCCGTAGGTACCTGTACGTATTATATTTACTTGATACTATAATATCACACTGTAACTACACTACTCATTCCTGTTTCATATCTGAGTCCAGGTGACGCGACGCTAAAATGTGTACCTACCCCGTATTTAGTGTATTGTACGTGATTGTGTTTAGTACATCATTCTGATATTAATTTTAATTCAAATGCTTCCCCCGATAGCCTTTCACTCTTCTCTCCGTGTGATTTTTTCCAACCAATCTTTCACAAACGCCTCTTAGACCCACAGCACACGGCTTATTTTCTGTGGCGTCGACAACGCGCTGATGACGCGCGTTCGGTGCTTCAAACGAGATTCGAACGCAACCTTGTAACCTAAACACACGGGGCGATCGAGAAACGCGCGTCCTCTGTGCGTATACGTGTAGAGGATGCGCGCGTCAGGGATCCAAGTGGGTGTGAGCGACTCTTGCCCATGTAGCCCACTATAACAGGTATAATAAATATTAAATCATCAAAACGTGTACTTCTATAAACAGAATATTAATTCTAGTTCCCAAACTTCTAAAGCTGTTTGACTTATTACTAACTTTTAAAACGATAGATTTTACCCAAAGTAAAATAAAACTTTTCAGATTCTGTTGAAAGTAAAGTAAAGCAAAAAGTAATTATATTTCACCGTGTTTAAATTATGAGTGGAAACTTATTACTGCAGTAATACCTATAGATTTAAATTAACTATGCAAATTGCTTTCAGAGTAATTAAAAGTCAAAACCGCATCGGTGAAGAACGTTATAGCCAATACTTCATTTAGTATCTTTTGCGTCGACGTGAGTGAGGGGGAGTACCGAATTGTAAATACATACGTATATTGGTGAAAATTAATTAACTGGTGTAACTTAACGTCTAGACGTAAAGGACATAAGAAATATGTTTTAAACTCATCACTTATTCAAATATATTCTTGTGGGGTAACGACCATGGGTAGTGTAGATGCTTAGTTAAATTAGAGACTACCTCTTTAGTCTCGTGGTTACAAGCGCGTCTGCTGAGCAAAAATCGAACCCATGGTTCTGTAGGCAGTGCTCCTGATTTTTAGTAGCAGCCCCCGAGTCTAGATTTTTGCCTGGTTGGTGGTAGGTAATAGGCTCACCGGGTATTACATTGGACTTAAATATTACTGGTAAAATGCGGATGTACTTGATAGGTACACCTCTGCCTAACCTTTTAGGGGTTTCAAGGCGTGATGTTATGTTACTTAAATTATGAGGAATCCAAAATAATAGGGGATCGGACAAAAAAAAACTAATTAGTCCGTCAGATAGATTTCCAAAAAATATTGACTACATATTTTTTCTTTTTTCACGTAAACAAAAAATGAAGACGATACCGTGCTTCGAAAGCTCGTGTGACGTCATATGATAGGTACATTTTGTACCTTCAATTGACGTTTCAAGCCCCACTCCATGATCTTTGACGCGCTATAGCTTCGTCAATTTTAATTGATTTGATAAAACAAGAAACCGTGTATCCAATATTTTTCGATAATCTAACTGACGGACTAAAGAGAATCATATTTTTTTGAGTCAGTCCGATCCCCTATTATGTTTTATTTGTTTCTTTCTCATTAGATAGGTAAGTATAAAATCTGTGAAGTTATCCTTCCTAACTTAATTTTGAGTTGACCAGACCAGACTTACTAATTAATTTTCTTTTCGTGTCGATGATACCCAAATGGTTTTGCACCAGTTATAGATATAATCTGGCCAAATGGCGTATCCATGATCCATCTATTGTAAAGCCCCTTTGCAAAATATGTTCCACCTTCGGTCTTGCCAGTATTGCTGAACAAGGCCACTAATTTTTTGCACACTTTTCCGAATAACTTGGTAAAAACACCGCTGGACCACGAACAATTTTAATGCCACTTCTCCTCTGGCGTCGTAACCTAAAAAATGCAAAAAACGTACCCAGACCAAACTTTTGAATTAAATCGGTTAACAAAGGTACCCGGGCCAAGTTCCTCGGATTGTTTCAGAAGTAGCTGCAAACTGTCAGTTCATTTAGCCAAATGAACTGCTACTACATTACAATCACAGTCGTACCAATTTCAACCCTAACACAATACAGATAGAAGTCATTACATTGACTGTTTCGGAGGTGTGTGATTTTTTGGGGTAATGCAAACATTTTTAGGCAATGCTAAAAGTTTTATGAAAAATAATTGTTACCATTTTTTGCGTTCAAGTATTCATTGGTGTGATTGTAATTAGGTATGTATGTCTATTGTCTCAGAGTTTCTTTTTCCTTAGAAAACCTAACTAGGCCTCGGAAAATGTCATAGGGCAGGCGTTTTTGGCAGGAACCCAGAACATTGCCGTGTTTTCTCGTGATATTGAAACGAAGCCGGTTCATTCTTGTCTACCTAACGGGTTGGAAAATGTCTAGTGCCGAATATAAGCTTGCACCTTACAAGGTTATAGGTAATCAGTTTAGTTGAAAACAGTATATAATTATAGCCTTTAGATATATTTCTAAGCTAAACAGAGCATTAATCTAGCTAACTAGTAGAAAGTGGCACGTATCCTGTACAACCTACTAGATGTTATGTGTCTTTTACAATAATTTGCCAATATCCAAAATACGCAAATAAAAGATTTTTCATTATTAGCTAGCGTAACTCTACATACATTTATTATGTCATGCAGCATTGCCCGTAGTACATCCAGGTGGACTAGGCGGGTGGACCATGACATGGTCCACCCATGCATATACGCTTATACATATACCCATGCGTATATTGCACATTGTGCAATATACGATATAGGTACCAGATGATTAAATTATACGATGCGATTCCATCTTTTCTCATCCGTCGTACTATCTAATATGATGCTCTGAGCATCCGTTCTTCACTCCATCATCTTACATTCCCACATTAATGATGATCAAATAAATAAAAAGAAACACATTTAACTCGTTAGACCACAAAATTGAGTCAATAAAGAAAACAAACAGTAGCATCATAAAATACAGACAACTCCTGAAACGGTGAAAATGCAACTCCACAGTGTTTTTTTCACATCATTTAATTTTAAAAGTTTTTCATTAAATTTTAAAAGTTTTTTTTTTGTCCTTCACAGTATCCACTCACATTTACATAAGTTAATTGGCATATTTCGTGTCGAGCCTCTCCTTTATAATGGATTTTATTATCACACACTGTGTTGTGTTGGGTGCACTCGAACGATCGAGCGATTAACTCTTTTCATTCATGTAAGCCTGGTATTTTTGATTCGGTGTTTTTTTTTTTTGTGATTTTTCGAGATTGTGTATCTGGTATGACGATTGACTGTGATCTTTTGTTTTTAAATTGTAATGGGTGAGGTTTTATTGTTGGTTATTTTATCTTATTTTGTAGAGGTGATGGAGCTACATGTAACAGTACAGAGAGTACAATATAGGTACAGATTTTCCAAATAAAGTCATTGAGGTACAAAGGTTGATCGGAGTCTGGATACCAAACTACGATACCCTTTGCTACTCCTTTGCTGCTCTTTGCTTTGCTAAGGACTCCTGGCCGAGAATGCAACACTGGTGACCCCACCCTTGTTTCGCACAGTTTTTTCAAAAATTAAAAAAAAAATCCATCAACATCATTGGTATGATTTAGATTTAAGTAGAAAAGAGACAAGAAGAAATTAATACTTGACTGCCTCGTTAGTATAGAGGTCACAAGCGCGACTGCTGAGCATGAGATCCTGGGTTCGATTGCCCGGTCAGGCAATGAGTCATTGGGATTTTCACCAGCCACGGAGTCTGAATATGTGCCTGGTTACTGGCCACAGGCTCTTATTACATGCGACTTAAACATAAATGTGGATATACGACTGCGTATACCTCTGCCTATCCTTTCAGGAATTACTAGCATGATGTTATGTAAATCCTTTATCTACTTTGTGCCTCGTGTAAGCAGTGGAACCCGGGACTACAATATAACCAGCTATGTTACGGGATTATAGGCATTATAAATTATTAGATTCGTTACAGAGGTTAGACACACGCGCTTGTACGCGAGATAAGCCCCATTTAACTCAAACGAGATTATTACTTCAAGTGTCTTATAAATTTATGTATGTTAAGTTAAGACAAGCGAGTTTTAAAGTGTTTGGATATCCCGTGGTTTATTACATACCTTCATACACGATTTTAGTTCTCTTTCGTTTTCTTTGTAATTTTTTGATGAAGTTCAAACTGAAAACAGCGTTAGCAGTGACTTGGAATAAGTAGCTCAAAGTATTTATTTGTTTAGGATCTCTAACAGAGGACGTAAACAGTTCATGCAAAATAAATAATAATGGACGACAAAAGTTTCACGTAGGTGTACTCCTTCTTTTACAGGAGACCACAGCATGCACAATAAAAGTGAGAGTCACAAAAAGGGCAGGACGGGAGGTGAGATACTGGTTGCCCCAGCCTTGTAAACGTTCATTTGAGCCATTTATACTGGCAATTTTCACCTGGCTTGATTGTTAGTTTCCATATTTCGAAGTGAACCATAGAATAGGTGGCTCCCTAAAGGTTGGTTACTTCAGTAGTAATTACCACAATTTTACCACGCATTCTACCACAATTTGGTTGCTAAATTTGTAAAAGTTTTTCTGTCAAAACTTAGATCTATCACCCCACCAAACAAATACACATAAATTCAAAAACCTGATAAATATTAAAAAGAATCATAACAAATCTCCTCAATATTTATTCGATTCAATTTCTCTGAAGGCGTCGCAGCAACTATAATATCGAAAACATGAGCTCCACACCGCTACATGCTTGTGGCAATGGGCCAAAGGTTTCTCACAGCTGGTTCACAGTACACTTTATATTTATTATATCTATTATTAATAATGCACTGTATATTTTGAGACGGGTATTGGTTGTAAATAATGTGCATCTGCAGTTTTAATGGTAGTTCCATGTTTGGTTTGAAGTGGATGAGTTTTCTAAGAGTCTTCATTACTTTTTGGTTTTAGAAGATTGTAAAGTAAAGTCTGGAAAGAAGGGGCATACTGCCCCTCGTTCAACCCAGTCTTTAAGGGAGTGTAATACTTTTCAAAAAAATGAACAACTTCAACTATTAGATAAAAGAGGATATAAAGTGTGTTAGTTTTAACGAGGGACATATGGAAACCCGCAATAGTGCATACTTATTTGATACCTACTAATAAAAATATGAAAGAAAAATACTTATAACAGACAGAATCATACCAAATATTTCGCAATAGTCTCACAACAACCCTTGCGCGCACATTGCTCGCAGAACGGATGGCCGATGGGGCCGAAAAGTTCTGGAATGGCGACCGCGAACCGAAAGACGTTGCGTTGGAAGGCCTCCCACTAGGTGGACCGACGACCTGGTCAAGGTTGCGGGGACCCGCTGGATGAGAGATGCACGTGACCGGTCAATGTGGCGACACCTGGGGGAGGCCTATGTCCAGCAGTGGACGTCTGTTGGCTGAAATGATGATGATGATGAACCCTTGCGCCTATCGCAGACATGTGCGTGGGTCAATGAATTTTTTGGTATAATCCATTTTTCAAATTATGCTGGGGTCGGTTTCCAGCATAACCAAAACCGTAATGCAGCAGTAGCGCTTCTGACTATTACCAACGTGTCTTTTTCTGAATTAAGTATTTTTGTTCGTGTAGTTATTGCCTAAAAAAATGAAGACAGAATTACTTAAATGGTTTCTATACCACGAATGAAGTAGAAACTCCTTTGGAGAAACATTTGTATTACAAATCCTAACCATTCAACAAAAAATCCATGTTCCATGTTACCATGTTCAACCGGAATAAGCTTTTATTTTTGAATATTATCGAATTCTGCGTAAAACGCTTGATTCGATTGTAAAGTTAGTCCTGTATATTTTCGTTATAAAAATGGCCATTTTTTTCCATGTATATATATCGTTATATCGAGGTCAATGTAATTATTTCGCTGCTCGTCAATGGCGCTGCTTTCATTAGTATAAATTGAGCGATAAAAGTTTAATTTCATTGATAACGTTAATTAATTAAATTCGTTCATCACGTTAGCATCTCTTTTATAGCTGGAAGCGAGCTTTTATCTTTTGCGTTCAGGGTTTGATACTCACTTTTTTTCTCTTACGTAACATAACAGCACCCCTGTAAAGTTTGAAGGGTTAGGCAGGAGTGTACCGATTGAGAATACCCACATATTGCCAGTTATGAAAAGGGTAGAATAGGGGATCGGACTGACTCAAAAAAATATGATTCTGTTTAGTCCGTCAGTTAGATTATCGAAAAATATTGGATACATGTTTTTTGTTATATCAAATCAATTAAAATTGACGAAGCTATAGCGCGTCAAAGATCATGGAGTGGGGCTTGAAACGTCAATTGAAGGTACAAAATGTACTATCATATGACGTCACACGAGTTTTCGAAGCACGGTATCGTCTTCATTTTTTGTTTATGTGAAAAAAGAAAAAATATGTGGTCAATATTTTTTGGAAATCTATTTGACGGACTAATTAGTTTTTTTTTTGTCCGATCCCCTAATATTCATGGTGAAAAAACTCAACAACACTTGGCAATCAAACCCAGGACTTCATGCAAATCGGGGGTACTTGCGATCACCAAACCAATGAGGCTGTAACAGTTCAACCACGGTCACCTCTTATTACATGCATACAAAATGTGAGTGTACTATTAGACAAACTTCTGTCTAACACTTCAGGAAATACATGCGTGATGTTATGTTAGAAATCACAAAGAACATAAACTATTGAAACAATCTAACCACATTCTTATCCAAAAGCCAAATCTCACTGAAATCCCGATTCTATTACTAGCACCGATAAAGAACAATCTTCTCCAACAAATTAAATGTGAGATCTGATTGTTCTCCAAAAACTTTGTTTTTAATTTTCTACAAAGAAAAAAGACTTACGTCTTTTAATTAATTAAGCAGGGTCGTTTTTTAAAACAATCAAGTGTCTAATGAGTGTTTTTATTTTTTTCTTTCTTTTCTTTCTTTCCGTTTAGCTGTGAGAGCTAGTCTGACGTGACAGAATTCTAATTGGAAGGAATCTTTGGATTCTGTTGTTGATTTATTTTTGTTCCTAGTGTTTAGGGAGAATGGTCTTTTGTTCTTATATTCATTTATTTTTGTCATGGAGAAAATATTCGTACAGCCAAGGAGTGGAACACCCTGCCTGCGTCGGTCTTCCCGAGTTCATATAACCCCAATCTATTTAAGTCGCGAGTAAATAGGCTTCTTCTGGGTAAGCTCGTTCCATCGTCGACTCCATCTCTGCCCTTAGGGCAAGATTGAGGTCAAGAGTAAGCCCATTTAATATATAAAAAAAAGAGAAGAATGTTTTTTTAGGAAAGAGAACTCATTACATAACATCACGGTTGTAATCCCCGAAGGGTTAGGCAGAGGTGCACCCATTAGTATACCCACATTTCACTAGTTATATTTAACTTCCACGTAATAGGAAGTACAAATCTCTATCACACAAATCTCAATCAAATAAAAAAAAAAAAAAAAACTCTATCTACATAATATATTATCTATCGGTATAATCTCTATGGTATTTATCTTCGTGGCTGCAACTGAGAAATTCCTGATCGAAAAACGAAATCATCATCAATGAGAGCTGAAACCCGGACAGCCCAGTAAGACCAACGAGGCGGGCACACAGTGAGATGAAAGGAAAGAGAAAGATTATGTTAATCCGATTCGGATAAAACATAAACAAATAACAATTACACGTAATCATGTTTTGTTCAGCTTACGTAACCAATCATGATATTTACATACACTAATTTCATATACAAACCCATCAAATATATCTCTTGATACTCCTTGTTATCTATGTCAATATTCCATAAAATACGAGAGCAGGAAAATTCATATAAATAAAGGTAATATGGACAGAGTTTGAAAACACTCCGCTTCGGGTTTTACCCGATGCAGTACTTTTTCTATAAAAAATATTATGAATAAAGAAAATATCCTGTTTACCGTAACAGAAAATGTTTACGTAGAAAATGAGTTTCCAATACTTGTTGCGAAATAGCGGCAAACAAAGTTGGTATGAAACTAAAAATATACGCTTTTGAAGATTACACCCAATCAGGAATTCTTCCTTCCATTCTTGAAACTAAAAATGTCTGAATATTTTAAGGATTTATTATTATACGTAGAATATGTATACATATTTATCCACACTAATATTATAAAGAGGAAAGATTTGTAAGTTTGTGTGTATGTTTGTTATGAATAAACTCAAAAATTACTGCGCCGATTTTAAAAAATCTTTCACCATTAGAAAGTTACATTCACCCTGAGTAACATAGGCTTTTTATCCCTGTATTCCCACAGGAACGGGAACTACGCGGGTGAAACCGCGTGACGTCCGCTAGTCTTCGATATATTTATAATAGAATCTTTTATGTAAGATTCTGATGTTTATTTGTTACACACAATAAAACATTAATATGTGTGAAAAACTGGTCAGTTCTTGTGATAAGTTTATTTCTGCAGCTCTTTTAAAATCTACATTTCAACAGAATCAAGTAATGCAGCTATTTTAGCGCTATTTTAGTGCTAACACAAAAATTCAAGAGTGACGATAAATCTTGATCTCGAACGATTTGCGTTACGTCTTTGAATAAACATCATCTATATAAAGGTAATGCGTATGTATAGCATCTAAGTACATACTTATTACTTTCTTTTTTTTTGGTGGGTGGAAAATCATTGAATGACCCCAGCGGCAGTGGCAGAGCGAAGGGGAGTGTCAGACTTCTACTGACTAAAAACCGAACCCATGTTCCTTCTTTGCCCTTGCGCCGAGGCCACGTAATCTAGTACAAAAATCCGCGGCCCCGACGGGGCATACTTATTACTTGAGACCGGATTATGTGCAACTTAATTCGTCAAAATGTTCTTGCAAATGCATCGTAAATTAATAAACAATAAAACTTGAAAAATATGCAACATAAAATTAAGGTAACTAGACCAATTGTATATATTTTTTATTAATCAATACATTGTCAACGAGACATATTTATTCCAAATTATAATAACAATAGTCTGATTAGAGCTTTCTTAAAATGTTTTTTTTTTAAAGTTCGGTTGATCGTTCTGCACCCACTTCAGTTAATTGACACTGTTTAAAATAAGTTTATTTTTGAGGTTATTACATTTGTACATTTTTGTATTTTGCCTTTACTCGCAACCGACCTGCGTGATGACAATGTATAAATGTGAACAAGGCAAAATGAGTGTGTAAGGATCACATCAGGTAGCGTTCATTTTCTGCCTACACCCATAGGAAAAAGGTATGAGTCTATGTAATATGTATGTTTTCCTGTTGATTTTTCTTTCGATATATTATTATAATAAAACTTTCCTAAAGCTAAAAATATCACGAAGGTATTGTAATTGACGACATACATAGTACCCTTATTATTGTAGGTATATTTGTAAAAGTTTTCATCAAAGTACAAAAAAACAACATTAATCTTCGAATAGGGAAGATAATTCAATCCTCTTAGTTACTTAGTAACTAACTGTTGAGAAGCCAAAAGTAAGACACTCTAATTCACGACAAGATTTAGGCTAAGCCTAAATGTATCCACTTATTCAGCCCAAAAGCGAGCCACAATAGGTCTTGATCCACCGATTACTAAATCATTAGGTTAGTCTCTGGTAACCTCGTTCTTTCTGCTATTTATAAACGTTTGGTCACGAATACCCGATCGATACGTTTAGCAAATGGATTCACATACTCACACCATTATGTAGGAAAATAAATGTGATTTGTAACTTTTATACCTTTTCTTTTGGTACCATTATTTTTTTAATAACACAACATCGAGCTGTGGGCCAAAACCACCCATTTTCCTTTTTTAGTCCGGGGCCGCGGTATCTCTTTTGAACAACCCGCAGACCCGACAGGCGCCGGCCCTTGCGGGTCCCAGCAATGTTGCTGACATCTCATAGAAGCGCGCGTAGAACATGAATGCGCCGTCAACACGGCCTGTCATCGTCACAGGACGGATGGACGGTGAGCAAGCCCATTTCGGTACCGGTCACAGGCCCACAGGCCCGCGACGTCCCGTCGGGGCTGTGGATATCGAAAGGTTACCGCGGCTCCGACACATGGGCGAAGAAGAGGGAACATGGGTTGGTTTTTAGTCAGTAGAAGTCTGACACTCCCCTTCACTCTGCCCAAGAGCGGGGGGGGTTATTCGATGATTTTCCACCCACCAAAAAAAAAAAAAAAAAAAAGGCCCGCGACGTGGCAACGTTGTGGAAATGGGACATAGCCGACAGCAACGCGATAGACCTCCCAGGAGACGGGATGAGTTGGACAGAACCAATAACTAGTGAACCACATTGGCCCTATCGAAAGAATAAGAGGTCACAAGGGTCGCCTTAGGCCAACAATGGGATGACTCAGGCTAGAAGAAGGATGATGCATCTTTACTGTAGTTGACTTCAAAAGTTAAACAAAAACTGGCCAAGTGCAAATCGGACTTGCACGTGAAGGGTTCCGTACTATGACTTCTTATAGGTTTTCCTGTAATCTATACGTGTTGAACTAATTTCCATTTTTTTTTCAGAATTTTAGTCCCTGTAGTTTCAGAGATAAGGGGGGGGGGGGGAATGGTCAATGAAACAGACACACTAGTGATCCGATAAGGGTTCCGTTTTTTTCCTTTTGAGGTACGGAACCCTATAAAGTGCACGATATAATATATTTCATTAGCCTGTACTGCCTTACTTTTGAACAAAGACCAACGTTTCGGTCTCGAGAAAAACTCAGTTTACTTACCCTTACAAGCAAAAGCATCAAAATAACTTACTCCCCCGAGTTGACTCGTCCAACTTAAGCGGAATACTAAGCGCTTCTTGTCAATATTCCTCTATTCTTTCGTCCCGAAATCGACGGAGACGTTTATTTACTTATTATGAAGGAAATATTACTTCGTTATAATTACGGGAAACGTTACTGGTGTCGTACAAAGTTAGATTGGTGTTCCGTTTGTGTCTTATATTCTTGTTTTGTACATTTTAATGAGTCTGTTTTTTTGGTTTCTTTTTGTGATTAGTATTGGTGTAATATTTTTAAATAGCCTTTTTTGTTGGGGTGGTAGGATATCTTCAAAAAAACCCCTCCCGCTCTGGGCAGAACGGAAGGCAGTGTCAGACTTCTACTGACTAAAAACCACCCATGTTCCTTTTTAGCCCTTGTGCCAGACCGCGGTATCTCTGGCGGCTGGGACGAGCGGTTCTCTCCCTCTCATGTTCTGCCACCTCCTCTCCTAGCATTTAATTTTGTTAAATAGCCGGGAGTATTAGATCTTAAGCGCTATAATTAGCGGCTCTTGTCAATATTCCTCCATTCTTTCGTCCCGAAATCGACGGAGAAGTTTATTTACTTATTCTGAAGGAAATATTACTTCGTTATAATTACGGCAAACGTAAATGGTGTCGTCAAAGTTAGATTGGTGTTGCCTTTGTGTTTTATGTTCTTGTTTTGTACATTTTAATGAGTCTGTTTATTGATTTTCTTTTTTTGTGAATTGCAGGATTAGTATTGATATGATTGTGTTAAATGGCCTGGAATATAATATTTCCGGTCACTGTTTACCTATTCATAAAAACTTCACGCCTTGTAATCCTCGAAAGGTGAGGCAGAAGTGTACCTACATATCGCCAGTTATGTTTTAGTCTAATGTAATAGGGGTTGACTGACACCCGTATTTCATCATCATCAGCCTATAATGTTCCCACTGCAGGGACTCAGGCCTCCTCTCTAGGGGAGGGATGGGCTATAATCTACCACGCGGGCCCTGTGCGGATTGGTAATGTCACATGTCTTCGAATTTTTTGGTTCTAAGACATGCCGGTTTCCTCACGATGTTTTCCTTCACCGTTTTGAGAGCAGTGGTGATGAAATAAATTACACAAAGTAATGCGCCTGACGGGGTTTGAACCCACGACTCACTGCTCGAAAGTCGGGACCGCCACCACTGGGCTACCACTGCTCTACCACCCGTATTTATAAACAAGTCATTACTATTACTTGAGTAAATGTCATTGTTTAAGATACGATTTTTTCTCTATAGTTTAGTAATTCTTTGATGTTAGAACTACCAAACGTTAGAAGTCTTAGTTTTACTTTCATTAACTGACGGCACGGTTGGCGCAGTGGCTAAGCGTTTGGACTGCTTCGCTGCGTGTCGCGGGTTCGATCCCCGCACGGAACAAATATTAATATGACCTGCAGATAGTTGTTTCGGGTCTGGGTATTTGTGTATGTGAGTTTATATGTTTGTGAACGCACCCACGATACAGGAGAAATTCCTAGTGTGGGGCAACGTTTTAAAAAGAAAAAAGAAAAAAAAAATACGGTTCTAACTTCGCTTAAACTCTTGTCCATTGCATAAAAAATATGCATAAGTAATTACTTAAGATTGTAAGTGTACCTACTGTGTACGTGTTGTTGGGAGTTATGATGAGTCATGTAAATAAAACAACTGGTTTCGGCGAGCGCTAGTACATAACTAAAATATATAATTATTTATTTGTCTATTATAATATTTGCTGTGCATGCGACATGTAAAGTGTCGATGCACCACATTATTCCCCCCTTTTACAAAAAAAAAATACGAGTACACTTACATAAACAGAATTAAAAACGTAAAATAAAAAGTATGTCAAAAAAAAAAGTAATCATTTTACACGAAAATGTAGTCACTATTATACACAAAATAATTATAGTCATTAACACAAATAAAAATTATTAAACACTACGCCGCTGCACTTTTCTCTTAATTTATTTCGTGTTTTTCTTTCGCTGATCTGGCGGTATTGTAAATCGTACCACCGGATGTATGACGCGGCCTAAGCGTGTTGTGTTTGGTGCGATCTTATTATTTTCCGCTTGCTCAACATTTTTGCCGTCGTTTACTTCGCTACTGCCACTTTCTTGGTGTGCTAAAGGTTCATTTACCTTTTCGTCTATTAAAATGTATGCTGGTTTTAATCTGTCCACTGTTACTATTGATGTTTTCTTCGGCAATTGAATCTTGAAATGTTTCTCTTGTTTCTCTAAAACTTTATATGGGCCTTCGTAGGTAGGGGTCAGTGGTTTCTTCACAGCATCCGTTCTGACGTATACATACTCGCAGCTTTTCATGTCTGGATGTATGAATGGTTTGTGACTTCCCAAGTAACACAGTCTCGGAGGTTTAAAACAAATCTGTCTATTGACAGTCTATTCATGGTTAATCTTCAGATAGGGGCTTTCTAAAGATGGTTGCAATAAAGAAAATGTATTCTTATAGAGTTATTTTTCTCAAGCTGGATTATTTTTAGGGCATTTGTTCTATAGCACACTTATTTTAAGTACGTTTATAGGTATATTGAATGTTTCAAGATACTATGCTCTACAAATAGTGAATAAAGCCTAAAGGTACCTAACTTGAACTAATTTTATAGATAAGTTGATATATTTTAAGATAAAACATTATATTTTAGCTATTGGTACTCTTATCTTTGTTTCTAAAGAGACTTACGTCTAGATAAAATACTTTAATAGATATTTTTAAGTTTTTCTAATTAAGAGCGTATGCTACCTCAGATTAGCAACCCTATTTGTGGTGGTTCAAACTTCGCTTGAAATACTGTTAGAATAAAGTTCTAATCAGCTTTCACTACAAAGCGGTTGTTACGTCTTTCGCTGCGGCCGAATAGTGCGAAATTAGTGGTATTTTGCGATTTACAAAAAAACTATTGATTGGACTAAAAAAGTAAAACACTATGACTTTAGTATGTTGCTTGTAGAATTATTTGGCAAAAAAATCAGAACGATGACATGTATTTTAATATGGTTTTTACTCGTTAAAAGAAATTTTTAGAGGTATCTTCGCGATTTTTTTCGATCGAGCAAAGTTAGTTGTATTATGTTTTCACAACACTACGTCACTAGCTTAAATCCTGAAGAATATCATATATTTTTCTGATGTTGATTACTGCAGTGAATCATATACTTTTACGCATTATAAAACTCGCGTTTGAGGTACCATACGCTCTTAAATGATAGTGAAAACGTGGCTTTAGTGGATTTTTTCTTAAAAATGGCTAAGTTAAGTGCATTTGTATTAAATATTTGAATTGGATGATTTTATGCAATGGGGACAGTGAAAAAAATAAAATGTCTGGTGGCTTTCGTCAAAAATCGGTAAATATGTAAAAAGGAAGCAAGATGAAGAAGAGTTGCAAAATAATTCAGATTCAGAATCGAAACTAATTAATAGAAAACTTATTCGGATGAAAACAATATAAATGAGGAAGATGAAAGTCGATCTAATTGCCTCAAAAGGGATCTTGTGGTCAGCAACTCATGCTATAACTCATATAGTCTTGAACTTATTCCAAATCGCACTTCGCTAATATTCTAAAGGCGAAAGTTTGTGAACTGTGTATGTTTGTTACTTTTTCACGCAAGAACTACTGAATGAATTTGAATAAATTTTGGTACACAGATAGTTTATAACCTGGATTAACATATAGGATAGTTTTTATCCCGATTTTATCTTCCCGTGGGATAATTTTCGTGTTGTAGCGGGTGAAGCCGCGGGCAACAGCTAGTACTTAATAAATAATTTTCAACCCGTTACTCTACCAAAGGATCCGAGAACATTGCTGCAGAGTCCAAGAACGATTTCAATAAAAAAAAAACTAGCATCACGGGCTGAAGAATTTCTTTGAGAGAACAAAAAAGTGACAATCGATGTTAAAATTGATGGACTACCTACGGTTCTGTGTACCTACGTATTGATTAATGAAATTGCTCTGTTACTGCATAAAATCGTCTTTCGTTTACAACACATCAAATTACCTATCTACTGATGAATGTCTAGAAATACTGTGAGAAGATAAAAAGGAATACAAAGATGACAGTTACTAGGTAATCTTAAACCACTTATAAATTTGTTTATTCTTTCACTAGATAGTTTAGTATGTAGCAAGTGAAATTATTCTTGTCATGGAGCTAGAGCCATACTACAGAAAATTCTCTAGTGTGTTTGTTCTATTAGATTCGTTTTTCTAGTAAATTTTATCTTGACGCCATTTTTATTACCTATTTTCGCTTCAAATGATTTTCGTTACATATTTTAATGCTTATTTTTATGTTTTTATCATTAAAATATATGAAATTAAATATTTAATATGTTTTTAATTACTTTATTTTAAATAAAATGAGTATTTTAGACATTAAAATGAAATTTAAAAAAAAAACCTATTATAATTAATATTTATTTTTGGTAATAAAAATATTAAATCTTACTTTTACAGCGGGCGCTCTTATTTTATGAGAGTTTTACATAATATTCGCCGATAGAATTTCAATCGCATATAGATTTGCTGGTTTACCCATTAATAACTAGCTAAAACAGTAATGTAAAAAATAAGAAATTTGGTACGCCATGATGCAATACAATAATAAGTTTAAATAACTCTTGTAAGTTCTGCGCCATTATGTGTCGTTGTCTATTACAAATCAAATATAACTTAAAGTTGTTAGTCTTCAGTTAATTTGGTTTAAAAACTTGACAAATAAAGACTTCTTTAAAGGTCTCAACTTTGTCTATAAACTATCTACTAGTAAAATTTGTGATCTATACACAGTTTAGTGAGACACTAGAAAAATCTCTACAGACAATTTGAAAATTTACAACTCTTATCTCTATCTATTCATGTTTTCTTAACTCATTCTTATGAGAAGGGATAAGGTTGTGCCCACTTTTACTAAACTGTGTCTATAAGCGTTCTTGAATATTACTTGGGACATATTTTACTCTTAAGGTAGACAATAAAATTAAAGTCTATTAGATATCTAATAGTCCGTTTTTAGACGCGATTGTGTTACTTGGGTTGTGGCGTGGTGATTGTTATTAAACGGGCTTAGCTTTGCCATTGTCCTCTGTAGAGTCTGTGCATAATTTTCTGGTGATGTTGCTTGAGTTTTCGGCTCTACAAACATTCCTGGCAGACGTATGTTTGTTCCGTATAACATTTGTGCTGGACTTATATTTTCTTTCAGTCGTAGTTGTGCTCGTAATCCTAGTAGAACTATGGGTAGTTCGCTCGACCAGTTTGTAGTATTTCCGCGCGCGACTAGCGCGGTTTTCATCGATCTATGCCAGCGTTCGACTAAACCATTTGACTGTGGATGATAACTGGTGGTTCTGGTTTTCTTAATACCGAGTGACTTGGTTAGAGTGATAAATAAGTCTGACTCGAACTGTCGTCCCTGGTCCGTTGTTATGGTGTTTGGGCATCCGAATCTCGCTATCCAGGTGCTTATGAGAACTTCCGCCACAGCTTTTGCTGTTATCTCTGCTACTGGTACTGCTTCCGGCCATCTCGTTTCTCTGTCTATCATTGACACAATGTATCTGTTGCCGTTGGATTCTGGTAGTGGTCCGACAATGTCTATGTGCACGTGATCTAATCGCGCTGTAGATGGGAAAGTTCCGATTGGGGCCGAGTTGTGCCTATGTGTCTTGCTTTTCTGGCATGCATGGCATGTTTTCGCCCAAATGCCGACGTCAGTATTCATGCGTGGCCAGAAGTAGTGCTCGGAGATCATTTTCTTTGATAATCTTATTCCGGGATGCGTTATGTTGTGCATAGTGTCGAATACTTGTTTTCGAAGTGATTTCGGTACATACGGTCGTAAACTTGATTTTGAATTTTCGCAGAGTAGTTGTCTTGTTCCTGATAATGTCGTAGTTTTCCAGTTAAGGTTGTCATTGTTTAACAGCTGAGTGAGTTCAGTGTCATTGCGTTGCATATCTGCTAACTCAGTCCAATCCACAGGTGTCGGGCAATCTATTTGTTCGACTCGCGATAATGCATCGGCCACCGGGTTCATGTTACCGGATAGGTGACGAATGTCTGTCGTGAACTGTGCAATGAACTCGAGGTGACGTAGTCGTCTTGGGACTATCGTTTTACTTGTGCAGGTTTCTTTGGTAGTGAATGCGTGACATAACGGCTTGTGATCGGTGTAAACTATCAACTCTCTTCCTTCGACATAAGGTTGAAAATGCGTTACTGCCATGTAAATGGCTAGCAATTCCCGATCATACGTGCTGTACTTTGATTGCGTTTCACTCAGTCCCTTTGAGAAAAAGGAGAGTGGCTTCCAGTTTCCGTTTTCATATTGTTGTAAAACGGCGCCTAAGCACGTTTGAGATGCGTCTGTCATGAGTGATAGCGGGCAATGCGTTGTTGGTGAAGACAATGTAACGGCGTCGCTGAGACTTGCTTTACATTGATCGAATGCTTCTAATGCCTCTGGAGTCCATTGTATTTCAGTTCTGTCATTTTTCTTCGAACCAATGAGGTATTTGTTTAACCGAGCTTGGTGTTTGGCTGCTTGTGGTATATTGTTCCGGACTTCCGGTAAAAGTTAATCATGCCTAAAAATCTCCGTAAATCTTGCACTGTTTTTGGTATTGGGTATTTGGTGATTGCTTCGACCTTGTCCGGTAATGGTTTGATACCGTCTTTTGAGATCTGATATCCGAGGAACTCTACTTGCGGTTTGCCCAGTACGCATTTGGCTTGATTTATTGCAATGCCATGTTCGTCTAACCGTTTGAACGTTTCTTGTAAATGACGGCGGTGTTCACTGGTTGATGATGACGCCACTAGTATATCGTCTATATATACGAAAATGAAGTCGAGTCCTGCTAAGACTGTGTTCAGGAATCTGACAAAGGTTTGTCCTGCGTTGCGTAGTCCGAACGGCATTCTTGGAAATTCGAATAGACCGAACGGGGTTATTACTGCAGTCTTTTCTACGTCTTGTACTGGAATCTGGTTGTAGGCTCTTTTTAAATCAATCGTTGAATATATACTGGTTCCTGGTAATAGGTATATGAAGTCTAGTAGTCTCGGAATCGGGTATCTGTCCGGTACAGTGATCGCATTTAATCTTCTGTAGTCGCCACATAGTCGTAACTCGCCGTTTTTCTTCGTTGTCACGTGCAAAGGACTAGCCCACGGACTCTTGGAAGGCCTGCATAACCCTGTGTCTAGCATAAGTTCTATCTCCTTCTTCACTCTTAGGTATTTGTCCGCCGGCAAAGGTCTTGACTTGGCGTAAACAGGGTGTCCATTGGTGATGATTTGATGAACTACGTCGTGCTTCGGTCGTGACTGTGTGTCGAGGGGTTTCAAAATGCTCGGAAAATCTGCTAAAATGTCTGCGTAGTCTTCGGTTAAATTTACGGTCCGAAGTGTTGGTGTGCTTGACTTCATTAACTTTGCGTTACTCTGAAGTCCAGTTGTACAGTTGAACCAGTTAATAAGTATACATTTTGCAATGTGTGAGTGAAGTCATAGTTATACGCACACACACTAAGTAAAACGAGTGAACTATGTTTCTAATAGTGTGTGTTATGTGCGTATAAGTCAAAACTGGCCTACCGCAGGCCGACTTTACATCACGCACTCATCGGTAACTTTTATTAATATTGTGTGGGTATACGTATTAAACATACACGGGTAAAAAATCAAGAAAAGGGCTCACAGTGAAGGAATATGACCCAATATTTTAGATATGTCTAGTAGAACATCCGTGGCAGAGTGGTGTAAGCGCTTGACATAGATATTAGTCTACGCTCGGTGTCGTGAGTTCGATCCCCACTGAGTAATTCGGTTTTACTGTTTTTTACCTTTTTTTACTTTTTGTTTTATAAAATTAAGTTTGTGACCAATAAAATCACTTAAACAAAAAAGTAGAAAGGTAATTAAATAAAAACAATAAAATAATTTGTTTTATTTTTATTTATTAGTTAGACAATTTATGTGTTGCTTAAGGATGGACGTAAATAATTTATTGAAGTAGGGTGGTATCTAAATTGAATCGAAAGTAAAATTAGCTGGGAAGTGAATCAACATGTTAGATAGTAAGAAATTATGGCAACTTCTATCTGCATAACAATAACATCACTTCACCAGACTTTTAACAATACGAATTGTTGTTTATAACAGAGGAATACAGCAAGTTGTAATATAACAAATAAAAATAATGCTAAGTTTTACATTTATTTTGTTCACACATACATGAACATTATGTATATAACGATAAGGTTCACAATCGTTTAATATTTAAAATAAATTCTACTAATTTAGTTCTTCTTTCACCACATTTTCTCCATAATATTTCACGCCCATCCTTATTCAACTTAAAAGTTTTTTCGTCGCTACAAATCACCACATTGTTCTTCCAATCAAAATTAAAATAATTATGACCTAGCGAACTGTAGTCGGCGTCGTCGATGCGCAGTGGACAGTAAAATCTTCCGCGCTGGCTTGCTGCAGCGTGAACCAGCAGAACGCAGGTGATTTCTCACCGTTTGTAAACACACATTGTGTGCTGTAGCTGTGACGCGTGTTGGCAATCTGAATGAATTAGCTTTGTGCTTTGCCACGATGTCATGGTGTCGAGCTGATGAATTCGCTTTTGATTTTGGCCCACGTCGAAGATTTTCCACGTCTCCAGAATCCGCATATCGGTGGACCCATAATTGCTCGGTTCTTCTCTGTGAATATAAAACAAAACAGTATTTAAAATACCTACTTCTACTAAAATACTTATGATAATAGTTATTTTATAGTAAATAGTAATATTTATGTATACTTAAAAAATAAAATTATGCTTTCATATAGGTATATATAATTAATGTTATTTATATATATTAATTATATAAAATACTTTTAAATATATACCTATTATATACCTTAAACTATATATACCTCTATTAGCAAACAAAATGGGCTATTATAACAATGGTTAATGCACTTTGGTTAACTTAATGTATACCTATCTATTAAATGATGAAATAATATTAATTTGGTTAATATGTAACTATATATACCATATATAAACTTTATTACATACACACTTCTATATACACCAAACTAATATTATTTATTTTCAATAATCATATGCATAGATACACTACAAGTTAAAATACTTTCAGATATGGTTTAAATATACATTAGCAAACAAAAATGGGCTATTAGAACAATGTTAATGCACTAAAGTTACGTTAATTTTATTAATTTCTACGTAAACATAAAAGTTATAGTATCTGTTACTTACCGATATCATTAAGCGCCTTGCAATTTCACTAATAAATAAGGTTTGCTCATGCAAAAGAACGATTTCTGCCTTTTTAACGTTGTTTAATGATGCATGTTTGGATTCACAGAAATAAATTACAAATGAATATATCTAGAGTAATTCTGTGTTATCAATAAACTAAGTAATGCAAATAATCGTAGATTGACCACTAAGACTGCAATTTTTTTATAAATGAAGGTGTTTGAAAACAATTTTATTTTTAAATTGTCGGTAGTTAGTTTATAAACAGCCGAAATAAAATGGACTGATAGTTTCGTAGTTCTCAAACGTTGCAAACTTCATAACTCATCCATGAACGGGATTGAATCGTTAAAGATTCTACTATAAATAATGTTTTAACAAAATAATGATTACAAAAAGAACAGCAGCACCCGTGGTTTGATCTTACGACTCCTCGTTCGTTAACCAAAGGTGTTAACTATTGTGCCAAGATTGCTATAGTTGCATTAGCGAAATATTATATCTGATTCAGTGACAAATGAATGATTACTATATATTGGTATATGGTATTATTGATGTGCCGCACGCACACTAATAAAGACAGAGCTCGCTTGCTTTACTCAGTGTTTGTGTGGCATAACTATTTCACACATGTAAAGTGTAAACTCATTAGCTAGTGTGCGTGATGTATACTTATTAGCTGTGCAGACTGTACCATCAATTAAACGTTTATTCCGAATATCCACCAAAATGTTGTTTTTTTCTAGAAAATCGGCTCCAAGTATTGGTTGCGTAATGTCAGCTACGATGAAAGTCCAACGGTACGGGCGTCTCATATTCAGATTTAACGTCAGCGTTTTGTCGCCATATGTTTTAATTTGTGTACCGTTTGCAGCGTATATTTTATATGTGTCGTCAATTTTTAAACGGTCCCCTCTTCTAGGTATGGCTGAAATATTAGCGCCTGTATCTACCAAAAAACGGTACCCACTTTTTCGGTCGGTAACGCAAAGGCGGTTTGAAGGTATGATAGCGCTGACGACCGCCTCTGTCAACGCTGAACTTAGTTTTCCGACGGTTTCTTCCAATTGCATGGATTTTCACAGTTCCGGGCTCGATTCCTGTAACGATGATGATACTTGCATAACCAGTTGGGACTGTCGGGTGTAATCCTCGACCTAGAGTGGGATCTTGTGCGCGACTGGCTTCGATTACGTCTATAATTACGGTGTCTAATATTGGTTGAGTTTGATTTTAAGGCTGCTATTTCCATGGTCAGCTTACTCATTTGGTTGACTAACTCAACCATCAGCTGTGTTTGTCCGGTTGATATTTCCGACGCTTCACCTGATCGTCCTTCCAATATGTGACTGTTGTCCGTCGCTCCGCATGTTGGTTTCACACCACAATTTCCACTTGTACTCATGTCTTCGGTAACTATATGCCTCTTGAAAACCAAGACCAGTGAGATCCGCTTGTGGAAGGCTGGTAAGGTTGTGCAGTGCAGTTACCACGACACGGGAAAATCACTTTAAATCGCGGCGCGTGTAAATTCAATATCGGGGTCACCAGATGTAAGTGTACCTACTGTGTACGTGTTGTTGGGAGTTATGATGAGTCATGTAAATAAAACAACTGGTTTCGGCGAGCGCTAGTACATAACTAAAATATATAATTATTTATTTGTCTATTATAATATTTGCTGTGCATGCGACATGTAAAGTGTCGATGCACCACAAGATCAAGTAATTACTTTAACTTGACTATAAATACGAATGTTAGTCTAGTGGTCGCAAGTGCGCCTGCAGAGCGTGAGGTCCTAGGTGCCCTTACCCGCAGTGCAAGTACGTAGCACTCGATTCGCTTCGATTCGATAAATCTGACAGTTATTCTCGATAAAATGAGCTTTTATCGAATCGAATCGATGTCGCAAGTACGTAAATAATATTTTAACGATCGGTAGATAACTCTAAAATTTAAACGATTTTATCGAAAATGCAAGTACGAAACGACATTTTGACAGTTTGACATTCCGCCCACGATAAATCTTGTCGACGCGTGTTACGTACTTCCAAATTCGATAACAAGCTCGATAAAACTGACAACGATAACGATCTCGATGTCATATCGATGCAAAGTTCGTACTTGCACTGCTGGTCCGGGAAATGTGGTTTCGAGTATTCCATCAGGTATTTGCCAGCAGCAGCCACGATTCACGATCTAGATTTGTGCCCGGTTGATGGCAATAGGCTATTTATTTATAATGTGTGTTGTATAATTGTATTGTGTAATGGACCAAAGCTGCCTGGTAAAAGAAAGAGTAGTTGTTTTTGATAATCTACACATAACATTTAAATCAGTACCATTTAAAGAAAACACTTTCTAAGTGATTAAGTGATTATCCAGACTAGACCTACCTTCTTAACCGGTGTAGAAGTTGTCTAGACTTTTGGTTTTAAACGAAAAGGAACTTTATCTACCCAAATATCATAAACCCTCTATAATGCGTTCAAAAACCATAGGCAATGACCAGCATTACCAACCAGCAGAAATTAACAGAACTGTAATGAGCTCATAACCTACTGAAAACAGTAGGTTATGAGTTTAAATTTGGAACAGGTGTCAAATTCAAGTGAGTGTGCTATTCTAGTATCTACATTAAAACAGATACCTATCGATACGAAACCCCAATTCAGTATGATTTTAATTATAAATCGCCTGACATTTTGATCTCGAGTGACACAAGAATAGTGACTTTGTTCGTTTGCCCCGTTTGCCTATGATTTAAAAAAAATGACAGATATCCGAAACGCCGCCATTTCGAGCTGTCATTTGTTCGTTAGCTTTTTATTCCCTTTCATTGAGTAGACAAATTTTCTGATAAGTTCTTTATTTCTGTCGAAAATGAGTGATAGTGACTCAGAAATTAACATGAACACTCCGCCAGATATCGTAAATGCAGCGACGAATGCAACTAATAACCTGTTTATTTTTTATTGCATTATACACTGGGTAACAATGCTGGTCATTTCCCTATGGTTCCTGAGCCCATCATAGAGCCCTTATGATATTCGGGTAGATAAATTAGTGTATGCAACTATACATAATTAGGCATTACAACACTCGTGTGATGCTATTAAGAAAAGAAACTCGCCTTCGGCTCGTTTCTTAAACCCACACTTGTGTTGTAATGCCCTTCATTATGCACAGTCGCATAAACTACTATAAAATAATTTTGAGGTCTAAATATTACAATATCCATTAATTTGAGTTGATGGCAATAGTTTTATTATAACGAGCAACAACAATTTTGCAATCCGACTAATAAATAGAAAGACTAATTACCGTATGGAAAGACCAATAAAACACGCTCCTATTACCCGCAAAACGTATCAAGTAATCGCTTTACATAATACATTAATTACTCCTAGACACATTATTCATACCGAACAAATTATACTAACGAAATACTAATTTCAGCCTGACAAACTACTTGCAAACTATTTAATTACTCGGAAAACTGTTATCTTTAATCTCTACACCCTTACTAGGTAAAACATAAAGCTGAATTTTGTACTGTTAGGTTGTTTGAAAAGTGCAAATATTGATTGGTAGTCGGCTACAATTTTCTGAAGTGTCAGTGGCAATTTTTCCCTACAGTTTATGATAATGTAGGAGGATTGACGTTTTAACAGTCGCTGGCTTCAACCCCTAGTGAGCTGGTAAAAAGGTCGATTATGTTACTCTGTGGGTTATATAATATTATGCTGAGTTTATTAACGCGTTTTGACTGACGTAGCTGTAATGGATGTTTTGGCGTGTTCTTGTTTGGTATGCTGGGGTTTTTTTAGCGTACTTTGCAGTTCGTGGTGTCTTGTGGGTTGGGTTAGAAGAAAATGGCTGACGAAATGGAATATTAGCAAATCGATTGCTCAGTATCCAGTATCTACTTCATATTAGGCCAATAAAAGACGATCAAACAAATCATAATCCTCTTTTTTTGGGCAGTCGTGTAAGAAAATAGCAGGAATAAAATTCAGATCCACAGCTGGAATACAAGCCTCACTGGGAGAGAGAGTAGGCCATAGTCCACCACTTCAGGTTAGTTGATGTCAAATAGCTAGCAAACTGTATAAATTGTTGAAGAGCGATAGGTTAACCACAATAACAATTACAGTGGAAGTCAATGGAAACAAACACAATAATTAATTAATCTGTCAGATAGACTTCCAAAAAATATTGGACACTTTTTTTCACGTAAACAAAACATGAAGATGATACTGTGCATCAAAAACTAGTTTGACGTCACATTTCAGTATTTTTTTACCGGGAAGTGACGTCACAAGCCTCCGTTCATGATCTTTAACGTGTTTTATCTTTGTAATTTTTAATTTATTTGATAAAACAAAAAACACTCCAATATTTTTCGATAATCTAACTGACTGACTAAACAGAATCATATGTTTTTAGTCAGGAAAGTACCCAATTTTATTAAATTGAAATGGCTCATTGAAATCAAGAGCTAGCCATATATAGAAGCCCCACCTAGCAACGATCCGCAAAATCTAAGGCCCAGCCCACCCAATCCCCAAAGATTCTATCACAAGGTCCACAGGTTCAATCCTAGATACCCGCCACACGTAACCGTTTATGTAAAACAGTCTAAAGCCTAGTTTTGGCTGGTCGCCAGGGTCGTACGTCTGGGGGTGCGTTTGTGACCACTTAATGTCAATCAGTATCACTTAGTAAAGTGGGGCTTAGTTAATGGCATGCTGAGCTGTGGGTAAGTGTGACTTATAATAATGGGGTTAAAACTTATTTTGGGATAATGTTTGGGAGGGTGAGTATTAGCGGTGGTTGTTATACAAAATCTAGTACTTATACTATTTTTTTTAAGAAAAACAATGATTGTAAGATTTATGTAGGGTATTATCTCAGGAACTAATGATCCAATTCTAAAAATGTTTTCACTGATTAAAATATTCATTATTCGAAGGTACTTTAAGCTATAAATTATATTTATGTCATCCTTATTAGCTAAGTCATCACAATGTCTGCAAAATGCTACATATAAATATTAATATGTGTTTCTAGTGTTAGATAAAGAAGACCGGTCTTCTAAGACAGGGTTATTTGCTTAGAAGGAATTTGCAATTATTAGTTGTTATGGCACAAGCGCCAGGGTAACCCGCAAAATTCATGTTTTCTAAAGTTTTTTTGCAATTTGCAGGTACCTAAATATCAAGATCTAACTCAGATCCCAACTTGATTAAGTCGCACTTAACTATTTAGGGTCCTTCTCCTTTGATTTAGTATTCAAATTGGTGAACACAAACCTCGTGGTCCTTCGAGTCGCGCGTTAATATTGATCAAGTTTAAGATATTGCAGACACTTAAATAATATGTACCTTGTAGCAAGTACGCATTAAGTTATTTGGTTTAACAGCTAGACTGTAAGTTTGAAATCAATCACGAGTAAATAGGCTTCTTCTGGGTAAGCTCGTTCCATCGTCGACCTTATCTCTGCCTTTAGGATAAGATTGAGATCAAATAAAGGCCCATCTCATATAAAAAAGCTGGTTATAAATGTGGTGAATACGGCATGCAAAACTCTGTTTCGGCTTCATAGTTAAACCCGGAAAATAACGGTTTACTATGTTAGCTAGTAACGCATGCTCTAGTTGTGACACGCTTCAAATAATCATGAATTCAGAAAAGTCGTGTAAGATTTTTACAGTGACTTCTTGATTTTCGTACGCTAAAGATGAATTCAGACATATAAAAGAGAACTGTCCTCAACAGTGTACGTTTAAAGTTTAAGAAAAAGCACATTTTGGTAAACAAAATCGAAACATTCAATTGTAACTGTCATCTACAGAGTGCCCGCCCTAAGTCTAGTAAGAACTAGACCTGCTACAGTTAGGTACAAAACAAAGTTTTAAGGGTTTTATCTTCGTAAGTAATCATTTCACAAAACAGTTGCTTGCTTACACAGAAAAAGATCACTTAGGGACTTTACAATTAGGTTCTAATTTATTTATAGGTACTTACCTCTAACTGCTATCGTAGGCAACATAGCAAAGCCATGTATTAACGTCCAAAATAGCTTCCTATACATCTTCATGTTATTACAATTGTCACTTTTCCCATTTTTCACTAAAAACTAACGATTTGATTGCACTTCACTGTTTCTGTTTATTTTCACTGGGGTCTGAAACAAAGACAAATTAAACTTTAGTTCAAACATTTCAGAAATTCAAGTCAAAGACAAAGGAGTTTGCCACATTTCCGGAGAAGGCGACCAAAGAGTTCCGACTCTTGCTATTGAGTTCAATAAATGAATGAATGATAAACAATATTTGTAATGAACCACTGACTACCAGTAACGACTGTCAAAGACATACAAATGGCAGCCCGGACCAACGGTTTAACTTACTTTCGGTGGGTGGTCGCCCTTCGATAAGCATACGCTGTCAAAGACGTGTGACATCTACCAACCCGCACTGGGCCCGCGATGTGGATTATAGCCCATCCTTCTCCTAGAGAGGAGACCTGAGTCCCTGCAGTGGGAACATTGTAGACTGATGATGATGATGAATATTTTCGTAACTTTAAGAATAATATCTATGAATGATATGATGATGTTTGCTTGTTGAAAACAATTTAACAAAAATATTATATAGAACTGTTTTTTCATATAAAAAATCGACGTATTTCCTTTACGTTTACACAGCGCACTCATGCTTGTGGCCTCCGTCCACAACTTTAGGTGATGTATGTGAGTTGCATCAAGATGTGGGTATGTGGGTGGTTCGCGACATTTTCGGACCTACGCAATTATTTCAGTTCTTGCCGCATACGCTGTCAAAACACGCGTGTAGTTTGATCATGTAGTTTGTTGCTTTGCTGAAAGAATTCACAATATTATGTATGTACCATAACATTACCTATTAAGTACCAAATAACTTTCATAAACACCTTTACAATAATTTCCAAAACGCCATAGTTACGTATCGCGACACGCACCGGCCGTTCTAAGCTCGCGCTACGCAGCTTAAGTCAAACATACCGTAAGTTCACGCTATGTTATAATAATTTATTATAATGTGACAGCTGATAGAGATAATAATCGAGAATGATGAATTATTGTCCTTTGTGTAAGGGATTGTGGAATGCATAATCTTATAAAAGAATCGTAAACATGTTCATACATCTGGTTCTTCTAACCTATCAGACAGCTGAGTTGCTGGGGAGTTTGTTCCGCCACTTTTTCTTCCCAGCTAAAACACCAGGGAGTGACAGTAGGCGTTCTGGAGGAATGTCTCTTGTAAACTATGACGTTCAAAAAGTGCTGATTTTATCAGCCTATTTTGAATAAACGGCTTTTTTGTTTTCTTAACAACACGGAATTCCGTTAATATGGTTGTCGCACTCAGTAGCTAGGCAGTAACTATACATCAGTTTCTGCGCCAAGTTCGATTCTTTCAAAGAACACAATTCATATTTTTGGTCGTATTTCATTATATTGTTTGTCTACATCCTATAAAATCCTAACAAGAATGAAGCAGAAGAAGACGACATTGAAGTAAAAACAGATTGTCTAAATCAATTTCTTATTTCTGACTTTCACCCCTCCACAGCCTTTTAGATCATTACGACTTGCAGCTGAAAGAGCACGTTTCGTTTGGCTGCTCGTAATCTCAACTGGAATACACTCAAGACTCACTTCTGAATGGATTTCGATTTCAAAATGACTCAATATCAGGGTGATTCAATACCAGCTTTTTATATAGGTAGAAAAGTATGTGTGCGTGATAAACTGAAGAAGGAATTAGTTCGAGAACGTTGCGGTTTAAGGCGCAGTTAACGGGGGAACCGTAAAAACGACCTGTTTTTCGTCGCAGAGTTAGCCGTATTGCTACTTATTACAATTCCAAAAAAAATACAGTGTATAGTCAAATGTATAGGTAAAAGACTTATGCAAAAATATTTTCTAAAAGTAATCACGAACCTCGAAAAAAAAATCACAATATCACAAAAAAATCACACGAAAAAACTTTTTCGTCTCGAAATGCTCAATATTTTGAGTGACAACTGTTATTTATTTTTTTACTATCAGAAAGGAAATTTAACCAACTAAAGACATATGTAAAAATATTTTAACATTACAGCGTATATTTTTTTTTAATAAATTAAATCTGCGAACTATCGTTCATTTTGGCAGTCACGAGCATCAAACGCATCGCCATTTTCAACCTTATTTGTTTAGGCGATGAGTTAAACGCGCGCTCAAGGTCGCGGGCAGCTAATGTCGCCTTAAAAGAAGATGTAGTGACAAACATTTAAAAAGAGTATGCTTAGATGGTTTAACCTTAAAAAATGAGTTCGTAATCATCGTAGCTGGTGGCCTAACGTGGTTTCTGTCAGGGGGTCCTACGGGAAAAGAGCCTGAGTTTATATTATGTATGTGTGTAAAAGTGTGCACAACCCAGGTGAAGCCACGTTTATAACTTATACAAAACAATTGATTAACGTTTACCTACCCATATCGCGTCACGCAATACCTCTATGCCTCGTTCACGCTTACTCCCCGTAACAGTAAAGTTAAACAAGCCAGTGCACGCAACGTGAAGTTCACCAAGCTTTTATACAAACATGTCGATGTATTCGCGGTCTTTACTTATGCATCAATTGCACGTCGAACCATGCTATCGTTACGTCACGTGTATTACAACACGTGACGTAACGATAGCAATATAAAGAACCAGGTAGACCACACACACCTATAAATCAAATAAACATCAGTGTTTTTGCCTTGCAAAGTCGCAAGGGATAGTTTGAAAGGTTTTGGTGACCTAGAAGCCGTCTGAGAATTGGATGTCATGTTATTGACATTGATTATTGAGGAATTAGGCACACTTGAGAAAAGTTTTGATGACTGTACTTGAATAATCTAAGATATTATCAAATAGCCGTTACAAAAATAAATAACAGCTACAATAAACTAGGGACCACGTTTATTGTCTGTACCGCTGCAATAAATTTGGCCACCTGTGAGGTCCAAACCCTGTATATGAAAGTAGCATTGATACAAAAAAAAAGAACAACAATAAACTAGAAACAGATAAATTTTGGAAAAAACTATCCCGCATGACAAACGTATTAGTGAAGAAAGCTTTGATCTAAACGAGCCTCCTACAAATGTCATTCTAACACAACCCTTTACTCAACTGTCGTCATCCACGCTATAAAGTAAATAGTTTTCATAGCAGCAAGTACATGGCAGCTATGCAGTAAAAGTCAAATAAAGTTACATCGTACGTTGGCTGCTATTCGAGTTAACTGCTAGGTTTACCATTTTCACAGCACATAAGTAACATCACGGTTTTGTAGTCTAACGGGTGGGTAAAGTTGTTGGGTACTAGAATGCACTAATTCGGATTCTATTTGTACAAAGCTTGCGTGAAACTCTCTTCTTTTTTCCATTAGGGATAGGCACAGGACGCCAAATACTATGAGCATTTTATATTCCTTTTGCTGCGTCGACGTTGGTTGTATGTAGGTACTACGTACTTTGACCTTTCTGAAGATAATACCCTATAAGTGTATGTACTTTTAGTGCGTTCCGACCCGATTTTAAACTCACAAATAAAATCATAATCGAATCGTTTCTGTCAGTCGTAATATTATCTATATCTGTAATCTCCTAATAAAGTACCTGTGCGACCGAGCTCTGCTCACAGGTGAACGTAGAGACTACGAATTTTTCCCGGATATGAGACCTAGATCATTTTTTTCCCCCGTAAACTGCAATATTGCAACTTTCTTCGAAATTTTTAGAGCTGTTTGAGAACGTAATTACAAATATTGCTAATTTATATTAGGCTTTTAATAGGATAATGTGAAAGTCAGTTCAAGTGAGACTTAAAGATTGAACGTACATTTTATTGACGAAATTGGACTTGGATTGCCATAGAGCTAATTGCTTTATTTTTACTTGCGGAGAAAACAGCATCCCGCAAAACATACAACCAAAAAAAAATACCTAGCGACGTCAAATTGCATCACCTCCATACATCAGAAAAAGAACATGTCAATCCAGCCAGCACGTGCTCTATTGAAGCACACCGAGACACGTAACTAATATACCTCGTAACACCTATAAAACGCTTCCCTGTTGAGGAAAAATCTCCAGCGATAAATAAAGTCAGGCTGCGTTTTTGCCGCCACACCCACGCCACGGCCACAGACCACGGAATTCTCAGCGAGGGGAACATTGATCACTGGCGTGTTGTGTTCTCCTAAGTTTTTTCTATTGTGTATTTTTTTGTTAGAGAATTATGGTTTTTATTTCAGTCCAGTCATCTTCCTGTCCAGTTACAGAGTTCATTGAACTCGTCGTCGCGCTTGCCGTTCGCTACTTGCGTTTACAACGGTAACGATACATTGCTTATAAGGTTTTTTTTTTTTTTTGGATTCCCATCACGTGCCTGAAATAATTTCTTGTACCGGTCATCTTAGTATGATATACTGAATTTACCCTATCAATCTGCTGAGGGCTGCCCCTTACGCCCTGCATCCCATAAGTAAGTACAACTATTTGTACTTAGTTATGGGATGTTTGGGAACTCACAAATTGTTGGTCAGCAGTGGATGTTTACGTAATATTTGGGGAATCATACGTTGAGTTATAAACAAAACTTTTGTCTTGCCACTTAGGATATAACTTACGCGACGCTGCATTGCGCCAGTCGAGTTCTCCGTATGCCAAAAACATATTTATTGAACTAGTACTTCTGATTCGGAACCTTACACCGGACACCTTTAGTGTCGTTACAGGTAGATAGTGGTCCGATAGTCTGACAACTAGTCTTACCATACCTCGTATTACCCAGTAGTAAATGGTTTGTTAAGGTCAGATAGAAAATCGCTTCATGTAAAAAATACTGTTAGTCTGAAACTGACTGAAAGTTCACTTTAACACAGTTCGGCTAGGGCTAGGCAGCTGATTATGAAATAAGTTTTAATAAATAAATAATAATATTTATTTATTTTCAGGCTACTTTGGCCCATAGATAAATACCTTACAGACTAACATACATACATTATAATTATACAGCTTGTGTTAGTAAATAAAACTTAAAAAGTATATTAGTATCACTACACTTGCACTACGTCACTGTGCGATCATGTGAAACACCACCCCCTGCGGCCAAAAGTCCTCTTCAAAGACGATTAAACTGCCACATTATTGTTAACTCTGACACCGAGATATTGTCCATGTTTGATTCGAGTTACCAATATTTCGGCGCTGTTGCAAGCGCTATGACAAAACAGTGAACACGGTAAATATCCCGCTTTCAGTATCAATGATAATAGTGATGAATTATTTCAAACATTTACGATTAAAACTATTGTTATATTCCACACATCAAAATATTTATACTAAAACTTCAAATTCCATACATTGACTACGTGTTGCCGCTACCACAGGCACGCCACACACGATTCACCCAAACGCCGGTTAACCGCGCTCACGGCCTATGATTAATCTCTTTATCCCGAAGCTTTGTGGCAACACCCTTTATGCTATACAGCGTGCGTTCTGTTGTGTGTAGGTACGGCTTTGTTTGGAGTTGTAGTTTTGTGGTGTGGAATGTATGGCTAAAAAGGAAGTCGGAGAAAGAATGGAATTTACAGGAGATTTGTTTTATTGAAAGGCATAGGAAATGTCATTTTATAATACTTCGTCATATTTCTCCGGTGCAAGTGCCTGTGGACAACGGTTCCAACAAACACCGGCCACAGATCACGCGCATGAACTTTTTGCCGCAGGGATTGGTGTTCCATCGCAAGTGAACGCAGTGACATACTTAGTGCACAAGCGTAGTATTACTAATACAGTTTTAAGGCTCTATAGTACTACAAATTAATAAGATGTGTATGTTATGTTATTAATAGTATGTTAGTCTGTAAATATCTATGGTCCAAAGGTGATTAATAAATGTAACTTTATGTTTACACGAGTTTGATCGTACGTGAACCGAGCTTGTAAATTGTTAAAAATGTTTTTTTTTTTCGTCGAATTTTACCAGTAGCTGAGATTTCTAATTTTTCCACAAACTTTTACTCAGTTATACAAAGTTTTACATAGGTACCCAAAAAAACAAGCAGGAAGTCAATCCCGAACCACCTTGAGTACAGTGTACTCATTTTGATGACGTCACTCCGCAAACTAAGAAACCCTACACAATTACGTTCACCTACGCGCTACGTACTATGTCATAAAATGTAACCTTTTACGACGAACGCAAACATTTACGAGCATATTCTTATAATTTTCTTTTACTAGGTACAGCGAATGAGATTTTTTAGGAAGAGCTCGACTTACATGAAGTGGAGAACGCTTTATGACCTATATAATTCATTCTAGGTCCTGAATTTAAATCTATCAAGCTTAACATTAATTTAATCTGTTGACTGTTTTGTAATATCATAAAGTGACACAAGAACAATGAGCAACTTTCGAATTCGCCTACTGTCCTTGGCATAATCAGCCTAATGTTCCCACTGCTGGGACACAGGCCTCGTTGCAATGTGAAGGAATGGGTTTTAATCTACCACATTGGCCGAGTGCGAATTTATAGATGTCACATGTCTTCGAATTTATGGGTCTGGCACGGGTCTACCTTTTTTGGCAGAATTTTTTATACCCGAATTTTGTTTTGCATAACAGTGGATGGCAGAAACTTCATTTCGCAGAAAATCATTTGGCATACACTCATTTACCATACATTCAAAACGCATAATTTTGTAAGTCAGAATCATCTTTGAGCATAAACTTCATTTCCAGAACCATCATTTCGCCGAAAATTCATAATCAGAATCGTCTTTTGGCACGCATTTCATTTCATACATACGTGTAACATGCAACAACAATAATAATTATTATTAATAATTATTATCAGCTCACCCCGGCTAAAATTTAATTAAATGTTGGTATGTCAAAAATAATAATATTTATTATTATTATTATTAATAATAATAATGACGTCACTCATACATGCAACGCATGTACTCCATGACGCGGGCTCGCTTCGCTCGCATATTACATAACACTAATATCTTCTGTCCCCGAAGTGCCGGGCCTCCGCCGGCCTCCTTCGTCGGCCTACGGCCCGGTGCCCATGCCGCCCATAAAGGATACTTTCGCGAGACGGTCGTTATACCTTATAATAATCTACCAAATAAAATTCTGCCATCTTAAAAGTATGCCATTGAAAATTCAGCTATTTAAACATTCTGCGAAATGAGTATTCTATTTAAATAATTGTTCTGCCATAAACACATTCGTTCAAAGAAGAATATGCCAAGTGTGGTATGCCAAATAAATTTCGGAGCATCAAGTTTCTGCCAGATAGATGGTACCCGTCTGGCACATGTGGACTCGGTTTCCTCTTGATGTTTTCCTTCGCCGTTTTGAGAACAGTGTTAATGAATTATGTACACAAATTGATGCGCCTGCCTGGGTTCGAACCTGCCCCTCTTCAATCGTAAGTAACAAACGGTAACGATGAGTAATTGTAGAAATAATAGCTAATAGCGTTTTAAACCTTCAACTAAAAGTGTAAATACACCTAGTTTTCTTAGTTTGTGCTAAATAAATGTGTTTTCTTTGTTCTTTCCTCTTCAAAATCTATCACTCTTTTATTATTTTTAGAGTACCTACTACATCTAAAGAAATAGAATAGACTAATTTGGAAACCTAAATCAACATTCCTCCACAATTTCTAGCTCAAGAAACCAAAACCCAAAAACAATTTCACCACACCACCCCAATTCCTACCCACACGTCTATTCGTGAATTTGTTGTTTATTTTACCGAGAAACTTTGACTTAAATCAAGTCGCACATACACTATTCATACTCCGTTGAATGCTTGGCACTCGATCTAAGTTGCACCGACAGTTCTAGCCGATTCCACGCAGGTCTTAGTGTACAACATTCTATAGAAAATTTTCGTGTTTTCTGAAAACGTTTTCTTCGGAAACGCTTTCGGAATTGCTCGAAAGCACGGCATGGAATTTCGATTTGTTAAGAAGTAGTTGAGTCGGGAGTGTTATTTACGGAAATAGCGTTCACTTAAAAGTGGTTCCTAAAACTGCTGAAATTACTCGTACTTTATCATTGATATAATATATAATGCTATCCATTGCATGACTCTATTTCAAGACCCGGAAAATTATTATGATTGAATTTCATTTGATTTGCCTCGTTGATTTAGTGGTCGCAAGCTCAACTGTTGAGCGTCAGGTCCTGGATTTGATTCCCTGGTACAAAGTGTTTTTCCTGCAGGAATTTCTCAAAAGCAGCTAAAGAGCCCGATTGATGGCAATAGACTCACCCCCTATTACATGGGACCTAAACATACCGATAAAAGGTCTGCTAATGCACACCTCTGCTAAACCAAGCGATGTTATGTTCATTTGATTTTATGTAAATAAGCTCTCAACATTTGGGTTTACAGTGCCATATCTTCTTCTTTCATGCATCTTTAAAATAATAATCATCATGCCCAGATTAAGATTTTCCTCATTTAGCCATAAATCATCATACTCGTATCCTGCAGTCTTTATTCTTCCTCTAATCTTATAGTTATCTACAATTATATAAAATACTCCGCATTTCTGTGTCGCTTATGGCATAACTCTTCAGTAACTGTAGCAATACAAAGTGATTACTATACAGGTATAATACCTATATTTAAGTAGTTACGAGTACGTAAACCCCTTCGGAGGTGATTGTCTGATCTGTTTGCAGACACAACAAGCCTATTATAGCCCACGCCAGAGCCTCGAAATGGCAATCAAGAGGTTGTGAGTACAAACCCAACTCATTGAATTAGCCCTGGGAATTAACTCAGACATATATTTCAGGCTTATTAGGTAGTAGACGATTAATGTCAAGCTAATATAGACTTAATTATATTCCTATGTAAGTAATGAAATTGAAAGGGAAGCTTACTGTCCTTTGTGTTGTAGTGAAAATGTGATATAAAAAGTTTTGACTATGAATCATCATCGTCTTACTGACTTTATGCCATGTTATCTGGGATGTGTGCAACACGTTTATTCTTACATGCTTCCCTGTCAATCATCGTGTTATCATTTACTCAATTTTTAACCGACTTCCCAAAAAGGAGGAGGTTCTCAATCGATTGGTATAATATATATATTTTTTATGTGTACACCGATTACGCCGAGATTTACGAACCGATTTACGTGATTCTTTTTTAGTTTGATGCGGAATAGTTGCCATTTCCTTCGTCATTTTGAGTATGAATACGGATGGCCATAACGCGATGTCGACGCGACGCGACGCGACGCTGCAAACGCGACGCGACGCGACGCTGCAAACGCGACGAACGCGGACTGTCATATAGGCCGCAAGTAGGGTATGCCACTGAGTTGATCGCGTTTGTCGCGTTCGCAGCGTCGCGTCGCGTCGTATTCGGCGCTTACGCAGGACACTGCGTAAGACTAGACCGAGAGTAAGAGCAAAGAAACGATGGATGGACTGTGTTCAAGATGCTATGGCTAGAAAAGAGGTGTCTGATGAAATGACGAGTAACCTGTCAGAGTGTATATAGTACCAATTATTTCTTCTTTCTTCACTCTGACGCCAGGTAAGCCATATACTACTTGATAAAGAAGAACGATAGAAGTGCTTATTTTGTATTTTAATTCCTTTTATTATAATTTTTTATAGCTTTTTAGTTATCCTAAGATTTCTACAACTTTTTCTATGTTTACTCTTAATGTAGGTTATAATTGGCTCTGTGGTATATTTGTTTTTTGTTGTTTCACCTACAAATAAATTAATAAATTTAGAAGAAAAAGACATGCTGCGCCGAGCACAAATAAATTAATATAAGGGCAGGAGAATAATGATGAAATTAAATGATAGTTACTGTCGTTATGTTGTCATAGGATACTGGCTTAACGAACTTATTTCCATCTAGACTTTACTTAGGTTGTTTAATTCCAAGAAGGTTTACAGTATCTATATTTAGCACCATGTTCCTGCCAAGTTCACTGAAGGTCGACCACTTTCCCCGTCGGGGCCGCGCGGATTATAGAACGAGATGACGTGACCTCGGCACAAGAGCAAAGAAGGAACATGGGTTCGGTTTTTAGTCAGTAGAAGTCTGACACTCCCCTTCGCTCTGCCCAAGAGCGGAGGGGGTCATTTGATGATATTTTCCACCCACCAAAAAAAAAAAGGTCGACCACTTTTCAACCTAATTATTATCATCGACACGATTCTTGAGCGCTGACGCAAAAGTGAATTATTGGGTCCTTTTGGTGGTATGAAATGAGACGCGGGGCGGGGAAAGTGCAGTGATTGGTCCGTAGCGCATCGCGTCATAGCCGCCACTCGGGATTTGTTCTTTACTTCTGCTGCACTTACCTCACGACCAATAAATAATAAACGGATGTGCGTTTTATTTGTCATAAAGTGTACGATGCGCACAGCGATCCCCACTCTTCCGCCGAGCGCTCAAAAACCGTGCCGGTATCGGTATAATAATTATCTGCAAATATTTGGAACCCCCTCAACAGAACCATAGTCATCCAACCAATTTAATAGGCATCATCAAACAAATGACACCTGACATAAACGTTGTACGCATCAGCTGGTTTTTTTTTCAACCTTTTTACTTAGCACATAGGTATAGTGAACTCATCTAACTTCGTGATATAGGCATTTGTAGAAATATAAAAATAATGTACTAACTAAGTATCAAATATCACCGAATTAGGCGAATCACAGAATTAGATGAGTTTACCCTACGAGTGATAAGGCTTAGTCATAAATAGTTAGTGAATACACAGTACAGTCAGTTTCAGCCCGTTATGCTGCCACCGGTTAGGCTTAAGTCTCCGGTCTATAAGAGGGAACCAACCACAATCTACCATTGGTTGGATGTCAAATTTCTTCAAGTACCTATTCGGTTCGGGGACGATTAAAAGAAGCTACTGAGTCTCCATCACAAAGTATAATTTACTGTCAAAGTATTATTGTAGAAGTGAACAGTGCCCCACACAATCAACGCCATTGGCCACTATGTTCTTTAAAAACCAAACCACAACAACATTATGAATGGCCAACACTTACAAACCTCTTTTAACCGAACTGGGTTAAATAAAACCAAAATGCAAATCCACCACCACAAAATAAACTAGTTATAAACACTGCAGTCTTATCAAAAACCGTAACACCACCAAGTCTTTTCAGCAATTATTCAGTGTTTTGGGTAACTCCAGTACTTTCGCGAACAGACAAATTTATTCTTCAACCAGAATCGCTTGACGCAACAAATCACGCCCCGGAAAGCACTTGCGTGAGGTTAACAATCTTATTAATGAATTAACAGACGATTCTGCACTCTATATCTTCTGTTCTAAGTTCGATATTGGAATTAGGATGTTTCTGCTCGGTTACGATCCGTATCAAGGTAGGTTTTGTTTCGAAATCAGGATGTTTACTAACGATTACACGTAAGCAAGGCTGGGTACTGACAATATAATTTATACAGTTGAGATATACTTGGTTAACCTTGGGTGGGAGTACAGGAAACTCGGTGAAATACGCCGCTTGTGCAAGGTTACTGATAGATCCTAATTTAGGGTCTTCTCTAGGGAACGGAATGAGCTGATGCGTATAACGTTAATGTCATGCGTCATTTGTTTGATGATGCCTATTAAGTGGGTACTGATGACTATCGTTGTGTTGAGGACTTCTAAAATTTAGAGATTATCGCTGACCGAAACTTTGTCTCGATAAGAGCATTCAAGAGGTATTTACGGTGCAAGCAGGGCAGGAAGTGAGACACAATCATTATGACACCTGTATTCCATTTTGAATCAGAATTAGGTAATATAAAATCGAAAATGAAGACAGCCGCAAGAGAACCAAGGTTACCGTACGTAGCCCGAAGAATTGCTAAACTTAAGTGGCAATGGGCAGACCACATTGCTCGCTGAATGGATGGCCGATGGGTCCGAAAAGTACAGGAATGACGTCCGAGAAATCTAAGACGTTGCATTGGGAGGAACATGGGTGGTTTAGTCAGTATAAGTCTGACAATCCCTTCCGCTCCGCCCAGAGCGGCAGGGGTCAATGATTTTCCGCCCGTAAAAAAGGCCTCCCACAAGTTTGACTGATAACTTGGTTGGAAGAGGCCTCCTGCTTGGGAGAGGCCTATGTCCAGCAGTGGATGCATTTTGGCTGAAATAATGATGAATCCATTTTGCCTCATTTTTTCCGCTATGGCTAAATGTCAGTTGCATCCTACGTTGCTGAGTAATCCTACCTGGAAAGGGATGATTTTATTAATTCTTTCATGATAAATCAATTCAAACCGTGATACTAATTGAAATAGTACATTTTGATACAAGTGCGGAAAGTTTGTTATTGCATTCGAGGCAGATTGAACACCCGAGCCGTATGGCGAGGGTGTTCATGGGGTCGAGAAATGCAATAACAAATTCCCACGTGTATCAAACGACGTTTTTCAATACACTTTCAAAGAAATTAACTTAAAACGTTATGTGTTTTTGTCAACAAATTTAAATGATGAGACTATGATTTAATTTACTTTTTTTCCGCGGTTTGATTTCGCCAGGTTGAAAAACAAGCAAAGGTATAAAGCCGCCAAACAGCCTCACACGAAAAATATAAAATTCAAATATTTTTTAATTAAGAACACAAAAAAATGTTTACTTGTTCATAAAAGTAAATAATTGTTTAAAATATTTACGTTTATTAGTAGTATTCTTTTTAAAAACACAATTTAAATATTCAAAAAATATTTACGCTGTAAAGACGCAGATCAAAATGACGAGATTAAAAAAAAAACACGCCTGCTCTATAATAGTCAGTGGTGTTTTTTTTTTAATTTCTTATGTTTTAATCGAATTACCGCTGCTATATGATTACAGCGTGCGGTAATAAGATTACAGCACGCTGTATTCTTATTACCGCACGCGTGCGAAATATGATGCTTGTCGAACCTAATCGTAGTGCAATAAGAGCTAGTTTTCGAGGAAGTGTATTGAAAAGATTATAACCAAACAACATACTTGTTAATACTAGTCTGAAAAGAACACAGAAATGTGTGATATTTAAATGTTAGGAATAATGATGTCATTAAAATATAAGAAGAAATAACGAGTACCTAACTTATGTGACATTCAAACAGAATGTGCGCTTTCAAACAGAAATGAAAGCATATATGAAGTTTATTACTACATAATGCCAAAAGCATTAGTTGCGTACAGACTATTAAAATTACTTTGTTACATTCTTGACACAATATTAGCTATTTATAAAAAAAAAGTTTTTTTTTTAAAATAAACTGTAATATTGTTTTTAACTCTGGAAAAAGACAAACAAAAACCACTAGTGTGGGTTGGTTATCATCTTCTTGGCCCAAAACACAGCTATTCCAACTCCTATCGCTGATGTTCATATGATCATCAAGAGCGCTGATTTAAGGGCATGCAGTCTAAGATGAAAGTTGGGCCATTGTCTGTGGAGACACACTGTTGAGATTGTTGAGATACAAGCTTGAGATCAGAGCCGTCTATAAACCCCTATCTGAAAAAATTGTCTTTACTACGGCTGATTTTAGTTTGGAATCTATTTAGAAACCAAGTCTGCCACGGCAAGGCATTCCTATCTTTTTAGACGGTTTTATAAAGCCGTCAGGGGGGTTAAGTAGCTCCCAACAGAGATCCCTAGATCACAAGGTGGCTATATGGAGCCCTGACCACACGCGGGCAACCACGAGTTCACATCAACAACGAAAAATTTGGCTCGTCAAATTCAACAACCAAATTAGAATAACGACAACACATGTAGTATAAAGTCGTAAATAATGATTCCAAAAAGAATATAATTCGACACCAACAAGGGTAGCGCCCTCTTGAACTATAATTAAAACAATGTACTTAACACAAAAATAGACGCCTTCACCGTAATCCAACGAAACGGGAAGATCAATAAGAAAGCCTATCTTTAAAACTAAACAAAGAAAATAATCTTGTTAATTTAACACCAGAAAAAAAGTCTGGCAGAATGAGAAAATGCCTTGTTACTTTACGAAAAAAAAAACACAACTAATTAATGACACTATTTCATTAGGGTCACTTTTAATTACGGAGCAAATAATTCTCTTTTGTGAAATAACTGTTTGTGTACCTTTTTGTTGCAATGTTACAAATAAGGGATGTTTTTCATTGTTATGTTTTGTAATTGTTGGTTTAGGAAGTTTAAATATTTATTATTTGCTTTTGTAACCTTTCCTTAATTACCCGGTGTTGAAATTGTATGTTTTCTGTTGTGATTGGTAGACAATAATTAAACACAATCGTGAACCAGAAGAGTTAACTTAGTAAAATCATTCATCATCATTCTAAAAAGTTTAAAGACATGGATTATGGCAGAAATGGCCGATGGAGTGAGGTCTTGACCGAATGGTGGCCAAGGTTAGCCCTTAAAACCGTGGCCGTCCAAAAGCGCGTTGGGTTGACATTGATCACACTTGTAATCAACCAGCGTTGTAAATCCTGAACAAGCTTCCACATGATTCCACTTCAGGTTCAAACATTAAAAAACTAATTCATAGAAAAGTGCGCCCCAGGTTGTGAAAACTGTAATACGAGTAGTGAAATTCAGAGAAACAATTTGATATTGGAACTATGCCCAAACTCGCTCACACAAAATCAATTGGCTCTAATAGTTCTGTTACATTCTATAAAACTGGTAAAATACTTGTAACAGTGTTTTGAAACTGTGAATTATTTTTTCGAGTCTTTTTCATCACATACACTAACTTATATTAAAGAGGTGGTGACTGGTAAGGTATTGATGCCAGGGGCTGCGGGTTACCGCGGAAGGCGCTCCGGGCGTCGGGGGTCACGCGATGACCTCCGGCCACCGTAGACGCGGGCCTGTGGACGGTGAGTAACGGGCTAGCTCGCCGTCCGGCCGTCGTCATGACGGCAACAGACCGTGTCGGCGGCGCGTACGTGTTCCACGCGCGCCTCAAAGAGATGTCAGCAAGGAGGGGCCCGCAAGGGCCGACGCCCGTCGGGGCTGTGGATATCGAAAGGTTACCGCGGCTCCGACACAAGGGCTTAGAAGAAGGAACATGGGTTTGGTTTTTAGTCAGTAGAAGTAGAAGTCTGACACTCCCCTTCGCTCTGCCCAAGAGCGGGGGGGGTTATTTGATGATTTCTCCACATCCAAAAAAAGTTAATAATGCCAGCTATCGATTGATATAGGTTTTATGCGTGGCTAATCAAATCAAAGTTGTGTCGAAGAGCCATCAGTGAATGGAATTCAACATTGATAGCTCGTCATTTCTCGGAAACGTGACACTTTTAAACAATTGTCTCATAAATAACTTGTTTGTATTGATATACAAACAAGTTATTACAGCAATAGATTAATGTAGGTTTTGTGAATTACCGCAATTTTTAAAATAAAGTAAAATACTGGAAATTTGACTAGCCTATATAATATACTTCATACAAAAATATTTCAACCCATTGTAAGTTTGGAGATCCGATAGTAATCTTCAGATCTACTGATCCGAGTCCGAAAATGTCCTTCAAAATATTTATATGGCAAGTTACATTTCCACCGAATGCCAAATAAAAATACAAATTGCACGCACTTAAAAACATACACTATTTTACGACGTACCATATTTCAGAGTTTGCACATCCGAATCTCATTCGTTTTAAAAGCTTTTTTTCTAGAAAGTACCTCAAGAAAAATATTTACTTTAAATCTTTCGTTCGGGGAAGAACACGACAATCCTTTGGTAAAGCACACCGTGGAACGCTGCAACTTCTAAAGTATATATATTTACTACAATACTTGTTTGTGCCCCGCTTTTCGTAAGGATTAAAAGTATATTGCAGACGCTTATATAGTTTATATATGTTGGTATGTTGATAGATTGCGGCGGTAATATAACCCAACTTTGTAAATGTTTATGTACGTCTTAAAATATACCTAAGGATACTGAATTTATAGCCGAGTTGTTATTACACATAATTATATACGCCACTAATAAAAAACATTCTAGGACACAGCAACAAAAATAAAGATTAAATATTTAAAAAAAAAACATATGAAGGCTACAATATCTGCTACGCCAGCGTAGCACATTTGCGTAGCTGCACACTACGCCGTAGCTCGTAGCAATTTTACTATAAGGAATAAGTTTCTCTCTACGCCATGATCTAAAAGTCATTAGATAATAAACCATACACAGTTACAAATAAAACCCATATTTAAAATGTACCGTTCAAACAACCTTTTACCAACAAAACACAGGCAACACCCAAAGATCACAAACAGAAAACGTCCAAATTAGAGCACATTAAACCAAAATCAACCTTCTAATTAAACACATCACTAATTAAAACGCAACAGGCGTCTGAAACAGAAATAAAAATTACGAAAAACAGCAATAAAAATTACGTGAATTTAGACTGACAGCGGTCGAAAAGAAAAATCGCCATTAGCCTGTAGCAAAAAGGTTAATCACGCAAATTAACGCGAATGGGGAGTCGCGTGCCTGTAATTGGCTTTAGGCAGGGCATTTGGCCACAGTTTGGCTGATGCAGATGTTCAATAAATTGATCGATAAAATAAATTGATTGGGCCATTTTTTAGATGTGGATTTATCCGTGTTTTCATGGCGAAATTCGGCATAGGATGTAACAAGGACTCACGTTGAAACTTCATCAGCACTCTGCTACATTAAGTGGTAAACCCCTTTTTCCGGAAGGGAGTGTCAGACTTCTACTGACTAAAAACCACCCATGTTCCTTCTTAGCCCATTGTGTTCTGGACGTGGCAGGCGTGGGCTCTTGCACGTGGAACACCAATGCGCCTTCCACACGGCCTGTTGTCGTCATATAAGACGGACAGGTGGTGACCTAGCCCATTACTCTCCGCCCACAGGCCCGCGCCTACGTTGGCCGCATAGTAGTGGACTCCTAGTATTACACAGGATGGAAGGGGGGGATATCAACGTACTCGCACAAACGGTTATTACATATCAGCATACCATACAAGATCGGCTCCAAACATTTGACTATGTCGGTATGGCTTTCGTGGAAAACAGCAGATTGTTTTTTAAATTACCTATGAAAAATTTATGTTAGGGAGTTTTGGAATGATGTAGAGTCACAAGCACTGATATACGCAGCAACATTTAAAAGTGATTTTTCTACTACATTGATTGACGTTATACGTTTACACGAACATAGTATTTTTGAAGCCAATATCATACCCAATATAATTCTTCTATCAAAATCGCTATCGAACTTTGCTAAGTGTATATGTCACAGGAAAATGAGGATATCAGGGATTTCTTGAAATTTATAGGGATACCACGATCCCGGTAGATCCCGGTAGATGACGAATATTCTTGTTTATTACGTCTTCTTACTAAAAGTATCTAGTGAAATGTCAAAAAACCAATTCGTCGTCAGTGATAAGTCGTTTCACTAATCTCATCAAGTGAAATGTCAGAAAAGCGGATACTGCCGAATAAAAATCGAGCCATGCATTTCTCTCGCTCGCTCTAGTACCCACACGGGCACTAGTGCTTGTGTGTCAATGCCCCGTCCTGTATTACCCACTAAGTTTGCTATTTTGTGTATAGTCAATGGCCATTTTATGTTTTTGGTCATAGTAAAAATTCAGTCGAGTCATCGAAGCCATGTTTGCTGAAATTGGATTTGTTGCTTATTCTTCATATGTAAAATGAACCAGGAATTTGATGCAATTTGCCATTTTAATACGTGGGATAAAATATTCGTAGAATCCGCCAAAACTGTTGTAAGTTGGTAAGTAAAACACAGCACGCCTGTAATCCCTATACTCTATAGTATGCCACCAAAAATAAAAAGGAGAAGTGTTTGTGATTTAATTCTAAGATATTTTAGTGTTGTAGTCATATTTTAGTAATCATAATAATATCATCTGGGCTGTGCCTCATTTTAGTGCTTGGCCAGACTGCAAACGCGGGCGCGGGGCGGGCGCGGCGCGACAAACTTAAACGTATGGAGCTTCATTTGAGTGTCCGTAGTGGGCACGCGGGCGCGGGAAGCGGCGCGGGCTACTTTCCGCGGGGAGCGCGCGGGCAACTCGTGCCATAGCTCGTTCATACAAGTGGCCGCAGTGAGTGCGCGGGGCGGCAAGCGATAAACCGCGCGGGAGCGGCGTATCTCAAACTTTAGTCTGCGCCAGATAACCAGATAAATTGGATTTATTTATTTAGCTTTAACTTTTATAAGTTAAAGCTTAAGAAATTAATCCAATTATTTATAATTATTTATAGAAGTATCCAATTAATTAAAATAACCGAATTTTAAAATTCTTACCAAATAATTTTTTGCTTTTTTTTTGTTTCGGCGAAAGTTGTTATTTTTTTTTAAATATAATTTTCTATATTTTGTAATATGTAGTCAAACGTATCCATTGACATTCTTGTATATTCAAAAAACTTTCGAGGTAGCTCTCGCAATCTTTCATACAGTGTGTAAAATTCTCCTTCATTTTCTCTGGTTAAATTAATTTTATTAACTCCATTTTTCACTTTTAGCATTTGCCATTTAAAGTAAGAATTTTCCAATAAAAACAAGTCTTCGTCATCCATATTATATTTTGACAAACACTGGACGAACAGTTGAACGCGACAACGCTCGGAACGAAATTGCGGTCCACTGCGGACAGGCAAATCGCGCGCGTTCCCGCACCCGCGCCGCTCCCCGCACCGCGCTGCCAGTCTGGCCAAGCACTTGCTGTGGGTCCCCATAGCACAGCACCATGCTGAGTGGTAACCCATTTGTCGCAGTAGTGTTCCGTTTTAAGTAAGTTTACGTAAACGCAAACTTGTTTTTTCTTTTCTGTACCAATTTTTTTTTTTTGTTAATAATTAGTTGTAAGTTGTGTGTTTACCTGTTTTTTTTTTATTTCTGCGAAAATAAATATTTTTTCTTTCTTTCTTTCTTAGCACGTTAAGAAGCAACAGCTTCTTCTTTGAAACTGTTGGTCCCGGCTGTCATTTAATTTTGTAGATCTTTGACAGTGGCCTAAATGTCTAACAGTCACTCTTAACAAGGGGTTAGACTGGAAGCTTACCCCTTCCTAGTTGGGAAAAGGATCGGCAAATGATGTGCTCGCAAAGAGCTTTTTTTTTGTTGTGGAAAATCATCTAATAACCCCTCCCGCTCTGGGCAGAGATGAAGAGAGTGTCAGACTTCTACTGACTAAAAACCATCCGTGTTCCTTCTTAGCCCTTTATTTCGAGGCCGCGGTATCTCTTTCTAAGCAGTATCTCTTTCTATCTCTTTCTAAGCAGCGTACCCCCGACGGGAACTTCTTATAGCTCAGGCCAAGCTACCAGTATAAGAAAACAACACAGATAATACAAAATTACAAAACAATCTTATTTCCAACGATGATAAATGAACAACCTCCATAATTGAAAAGTAAATATCTCGGAGGGCGCTGGAAAAAGTATGGAGTTTGAAACTGCTGACGTGTGCTGCAAGAACGCTCGATTAAACTTTAACTGTGATGTTATTAACAGTTGCGTACTTCACAATATTCTTGTAAACTTACTAAAAGATGCTAACTAGAGCATCTTTTAGTCAGTGTTATCGGTTTTATCACTAAGCTTTTGGTTAACGGCTAAAGTTTTGGACCGTACCGATTTTTTTGTTATGTATCTGTAAACCACAAGTTATAATGATATTTGGATGCAAGATTTTGACAACCTCGATTGTTTAGGTGGTCGCAAATACGACTGCTGACCATGAGGTCCTAGGTTCGATTCCTGGGTCGAGCATGAGATCCTGGGTTCGATTCCTGAGTCAAGCTTGGTGTTATTGGGTTTTTAAATATATCGGAGAGCGCTGGAAAAAGTATGAAGTTTGAAACTGCTGAAGTGTTACTGCAAGAACACTCGTTTTCTTTTTTTGTCTTTGTTATGTATCCATAAATCATAAGTAGATGATAATACTATTAACTTATAGACCGTAGATGATATTTAGCACAACATTTTGACAGCCTCGTTGGTCTAGTAGTTGCAAACGTGAATGTTGAGCATGAGGGCCTAGTTTTGATTCCCAGGTCACGCTAAGTAATATTGGGTCGACTAATACATGGGACTTAAACATAACGTGTACTACTCATTGATATAATAAAACCCAAGATACACACTCCGCGTCTCAAAACCGTCCGCTTAAAATGAGTTCACAATGAACTCATTTCAAATAGTCTCGCGTCGCTCGCGTCTCTGCACGGTCGTACAAAATACTTTTATATTGCTTTTTTTATCTGCATTGTAAAAGGAATCTGCGTAAGGTTGAATTTGCCAAAAAAAAAAAGTTTATAGTGACGATAACTACATGTAGTAAGTGCGTGTATTGGTGAGTGTTTGGCGACAGTTTCGACTGTTTGTTTTGTTCGAGACTGTGCATCTAGGGTTTTATTATATCAATGGTACTACTCCTTACATTTCAGGAATTACATGCGTGATATTATATAAAACTAGCTTTTGCCAGCGGCTTCGCCCGCGTGAAAATGTCGATTTTCCATACAAACTTTCATCCCCTATTTAACTCCCTTAGGGGTTGAATTTCGAAAAATCCTTCGTTATTCCTTGTCTACATTATAAAGGGAACCTCTGTGCAAAATTTCAGCTTTCTAGGTCCAAGGGTTTGGGCTGGGCGTTGATGAGTCAGTCAGTCAGTCAGGATTTCTCTCTTTATTTATTAAATACTAGCTTTTGCCAGCGGCTTCACCCGCGTGAAAATGACGATTTTCCATACAAACTTTCATCCCCTATTTAACTCCCTTAGGGGTTGAATTTCGAAAAATTCTTCCTTATTCCTTGTCTACGTTATAAAGGGAACCTCTGTGCAAAATTTCAGCTTTCTAGCTCCAAGGGTTTGGACTGGGCGTTGATGAGTCAGTCAGTCAGGACTTCTCTTTTTATTTATATAGATATAGATAGATAGATAGAAGATAATCAGCCAGTTTGTTACAAACTAAAAGGGTGTCAAAGTCTCCATTATAATACAGTATTACCATGGAAATTTTATAACCCTTGAAAAAGAGTTTTCCATGGACTTTGTAACTTGTAAGCATCATAAAAACAACGAGGAGATAATGAGAGGGGATACCGACACTTTTCCGTCCCCCATTTTTAACGATAATTACTAGCTTTAGCTTGCCAGCCGTTATGATAATTATGGTTATAATCGCTTATCTTTTTGTTTCTTTTTTAGGTTATGTCTATGTTAAACATTGGATATTATCGCACTTACATGTCATAATATCGTAACGCCCATTGCTACTTGAAGAAGTAGGCAGTCCCGTCGGGGCTGTGGGTTGTTCTTCACAAGAGATACCGCGGCCTAGACGTAAAGGGCTAAGAAGAAACATGGGTGGTTTTCAGTCAGTAGAAGTCTGACACTCCCTTTTGCTCTGCCCAAGAGCGGAAGGGGTTATTTGATGATTTTCAAAAAAAAGAGTTCCGCAGAATTCGGAGAAACGGCTTGAAATGAAAGGTACGACTGTGTAGCGTGCTATCGGTGTATAGTAATATTATTTCAGGATTCTATTCTGAGTTCAAGATGTATTGTTCGCCCATATTTTACAGGTTATATTTAAGTTCCTAGTATTAAATATTAGCAGCTGCTAGGGTTGACCTTCAGGTTAAGCCGCGCTTACGTCGGTCCGGTGATGGGTGTTCAACCATTACATACCGACCTTCCTCCGTGCTACAGAAAGAACAAAAGATTTAAGCCAAGATTTAAGCACTAAAGATTTGACGGCACGGTTGGCGCAGTGGCTAAGTGATTGGACTGCTGCGCTGTGTGTCGCGGGTTCGATCCCCGCACGGAACAAATATTTGTATGGCCTACAGATAGTTAGTTCGGGTCTGGGTATTTGTGTATGTGACTTTATGTTTGTGAACGCACCCACGATACAGCAGAAATTCCTAGTGGGGCAACGTTTTTAAAACAAAAATAAAAAAAAGCAGTTGGTTCTGGTCGTCATTTAAAGTTCTTTGACATTCGTTACAGTTAGGTTTCGGTGGCGTCACAGTGACGGGTTCCTCACGATGTTTTTCTTCACCGTTTGGAGAGCAGAGGTGATGAAATAAATTACACTAAGTAAAGACCGTGTCTGGGTTCAAACCCACAACTAAGTGTTCGTAAGTCGGGAACGCCACCACTGGGCCACCGCTGCACAACCCAGATAGAGCAGAGTAATATCATTCTTTCTTTCAGCTGAACTAAAAATTATTCCAATACATCCTACTTAACTCGTTCAAGTACAGGGTAACCCGTCTTCCCATCGGTTCAAGTATCCATCAATAAATGTCACGAGCAGGTACAGTTGTCCACTGAACATCGTCCACGAAGAGGATATGTTCAAGCGGGCATGCGACGAAATTGGCTATCCCACCTTTGAAAATAGATCTGTACACTTACACACTTATAATGCGTTTCATTTACACTCTATCTCGTTGTTGTAGGGTCGGATTTTGTGTGTCTTGTTGTAAGTAAAGTTGGGTAAGCTAGATCTGTACTATTACACACTTATAATGCATTTCATTTACACTTTATCCCGTAGTTATAGGGTCGGGTTTTGTCTGTCTAGTTAGTAAGATAAGTTGGTTAAACTGTACGTAATGGTTAGCAATACAGGGTGAATTTGGAATAGATATGTCAGTTTGATGTGTGAATAGTTTTACGGGTTGATTGTTATATTTTACAGGAGATGAAACAATGTTTTAATAATAATTGTATCTGGTCTTTACTGGATTGAATGTACCATAATATCCATTCAATGTAGTTGTTAACTTTAACAAAAACTATGATAAACATAACATAGCATTACACCTGTAATTCCTGAAGGGTTGGGTAGAGATGTACCAATTAGTACACCCAAATTCTGCCAGCTATGAAACAAAAAACTGTGATAAAACATGGTTTCAATACCCTGTTTATTTTTAATACAAAATCGATATTAACAGTTGCAAGTCTTACAAAACCCAGGCAGCAAATAAAAGCTCCTTACAAAATACTTGGAAAAAAAACTAAATCAATACCTATTCAGCAACAGCAATTATTTTCCCGGTCTCATCTCTTATTTCCCTGATAAAAAGTCAGACATCGAAAACAGGGTAGATCGAGGCGAAGCCATGATAATTGGACTGTCAAACCACTGGGACTATTGTTAGATTGTTTTAACTCGACGTCAAAAAACTAGGGCCCCTGATTTTTTTTAGCTAGCGACCTGGCTTGATTTTCAACTGTTTTTTGACGGCTTTACGTGGAAATCAAGCCGTGACGTTGGGTTTTTGTGTTGAGTTGTAAAATATCGCCCTCTTTTTTGGTTACTTATTATTTAAGGTGAAAGAAAGTGAAGCTCTTAGTTAGGTACATTCCCGAGTTACCAAAGATTTATTGGATGTTTTCACGAGGAAATTTTCAGTAGCAACATGTGTAATAACTATTGTAACAGATCTACTGATTTTAGAGAAATAAAAGAGTTAAGTAGACTTGAACATTATAATTTAGAGGGGAAAGTAAAATATACGTATGTATTTTTTTTAAAAGGTTATAAAAAAATACCTAACCTACCTAGCACACTCTCAGAAGGGAGGAGGGAGGTTTCAAAAGAAGAACGTTACGGTTTACGGTTATCAGTTTTCCAGTTTGAATTGAAGATCTACAGTATCACCGGCAGTGCAGGACACTCGGGTAGTAGGTGGTCCACTTAGTGTCAGCGTAGTGACTCGACACCGTTCCGTTCACCTTGAGTAGGATGAACCAGCAGCAGCAATGGACCAGTGTAGAAGTAAAGTATATTATGGAGATGTTTCCTCGACAGAATCCAGATTAGAAGTCCCAGGAATGTGTCCGAAATCATTTCAGTGTTTTTTATCAACAGCTTGTCATTTTCTGTTCTTTTTGAGAATTTAAGTTAGTGACTTGGTGTTGTCATAAAAATGCAACTTGCCAGTATTCAAAACAACCAGTAATATTCAATCCATAACCTGAGAGCTTGTTAATTAATTTTTATCTACCCAAATATCATAAACCCTCTCTAATGCGTTCAAAAACCATAGGCAATGACCAGCATTACCAACCAGCAGAAATTAACAGAACTGTAATGAACTCAAAACAGTAGGTAATGAGTTTAAATTTGGTACAGGTGTCAAATTCAAGTGAGTGTGCTATTCTAGTATCTACATTAAAACAAATACCTATCGATACGAAACCCCAATTCAGTATGATTTGAATTATAAATCGCACGACATTTTGATCTCGAGTGACACAAGAATAGTGACTTTGTTCGTTTGCATATGATTTAAAAAAAATGACAGATATCCGAAACGCCGCCATTTCGAGCTGTCATTTGTTCGGTATTTTTTATTGCATTACACTGGTAACAATGCTGGTCATTTCCCTATGGTTTCTGAACCCATCATAGAGCCCATATGATATTTGGGTAGATAAAGTAGTGTATGCAACTATACATAATTAGGCATTATGCATAGTCGCATAAACTACTATTATAAATGTAAGTTACAAAATACAATATTTGAGCTAACAGCTTATAAAGAATTTAAATTATATAAATCAAAAGTAACCTTCATAGAATAAGCCAGTAAGAAACTCTATGACAGAAAATTTAAAAGAAAAAGTATTGACAGCTTGACAGCCTGACGTGTGTCATAACATTGAAAAATATGAAAATAATTTATTTTATTTTAGATATTTTATAAGAAAACGAATCGTTTTAGACAGATTCGCAGAATAGTAATGCAAAAACCAATTAAACGTATGATAGATGCGAAGTATAAGTATATGATGTAAAATGTTTTGGCATGGAATAATATGTATACTTATAGTGTAAGTAAGTAAGTATTATGATGGTACTATGAATGATAATTATGTGACCTAAGATCATTGTGGTATAATGTACTACGTACGTACATTATACCATTGAGGTATAATGTACTACTACATTATACCTCAATGCCTAAGATGGACTTTAGTGTGAATTAGGTGAGAACACTACAGCTCACTCAGTGAAATAACTAAAATATGTGGTTTAAAATAGCGAAATACCACACTATACAAATACGTTCCCTCTCATGAAATACAGGCCTAATAGATAATAATAAGTAGTCCATGAGTATTGTAAAACTCATGAATCCATACCATGGAGACTTACATTGACCTTATCGACAGTTATCGACGATGTCTTTCAGAAAGGTCAGGCTGGTGCGTAATACTTACGACTGGCATGCAAGTATGAGGGAGTACCTACCTACCTTTTGCGACACGTGGACATACGTTTATTCATATAAATGAAAGTTGACAAAGCAAAAGCAGTATTTAAAAATCGTAGTACCTATGTGGGTTGTTTTATTGTTTTTTTTTTTGTTTTTTTTTTTTTCGTTTTTTTATTTACCAAAGTAAATCTATATAAATAAAAAGAGAAGTCCTGACTGACTGACTGACTGCCTCATCAACGTCCAGCCCAAACCCTTGGACCTAAAAAGCTGAAATTTTGCACAGAGGTTCCCTGTATAATGTAGACAAGGAATAAGGAAGGATTTTTCGAAATTCAACCCCTAACGGCCTTATTAATAAAAAAAAGTTAAGCCTGCTTAAACTTACGCTTGGTTTATCTCGCATGCCGTCTCACTTCAAAAATATTCAAATGAAAGGGACGGCATGCGAGATAAACCAAGCGTAAGTTTAAGCAGGCTTAACTTTTTTTTATTAATAAGGGGGTAAGGGATTTAAACAGGGGATGAAAGTTTGTATGGAAAATCGTCATTTTCACGCGGGCGAAGCCGCTGGCAAAAGCTAGTATTAGATAATCGGAGATAAGTAGCGTGTGTGATGACCCCTGTCGGCGAAGAGTCCTGTCGGCAAAGTGTCCTATCGGCGAAGAGTCCCGTAGAAGTAAAGTCTAGTCGGCGTTCAGTCTGTCGGCGTAATGTCCGTCGGCGCAAAGTCGTACACTCGCTTTTTTTTGGGGGGGGGGGGTGGAAAATCATCAAATAGTCCCTGCTGCTCTGGGCAGAGCGGAAAGGAGTGTGAGACTTCTACTGACTAAAAACCACCCATGTTCCTAGTGTGTTCTTATTGTGTTCTATGTGTGTTCCTAGTGTTCTAGGTAGGTTATAGGTATTACGCGCGCGAGCACAATTACAAAAGACTGACTTAGGTACAATATACGATAGCTTACACATTATTTGCAAAATATTTTTATCAGAGGTTTGAGTGACGTTTTAATTAGCTTGCAATAAACCAAGTTGCCCTACAAGTAGCCTGCAGTTCGCGAAATTACTGGAATTAATCACAGCTATGACGGGATTATTGTACTTGACTTAACCGCTTAATGAGTAGTTTTCTCAGAAATTCTATTCATTTCCATGATTATGGGTATACCTCTGCCTTACCCTTTGAGGATAAAAGGCGTGATACTATATTATAACATCAAGCCTGTAATCTTCAAAGGGTTGGACACAGATCTACCTATTTAGTACACCCACATTTTGTCTGTTGAGTTCCTTCAGTTATTTGTCACTAAGTTTGTAGTGGAAAAGTACCCACGAAAAATACCGTCATTTTTCACGAACACTTACAATAATTATACATTTCCCCTCTATTCATATTTTTCCTACATTTAAAAACATCAATAAAGAAACATTTCTACGTCAACACGCAAAGCTTTACCAAAAAAAAAAGAAAGAAAAAAAAACGTTTCTTTATGAATAAATTCAACGCAGAAATCCCTCACGGAGGTTTCATAGAAAAATATCTTTATTTTTTTCCGCGGCATGCGCCATTTGGTTCATTCGTTCGGTCGTTGAACTGATAAATCATTCATCGTGTAGGGAATGACTGGTGTTACGAATCAAAACGTAAGTGCGAATATTGCTCGAGGTTAAACTTTATTCGGATAGCGTTTTATTTGTATGATATTGGCTATTATAGTAAAACAATTTATTTTATTAATCCATAAAGCTATCTGAAAGCCCATAACAATATAATAGTTATTAATTTTATTGTGAGTGTTGTATTTATGTAAATTTCAATAACATTACATAATGTCACGCTTGTAATCCAGGATTCGAAATCAAATTCGAATTCGAATTCGTTACGCGGTGTTTGACACATTTAGCCAGTTAAATTGTTAAGTGTTAAGTTTTAACACACCCATATTTTTATAGTTCGAAATCAAGTCCATTTTAGGGTTCCTTAACTCGAAAGGTAAAAAATGGAACCCTTATAGGATCACTTTGTTGTCAGTCCGTCCGTCCGTCTGTCTGTCTGTCGAGACCCTTTTTCTCAGGAACTCGTGGAGATATCAAGCTGAAATTTATACTCAAGTCTACTTTACCTCAAAGCTGTGAAAAATAATACTTCTAAGCCAACGCAATCAAAAGATACAGTCGATTATGCCGCAAATTTTCGACACTCGCAAGGGAATTAAAACCTACAGAGTACCTACTTCACGTGAACTTAGAATCTTGAAATTCAGAACAAAGCAACGTCTTAGAGTATAAGATACAGGAAAAATTGCGAAAACCGTAAATTTTTAGTAACATCGTATAATAAAAATAATTTTAATAATTTTACACTTCTTGCTGTATTAAAATAACTGAACCCGTATAACGATAACAATTAATCAATCTCAAAACAAACTCCTTATAAAGCCTCCTTACTCCGACGGCTTATAACATAAACAGCATGTTCAATTAAAACTAACACGTCAAAGAGTAACACTGTATAAAGATCCGGTAAGAGGTACAACCCTACCGTTTAGGGGTGTCGCTCGACAAATATGAATATTTTACTAAGTCTTTTGTATACGTTCACGCGACTCGCCCACTTATGCGACGCTGTTTCGCGCGGTATTTCTTCACTAAACATCGCTTTTCATACAATACGCTGTTGTGACTAAGGGGGTATGAGTTTAAACATAACACTATATTAGGTTGATGCAGTTCATAAAATACGTTAAAAAGTGTAAGTGAATTTATCGCATTTTTCTATTTTGATTGAACTACTTACAGGGCAATGTAGGGCCTCGTTGGTCTAGTGTTTGGAAGCGCAACTGCTGAGTATGAAGGCTTGGGTACGATATCCGGGTCGGGTAGAGTGTTATTGAATTTTTCCATTTCGAATTTCTGGGTGAACTTTTAGGTACACCTCTGCCTACAGGCACGAGCGTGATGTTTTTTTTTTTTTTTTTTTTAAAACGGTTCCCCACACTAGGAATTTCTCCTGTATCGTGGGTGCGCTTACAAACATTTAAATTCACATACACAAATACCCAGACCCGGAACAACTACCTGTAGGTCGTACAAATATTTGTTCCGTGCGGGGATCGAACCCGCGACACGCACCGCAGCAGTCCAATCGCTCAGCCACTGCGCCAACCGTGTCGTCAATGATAATATGGTATGTAGAGTAAAGAACAAAAAAATTAACAATCAAGAGCAGCGGTATGTGTCATTACTATGGAATATTAAGCTCTCGAAAGCAGTTCAAATGTGTGTGTGTGTGTAATTACCTAGTCAAAATCAGCTTGTAGTCAGTAACATCGAAAAATCTCTAAAGTATTTGAAAATCACAAATGGAGTTAAAGAAATCTGAGATTACAATCAGATAGCATTAATGAAAATAGACATCGGTCATTGACTTTCAGCCTATGAGAGCGAGCATTTATTTCAGCGAGATGAATACGAAAGATCCAAAAATAATATTTATTATTGTAACAAAAGAAAGCAAATTACTTTCAATAAATTCAAACATTACTTTAGAAAATCATAACGGCGATGATGTGTAATAAAAGTATTGAACAAGAAGAATTGTAGCAATTGCAGTAATAACAAATTAATATTATTATTATTAATCAACAAACACATTAGAATAAGGGCAGGAGAATCAAATCAATAACAAAAGTGAAAATTAGAGCATAATTTAACATTCCGAAATAATACATTTCAATATTTAAGAGAAAGCGACCTTTGACCATTTCCAGGGAATTATGATGTGTAAGATATCATGAATTAATTATAGCGTTGAACTTAGCGCGCTTTGGACCGTGGTCTGTGTTTCACTGGGATTAGAATAACAATTAGGACTCGTTTAATGTGAGAAGCTGATTAAGGCGGAGGAGGTTAAGGCGATCTCGAAATCGCTCTTCAGGACTTAGATGAGGCAAATTTGATGAAGTTTTTTTAAAATATCAAATAACCAATCTCGCTCTTGGGCAGAGCGAAAGGGAGTGCCAGACTTCTACTGACTAAAAACCACCCATGTTCTTTCTTAGCCCTTTATGTCGAGGCTGCGGTAGCTCTTGCGAACAATTCAATCTATTCCTCCACGATGCTGTCGTTGTGGCCACAAGCCACAAGCGACTGAGAAGAAAACAAATGGTAGTAAAAACCACAAGTCATCACGACAAAGAAACAAATAACAGACGCACACACAAGTGACTGAACGGACAAGTATTGCTAGCGAGCGATCGTCTATTGTTTTACCCTGTGGTACAACTTCATGCCTTGTACAGTGCGCTGTAAAGCAATGCACTAGGGCCATATAATCCCATGTAATATGTTCGACACAAATGTAATTTGTTGAAGATTAAATAAATAAATATTTTAGTCGCTCCCGCTACCTCCTAAGCCACCATGTAACGCCCTGGACGAAGCCTTGGAATCAAATGTACACAGATTCTATTATCAATGAGCTTGAAACATGACCTTTGTTTTCTCTTGTAATCTCTAAAGGGGTGTGAAGGAATGCTTTTGTGTAACCCTGATCCAAAAAGGGTAAGCGACTACTCAGAGCAAAACTTGATAAAATAAACAAACTTTTAAAACAGTATCATTTAATGTTGATACATCCTTGAACAGAACGGTAATAAACTAAAACAAGTTTCAAGTCGCTGTTTTTTATGGATGTTCTTGTTATTAATTATTTCAGAGTAATTTACAGAAACACTTCTTCTTCGTCTTTTCGTGTCTTTGTTATTTTTAAATCACTTGGACCCAGTAAGTGGCCACGCCAATATGTGCAGTGTTCGTGGATTGGCGTTCATTAAGACCTTTAAAGTGTAGCTGCATGGACACTTAAGACATTCCAGGCCCCTGATTTTTGAATCAATAGAATTCCAAATCGTGTACGAAATCGCAGAATTCATCACGTCATTTCCGTCATTTCTACTGGTAGAATATCGGAAACGAGTGGGTCGGACCACTCGTTGCAAAATTCACGGGTATGAATATTCAAAAATAGCGATTTCGTACGGATTCGCATACGAATTCTGCGATTTCGTACACGATTTGAATTCTATTGATTCAAAAATACGGCCCCAGTAACACGCTTAGGAATGAGCAACTACTACTTTTGCAACTTATTATGTCGTGTGACTGTTGCTGCAGTAGCTTCGCTTTCTTTAATTGTCTGATAATCAAAAGTGCCTGTTATGGTTTTTATACATAAATGCCTTTTGAATGTGGGTAATAGTCTGGTCAGCAACGGTATCACGTTGTGTGCTGTATGAATCTACAATCCCCTATTATGTCATGATATACTTTATCAGCCAAAAGACGTCCATTTCTTGTTCACCACATTGACCGGTCCCGCACGTCTCGTATCCGCTTTCAACGCAACTTTTTCAGGTTTTGCGGTCATCACTCCAGAACTTTTCGGTTCCATGTTATACTCAAGAGGAACAATAATCAAAGAAAAACTATTCAATCTTTATTTGGCGACACTTCTAGGATTAACATTTCTGTTTTCACCAATCACCAGCAAAGTTTTTAGCTCGTTATCATTACAAAACTCCTCCTAGACATCTTTACCCAAAACTTACCCCACAACCATTATCACAGAATTACCACAAAGTCCAAGTCTGAGCACCAAACTCCTTATAAATAGTAGCTTAGACTTTTTAAATATTCAGAAGGCGAGAATTTTGACGCTCATCCGAGGAGATATCAAAGTATTTTCATTAGGCTAAAGTGAAATTCATTTCCCCGAAGCCAATAGCTGAGTTCAAACTTTAGATATTCAACGTCGACTAAGAATATTAAAGGAATTTTCATAATCCATCAATTTACTTGTGTAAAGTCCGTTTTAGCCGGTTCACGTTCAATTGCGCAGATAATTTCACGAATGAATCTGTTTTCAGCTATAGAAGTTTTATTATGATGAAGATCCTTTAAGTTTGGATTTTGTTCGTAAATAACACTATTATTATCGCATGCCTTAGACGTTTTAGGTCGTTGACCTTCGTAGGAAGTTTCTTGGAAGAGCGACGATTTGTTGTTAGAACTGATTTTCTAAGAAATGTGAGTAGGTGACATGCAGACAAACGCTAAACAAGCTGTCCTAGTTCTCTATGGCTAATTAATTGAATTATATTTTATTTTCTACTAACTTCTGCCAGCGGCTTCGCCTGTGTCGGGTTAATATATTATATAGCCTATGACACTCACAATTAATGTAGTTTTCTCAGAGGTTACCCTCTACACCCTCACAAACTTACCTCTTTATAATATTTGTATTTTCTATGAGCACGTTTTTGTGCCGTTGCACAAACGTTGTAAAAACGTATATAAAACCATGAAATATACAGTAATCAGACTGTATAAAAGTAGAAACTGTACCTACGAGTATATCAACGTGAGATCTTTCTAATGCTAATGAGAGCGCGAACAAAAAACTCTGAATGTAGTTCATGAACCGAAGTGTCACCTAGGGAAATGACTTCACAACGACATAAATTGTAACGAAGTCCATTTAGACAAAAAAAAAATGGTCGGACCTTGAGTACTGAAACCTGAAACAAACAATTTGAGTGCTTTGGGCTGCAATATTGTGTTTGCTTGTTTCAAAATTATTGTTTCGTATTACTTTCACCTACAATATTTACAAACTACAATAAATTTACAGATCTTTAATTGTATAGTCGACCAAGAAATTGGTTTACCACTTTTGATGACATCTCCCAGTAACATAATTATTCGCTAAGGATTACGTTCTGAGTTTAAATAAACAGGAATGACAGATTATAGCACTTGATGTTTTGTACGTGCAAATGATATTCAACCTTAGAGTGGTAAACCAATTTCTTGGTCGACTATACAAGTATTAAAAAGGGAAGAATTTCAGGGCGTTACATTTTTTTTCAACATGGCTGTTAATAGGAAAAGTACTCTAAAGACTGGCAGCAATGGGACGTTGGATGGCAATGCTGATTCTTTGCCCAAAAAATAGGGCAGTGATTTCCCAAAATACTATAGGCGGGCACTCGGACCCCATGGTCCTAGTATTTTAACCCCAAATGGCTCAAACGTAAACTACCGATTAAGTTATTGAATTGTAACCACACGAAACCCTTTCGTAGTAACCATTACTAGAAACCCACAAAACCCAAAAACAATCCTACCCATCCAGTAACAGTTCAATACATAGCATTTGAATCAATTTGTTGGTCCAATACCGGCCGATCACATAAATCACAAATCGCCACTATATATTACTGTTATGTGCTTACACATGACGGTTGGTACTAGAGATGTGCTGTTGCCGGCAACATTGCCGGGAATGGAAATATTTGAGAATATTTCTAAATTATAAGTCAAATTAGGTACGGAAACTATGTAATACACTTATAATTAGCATTTATAGGCCCTAATATACATTGTCTTTAACACTCCAATAGTCGCGCGTTCTACCATTGTAGAACGCGTGTACATTTTGTTGAATTTTGTCGCAAGTTGAAGGTCAATCAATCACACATTCTTAGTATTCCTCAATTACTAGGCAATAAACAATGGTAGTGTCCTTGCAGTGACGGACGCGGCCGCATGTCTGTGAAATTTGGCACCAAAAGTGAATTTCTACGATTGTAGAACGCGCGCCCACTCGCGTGACTTTTTTCTCCTAAGGGGCCAGTCCACCAGAAACCTTTGTAATATATGTAACAAGTGGATTTGTCCCGAGCATCAGGTTCTTCTTGGTCCGACTGTGTCAAAAACAAAGAAATGCAGGTGGAAGACATGACTGATTAAGAAATATGAGACTTATGATGTTATGAGCAAAAATTTTGCGTTTTTTTTGTTATTTTCAAAAAGGCTGGTTTTTAGTTCTTATTATGTTTAAATACGATTATGTTTTGTTTGTTTTAGCTTTATAATTATAAAGTTTATCTCAATATTATATAAAAACTTTTTATTTATGAAACTTTGCTTTAAAATTCCATCATTAAATATGTTCTACAAATGTAGAACGCGCGACTACTAACGTTCCAAACAGAGGCGCGCCTACTGGAGTGTTAAATTAACTTTTACAATATTGCCAATGCTGCTGGCAATGTTGGTATTTTGAAGGCAGTGGCAATATTGCCAACAGGCACATCTCTAGTTGGAACGTCGAACGGTTGGCCAGCGACAGTAATTCGTTGAATTTTATGCATTGCGTGGACTATTGTATGACGTGATTCGGAATATGTTGCGGCTATCATTTGTTTGGTGTCTGTTATCTGGTTTTGTTGTATAGATCGGGGCTGATAGTCGTTGTTTTGTGTACTGTATTTTAAAATTGTAGAAGGATATAGGTATAGTTTTGCAGAGGATTACAATATACTCTTAGTGTATTTATGTTTCTGCGTTTTATCGAAAGAATTGGAAGTCATGGGTAGGGACTTGATGGGATACTAGTATCAGTTTAACTGTACAAGAATCTTATTATTATAAACGCGAAAGTTTGTAAATAAGGATGGATGGATGTTTGTTGCTCTTTCACGTAAAACTGCTGAACGAATATGGATAAAATTTGGAACACAAGATAGTTTATAAAATGGATTAACACATAGGATAGTTTTAATCCAGATTTTATCTTCCCGTGGGATAATTTTCGAGTTGTTGTTGTTGTTGTTGGTGAGTTGTCTAGTAATTTATATATTCAAAAGTAGCGACGTCATTTTGTTTTTTCAAAACAATGTTCAAAATTACCTATTTAACAAATTATTGTCACCGAGAGCGGCTCTCTATTAAAGCCATTCGAGCCACAAGGATCTTTGTATCATTATGTAATTTACAAGTTTCACGTTCTCATTTGCAATTAGATAACACATTCGACTGTCAAATTTTCCAAATCAATCTTGAATATAAAAAAAGTTGAAATCTATTAGTTTGACAGGTTGTAGTAGCATGATGTAGGTACTGAACCATACCCATTTTTATATCCGCAAATATTTTGTATTTCAGCAGCCTCCTCTTGTTATAAAAGTAAGGAAGGCATCGGTTGCTTATGAATGGCATTGAATTGATTTCTAAAGACCGTGAGGGTAGCTCAACGATACTTGTTGCGATGACCCAGCCAGCAGTCATTACTGGCCTATTGAGAGCATTCTATACTCTCTCTGTGGGTGTTCGGGGAGGAATAGTGGTCTCGATATGCTGTTGATACCGTTTCATATAATACTACATGGGCATGAGTATGAATGCATCGTTGGTCTATTTTGTCACAATCGAAACGAGGTTCCGGGTTCGATTCTCGGGTCGGTTACATTGTAAAATCACACACGTATATTGCGGAAAATAAGTGATATATTTACTTACTGTAAGTATGTTAAGTACAACCAAATTGTACGGCTAAGCAAGCATTACGTGCTGTGACTATCTTGGCGACAACTGTAATGGGCCTACCACACGCTCAAGCTTCACCACACTTTTGGTTCACACTTCATAGTACATCGCGCGTATGGTTGGTAAAACTGTATTGTACCAACCACACGCGCGATGTACTGTGTGCATCGTGTAAACGCGCAGGCAAGACTGTGGTCAAGTGTGAGCGTGTGGTAGGCGCATAAGGTTCGTATACACTGACGCTAAGTGATACCTAAACTAATCTTCAACTTTAAGTTCAGCGCCGTGAGTTGATTCAATCAGTGTGCGTTTATTTATCGTTCCTGAAAATGAGCATAACCTATTTATGTTATGAAAATTATACAAAACATAATTTACCCATTATTAACAGAGATTCCTGCGTGCCTTGCTAACCACGTTAAGCCGTTGGTCCGCAGTTGTCATTTGTAGATATTCGACAGTCATTACACGTAGTCAATGGCACAAAAGTCTGACAAACAGTCTTACCAAGGCGTACCCAGTAGGGAGTAGGTAACTGGATTGTAGAGGTCAGATAAGCAGTCCATCCATATAAAATACTACTCATCATCAGCATATAATGTTCGTACTGCAGGGACTCAGGCCTCCTCTCTAGGAGAGGGATGGGCTATAATCCACCACGCGGGCCCAGTGCGGATTGGCAGATGTCACATGTCTTCGAATTTTTTGGTTCTAAGACATGCCGGTTTCCTCACGATGTTTTCCTTCACCGTTTTGAGAGCAGCGGTGCTGAAATAAATTACACAAAGTAATGTGCCTGCCTGGGTTCGAGCCCACAACCTACTGTTCGTAAGTCGGGGCCGACACCACTGGGCCACCGCTGCGTACAATACTACTATTCAGTTACATTTTCACAAACACTAGGCAGATGATGACACAAAACATAAATACTCAAACTACGCCATTGTGATTACTTCGAACTAAAAACTGTAACAAAGAAACAATATAAACCGAGGCCACTAATCACGACCAACCTTCAAACCATTAGCGCCATGTAGATCCATGATTGATGAACCATCGAACATTTTATCTTTATCTCGTACATCCAACAAACATACAAATCTGAAACGTTGTTCCATTCAATCGGGAGTGGGAAATGTATGCGCATACATTCAACCTCGTTAGAGTCCCACTTTCAATGGACCACGGATATCGGTGTGTACTAGATGAGATATTGTTGCTGGGTATGATTGAGTGGTGGGATTGCGGATTAAATAAATAGTATTGAGGTAGGTATGTGCAGGATTTGGCTTTTGGTTAGTCGCTCGATGTAATTAGACTGGATGCTGAACCCTTCCAAAAGTAAAGCAGATGATCATCCCGTCGTGCTGCGGGTTGTTCGAAAGAGATACCGCAGCTTTGGCACAAGGGCTAAGAAGGAACATGGGTGGTTTTTAGTCAGTAGAAGTCTGACACTCCCTTCCGCTCTGCCCAGAGCGGGAATCATGAATGCGAAAACGTTTAAAATCTGTATATCACATTGTTTTGCTGTTGTGAAGCAACCATTCATTTTGCTTATTCTTCCTTAAGACTGAGGTATAAATACAAAGGAAGAAATACCAAAAAACTTGACGAATAATATAGACATAAAGCGACAGTGCAGGGCATATTACTAGCGACCGTGAACAGTGAGGCATCCCACTAGGTGGACCGATGACCTGGTGAAGGTTGCGGAGACCCGCTGGGTGCGAGACGCACGGGACCGGTCATTATGGGAGAGGCAAAAACTCACGTCTTTTTCCAGAGGGGTAAGCAGACACCACATCCCGCCACCTGCATCCTAACATACTTTTTATGTCTCGTTCACGTTCCCACCGGTTGCGAGCACTACGCACCTGACTTTTCTGGAGAACCACACCAATAAGGAAGTAATGTGAAAATCACTCTAACCCGCAATGAACTAGCGATTTTTTTTTTCAATGAAACAAGTTTTTACGCAGCAAAGTTAAACGCGAAAATAAAATCGAAAAAAAAAGTCAGCCAAGTAAAATAATATGCCCCATCCAGCGTTCCCAGTTCTTTTACATCAGATTATTCCAAAGAATATCGGGAATTTATATTCTAACGATGGCCAGTAATTGGAATTTTATATTGGATCGTGTTCGATAGCGTCAAGCCCCATTCTGTATAATTAGGGACAACAAAATTTTGACTAGATTATCGACGGGTGTTGACACAACGTATATTTTATGGGATTTATAATTATTTTTTTTTTTTTTTTTTTATTATAAATGGGCTTGCTCTTGACTTCAATCTTGCCCTAAGGGCAGAGATGATGTCGACGATGGAACGAGCTTACCCAGTAGAAGCCTGTTTACTCGCGACTTAAACAGATTAGGGTTATATGAACTCGGAAAAACGGACGCAGGCAGGGAATTCCACTCCTTGGCTGTGCGCATAATAAAGGACCCAGCAAAGCGTTTCGTTCGAATGTGTGGAATGTCGACTAGGTATCGGTGGTACCCTGCAGTGCGTCTAGTCTCCCGATGGAAGAAGGGAGATGGTGGGATCAGCTCGTGGAGCTCTTGCGCACACTCTCCGAAGTACAGTCTGTAGAAGACCGACAGACATGCGACTTTGCGACGGTGGGCCAGGCTATGTAGCTTGTTAACCAGCTTATCGTCACCAATTAGCCTCCTGGCTCTGCGCTCTACAGAGTCAAGTGTGGCAAGCTGGTATTTGGCTGAGCCATCCCAAAGGTGACAGCAATACTCCATGCCAGACCGGACTTGAGCTTTATTTTGTAATAATGTTGTTCTCCTGCTAAACAAAAAACCCGGATAAAATGGAACTAACGTGTTTATTTTAACCTATGCCTGTAGTAATAATTGTGGACAGGTAACGTGCACAAATGAGTTCAGCCGGCATTGTGCCGATAACCGTGTCGACCAATGGGACAATAGCCTCGTCATAGAACCTCGAAGAGAGTGTCAGACTTCTACTGACTAAAAACCACCCATGGCCACTAATGTCACAGCACCATGCTGAGATAGTGGCCTTTTAGCCTCGTACAGGACTAAGTTGGGATTAATGTATTATGTTTTAAGGCTTACTGTTAATTGTGTTTTCTGTGTTATTGTTTTTTATCAAATTGTGTTGTCCTGTGTGAGACTAATAAATACATTTTCTTTTCTTCGTTTCTTCTTTTTTTTTTTCTTCTTTTCTTTTCCATGTTCCATCTTAGCCCTTTTTGTCGAGGCTGCGGTATCTCTTTCGAACCACCCGCAGTTCCTTAAGAAACAAAAGTCAACTTTCCTCATTAATATTGCCCTATTGCCTCATCCACGTTCATGCGGTCATCAGTGATGACCGCATGAACGTGGATGAGGCAATAGGAGTATGAAGATCGTTGGAGGTCGCGTGCAGTGGTTAGTGCCTACCCCTACAGGAAAATAGCGTGAGCTTAAGTAATAAACACTAGCTTTTGCCAGCGGCTTCGCCCGCGTGAAAATGTCGATTTTCCGTACAAACTTTCATCCCCTATTTAACTCCTTTAGGGGTTGAATTTCGATAAATCCTTCCTTATTCCTTGTATATATTATAAAGGGAACCTCTGTGCAAAATTTCAGCTTTCTAGGTCCAAGGGTTTGGGCTGGGCGTTGATGAGTCAGTCAGTCAGTCAATCAGTCAGTCAGTCAGGACTTCTCTTTTTATTTATATATATATTATATAGATTGATCAAAAAAAGCATGCTCAAAAGATGTGATATTAATATTACAAGCCCCCACAGTATTTCCGCCAAAACAGCATAACCTCACACAAAAAATAAACAGCCATCTCACTCCATTTTCTTTTACACAGCAATGAATCCTGAAATCATCAACTTTGTAAAAATATGGCCCCTAAATATATCTATCGTATTGATAAGTAATACGTGCTTACATATTATGGTTAGAAAAACCCATATGTTCGGAGTTTTCATGAAACTTTTATCAAGGAAGCGGGAAGCGGGTAAAACCATAAATAATTTATTACCAGAACGTTTTAATACCTAAATTTTTATGGTTGTACTCTTTTTTTATATTCGAGTTTCGGAGTTTTTTATTCGGATCTGAAACGTTCTATCAAATGGTCGTTATTTCGATCGGTTTTTGGTTAAGTCTTTAAAGCGTGTGTATTGTATTTATCTTTTAGCTTTGTGCTCGATTGGATTTTTGATCGGAAATATTACGAACTTTCATACAAACTTTTATCCTCTTTTAAACCCAATTTACGTGAGGGCATACACAAACTTACGCCTATTTTCCATGGGGTTAGGTAGAAGCCACATAACGCCACCTGCTCCAATCCTCACATGCTTCCTTTCCGTTCTTCACGAGAGGATTTCCAATATTCTACTGTTGTGTTAAAATTGTGGGTGTACTATTATAGGTACACCTCTGCCTAACCCTTCGGGGATTACAGGCGTGATGTTATGTGTGTGTGTTAAAATTAGTTGTTTGTGCTTGATTTGTTTATTTGGATTTTATAAACTATCTATACAAATGAAAACAATGTTCCTAATTAATTAATAATTAGTACATATTTAATGCCACTAATCAGATGAAGAGAACATCAAAAGCGAGATTTGTTTGTTTGGGGAACTCGAAACAGTAAACATGGTAAATATTCCATTTTGGGTAATAATGATCAAAACAACTCGAAGATAAGTGAATAAAACGAAAGACTTGACAAAATCTCGTCATTAGACAAAAAATACAGTCTTTCAGTTCCAGTACTCTTCAAAAAACCTATATTTTCACCCCAACATCAACGCTACCTACTCTTCTAATAAACCCACACCATTTATCATAACACCTGCTGTCGCCCAATCGGCAATCGTCCCCGATGATATTGAGTTGGAACTTTTTTTTAATATAACTGCGTAAACGGAGAACCGAAGCACTTTTTCCACAATTTCCATGTCTGAATATTCGGGAGGAGATAAATTGTCCGCACGTGATTCGGCAGAACTCAGTGGTGACATACGAAAAATTGTAACGTAATAAATTGAAATTATTTTGTTGTACGATATTTTGAGTTATTGGTGCGGTGTCTTTCTTGATATGGCTGGTTTCTAAGTCTTAGAACGTTAATTAAGACTTAAAGTCACACCACACACACACACACAACACATCATATCACACCACATCACACAACATCACACCACACCACATCACATCACACCACACCGCATCACATCACAACACACCACATCAGACTACACCACATCACACCACACCACATCACACCACACCACATCACACCACACCACATCACACCACACTACATCACGCCACACCATACTATTATACACTCAACCAGTGCACTTTTAATGACAATTTTAGTTTGTAAATTTTGTTTACCCCTTTGTTTGTTTACTGTTTCTTCTAGCAAAGGTTAAAATAAGTTGTTACCATTAAATATTTAATACTTTTAACTTATTTTTGGGGGGGGCCTGGTAATCTGTGTGACAGGGTTTTCCTAGTGCAGATACCAGTCTCCCACAAAGGTTTTATCTGACTTAGTGTATACATATTTTTAAGGCACCTTTGTGGAAGAGAAATAAATGTTTATTATTATTATTATTATTAAAGTTATCGCATTAAAAACTTGCCTTATGAAGCGCGGAATACACCAACGCTAAAACAGTAAATACACGTATTCAGTAAATCATTCCGAATACCTCCACATGGAATTTTTTCAACAAGAGCCTAAACAGCTGTTTTCTTTTCACGGCCGACGACAATTTTCCTTCTACAAGAATCAGAAAACAGAAAATGTTATGCATACTCAGACGAAAATGTTAATAGTTTCCTTTTAAAATAATCAATTAAGCCGTTGCTGCCGGCTGAAGATCTTTGACAGTTGTCACAGATATTCAGGGACCCAAAAGCCTGACAACCAGTCTTCAAATAAATATGTTTTCTTCCTTTTTTTTCTTTCTTCCTATTTCTTACCTAACTTTCCAATTATTTCCAATCAGCTCCAAAAATACAATAATAGCACCTAAATCCTACCTTTTATTCTTATCTTCTGTACTAGAATTCGTTACAATTACGAATCCAAACCCTTGCCTAAAATATTCGGTATCGACCGACCCCGCTTTTATATTCTAGGATACCTTACCTTACCGCCGCAAGTTCGTTTAGGCACTTTGCTTAAACCACAGATTTTTAAAGTAGAGATTTTGCGAGAAAAAGAAAAAGTAAACCTACTTTGATTGACAGTTTGACTCCTGACTCCTCCCGCTCTGAGCAGAACGGTAGGTAGTACCAGACTTCTACTGACTAAAAACCACCCATGTTTCTTCTGAGCCCTTTGTGCCAATGCCGCGGTAACTCTTTCGAACAACCCGCAGCCCCGACGGGTGTCGGCCCTTGCAGGCCCCTACAATGTTGTTGACATCTCTTTGAGGCGCACGTGGAACACGAACACGCCGTCGACACGGCCTGTCGTCGTCACAAGACGAACGGACGGTGAACTACCCCATTAGTCAACGTCCACAGGCCCGCGCCTACGGTGGCCGGAACCCATCACGTGGCCATCACTTGGCCTATACTGGGAATCATACCCTGAAAGGATGCTCAGCAGTCGCGCTTGGTATCAATGAGGCAGTTTACTGCTAAAATCATAAAACGGATATTATCCATGACCAGATATTACACAAAAGAGGAGTTAGCAAGCTAATAGAGATTAAGTCGTTTATTGAAGTTAAACTTTCAGTTAACCAACTAGCTTTAGTAAAACTCGCGCATGCAGTTTTAAATGATGTGAGAATTTTCCGGATTCTGTTTAATGTATGTAGGTAAAGTTTTTGAAAGCGTTACAATTGTTTGGCAGTGGAATTTTGGCGTAAAGAAGCCCTTGTTTTGTGGGAGCAGTGGTTTGAACAGTTTTCAATTGGTTTTAATAATTCTCGACAACGAAAAATATTTTTGCTACTGCAAGAAATATTTTTAGCAGTAGCAAAAATCGGTGCCCCAGTGGTGGTGGCCCCGATTTACAAACAAGTCGTGGTTCTAAACCTGGCCGGCGGCGCGTTACTTTATGTAATTTATTTCATCACCGCTGCTCTCAAAACAGTAAAGGAAAACATCGTGAGGAAGCTGACTGTCTTTAAAAAAATTAAGACATGTGACACCTACCAACCCGCACTGGCCCGCGTGGTGGCGTATAGCAAATCCTTCTTCTACAGTGGAGGCCTGAGTCCCTGCAGTCAGAACAATACAGGCTGATGATGATAATGAAAAATATTTAATCTACTATCTAACATAGATCTATATTTTAATGTCAGGTAGCTGGTATGAGGAATAACTTATGCTATTTTTATTTTAAAAAAAATAGAGTTCTGTGCAAAAATAAAGAGCCATGAAATTGTTAAAAAATCCCATTGAAATAGGGAAGTAACATTATTATAATAATTTCACCCAGACAAAGATTGCGGGCAACAGCTAATTCTTAAATACAACTATACTTTTCAGATACATGCTGTAGACAAATCAAACCCTAGCAAAAACTAATAGTTCCATGACAAAAAAAAATATCCACTTGAACCTCTCCGTATCATTTGACCTACATCTTCCTGAACCCAATATTCAATGCAATTCAAACATATTCAACACACGTCACAATACGTTGCTCCGCTGCCCTTTTCAAAAACGCAACCTAAGGGCCTAAAAGGTAAAGCCCTTTCACCAGCCAATAGAGTAATTACATCTGGAGGGTACTCCGTGAAAAACCCTAATTCCGCCCGATGAAAAATACTGAGCAAAAGACCTTCCATTTGTTGCTCCTAAGTAAACAATTTTAATCAAATCGCTGTATTTTTTTTTCTACCTTAAATATTTGCACGGAAAAGTGTACCTGCTAGAAATGCGACGTGCCCAAATATAAGACACGAAATGTTTTTCTTTTAAAGACGACTCTTTAGTTTTTTCCCGGAACTTTGTTTCAAAAGAATGGAGTCTTATCATGAAAAGATTTAGCAGTTCTGAGAGAAGGTTAACTTTTGTTATAACTCAGTTTAGATCTAATGGATAAATTGAATTAGAACAAGTTAAGGGTTTAAGATTTCCCGTTTTCTCGCTCTTTATGAAGGCGATGGCTCATTTAGTGTCAGTTCTTATTATGGTATAACTAACCCGGAAAGTGTTTTATTAAATGAACTTTTTATCTGATTTTAAACCCCTATTAAAGGAATTACACCTATTTCTAATGATGATCCACGGAATGTATGTGAAAACTGGTGAAAATAGGTTACCAAATAAACTGGTTTGGAAAAGGTTGTCAGAAAATGTTGCAATAATTCATGCTCGGCAGATTGAGGTACCAATATATATTTTACGACACCCCTGCCAAGGGAGGAGACGGCTTCTTTTATTCTGCTGAAAAACGGAGTGTTGCAATTCTGTGAAGTTTAATAATATCTACATTAAACACAATCAAACTAAGTTCTCCAAAATAAAATGATTACCAAAATGAACACGATTTTCTGGAGTTTTAAAATAAATCACCGTGGATTCTCAGGTTGAAAGCCTTCGAAATACGAAGAAAATAAATAATAACGCTACAGTACCTTCTTCCTTATTTATTATTATTGTAATACCTATTTTCCAGTAGCGCACAAAATCATGAGTGTACATATTTGATTTCCTTTCCTATACTCTTTACAACCACCCACGGGATAAGTCAAGTTCTATTTTACACCACCGCACAGCGTATAATAAATTAAGTGCAATTATACCTTGTTTCCTCAAACTCGGAGTATAATGGTTAATTTAAAGAGCAATTAATTTTAAATTCTCCAACTAATTGCGTTCTTAAACCTGAGACGTTATGAAATTACAAACCCACACCTTTAATATGCGAAGTTATTATGAGTAACCTTCTGACGAAGCTTTTACATAGCATAGGTATATTCAAAAGTAGTACACCTACATTTTAACTCAAGTTTGACTTCCATTAAATATGAGCAAGACAATCGCCATGTTATGTTTATTGGTGTGTGCAAATAGTAGTACAAATTCATACCTACATTGGCCTGCTACGGTGTTTAAGAAAATCCCATTAACACTTTGCCAGGGAATCGACCGGGAATCGGATCTAATGCCAGCAGTAGCGTTAGCTACCACTACACTATCGAGCCAAAACTCGTTGGGTTAGCAATATCATCAAAGTCGTGGAATACCCTGGAGAAGTGACGTACAGAACCGGGAAGTGTGGCGGAAAAAAATGGGAAGGAAATTAGTAGCAGTGGGTGATTTCGGCCTGATATGACGATGATGATGATGAGACCAACTAGTCAGACAGTTATATGTTTATGAAGCTAGCATTAGACCTGCAGCCAATAACACAAACACAACTGTCACACACACACACAAGAGTCCTTTCTGTGTTTATGAAGCAAAACTACGGCTAATGTATATATCGACTCTTTGAATATATTGCTAAAGTTGGGTACGTGAGAGTAACATTGAATGGTTACCCATATTATGTTCGGTAAGACAATTTGCTTGTTGCATATTGACATGAACTGTATTTAAAACTAGCTGATGAACGCGGCTTCGCCCGCTTGGATGTCGGAACCGGAAACCTTCCTCAAGAACCACTATAGTTCATTGGTAAATACAGCATGAAAATCAGTGCATTAGTTTTTGAGTTTATCCCGAACAGAAAGGCAGATAGACGCGGTGGAGGACTTTGTTTTATAATAATTATGTAGTGTTAGGTCATGCTGTTCAATTAAAATTAAATATCAATCATCAAGATCATAGCAGGATCGTCTGTCCTGGGATATACTAGATAGCGTTTAGCCCAGTGGGCGAGGGAATACCGGTGTGGTTGTAGTCAGTACGGATCTGACATGTTTGTCAGATTAACTCCGCTCTCCCCAAGGCGGAAGATTTGCACATTGAGTTGAAAAAAGGGCCATCATTCTAAAATATGGGCTCATGCTCTAGAATAATGGTTGTTTCATCATAATTTATGTGCAAATCTACATAGTTAAAATCTACAATAATGACGTACTCTCTTTTCCAAAATTAAATACTCATATTTAAACATAACATAAATTTGCCTAACAATTTGGTGATTATAAGGCTTTATATTATGTTTTCATTTAAAATACAGGCAAAGATAATGTAGCAGCCTACCTAGAATATATTGAAAACAGGGAATTTAATTATTTTTTCACAATTAAACGCTTTGTATTGCATTCACGCATGAGGGGATGGGCACAAAAGCGCGCTAAATATTCCGAATGCGCCATAATGAAAGGCCGAGCTTTGCACACGTTTATAATTATGTTATGGATTTAAAAAGAATTTAAGCATGTGCACTTCTTTGTTTATTGATCCAATAATGTGTTCCGGGGTTTATTTTAAGCTTGCTTTTGTTATTTAACATTTAAAGGTCGTATGGCCATTTATATATCCATTTTGTGCCTCGTATAGATTGAGCAATGCTCGTTAGTTGTTTCAATCATTTGGATAAAGGTCCATAAATAAACCTTTATGTATAATTGAGTTCCGTTCCAAGGATAAGTGTAAAGTTTTCTCGTAGGTACACACCTTCGTATACATAACCTTAATTGTCTATTCTCAAAATTGGCGAAGGAAAACAGCGTGCGAATACCAGTTGGCATGTCTTACAACTAAAATTTGAGGGCATGTGGCATCTACTGGGCTCATTTGGTGGATTACAGGTCACTCCCTCATACAAAGGGGAATCTGTGTTCCCCGCAGTGGGACCGATATAGGTTGATAAAGCTTATAGTACTGTAGCCACCTTAACTAACATACAATAGCTAATATAATATGTCCTAGAACAGAATTTATTTTGCAGAAATCGGAATAGAACCTGGTACTAATACTGCTGGCCGCGTCATCGATTTCTGGGCAAAGGCCACTAGCCACTAGTCATTAGCTTTATCCAACTCGTCCCACCGTCTTCTAAGATGTCTACCGCGACGCCTTCTGGCGGTGACCCTGAAGTTTTATTTTATTTTATGTTTTCTTCTTTTCTTCATATCTTTGAAACATACATATTATTATGAGGCTGTAAATTGTTGTTACAGTAATAGAAATTATAGTTAATTACTGTTTTCGAGTAGGTACCGGAACAGAAATAAATAAGAAAATATAATTAGACGAAACGTTTACATAATTCGAACAACAATTTAGTTATTCACAGGTTTAGCGAAAATAACAATGTTGTAACTGAGTAATATACTGCAACATTGTCTAACATAACAAACACGTAAGTAGCTCAGAGATTCGTAGAATCGCTTCTAAACTATTAGATCACAGGTTCAAAATCTGTCCAAATGAGTATGGTTTCGAACTATGGTGGGTCGAAACTTCCACACTGTTGGAATTTCTAAGATGTTTCCCCAATTATTATCCTTTCCAACTAACTATGTTGGGGTCAGTTTTCAGTCTTACCGGATGCAGCTGAATACCAGCATTTTGCTTAATGCGACTACCTATTAAAAATAACTGGTGTACTACTCGTATCAAATACATACTACCTACACATCTACCAACCCTTTGTGAATAACTGGCCCCATGTCAAGTTATATTTAGAATATTAACCCGGATTTACTCCTCTGTGAAACCAGATACTGCAGATATGGCTGAATAACCCGGAAGACGTTGCGTTGGAAGGCCTCCCAATAGGTGGACCGATGACCTGCTGAAGGTTGCGGGGACCCGTTGGATGAGAGACGCACGGGACCGGTCAATGTGGCGACACCTGGGGGAGGCCTATGTCCAGCAGTGGACGTCTTTTGGCTGAAATGATGATGATGATGATGACTGGCATGTCCTACCCATCCCTATTACTAAGCTATCCCGATATCCCCTATGAGATCGGTTGCAAGCTCACGAACCTGTGATAAGTTACAAACATATACGTGTGACAATTATGACCACTTTCATCAACATTCTCCTGCCCTCAACCCAATTTATTTGTGGTCGGCGCAACATATTGTCTTCTTCTTCCATACTTCCCAACTTCTCGTCATCTCAGCAGTCACCTCCTTGACATGATGATAATAATAATGACTACTTTATGCCCCCTAATCTCTTTCTAACCCCACGTGGTCAGTACCTAACCTAGAGTCACAATTTTGTGGTCTCTGACTTGGCTTTACATGCCGTCGAGAAATATGTCTCAGACGTGTTGGTTTCCTCGTGATATTTTCCTTCACCGAACGAAGTAATAATCTATCTATCTATATAAATAAAAAGAGAAGTCCTGACTGACTGACTGACTGACTCATCAACGCCCAGCCCAAACCCTTGGACCTAGAAAGCTGAAATTTTGCACAGAGGTTCCCATTATAATGTAGACAAGAAATAAGGAAGGATTTTTCGAAATTCATTCCCTAAGGTAGTTAAATAGGGGATTAAAGTTTGTATGGAAAATCGTCATATTATTCACGCGGGCGAAGCCGCTGGCAAAAGCTAGTTATACAATAAATGCACATGAATCCAATAAATCAGAGGTACGTGTCTTGGGTTCTAACTCAAGACCGATGACATCTAGTAATCCCACGGTCACACCACTAGATAATCACTATTGTGATGATGACTTTACGATGCACCTTATGATGAGTCAATTTCATTAGTCAAGGTTCCCAAATGTCCGAAGCACATGAATGCTCTCTACGATTTACGGAGGACTCAAAGATAAACGATGGGCAATAATAGGGTAGTCATGGTAGTCATTGTATTATCCTGTAATCGAACAAACATAACGTGTAGTATCTATCACTTCCAACATACCTCATAACAACGACTGGAATACAAGAGAACCACCAACATAAAATAATATTAGGAGCTAAACATTTTACTTTCCTAATATCTTTTTTCGTCCGGAAATATACAATAGAATTTAAACACCATTGTCATACAAACGTTAAAGACACATTCTCTCAAACACAAATCGTCAAATTAAATCCAAAACGGAAAACGTCAAACGTAAATAAAATATAACGGAAAACACATTCCATCCGATTGAACTTTGTGAAACCATTAAAATAAATGTTTAACACATTCTGCCTTAACGGTACGACCTCAATGGAAATCCTCACATAAACGATAAAATATAATTCGCCTTACCTTATTTCCGATTTCAAAATCGAAAGGAAGGAGTCGAAATCCGCTACATAATCACGACTTCTCACTGATTTTAACACAATTATTAACTCACTTATAACTTTAACGAATTAAGAATGCATATTTTTATGAAATAAGTAAGTCTTTCTCACATATTTTCTATTTACCGGCGGCATTGTGACAATGTTCCAAGTTTATGTAACACCGGCGTAGCACCACCGTAGACCTGTAGCAACGCTACGACGGCTCGTAGCGGACTGAAGTACTGCCGCTGTCGTAGCAAACATATAATATAGTACATAGGACACTGATGTGTATATAAAAGTTTAACTTTTTGTGTATTTAGTTGTGGCTAAACAAAATGGTTTGTACCTTTTCCGCGGTAGATAAAGTGCTTTGGTACTAGTAACGCCATCTATTACCAGGTGTAGTAATTATGTGTTCAGTTGAAAAGTAGGTTGCGTATGTGTGAGTTATAAAGGTTAGTTTGCGATTTCTGAGAATGGCCAAAAGTTTTGTACAAATAATACCGTATGATTGTATGTTTCTGAGAATCGCTTTTGATCCTGAAAGTCAAAAGCAGACTAGTTAATTACGGGTAACTTTATTGTTTCTGAATGTTAGAAACGCTTTTAGAAAAACATTTAGCTGTATAAAGTATAATAAAAACAGTGAATAACCTTTGTCCCTGACACGTGCCAGGGCTAAAGGTTATTCGACTGTAATCCAATTTATAAAGAAGTAACAAAAGTTTATAATATTCATGACAATGAGCAAAGGAAAATTAAAAAGAGTTTAACAAACTTGAATGAAGGAAAGTTTTTAAATACAGCGTAAAAATAACTATTGTCAATATTTAGATAGTCACTATGTGACCTCCGTAACCTAGATATAGTGGGAGGCCATATGTCCTGTCATAGTCAAAGCGTAGCTTTCGTAGTTTAGTACATTTTTAAATTCGTGGCTTTACGTTGGTGATTAATTCGTTGTGTGTGGCGACACCTGGGGGAGGCCTATGTCCAGCAGTGGACGTCTTTTGGCTGAAATGATGATGATGATAGTTTAAGCTGCGCTTGCTTAGGTTGGTCTGTGGATGGGTGTTCATCTTAGAAGGCACATTAAGCTGTTGGTTCCAGCTGCCACATATAGATCTTTGGCAGCCGCTACCTGAAAGTCTGACAGCAGTCTTACCAAAGAGTATCGTATTATCCAGTACTAACTGAGTTGTGGAGGTCAGATAGGCAGTCGCTCCATGTAAAATACTGGTATTCAGCTGCATCTGGTTAGACTGGAAGCCTACCCCAACATAGTTGGGACAAAGCTAGGCACATGATGACGACAGATCTCCTTGTACTTGTTTGTATGTCACTAACGACAAAACAGCGAGTATCTTCACTACGTATAAGATCCTTATTAGGGTAGTTGACTGACTAAAAAAAAATATGATTCTGTTTAGTCCTTTTTTAGATTAACGAAAAATATTGGATACCTTTTTTTTTGTTTTATCAAAATAATAATATTGGCGAAAATAAAACGTGTCAAAGATCGTGAGTGGGCGCAGGTGACGTCACTTTCTGGTAAAAAAATGTACCAAACTGTGACGTCGCGCGACTTTTCGACGCACTGTACCGTCTTCATTTATTGTTTACGTGAAAAAATTAAAAAATACGTGTCCAACATTTTTTGGAAATCTATCTGACAGACTAATTAGATATGTTTTGTCAACTACCCTATTGTGATATCTCTATGTTTAACAAATAAATGATTGTGATTCTAAATCAAAGAAAATCTACTCATATATTTCAAGCGACACCAATGATCAAACTCCCAGTATAATTCAAAATCCAAAAGCCTTTCATTCATAAATAAAGTTAAATCCCCTATAAATACTCCGATTTGAGTCTACATATCGCCGAATACCCCGGAGACCCACCTTATCCAAACTTGGAGAATTATATCTATCTAGTTGTGCCATCTGCTAACTTTTAAACTTACAAAGGGGGAAAAGGGGGAGTTTCGTATCAGTTTACAGATTTCCAAGTATCTTGCTTGGTTGAATTCGTTTTGGATAAGTTATGTCGTGTCAATGGGTGGATGGGCCATTGTGACTGTTAAAAGGACTATTTTATTCAAGGAAAGATAAAAGATGGATTGACTGTGTTAAGAATGATATGTCAAAAATGGAGGTGTCTCATTCCCGTCAGTGCTGCGGGTTGTTCGAAAGAGATACCGCGGCCTCTCGGCACAAAGGTCTAGAAAGGAACATGAGTGATTTTAGTCAGTAGAAGTCTGACACACTCTACCGCTTTGCCTAGAGCGGGAGGAGTAATTTAATGATGTCCCAGCCTCCAAAAAAAATCATAAGAGTTGTTTTATAAGATGACTAGCTTTTGCCAGCGGCTTCGCCCGCGTGAAAATGACGATGTTCCATACAAACTTTCATCCCCTATTTAACTCCCTTAGGGGTTGAATTTCGAAAAATTATTTCTTATACCTTGTCTACATTATAAAGGGAACCTCTGTGCAAAATTTCAGCTTTCTAGGTCCAACCTAGAAAGCTGAAATTTTGCACAGAGGTTTTGTGTTTGAGGGTTTGGGCTGGGCGTTGATGATCAGTCAGGACTTCTCTTTTTATTTATATAGATAGATTATGAGTAACCATACTTGTCTGGAAGAAGAAGACATGCTGCGCCCAAAACTGACAGAGACAAAGTGACTGGCTCGTTGGTGTAGTTGTTGCAAGCACGTCTGCTCACTATGAGGTCGTTGGTTTGATGCCCAGGTCGGACAAAGTGATATTAGGTTTTTCCATTATAAATGTATTTACAAATACCAACCTAATGCTGAATATCGCCAGATAGATTGCATTCTAAATATATTATTAAAAAAAAAAATGTATCAGGAGCAGCCTCGGAACCTGGACTTGTGCCCGTTTAATGACAAAAAGCTCACCCCTATTTCCCATGTAATAAGGGTAAGCTAGACACGAGAAGGGAAAGAGAGACAACAGTTACTTGTGAATAGATTTCGATTTCAAATGACTCAATATTAGGGTGTTTTTCTTGTTGGTTTAGTGGTCACGCTAGTGACTTCTGAGTATGAGGCCTTTGGTTCGATTCCCATGCCATGCATCCAAACCGATACTTTGCACATGTTTCTTACCTCCACGTTGAGTCAACATCTTCTGAAGATGCCACGTGGAGGCACACACGTGTCCGTGAAACCCTATCTAGCATAAAATGTCAGCTTTGACACGTGGCACTTGTATCACGAGCAACCAGGTAGCAAATCGATTTTGCATGTGTTTGTTCAGTATAATATAAGTATTTAGACTTTGATTTTAGTATACCAGCCTTATTAAACCCGTGCCATAGTATGCCTTTGCCAAACAAATGTCTTACCTGTGTTTCTGTTGTGCATAAGACAGACTTATAAAACAATCATGAAACGACAAAATAAGAACCTTTATTCTTTGAAGAACATCAACACAAACACCGCTTCGAAGGTATGAGTACCCCTTAATGTAATATCTTAATATATATAATTTCTATTGAATTCTTCTACATGTGTAGGTTTTAACACAATATATATATATATAATATAATAATAATAATAATATTCCACAACTACCACACAACGCCATCTAGTCCCAAGCTAAGCAGAGCTTGTGTTATGGGTACTAGACAACTGATAAACATACTTATATATTTCTAAATACATACATATTATAGATAAATTACACCCAGACACAGAACAAATGATCGTGCTCATCACACAAACATTTGTCCTGGGTGGGAATCGAACCCACGACCTCCGGCATAGCAGTTAGAGTCACTAACCACTAGACCAACAGACCAGTCAAAATGGTTCACCTATAAGTATATAACATAATAGATGTTGTTTACAAAGTAATCCTTCTATTGACTGACATTTAATAAATATGTTAGACTTCGACAAGATACTTTATATATTAAAACGGAGTCTTGTAAAATATTTGCAATTGAACATTTTGGTGGGAATAAGCTACAAGAGGTTGGCGAATAAAAATACTATTATTCTTATCATTCGTAAAAAAAACTAATGCACTATTAGCTGCTCCAGCAGAAGAAACTTAGAATACGAGTACACTTGAACCGAATTTCTTTACGATATATCATAAGAAAAACTAGTATTATTTTAAACGTTTAACAGATTACCATTTTGGCACGACCTGCAGCTTTCGTGTTTGGTCGGGGAAACAAATGAAAGATATTGTTCAGAGTTACAATAACACGAGTTATTGTGCTAGGACTTTTTTTGTCAGACTCTCACTGACTAAAACACATCCATGTTCCTTCTAATGCCCTTTGCCTTTCAGGGTCGCTGTGACTCTTTCGAATAAAGTCCACAAACGTGAAAGGTCCGCTAAGGAGCGGGCCTCGTCTATACCACACTAGGATATTCGTCGTTATGGTACTCACGTGAGAGAAACAAGCGACACACGCAAGTGCCCCTAGGAGCAAGTTGTAACTCTTTTTTTTTTAAAGTTGGAAAATCATCAAATTTTTATTACTCCCGCTCCCGCTCTGGGCAGAGCGGAAGGGACTACTACTACTACTGACTGAAGACCACCCTAGTTCCTTTTTAGCCCTTTGTGTCCGAGGCCGCGGTATCTCTTTCGAACAACCCGCAGCACCGACATGTAGCTGACATCTCTTTGAGGCACGCGTGGAACACGAACGTGCCGTCGACATGGCCTGTCATCGTCATAGAACGAACGGATGGTGAGCTAGCCCATTACTCACCGTCCGCTGACCCGCCCCTACGGTGCCCGGAAGCCAAAGTTGCAACACCTGAGGTTGTAAGTCATCATCATCATCATCATTTCAGCCAAAAGACGTCCACTGCTGGACATAGGCCTCCCCCAGGTGTCACCACTTTGACCGGTCCCGTGCGTCTCTCATCCAGCGGGTCCCCGCAACCTTGACCAGGTCGTCGGTCCACCTAGTGGGAGGCCTTCCAACGCAACGTCTTTCGGTTCGTGGTCGCCATTCCAGAACTTTTCGGCCCCATCGGCCATCCGTTCTGCGAGCAATGTGCCCTACCCATTGCCACTTAAGTCTGGCAATTCTTCGGGCTATGTCGGTAACCTTGGTTCTCATGCGGATGTCCTCATTTCTGATTCGATCACGCAAGGAAACTCCGAAGGTTGTAAGTGTGGTATATGCCAATGTTTATGCCAACAATTTACGCTCAAACCTTTTCCAACACAACAATTATCCACTAACTCCTCACTTGTACCACACCACACAAGTAAAATAACGATGTTGGATGCGAAATCAAAACGATGACGGAATCGTTAAAGCCGACTTTATGTCGGAGTTCGGCAGATGCCTTATTAAAGTGTATTCCTTTGATGTTCGTGCGATACGTGTCTTACATCAACAACATACAACTTTGTACTTCCTAATGACAGTTGATTACAAGAATTTTGTAATTAAGTATTTTTCGGAGAGAGACACCGGTGGCCCAGTGGTGGCGGCCTCGACTTACGAACAGTAAGTCGTGGCTTTGAACCCAGGCAGGCACATAATTTATTTCATCACCGCTACTCTCAAAACGGCAAAGGAAAACATCGTGAGGAAACCGACATGTCTTGGAACCAAAAAAATCAAAAACATGTGTGACATCTACCAACCCGCACTGGGCCCGCGTGGTGGATAATAGCCCATTCCTTCTCTTAGAGAGGAGGCCTGAGACCCTGCAGAGGGAACATTATAGGCTGATGATAATGATGATAAAGTTCTTTTTTTTTTTTTATTATTTAATATGGGCTTACTCTTGACCTCAATCTTGCCCTGAGGGCAGAGATGAGGTCGACGATGGAACGAGCTTACCCAGAAGAAGCCTATTTACTCGCGATTTAAATAGATTGGGGTTATATATTATTATATGAACTCGGGAAAACCGACGCAGGCAGGGTGTTCCACTCTTTGGCTGTACGAATAATGAAAGACTTAGCAAAACGCTTCGTAGGAATGTGTGGAGCATCGACAAGGTATGGGTGATAACCTGCAGTACGCCTAGTCTCTCGATGGAAGAAGGGAGATGGTGGAATAAGCTCGTGGAGCTCTTGCGCACACTCTCCGAAGTACAGTCTGTAGAAGACCGACAGACATGCAACTTTGCGGCGGTGGGCCAGGCTATGTAGCTTGGCAACCAGCTTGGCGTCACCAATCAGCCTCCTGGCTCTGCGTTCTACTGAGTCGAGTGTGGCAAGTTGGTATTTGGCTGAGCCATCCCAAAGGTGACAGCAGTACTCCATGCCGGACCGGACTTGAGCTTTATACAATTATTGAAAGCTGTCCAGGCTTGAAGTACTGCTTGACCCTGTTTAGGATACCCAGCTTTTTTGCCGCAGTTTGAGCTTTTGACTCGATGTAGGCGCCGAAGTTCAGATTTGCATTCAACTTCGTGCCAAGAAGCTCGAGACTGTCAGTAACTTGTACAGACGCACTCCGGAAAGTGGGGGCCGGATTGAACGGACTCTTTTTAGCAGTGAACAGACACACTTGCGTTTTGGTGGCGTTGAAATCAACCAGATTGTCGTCACCCCAGTTCAAGTATTTTTCAGTATTTTAGCAAAGTATTTTTCAGTTGAAGTATTTTTCAGGTATTTTAGCATTGTTTATCTGAGCTTGAAAAAACAGTTACTACTTGGCAAGGGCTTAAAAAGGTTAGCTATTTTGGGTTACTTTTACCATTAGGCTGCCTCATTGGTCTTGTGGTCGCAATCACGACAACTGAGTAAGAGGTCCTGGGTTCAATTCTCAAGTCGGGCAAAGTGTTGAAGGGATTTTCCATTAAGAATTCCTCAGTAGCAGCCACGCAGTCTTGATGTATGTGTAGAATGGCAATAGGCTCGCTCCAAATTACTTGGAAGGTGTGTATTAGTCTCATCGGGGCTGCAGGTTGTTCGAAAGAGATACCGCGGCCTCGACACAAAGGGCTAAGAAGGAACATGGGTGGTCTTAGTCAGTAGAAGTTTGACACTCCCTACCGCTCTGCCCAGAGCGGGAGGAGTCACTTGATGCTTTCCCACCCTCCAAAAAAGAATAGGTGTGTATTAGTCAGTAATCTATACTTCTATACTAATATTATAAAGAAGTAAAGTTTGTGTGTTTGTTAAATTGTAAAGGGTAATCTCGGGATCTACTGAACCGATTTTAAAAATTCTTTCACCAATAGAAAGCCACATTATTGCTGAGTGTCATAGGCTACTTTTCATCCCTGTATTCCCACGGGAACGGGATCTACGCGGGTGAAACCGCGGGACGTCCGCTAGTAATATTATAAAGAAGTAAAGTTTGTGTGTTTGTTAAATTGTAAGGGGTAATCTCGGGATCTTCTGAACCGATTTTAAATATTCTTTCACCAATAGAAAGCCACATTATTGTTGAGTGTCATAGGCTACTTTTCATCCCTGTATTCCTACGGGAACGGGATCTACGCGGGTGAAACCGCGGGACGTCTGCTAGTCAGGTATATTTCCATAGACCTTAGATGAAGATAAATATTTGTATTTCACAAGGGACTATGTACAATCTAAACTAATTAGGGACAGGGCAGTCAGTAACATACCTTGCTAATACAATTTAATTAATGAGTTTAATTAAAGCGGCAATTATAAGCCCGACAGTTTAGGCATAACAGGCCCTTTGCAACGTCAAGTTAGCTTTCCGTAAACTGTTAATTATTCTTATTACGTACCATAACATCACGCCTATTTTTCCGAAAAGTATAAACAGAGGTTAATAGTACACCCACATTTAGCTACTTTTGTTCAAAACCAATGTAATAGTGCTGTTTGTTGTTACGGAGAGATTCAAATTTTTTTATGAAAAACTAAAATAAAGATTTTACTCAATTGTAACCTTTGTGAATATTATAAAAAGCCAGTTTTTACTCTTTTTAGGGTTCCGTACCTCAAAAGGAAATAACGGAACCCTTATAGGATCACTCATGTTTTTGTCTGTCTGTCTGTCCGATCATTCCCCCCACCTTTACCTCCGAAACTACTGAGCCTTAAATTCTGAAAAAAAATACAGAATTATTTCAACATTTATAGATTACAGGAAAACCTGTTAAAAGTCTATGGTGCTAAAATTACATGGAAAATCTCTGAATATCTACTATATATAGTCCTCCTGACCGTTTTTCGGCCACGGCGGCCAGTCTTAGTAGAGATTAGCCTGCGCGGGAGATATTATAGTGCAGGCGTGTGTGCGCAGGCACAAGTGCACTCTCTGTTCCTTTATCTCTCATAGTCCGATGGGACGGCAATCCGACACTCGCGGAGAAAGATCAGGCAACGGCGACACTTGCTTTCCGAGGATACCACCAACTTCCAAACTCCGGCCTACTACTGGGAAATTTCTAATGAAAAACAAAATAGCACTTTTTGTCCGACCCGGGAATCGAACCCAGGACCTCATGCACAGCAGTCGCGCTTGCGACCACTAGACCAACGAGGCAGCAATATCTACTACAATGGGACGGAACCCTTCATGTGCAAGTCCGACTTGCACTTGGCCAGTTTTTGTTTCTTATAATATATAGACTTTGCCATACCCATGAATGGAACTCAGTGACAATTAGGTGGTTTAAGTGATAACATCGTACATAACATCACGCATGTAATCCAGAAGGGTAAGGCAGCGGTTTACCTAACAGCACACCCAAATTTCGCCAGTTATGTTTAAGTACCACGTAATATGGGGCGATCAGCGGTGGCCCAGTGGTGTCGGCCCCGACTTACGAACAGTAGGTCGTGGGTTCGAACCCAGGCAGGCGCATTACTTTGTGTAATTTATTTCATCACCACTGCTCTCGAAACGGTGAAGGAAAACATCGTGAGGAAACCGGCATGTCTTAGAACCAAAAAAATCGAAGACATGTGACATCTGCCAATCCGCACTGGGCCCGCGTGGTGGATTATAGCCCATCCCTCTTCTAGAGAGGAGGCCTGAGTCCCTGCAGTGGGAACATTATAGGCTGATGATGATAATGACCATGCAATAGGGGGCGATCTTATTGCCATCAACTAGGCGTGAATCTGGACTCCGTGACTGCTACTGAAAAAATCCTGATGAGTAAACTACAATATAATACTATTCCTGACCCAGAAATCGAACCCAGGACCTTGTACTCCCCATAACGCGGCTCCGACACAATGGCGAAGAAGGAACATGGATTTGGTTTTTAGTCAGTAGAAGTCTGACACTCCCCTTCGAAATTTGTGGTCGCACTTACGACCACAAATTCTGTTGGGTAATATCTGAAAAATTCCGATACCCAACAAAATAAAGCCCCGTAGCACTGTAAAAGCCAATCGCACGAATACTAGGGTTGTAAAATATTCCGTGGTGGTTTCACAACCTTTTTTATAAATCTCTACAGGTAACGCGAATGGTCAGCAAAGCCTAAAATAATGGTCTCGTTTCGACTTCCAGGTTTTCAACCCCTGAACATAGAAAACTTTGGAGTCGCCCACTTTACTTTGGCAATGTTTTTTTTTTGGGAACTTTTTTCGAGATTAAAGGGACTGGGACTTGGTGAGTTGTTGGGTCTAGGTTTTGTTTGAAACTGTTCTGAACCGGACTGTTACTAATGTTGGGTATAAATGCTATAACTTTGTGAAAGTTTCTTCTTGTACCTAAGTAGGTAAAAAAATGTTACTTACTGTGTTCCAGTGTGGGTAAACGACAGAGCTATACAAGGTGTCTAGCGCCATCTCTTTCCCACGCTGAATTAAGAATAAAAAAATAGTGCTTTAAGACTTCATTGTAGGCCATCTGAACTGTTACAAATTCTCCTCTTATATCTCAATTCCAATATTTATACCTATACCTACTTCGAAATCTTTATAGGTACCTTCCCCTATCCACACCTATCTTGATAAAACGATCAATAAAAGTCGAACTATCGTTCACTTAAAGAATGTCGCTCCCTTTCTATATCCGCGGCCCAACAGGTGCAACAAAGAGCTTCGTTAGTAGCACACCGACGCGGACGCCGCCATTTTGATGTCAGTGTGAAAGCGCGCGAGCCCGTAGGTACGTGTTTTGTCGACGACAGTATTTTTTGCAAAATCAGTGATCGAGTAATGGGGATTTATTGTAGTTTTTTTTTGTGATTTTTACTTTTTTTGTGCTGTTTTTTTTTTTTGAAGTTGCCGGCTAGGTCGACATACAAAAATAACAATCATGTCAGTCGTATTGGCGTCCATGCAAGACAAGCCGTCGAACTTAAAAAGGTATCTCCACCAAAAAAAAAAAAAAAAGGGTGTTGTGGCACAAGTTGGTAGAGGACTGTGTCCAACGACTACGATAGACTTAGTAAAAACGAACCGGCCTGGAACTGTAAATAGCTTCCTGAATAGATCCACCATTTTTGAACATCAACATCAGCAACAATTAGACTATTGTCACCAGCTGAAGTCGGAATCACATGATAAAATGAAAAAAAAAATGTGCTCGTGTCTAGATAATAACAGTCACTAGGATCAATCTTCCGGTTAAACCGCGCTTGCCTAGTTAGATCTGTAGATGGGTGACCAACCATTACATACCGAGTTTCATCCGTACCGCGGAACGCACGTGAAGCCCTAGTAACAGGAAAGTGGCCCGAAAGTCTGTTGACATGTCTTTCCAAGGGGTATCGTATTACACCCTAGTGTGGTAATCAGATAGGCAATCACTCCATGTGAAATACTGGTATTCAACTGAATCCCGTTAGACTGGAAGTTCCCGTTCCCGTTCAACCCCAACATATTTGGGAAAAGGCTAGGCAGATAATGATGATCCTTACGCTTATTCTGTTGAAAGTTATTGCTGATATATTGAACGCATTTAGTTAAAGGTTTTGTGATTTGCAATCTGGTTATCTTTCACTAACAGAATCAACAACAACTAGATTTCAGTCACCAAAACCATCCACTGGCCACCAACAACAGAACTTTGGAACACCTGGAGGCCATTAAGCAAAGTCAGCAACACGTAATCGAGATCTTAAACACTTAAACGCGGCACGTATCCTTCGAGGATCGCGGATCCTCCCTCTTACTCGGAAGGTTGGCGAAGCCCCTACTATCGTACAGCTGTAATTTTATTTGATACGTCTTTAATGTCTTGTACTTCCAACAAAGGGTTTTGAACAAAACAAAGACACAGTAGGTACAGTACCCGGCGATAAATAATGCACATCGACCTTTGGAGAAACTTTAAATGAAATGACTGTTCGAGATACTCTTTTCTGCTGTGCTTTTATATATAAACTGCCACAAGCTAGGTCAGTTCGAAAATGTTTCACGGCAAGCTAAATAAGAACTTAATTAACGAATAAATTGCACTGATTTTTAAAAAGGTCGATGTGCAATATTTATCGCCGGGTACTGTACTCCCTTCATGATGTGAATAATTCTTGGTCTTACATAACATCACGCCTGTAATCCCCAAGGATTACGCAGAAGGGTATACTTACCCACTTTTCGTCGGTTATAATATGCTGTACAAGATCAGATTAAATTACCGAGTATATTAGAGAGAATGTAGCAGACGTTATGGATCATCATCTGCCTAGCCTTTTCCTAAGTATGTTGTGATTGGCTAGCAGTCTAACCACATTCAGCTGAAAAACAGTATTTTGCATGGAGCGACGGCCAATCTGACGTCCACAACCTAATTAGTACTGGCTAATACGATACCCTTTTGGTAAGACTGGTTGCTAGACTTTCGGGCCACTGACTACCTGTACTGACTGTTAAAGATCTATAAATGACAGCCGAGGTGAAGGTTCGTCGGTGGATGGATTTGCCGAGTTTCCTCTATGAAACTCGGAAAAAGCACGAAAAAGGAAAAGCACGGGAAAGCACGTGAAGACCAACTGCTTCACGTGCATTCTAATTTGAAGAACGACCTGAGCGCCTAAACCGGCGCTCAGGTCGTTCTTCAAATTGGTTCGTTTTTAGATATCGATAGTTTCTATGGGATAATGGTTTGTATTTATTGTAATAAAAGACTATACTAAATATATAAACTAAACTAACCTAAAAACAAAATTTTAATTAATTTAAAATTTAAAATTTAAAAAAATTAATTTAAAATTTTAATTTCTATTAGGGGAAAACTCCCCTAATAGAAACTATCGATATCTAAACACAATAATAAAAACCTCGTCGTCTAATATAATAGCAAAACAAATAGTAGGGGCCGCTGATAAACTTCCGAACTCGTTCCGAAACTAACTTCACCGAATAAATGTACCAGAAACCTTTGAAGGTTTAATCGAAATTCGCGAACCCGGCTTGCGAGATAAAACGAAATTTTACAACAGCCGACCTGAATGTGATTATGTTCAAGTATTCGGAATACTCATTATTTTGTTTGCCATTATGGAGTGTTTAACTCGGATTTTTCATTCAATTTTCGTGTACTGGGATCTGAAATACAGGCCGTTTCAGTTTGTAAAGGTTCTGGTAATGGTGAACAAAGGATTTGTAACTTTGTAAGATCTATTGTTTATTTATGAGATGTAATTGCACGTAGGTACTGTGAATATATTTACTGATTTCGTATACACGTATAAACTACTTAAATAATTTTTTTCTTTGTTAAAAGTGCTGCTCTAATGATATTAGTGGCATTATCATAATAGTGTCCGGAATGGTATAATGGAGAAATGAGTAAATGATGCCGTGTCCTCTGACAGGGGAAAATGGAAGAAGAAAACTCGGTGTTGCGCTAACCCGACCCCAAAATAGCATGGAACAAGGGCAGGAAGAACATGGCCATAACATTTAAGGCGACATTAGCTGCCCGCGACCTTGAGCGCGAGTTTAACTCATCGCCTAAACAAATAAGGTTGAAAATGGCGATGCGTTTGATGCTCGTGACTGCCAAAATGAACGATAGTTCGCAGATTTAATTTATTAAAAGAAAAAATACGCTGTAATGTTAAAATATTTTTACATATGTCTTTAGTTGGTTAAATTTCCTTTCTGATAGTAAAAAAAAAAAATAACAGTTGTCACTCAAAATATTGAGCATTTCGAGACGAAAACTTTTTTCGTGTGATTTTTTTGTGATTTTGTGATTTTTTTTTTCGAGGTTCTTGATTACTTTTAGAAAATATTTTTGCATAAGTCTTTTACCTATACATTTTACTATACAATGTATTTTTTTTGGAATTGTAATAAGTAGCAATACGGCTAACTCTGCGACGAAAAACAGGTCGTTTTTACGGTGCCCCTTTAACTGCGCCTTAAAGCGATTGTTTAATAGAATTGTATTTTTAATTAAGTACAAGTGAAGTTCAGAATAGATTTCAAAATCAAAACACTGATATACGAGTAGGTACTCGTATTTGCAGTGTCAGAATTTGTTCATACATATTTTTTTTAATCAAATTTTTCCATTAAGAGTCCATCAAGTTCCTTGAATTGGTACACCGGAATTGTTATCCGACTCTAATTTAATTTTACTAACACTCAAAAAAATACATTTCCTAACAACCATTCATTTAGTACATTACTTTTATGGCAACAACAAGAAAACTGAAAAGCACAACAAATCTTAATACAAATAGTATTAATCGTAATAACATCGTAACTTCGTTTTCCTACTGTTTTTCTTAGCGAAGCCATATTTTACCGGATGCTGTGCTCATTTTACGCGCAATTTACTTTATTACGTTCCTCGTCCGAATTCTGTTCTTAATATATTGATCAATCTATTATATTGTTTTTTTTTTGTCGGCGTATGTTTGGGACTATAAGGACTTTGTTGTTTTTAATGGCATTCTTGTTTTTTAATGGATAGCGTAACTGCCTCGTTGGTCTAGTGATCGTAAGTGTGGCTGATAAGCATAAGGTTCCCAGGTTGAAAGAAAGAAAGAAAGAAAAAATGTTTATTTGACGTCAGTACATCAAGCACACACACAATAATAATAAAAAAAGATTACAAAAATGGAAATACTTACATAGTAGGCATGTGCTGTGTGTAGGTTGGACGAAGTGTTACTGAATTTTTCCATCTGAAATTTCTCACTAGCAGCCATGGAGTCTGGATTTGTACACGACTGAAGCTCTTTATTAATCCCCCCTCTTTATCAAGGGTAAGACAAAGGTGTACCTAATAGTTAACCCACATTTCTTCACTTATGTTTAAGTCCAACGTGATAGGGGTGCTCCTTTTTTTTGGAGGGTGGTAAATCATTAAATGACTCCTCCCACTCTGGACAGAGTGGTAGGGAGAGCCAGACTTCTACTGACTAAAACCGCCCATGTTCCTTCTTAGCCCTTTGTTTAGCCCGTAGCCTGTAGAGGTACCAGTATCAATACATTGGTGTAACAGTTTAAACTGAATCTCTATTTTAACCTAGCCTTATAACCACAACTACAACACAATACACGCTGACACGAGATCCGAACTTGCATAAATACTTACGAACAGGGTGCATATCACAGACAATAGGTGTCCAGTTCAACGGCCGAGCTCTTCGATTGTACTTGAGACGAAAATGGACCGTGTTCTGACTAGAATAACTAGGGAAATGGGACTAAATACTAAAGAGAGTTTTTGGATGGAATTAGTTCACTAAAAGCCTCTCTCAGGTCAACCCGTGAGGCTGAATTCTGCTTACCGGACTATCATGTGGATGCTTTGAGTGTTCAGCTAGGGTTTAAAACTGACAGACTAAGTGACAACGCGCTAAGAGCACCCCCGCGCGGTACGAGCCTAAGCTTAGGGCATCACTGGGCAGCGCAGCAAAGGGACAGGCTGTATCTTAGCTTTGCTCTCTGAGCTCTTTGAACTTAGCATCGCGGGATGGCTGGAGCAAAGACCGGGGGTGATAATCTCACTTTTACCATAATACTAGTAGTTATAAGCGGATAGACACTCCTTTATACGAGGCCGGCAAAAAACACATTTAATTTAGACTAATGAGCTTCGACGCTGGGCGTCTTTCGGCTGAAATGATGATGATGTAGAGATGGCGGAAACAGCCTGGACAGTACCAACGACCAGTGGTCCACATTGGCCGTGAAACGAAAGATTTGGAAGTCATGAGAACCTAGCACTGAGATGAAACAGCAATTATTGTAAGACGTACTTTCCCTAATTAATTCACTTCTTTAACGCCATTTCACAAATAACAAGAAACTCAATCCTTTTGAAGACCTCACTCCAAAGTCCAGGTGGTCTAACAAAACACAATACAGACGAATTCAACAGGCGTACACCCAGAACTAACCGGGTATCACTATCCCTTTATCCGATAGGATCGTCCCTCACATTACTCCGGTTTTCATCATATATTTAATCCGGGGGCAGTGAATTATGTAGATCCGAGCATGAAGTATTGTCGAACGATAACAATGGCTGATTGCAAAATGTATTGTAATCGAATTTCCACAGGGTCGAATTTAGACAATTCTCACAGGACATGAATACGTAGAGACAGTGAACACCGCTTCTTCTTCTTAGCGTGTCGATGGCAATCTTAATTGTGTCGGCCCAGAATTGGGCTACTAGTTTGGCGCTTTCGGTAGCGTCCATCCGTTCCTGTAGTGAACAACCAGCAGGACACGCGGGGCACGATATATAATACCCCATTGTTTGAGGAACAGCACCACATTTAAACTCCAGTGCAGAGTCATTTATGAATCTCCACCTCAGCAAATTTTCTTTGCTGCGACCAACCTGGGTCCGGAGTCTAAACAGTACACCGCTTTTTAACGCACTCAGGCGATAATGCAGATTTTACGATGGTTTGTATGTAATCCATTAATGAAACACGTACAGTCACCAACACTAGTATGTCTACACTTATTAACATCCAAAAGAGCAAAGTTGTAGCCGAGTTTCATCCAAGTGAAAGAGAAGTGTTGGTCGTCCGGTGACGAGATGGGCAGGGCAGGCGACATTGTAGCCATCGCAGGATTTTTCTGGAGGCTGGGACAAGAACATGAAGCTTGGCACAAGTAAAGAGAGGCCTATACCCAGCAGTGGAAGAAATCGGGCTGTGGGTGATGATGATGACAATCGTATGTGTTAAGAAAACTTTTGTAGTTCTAACGTACTAGGGCAAAACTATATAATAGGGGATCGGACTGACTCAAAAAATATTATTCTGTTTAGTCCGTCAGTTAGATTATCGAAAAATAATGGATGCGTGTTTTTTGTTTTATCTAAGTATTTAAAAAAATACGAAAATAAAACGCGTCGTGTCGTCACTTGTAGGTATTAAATTACCGACCATTGAGGTTTTCGAGGAGTCCACGAGTTTTCGAAGCACTGTATAGTCTTCATTTTTTGTTTACGGAAATAGAAAAACTGTGTGTCCAATATTTTTTGGAAATCTATGTATCGGACTGATTAGTTTTTTTTTGTTCGATCTCCTATAATATGATCCTATGATCTCCTTTGTAAAAGGACTATTGAATTTGAAGAGAAAGAGGCCTCTAAATCCGGACCTGAGTTTGCCTATAGTTTTATTTACATGAGTATTGTTGTGAGCTGTTTGGGATGTGTTTAAGCTTATTATGTGGGTAATATATAGTATTATTATGTACTTACACCATGTACATGATGATTTGAGTACGAAAACAAGGTAAAGGTATTGTTACAAAATTATACAACACAAAAGCATAATTTACGATAGAGTCGAGAGGGAGTTTGTGGTTAACTAATAACAGTAGCTCGGGTTGATCTTTAGGTTCAGCCGCGATTGCCTAGGTTGATTTGTGGATAAATGACCACTCATTACATACCAAGTTTATTCCATGCCTCAGAAAGAACGTTAAGTCAGTTCTTGGACGGTAGTTACAGGTATTCAGTAGCCCGTTATTGATTGATTTCTAAATTCAAGAACATTTTTCTCGTCCCGGGAATCGAACTATTGCTCATCAGTCAAACTAACAACCACTAGACCAAGGAATTCTTCATGCAAATACAATAGAAATAAAAAGTAACCTCTAAAATGACCATTCTTTTTTATTTCAATTTCAGCCTTCCCCACAGCTGGACAAAGCCTCCATTTCAATAAACACTATCGATCGTCCACAAGCTGCCAGCTATGGCGTGATCACAAACAGTGTACTGACAGACAGACATGATTACTGTAATAGCCCCCTCGGGCGTAGCGTGCTGTTTGAAAACTACAATATTTACTTACTTATTTCTAAGTCAGTAAGCTCCTTCATGGGGTTTTGAATCAAAGGTCTTGGGTTTTAATAAGGTTTTTAACCCTTGAATGTGTCCTCGTAATTATAGCTGCAGAATAATTTATCTTTAACACTTACACATCACGCTTGTAATTATCGAAAGGTTAGTCATAGGCATAGGTGCATCTATTGTTTTTTGTGTTATGTAGCGCTGAAAAATACTGGTATGATAGCTGCTAAGATTTGTGTAGACAGTCTTTACAAGCGAGAAATTAAGAAACCTAAGGTCGTCAAGTCAGGTACTCTTTGGATAGATTATCCAAACTGATTAGGCTACGCATTATTATACGTATAGAGAAAAAATCTTAACAGTGCATAGCTTTGTCATTGTTTATTTACGCATAAAACATATTTGGCACAACCATGAGGTGCAAGAGTTACATTTTTTTTTGTGTTTTCGCATTTTATTTTGTATTCTAGTCTTATTTGAATAAAATAATGTGTTTTAACTCATTTGCCTTTTGTTATCATAAAATAAAATAACAAAAACCTGTCTCCTGTAATTATCAAATAAAATAAACCATTTTAATTTTTATAAACTATCCAAACTCAATTTTATCGAACAGCACATTACTCCTCTCCCCTAAAAGTACACACGGAAATACATAATATTTAATTAACCAGAAATCCTTTGTTAAGGTTAACTGAACCGGTTAACTCCCGAGTAACCGAGTTAATTACGGAGAATATCTGTGAGGCGATAATTAATATATCAAAACATTAAGCTGTGTGCTGGCTCCTTTGCATCGTAACGTGTCTGCGTGTTTGATAGATCACAATATCAGATACCTATATACGAAGATTAGTTAATTTCTGGTTGATAATATACAGTGTGTACGGTAGTTAAATACTTAGGATTTGGATTTGGTGAAAGTTTGTAAGTGAAAATAATAAAATTGTTTTGATTATTTCGATCGTGGACTTTAAATAGATAGTTTTAGCCATAGAGTTCGTAACGAAAATTACTCTATTCCTAGTTTTTCCTATTCGGTCGGGCAACATAAATCCGGATCTCACTAATTTAGATCTTGTTACGTTTTCCTTACATCAGTTTTTTTTTGTGTCCCACTGCTGGGCAAAGGCCTCCATATCTATCTTGGTATTTTTGCACGACGACGCAAAGCTTTTTGTTTTGAACTCGAGTATCACAAAACATTACCTACCTACCATTAAGGCGCTGACAAGAGCCAAATAGGCTTGTATTGAACAATTTTTTAGCCAAATCTATACAGTTTGACACGGCGGAAAAAATATATGTTAATCTTGAACATATTTCTGATAATTTCGTTGTTTTCAAAACACGTTTTTGAAAAGTTTTCTCGATACAAAAAAATGGTAAACTAACCTCTTAAAATGATCTTCCAACAAAAATATCTGTATTACTGATCAACGTACGTTGGTAAAATTTATAACAATAACGTACCATATTTAAATACAAAATTTGGTTGTTTTTAATTTTTGATTATTTAATAAATTATATTGATGTAATTAATCATTAATGGTTTGTATGAAGTTCGAGCGTTGCGTCATCGCGCTCTCTTTCTTACCTAAGCAATCCGACAGTGAGCGCTTAGGCGCGGTGCTAGACGGACGTATGTCACTTTGCGCCCCACTGACAGCTATCCGTTCATCTATAAATTATTATTGACCGCGTCACAATGTTAGTCCAGGATCCACGGTACATTTTTTCACTTGATTACTATCAAGCTAATTTTCCGTGAGCAGCTGCATTTTGATGAGACGCCAACTCTCGATTGTGGTAGGTAATAGGGGCAGCAGGGATAAAATATATATTGATTATATATTATTATAATTATTTATTTGATGATTTTCAAAATTCTATAACTAACTATTTTATTTTTATCTGATGATCATTATCTAAATCCAACATGTATTGATAACGAGCTCATCAAAAATTACTACAAACCAGCTGTTTTTCAGAGGTCCGTAGCCGAATGGCAAAAAACGGAACCCTTATAGATTCGTCATGTCTGTTTGTCCGTCTGTCCACCCGTATGTCACAGCCACTTCATTCGGAAACTATTGAGACTACACAGTTGAAACTCTACAAATATTCTGTGAACCGCTTTACGATTTTTATACAAAAATAAAAAAAAGGATTTAGGGGGTCGCCCCATACATGGAACTGAAACTATATTTTTTTTTTCATCAAACCTATACCTACGTGTGGGGTGTCTATAGACATTAGACAGGTCTTTAAAAATGACATTGAGGTTCCACAAACAATTTTTTCTCAAAGCCAATCGTTTGGAAGACAGACACTTCCAAATTTGTAAAATGGCGACCGGCCTCGCGGTCGCTTGCCTTCGGTATTGCCAACAATGACCAGCTTTTCAAGGCTGCTATCTCCTCTTTGCATTATGTGGCCGAAATAAGACAAAATACGCTGTAGGCAAACTGTTGACAATCGAGTCTTGATATCGAGTTGGTAAAGGATAGACACATTTGTGCGTTTGGCCGTCCATGGAATTCGGAGAATCCGCCTAAAACACCACATTTCGAATGCGTCTATCCTCTGTCTTACTCTTGTTTGGATTGTCCATGTCTTAACTTGTGGGGAAAAATGCTCCTTCCGAGAAGCATGTGCCTGAAAAGGAACCGATCCAGGCTGATGATGGTTTCGTGACGGTGTTGAGGAGGAAGCGCCGTCAGCGAACCATCAAGAACCGCTGCGGCACGGCTCCATCGGAGTCCAATGTGCATATTCGTGCCGCAAAGCCGAACACTCCTTTGTACCTCTCCCGTCTACATTACACCACTACGACGGAGGACATCGTGGAGTACGTGCGCCAGAAGATCAAGTACGTGGCGAGAGTGCAGCTGCTCGAGTCGCGCCGCAACGTCAACTTTAAAGCCGCCTTTTCACTATGGGATGTAATATTCCTTCAAATGACCTCTAAATATCGCTCGCCTACATTTTGTACGTGACCGTTCACACTGTGCTATAATGTATATTACATCCCAAACTACAAAATATATGCGAGCGATATTTTTTTTTTTTTTTTTTTTTATTTAATATGGGCTTACGGGCTTTTATTGGCTTATTTAGAGGTCATTTGAAGGAATATTACATCCCATAGTGAAAAGGCGGCTTAAGGCGCTTGTGGTGCGAGTACCGACATGCTACCTGCACCTCGTCTTGGAAGAGGACTTTTGGCCGCAGGGGGTGGTGTTTCGACGCTTCCGCGGGCAAGTGCCACATGATCGCACAGTGACGTAGTGCAAGTGTAGTGATACTAATATAGTTTTAAGGTTTTGTTTACTAACACAAGCTGTCAATTATATCGTATGTAATTATGTTAGTCTGTAAGGTATTTATCTATGGGCCAAAGTAGCCTGAAAATAAATAAATATTATTATTATTTCCTTTATTTATCTTTACACAAACTTATTACATTTTTAAATATTTCTCATAAAAACAATAAAAAAAAACATTTAAAAATATAAAAAATTGTTGCCCACCGGTATCGGGAATTATTATTATTATTATTAACTCTATGGAGGAAAATCAGGAAAACTAGTGCTCTGACCAAACGGGCCTTCGTTTTAAAACTTATACCACGTTTTTCCCAGATGTTCCGGGGGCGTAATATAGCATCTTTAGCCATGGCTATCCGCCGTTTTATTTCTGTGACGCAGCTACCTTCATTACTTATATTGGAGCCCAGTTAATCGAAGCTGTCCACAGTATAGATGCCTTAGATGTTATAGGCGCCCGATAGCTTTCCCGCACGATCTACCACCATAAGCTTGGTTTTCTGCCTATTTATTGCAAACCCTACTTTGCCACTTTCGACTTCCAATCTGTGCCGTATCTCTTTCATGTTGCCAAATGTTGTAGCAAGGAGAACGGTGTCATCAGTGTACCTCAGATTGGAAATCCACTTTCCACCAACAGTAAACCCCTTGTCCCAGCCCTAAAGAGTCTTGAATGATATTACTCTTCATACATATTGAAGAGCAGAGGTGAGAGGATGCATCCCTGCCTAACGCATTTGAACAGTCGGTGTCTATTTTGACGAAAGAGCGGTTGTTGATGTGTAGGTAGAGGCATCGGACTATGTCAATAAGATGTTGAGGCGTTCCCATGTCTTTAAGAACCCCCCACAGCTTGCCCCACTCCACGCAATCAAATGCTTTGGTATAATCTATGAAACATATCAATACAGGGCTGTTAAATTCCCGGCTTTTCTCTATAATTTGGCGAACGTTCAGGATTTGTTCCCGCGTGTCTTTGCCTTTAACAAAACCTGCTTGCTCTTCTGGAATTTGTGGCTCCAGAAAGTGTATTAGCCTGTTGTTTATGATGTACAGGAGTATTGATGGTGCGTGGAGTAAGTGCCAAACACTTAATATAATTTTTAGAATCTTGTAGGCAACTTGTAAAGAGTGGGGTTTAATAGAAAATATCCAATCCCCAAAACCCAGTTAGTAAGTAATCATTTTTAATGACTTCGTTATCGATACATATTGGAAGGAAGGAAGGGGACTCTTTGATCAAACCATACATTTTGTAGGACAAATATTTTTTCAAATAATTTAGATAATTATCATCAGATTTAACAAAAAACACCCAGCTGATGATTCTCAAAAGTGTTTGTACTTAACACTTTTGAGAATCATCAAACCAACATATTTTATCCCTGCTACCCCTATTACTTACCACAATCGAGAATTCGAGAGTTTCGTGCAAGAAATTGTTGGGCGTCTCGCCGTCTCATCAAAATTAGCTTGATAGTAATCAAGTGCAAAAATGGACCGCGGATCCTGGACTATTTGTTTCTTACTTGGTAGTATGGCGCTAGGGTATCGGAAAAATTGTGGGCGTGTCCAAAAATACTGAAACATCAGAAGTCAATAGCTATTGTCATCGTCTTAAAAAGTCCAACCTTTTAGACAAACTCTGACTCAACAGCACTCAAACTAAAACTCCCCGTCACTACCATTGCTGCCTTACCCCTTCAACGTTAAAGCTACATAGCGTCTATTAATCAAAGTCACGGGCATGTTCGACTAATACCATAACGATATCGACGCGCCGTGCGTGTGTCCTCACCAGATAACACCCTGTATAATTTACTGCTGTAACACCCTGTATAATTATATTTAGTGATGTGTGGTGCTTTGGTGCAATAAAGTTTATGAAGGTTTAAAAGGTTTAATGATGGTACTGGACTATTGATACTGTGTTTATGATGATAATGTGGGCTTTGCCTCAGTTCGACGAGAGGGCATTCCTGCAACCAGGAAGCATTTGTGTCCAGGAGTGGGAATTTTATAGCCTCATCTCATCCTTCTTAATTATAAAAAAAAAAATGTGTTTTATTTCAGGCAAAAATACCCCTAATGAGAGAATTATAATACTAGTCAAACAAATCACAAAAAGCACAAAAATCATTAAAATCAATAAAACATCATTATAAAAACTCATTTGATAAGTACATACACATTAAAAATCAATAAAATGTCAATAATAAATAAAAAATCACAATAACATTTCAAAATAACGATCACATTTAACTCATCAGAATACCAATACAATGTCAATAATAAATAAAAATCACAACAACAGAAACAAAATTAAATAAATCAATAAATCAATTAATTTAATTGATCAATTATCAGATAGCCTTATTATAGTAACCTTTAACTCTGTCGCTTAGTGACGGTTGGTCAGTGGATGAGTGATCGACCTACACGCAGATTTTCCTCTATGGTTTGGAAACACGCTAAACTGGTTGCCGTTGGTGTCCACTGCCATTCGATATTTAACAATCGTTGCAGCAGTGCAAGTACGAACTTTGCATCGATAAGACATCGAGATCGTTATCGTTGTCAGTTTTATCGAGCTTGTTATCGAATATGGAAGTACGTAACACGCGTCGACAAGATTTCGTTCGACACCTGTCAAAATGTCGTTTCGTACTTGCATTTTCGATAAAATCGTTTAAATTTTAGAGTTATCTACCGATCGTTAAAATATTATTTACGTACTTGCGACATCGATTCGATTCGATAAAAGCTCATTTTATCGAGAATAACTGTCAGATTTATCGAATCGAAGCGAATCGAGTGCTACGTACTTGCACTGCAGGGTAGTCAGTGTCCCGAAAGTCTGAAAATAAGGCCCAGATTCAGAGACCACACTTTGACTTTACTACAACTTTACTACACTTTTCTTTTGTAGGAAATTAGTTTAACACGAAGGACTACATTATTTAAACGCATAATAATGCAAAGTTTACTTTGAGGCCAAAGTCATGATTATCGACTACTTCGCCTTTACTAAGTAAAGAACAGCTTGAAGTAGATCTTTCCATCAAAGTAAAGTCAAAGTGTGGTCTCTGAATCTGGGCCTTAGTGTTACCAAGACGTATCTAGTTCTAAGTTGTGGAAGTCAGATGGGCAGTCGCTCCATATAAAATAGTTGGACTAGAAGCAAGAAACATATGTAGTTGGGAAAAGGCTAGGCCAATGTTGCGTGGTGAGGGACAGAATTCAAAACTTCTATGTATTCAAGATCAATGACAAAACATTGCAGCAATAAAAACAGAATCCAATCCACTTTTCCGTAACAAGCAGACAAAAACCACTTCTATAACTTGCTTTAATAAAAAATAAAATATAGTTCCAGCCAAATAAATTTACCAACAAAAGCTGGACCTCCCTTCATAACAAGCAAGACATGGGAACAATCACCATGGATTGTACTAAAAATCTCCCATAAACTAGGAGTACTGCCTTCACCAGAACTGTATGGGTTTGATGGTATTCTCGTAAAACGTACGCTTTGCGCTACTATAAAATATAGATCGCTCATTATCATGGCTTGTGGGTAACAATGTAGTGATGGGAAAATGTTTATCGATAAACATAGATCACTAATGCCTCATTGGTCCAGTGGTCCTGACTGCTGAGCATGAGGTTCGGGGTTAAATTCCTGGGTTGGGTAAAGTGTTATTGGATTTTTCCTTCAGTAAATTCTTACCCCCGTATTTATAATCAAGTCAAAGTAATTACTTGGACTTAAGTAATTACTTATGCAAATATTTTTATGCAATGGGCAAGAATTTAAACGAAGTTAGAACCGTCAATGAAAGCAAAACTAAGAATTCTAACGTTTGATAGTTCTAACATTAAGGAATTACTAAACTACAGAGAAAAAATCGTATCTTCAACAATGACATTTACTCAAGTTATAGTAATGACTTGTTTATAAATACGGGTGTTAGACCCAGAAATTCAATTTAAAAAACTCAATTTCGAGCATATGCTCAATAGAGTTATTAACTTAATCTTTAAATACGAAGTGTTAGTACACAACACGATACGGGGATACATGTAACTGACAGCAGGATTATCCACTCTGCCAGCAATCACTTCTAGAATCCTGTTAGTGCTGGCCGTGACTCCAGTAACCATAGGATCTGCACGCTTGCGCGTTAGAAATCCTGGTGTGAAGCACTTAAGAAACGCTTTACTAACAGCACACACACAGCTAAACGTACTGCGAAAGTTTGTATAGATTGGTGGATGGATGTTTGTTACAGTTTCACTCCAAAAATTAAAGAACGGGTTTGGGTGTTTGACTTAATTAATGTATCCTTTTTTTTTTGTGGGTGGAAAATCATCGAATAATAAACCCCCCCCCCACCCCCCCGCTCTTGGGCAGAGCGAATTTAAGGGGAGTGTCAGACTTCTACTGACTAAAAACCAAACCCATGTTCCTTCTTCGCCCTTGTGTCGGAGCCGCGTTATCCTTTCGATAATCCACAGCCCCGACGGGTGTATCATCATCCTCAGCCCGACTTCACTCATTGCCGTGGCCTCTCTTTGTTTGTGCGAAGCTCCACATTCCTGTGCCAGCCTCATCCACCCAATTTGCCACACAGATAGTTTCTAACCTGAATGGACACAAAATACTCTTTATACCGGTAGTTTATTTTTTATTTTTTTTATTTAGCCGTTATTGTCCCACTCCTGAGCAAAGGCCTCCCCCCATTCTTTCCACTTCTTCCGATGGTGTGCTTCTTCTCGCCAGTTGGTCAGAAAGACATCCAAGGCGTCCCGCCATCTTCTCCTCGGTCTACCGCGACCCCGTCTAGCTGTGTCAGGGCTCCAGTCCTGCGATATTCGGTCCCACGGCTGCGGCGGCATCCGGCTGACATGGCCTGCCCAGTCCCATTTCAGTCTCACAGCTTTATAAGCTGCGTCGGCAATTTGAGTTCTGGAGCGCAGTGTGGTGTTTTTTATGCGGTCAGTTAATTTTACATTCAGAATGCTGCGCTCCATCGCTCGTTGGCAAACCTTGAGTTTGGACTTCTGGACGTTAGTCAAAGACCAAGTCTGTGCACCATATGTCAGAATGGGGAGAATACACATGTCCATTAGCTTGCGTTTTAAGGGGATGGGTAAATCGCCCTTGAATAGCTCTTTCATGGACCAGTAGCTCTTCCAGGCATTTTCTGTGCGTCTTGCCACTTCTTTATCTTGTCTCGCCTGGAAGGAGACTACTTGGCCCAGGTAGATGTATTCTTGGACATAGTGTATTTTCTCCCCATTTAAGTGCACGTTGATAGGTGAGCTGTTGGTCATGAGCTTAGTCTTTGAAATGTTCATCTTCAGTCCAACCTCAAGGCTTGCTTCGCTTAGTTCTTGCAGCATTTTCTCCAGTTCCGCAGCTGTTGAAGAGAAAAGGACAATGTCATCGGCAAAGCGTAGATTTGTCAACCTCGCCTCGCCGAGACAGATACCTCTCTCTTCCTATGCGGTCGCCAACGTTCTAAAAACTTCTTCTAGGAGTACGATATCCCGGTAGTACGATTCTATAATAATTATATCATTATGCTATTCCTTCTTATATTATAAATGCATTTTTATTGCAAATTAATAGATTTCTAGATTCGAGCTACTCTTTTACGCAAAAACTAGTGACCGGATTTAAATAAATAGTTTATAACCTGTATGAATACACAGGATACTTTTTATTCAGGTAGTACGATCCCGTGGGACAATCACCGAACTACACTTGGGTGAGGCCACGGGCATAAGCTACTTCTTCTTAAAATTAACCAGAAAAATTCATTTCTCATTGCAAATTATCGATACACGCCCCTCACTATCAAAGTTAACAAGCTACACACTACGATACGCGTAGGAATCGTTCATAAAATCCTGGCATTTATTTGTTTTCATAGAAAAGTTGTACCTTGTATCCTGCGACTCTGTAAGATGTTCCTTCATTATTTTTTATTTCTATTATAACTTAGTTACTGTACTGCAGAAGTCATAGTAGTATAAAGGAGCAATTCTAAGACAGGATTTTCTTTTTTCTTTTTATATAAAAACATTACCATAATAATTATTATATCTCAAAGACAGCGGCATCAACGTCTAACAAAAGTCAAAACCGCATCAAATTCCAATGCATAATTTAAAAGGTCAACTCGATCTCACAGACAGACACAAAAAGCAACTTAAAAAAATGGGATGTTTTTAAATGCACAGTAGGTATGTACAATGCATACCAGACAAAATGAATGCTGTGCAAAAAATCCAATTGATTAACTAAACATGTTCTACGAAACAACTATAAATTACACAAAACGAGATTACCTTTTTTATCGAATTCACACCAAAAATGAATTTACACTAATATTATAAAGTGAGTGTGTGAGTGTGTATGTTTGTTACTTCTTCAAGTCTAAACGGCTGGAGCGATTTTAATAAAATTTGGGATGGAGTTAGCTGACACCCTGGATTAACACAGATGATAGTTTTTATTCCGATTTTAGGTTAGGTTTTGTTTGGTTATGTTAGGTTTTTTTTTTATCGTGTGTATATTTCTGCAGACATGTGAGTCCATATTTTTGGTTATTTTGAGTTAGGATGGAGGATATTAGTTCAGTAAAACTGTTCTGCAAATATCATTAAACAGTATATTTAATTTGATTTATTTAGTATGCATAATTTGTGTGCAAGTCAGTATTACATATTCGTTTAACTTTGAAATATTTAGTTCGAAAAAATATCCAGAAAACACACATTTTGGTATTAGGCCTCAGCCTCGAATTTTTCGGGCAGCGGGGCGGCGGCGGCGGCGGCGCGGGAGCGGCAGGATCTGGGATAATTTTCGAGTTGCAGCGGCCAGCGGGTGAAGCCGCAACCTAGCCAGTAAAAAATATAGGAAGTACAATCTAAAGGCGCTCCCTCACCGGGAGCATTCGAGTGCAATGTAAAATACAGATTCGACTTTGAGCATTACATTACAATACTACCTCTCTGACCGACGAGCGTTCGCGTGTAATGTGACATTATAGATTCGACTTTAAGCATTACATTACATTACTACCTCCATGATTGACGAGCATTCGCGTATAATGTAACATTTATTATAGACTAGCTTTTGCCCGCGACTTCGTTCGCGTGGAATAGTGACTTCCGGCAGATTTTTGGTTTATCTCGCGAAAAAAAAAAAAAAAACTATCCTATGTCCTTTCTCAAGTTCCAAACTATGTCTGTACCAAATTTCACACAAATCAGTTCAGTAGTTTAGGCGTGAAAGAGTAACAGACAGACAGACAGAGTTACTTTCGCATTTATAATAATAATATTAAGTAAGTATAGTATGGATAGTATGGATGGAAGTATGGATAGTATGGATGGATTAGAATTTGCGAGCAGCCGGCCCTGACGCAACAAAAAAAGCGCATTGATGTTACAAGTTGTATCAAAATATTACACACTGTATATATACAAGGTGCGCATTGTACTGCTCAGTTCTCCTCCCTCACTGATGTAAGGCTTCACTCTGTAACGTTACATTACACGTGAATGCTCCCGGATAGGGAGCGCCTTTAAAAAATACAATACAGAGAGTCAAAACATTCTTGAAGTAGCCATAAAAGTGTTTGATTATCTTTAGGACTATCATAATAGTTTACTAAAAGTGAGTGAGTTTATTGCAAACTAAGCAAAAATCTAATCCCGAGATTTAAGTTTTTTCTTTAAACTCGATCAAACTTAGTTGAAGTCTATATATACATAGAGTTTTTGCGAGTAATGTAAAGAAAACACAAGATACACGAAAACAGTACATAGATAAACACAGATATCTTACACCCCTAAGAAACTATAGCAGCGTGTTATCTATTCCACGTGGCAAGCCATCGGGCCATGCACCATTGTGTCCCGACTATGAGATAATCTCGTGGTCCCTTCATTGTTGCCAAGATTGCTCAGCCGATAGCCAGTGTTTTAGTTTACTACGAGTATGTCTCTTTGTTGGGTCAGATTTAGAATTGATGTTGTGGAATTGATGTGTATTTAAATGGGTTTGGTTTTGATTACGAGCAAAAGAGGCTTTTAGTATACACTATACAGCCAGGGCCAGGGCACATTGTTCGAAGAAAAGTTCTGGAATGGCGACCGCGAACCGGAAGACGTTGCGTTGGAAGGCCTCCCACTAGGTGGACCGATGACCTGGTCAAGGTTGCGGGAACCCGCTAGATGAGAGACGCACGGGACCGGTCAATGTGGCCTGGTCGAGGCCTATGTCCAGCAGTGGACGTCTTTTGGCTGAAATGATGAATAGGCCAGGGACACAAATAAGGTACAGCTGTGATCTATTAGATATTAGATTGCTAAGATAAAGGTCTCGAGTTTGAACCCAAGTCAAGCACCTCTGATATTTCGGATGCATGTGCGTATTGTAGAATAATAATTATTACATGCTTCGAAAAAATGTAGTTAAAAAACTAAAAAACCCGACTGAAAAAACGGAAAAGCAAAAAACAAGCACATTTTAAATTAAACAAAACTTGTAAGCAGGCGGGGTCCATTCTATTTTCATTTCATAATTTAATATTCAAATGAACCCCGCTGCTTCCAAGTTTTGTTTAATTTAAAATGTGCTTGTTTTTTGCTTTTCCGTTTTTTCAGTCGGGTTTTTTAGTTTTTTAACTACATTTTTTTATTTAACACTTTTTAGTCAGTTTTCATTAACTTCGTTATTACTATTATAAGACGGTAGATTTCGATTCGATTTTATATTCATTCCGTACACGTAAAAAAATCCGGTTATAAGTAAGAAATGCGATATTGTTTGTTCTAATAACTTTAAATCGTTATATATCCTAAACGGTTTTATAAAATGAAAAATGATAAAGGAAACCTAATATTCATTTTCAAATACCTATTCAACGATACCCCACTTGATGTGGTGCGTCAATTTTTTTTTTTCATTTTGACAATATGGCGACTAGTTGTTACTTTAGTGAGTATTGTTTATTGTAATGTTTTTAGTGACACTCGCGAGGTCAAGACGAATCGATTGACGTACGGATCATCAAAATCGGCCAAGGCGTTTGGCCTCTACAGTGCCACATAGGAACAAACATACATACATACATACATACATACATACATACATAGACTGATAAACACATAACCCTTCTTTGCTTTGCGCAGTCGGGTAAAAAGGAAAACATCGTGAGAAAATTAGCAAGCCGATATTTTGCGACTTTATGTAAAACCACGTAAGAGGTCCATATGTGGCAAAAAATTCTGACGCAAGGTTTGGCACTAAACACACAAAGAAAGACTAACAAGTATTTATTTATTTATCTACTAGCTGACCCACGCAACTTTGTCTGCGTCTCTTTATATAACTTATAACTTTCCTCGATAAATCAACTATCCAACCAAAATTATTAAGTTAAATCGTAACAAACAAAAAATTTTATCTTTCCTCTCTGTAATATTAGTTATGTATGATTATACTAAAATGAGAATTAAACAAACAAACAAACTCTTCAGCTTTATAATATTAGTATAGATACTAATATTATAAAGCTGAAGAGTTTGTTTGTTTGTTTGTTTGTTTGAACGCGATAAACTCTGGAACTACTGGTTGGATTTGAAAAATTCTTTTTGTGTTGGATAGTTCATTTATCGAGGAAGGTTATAGGCTATATAACATCACGCTACTACCAATAGGAGCGGAGCATAAATGAGAGATGTTGCAAAAACGGGAAAAGAAAATTCCTTTCTGAGAGCTTCCGTTGCGTGCGCTGCGAAAACGGTTTAAGTTACGAGAATATCATGTATGAAGTAATTATTCGTCTTTAAAAGTTCTAAAAAAAAGTCCGCGACAGCATCTGTCTATCTTTTAAGATTGACTCACTGTAACCATTTTTTACTATTAAAATGTTAGGTTAAAAAGAATTATTTTTTGCGAAGCTTATTTAACCCATATGGTATTAATCTATATCTAAATAAATGTATTCGTTAGAACGGAAATTTAATATAGAATATTTGTGCTCTTTACTCTATACAGTTTAAACAAATATCTTAGAAGATATCGCAATGTAAAAATACCCGCGCGGAAAAATAATTACGCGGGTTGCGTCGCAATGTAGGTACGGGGGATTCTGGCTGGCCTCCGGGAAATTCAAATTCAAACAAAATAATGGTTACAAGTACAGGGTGTTATCGACATCGTATATTTATCAGTAAGAGATATTTATAGTAATTCTCATTTTAGTATAATCTTAACTAATATTATAAAGAGGAAAGATAAAAAATTTTGTTTGTTACGATTTAACTTAATAATTTTGGCTGGATAGTTGATTTATCGAGGAAAGTTATAAGTTATATAGAGACGCAGACAAAGTTGCGTGGGTCAGCTAGTTTAAAATAAGCACAATCACTTACAATTCAAATTAGATAACAACAAAAATTGACATTTTAGCAATCATGCAAATAACAGGTATGCATGACATTCATACATGAACATTAGAGACAACAATAAAAAGGTGTGCCTAGTAGGGCTTAATCTAGATCACTACAAAAACAAATATCGTATCGTATCTACTTAGCAATATTTAAATATTGATTTTCTACTACACTATCGATATTTTGAATCATTACACATTTTTATCACTCGCCATTTCAATGTTTGAACTTGCGACGAAGCTTATATTGTGACAAAAAGTTAATTGATGACCTTTACCCTCGTAAAGAAGAACAAAAAAAAAATGAATTAGATGGATGAATTAATTGTATGAGGAATTATATAAAAGAAAAAGGATTGATAATGGCATATCGTTTAACAGATTAGAAAGCAAGAAATATACATACGACCACAAGTGGCAACGGACAACGGTAGGAAGATGATGACATGTTTAATCGGAATATTAATGATACGCTAGAGAAGACATCCTAGTTTGTAATTTAAATTAAGAGGGAACAGGAACAGCGCCTTCAAGGTAGATATTTGTAGAAATCTTTGCCGACACGCTGCGTGAGGCTTGCTCCCGTAGAGTGCGATAGAGACAGCGGCAGCTCAGACAGATATCACAAAATTTCTGATGAAATCTGAGTTTCGAATTCATCTTTTTTCACCTCTCAACTGACTGATTCAATTAATTTTGACATTTAATTTAAAAAAAACCTTGTGTCCTAGGTTCCTATCAATTTCTTTTATGATAAAAACTTTTCTCAAACTTGTCCTCTAATGGCGATCGTAAAAAAGGATAATTATTATTATTTTGCAATTTTTCTGTTTAAAAATAGGGAAATGACAAGGACGTGTCTACAGTAGACCTTGATTTTATGAAAAAAGGATGATTGCTCTACCTAGAGGAAGAAAAAAAGAGAATAGATAGAGAATCGCAGCCCGGTTGCCTCTTAATAAATTAAATTTTCTTTCCTACAACGTGATACGTCGGTTTTTTCCTAAATTACAATAGCAACTCTAGAGAATGTAATAGAGCAACCAATTTTACACAAAGTGAGCAAATTGGATGATAACTTCTTCCGCTTTTGTTTGTTCAATGTTTAAGTACTATGGAACACAAAAGATGCTAGTTATTTAATTATACAAAGAGGCACACCCTTTCGAAATTGAATGATAACGAATATGATTTCTTTTGCATGTAGCTCGAAATGATAAATTGAGTAATGAGGTTATACGATAACGTTGCGGTTTAGATGTAGATGTAGTGACAAAAATTTAAAAGACTATGCTTTGATGGTTTGCTTATGTGCAGAGTATGAGTAAAAGGTGACTAACAACATATAGTGACTATAACAGTATATACAAGGCAGATGTGAGTGGCAATGTCGAGAGGAGACGTCCTAGAACACATACAACTTTTTGAAGAAGTTCCTCAGAAAAGACAGGTGCGTTGTACTCGCAACCAGCGTGCGTGTATGACCAGATGTATAAACGTGGGCGATGCAAAAGGATTATGTAAAGATCATAACAGGTGGCGTTCTGTGGTGTGGTGTTTGTAGTTGTGTGGATATGTATATATGCATTTTGAAAAAACTGCGAAAACAAGGGCAATACCTTCATGGTACGCAGCAGATTTTATCGAGGATTATTGAGGATTTTCTGTTAGATTTCAGAATGTTGTGATAATCTTTTGAGTGTCCACATCCCTTCCAACTTATTAATCTATCTATATATATTATACTAGCTTTTGCCCGCGACTTCGTTCGCGTGGAATAGTGACTTCCGGCAGATTTTTGGTTTATATCGCGAAAAAAAAAAACTATCCTATGTCCTTTCTCAAGTTCCAAACTATGTCTGTACCAAATTTCATCAAAATCCGTTCAGCCGTTTAGGCGTGAAAGAGTAACAGACAGACAGAGTTACTTTCGCATTTATAATATTATTATATATTATATTATATATATTATATATTATAAGTATAATAAGTAATATAAGTAATAAGTATATAAGTATAAGTATGGATGTCGATATAAATAAAAAGAGAAGTCCTGACTGACTGACTGACTCATCAACGCCCAGCCCAAACCCTTGGACCTAGAAAGCTGAAATTTTGCACAGAGGTTCCCTATATAATGTAGACAAGGAATAAGGAAGGATTTTTCGAAATTCAACCCATAAGGGAGATAATAGGGGATGAAAGTTTGTATGGAAAATTGACATTTTCACGCGGGCGAAGCCGCTGGCAAAAGCTAGTCTATCTATATATATAAAAGGATAACTGACTGGGTGACATATCAACGTACAGCCGAAACTACTGGGGCTGGGAATTTGAAATTTTGCACACGGCTTCCTATTATAATGTAGGGGAGCACTAAGAAGGGGTTTTTGGAAATTTAACCTTTAAGGGGGTGAAAAGGGGATGAAAGTTTGTATGGAAAATCGTCACTTTTGTAGTTGAACCGACATCCACGAGGGCGAAGCCGTGGGCAAAGTGCTAGTATGTAATAAACTAAGCATTTGACTGTTATGATACACGTGTTCTTTTATTTTATGTTAATTTTAACGTACCTTTGACGTATATGGTATAAGGGAAAAATAACACGTGCCGACGGCATTTATTTAAATATATTAGGTATTTATTACTTTGACCTTTGCTTAAATATTGAAAATGATTATTTAATTAAAAAGCCAAATCCCCAAGCACGTTTTAGGTTTAAATTTCAATTTGTAAGTTTATCATTTAATGACTTGGAAGATACACAAAAAAAATTGCACATGCCTCTAACATTACGAATCTCTGATCAATACAAGCTACGTGCTAAAAATAATAAATTCACGTAGTAATCAAACAAGTGAGTTTAAAAATAAATGTAAGATTACATAACTGATCGACCTAAAAATAGTTCTCTTATCTTTTATTTAGGACACTCAAATTCATTGACCTACAGTCATCCTTTACTACACTTCTACTAACTAACTAAAACTAACTAATCATGCTATCATAAATACTACGATTATTCTCACGACAATTTAAAAAGCCCTTGCATTATTAGAAGCGAAACAATCAACTTATTTCTATCTCTTTCTTGCCCACTAACTCACCAGTACAAATATGCTCTGTCACTATCGCGCTATCAGAACAATATCTCCCCGTCGTCAACAGACTTTAGCCGGTTTCTCTTGTTTATTTTTGATTCAAACGCATACAAGTTTAGACATCTGCCGGCAGCGCTCGTTCGGCGAAAAAAAAGCCACCAACTTGTTTGCAAAAATGACAACGTAAAGAGTCTCAATACGCATGCGTGCGTTCCTGTCAAATTTTGTACGTAAAAATTGCGAGTTGACACCGCGTGTTGTTATTCGTATTTTTATAAATAAAAATATTAATAAATCCTTTCCGAGTGATATTTAAAGTGTTCTAATAAAGACTGATAATATAATTGTTGTTAAAATGTCGAAAGAAACCACGGTAGTTGGGCTAGATGAAATTCTTAAGGCATTGGGTCCTTTTGGGAAGTATAATATCATAAACTATGCTTTATTTTTATTTCCGTGCTTCTTGGCGGGAATGTATGGCTCGGTGTTCGTGTTCGAGGCTTCGGACATTAATTACAGGTAAGTTTTGTTTACATTTTTCTACTTTTATGACTTAGAGTAGATAGAATTAATATCGGTAATGGTTTCTGATAAGGCGTTTGATCATGTAACAGAGTCAAATCTTAGGAATTTAGCGTAAATCTGTATAAATCGGTGTGTTTTCATTTTGGGGTTATATTGCTTAAGATTTTGACGTATCTCACGCCACCCCAGTTAAGTTCGCGCATGCGTGTTGACGTCAACTAAAAATTTAGGGTTCCTCAGCGAATATGCGACAGTTTTGCAAAATGGGTCAAATCAGTACATTTGACCCATTTTGCAAAACTGTCGCATATTCGCTTGAATAAGTTTTGTTATTGCTTAGCACTATAATACTATAGTTTACTTTTATAATTACACTAGCTTTTGCCCACGGCTTCGCCCGCGTGGATGTCTCGATTTTCATACAAACTTTCATCCCCTATTTAACCGCCTTAGGGGTTGAATTTCGAAAAATCCTTCCTTATTCCTTGTCTATATTATAAAGGGAACCTCTGTGCAAAATTTCAGCTTTCTAGGTCCAAGGGTTTGGGCTGGACTTCTCTCCTTATTTATATAGATATACTTATTAAATTAGTTGACCAATAGCTGCCGTATTTATTTATTTATTTATTTATTTAATGCATAATGTACACAGCATAGTTACACGCTAGGCTTAGAAACTAGTGAGTACATGACCCTGTTAGGGCGCAGCAACATAACTTAAAACTAACAATATTGCAGTTTGTCTTATGTAATGTAAATTAGGAACTTTCAAATTGTTAAATTAAAACATTATATTAATCAAAACTTATATCTAGCTCTATACAAACAAAAAATAAAAAAAATATTTATTAAAATTTAACATACAAGCAAATTTAACATACATATATATATTTCATACACTCTATTTTAGCGTTTTATCTTCTAGAAATTCTGGGATACTATAATAGCACTTATCTAAGAGCAATGATTTTAATTTGGCTTTAAATAAAGAAAGTGTTTTTGTGCATCGTAAAGTTTCAGGTAATTTATTATATACTTGTATACTCCGGTATTCTGGGCTATTTTTGTACATTGTTATCCTAGGTGATGGTAAAGTTAATTTAGTTTTGCGTCGCTCATTTTTATCGAAATTAAATAGATTTATGTTTTTCTTCACAAAAGTTGCTATTTCTAATATATAAATACAGGGCAGAGTTAACATTTTTTCTTTTTTAAAGTGGGGTCTGCAGCTATCTCTAGGTATTATTTGGAATAGTATCCGCATGCATTTCTTTTGAGCAATGAATAGGTCGTTCGCGTCTACACTGTGTCCCCACATTATGATACCGTAACGTAGCCACGCGTAAGCATATGCGTGGTATGCAGAGAGGGCACAGTGAGTTTTTGTGTTTGATTTTAGCACACTAAGTCCGTATGAGAATTGGGACAGTTTTATTTTAGTTTTTTCGACATGATTTTTCCAATTTAAATGAGAGTCTAATGTAATACCTAATAGTTTAAATTCTTCTACTTCTTCAATTTGGATAGTATTTGTTATGTTTTTAAGGTTAATTTTTGCTTTTTGGTAGGGTTTAAATTGTATGATTTTAGTTTTTTTATTGTTTACTTCGAGATTGTGATTCTGAAGCCATCGTTTAATTAGGTTAAAAGTTTCAACAATCTGGAAGTTATAATTTAGGTTGTTAGAAGGGCTTTTAAAGAGTACAGAGATGTCATCAGCGAACAATACACACAGATGGTCACATATTTTTGGCAGGTCATTGATCGTAGCGCTATAACCGCGAATTAGCATCCACCATAACTTACGTGTAACTTTACAAATATTATACTGAACTAAGGTGAAATCTGTGGTTTTCGTCAACTCACAACATAACTACCTCTGAGCCATACACAGACTGTTATCCTTGAAAGGTTAGGCAGGGGTACTTATACCTTTACTACCTGCACCAAGATTTCGCCAGTTATTTATAAGGTAATTTATTTATTATTGCAATTGAAATAAAAAAATATTGTTCCTGTTTTCCATGACGTTTGTCAATAAAATTTTATTTAAATTTATAATTTATTATCCTTTTCTCTGTGTATAGTAGGCATATTAAATTTAATTTCATAATTATCCTTGTGTGTTTAGTAGGTATAGTATGCAATTGTGAATCATGAACAGGAAAAGTCATAATGCAGCTGTAATTCATAAAATTATTTCAATTGCCAGTTTGCTATGAAACTAGAAACTAGACACAATGTTTTATATGTATTTATATGTCTAACATATCTGAATTATTTAAAATTTAATCGTTAGATCGTTTTATTTTTACTACAAAGCCGACAAAAAAAAAAAGATCAAATAATAATCTTAAATGACTTTAAAGCCAGTTTTAAATACTAACCAGTTTTTGTGCGTCGTGATTTGAATACCTACTAAATTCTTAGTAAATCACAAAACCTGAACCGCCTTATTAATAAAAATAGTTAAACCTGGTTTAACTTACGACTGGTTTATCTCGCATGCCGTCTCACTTCAAACATATTCAAAAGAAAGTGACGGCATGCGAGATAAACCAAGCTTAAGTTAAACCAGGTTTAACTATTTTTATTAATAAGGTGGAAGAAGTTTTTATAAGCTCTTATTTTACCTGCCTGGTTAGTTTTTGTAAGTAGGTATGTGTTAGTTTTGACAAGTCTCTTCGTGACGTGCATTAGACATTTCAATGTGTAGACCGTAAATCGAAAAAAACATACTTTTATATTATAGCACCCGAGAATATAATCTTTAGATGTTCTCATACAAAACCGGCAAAACATTTTTTTTAAAGAGTGAATTTGCACCTTCATCCTGCAGGGATCAATAAATACGAACACAAAATAATGTTACCAATACTTTGAAGCAAACAAATTGATTTGATTTGAATTTGTTTGAAGTCTCTCTCGATATGTCTTCTTCCACTAAACTTCTACACATGAACCATTACCATTTTACATAGACGATCTTTCAGACAGTTCATCTATCGTGAGGCCTATGTCCAGCAGTGGACGTCTTTTGGCTGAAATGATGATGATGATCTATCGTTTCTTTGGTGTTCCCCTACTCATCATCTACCTGCCCTTGTCTCATGTTATTAGGGGTCGCCCGGTCGGCACACACATTTTTACGTTCTTGGTCGAGATCATTATACATCCATACTAATATTATAAATGCGAAAGTAACTCTGTCTGTCTGTCTGTTACTCAATCACGCTTAAACTACTAAACCAATTTGCATGAAATTTGGTATGGAGATATTTTGATACCCGAGAAAGGACATAAACTTTATTCAAGGGGTTGAATGGGCGGTACGAAAATATTACTTTTGTTCGCGATAACCGGCATTGGTAGCGATAACCGACATCCGCGCGGTTGAAACCGCGGGCATCAGCTATATGATATACATATAAATTCATACCAAAACTCACGACAACGAACAAAGTATTCAATTTCTCACAAATCACCACAATACATACCAAAAGATAAATACTATATTATTGAACAGTAAGGTGATAACGTAGGTCAGAACCTACGTTATCAAATACTGTTCAATACCCTCTTGCTATCTCATACTTTACTATCTCAACTTGCACAACATTGATCTGGTTCGTATTTACTATCGTAATATTGATAGAGTCTCGGAACACGCCCCGTCGGGGCTGCGGGTTGTTCGAAAGAGATACCGCGGCCTCAACACGAAGGGCTAAAAAGGAACATGGGTGGTTTTTAGTCAGTAGAAGTCTAGCACTCCCCACCGGGACCTCTGCCCAGCCAGAGCGGGAGGAGTCATCTGATGATTCAAAAAAAGAAAAGGGTCTCGGAACACGTCCTGCCGACCTTTAAGTGTATAGTCTTGGTGATGAATCCCACAATGAGATTGTTTAGGTTAGCAAAATGTATTTTTAGTGCATCTTTACTAAATCTGTTTGCGTATTAGCGTTGTTTTTTCGAACTGCGTTTCCGTTTTTTTTGCATTTTTTACCATCATTTCGTAGAGTTGTCTTCGAAAGATTTAATCCGTACAACTGGTACAAGTTCAGTTAAAAATACTATAAACATTCAATTCTATGTCATATTGTAAAAAAAAAACTGTCGAATCAGGGTCAGGAATATGCAAGGTGGAACATAATACGCGCAAGATTACCTGTATTCCTTCGAATACCTTAAACGAATGGATGTAAAGGTACAAGATGTATTGTTTATTTTTTGCAGACCGATGTCAGTTATTTTTTATTTAAACAAGAAAACTTATCGGAGGAGTGTCTCCACAGAGCGATAAGATATAATACCTGCTTACTATAACAGTTAATGAAGATCTTAAAAACCAAGTAACGTGCCTTTACATCCGCCCGTATGGCCTTTGAAGGCATAGGTGAATAGTCGCATGCGCAGTTTAGCAGTTATGGTCATAAACTCATAACGCCATTCTAGTTTAGGTCGAAAGTTTGGCATATAAAGACGCAGTATCAGGATTTATTAAAAAAAAAAAACTTAAATAGAAGAGCTGTATGTGACTTTTACTCATTATAATAATTCAGACTAACAACATTACAAGGAAACAGTCAAAAGCAAAATACGCTGAAATAAAATTAGAATATCCTTACTTTTCTACTCTTATTAGGGTATTTCACCAGAAAAATCTAATTAGTCCGTCTGTTAGATTATCGAAAAATATTGGATACGTGTCTTTTGTTATATCAAATTAATAAAAAATTACTTAGTGGGTAAAAAAGTACTAACCTTGTGACGTCACACGACTTTTCGAAGCACTGTATTCATCTTTTGTATAATGTGAAAAAAGAAAAAATACAAGTCCATTATTTTTTGGAAATCTATCAGACGGACTAATTAGATTTTTTTGGTAAAATACCCTATTTCTAGAATTTGTACATTTGATCGATTATGAAGAAATGGTATTTGTTCCGCCATTGTTTTGTTTTCTTAGATTATTTTTCTCCAGCTGTTTGCTAGGTTGCTACTATCACCGTAAAATAAAACAGCTAAGAAGATTCCCATGTTTAATATCATAATCTTCTCATTCTACTTGGATTTGGCGTAACATGTTTTCTTCTTCCATTCTCCCTTTCGAGACGTCACAGCATCATTTATTCCTTTCTGTATCATTTATTCCTTAGACAACCAATCCGTCTTTTGTTTTCCCTTCGTCTCCCTATCCATTCATTAACATAATTATCCATTACTCTTTTAGTCACATAATATGTTTAATCGCTCTTTATTTCATGTCTTATCACAAGACTTCCATTCAATATTTCTGTAACTGGCGCCTCTTTGAAACTTCCTCTAATATTGTAATTCCTAAATTTATCCATTCTTGCCACTCCACTCATCCATCTCAACATGCTCATTTCCGTTACATACTCTTACTATGAAAAGTCGCTCAAAATTTGCTCATCACTATGTGCAAAGTGTGGGTCGTCCAGCGGCAAGATGGGCAGACGACATAGTTACCATCGGGCGAAAAACCTGGATGAGGCTGGCACAGGACCGTGGAGAATGGCACAAGAAAAGGGAGGCCTATACCCAGCAGTGGGTGAGTTCAGGCTGTGGATGATGATGATGATGATGTGCAAACAAACAATTGTGTACTCACATCATTGTTACTTTACTACAAAGAGTACAAAATATCTTTCATTGTGTCAATTAGCAACAATGTAGTTATGTCATAGTAACTCATACAATTGATTACGGTAACGCGAATATTACATAATCCTTAGATTACCTATCCACTAGTATCAGTAATCAAATAAACAACGCATTTTACTTTTTTTTCTGCAAACTGTATAAAAAATCACTTAGTTCATCACAATATTTTGGGATCTTAACTACAGTGAAATACTCATAATACATCACGCTAATAATCTTCAAAGGGTTAGGAAGAGACCATATCAATCCTGTTCAGGAAGAAAATCGTAACCGCCATTTGCATAATTTTACAGGAGAACGTTTTTTTTAATATTTCTCAAAATATTTACAGCATCAATTTGAAATATTTACTTGGTGTTATATGGGCACCTCCCTATTAATTCAAATGTATGAACTCAAGTAAGTGAAAAAAGATTTAAAATCAGTTTATCTAGCGGTTAATAATTAAAACCAGTTTTTGGGAATTTTGGCGCTTACGATGTTCTTCCTGATAAGGCTCGATATATCGCCTTAACTAAAAGTTACAATCATTATTCATTAACTGTTGCTAGCGGCTTGGCCCGCTACAACTCGAAAAGTATCCCACGGGAAGATAAAATCGGGATAAAAACTATGTGTTAATCCCGGTTATAAACTATCTGTGTACCAAATTGTATCCAAATCTGTTCATTAGTTTTTGCGTAAAAGCGTAACAAACATCCATCCATCCATACATACTCACAAACTTTCGCATTTATAATATTAGTAGGATTAAGCCCTAAAAAAGAAGAGAAATAGTATTTACATAGCAACACTAAACACCCGGACTCTAAGAACAGACGAATCTCTACAAGAACTGGAATATGCATTAGGGTTTATAAAGTGGGACATTATTGGCCTAAGCGAAGTGAGGAGAATGGGAGAAAATATTGAACAACATGAAAACTACATACTTTACCATATAGGAACCACACCAGGCCTACACGGTGTCGGTTTCCTTATTAAAAAATGCTACAGCAAATACATACAGTCCTTCATTGGAATATCAGAACGAATTGCACAATTAAATATCAAACTACCTGGGTATGCAACTATGTCAATAATTCAAGCATATGCACCTACAGAGATGGCACCTAAAGATATAAAGGATAGTTTCTACGAAGACCTGGACAGAACTCTGGCAGATGCACACAAGGCAGTCGTATTATTGGGAGATTTCAACAGCCAGATTGGTAAAAGATTAAGTTCCGAAAATAACATACTAGGTCAATTCAGCACAGGAAAAAGAAATGAAAACGGACAAAGACTAGTAAACCTGGCACAGGCACATAACCTTACGATATTAAATAGTTTATACAAGAAAAGCAAAAATAAAAAATGGACCTGGATGTCTCCAGACGGGAATGTGAAAAATGAGATCGATTTCATACTGTCAAATAAACCTAAATTCTTTAAAGATATTGACACTATTAATAACTTTAACTTTAACACAAATCATCGTATGGTAAGAGGAGCCATCCATCAAAAAGAGATAAAAAAGAAGAGACAGCACCCTAAAAAAGGAATTACATCAGGTCAAATCCCACTCATCATCCCAGAAAACTTGTTAACAACTTTGGAAGATAATGTACTGAATAACAACAAGAGTGAAAACATTCAAGAAAAATATAATATAATAGAAAAAGCACTGCAGGAAATATCTAGAAAACTATACACCCTAAAAAACAAGACAGACAAAATAGGAGATGAAGCCAGACAACTTATCGAAACCAGGAAAACTTTATTAAAGAATAAAAGAAACAATAGAACACAAATAACACAGCTAAGTAAACAAATAAATGAAAAAATTAGAACCCACAGGAAACGAATTCGAAACAGAACCATCCAATACCACATTGAAAAAACAGGTGGCATAAAGAAAGCTCTGAAAGAATTGAGAGAGAATACTTGCTGGATTCCATCCATCAAAAGCAATACAATGAATAAAAAAGCGACAAAACGTCCCGAAATCATGGAAATAGCAACAATATTTTATAGCAAATTATACGATGATCCAGACTATACAAACACTAATACCAAACACTCACCGAAAGAAGACGAAGAAGTTACTCCCCCAATATTAGAATCCGAAGTAAGAACTGCAATACTATCCCAGAAAAATTACAAAGCTCCAGGAGATGACGGAATAACAAATGAGATTCTGAAGGGATGCCTAGACTACATAATAAATGCTATCACCAGTATATACAATGACATTCTGACTGAAGAAATAATACCGCAACAATGGACATCATCAACCATCATATTGCTCCATAAAAAAGGCGACAGGACAGAAATAAACAACTATAGACCGATCAGCCTGATCTCCAATTTGTATAAGATATTTGCAAAGATAATACTGAACAGAATAAGCTCAAAATTGGAAGAAAACCAGCCGAGAGAACAGGCTGGATTCCGAAGCGATTTTTCAACGATGGATCACATTCATACCGTCAAACAAATTATCCAAAAGAGTAATGAATACGGAAAGACATACTACTTGGCGTTCGTAGATTACAGTAAGGCATTCGACTCTCTGAAACATGCACACATTTGGGAAGCTCTACACTCACAAGGAGTAGATCAAAAATATATCAGGATAATAAAAAACATATACAAGGAATCAACGGCAAAAATCCAAACTGAAAGGAAAGGGGAGACCTTCAAAATAAGAAAGGGAGTACGACAAGGTGACCCCCTTTCACCAAAACTATTCTCGTCAGTACTAGAACATATATTTCGCAAAACTAACTGGGACGATTATGGCATAAATATAAATGGCAAGAAGCTCAATCACCTTAGGTTCGCAGACGACCTGATTCTGCTAAACGAAAACCAAGAAGGTTTAAAAACAATGCTAACGCAATTAGACAGAGAAAGCAAAAAAGTAGGTCTGACTATGAATCCAGATAAAACAAAATTAATGACAAACAACACAAGAACACCTATTCTATTAGACTCTAATCAAATAGAATATGTGGATGAATACACATATTTGGGACAGACCATCGCCCCGGCAAACCAAATGCAAAAAGAAATTAACACCAGAATAAGCAAAGCTTGGCAAAGATTTTGGTCCCTAAAGGAAGTCTTAAAAAATCCACATATGCCACTTAAAAATAAGACTACAGTGTTCAACTCTTGCATACTACCAGTATTAACCTATGGAGCACAGACCTGGGCCCTCACTAGCAAACAGAGCGGGACACTCAGAGTGTGTCAAAACAGAATGGAGAGGAGCATTCTTAACCTCAAGCTAAGAGACAAAGTCAAACTTGAGAATATAAGAAGCAAGACAAAAGTCATGGATGTCACTTACACAGTGAAAAAACTTAAATGGAACTGGGCAGGCCATATGATAAGAAACAATAAGGATAAATGGACAAAAGATGTTACGGAATGGTACCCTCGGGACGGAAAAAGAAAGAAAGGAAGGCAAAAAACAAGATGGGAGGATGACATCAGGAAGGTAGCGGGAACAACATGGCTAAGGAAAGCCACAAAGAGAGATAGATGGAAAAGCCTAGGGGAGGCCTATGCCAAATGGCAAACCGATAATAATGTTACCGATGTCGAAGACTAGAATGACTAAGTCAAACATAAGTAATCTAATTTATATGATCCAATTTTATATTATTATTATATATATTATAGTATAATTAATTATTAAAAATGCATGAAATGTTGTAATTAAATATAAATAAGTTTTATTGTAATATATTGAAAAATCATATAATACAAACCAATGAATGAACTATAATGAAATTTAATGTAATAATATTATCAGTAATAAAGGCTATTTTGATTTTGATTTTGAGGATTAAGAAACTCCATAACTGGAAACACATCTCCTTGATTGACTCTTTATGGTAATCTGCAAAAAAGACATCGTATTACTAAAATCTGACTCCGTTCTATTCAACTATGAAACGATTTCAATAATACATAACATTTGCATAAATTCGCAGACTTTCTGTCACAATCCGAAGAATTTTATTAATCCTAATCTATGGTGTAACTTTTTTTTTATCGTCTGCTAAGAAACGCTTATTACGCAATAAATGCTCTTGAATTACTGTCATATTAAATCGAACTGCCATTGTAAGTTACGCAGCCTTTCTGAATGGGATTTCATATTCAATGAACTTATACAATTAAATTGAATTAACCCTAACTAAAGTAATGAATATTAAAATAGTGTTTAATTACTCTAAACTCAATACATCAATTAGTAGTAATAATAACTGTAATGACATTTTCTAATAACTAAAAAGACTTTTTGTGTGGAGGATGGGAAGCGAAGCGGAAGGGAGTGTCAGACTTCTACTGACTATAAGCCACCCATGTTCCTTCTTACTTTTTGTGTCCAGGGCTGCGGTATCTCTTTCAAACAACCCGCAGCATAACCAGTTAACCCCTCATTGCTATTAATCAGCTACCAGGTCAAGCTGTGTTGTGACATAGGCATAACACATAACATCACGCCTGTAATCCTCAAAAGGTTAGGCAGAAGTGTACCTAATAGTACACCCACATTTCACCAGATAATTTTAAGTCCCATGTAAATGGGACGAGCCTATTGACTATCATCCGGGCATGGCTCCAAACTCCGTGGCTGCTACTAAGAAATTGCTAATGAAAAAACCCAATAACACTTTACCCAGCGCGGGAATCAAACCCAGGGCCTCATGCTCAGCAGTCGCACTTGCAACCACTAGACCAACGAGGTAGTCAGTCCTCTATTTAGTATCCCTTATTATCTAAATTAAACAAACTACAAATATACTCACAATATTCCATGAACTTAAACAATTAACCTCAACAAAAGTAAACAAACTACAAATAGACTTACTTTGAAGGTCTACTTATCTACAAGGAAATAAACCTAGACAAACATTAGATACCTTCCACACGAACAGCTGCAGCGATGCAATCGCGCGATTTCAATTTGAACGCGTGACAACGCTTCGTGTTGAAAGGCTCTCGACGATGTAAAAGATGGCGGATGAACGATGACAATTTGCATACTGTTTTGTGTATTGTATTTTATATGGTTATTGTTTGTTTTGCAAGAAGGACATTAAAGTGAGTTATTCCGTTCAGGTTGTTACCGAGGAGAATCATTGAGTAACTTATCGATTTCATTAACAAAATATGATATTAGAGGTGCGAGGTGGTCCTTGGTTGTGGAGGAATAAGAAAAATTTTGAGTATAAAATATGAGAATGGGTAAAATATGGGTAGAGTAGAGGATGAATGAATGGGTAGAGGGAACGATGGATGGGCTTTGTAATCTATATAAATAAAAAGAGAAGTCCTGACTGACTGACTCATCAACGCCCAGCCCAAACCCTTGAACCTAGAAAGCTGAAATTTTTCACAGAGGTTCCCTTTTATATGTAGACAAGGAATAAGGAAGGATTTTTTGAAATTCAACCCCTAAGGGAGTTAAATAGGGGATGAAAGTTTGTATGGAAAATCGACATTTTCCCGCGGGCGTATCCGCTGGCAAAAGCTAGTTTATTATATTATGGCAAGCAAAGAGGTGTCTGATGAGGTGATGAGTAATAGAGAAGTATGGAAGAAGACATATTATTACGTCGACCCCAAATAAATTGGAATAAGAGCAAGACAATGATGAAGAGCCCTCGAAAGAAAAGAAAAGCGTGAAGAAAAGAGCCCTCGAAATGCTGCGTTGAGTTATCGTTTTAATTTATCCATCAAGAATTTCTTGGTAGCAGCCACGGAGTCTGGATTTGTGCTCAGTTGATGGCAATAGGCTCGCTCCTAATTACATAGGATTTAAAATATGACTGGCAAATTGATGTACACTATAACATACGCGTAAGTTTTAGTGAGGAAGAAATCTCACACTCTCCGGTCTTATCCCCAAAGACTGATTGCATTTTGAAAGTTTCCTAACGTGAAAAAAAAATGAAAAAAAAAGTGTATTTCTGACTAACCCTTCGGTGATTACAGGCGTGTGGTTAAATAATATGATAGAGATGCTACTAAAACTTTAATTAAAATTCAAGCAATATAAATTGAACTTGAAATGAACTTATCTCACCTAAAATATTTAACTTCTTCTTTTCAAGTCGATGACTAAACTCTGTCCGCCCAGTACGTGGCAACCTGGATGGTTCTATCATTTGCGTCATTCAGGTCTTTGAGCGTGCAGTTAGTTGTGCAAGACGGGCACGAGAGTAGATGTGGCATATTATCCTGTATTGGGGCACCACGCTCACATTCTGTTCGAGATGGGTCGATTATACCCCATCTGGCTAAATTGGATCGGCAGCGGCCAACTTGAACACTCAGTCTCAGACTTCCATATCGGCCACTGCAGTTCGTGACCAGGGGGTAGATTTTCTGCCGGTGCAATGAAGTTTGGAGGGGGTGGATGTTTGTTCTCCCACAGTGTGCGTCGTTCATCTGCCGTCTGTCTTCCGAAGAGGTGGTGTGTCGGAGAAAGCTTTTTCGGCTCTTCAAACTATTTAACTTCTTCAGACAGATAGGTATCAAATCTAACCTATTAAAACATTAAAATTCTTAAATTTCAACGGCCTTTTTTTCCGTTTTTTGTACGGTACCTATATGTTTTAGTTCGAAGTTGCCAATATCTTAATAAATAAACATCCAATATTAATATGAACGGGTCCTTAAATACATACAGAACAGACTAAAGGTCAACATCAACTCTTCTTCGTCATATCTCTGGCATATTAGAATCACACACAAACACAGTCATTTTAATATATTCAAATACTTAATATTACATAGTTAAGTCAATATTTTAACAAGAGGGTAATATTTTTTTTTATATTAGATGTTTTGTTTGTCAAAGGATAAACACGCTAAGTTGTTGTGTTGGTCCCGGCTGCCGTATATAGATCTTTGGCAGTCGTTACATACCTGTAACGACTGCCGTCTGACTACCATCAGTAACCTGAAAATCTAACAACCAGTCTTTCCAAAGGGTTTCGTATTACCCAGTATTAACTGGGTTGTGGAGGTCAGAGCGATAGGGAGTGTCAGACTTCTACTGACTAAAAACCATTCATGTTTCTTCTTAGCCCTTTGTGTCGAGGCCGCGGTATCTCTTTCGAACAACTCGCAGCCCTGACGGGAAGTAAGTAACCCTCCCTCCTCCTTTCATCTTAAACGTAAATCGTCAAAGCAGTAGATTGAAAGGCAGAGTCACTCACAGACACGCTATGCACCACATTAGCATATATTTGCATCACTCAAATCATTCCAGCTGTGTTCGCATTACTGGTGTGTGCCATTTTGTACAGGTTTTGAGAATATTATTGCATGGATACGTGGAGCAGAGTTTTTATTTTTGTGTAAATGTATCATCATATAATTAACTTTTACTGCATCTACCTATTTATTGAAGAGATCGTGGGTCAACACACACACAGCCGCACAGACTAATTCTCAAGTTATGCCGCACTTGGCTCTTGGTCTGTGGGTCGGTGACCTCTCATCACATGCCGAGTCTCCCCGAAAAGCACGTCAAGCCGTTGGTTTTTGCTGTAATTTCTTGATTCTTTAGCAGTCGTTACAGGTATTCAGTAATCCGAAAGTGTGAAGCTACCAGTTTTGCCAAAGGGTATCTTATTTCGCAGTACTAACAATTTGCTGCTAGGGCTCTAACCATCGTTAGTTAAAGACATTTCAAGTAAACCTAGCATTACATGTAATAAACACAGTCACAGATAAATATTGTATGTAACTTAGGACCAAAACTCCTAACCTCCCCATTTATTTCAAAGCATTCAGAAATAAATTAGCATCTAACTCCCTACCTACGCCATATAGGGAAATGGTTAGAATTTCCAGCAACACTGTAGAATAGTGTCCCATATGTCTCTTTATGTAAATGTTCATCAGAACATTAGCGGAGATTAGGCAGCTTGAGTCCCGGCTTATGTGGATTAGCCCTAGTTTTGAAACCTGGCTCCAGAAGTTACCCGTTTTAGTTGCGAAGTCATATTACCCTTCTATCAAAAGACTTACGTTGTTAGGTTTTTGGACTTTAAGGATTATGCTTGGAGTTTTGTGTGTTTGCATACTAACGAAGCTTTATTTATTTATTTAGGATCTTCAACAACGGATTTATACAGATCATGTGAAATAAAAAAATATGGACGGCCGAAGAATCAAGACCACCGCATGCACAATTAAATACATGTCTAAGCTAGAGAGTTAGAGAAGATATAATTTTTTTTATTGTTTCGTAGTATGTATGACTATTATTTTGAATTAAAAAATAACATTAAAATAATACAGTTCAACTTTTTAATGTCAAGGAAAGTTTGTCCTCTATTAAAACAAAATGGTAGGCAGCAATGCAGTTTTATTACCTTTTAAATGACATAAAGTAAATGATGCTATCTGCACAAGTGTACATTGTGGTGTACAGAGTATGTATATTGTAAATAATATAATTATGTACACTTGTGCACATAGCATAAATAATTTATTTTGCAGCAATAAATAAATAAATAAATACAGTTTTTGCATCTGTATCAAGTCGGTATTGTATATTATCAGCTCACGCAAAAACCACGGTTTTCATGAGGCGACACATGCCACTCAGCTGAAGTGTGTCTTAAACCTATTTATCAAGTCGTATGCTACCTACCTGAAACAATGTTGAAGTTTTTGTCAGATAAAATCATCATGACTTAGTGTGATGTATGATAAGAGTTCGTTGACCTCTATTTGGAGTTTGGCCCTCAAATATGTGGTGAGATGGCTCGGATGATGTAGTCTAGTCAACAAGTTCAAATACGTGATAATTCTTGATCAAGCCCCTAAAATTATGAGCGAGAGCTCATTCGATGCGGAATGACGTCTAGAAAAATGTATCTCGAGGATGTATTAGCAAAAGATTACAATTGTTAATGAAATTAAGATAAACAAAAAATGCCTTTTAGTTTTTCGTCAATAACTCATAAAATATTCATATTTAAGGAATTTTGAAAAAAGAGCCTTAAAGAGGAGAATATTTCAAACATAAACGTTTTCACTTTTGGTACTCAACTAGACTCGATGGTTTATCACCTGTAACGACAGAAAGATCAATCTATACATTGTAACGAGTAATGACTTCAAGTGGCATAATCATTGCACCGGATTACTCGACCTGATTTGATGATGGTACCGTAGTCCTCAGCCCACTTCGTGAGAACTCAAGATAAGAGATAAGTTACTTAAGAACAACACGAGCAAACACTGTAATATTTAAGGGGAAATGTGAGTGACCGACCCATAGTCACACTAAACTACCACACCAGTGTGACTACGGATCAGGTTAAATTATCCGTAGTCACACTGGTGTGACTACTGCGAGCGAAGCGAGCGCGCGTCATGGAGCACAAAAATTATGGAAATAATGAAAATAAAAAAATTACGTAAATTATGGATACTAGCCTATTGTCCGTAGTCACACCAGGCGACTACGGTTCAGCCGTAGTCACACCAGTGTGACTACGGATTAGGTTAAGTTATCCATAGTCATACTAGTGTGACTACGGATCAGCCGTAGTCACACCAGTGTGACTACGGATAATTTAACCTGATCCGTAGTCACACTGGTGTGGTAGTTTAGTGTGACTATGGGTCGGTCATGGAAATGTGGTAGGTCTTTTCTCCATAGAAACGCTCTCGCCTGTTTTCTTTCTTGTTAATGATTATACAGCTATGAATTTTTTACAGAATAATAAATATTAACTACTTGTACGCCCCTATGTTTTTCTTTTTGATGATACATTATTTTTCTAAGCACTAGAACCTTCAAAAAATGCTCATTTCGATCGCTGTCAACAGAGGCCTGGTGTACAAATCTAACAACTATTAACGAAAAAAAAAAACATAGGGGCAGATTAGATCCTTCTTATTTAGTGCCTAAAATATCTAATAAATTGGTACAATATTGAAGGAGGAAATAGGCGAGAGACAAACCTAGAAAATGCCTAGAAATATGACTTTTATTGAGTCGCTATTGAGTCGGATCTGCAGTTGTCCTTATCGCACTAATTTGAGGGCAGGGGGCGGAGAGAGACAGCGATAGTGGAGAGAGACAGACGGATAGACGGAGAGAGACAGCGCCCACATTTCCTCTTTAGCTAGCTATAGTATTTGCGTCAGCACTTTATAAAAGAAGCTCCTTCATATTCTACGAGTTTTAGCTTATCATCATCATCATCATCCTGCCCTTATCCCGTGTTACTTAGTCTTGGGGTCGGCGTATTCTTCTCTGTCAAGTATCACGCTATCATTGATACCTTATGACGTGATAACGTCTTATAATTCGATGGCCGGCTGCACGCACGAAAAAAGATGACGTCATGCGTCGTTACCTCGCTCTGAGGCGTTCCATAGCAACGGCGTGTTAATTGTTTGTTTATAGCAATGTAAGTGCTGTATTTTCTTATGACTTTTTTTTTAAATTAATTGTTTGATAAATTGAGGACTATTATAATTGATGAGCGATTAAATTATTAATAATTAATAAAAAATACTATTAATTATTTATTTATAGTATTTTCATAAGACGTTGTCACGTTCAACTATCGTCAGTAAACCGACTTTACAGACAACCAATTTTTTTCTTTTAAATATTATTTCTCACACATCGTTTACTTGGTCTTCCTCTGCCTCTCCAGCCATCAACATTTATAGACACTCGTCACTTTTTTAGTTACATGCGATTCGTCCCTCTTCATCACATTTGAATTCAAAGACGAGATTTATCTACCTAAATACAACAACATGACATTCTCGTATTCTCAATATTGAACAAGTCCTAGTTGACCCTAAGGTTGACTGGTAGAGAATGCCTTGAGGCATTAAGTCCGCCTTGTACCACTCTTGTACATGAAGTTTAAATAAATAAATATCTTGCCCTTAAGTCAATTTCTTTAAGAACGTTACAATTTGTCTCCTTCCATACTTCTCTATTCTATCTAGTCGGTTAAAATGGTAAATTAGAGAAGGCGACACCGACTTCTTAACCAATAAACTTTTAACCAACTCTAGAATATATGCATGCATTTTCTTCACTTTACATATTTTATGGAGCACTTACCGTTTGCATTGATCAGTCTCGGCTGACCAAGCCGTGTTAAGACAAAGTTATTATTATTAATACCGTGAATAAACAAATAATTTAAAAAATTAAAAACACGCCTGCCATGTCAAAAAGTGAACTAAAAAGTCAAAAATAAGTCGAACGATTTCAGTGATAAAATGAGAACAAGGTCCCGTAATTGTATCCGAAAATGGAAAACTGAAAACTTTTTAGTTCACTTTTTGACATGGCAGGCGTGTTTTTAATTTTTTAAATTATTTGTTTTTTATTTAATACCTTTTAGTGATATAGGGATATTTTGACGCATAGACAATGACATCATTATATTGCTTTATTTTTCAGGAAAGCAATGTCGCGGTAAAGATAATGCAAAACTAAATCGTTTCAATCGGATCGTGGTTCGGTTATGTGGAGAAGATGAGTGAAAGTCGATTAACAAAAGGTATTTACAAGGCAGATGTAATTGGCAACACCGGGACGCCCTAGAAAGACATTCACTGATCTTATTGGTGCCGTTCTTCAGAAAGGTGCGTAGTACTCGTAACTGGCGTGCGTGTATGGACAGATGTATGAATGTGGACGAGGCAAATGGAATATGTAAGGATCGTAGCGGGTGGCGTTCTGTAGTTTTTGCCTACCCCCATGGGAAAAGGGCGTGAGTTTATGTATGTATGTAAATCGTTTATTTTTCGTGGATACTAACTTTGAGATCTTAAGTGGTTTCGTTCTTGGAGAGACTGTTTGTCAAGGGATTAGCTAACGTGGATCTGAAACGTAACTTTCTAACTGTGTCACGCGTCTAGATTTACTATGTTTCTGTTCAATGTTACCATTTGCAGCTTGTGCACTATCACGGGCCAACATAATCATTGATTGGTAGCTTGCGTCGTTTGATTTTATTAAAATGTTTTATGAAGTGCTATCCAATGAGACTATCTAGAGGGATAAAGGGATAAAACGTTGGTAAATTTTTCCTAAATCAACGATTTAGAAACAGAAATGAGAATAGAAGTAGATGAACGTGTTGAACAAGACAGACTGGAGAAAGAACAGGATGAATGCGCGAGCGAAGCGAGCGCAAACATTTTTGTATGCTTTTTATTAGTTTTGAGTTTGGGGGGCGGGGGAGGGGCAAAGATATTTCCACCAGGAGGGAAGAGGATAAAGGACTGTTTTACTTGGTTTTGAGAAGAGAATTGCTTACTCTTGTCATGGTTGACATCAATCCTCCACCTTCGGAACCAAGCGACTAAAAAGATTGGTGTTGTCTTTGTTAGTGTCGACTACTGGGTTTCATTTTCACGGAAAGCACGTCTCTTTGACAGTCGTCACACGTATTCAGTGGTCCGAAAGTCTGACAACAAGTCTTACCAAGGGGTATCATTTTACCCGGTGCTAACCGGGTTGTCCAATGTGCAGGTCAAAAGGGCAGCGGTTCCTTGTAAAATATCAGTTTTCAGCTACATCTAGATAAACTGGAAGCCGACTCCAACATAGTTGGGGGACTTATCTAGGGGGATAAAGCGCTGGATAAGCATGCCTGGATAGAGCTCAAAAGTAGTAAAATTTGAACATTTCAGCTCCACGAAGCTCAATACATATTATGTTTGTCGACGAACTCAGTTTATTAATGCAATGCAGAAAAGTTATTAGAGTCAAGAGGGACTTGAGTGTTTTTGTTCAGGCCCTCAGAATTGAGAGTAGAAGCATGTAGATAAGCCTGTGAAATTACTACGAATGGCAAAAGCAATGGGGTGATGCGCGAGCGAAGCGAGCGCGACTTTTTTTTTGTATTGTGTTATATAATGGGGGGGGGGGGGGGTGAAACCTAACCTGAATTATTCCTTGCATTACAAAGATTATATTAAAATTTGCTATGTACCTAGTTTATTCACAGAGTTTAGGTACTGATTTTGTTGTACATAATAAAAGTGGACTAATCTGTATAACTCTAAACTTACCCTAAGTATTAGGGGTTATTTTCAAAAATCAGGAGGCTTCATTTCTTAGGAATCAACAGAAATTCCAGTATGGTGCCAAACAGTTTCAAGTATAGTACCTACCAAGATGCTGGTCCAGAACCATCGGTGACGGATCCAACTCGCACTTGCACACATCTATTGTTTTAATACACACGCAAAGCTTTATTAATTTGCGTAAGTAATGAGTTTTAAGTTTTTTCAATCTCGCACTATGAGTTTTCCATGCAAAATTCAACTCTGCATATCTTTTTCCACCCTTTAAATGAGTGTTTTTGAGAAACCTATGAATGCATACATTATTATTTCCATAAATGAATATTTTTACCATGTTTTAAGTAAATTGATTTACGCATATTGACTTTTCATACAAACTTTAAAACCATTCAGCTGCCGTCGTGGATGGATTTGGGAGTTGTAACCTAGCCAGTTTTATTTCTGTCATTACAAGGAATCTATTGATATATATCTTATTCATATCGAATCTCGGGTTTAAAATGTTAACATATCATTTGTTGAGTAGTATTACTAGTACACAATAGATATTGAATACTACTGTGGTATATTTTTGTAATGTACTTAACAAGTTCTAGACGATGATTATATTTTCCATTAAAATTTCAATAAAAACAAATTAAAAGTTCGTTTTATTTCTAAACCATGGCCACCCTATCATGTTTTTTGAGTTTTCCTATAGCCTATGTCACCCGGGATAATGCAAAGAATCTACTGATACCACACACATCAAAATCGGTTCAGGCGTTTAGAAGTTATGGTGGAATAAAGAAACTCACAAACATACATACATACATACATGAACGCTAAAAACATAACACTCTTTTTTTTGGGGCAGTCGTGTAATAAAACAATGTTGATTTGTTATCCTTCGACAGTTTTAAATGTGCATTAAATTTTTGACGCGTAGTTTCAAATTTATTTACAGTACTAGTTACTTCTTCTTTTGGAGAAAGAACTAAATATTACAAATAATAATATGGACGTATTGCTCTTTGCATTATTGATATATTTTTATTTACCGATGTCTTACATTTTTACTAACATTTTTGTTCATCTATCTAACATTTTTTTGCAATATCTTAACAACTGCTCATAATAGGTCCTGAAGGGTCAACCTTTCAGAACCTATAAGTACCTATCGAGCAAATTAATTCGTAGGCACCTGCTTTCAAAGTCTATTTTCGAAACGTAAACAACCTATCATAATGACTAAAAAACCTTGATACGATATCAAAGAACCGGGATGTGGACCGATGCTCGGTTATCACTGTAGTGCGGTGAGCACGTGGAGATCACGACCAGGTCGTACGATGAAGACCTTGGGCACACTTGTGATAAACCCCTCCCCCCCTTGTTCCTAACAAATAAAGATAAAAAATGGTGTGGCAACAGATACAGAATATTAATCACTAGCTTTTGCCAGCGGCTTCGCCCGCGTGTAAATGTCGATTTTCCATACAAACTTTCATCTCCTATTTAAATCCCTTAGGGGTTGAATTTCGAAAAATCCTTCCTTATTCCTTGTCTACATTATAAAGGGAACCTCTGTGCAAAATTTCAGCTTTCTAGGTCCAAGGGTTTGGGCTGGGCGTTGATGAGTCAGTCAGTCAGTCAGTCAGGACTTCTCTTTTTATTTATATAGATTTTTCCAAAACCATGGATGTTTTTGATACAGAATGTATGTTACTGCACTGAAATTGTATGTGTTTTTGCTGGGATTTAAGTCCAATATTGTGACACGTGAACATTGATAGTAGTAGTTATGATTACTATCGTGGCTGTAATTCTCAACACAAAGATGTCTCGAATGCAAAGATGAAGACAAAGATCGTTAAGATGAAGAAGAAGAGCTGTTGTAAAAATGACTATGAAAAAAAAAGTTAATAAGCATAAAATATTACTTCCCTATTTGAATCAAATGAGTCTAAGTTACTCGTTATAACAGCAGCAATCTGACGTCCCGTCAAAAACAGTCCAGCCGTTTTGTAGATTAGCCGGAACAAATAGACAGACAGACAAAAATTTTAAAAATATGCCAGTATCGTAGACATTCAATAAAAAACTGTTATTTCGAAATTACAACCAGACAATTTTACAAAACTTTACTTAATATGTCAAAATACCCTTAGGTACTTTTGAATAACTTTTTCCATTTTATCCGCAATCCACTTAACTAAATCCATTATTTTCTTATTTAAATAGGGGATTGGACAAAGTCCGTCACGTAGATCCCCCACTCATGATCTTTGACGCGTTTTATCTTCGTCATTTTTTATTAATTTGATAAAACAAAAAACACGTATCCAATAGTTTTCGATAATCTAACTGACGAACTAAACAGATACATTTTTTTGAGTCAGTCCAATCCCCTATTGCAACATTTCTTAAAAAAACCTCCAGCACAGAGACTCATTCCTCTCCCGCCTCCATCTTCGACCAGCCTCCAAATCTTGTTCAACCCTGAGATGCCATCACGAACAGCTGGGAGACCTGCAATCAATCATGAGCGGGACTGATATTAATTATCATTACGATACGCGATCGACAGACAGATATTTTTCAGTAGGTGATTGAGTATCATTTGGGATACGAAAATTATTGAGAGTAATTTTTGAGGTTAATAAATGGGTAGAGGATGAAAATTTCGATCTTTTACGATATTTTAAATATTGAGTACCTACCTATTAGTATAGTTAACACGACTATTAGTATAGTTAATGCGACCAATATGGTTGGCGTAAAGGGATTTCAATACCCTAATAGTATTTTGTATTGGTTAAATATTTAAGTTAAGCAGCTAGCAACCTTGCCTTTTCCCAACTATATTGTGGTCGGCTTTTATTCTAACCGGGTGAAGCTGAAAACCTGTATTGAACGTGGAACGACTGCCTATCTGACCACCAAAACTAGGCCTCTTACTAGCAATAATATTGCTAGTAAGAGGCCTAGTTTTGGTGGGTAATATTATTATGATCTATTAATATCTTGATGTTCCTCCACCTTTATCTATACTCAAATCATTGCTGACGACATCTTTTTTTCCAAGAAACTGATTTCCACACAACTATTCATGCACTAGAGCCACTTTTAGACTACATTAAGATGCATTCCCATCTTAAATCCATTCGTGTAACACCACACACGAACAAATATCATAATTGTGTATTTAAATTGTATTATTTTATTATTAAGATTTTATTTATATATTTTGTTGTCATTGTGGTAAATGCTGTGTATACCTATTAAGGGCTTACATACTTTTGTATTCTAATATTATTTTATATGTAACTTTTTTATATGTATTATTGTTGTACCTATTAAATGAATAAATAAATAAAGTTCACTTCATGAATGTTAAAACATTTTTCATTCATAAACACAATTACTATTAGGTACAAACGCCTCCAAATTCTATAATAACTCTTCACACCCACTTAGCAACCAATTGCTTTGATTGGCCTAATAAAGTGTAATATTATGAAAGGAATGCGACAACTATTGATCATAATTCAGCACCAATTACGGGTTTATGAAACATTTTCCTGTTACTAACCAAGCGTTACATTGACCTTTTCATAAAAAAGTGACATTTCCTATACGACGTTTTGAGTTTCAGTCTTGATCAGAAAGACCAATGAAAATCAGTATTTTCTACCAGGTAACGTAAGATAACTTACTCTTTAATCACTTAGTGTTAATCATTCTATAGTTCTTCGTATCGCTGGCACGTGAAAAATTATGATTTTTTTGTTAGCCCAAAAACGTCGTCACTTTGTCCGCGTCGGTGGCAGCACAAATGTCAATTCGGATGCATGTTTTAGGGCTAAGAGGCCAGGGGTTCTAAAACAGCCACTTTAGCAGAATCATTATTGGATAATAATATGAATTGCACGGATGGCCGATGGGGCCGAAAAGTTCTGGAATGGCGACCGCGAACCGGAAGACGTCGCGTTGGAAGGCCTCCCATTAGGTGGACCGATGACCTGGTCAGGGTTGCAGGAACCCGCTGGATGAGAGACGCACGGGACCGGTCAATGTGGCGACGCCTGGGGGAGGCCTATGTCCAGCAGTGGACGTCTTTTGGCTGAAATGATGATGATGAATACGAATTGCGATACAATTCGTAAAATGGTCACAAAGTGACATCTCTTAATTGTATCTGGAACTATTTTACGTAATTCATATTAATATCCTGATTCTGCGAAAACGGCCATTTTAGCCATTTTTCATTTTATCTTATTACCATTACTCTCTTTACGGAGAATAAAAACTTCGAAATATGTTCTAGATTTTTTTTTTTGTAATCACTCAAATGTTGTCTAACATATACTGCCACCTGTAACATCACCATAGCGGGAACAGTCAATATTTTAAACGTTTTGAAAAGTTATCTGGCAGTGTCTTCACAGCACTCTTCTGGATCCAAAACGCTCGCTCCCAATCGGCTGCTTGGCCCCAGAACTCATCGCCATCAATATTAGTCTAATACAGACCCAAATGTTACGAAGAAAATAGTCCTGAAGCTAAAAGCCCATATCATCCTACCAGCAGGCACTAGCTGCAGGCGATTTTCAGCCAATTTGTATTTACTACGAACTCTAATAGCATCACCAGTGCGCCAGTAATTACCATCCAGTAATTTCAAAGGCTACATATCGAATATTCTAAAGCCATATTTGCCCAATATTTCGAAGCAAACAACATGTTCAAAGCTTTATCATGAAATTGTAAACAACATGAATGAACGAAATGTTTGTATTTATTTCAAACTAGCTTTTGCCAGCGGCTTCGCCCGCGTGAAACTGTCGATTTTCCATACAAACTTTCATCTCCTATTTAAGTACCTTATGGGCCTACTACGAAGGAGAAAGGGGAGGCCTTTGCTCAGCAGTGGGACACAAAGTAGGCTAATAAAAAAAAATAAAAAAAAAATGGGCCTAATGGGGAAGTGCGTGCGTACGCACTTCCCCATGGGTTTACTTGCGCAAACTGGCTTGAACGCGGAGCACTGTGCGTGTGGTTGGGAAAACAAGCCCCGTGCAAGCCCCGCGCAGACCCCACGGCGCGGCCTGAGCGCGGCTTGAACGACTTGCTAGAAAGAACAATGGCCAAATTTCTATAGGAGCTGGACCCGACTTTTATTTTTCATGTCCCAAAACAAGCTATAGTTTAATTGGTTTGTTTTTATGTTGTAAACACCATCCTGTTGAAAAATCGTATCTAAATAGCCACGATTTTTTATAATAACGTCAACAATACTTTTGAGGTTAGAATCAACAACTACCTATGACTTGACTGCGAAGTAGCCTAAAAGTGTAGTTAGCGATAAGCGAAGAGGCTTATTAGCGATCTCGTTCCCATTTATTTCGATTTCTCTCAGATAATTACCCTAAAAATGGGACATATCTCAAAACGCACTTCTTGTCTGTCCATGAGTCTCCTAGAGTTCGATGTCACAAAAAGAGCCTTCTGTCAAGCCGTCTCGTGGAGTCTGGTCCGCTTCGACGGCAGATTTTGACTATTTTTGACCGACAATTCAATGAAAACTACACCTATTGCTCTAACTTTCACAGCGTATAGTGTAAAAAACAAGGATGGCATATTATTTATCATCACACGTGAAGTCATTTAAGAACGACTTCAAAAAAGCCTAAGCGGATCGATGACCACAGATTATGTAACTTGTCGATCACAAATGACGTTCCGTTGTACGTGAACAAAACGCTAAGTGAAAAACGTTGCCGTTTGAGTCGCTAAGCTTACTATGAACCTACATAATTATTTTTATGACAAGAATCCAGTACATAATAAATAAGCATAGTAGTTGAAATTGATGCCTGCGTACTAATTGAATTGAATTAGGATGAACAACTATTCAGAAAAACGTGAATAATTAGTCTTTGAATACCAAGTCCTTTCATCCGCGAAATGAATCGTAATTAGGTGCGTTCCAGTGCGTTCTGAAACTATTATTTTAATTATTTCGAAACAGTTACAAGAACACAAATAAATGGATAACTTTTTTTTGTGGCTACTTAGAGAGTTATTTCTTGCGTTTTTTAAGACCTTAAAAAATAAGGGTATTTTTCATATATATGCCATATTGGGACTGTAACGTCAATGAAATACGTGGTTCAACGACAGACTGGTTTATTGACAAAATGACACCAAGTACCCACCACCATACAATTATTAGGAACGACCGATATCACATCTCTCCCCATCAAGTCTTCTAATTACAACAATTACATCTTAAAACTAACAACGGTTTATAACTAAAAATAGTATATTACTAACAAGGGTATATTACTAACAATAATAACTAACACTGGTATATAACTAACAAGGGTAAACAACTAACATTGGCATATAAATAACAAAGGTAAATAACTATGCTATCTGTTTCTTCGCTCGGTTGCGCGCACGCAATGCGCGGTCTGACGCGCCCAGCGGTGGCGGTGATACCGATGACGAAAGCGGTTCGGCTCTAACTTGCGCCGAGTTTGACCCTTTCAGCGGCGTGTCTCTAGTATCACTGTCACCGCCTGATGCATCCTCAAACACCTCACCTTCGGCACCGTTATCGACACCCGGTTTGACTGTCCCGCCCGTGGCCTCCGCTAAGGCCACGTCACTCACACGTGATAATGAAAACCTATTTTTGCTAGCTGCCGGTATTATTTGGTCGGCATGTCTACGCCATTCAACTCCATTAGCTAAACCAACTTTATATGAAATTGGCCCTGTCTTTTTAACAACTGTGGCTTCAGTCCACTTGTCCCCCCTCGCCGTGTAATCGCGAGCAATTACCGCGTCCCCAACGTGGAATTCCCTATGGGCCCCCGATGCGCGAGCTACCTGACGCTCTTGCTTCGCGCGTACCGTTGCGGCTACGTCCGGCCGTAGCGCATCAAGTCGGGTGCGTAAGCGCCGCCCCTGGAGCGCCACTGCAGGCGAGACCCCTGTGGTTGCATGTTCGCAATTTCGGTACTGTAATAGAAACTTGCTTAGAGCGACGTTGACGTCCTCGCCTTCGAACATAGCTCTCTTTATTGCCTTTTTTACGGTTTTTACGGCGTTCTCAGCCGCGCCATTTCCCTGGGGTCTATACGGTGCCGAAGTTGTATGTTTGATACAATTCTTTTCGCAATATGTTTTAAACTCTTGTGAAGAGAATGGCGGGCCGTTGTCAGTTACGAGCTGCGATGGTAAACCGAAACGCGCAAATGTACATCTAAAGGCTTTAATAGTAGCAGCTGCGTTCGTGCCACGCATCGGCAGGGCCTCTATCCATTTAGAATGCGCGTCTACTATGATAAGATATCGCACACCACCGCAGTCTGCGAAATCAGCGTGTACTCGTTGCCACGGGTGCAGTGGGAACTCCCAGGGATGCAACTGCGCCCGTGGCGGCGCATCCTGCACGGTGCGGCACGCAGCACATGACCTACACACTTCCTCAATGTCCTGATCTAAACTCGCCCAATAAATATAGCTTCGCGATAAAGTTTTCATTTTGGTCATTCCTAGATGCCCCTCATGTACTTCCTGTAATATTTTACTTTGCAGAATGTAAGGGACCACAATCCTATATTTATAAATTACACATCCTTGATCTACTAATAAATCGTTTTTCCTAGCAAAGAATGGTTTTTCCGCGTCGCAGCTCGGGACTGTTGGCCAACCGAATAGTACATAACCTTTTATTTTGCTTAACAACGTATCGCGCTCTGTCTCCTTTGCTATATTTTTAAAGTCAATAGGCAGTGACTCCTCTACTAGATTCAAATAATCTACCGTGTCGACGAAGCGATCCTCCCGAGGTAATGGTAACCGTGACAACGCATCAGCCGGTCCATTGTCCACCGATCGCACAAATTCTATGTCGAAATCATAAGCCGCCAGGCGTGCCGCCCATCTCTGTAGACGACTGGCAGCCGTCTGTGGGATTCCCCCTTTGGGACCAAAAATATATGTCAGAGGCTGATGGTCAGTGCGTAGCGTGAAACGCCTGCCGAACAAATATTGGTGGTGTTTTGTGACCCCGAACAGTATAGCCAGTGCCTCTTTATCTAACTGGCTGTAGTTGCGCTCGGGCGCGCTAAGCGTGCGCGACACACAGCTGACGGGTCGCTCACTACCGTCCGAGTACCGGTGCGCCAGCACGGCGCCCAGTCCGTACGCGCTACTGTCCACTGACAGCACCAGGTCGCGCCCCTCCTCGTAGTGTGCTAATACACGTTCACTCAGGAGAGATCGCTTTGCCTCCACGAAAGCCTTATTACACTTGGAGTCCCATTCCCAGCCGCTGTCCTTTTTTAACAAGTTATGTAGTGGTTGTAACATGGTACTTAAACTTGGAATAAATCGCCCGTAATAGTTAACCATTCCTAAGAAACTTTTTAATTGTGTCACGTTTTCCGGTCTAGGCGCGCTGGAAATGGCCTCCAGTTTCTCGGTATCCGGTCGCAACCCTTCCTTATTAATAATAAAACCGAGATATTTCACACTGTCTTGTAAGAATTTACATTTATTTAGTTTGACGGTAAGTCCCATGTTACGTAACCTTTCTAGTACAGCTCTCAGATTCTTCATGTGATTAGGTGTGTTAGACCCCGTTACACAAATATCGTCTAAGAATACTACACACCCCGGCACCCCGCGCAACGTCTCCTCCATAATCTTTTGAAATTTTTCCGGTATAACCGATAGCCCGTAAGGCGTACGTCTATAAACAAAGGTACCCATATGCGTAGTTATAGCTGTATATGGTTGCGAGTCGTCCGACAACAAACACTGTTCATATGCATGTTTCAAATCTATCTTTGTGAATTTATCTCCCCCACTAAGACTTGCGAATAACTCTTCTATACGCGGCAAAGGATAATAATCTCTTTTTAATTTAGGATTAATGGTTATCTTATAATCACCACAAATGCGTATGTCTCCGTTTTGTTTGACAACGGGTACGATTGGAGTTCCATAGTCTGAGTAGTCGACGCGGTAGATGGAACCGTCCGCCTCAAGACGTTCCAACTCCCGCTCGACACGTGCGCGCAGTGCCAGCGGCATGGGTCTCGCTCGCACGTAAACCGGTTCCGTGTCGGACAGCTGTAGTCGAATGGGCTGTTTACATGTACCTAACTTATCGCTAAAAACTTCTGGGAATTCCTTACATAATTTATTTACTAATTCATCATCTATGATTTCATTGAGGTTTATTTGCGTTATTTTTAATGCGCGCATCCACTCTCGCCCTAATAAAGGCCGCGCCCCACCCTTAATAATATATAATCGCAATGCTTTAGCTTTAAATACGCCTAGACAAACATCTACCTCAATGTAACCTAGTGATTCAATTCTTGAACCCGAATAACAACGTAAAACTAAGTTATCTGGTTCGATCTTTTTATGCGAAAACATACATTGGTACATCCCCTCACTTATTGCCGATATACGACTACCTGTGTCCACTTCACATTCAATGTTAATGTTATCTACAGTCAGTTTAATAAAATATGGTTTGTTACCTCGAGCCGTCACGTTCATGTTGAACATTTCATCATCCGATTGATCACTCAGATAATTATGCCGACCGCCACTACCGCGCACTTGTTTGCACATAACTTTTAAGTGACCTTTTTTTCCGCACTCATCACAACTATAACTTTTAAAACGGCACCTGTCGGGCGCGTGCGCCTTGCCGCAGCGCCAACAGGCCCGCGTGCCGCCGTCCGGCGCATCGCTCCGCGCGGCGGCGCCAGCGCCTGCCGCGCCCGCTGCTGCCGCGTCGCCTCCGCCCGCCGAGCGCGCGCTGCGACCCGCGCGGGCGTGTCCGTCCGCCGCGCGCGTAATGCAGGCCTTCGCCCGCCTCGCCGCCTGCCGGCTTTGCTGAGTCCGTCGCCACCGCCGTCGTAGTTCCGCTCACCTCGGCATGCTTCTCCGCTGCCTCTAGTGCCAGCGCCAGCTCCACTGCCTCTTTGTATTGGACTTTTTTCTCTGCGAAGATTCTCGAACGCATTACGTCGCTTGCCAGTCCTGACACAAACTGGTCGCGCAAATTCTCTTCAAGTGTCGAGCATGACTTGCACTTTCCGAAACTGCACGTAGATGCCAGGTGTTTCAATGCCTGCAGGTATTCCGTGAGAGATTCGCCCGGTCGCTGTCGACGCAACCTGAACACGTGGCGCTCCGCGATCTCCGATCGTTGCGGTTCCAGGTGTTCCGTTACCAACCTCACTAGTTCGTCATATTTTTTGTTCTCCGGATAACTAGGTGAACACAGATCGCACATAAGCGCATAAGTTTCTTCACCCACGACCGTTATTAACATAGGCACTTTTAGTTCTTCGTCGATTCCGTTAAGCCGTACATACTGATTTATTCGACGTATGTATGCTGGCCACTGTTTCGAACTCAAATTGAATGCCTCAATTTTACCAATAGGCATCTTGATACACGCGAAACACGATAATTTAAAAGAAATTACTTAAAATCCCGTTCTCGTCGCCAATGTAACGTCAATGAAATACGTGGTTCAACGACAGACTGGTTTATTGACAAAATGACACCAAGTACCCACCACCATACAATTATTAGGAACGACCGATATCACAGGGACGCCATCGTTTCATCGTCAGGTACGATTTGGCCGACCTTCTTTTACCCGCGAGCCCGGCCTGCGCGCTTTTCTGTGCGTGTGGTTGGGCGTTCAGTGCTCACACCGCAGTCGAGGCTAGTCGTCGCCGTCGGTCGTACGTAGTCGTCCTTCGTTAAAAAATGTCAACCTTGAGAATGTATGACCGCGACTGAGTTTTTAACTATGTATTAAATCTATGCCTGCTATATGGAAAATCAAATCGAAAGATTATTCCGGCCGTAATAAAAAGAGCTATGCCTACGCAAAACTAATAAATAAGTGCTATTTATTAGTTTGAGAAAAAAAATGATTTTTTTTAAATTTATTTTTTCTATTTTACTCCCCTTTTTACCCGACTGCGCAAAGCAAAGAAGGGTTATGTGTTTATCAGTCTATGTATGTATGTATGTATGTATGTATGTATGTAGGTATGTATGTTTGTTCCTATGTGGCACTGTAGAGGCCAAACGCCTTGGCCGATTTTGATGATCCGTACGTCAATCGATTCGTCTTGACCTCGCGAGTGTCACTAAAAACATTACAATAAACAATACTCACTAAAGTAACAACTAGTCGCCATATTGTCAAAATGAAAAAAAAAAATTTGACGCACCACATCAAGTGGGGTATCGTTGAATAGGTATTTGAAAATGAATATTAGGTTTCCTTTATCATTTTTCATTTTATAAAACCGTTTAGGATATATAACGATTTAAAGTTATTAGAACAAACAATGGTGCCGATTCTCTTGTCACAAATTTCTCTAAACTAGACTAAAAATCATTAAAATTTAGTTTAATCCTGTCAAACGACGTTTTCCATTCTGAAATTGACTAAAGTGACGTAACTTAAATAGATTATAGTCTGACAGCACTAAGTTATTCAATTTAGTGAAAATGGCAATTTTGCTATTCTGAAATTGACGTTTTTCACCTAAAATTATGATTGTCAAACTAAATCGACCATTTTTAATCGCGAATAAAAAGGTGTGGAATAAAATTAGTTGACATAAACTAAAATTTACAAAGCATATTTCTCTATTAGACAAAGCAATCAAATGGCTAGATACAAATAACTTAAAAATAAATATGACAAAAACAAATATAATACAATTTCAAGCACTCAACACAAACACAAATAGTCTAGACATTCAGTATAACAATTCCATCTTAAACACTGTTGATGAATGTGTATTCTTAGGTATAACCGTGGACAAAAATTGCAGTTGGAAACCACACATAGATAAAATACTCAACAAAATAGATCGGTTTGTGTATGTGCTGAAAAGATTAAGACAAACGGTAAATCTAAAGACCGCAATGCTTGCTTACCATGCCTATGTAGCATCTGTACTCAGATATGGCTTTATTATTTGGGGAAACTCAGTAGACGTGGAAAGAGTTTTCAAAGGTCAAAAAAAATGTATCCGGGCAATATGTGGAGCCCATTTTTTAGATAGCTGTAAACCATTATTCCAAAAACTTAGAGTACTGCCTTTGCCATGTCTTTATATATTTGAAACATGCATATTTGTTAAAAATAACTATAATTTATTTGAAAAAAGCAGTTACAAAATAAATAGTAGAACACGACACAAAGACAAATTGAAATTACCTCAAATAAAGTTAATGCTATTTAAAAGAAATATTTACTGCATGGCAATTATTATGTATAACCATTTGCCAAATAACATTCAAGATTTGCCACTGTCGCTGTTCAAAAGGTCATTGTTTAGATTATTATTAGAGAAAAATTATTATAGTGTAAAAGAATATTTAGAGGATAAATCATTAGCATAATAAAAGAAAGATTTACTCATTATTATTATAATTACATAAAAAATTGCAATATTTATTCCAATAAAATTATATTAAATTAAATAATTTATAATTAGTAATAATATAATGTATTAGTGTTATTAATATTATAAGACATGATTTATAGATATTATATGGAAATATTTGTACGCCATGTAATGGCAGGATATGCTGGAACCCATAATGTAACACCTATTGTACCATATTCTTACAAATAAACATTTTTGAATTTGAATTTGAATTATTATTTTTCGAAAGTTTGGATGACTTTGAGTTAATTATGAAAGCTTAGGTGATTGCAGCTGTTGGCGATGCGGCAGAAAGGTAAGTTTAGTGTTATTTTATTAAGATACAATACATAATGCATTCGTGAAAACTTACAAAGGATTTGTACTGAACATCTAATGTACTTGCTACATTATTATTTGGAAAAGAAGTGGATAAATGCACTTCTCATAATCATAGCCACTTCCAGGCTCTGAGTATTATCTAATAGACACTTTCAAGAAAGAATTCATTTGGAAAGATTGCGAGACCAATCCAACCCATTCCAAATGGCAGAGGAGAAATTTAAAAACTCTTTAGACTCCCTAGAGCGGGAGCACTTTATTTGGTGGATATGCTAAGGAATCCTCGGTTAGATGAAGGATTTATCCCCAAACACCGAAAGGTTAGAACAGTTTTGTGCAGTAATTCACTTGCATAAACAAGTTTTTAAGAATTTATAGTTTAGTCGAGTGGTATCTCACTTTTATTATATTTATGGGTGATCTAAACCTAGTCATTACATAATTGAGATCTTTCAGTCAAAAACCGCACGCCCCTCCACTAAAATTTCTTTACAAACATTTGAACGACCCACTGACCGAAAAGTGTATGCAACAAGCAGTGGCGCAACATGCATTTTTAGAATGAAAAATTTCTACCTACCTACCTGTATGATAATAGAACTCATTTGCAGATTCTAGCTGCACTAAATCTGTTTGCTCAAGGCAGTTATCAAACAGCTGTTGGGCAAGACAACTTACTTGACAACAACTTACAAGACAACTTAATTCTTCTGAAATCTAAATAAGTGTATCTTTGCAGACGAAGAAGATATCGATGGCAACGAGGATAACAAGCAGAATGCTATTGTGGAGGAGCAGGATGCTATTGTAGAGGATCCTGGCGCAGACTTCCTTGCTGAAGCAAGGGAAATTCGGCAATTACTTGTCAATAATTTTAATTAAATTAAACATTTTATTTCTTTATTATTAAAATTTTAATTTTCTTATCACCTTATTTATTAATTAACCTATCCTTAACCTAAACAAATAAGAGTGGCGATTAGGTTTCTATCACAAATTGAAACCGCATATTCAGTTCATGTTTTGTATAAAAAAATAATTAACAAAATACAATAATCAACAAAATATGCCAAATATTTGCCTCTTCTCTACAGAGAAGGCACGAGCACTGATCACCACGCATGCTCAAGACGGGTTGGCGATTTCAGACTTATTAGGTATATTATAATAATTATAGTCCAGATTTCCTCACGATGTTTTCCTTCCGACCTTCATTGAAATAAAAATGAGTAAATAAAAGAAAAATGTTCGTACATATTTTTTATTAATGTTATGTTTTAACTTTTGTACCACTGTAAGCCCATTTTCTCTTGCCCGTTTTGCTGCAATATGTTGTTGGATAGAGCCTTTCTGTTATTTTGACACTTGTCTCGTCTGTGTCTGTCGTTGTCTCTTGTCGTCTTGTCTTGTCTGTTGTTTTTCAAAATCCAGATCTGTTTTAGTGACTACCTGAACTTTCCATAAAGTTGGTACCGAGTAAAAGAATTGAATTTTTTGTCGAATTGCACTTATTTATGTTGAAGTCATCCATTTCTTTCTTAGGACGGCCTGATCTGTGTTTGGGTAAAAATTTCCATTAAGACCCAAATTTTAGAAGGGGGAGGGGGTGGGGGCGGGGAGGGGGGGGAGGGGGGCTACCCCCCAGTACAACTCCCATTCCTCGGAGCCCCGTGGTTTCCGAGATATCCATGGTCAAAGTTTTGAGGTTAGAATAGCGCTAAAACGCGAAACGGGTACAAATTTTGTGTCGTTTGACAGGGGAAGGGTGAGGGGGTGGTGCCCACTGTGCCCTGGCACCACTCCCATGTAAAGGCGACGCACCATTCTTGAGAAAAATTCATTTTTGGAACCCAGTCGACGGAGCCCCGCTTCGCGGGGCTCCTACTTCTGGGTGGTTTTTAAAAAAAATAACCACGAAGGGGATGGCGGGGTCTATTCGCTCGCTTCGCTCGCTCATTCGACCCCGCCATCCCCTTCTAACCTAACCTGTCCGTGTCGGGGTGCCCCAAGTCCCGAGCTCGCTTCGCTCGCTCTTGCATCCAAGTTTTCCTAGTTACGTGTTCGGTACCCATATAAACCTAACCGCCCCGCTGTTTTGGTATTATAATACAGCAACAATTATTATGCACACTCTTAATACATCCAAAAATACAAAAAAAAAAAAAAAAAAAAAAAAAAAACTGTTACTTTACAATTTGCAAAAAGCTTTCTAATAATGAGTACTATCTACAAAAAAAATATGAACTTCCTAAACTTTGGGTCTTAATGGAAATTCTATCCTGTGTTTGCCTTGATCTACAATACGCCTCACTGTACTCTCAGATTTTCCTGAAAGAAAGATTTAAAAAAAGATGTAGTATCTAATGGAAAATAGATAGCACTATTTTTTATTTCAAACATGTTAAAACTTATTCATATTTAAAATCACCGGTAAATTTGATTACCCAAAAGTATCAAAAGTTAGCTACTTACATTTGCAATCTAACCTATATATGCGCAATGTAAACAATGCTTATTTTAGTCATAAAATCGTATATTTAGTAAATTTGTGACTTCTGGTAGATAAAAAACAAACAATAACACGATTACATACCTGTCATAGCTGCTATTCGAGTATAAATATCCAAATTTGATAAAATTTGTCCAGCTTGGTGTTTTATCAAACATCGCTGATATACTTTGAAATAATTTCCCGAGCTCCACTCCTATTTGTTTTCCTCATATTTAACACGTTTCTTCGAAGTTTTGTCGACGTAGATTTGAAAAACATTTAAAAATGCAAAAGATAACAAGATAAAATAATAACAAGTTGATGACAGACAGCCGATGACATTTGATGTACTATGATTTAGTGTTACCCTACTTTTGAATAATCCATGGTATAATAATATAAATAATCTTAGTTCCTCAAACATTAATTTCTTGACTATACAGACAGACTGTACTTCATTAATGATTACTGGTATACAATTTTAAATAAATATTTGATTTACCTCAGGTTTTTTTTTGCAATTCAGATCATTTCGTTCACTTTCATTCAGCTTTTGTCTATGGTCTACTGCAATCTTGGTCTATGCTCTACTCAACTTAACGAATGTCAAACTCGATTTTAGGTGTGTCAAAACTATATTTAAATTTAGAGAATCTTGTTTTCAGAATAACTTACCAAAACCAACTAACTAAAAATAAGAAATTTTAGTTTTAGTTTAGGTTAGTTCGGTGTACAAGAGAATCGGCACCAATATCGCATTTCTTACTTAAAACCGGATTTTTTTACGTGTACGGAATGAATATAAAATCGAATCGAAATCTACCGTCTTATAATAGTAATAACGAAGTTAATGAAAACTGACTAAAAAGTGTTAAATAAAAAAATGTAGTTAAAAAACTAAAAAACCCGACTGAAAAAACGGAAAAGCAAAAAACAAGCACATTTTAAATTAAACAAAACTTGGAAGCAGGCGGGGTTCATTTGAATATTAAATTATGAAATGAAAATAGAATGGACCCCGCCTGCTTACAAGTTTTGTTTAATTTAAAATGTGCTTGTTTTTTGCTTTTCCGTTTTTTTTGATACTTGTATATATTTTATTATTATCTTAGTTCTGTAAATAGTAGTTTTTAAATGTTGTAAATAAATACTAATTATCATTAGTTGCTCGAAAAAAAAAAAATAAGATAAGAGAGAACTTTTGCATTGTCATTTTTTAGGGTTCCGTAGTCAACTAGGAACCCTTATAGTTTCGCCATGTCTGTCCGTCCGTCCGTCCGTCATCGCTTAATCTCTGTGACCGTTAGCACTAGAAAGCTGAAATTTGGTACCAATATGTGTATCAATCACGCCGACAAAGTGGTAAAATAAAAATTGGAAAAAAATGTTTTATTAGGGTAGCCCCCCTATATGTAAAGTGGGAAGTGATTTTTTTTTTAATTTCAACCCTAACGTGTGATATATTGTTGGAAAGGTAATCAAAAATGAATAGGGGTTTACTCAAAACATTTTTTGATAATGTGAATAATTTCGGAAATAATCGCTCCAAAAGTAAAAAACAATGCGTCCCCCCCCTCTAACTTTTGAACCATAAGTTTAGAAAATATGAAAAAAATCTGAAGAGTAGAACTTTTTAAGGACTTTCTAGGAAAATTATTTTGAACTTGGATGGAAACAACAGATGGAAACAGCAGTTAACCAATATAATTTGGTCCCTGAATCGTACGAGCGCCTATACAATCCAGAGGTCAAGTTTCATTGGCCCGTAGAAGAAATTGTACAAATTATAGCATACCGTTTTGGTACGGAACCCTTCATGTGCGAGTCCGACTTGCACTTGGCCAGTTTTTTCACTAGCAAACACTTAAAAAATATTAGCATAGGAAATAATTCTTCACTAGGAAACATAGTTTACACGTCGACGACAGTCGACGATTTCAACAGAAATGAGGCCTGCGCGTACTTCACAGCCCATGGGGAAGTGTGAGCGTGTGGTAGGCGCATGAGCGTGTGGTAGCGCCCGGGAGCGTTCAGTTTTTTCGTGAGGTAAGCGCGCAGGCCCGGACTGAAGGGAAGTGCGTGCGTGTAGTAGGCCCATTAGGGGTTGAATTTCAAAAAATCTTTCCTTATCCTTGTCTACATTATAAAGGGAACGTCTGTGCAAAATTTCAGCTTTCTAGGTCCAAGGGTTTGGGCTGGGCGTTGATGAGTCAGCCAGTTAGTCAGGACTTCTCTTTTTATTTATATATAGATAGAAGTAACGTTACGTTAATGATAAGTTCGTAATTATTGAGGATGCTTCCAAAGCAAGAGTGTTCTGGGTAACGCTCGTTCCATCATAAACATCATCCATCGCTTTCCATTGGGCGTGGTCAAGGTCAAGAGCCGGCCCAATTCGTCATCATTATTCTCCTGCCCTTATCCCAATATATTTGGGGTCGGTGCAACATGTCTTCTTCATCCCTAAATCTGTATTACTCGTCATCTTAGTAGTCATATCCTTTCTAGCCATATCATCCTTCACACAGTTCTTCCATCGTTTCTTTGGTCTTCCCCTACTCTTATAGCATAATCAGCTCTATATTCATAATCAACTTTTTCATCATTCCTTCGCATCACATGTCCATACCACGAAAACCGATTACCACTCAACTTTTCAACCATGGTTGAAAAGTTGAGTCCCAATTAGCAATAAAAAAAACAGTAAGAAAAGTCTGCAAGAACCAAGTAATAAAACAATGTAATAAAAACAAAAGAATTACTTTTCATGCAGTTGATGGCATTAAATATGAGTTTGAAAACCAAAATAACTAAAACCAGCTACATCAGACTACTTGAAAAGTGATTTAAATGTTCTGGGGGTCTAAAATTAGCTGATCATAAAATGAATTGCGAAAAATAAATGAAATGGATTATTCATTTGTTGCATTTACCTCAGCTCGTTGTCGAGTTACGTCGCGTAATAGGCTGAATATCTGAATATGCCTATCAAAAATAAACATCATTTCATCAAACAAATATCTTGGGTCCCAAGCGGCTGGTATGCTGGAAGCAAAGAGCTCCTTAGCAGAAAAAATCCTTTTAATGTTTCTGATTTGACCATTTCTAATTTTATTTTTCCTTGTTACAGATGTGCGGTCCCAGAATGCGAGAGCACAGCAAACACGACCTTATGGCTACCCCACGCTATACCAAAAGAAAAGAATGGATACTCCAAATGCGAGAGATATCCCACTATAGGGAATAATATCACTACTAGTAACAGCACTTGTACGGCTGATATATTTAATACTGCGTTGACAGAAAAGTGCTCTTCTTATGTTTATAGTGATGAAGACTCAGCTGTGAAAGATGTAAGTATTAAGAGGACTGTCATTAGAGAAGTCATCATCATAACATCATGCCTATTATCCCCAAAGGGTAAAGCAGCGGTGTATCTAATAGTACCCCCACATTTTTCCAGTAATGTTTAAGTCTCATGTAGACTGTAGTTCGAGGCGAGCATTTTTTTTTTTTTATTATAAATGGGCTTGCTCTTGACTTCAATCTTGCCCTAAGGGCAGAGATGATGTCGACGATGGAACGAGCTTACCCAGAAGAAGCCTGTTTACTCGCGACTTAAATATTGCAATCAACCGGGCACAAATCCAAACTCCGTAAGTACCTACTGTGAAATTCCTTATGGAAAAACTTAACAACACTTTGCCCGACCCAAGAATCGAACTCAGGACCTCATGCACGGGCAGTGCGATCATTAGGGCCGGTTTTCACTAAAGCGGAGATGAGCAGAGCTAAGAGGAGAGGTGCAAAATTCAACCAATCAGAGGAAGGGTGATAAGACCAAATGTAAATTTTAACAAAATTGATTTGCCAATTTCCGCACATTTTCTATCGTTTCCACTTTGGTGGAAACCGGGTCTTAGACCAACAAGGTAGTCAAAATTATTTAAATGCAAAAATGTGTCGATCCAGTATGTATCCTCGCATGTCGTAAAAACTACTGGTTCCAAAAATGAACTTTTAGAAAAAGCTGAACCTGAAAATAAAAACAAAAATACACACATACATACATAAACTCACGCCCTTCTCCCATGGAGGTAGGCAGAAACCACAGAAATCCTTACATACTCAAAAAACAAAAACAAAAATATCCATCTAAAAACGTAACAATGCAACCAATCACACGACCTATCAATACTTCGACCAATAGGCTGTTATCGTGAAAATAGACCGTTATTTATGTTTATCTAGCACGGTCGTGCTGAGTAATTGGAATTAATGCAGGAGCGCGATTTTATGTTTTTATTTTTATTGATAGGAACAGCAAACAGTTACAATATTATAAGCACATATAAAGTAACCCTAAACGCTGTCCACAAGTAGGCGTAGAAGTTTAGGTAAAAAGAGCGATTTGATAATTATGATCATTAATTTTATAGTTGTGCAACTACTTCAGAAACAATCATAAATTCAGTTTCTCCTGCTTGCAAGTCAAATCAAGGAAAAAAAGAAAACACAAATATAACTGAATAATCACTCAAATCATATGCCTAGTCTTTTCCCAAATAAATTGGAATTGCAAAATTTTACTTAGAGTGGCTGCCTATCTGACCTCAACAAACCAGTTAGTACTGGGTAATACGATACCTATTGGCAAGACTGGTTCTCAGACTTTTGGGACACTGACTACCTGTAACGACTGCAAAAGATCTAAAAATGACAGTTATTTATTTATTTAGCTTTATTTTATCCCTTACATTTAATTTACATTTAGTTTTATATAATGTGTTGTGTACTTATTCATGTATTTGTTAGTAATGTTAGTGTCTGTACCTAAAATAAGATTAGTATTGTTAGATGTAAGGGCCGCCTTTTGCGGTGAAAGCCTCCTCCAAACTGTTCCAGCTGGGTCTGTCTTTCGCCAGTCTGGGCCACATGTTTCCGGCTGTTTCTTTTAAGTCGTCACTCCATCTTTTGAGTGGTCTACCCTTCCTTCTCTTTTTTTATTCAATGGATACCAATTTGTAATGACTTGGGACCATCTTTCATCCGTAGTTCTTTGGATATGGCCTGACCATTTCCATTTCAGTGTCAGGACCTGTTTGACCACATCTCTTGCCTTCGTTCTTTTTTTATTAGTGACCTTTTGTCTCTGTCCTTCAATATGATACTGAAGTAACAAATGACAGTAGTGACACTAAATTAATGAGTGCTAAACGAATATGAAACATCCTTCTAATTCTTTCAATCATTTATTTTCAAAAATTCAGGGGGTCTAAAACGGCCACTTTAGCAGAGGAATTGCGTCAAAAAGCGTAAATGATCTTTTATAATAGTAACAGCGTCTGGGACCATTAAGGAAAATAGATGATAGGTAAGTAATAATAGGAAAACAATATGAATTGCGTTAAATTCGTAAAATGGTCACAGACGCAGTTACTATTTTGAAAGGTCAATTCATATTCTGATCTGCTAAAGTGGCCATTTTAGACCCCCAGGTCTTACCTCAAGTAGAATGGGACAAGGACAGGAACATGATGATGATTTGATAATGACAAGGACAGAATGAGGTTCAGGTGTTGCAATTCAAGTCGGCCCGAGGCTGTTAATCTCCAAATTTTCTTTTATTTCTGTTATTTCAAAAAAACTTTTTGTTTCAGTTCGATCTCGGCTGCCAAAATTGGAAGAGGACGTTGATAGGGACCGTCCATAACTCCGGCCTCTTCCTCTCTTTGCCCTTAACTGGCATAATCTCAGATAGGTTTGGAAGGAAGGTGGCGCTATCTATAGCAGCTCTCATGAACTGCATATTTGGTTTCTTGAGGTCCTTTTCTACTCATTATATAATGATGTTAGCGTTTGAGTTTTTTGAAGCCGGATTTGGAGCTGGTGCTTATACAACTGCTTTTGTTTTAGGTAAGATCATTTTAACCAATAATTTTAGTACTAATTCATTGTTCAAACACACATTGAAGTTTATAGTAAAACCGTTTAAAGCCTAACCTATTTAAAGCTGTTTCTTTCACAGGCTACATACTTGTATCTCTAATCAATTTTAAGACAAGCGAATTTTTTTTACAGCTATGGAACTTGTGGGACCAAAAGGAAGAGTGTTTGGAAACACCCTCATAAACGTAGTTTACGTGTGTGGCTTGATGTCTCTAGCTGGACTATCATGGCTACTGCAAGACTGGAGGACACTCCTCAGAATCATATACGCACCATCCTGCTTAATATTCTTTTACTTATGGATTTTGAATGAAAGCATCAGGTGGCTGCTTAGCAAAGGCAGACACGAAGAGGCTGTAGCAATTATTAGAAAGGCAGCAGAAATGAATAAAGTAGAATTGTCAGACGAAGCCTTAGCCCCACTTCAAGAGATGGAGAAAAAGCCGATAGAAGTTAAAGAAGAAATTGAACCTGAAAAGAAGTCGTCGGTCTTCCTACAAGTGATTCGATCAAGCATTATTAGAAAAAGATTGGCTTCATGTTCCTTCCTCTGGATTACTTGCACGTTTGTGTACTATGGACTGTCGATTAACTCAGTGTCTTTGGCAGGAAATAAGTACGTAAACTTCATGCTAGTGGCTTTCATAGAAATTCCGGCTAACTTCACCTGTTTGGCGGTGCTGGACAGATTTGGAAGGAAGAAAGTCATGTTTACCACTTATATTTTAAGCGCGATCCTGTGTATCAGCTTGTCGTTTTTACCTAAAGGTGAGTACTATTCATTTCATATCATTAAAATTATTGTTTATCAGCTTCCTTCCTTCATAACGTAACCACGAAACGGATAAATAATTCATTATTATCAATATACATTTTTGAGGTAAACAAGCCTCATCAACAAGCATCCGGGTTTGTTCAACCATTTCGATATCAATTCCAAAAATGTACGAACAATTCAATTCTTATCTGAACGAACACAGTTTTAGCGTGAATTTTATAACCAAATGAGTTGTAGTTTGTGTTCACAATTACTTCGCTTACAATCAAACGAACAAACATAATTTGACGGGAACAAAAGGCGAGTTAGATAATCCGGGAACAGTTTACGAGGCGTAGGAGTGTTCCCATTGTGTTGCGGTGAGTGGTCGTCCCGGTTGGTTCCTTTTGTCCTAGAAGTAGGAAGTTACATTAGCGAAGCAAGGGTCCGTGATTATGACGGTATCCTCCAAGGAGATCTTATTACAACGATCAATTCCTAGCTGTCTCGGTGTAGCTCACGACATACCATGTATTAAAAATTTTTGATTTGTTTTGTTTCGTATTTTGATTTATATTTTAATTTGTATTTTGATTTTAATTCTTTTTGTTGATTTTAAAGTTAGTTTTGATTTTGATTATGAGTTTGATTTTAATTTTAATTGAATTTATTGTATAAATAGCTGTGACTTGACATACCTATCACTCACTACACTATACAATAACACACTCAACCCTACACATTTCTCCATCCCCACACATTACTAACCATACTAACACTATAATTAATTATAGATATATAAGTTGCTATAAAAATTGTTATGATTCGCTACCACTGTCTGAAGCATTCTATTCTTTAATTTAATGTATTAAAGCTTAAGGGTGGGGACCTGGTGTCCTGAAATACAGGCCGCAAGCCTAGTTTAGGCACCAGTCTCCCACAATATACCTATTGTTTTCACTTGGTCACTTGAAATGTATTGTGTATTTAATGTGTATTGTGGCGAGAAAATAAATCTTATTATTATTATTATTATTAGAGAGAATCCCTTTTGCTAGAGGACCTAATATACTCAAAACCTAGGGGTGCATAGATTCAAACCACGTTAAATCTACTAAAATTAGATTCGACGCGGGCAGGGCACGTTCTCCAAATGTGCAGTATCCGACAAACACCATTTCTCTCGTGCTACAATGAAAACCAACTCTGACACGAGTTTTGAGAGAATTTTGCTCCACTGTTTATTTAGTAATCACTGCTTGTATAACAGCCTGAATTAATGGAATATTCAAGTTAAACCGATTTCAAAGCCGACGGCGCAAACGGCAATAGTAAAACATAAATAATTTTCGCGGTTTTACCAAACTTTCCGTTTTCGAAATGGTTGGTTTTGTAAACATTCCGACGAATAAATGAATTCGGGATTTCGATTTTACGAATCGAAAAGTAATTATTATGGTCTTTTATTTGCTTTGATAAACTTTGATCAGCTAGTGTTTATTTTTGGATTCAGTTGAAGGTTGAAAATTTAAAACAGTGTTATAACAGTTTTCAACTAAGTTTAAAACAAACTCTCTTCACATTTGAACTGTGCTTTGCCAGTCGAACCCTACTGAGCAAGAGGTATTAATAGTGTGAAAAGACACCTGCCTCCTAGGCTGCTAATAATATATGATTTCCGTCTTTCATCACTTTGGCGGATAAAATAGAATTTATAGGTATTTTGCCACCTTTTTCTGATGCTTTCAAATTATTTAAGTACCAAAAAACAAAATCCAAACACAAATTATGTTCAGTTCTTATTTTTGTTTTCATCTTAAGTCCTCGACCAATATTTGGAACACCCATTATACTCGTACTAACTTTGGGTCATTTCTTCAGATCAAAAATGGTGGTCCCTCATCTTCTACCTCTCGGGCAAGTTCTCCATCACGGTGGCCTACAGTTCCGTCTACATCTATGTGTCTGAAGTCTTCCCTACTAACGTCAGGCAGTCACTGCTTGCCATCTGTTCTTCTACTGGCAGAGTTGGATCTACGTTGGCGCCTTTGACTCCTTTGCTGGTAAGTGCTGAAGTATCTGTCTTACATGAGATGAGGAGTATACAATAGAGATCTACGCTTTGAAATGGGCATTATTATAGTTCTTTCACAAGTTATTATGCCCTGTGACTGTGACTGTAGCTTCGCTTTCTTGGTTTTTCTGACATTCAAAAGTTCATGTAATGGTTCAATCTGTCTATCTATCTATATAAATAAAAAGAGAAGTCCTGACTGACTCATCAACGCCCAGCCCAAACCCTTGGACCTAGAAAGCTGAAATTTTGCACAGAGGTTCCCTTTATAATGTAAACAAGGACTAAGGAAGGATTTTTCGAAATTCAACCCCTAAGAGAGACCCACTAAAAACAAAACTTGTAAAAAAAGCCAAGCCGCGCAACTCAGTTCTTCTACCGTAAAAAGTTGTGAGATTCATGTAATACCAACTTACCAAGTCAGTTAATTTATTCAGTCCCTACTTACAAATATGTGATGTTTTAAATAAATAGATTGACTTGGCCACTGCATCACATTGGCCAATGCGATGGCGATTAACCATTAGAATGGCCTGTTTAACATTGGCAAATGCGATGCGATGGCCAAGTCAATCTATTTATTTAAAACATCACATATTTGTAAGTAGGGACTGAATAAATTAACTGACTTGGTAAGTTGGTATTACATGAATCTCACAACTTTTTACGGTAGAAGAACTGAGTTGCGCGGCTTGGCTTTTTTTACAAGTTTTGTTTTTAGTGGGATCTCATTTCTTTTTGTAGCAACTCTCGTTCTATCTATTTCGTTCAATGAATCAACAATACATAGGTTTATTCGAACTTGCAGCAGTCTTATTCATCGATTTGATGAACTGCTTAAGTACCTGAGTACTCGACAAGCTGAATCAAACGAGTCTAAATTCGACAGGGTCAAGTCGTTTTATAACGGAATTCCTATGGCCACCTTCCAGCTCCATCATCAGACCCTGAACATCATCCAAAGACAGAGTACTCATCAAGACAAATCAAACGAGCCCAAACGCGATGGGGTTATGACATTTTAAAATGGAGTTCCTATGGCCAACTTCCAGCTCCATCATCAGATCAGTTCCATGTCATCATAATATTGAATCGTTAGGTGATATACATATACGTGCAAAATTTCAGATCAATCGGTAACCAGGAAGTGTATTTTTAACTCGTAAAATTCATTCACTGAAAATGTAACTTTAACTTTGTAATCCTATATAATTATATGGGATTACAAAGTTATTTATGCAGTTAGTGTATCATGAAAACTAGACTGAAATTTCAAAATATTTTAATTTTTCCTTGATTTATACACTAAACGCTAATTGTATTCTGAATTTGAAGCTTCTATGTCAGCTAGAAGTGCCTTAGACTTTTGATGATCGGTCAGTCAGTCAGTCAGTGAGTGAGTGACAAAACTAAGACATTTTGACTAGTTATAATTCCTAAACTACTGGTTCAAATTGAATGAAATTTGAAATATACCGTGTTTATACAATGACTAATTAGTTACTAAAAATTCAGGCTTCTAGTTTTATCCAGAACGAAGTTATAAGAGGTCGAAAATGGCCTGAACTGCTTCGAGAAAAGGATGGTACGGCCGTGCCGCTTTATTGCTCGACTTGGCGGGGGCACTGCCGTGCCCCCAGATAAATAAGGGATGAAAGTTTGTATGGAAAATCGTTATTTTCACGCGGGCGAAGCCGCTGGCAAAAGCTAGTTGAAAATAAATACATAGTTATAGTTTGATTTAGAAATAATGTTTATTATTGCATGAATTTTCTTTGAACAAATGTTTCTCTTTTTATCTAAAATAACCTAGAGACGGAAAAAAAGCTGTACGTACAGCTTAGCTTGAATTGTGTTAAGCCAACAGCGCAATTCAACAGAGTTGAAGTTATGCTTATCGGCAAGACCCAAATGGCCGAAACCCGAAAAAGTGCTCAAAAATAGCAGTTTTAGAAGTGCAAATGTTTTAGTCCAGGGTTAAACTTGAAGTGCTTCAGTGGAATTAAATTCTGAAGGTAATTGAAGTTCTGTCTTTATTTTTCCTCAGGCTTTGTACTACGACAACTTGCCATCAATATTCTTCGGTACATTGGCAGTGCTTGCTGGTCTTATTGTCTTCACCCTGCCTGAAACCATCAACGTGCCTCTTCCAGACTCCATTGAAGAAGCCGAAATGTTATCCAAATCAAAACATCGAAAAAACAATGCTTAACAAATGCAGGGAATAGTGTTGTCTCGCTTTTGACAATAGATTTTTGAAGTGTGTGACGGAGAGAGAGAGAAATATTTCTGATAGCTTTTCATATTGTTTGGCTAATAAGTCCAAGGAGTTCTTATCTTTATTTATTTTGTCAACCCAAGTGATAAATAGTAAGCAATCTTTTAACTGTTTATAATTAATATTTATGTAACAAATCGTGGATATTCTTAATTTTTTTTAAGATTTTTAGATAACCTAAGTAATTTTACATACTAACCTCTTCGTTTTTGACGAATAGTAAACCTTTTCAATTGCTTTACGTATTTACTGTATTTCATTGTAATTATTTATATAATTATAAGATAATTAAAGAGCTCTCACAATGTGAATATTATAGTGTTCAAAACTGTTATGTGCTACAAAACCATTGTGAGAGAAATAAATAAACTTATTATTATTTATTATTAATTATAGTATCTTCACGCACAATATCTATAATATTGCTCAGTTAAAATAACTATGTGTAAAAGTTACTATAAATCCCTCGTAAATAGAAAAGTAGGGTAACATAGCACACGTATAGTTACAAAAATGAATTGTCTATAAAAAAATGGTTGTAACCTTAATTCACGTACAATGGTGCATGGATCTTTTGGCACCTAAGTGATATGATATTGACAGAAAGACGCTGTTAGTAAACATGCGTGAAGTTGTCTGCGGAGTATTGAAAATTCAAGATGGCGGCGTAAGTTCCATTTTAGGCCGCGCGCCAAAAGCTCCATGTACTGACGCTAGGACATCAAGCTACTACAATCTGTCAAATTTCTTTAATAGATTTTCAACGTTATGTCTAAAGCATTAAGCAGTATTAAGCTCAAGGTTCATTGGGAATCTGACAATTTTGGGTAGTTTGATGTGCTGGTGTCTGTATAACTATTGTTCTATTGGGGACGGTGTTTAGTGTTTATTTAAATGACTTTTTTGCATGTTTACGCCTTCACAGGGAAATTCAGTGCGTGAGAGTGCTGTGAATGAGATGTGTTGTGAACCTATATCCTTATGTATTTCTTCCTTAGTACATAAGTTTATGTTTAAAAAAAGAAAGAGCTGTATGGCCCAGTGTAAGTAAGTTCGAACACAGGCAGGTAACTTTGTGTAATGAATTAATTATCAAAATATTTGTTTGAAACTATTTTTACAACATGTAATGAAAGTCGCACAAGTAATTAAAATAATAACAATGATACATTTTACTTTTATATCAATTTTTTAAGCTTCATCGAAATGGTATTATGATAGGTTTTTCCAGTGAGTAGTGAGAGGGAAAGATTTTGAATAAGTGTGCCATAATCTTTAGTAAATAATCATTTAATGATTGAAAATCATGTATAATTAACTAGTTAACTTTTATACATAAGGAGCACACAAAAATAACGAATTATGCTATCAATGCTAAATATATAACTACTTACAGTTAAAAATAAATAACCAACTATTTTCTTTTTGAAATGTTTAATTTTTATTTTCATAATGTCTAAAAAACTTCAACGGTACAAATTAAACTTCAGACATAAAATAAAGAATTATCTCAAAAAATTTAAATATAATATGTTTTTCATTGCTTTTCCACCTTAATTAAATGTCCCGAAAGGCGAAAGGGTATTTTCGCGCTTGGTGCTTTGCTCTTTCATTCTGGATAATCAGCAATATTTGAATGACCCGTATATTATAATAGTGATGATTCTGTATTAACAAATAGGTCTATCTATCCGGTCCCTGCAAAAATCTTATACGAAAGCGCCTAGAATTAATTTCATAGCAACACTTCCGAACGCAATATTATCTACTGAAAATATAATTGACAGTGACTATCTTCTACTGTTCTTTCAAAGTCAGGTTAATTTGATTGGACATCACTGTCAAAATGACAATGACCTTTATCTCTGAAATTATAAGGTTGCTGTCCGATTGCTGTCACTGACTTGTCAAAAGAGTGATATTTATGGTAATTAAAATAAGGTCGTTTTTGGGTCACTGCATTCAGACGTAAATGGACAGTACAAAGGTAATCTAGCGCCATGTTCGTCGAAATCCATTAGAAATCCGAAATCTGTTCCGAAACAGAGGCCTTTGTTTCAAAGCTAATTTCAGATTGTGTATTCCATACTGAATGGATTACTAAGCGTGCGTCCCGGACTAATGTCTATACTTGGCAACCTAGAAAATCTATCAATACCCCACACCTAAGGTTCGACCATTCCGAAATTCCGGAAACTCACTGATAGATATATCAGTAGGTACATTACCTGTCAGTGTCCGTGTACGAAACCACGTCCACAATAATTAATCTGTACCGGTTTCTCCGAATATACAACATGCCTAGTAACAAAGAAGCACATTAAAATATTGCAAGTTTTTATGATTTCTCGCTGAGAGTAGTTTAAACACAACAGATTGCTATGACAATGTAAACTGGGTGTTGCTATTACACGATACGTTGCTGTTAGAATATTAACAGGCGTTACTCAGCGTCAAGTTCAAATCCCTTTGACATCGGAAAAGAAAGTTCTTAAAAACGTACGTATAAAGACTGCTTTCGATCAGCAGTGCCTCAACTTGAAAAGTTCACCATCCTTTCTTTGATACTCCATAAAGAAACTTTCATTCATTTACTTATAATTAATAGAACATCGTCTCAAATCTGAATCAAGAAAACACCCACACTGTAATGCCCAGATTTGAAACTCTGTGTCAGTGATACCCCTAAAGCTCACTAAAATATTTTTTAAGAAGTCAATTTTAAAGGAGAATAATCTAATGACCTTAAGGCAGCAATAAGCAATAACTCAATCAACATTACAAGGATTTGCGTACTGTTGTACTACAATAAGTGTACACATGGATTAACAATGACTAACCGTCTAAAAATAGACACATGGTCAAGGGCTTCATATATATAACGGGCCTCAAACCTCAATAGATGATGTGTGGCCTTCGACCAGAATAATTTATCATTATAAAGCTATTAGCAGCTCCGGATGTTCAATTATGTTTTGTTTTTTAAATATTTTGAGATCTTATCTTTAACCACATAGATATAAAACTTAAAATAGGATTGCAAAACTTCAATGTAAGTAATTTTGTTGCGAGGTTAATCTTGTCTTTTTCCTCTTTCTCGTATCGATAATACCCATTATTATTTAAGTCAAATTAACATCGACCGGAATCTGGTCACATCGGCAGTGTTGTAATTGGCAAAAAGTCTTGCTTAAATCACACGAAGGTTTGTCAAAAAAAACATCTTGATGAGCCTATAAATGCCCATAATTACCTATTATTCACTGGTTTTCAACTAAACTTCTTACACACAAGCTACTGCAGATCTCTTTGACCGTGCTAAAGCTATGACATATTTATATGACTATGACTGGAGGGCGTACCATGAGGGCTGGTTCGAAGCGGCACAAGAAAAGAGCTCTTGGAATGAGTTGAGGGAGGCCTTTGCCCAGCAGTGGGACAGTGCAGGCAAAATAAAAAAAATTACTGGAGAACATGGAAGAGTAATATATTTATGACGCCTACCATTTGCTCTATGGGGCCAGGATAAGCAGAAGCAGCAAAAGCTATTAGCATCATCATTTGCCGAGTCTCTTCCTAACTATGTTGGCGTTCGTTACATCACCATCTCAGGGCCAGTTGAAAACCAGCGTCGGGCACTAGCTGCTCGGCAGTTTGCTGAACTGGTCCTATTTGGCGCAGCCGTGAGATGCACACTCTTTATTTTTTATTTTTCGTTTGTTTGTTCATTTTATTTTTATTGTTTGTTGTGTGCACTTGTGGCATATTGTGCTAAATAAATATGTTTTCTTTCTTTCTTTCTTCCAGTCTAAACGAATGCAGCTGAATACCAGAATTTTACATAAAGAGAGAGTTTTACATCTGACTTCCACAACCCAGTTGGAAGTGGTATCGTATTATCCAGTAGTAGCAGTTTCACTCTTTCGATCCACTGTTCCGACTTGTGGCGACTGTCAAACAAATGACAGACAGGATCAATGGATTAACGTACTTTTCGATGCACGGACGAAACTCGGTATGTTGTGGGTGGTCACCCAACCACAGACCAACCTAGACAAACCGCGGCTTTACCTGGAGATTGAACCAAGCGGCTGTTATCATCTAGCCACAAGTTCCTTAGTATTAAAGTATGGAGGTAGCAGTACTTAATAGTCAAGAATTGAGGTCGATAATACGCTCAAAAATACTATCCACATAACATCACGCACCACTTGAATAGACAATCTATTTGTCGTAACAAGGGCATTTATGCCACATGTACATAAACATTATATGTATTATACAAACATGGCTTCGTTTATGTAGTGGTGATGGGTTTATGGTAATTAGGTGACGCTTCGTTTAAACAAATACATGCATGGTGGTATGGGGTATTATGTTACCCTGTCATACAGGAACGGAATAATCAGATAACCACAATAATTTAAAATGCGTGCAAATCAGTGTTAGCTAGCTAATGGGAATTCAGTCCAGTTTTCAAAAAATATGGTATAAGCCAAACCATCGAGGAATCATTTGTTTCACGAAAAATGAAAAAAATATATTAATCTAAATTTTAGAAGAAATGTGGTTAACCTTTTTGATCTTCAATGACGTTATCTCAAAAAGGAATATCGTGAAATTCGTTCAAATATGGATATGGCAATAATGCGCTTAATGCGTGCCTGAACGAGCCCTTGACTTCATGTAGACGCCATTAAAAACAAACTGTCATTAGAGTGTCACTCACGTATTAAACTGTTGAATGAGCAATGAATTCTTTACCAGTGATGACCTCATCAGCCCTAAAATGTTTAAATCCTATTTATCTATACTAATATTATAAAGCTGAAGAGTTTGTTTGTTTGTTTGTTTGTTTGTTTGAACGCGATAAACTCTGGAACTACTGGTTGGATTTGAAGAATTCTTTTTGTGTTGGATAGTTCATTTATCGAGGAAGGTTATAGGCTATATAACATCACGCTACTACTAATAGGAGTGGAACATAAATGAGAAATGTTGCAAAAACGGGAAAAGAAAATTCCTTTCTGAGAGCTTCCGTTGCGTGCGCTGCGAAAACGGTTTAAGTTACGAGAATATCATGTATGAAGTAATTATTCGTCTTTAAAAGTTCTAAAAAAAAGTCCGCGACAGCATCTGTCTATCTTTTAAGATTGACTCACTGTAACCATTTTTTATTATTAAAGTGTTAGGTTAAAAAGATTTTTTTTTTGCGAAGCTTATTTAACCCATATGGTATTAATCTATATCTAAATAAATGTGTTCGTTAGAACGGAAATTTAATATAGAATATTTGTGCTCTTTACTCTATACAGTTTAAACAAATATCTTAGAAGATATCGCAATGTAAAAATACCCGCGCGGAAAAATAATTACGCGGGTTGCGTCGCAATGTAGGTACGGGGGATTCTGGCTGGCCTCCGGGAAATTCAAATTCAAAATATTTACTGCATCATAATGTTTACAAGTACAGAGTGTTATAGTATATTTAACAGTAAGAGATAGATTTTATAGTAATTCACACTTTAATATAATCTAAGCTAATCTAAACCATCTAAACTATTGTAATAAAGAGGAAAGATAAGATTTTTTGTTTGTTACGATTTAATGTCGGATAGTCGATATATCGAGAAAGGTTATAGCTATATTTATGTGACGCAGACGAAGTTGCGCGGGTCAGCTAGTATATATATAAATAAAAAGAGAAGTCCTGACTGACTGACTGACTGACTGACTCATCAACGCCCAGCCCAAACCCTTGGACCCTAGAAAGCTGAAATTTTGCACAGAGGTTCCCTATATAATGTAGACAAGGAATAAGGAAGGATTTTTCGAAATTCAACCCCTAAGGGAGTTAAATAGGGGATGAAAGTTTGTATGGAAAATCGCCATTTTCACGCGGGCGAAGCCGCTGGCAAAAGCTAGTTAAATATAAATTAAACAAGCCATTTATTTTCAAAATCGGTTTCTTAACTAAAAATATACAGGTTAGGTCTATGCTCATTCTTTATGGCAAAACAAATTTGAAAAATCCAAAACTAGCTAGTAAATAACCTGTAGTATTTTTAAAATCACTTTTCATGATTCTAGACTTGATAAATTAAGAGAATTACTTATTACTGCCAAAAGTAGCCAATTCCTTTTACCTTATAAAGGGTTAAACAGTAATTCTCTTGATGTGATTTTAGATTAAAAGAAATAAGATGTGGGTGGCGCTAGTTTCGGTGCTGTAAGCGCCTTATAAGATAAATAGCGTAATCAGCCGTTCATATACATGAGACGCAGTCGCTTCCACAGAGAAGACACATACTGGCTACCTCTCTGTGGGCTGTCATCCACAACTTGGGCACAGCTGATAGATACAAGACATAGTCAAAATAATAAAGGCTAAAAGGTGAATAAAAGATAACGTGTACTACTTTTTAAAAAGATAATCACGTTACCAAGAGGATGCTGCTAAGTCGACAAAGAAAATATTTTTCAAAAATGACCTACAGAGTAGGGCCCCGAGTCTGCTATTCAATAGTGTCAGAATATGGTCAGAATGGTCTATCATTGATCTGACAAGTTTGGTGTTGTCAAAATCAACAATTATGAGATCAATTAGAGACCATTCTGACACTATTGAATAGCAGACTCGGGGCCCAGGATGATGGTGATGATGATGATGAATGGAGAGAATTTTTTTAAATAGATTTAAGGAATGTTAAGTATGGAGTAAAACCTTTCAAAGCTGTTGCTGTTTAATTTTGGAGAAGATTACAGAGTCTTGTAAAGACTGAAACTACGGAGCATATTAAAAACGAAATAACTCTAATTTATAGGCCAACGACTTTAAGGCACAGTAAACTGATAAAGAACGCACTATCAATGTTATACAGATGACTCATCTAAAACGTGTCAGTGCGTCTAGTAGCTTGTGAATAGGGATGCTAGAAACTAGTACCTATTTCTATCGATATTTTTGATTGAAACAAGCTGTAACTAATTGTATCGATACGGGCTACTAACAACCTTACAACGGCTGTCAAAGCAATTAATGACAGCCAGGAATAACAGCTTAACATGCATTCCGAGGTAGGTATGTAGGAAACTCGGTATATTATATTGGATGTTCAACCATTCACAGACCAACCTAGGCAACTATGTCTTAACCTAAAGATCAACCCAAACGCCTGTTATTACTTAGCAACAATCTCCTCCTATCATAATCATGTGCATTGACCTATAATATCGGAGTATCATCTCTTGTTGTATCGATACTGTAAAATATTGCATCACTAATTACAACCTTGTCTAGACATTGCCAGCCATGAGCCAGGCGCCATTGCTCATAGGTCTTAACCTTAAAAGGACGGACAGACGTTCGAGAAAGTTCTCCATAGGTTTATAGTAGTAGAAACTTGAAATGAACAAATTTGTTCCATAAACGTTTTACGATGTGGGCTTGATGACATGTTTGGTGAAATCGATGCGGAACGAATTGTTACGAGAGTACAAGTCAAAGATAAATCATGTTTATGTGAATAACTACTTTGAGAAATAAAAATTAGAGACTTAAAGATGTCTTTGGTATACTCTTCCTTTGCAAGACACTGAATAGGGAACTGTAAAATAAGAAAAATCCCAATTAATACAACTACTGTTTATCATCATCATCATCAGTATTCTGTCCTCATCGGCCATCGTAGCTCACCAGCCATTGTTTCTTTGGTCTGCCTTTACTCTAACTAACACAAATACAGTTACAAAATAGAAAAGAAATAGAAAGTAAAGGGCTTACCTGCCGTTAATAATTTGAAAAAGAGTGAGAGTGTTTAGCACGAAAGAGCCATTCACGGAATGCTTCAAAAGTAAATTCAAAACAAGGTGCCGTTTTTGTCACTCATTATGCTAATGAGAACTCAACTATACAATTAGGTAGGCAAAACGTTGACATTGAACTAGGCAACAACAATGAAAAAAAACTTTTTTAGTAAGTATTTTGGAATTTAATTTTTGCTAATCAGTACTTGATTAAAACAGGAAAAGTCTATATTTAATTCGGATAAAAACGTAAATGACCATGGCTTTGTTGACCTACCTACGAGCTACGTAGATAGACAGGAATCACCAAGTAGGAATAAAAAAGGAATATCAGAAACATGGCTAACGGGTATTTTTTAAAACGGTTCCAGAAATTATGTATGCAAGAATGTACCACTGGAACGTTCATTTCATAAGTACATAATTAAAAATACTTTCATTAATATGTTCACACTTCTTCACAGTTTGTCATTTGTAATTTTTACGTGTTTTCATACAAAATATCTGCCTACATCACGCCACGTGTGAATACAACCAACGTCCTTTAGGCTCATTAACAGCTGTTTCATTAATTTAAAGTGTTCTACACCATATTATAAAAGTGCTAAAAATCATAATTGCTTGAACATTTTCGACACATGGTTTTTTCGTACACACGATCACGCGACTATCACGCTATACATTCGTCTAAAAAAATATCTAATGGGGTCATCGTCACTCATTCATTTAGATAGCAAATCGATACTAATGAAGTTAGAAGCACTTGTGGTATTTTTCTCATCGCAGCACAACATGAGGAGATTATGTTAAAATGCATTAAACATTAAGCGCACATTGCATATACCAACACATCAACAATCTAAAACACAACAATTTGATTTCTTGAAATTCGCTATCCGACGCTGGCCGCACATTAGACTACGTAAATAAGCGGTTGGAATAAACAGACGTGTAGCACGAGCAAGCGATACCAACGGTTGGAAAGGAAAGCGGCGTAAGCACGTCGCGCGATAAAATGACGTTTGTGTGACGAGCCAAGCCGCTCGGAACCAATGCAGTGTCGGGCCCGCTAGACGTTTTGCCTCAGTCAGTGTTGCCGTTTTAGCCACTTTGTGGCTAGATCTAGCGAATTTTCAACGGTTTTAGCCAAATAGAAAACCATTTTAGCCACCAAAATAAATCTAGCACCTTCTGGCTGATTTTTGTTTGACTGTGTGCATTAACACTTAATTCGATAATTATAATTAGAAACCAATTAAAATTATTAAAAAAGCTTGCCACAATTATGTTTTGCCACCTGAAGTTTTAAACAAAGTCACAAAAACGGTCAAATCGGTAAAACAAACTGAAATACCTACCATCCACAATTCCACATCATCATCCATTGACGAAGAGATTACTGAATCTCCAGATGAGATTGTAGACTTTGACATTGAATTTTAATTTTAAACTAATTAATTGACAATAGGTTTCACTAGCTGTACATTTTATTTTAATCAGCTTTTAATAAAAATTGTTTTATTTAACCCATTTATCCCCCATGCCTAAATTGTAATACTTATCAATAGTAATTGGATAGCAGTAACCGGCCAAAAGTACTTTAGCCACTTCTAGCGGAATTTTGAAAGAGATTATTTTGCAAAACTGGCAACTTTTTTCTTACATGTGGCCACAAACTAGATTGTCCTAACGGCAACACTGGCCTCAGTCCGACGCGCACGCTTCGCCGGCCGGCCATTCTTACCCAAATATCGTACAAAAATCCGTGTCAATTTAACTCCAGCTGCTTTTAAAACTTATTTCTTCAATATCGTGTACAAAACAGGTGCTCTTTACAAGTGTCTTCGTGATTGTTCTAAGGTTATAAACTGCACATTCCAACGTGGTGTTCTGTGAATTGGGTCATGGTGTACAATTTATAAGTTTATCTGTAAGTATTACTTGTTTTTTTAATTTCAAAAATTGAATGTGAAATCAGAGTAGTGGTGGCGGTGTACCTTAATTTAGTACGGCTCGTTTAAATCGATTATTTTTAGTCGATACCGAGTTGAAAATTTTGTGGCTATTTTTATATTTCTTTCCTTTTACATCGAAGTGTAATTTTCACACATAATAATATGTTTCTAGTTAATTGGATTACACATTCCAAGTAAAATCAGAAACGTAACGAATGTCGTAACATACGTTTTTTTAACCGTTATTCGTATTTTGATAAATGCTTTAATATTTTTAAAGTGTAAAGTGCCAAGTATATTTGTAATACCCCAATATTTGTAAAAAAAAAAACAACATCTGTTATCTGTGTGAGTCTTTTGTTCGTCATCTTAACCATTCCTGTGCCTTATATCGAAGTGAATTTATAACCGTCTATAATTTGTATTAATGACAACACGAATAGACCGATAAACTTTGTCTTCTATTTTAATAATTTAGTGTTGAAGAATCGCTTTTTCGCGTGACCAAACATCATTGTCTTGGTGAACGTGTTTCTTCGTATTGTTAAAAATTACCTGACATGTCTTACAATACAAACACAGTAGGAGTTTAGTTGCGTTATGAATAGCCATAACTATCTGCCTCAAACATGACCAGAGTTACCGTACGGAGCAAAAACTGTCCAGCCGAAGAAAATAATGATATCACCAAACCTGTTAAACAAAAAAATTTTGATACAGACTTGAACATAAAGAGTTAAAACCGGTATGGTTAAAACAAAAATTTCAAAATTAACGGAAAAACCGTCAATTTCAGAAACATCACTTTGTGAGAACATTATTCTTGCAACAAAATTATAAAGGAATACCAGTCCGAGAGATCTCAAAATGTCTAATTACAAATACCAAGGTTACTTTCTTGCAGTTTATGGAACTGTGAAATGCACAAGTCTTAAATTAAAATGAATTAATATAGCAGCAGTACTTTGTTACTCTGATCTTTAAGGGCACATATTTTGAAACAGCGTTATACTCATTGCAACAAAGCTTGTATTCCGTTAGCAGCTGTTACGAAAATAACTCGTATGATTCACTGTTGCCAGGGAAGACGATCCTACAATGGCAATATGTTAGACTAAAGGAGACTGTTCTCTATTTAGGAGAATTAGCATCTTCTTTTTAGTTCTAAATTCCGTTGTATTTCGAATAATAACGATTTGTTCAATGAACTTATTCATCTAGATTGAAGATAACATAGAAACCTAGTCGATACAATCATTTATCAGTTTGTGTTCTGTTTAGATACTGGTTGCAATATACCAAATTGAAAGCATCCAACTGAAGAACGTTCAACGTGGCTGATGTTTCTCGTCATTTGTCTGACACATAGAACTCAGTCATCATCTTCCTGCCCTTGACCATGCTATTTGTGATCGGCGCAACACATTTTTTTCTCATTCTCCTCTGTCAATCGTCACGCTATCCATCGCATCCATCCACCTCCATAACCCAGATTGGTAAATATGTACTGTCAAAGATTTACAAATTCTCGTAGCGGCCGAAACCAACAACGTGAGAAATTAAAAATCGACCATAAACAGCTTATTGAAGTAGAATTTCAGTTTATTCGATTTGAAAATTATGAGCGTTAATAATATCACGATTAAAGTCTACAGACGAATACATACCTACGCTTGAAAAATAAATATTCAACAAGTACATTTACGGTTAGTTATACTATTATTTGTTAAGTACACGATATTCGTTTTAACTATACCGTTTGATGAAGGTCTTATGTTAATCTACAGATTTCGAGAAGTATCTAACAGTTAAAATTTATCTGAATACATTAACACAGTTATAATTCTTGTTAAGGAACGTGCCTTTGTTTTAACTGACCCGATTATATCATTCAAACTAGAAGTTGGAAAAAAGAGATAATATTTGACTTCAGAAGGTCGGATGTACAAAACTCTCTGTATTTGTTCATCCGACATTATGCTTTTGATATCTGAGATGAAGATGAAAATGCAAAAGATAATGTAAAAGAACCCGTGGAAAGAGTAGATGCTCCTAAAGATACTGATGAAAAAGAAACTAGAAAAGAAACTACTAAGAGGTCGACATTTTGCGAGAATTAAAATCCAAAATAATGAATCAAAGAATTTCTTGATAAACCCATTCAATCGAAAAACCACTCCGTAGATAATTTAAACAAACAATAAATATATGAATAAGATCATTTTCGCAACTTTAATCAAACCAGTTGATGAATCACAATCATTTATTTGGTTTTCGATAAAAAAACGAATGTCAATGCAGTCAAAGAGGGCGATTGAGTTTTAAAAAGATTTATTTGCTCTGGAAGATGTGTTTATCGTTGTTGAAAACTAGTCTTAGTTACTATAAGATAAGGGACTATAATATTTTTTCTACTTGAGGGATTATTCTTCCTCTATCTGCCCGATACCCAAGTTACTGTTAAAATGTACACTCAGTTACTGTAAATCAAAAGCTGATTTTGAACAGTTCAGGACTCTTTCTCTGTCGCTACTGTGTCAAGCTAAACTAGTCTTAGTTACTATAATATAAGGGACTATAATATTTTTTCTACTTGAGGGATTATTCTTCCTCTATCTGCCCGATACCCAAGTTACTGTTAAAATGTACACTCAGTTACTGTAAATCAAAAGCTGATTTTGAACAGTTCAGGACTCTTTCTCTGTCGCTACTGTGTCAAGCTAAATTTTTCACTTCATTTTCGTTTATTTCATTCGCTTTGGAATCCACCAATCTAACTTTATTTCTAATTCTCTTTAGAATATCTGTATATTCTTCTTCTTCGCCATGTTGATATATCACTCGTTCCTGCAAATCACTTGCTCTAAACATCACAACTTTTATTTCAATACTTATTTCAAACGCTCTCGTTACATTCATAGGGTGTCTGGAAGTTGTAAATAAAGACAGAACAATCTAGAACAGTCCGGACGCAGTGTGTACGCGTAACGTTGCAGCAATATTTTTGTTTTGCTCACAGTAACTGTTGGCTTGTTATTGTCCATTGTCAGCTGTAGATCTTTTGTAGCTGTGTCTTTGTGGTTTTGGGTACCTCTAACTATTGAAGCGGATGTGACGTTGTTGTGGTAGGTTTGATATCGACCTTTGATTATGATATTGTCAAACGCGCGAATTAGCTAGTATAACTTTATTTTGTTCAAAGTCAATTAGGTATTCGTTTTCTATTTCTGTTTCTGAGCATCGTCGCACCTAAGTAAATAGCAGAATCCTCACAAACGAAAACAGACTTCTCACAAATCGCAACCTGCGCTTTGTGAGAAGTCTGTTTTTGTTTACTATCGCTGTCAACAAATTAATACAGAAATCACCAATAAGAAACCTCACGCAAATCATCCAATATAACTTTGAAACTTATAAATAAAATTGCAACATTGGACTAAAGAACAAAGTACATAAGTTGACTACAATCATTTTGTTCCGCCATATTGAGCAAGACTAAGCAAATCGAGATCTATTCCGGACGTAATAATAATAACTATCAAACATGTGGATACAACATACTGAGTGATGAGAACTAGCAAAATTAACATTGATAATAAAACTAATTTCACAGCATTCATATTTATGATAATAGTTGCTGAGGAATTTTAAGATTAAGCCGTTTCACAATGCGAAGTCAATCCGATCGTGATGTTGACCATATGGCCTTCCGAACCGAATCTTTCAACCTAGTTGAATGAATAGTTAGATAAAGTAGATTGAGCAGTCTATTTGGAAGCTTTAAATGATGTGTCTATTTTGGTATATTAGTTTTTAAAAAACCATCACATTTGACTATAATATTACGTAACTGGCATAATGTGTGTACTATTTATTATTGTAACGCTGCCTATCCCTACGGGCAAATTAGGAGTGTTGCAATCTTTTGTGTAACCATCTTTATTCATTAATATATATGGTTTTTGTTCTATGGTCTCGTAATTTTTTTCATTGTTCATATTTCTCTGATTTAAATTAACGTCGCTATTTTCTTCATCTTTGTCGAGCGACTCATTTTGATTGATCTCTAAAATCTTAGTTCTGTTCCCACGCCAGATTAAGACAGTTCCTTTGTTCCCGGATTTAAGTCCCTTAAGAAATTTGATCGGACCTTACCTGCTCCGTTCATTCCACAAGGGATTATTTTGGGTCCCCTCAAGATTGTACGTTCTATTGAGTAAAAAGTGCCCTGTTAAATGGATATTTTATAAGATCCTTATAATATGTCTCAGAAAGCTGTGGTATGTTTAATAAACGCTTGCTTCTTTATTACTATTATATGTTCACTGGAGTGTGAAGAAACCGTGGAATGTTTAGTGCGTGCAATAAGAACTAAAGAATTTAATTAATTATTAGACTTCCACTTACTGGAGTGCCTTCGTTTTAAACTAATAACTATTATATTAAAATATATTGCTATGACGTTAACGTTAGTAACTTCGTTTAATGGGTTTTACTTATCAACAAACAATGGAACTTTTCAAGGGAGTCTATGTGTGAACTGTGTCGTTTCTCTTGGACAGTTAAAATATTATATAATATTATATAAAGTTAGAGGAGTAGTTATTTGATATTTCTTCTATATTGATAATGTTAAATTAACAGTATGTACTTGTTATTATTTTATTAGTGTAACTAATAGTACTTATATTAGTATATTCTTTCAGTTCCCCTTAACAACTCGAAATATTTAAAACAGTTACAGCACAGTTTTAAGTGTTTACAGTTAAATCATTTTCATCTGATATACATACATAATTATATTATAAGCGAACTGAACCCAGAATTAGAAATTGGAAAAAAATAATTATGCTGATTTAAATAGCAAATAATTATGTTGAAAATATATTTTCACAAGTTGTTATAAATCGTGATGGCTACGAATATTTCTGATAAATAACGTATTTCATAACCTCTAGTGGCATTGACAAAACATTATCATTAAAATATTCTAGTGTGAACGACCGGGTTTGTTTTTTGAAGAAACCACGCCAGAAGGCCACATTATTTTTATTTCCTCTGTCTTACTTATTTTACCTAGACAGCTCGATAATATAATGTTTCTTATCATTCAGTACGTACATCATACAAATTTCAATATTTTTTTTAATTCAATGATTTTTAGACGAATATCAAGATGGATGGATGGAAGATCTTTAGGCCGCTCCACCATATTTTCGTCTAACATCCCTTTTGTATCACTACCGCCTTAACATTGTACAAAAAATGTTGACTGATAGGTCAGCTTAAAATTATTGTTCGAAACGATAGTCTCTGTCTACCAATGAGATCAATCTATTTATCATGGCTATGGCGAATGGATCTTCAAAAAATATTCTCAGTAGATCCACTTAAGGCGCAGTTAAAGGGGCACCGTAAAAACGACCTGTTTTTTGTCGCAGAGTTAGCCGTATTGCTACTTATTACAATTCCAAAAAAAATACAGTGTATAGTCAAATGTATAGGTAAAAGACTTATGCAAAAATATTTTCTAAAAGTAAACAAGAACCTCGAAAAAAAAAATCACAAAATCACAAAAAAATCACATGAAAAAACTTTTTCGTCTCGAAATGCTCAATATTTTGAGTGACAACTGTTTTTTTTTTTTTTACTATCAGAAAGGAAATTTAACCAACTAAAGACATATGTAAAAATATTTTAACATTACAGCGTATTTTTTTTTTTAATAAATTAAATCTGCGAACTATCGTTCATTTTGGCAGTCACGAGCATCAAACGCATCGCCATTTTCAACCTTATTTGTTTAGGCGATGAGTTAAACGCGCGCTCAAGGTTGCGGGCAGCTAATGTCGCCTTAATCCACACTTTAGGGAACAAATAAGCAAGCTATGTTTGTTTTGGTTAATGTGGCAAGAGAATTTTTTTGGATGCATGATTATGAGAACAGAACTAAACTTGGAGATGACAAGTGACAAGTAGGTGAATATCGCTGGCTGCTAACAAATTGTAACAAGATTGCCTAGACAAAATTTTAATACTACACACAAAAAAATTTAAACAACTGCGGAATGGTGATGCTAAAATGTCGATTTTAGAGATGTTGTTTTATTTGAATTGTAAGTGACAGTGCTACTGGATAACTGGACGCTCATGTTAGCTATCGAAAACTTTAGTCAACCCTATTAAATGACTTTTATGAACTACGAAGCATTAGAAAGTGATAGCCACATAGATGACGAAGATGATTTGAAATATGAAGGAGCCTATAATAATATACACAAGTTTGTTATTAGCATCAAAATGAATGAGCCTTATCACTAGAGATTTACCTCGTGTACAGGTACAATCTAATTATGAAGATATCTATCTAATCACAAATAGCTAATAAGCCTTGTGATCTATTTTACAAGCAAGTTTAATGAGTTAAGACTGGAATTACACGAGTCAACTCTGATTAAATGATAAGGGAAATTACGATTGATAAATACGAAGTAGTGTAAGGTTGTGACTAATAGAGAAGTATGAATAAGGGCAGAAGAGAATGATCACGAGACCTGAACAGTGTAAGTAGCAAAACACTTCAAAAGGTTAAACAATGTTTCGAACGTAAAAAGAGGCGATGGAGGGTTGAAACTTGAAACTCATATGAATAGAGAATGATAGATATCGACGGAGAAGTGACAACAACTCCTAACTTACATATTTTACGAAAACGACTTATGAATGCAACTGCATTCATAAGTCGTTTGAGTAGACGCGCAATTTCATTCTCTATCAAACTTGATAGAGAATGAAATTGCGCGTCTACTCTTACATGAATTGAGTTGAAATTCGCAAAATTGACGTAGCTAGGCACCGAAGAAACATCTCTTATGTTAAGGTCTAAAAGGTAATAAAAAACGGTTTTTTTCGCCTCCTGTAAAATTTGGTTTTTGTAAGTTAGGAGTATGAATGTTGCTAGATGGAGAGTGAAAAGAAGGGCAAAGAAAAGATGGATAGAATGTAAGGAATAATATGAAAAAGATAGGAGCAAATGATGTCGTTACATCTGACAAGGGAGAATGGAAGAAGAGACGGTGTTGTGCCGACCCCAAGTAGAATGAAACAAGGACATGATAATCAAAACGTATAAAGTAAAACAAAACCATAAGGTCGAAGATACATCTGGGATCTTCGCTTGGTGCCACTATCATTATCACCTAGCACGCAGGGAAGACTTAAAACGTTAGATTTACAGTAAATTAGTAATTAATTATTTTTTTTAGTGAAGGACCTATTATTCGTGAGTGCTACCACGATTCCCTACCAGTTTCGCTACCGATCTTGCTTCTTCTTAGCGTGTTGATGACAATTTAAATTGAGTCGGCCCAAAATTTGGCGACGAGTTCCGGCACTTTCAGAGCCTCCATCAGCTCCTGTGATGTGCAAGTAACAGGACAGGCTGGACCGATCTTGCTTGTATCTAGTATCAATCTAGCTGGTTCCATACAATCGTTTTTCGACTTATTCTCTTTTATCATTCGTTATGTTATGTGAGAAGAAGTAACCGTTGTTCGTTTCAGCCTTGGCAACAGCCGATTCCACTAAGTCAGGGTGAAGGTTAAATCAAACCGCGTCAGACTGTTTATCTTCGAATAATGTTTTGTACGTCAATCGCATCAAAGTTAATGCACAAAATACATTAGATGAAAAACGTAGCACTCTCCGCAGATCACTTGTTTATGAGCTTACATTCTTTACTAAGATTTCGTGCTACCGGTCTGTTAGAGTTATTACTACGATTGCACTATATTTTCTTATTGATAAGCTGAAGTTCCAGCGGGCTTGCCATGAGGCCTGATGACTGATGGAGGAAACGTAAAAGGAAAGGACGAATTATGGCTAGAGGACGCATGACTGAGGCCCAGATTCAAAGACTACACTTTGACTTTACTTTGACTTTACTTTGATGGAACGATCTACTTTCACGCAAAAATATATTTCTTAGTCCTTTCAAGCTGTTCTTTACTTTCCAAAAATCATACTTTACTTAGTAAAGTCAAAGTGTGGTCTGTGAATCTGGGCCTTAGAGTCAAGAAATCCTAGTCCTAGTAATATTATAAACGCGAAAGTTTGTAAGTATGTACAGTCAACAGCAAAAGTAGATGATCAAAATCAGAAATTCAATACTAATAATGGCAGATCACGAATATATGGCAGTTGTACTAGTAGTAAATGTTTGGCATAATTTACATTCACATACTTTGGAATCACTTCGACGCCACACAGTTCTGACGCGAACTCTGTTCATTAGTATTGAATTTCTGATTTTGATCATCTACTTTTGCTGTTGACTGTACTTATGGATGGATGGATGTTTGTTACTCTTTCAAACAAAAACTACTGAACGAATTTGGATAAAATGTGGTAGACAGATATAGTTTATAACCAGGATTAACATATAGGGTAGTTTTTATCCCGATTTTATCTTCCCGTGGGATAATTTTCGAGCTGTAGCGGGCCAAGCCGCTGGCAACAGCTAGTCATTTATAATTTTCATTTATAAGGGAAAAGGCTAGGCAGATGATGATGTCTGCTTGTTCGTGTTTCCGCTTGGCCACTATTTCTCTCATTAGCTTGAGAAAGCGAGAAGAAATGGTAGTCATTACAAGGAGTAAGCAAAATTTTACGCGAAGATATTCCAATGACTAGTTATAAATTCATGTTTAATTTAATTCCGTTCAACGTAGATCAACAAACAAATAATAAATAAGATGAGATTTATGCTAACAGAAATCGGAACTTTATCCAGGCGCAACTTGGGGCAGGCAAATAAAACATTAATAAGTCTTCAAGTTGATAACTGCGTAAATACAGAGTTCATAAGAATTCCTTAATTATCTGTTAGGGTATTTACTCATTTTATGTATATAATCGATTTACTTTGACTTAATCTGCATGTAACAACATCAACATTTAAGTTTATCTTTGCTCTTTTAATAAACTGCCAATCTTTTTTTTTTTTTGGTGGGTTGAAAATCATCAAATGACCCCCCCCCCCCCACCGCTCTTGGGCAGAGCGAAGGGGAGTGTCAGACTTCTACTGAATAAAAACCAAACCCATGTTCCTTCTTCGCCCTCGTGCCGAACTGCCGAGGCCACGTCATCTCTTTCGATAATCCGCAGCTGCCAATCTGACGCAATTAAAAACAATTTTAGATGATTTTCAGCCACCCAACCATTTTTTTATGGTAGCTCCACCCCGCCTAAACCCTTTTGTTCCCATTCCCTTTCTTTACTTTTGAATCATTTTAGCATCTTCCTACCCTTTTCTCATGTTATTTGGGGTCATGATTCATGATTACTTTAAAAAAATATAAATAATAATAATAATATATAATAAAAATGTTTATTTTCTTCCACAAACACAACTTAAAACTAAAAACTTAGAAATGGAAAATAATAATAATAATAAGAGTTAAATGTGTATTTGTGGGAGACTGGTGCCTAAACTAAGCCGTGACTTGTATTTCAGGACACCAGGGACTCCCCCCTACAGGCAGAAGATATTTTAAATAGTAGATAAAATCTGTATAATTAAATTGATTAAAAATAAAAGAAAACAGTTCATTAAAATAAGAGTAAAATTACATTTTAAATTACAAAAATGGAAGTTACATTTTTATTAAATATATATAATTGATTTGAAATAAAATCTATATAATTAAAAGTTATCAATAAAAATAAAAGAAAACAGTTCATTTAAGTATGTGTAAAATTACATTTTAAATTACAAAAATAGAAGTAAAATTTTTACTAAATACATAAAATTATGAAATAAAATCTATATAATTACAATTTATTAATAAAAAGAAAACAGTTCATTAAAATATTATATGTATAAAATTTAAAATATGTGTAAAATTACATATTAATTACAAAATGGAAGTTACATCTTTATTAAGTACAAAAAATTAATGAAAATTATAATAACTATTAATTTAAATTTATGCAAAATTACATTTTAGTGTTACAAAAATGAATATACATTTTATTTTTATTTTATTTTATATAATAAATAGCTACTGTAGTAACTATATGTTGAAAACAAAGAAAGAACAACATTAATAACTTAAAGAGCGTGTATAATGTGTGTATAAGTATTTAATGTGTGAGTGTGTGTGTGTGTACGTGTGTAAATGTGTGTGTGTGTGCATGTGTAGTGTAGTGTAGAAAGGTTTATAGGGTATGTTATGGTTCATACTTAGCTAGATGAATGGTTGAAGAAATATGGTATAGGAAAAGGATGCATTATTTAATTCTTATTACGTTTTTATAACTAGTAGCTCTTCTGTTTCTGTGTAGGTCAATTTTAGAAGCCAGTTTGTCAAAACCAGTTTACATTTAGATTTATTGAATTTAAAAATACCTAATTCTTTATTTAATTTATTGTAGAGTTCAGGTCCTCGAAAAGTATGAAATTTTTGGGCAAAACCTGTTTTGGATTGAAAGGTGCTACATATTGCATAGTGCCTCCTCGTTGTTAATTTATAAGGGTCAAAAGAGGTTTGGTTTGAATGCTGCCTCAAAATAGTAAAAAGGATGTAAATTTGTCTTACAGTTAGGACCTTGGCTTCCTGATACAGTGTGGCTGTCGGGAAGAGTCGTGGTTTTGAGAGGCCAACTTTCAAAATCAACCTTTGGGCTCTCTCTATTTCCAACATTTTCGTTTTCCCGGCACCTCCCCAAGTTGTAACACAATATGACAATATGGATTGGACAAGTGCTAAATATACCATTTTAACTGTTTCACCATTTGCCACGTGTCTAAGCTGTTTAAAAATATAGGTTAGTTTCCGTACCCTTTTACATAAGTTGTGAATGTGTTCATCAAAGGACAATCTTCTATCAATAGTTACACCCAAATAGCGAATACTTTGAGTCGACTGTATAGTTGAGCAAGCACATTGATTTAAAGGAGGAAATGAACACCGATGAACATATAAGGGAGGTTTGTCTTGAAAAAAGGTTTCTACGCCCCTGATTGCAAAAGGGATATATTTTGTTTTATCTGCATTAAGTGTGAGTGAGTTTGCAGCAAGCCAGTGGCAGACTGTGTTTAGTCCTGATTGAGCGAAGGAATATACTTCCTCTCAAGAATTTCCCGTGAAAGTGAGAGTTGTGTCATCTGCGTAAGATATTATTTTGCAGTTTACAAGATTAAGTTGACATAGCTCGTTTATGTAACACAGGAACAAAGTAGGGCCAAGAATACTTCCCTGGGGAACTCCGTACTCGATAGGAAGTTCGTCACTCAAATGGTCACCGATTCTTACACGCTGTGTACGATCCGATAAATAGCTTGTTATTAATTTCAATTCATTTCCCTTTATTCCCATATTAGTTAATTTAGAAATTAGGGTGGGGATAGAGACTGTGTCAAATGCTTTGGCAAGGTCAAGAAAGATGGTTAAGCATTTTTTTGTTTTTATCTATGTTTTTTACCACGAAATCAGAAAATATGTGAACAGCCTCATCAGTGGATTTTCGTGCTCGAAAACCATATTGTGTTTCAGCAAGCATTTTATTAGACTCTAAGAATTTTATTAGTCTATGATTAATAGTACGCTCAAACACTTTTGATAGTGAAGAAAGGATAGAGATGGGCCTATAATTATTGACACAGTCTGTATCCCCTGCCTTATATATGGGGATAACGATTGATTGTTTTAGCGCTCTAGGAAATACACCCGCATCAAAGCAACGATTTATGAGATCAGTGATAACAGGAGCCACCAAATCTACAACACTTTGCAGTAGCTTAGATGAGATTGTGTCCCACCCAGGTGAGCATTCACTCTTTAGATTTAAGATTACAGTTTTAACTTCCTTAATATCCACTTTGAGTAGGACAAATGAGTTGCTAGGGGAGGTGTCCTTGAGTACAGCGGGTTTATTGAAGGGTAGAATATTTGAGGGTATGCGTTGAGCTAGCACCTTTCCAATTGTAGAAAAGAAGCTATTGACATTATTAATAGATGATTGAGGACTTTGATCTGAATGTAGTAGCTCTTCAGCTGATTCATGGTTTTTATTAGATCCTGTTATAGTTTTAATGGAGTCCCATAACAGTTTAGAGTTACCCTTAGCCATATTCAGTTGGTTTTGTTCATAATTTTGTTTTAGATTTTTAAGGAGATTGTTGCAATAGTTCCTATAACGTTTATATGTTTTACTCAAGATCTCATTCTCTGGTTCTTTTTTAGCTTTAATATGTAGATTGTCCCTATTTTTAATGCATCTTAGTAGTCCTGGCGTTATCCAGGGTTTTAAGGTACTTTTATTACGAGGCATTTTAACAATCACCATATGTTGATTTGTTAGATTAGACAACAATTCGATAAACCTATTGGTTGCCAGGTTCAAGTCATTTTCAACATAAACCTGACTAAAATCTAACTTTGAGCAGTCAGTGATGATCCCGGTCCAGTTCAGCTTCCTAATCTCCCTCCTGTTTAAGGGTTTTTTTGAGCCCCTGTGCTTGAGACAAAATAAAATAGCATCATGATCAGTTATTGAGGTGTGGAGGTTAAACGTATAGGACTGCAACTTACTCTTAACTAAAACATGATCCAGGCAACTATTCCCTCTTGTAGGCAGGTTATGTGCAGTTATTAAGTATATTATAATTGTCAGTATAATCCATTGAGCCTCAAACGGTCCCTCTGTTAAGGCATATATATGCCTCTTCTCTATGACAAAAAATGGGCTACAGCTGTAATCCTCCACCCATAAGTGTGTGTGTTGATATTATCATATTTCTCCGCATTGATAGCTATTATTGAATGAATAGAATAATAATATGACGTCTGTCACTTTCTCCTTCAATCGTATTATCATCATTTAATATATGTAGTTGTATCATCCAAACAAGATAAACGAATAAGCTAATAATAAAGACGCAATGAATCAGATTTCGTCAGTGCAATATCAGTTAGATTATTATGAAGAAATTGTATTTACACGTAACTGAAGTATAAACAGAAGCATATTGATTTTATTCTTGTACTATGACGAAATTATCATTGATTCAACTTCAATTACAGGAAACAAGTAATTCTAACAAATAATATATAATTACCTTCGTTATTATTACCTAATTATCGTTTAAGAGGAAAATCGTTGTCAGATTTACCCTGAATATTGCTGTAATGTATTTTGAGGCTAGTTACCTTGTCTGTGAAAAGGAGGAAAACGAGGATCCATTACAATGCTTTAACATTGAATTAGAATTCTAAAAGTCGCTTTTATTCAATACCAAACTACAATAAACTCAGAATATGCTGCTAGTTTGAGCATTGAACCGAAATTCAAGAATATTCTTAAATATATAGTATACAAAGAAAGAAAGTGAACATATATTATTTATTTGCCACATATGGCCACATGCCACAAGTGCACACAACCAAAAAATAAAATAAAAAAACTTACAAATGTCAGAAATCAATTTATTTCTCAATTAAGGTCACACACAGTATCCTCACACAAACCCAGGTTTAAACCAAACAATCCATTTATTCATTGAGATGATAATCTTGAGCTTGTGTCGGCAATTAACGGTAATTAATAAGATAAAGCTTAATTTATAACCTCAGTGAGATATAATTTATTAATGTAAACATAGTGATACCTAGATACATATTGGAGTCTCGTTTTGTAAGGTTAACCAGAATACTTTTATCTTTCTTTACTTAATTCATCGTATACGTAACCCTTCATCATTTTATAATTTATTTTTTCTTAACAAACTTTTTAAATTAAAAGAAAAACAAAATCATCATCCTGCCCATATCCCATGTCATTTGGGGTCGGTGCTCTTCTATTCTACCCTGTCAGTCGTGACGCTATCATTTATTCTTTCAAAAGAAAAACAATATAAAAAAACATTTAAAGAAATAAAAAAGGGACTGTTACTTAAACCGCATTCAAAGCTTACCATCAAGCCTTTTCCATATTATATTGGGATAACTTCTAGAGAGAGAGAGAAAGGCGAGGGATGTATGTCAGATTAGATGCGTAAAAGATGAGGCTGGAATGATTCTTTCAGATGATGAAATTAGGGATAGATGGAAGGGATACTTTGAAAGATTGATGAATGAGGAAAATGATTGGAGTGGTGTGCTGGACAATAAACCAGTGAATGAGGGGTTAGTGAGGAAGATTTGTATGGATGAAGTCAGAAAAGCAATAGGACCAGATGGAATACCAGTTGAAGTGTGGAAGTTATTGCGTTTAGATGGATGGTCGTGGTTAGCTTTATTCTTTAATAAGTTGTTGCTGGAAGAGGCCATACCTGACGAATGGTGTAACAGTTCGCTGGTTCCCATCTTCAAAAACAAAGGTGATGTGCTGGAGTGCAATAATTATAGAGGAATAAAGCTAATGTCACATACTATGAAAGCATGGAAGAAAGTTGTTGAAAGGAGACTGAGAGAAGAGAGCGAGATCTCACGGAACCAATTCGGTTCTAAGCCTGGTCGGGGAACGACGGATGCCATCTTTGCTATCCGCCAGCTATACGAGAAATACAGAGGTGCACATAAAAACTTGCACATGGTGTTCGTCGACCTCGAAAAGGCATACGACCGAGTACCCCGTGAGGTTTTGTGGTGGGCTCTTAAGGAGAAAGGTGTGCCTGGGAAGTATGTGCAGTTGATCTGGGCGATGTACAGTCAATGTAGAACCCAAGTACGGTCTGCAGCGGGCACTACCGGCGACTTCAATGTGGCAGTTGGCTTACACCAAGGGTCGGCTCTAAGCCCTTACCTCTTCCTGGTGATAATGGACGCTCTTACATTGGACATTCAGGAAGAGGCTCCCTGGTGTATGCTATTCGCCGACGACATTGTATTACTTGCCGAGAGTAGCCTAGAGGTCCAGAGCAAATTGGAGGTGTGATGGCAACGACTGGAGAATGTTGGCATGAAACTAAGTAGAACCAAAACGGAATACTTGTTTTGTGATTTCGGCGGTCTCTCCAGTCCTGGGTCTTTAACCCTTGCCGGAACGCCCATAGCGATCTGCTCCGATTTTCGGTACCTTGGGTCGCTTGTCCAGGGAGATGGCGATGTAGACCGGGACGTAACGCACCGGATCAATTCAGGATGGATGAAATGGCGACAGGTCACTGGAACAACTTGCGACCCGCGGATGCCCCTCAAGTTAAAGGGGAAAATATACAAGTCCGTGATTAGGCCTGTCGTACTGTATGGTTCGGAATGTTGGGCTGTGAAGAAGATGGATGAAAAAAGGTTGGATGTTGCGGAGATAAGAATGTTGAGGTGGATGTGTGGTGTGACCAGAATGGATAAAGTAAGGAACGAGTTTATCAGAGGAAGTTTAAAAGTTGCGCCAATTACAGAAAAGTTAAAAGGGAATCGACTGTCGTGGTATGGGCATGTGATGAGGAGGGATGAATCGCATGTGACTAAAAAAGTTATGAATATAAATGTGGATGGATAGAGAGGGAGAGGAAGACCAAAGAAAAGATGGATGGAGTGTGTGAGGGGTGATATGAAGGAAAAAGGAATAAATGATAACGTGACGACTAACAGGGCAGAATGGAAGAAAACAACGTGTTGCGCCGACCCCAAATGACATGGGATAAGGGCAGGAAGAAGAAGAAGATTATAAATAAATAAATAAATATAATAATATAATAAATATAACTGACTATTCTGATGTTTTATTTGTTTGTTTAGCAAAGACATCGCCACTCCAGTGAATTCTAACTGGAAATCCTTTTTTTTTCTCATAACCCCGTATTGGCCCACTTCTGGGCAAAGGCCTATAGCCTTTCACTCTTCTTTCTGTATGGTTTTCTAAGCCGTATTGGTCACAAACGCTTCTAAGTCTTGACTCCAGGGTTTTCTATGCCTCCCTCGTCGCTAGTCGCCACAAGTGCTATCAGACAACCCAAAATATTCCTAACTACATCACAGGTACTTAAAAGTCAGTCAAGTGACGTCAGTAGTGAAGGCTTTCCTAATGCATCCCACTCCGTTATCTGTAGCTATCCATCCATACAAATGTCGATAAGAGGATAACAATATTGGCTCTAATTGTCCATCAGCAGTCATGCATGTTGTACTGTACAAAATAATGTGGCTGGCAACTGGATGATTCAGAGTTAATGATAAGATCCCATAAGTACTGCTATCTGCAATTCTAAGGCAATCAACTGGGTTGCGAAAATATTATAGGTGGTCACACAGAAGAGATAAAAGAGGTTAGAAAGGCCATGTGGGCGGGGCACGCGCGCCGCTTATATGATCAGACGATCATATGTCGACAAAATTTGATTTACTGACCAACAATCGCGCTCATATTGTGACAGCGAACGGAGCTCCGCGAAAAAAAAAGAATTATGCCGTGTTGCGCGATTATTACGTGTCGGAAAAGAAGCCAGGTGTGCAGTGTGGCTCGAGAAGGGATTTCTCTTCATCGGTAAGTCTAAAAACCTTAAAATACAAGTGATATTTGTAATTATTACAATAGTATTATGTAGTTCGCAGACAAAAATGATACAATCGCAAGCAGAAACGAAATTATGTACATTGCTTGCAATACGTGGGTACCGTCTTGTACTACGTGGGCGATTGCGCAATGCATTTCGTTCACTGCGAAAGTGCGAACGTCGCGTGCGACGAGCCAAAGCTTAAATTCTGCCTACTCTTTGCGTTTCGATAGTGTTGTACCAAGTTGTCCATAATGTCGATATATAATATGTGTGAATGCATTCAAATGATTATTATATTATGATTAAAATAACTTTTGTTTATCCCATACTATCAATACCTTATTATTGTTTATTGATTGTTTTTCATCTAAAATTTGTTTTGAGGTTAGCCATTTATAAATCGAAACATACATTTTAAATTTTATTTTTAGGTTTCCAACAGATCCAGATATGTTACAGTCCCGACTAAAGCTATTATAGAAAAATATTAGTGTGAGATTGCATTTTATTCTGAAAAATTCGAATTTGAAAGATAGCAAGCGCATGCTATTGCTACTTAATAAATACGTTTTATTTCAAGACAATAATAAAATCTGAATTGAAATTGAATTTCAAGTACTTAATGTTCAATATTTGAAAAAAATCTTTTCTGTTTACTTTTTATCTTTAATTTTTTATGTGTGAGAGACCAATAAATATTTTTGCTTTCTTATTTTCTTTCTTTCTGTCCCGTCCCGAAATTAAAGCAAAAACTGCAAAACTTAAAGTAACAAAACTCAAGTAATTTTATCGATATACATTATCGACCTTTTGGTCACCGTAACATGTATGAGAAATATACGCAAGTGTGAGTGTACGTCAAACGCAATGTTTGCGCTAGTGTGACAACCAGTAGCAAGCTCGCGATCTAAGTGAGTGCGGTTTATTTGTGTGCATAATTCGCGTACTTATTAGCGTCTTGCATGTAGTGGTTATAGAGAGTGGGAGACAAGCGGCGACACGCGTTCTAATACAAATCAGGAACTATTTCCTTTCTAACCTCTTTTATCTCTTCTGTGGGTGGTCACTACATGCAAGATACTGACATTCAGCTGGATGCAGTTAGACTGGATCCAAATTAGTTGGGAAAAGGCTAGACAGATGATGAATGCTGTCATAACTTCTTAGTATGTAATGACCCTAGTGTCATTACATACTAAGAAGTTATGACAGCTGTTGACAAAACTGTTTTGATGTGACGTAGTCCAACGATAATGTGACTTAAACTATTCATATCTGGAAGAGACTTCCAGAAGGATGTTCTATAGGATTGTTTTAATAATCCCTCCGATCGGGATCGGAATCGGTTCCGGTCATGGCAGAGAGAGAATTTCCATTGACGTGGGAGACATTGTGTTCAAGCGTGTGTGCAAACACAGGTGTACACTCTCGCCCACCACTCATCACACACAAATTGAACGACGGCTGTATCGGACAGATGGCAGTCGTTCCATGTAAAATACAATATACTGGTGATCAGCTGCTTCTGGTGATATTGGAAGCCTATCCCAACATTTTTGGGAATAGGCTAGGCATATGGATCGGGTGGCAATCCGACACGGCAGGAGAGACATCAGGCCCCTTATTCTCAAACACTTCGATTCGATTTCGATTCGGAAAGTCGTATATTTAAATCGCTCACTTTCAAAATCAATAAAATCAAAATCATAATATTTATTTCAAGTAGACCAGTTACAGGCACTTTTGAATAGTCGAATTAAACTAACTGCGGCACTCAGAGATATCCAACGATTACTCAAGCCACCACCCAGCAAAGGCCTGACATACTTTTGTATGACAAAACTGCCAAAAATCTTTACCAAGCGACGGCCCAAGCAACCAAAGAAACTCTCCGAGTGCGGCAGTAAACTACTAAACTAATGAAGCTAAATAAACTAAGCTACAAGGCATAATAACTCGTGGGTGTACTGTAGTTGCCCATTCCAAAGCGTTGGTCTCCTGAGAAGAATGCAGGCAAGAAACTTCATGATGCCAAAAAAGATAGACGTACCTACGAGATATTCGATTCAGTTTCAATTAGATTGTTTGTGAACAGCTAGGTATGCAGGTATGGGTTTCGGTGCGAACTTAGAAAGAAAAAGGTTTATTAATTAGAATTATTTAAAAGAGAAGAATGAAATAAATAATCCTGTTACGCTCCGAGTAACCTGGGACAAGGGCAGGGAGATCATGAGTTTATACCATACTACATCCTGACGGAAACAAAACACAGTCATTTCACCTAACACCCTTGCCAAGTTGCCAAACATTTTTTTTGCAAAATGTTCCTCCTCTTGACTTCGATCGCGCCATCAACACGTGATGTGACACTTCATACGCTCATATGACATACCGACATACGTCACAATGTATTGTACTTGAACTTTTGTGTGTCTTCATTGTCTAAATACATACTCAGTTGCGAGTTGCGACACACTGATATTGCACTCATTTGTATTTTCTACCTCTATTGTATGACACCGGTATAATCGTGTCAACGTATAGTATCTAGATACATAATCTTATGGTTCTGGTTTCTTGAGAACTGCTTATTAGATCTGCTCGTTGCTACTCCCGTGTGGAGGTCACAAATTATCCCACAAGATCGTACTGCAGATAATCTCTTCTGGCACAGGTGATGGTCTACCTTTCTGCCAATACAGGTACCTGTTAGAGGAAATAATACACTCCGAAATACGAAGATCATATTTCCACATACGAATCATCATCATCCAAAGCCCGATTACACCCACTGCTGGGTATAGGTATCTCTTTGCTTTAGTTCTAGACTCTTGTGGTAGCCTCATCCAGAATACTGCTGCCTTGGCTACAATCGCCTTAAATTGTAATACATAAGGTATATAAATTTATATACTTAACAAAATAGTTTTCTCCTTATTATTATTATTTTTTATTTTTTTGTACTCTACCACACTGCAGTCTTATTTGACCCTAAGGTTGACCGGTAGAGAATGCCTTGTCGCATTAAGTCCGCCTATGTACCACTATTGTACATGAAGTTTAAATAAAAAATAAGGTAGGTAAATTCTATTTAGCCCAAATAAAACTAAAATATAGAACAAACAGTAGCAGTATGGTTTATCGGATTACATAGATAACTTTATCAGTTGTATTTACATTTTTTAAATACCTACAACCGTTACATATTCTGTAACTAAATCTACACATTCATAGAATCATCAAACTAGACATGTCAGTAATTCTAAAACGTTGTTATCTTAAACAACACTATCACTATCGACAACTTTCTATCTGCACTTATCGATATATCGATAAACCTATTTTATCACCACGTACCTACGTACAAGTTATTGAACTTGCATACAAAGCTATAAAATCAACTTATTAATGTACAAAGGACTCTTAGATTCGCTTTATCGATTTAATAAAATCGTCTTTATTGTATGACCCGCTCTAAGAGCATTCGTCTTGATTGCCACGGCGTCATTTATCGAATCGAAGATTTAATAAACGGAATCGATAAACATATGAATGGAGCTCGTGGCTAAATCATAACAGCTGCTCGGTTCGATCGAATCGAAGGTTAAACTATGTTTGCTGAGGTTGGTCCGTGGATCGGACCATTCATTATTATTTCAAGAGTCCTCCGTATGTCGGAAAACAAGTTAAGCAGTTGGCCTCGGCTGTAATTTTTTAGATACGAGTATTTGGTAGTCATTACAGGTAGTCAATGGTCCAAACGTCTGACAACCAGCCTTATCAATGGGTATCGTATTATCCAGTACTAACTGGGTTGTGGAGGTCAGATAGGCTGTTGCCATGTAAATTACTGGTATTCAGCTGCATCTGGCGAGACTCGAAGCTGACTCCTACATAGTTGAGTAAAGACTAGACAAACGGTGATTTAAAAAAATAGATCGTTAATTAAAAGCCATTTCGTGTCCCACTGCAGGGCAAAGGCCTCCGTTCCCTCTCTCCACTTATCTCTATCCAGTGCTGTTACTCCCCAATCTCTGCGAAAAGAGTCAAGTTCGTCACGTTATCTCCTTCTGAGCCTGAGTTATCTCCTTGTCCTTTGCTGCAGTTTGGAACCCACTGTGTACTTACTTTAGCCCAGCTCCTCCGACATGCGACAGATGTAAAGCCATAAAATGAGTAAATGTTTACGATAATATTTAACTTGTGTCAGTATTATCTTATCAACCTGTCAAAGCTAATTATAATGAAAAATCAAATATATAAACTTTAGGGATTTTGTTTTTATCTACTGTTTTGTTAGCTCTGTTACTGTCACCGATGCCCTCTGTGGAAGGTATATTAGGGACAAAATTAGACATTTAAACCCAGTTTACTGATAAAATTCATTGAGAACGGTGATCTATGAAACATTCATTAAAAGGGAAACCGAAAATGATTCTAAAGTAAGTTCTTTCTTTAATTCTCTGTCAAAATATTTTTTGTAAATAACTCTGACTCTCTCTCTCTCTGTCTTATTTATTTACTAGCTTTGGCCAGCGGCTTCGCCCGCGTGAAAATGACGATTTTCCATGCAAACTTTCATCCCCTATTTAACTACCTTGGGGGTTGAATTTTGAAAAATCCTTCCTTAATCCATGTCTACATTATAAAGGGAACCTCTGTGCAAAATTTCAGCTTTCTAGGTCCAAGGGTTAGGGCTGGGCGTTGATGAGTCAGTCAGTCAGTCAGGACTTCTCTTTTTATTTATATAGATAGATAGATTGTTTAGAGCAATCCAGACCATACTTAACAGGTCGTAATGCCAAAGTAAGTTTGTGTGTCGGTCTGTCTTTTTTTTGTTCCCTATTATGCCTTATCGACTGATCAGATTTAAATAAATTGGATAGGAAAAACAATAACCTGCGCTTTTAATTGGATGATTTACCTCGGTAGTTCATTCCCTTAGATAGGATAATTTCCATCCTCCACAAAGTCTATTACACAAGTAACAAAATACGTCTATTTTTAATACAACATAAATATCTTAGAGGCCACATGCATTATTCAAAGAGCAATGTTTCATTCAACTGAACTCACACATTCTGTTGTCATAATCGCGGGAACTAGGATTCTCGAAAGTTCTCGAATCATCCATTGATAAGACCACGTGTATCCAAACCATTGTGAAACTTGTAGTTTAATGACCACGTGATAAGTGCAGAGTAATACCTAATAATTAATTACTAATAATTGTAACCCCCTCGCCCCCTATTTCATGAGACCTAAAACATAAAAGTTATGTCTTTTTTGCCAGTTACTGGCGAAATGTGTACATACATATATGTCTAATTCCTTCGGTGATTACAGGCGTGATGTTACCGTTGTGAATGTAAAATTACGTTTGCATTGTTGAAAAAATTGCCAAGTTCCCTATCACAGCTCGATCTGCTAAAAAAATATATGTAATAGAAGTTACACAACCCACTTGGGCAATCATCTCTTTATCAATTTTAGGCTAGGCAGATGATTACGTAACGGGTCATCCTGTGTCTATTTTTATGTGCAATTATTTATAATCTATCGATATAAAACTTTTTTGCAAAAAAAACAGCCGACTTCAAAAACACCAAAAAGAGAAAAATAAACTTCAGAAGAAAAATCAGCTTCTGAAGTCGGTGGCAAAAAAATAAAATCAAACAAACAAATGTCACCGACTTATGAAGCTGATTTTTCTTCTGGAGTTTATTTTTCTCTTTTTGGTGTTTTTGAAGTCGGTTGTTTTTTTTGCAAAAAAGTTTTTTTATTTTTTCATTTTTAGTTGTAATAATAAAAATTACCTATATAAATATATATATATATCCTATACAAATATTTACTATGCATTTAACATTCAACCAAGAAACCTAACCCTTAACCTTCAAGATTCAACTATTTTTGCTTTCAACTCTTAACCATTGAGGAGTGGTACTACTCCTCAACGGTTAAGAGCATGAAGACAAGTGATGACTGCTAGATGCGAATACTTGAATAGCGTCAGAAAAAGCACGAAACACGTAATACGTGTTTATGAAATTCATAAATAACAACTAAAAAAATGTGTATTGTACACATCTGCATACCCCCTCAGAGCATACAGGCGTGATGTTACGTCATGATAATGTATATTCAATAAACATCCAAGCGATTCCAGCAATTACGACAGATTTGCCGTCTATTTTTGAAGAGTTCCATTGTATATCTCCGAAGATCAGCACCAGATCATCACCAAATTAAAATGGGACCACCTCAGGAGTATACTCTTTCAAATAAAAAAAGAATTTTGAGAATCGGTCCACAAATGGGGGAGAAATCAGGTAACATACATAAAAAAATAAAAATAAATACATACACACGAACATATAACCTCCTCCTTTTTCGAAGTCGGTTAAAAATATATTGTATCGTGTTCCGTGAGAACAAACCGCATCTTATGAATCCACAGCGAAGATTGAAACTATTAAATAGTCAATGAGAATTGAACAATAGGATCTAAATGGAATGAATGATTCGTTCACAAGTTCCCTGAGTGCTATTGATAAGTAGTTTTGTATTAAATGGCTTTGTCCGCAACTACATGTACTTTAGCAATAAATATTACAATAAAATTAAAACGAACTTGTTGATTTACTTCTGAGCATGAGCATCGGGTTTGATTCTCAAACCTGGGGGTCTAAAATGGCTACTTTAGCAGATCATAATTATATGAATTACGTTAAAAAGTCGTAAAATAAACCTTTCATAATAGTAACTACGTCTGTGACAATTTTACGAATTTTAACGCAAATCACATTATTTTCCTAAATGGTCACACACGCAGTTACTATTACGAAAGGTCCATTTTACGCTTTTGAACGCAATTCATATTTTAGAAAATCGGACGTCTATTTCGCTGACTTTCGTTATGCTCCAAAAAGATAGACATACGACTTATCGATTCGAAATCGAAGCGGAGCGTTTCCGAATACGGTGACAGGCCCATTATTTTAATTTTTAATTTATTCAGTATTACATTTTAAGCTTACAGTTTTTCAACAAAATGCTTAAAAGCTAACAATAATCATATTACAGTGTTAAATTACATCTTATAATCACAATATTATTCATAAAGCAAAGTAAAAATTATATGTCAAATGGTGTTTTATACAAAACAAATAAATTAAAATAAAATCAGTAATTTTCCAAATATGTCCAAAAAGAATATAAGTAATGAAAAGGTAATGTCAATGATGTCAAAATACACATTATGATTTTATTTGTAACAGACAGTCTGGATTTGTGTCTGGAGGGTAACAATAGACTTGCCCCTACTACATGGAGCTTAAAAATAACCGGTGTAATAAATCCACATCTTTGCCTAGCTCTTCAGGGATAATTATACAGGTTTGCACGTACTTTAAAAAAAATAAAAGTACGTGCAATGTACAAGTAAGAAATATTTGGCATAACATATTACTTATATTATGTTATGTAAATAAATTGCAAAATATTTCTTACTTGTTGTATTTTTTTACATAATTTTAATTGAACCATGTCTTACAGAAGTGAATATTTGCATTTTCTGTCTGCTGTATGTTGTGTGAAACTATACCTTCATGCAGAAATAGGTGAGGGATGGCAGGTTTACCCGAAACTTAAGAAAAAAAAATATATTAAATTATCAAGTGTAACTTGGGAAAAACCAAACCACCCCTTTTTCATGGTGGGAATTCCCTTTAGTTCCATCTCTTTTACACATTTGTTGACTCATTCTGTCTCTTCATATCAGTCATAACTTTTCCACACATGGTGCAACACTACGTGTTTTCTATAAAAAAATAAAACTAGTGATTTTGTGTTTTTACCTTGACCTTTACATAATTATAAACATAATAAAATTACGAGAGTAACTTCATAAAATATTAAAGGACTTGAGATGAAAATGTGAAGTTTTTGGAAGTGTAAGAAGTGAACTTCGTGAACACTACGATTTCCCAGGAATTGAACTGCAGACAAACTGTAAGCTAAAACTAGCAGAGTCACTTATGTTTTTATTATCTTCCATGTATGATGAATAGGAGGCGATTATGTAGGACTGTTTGTCGTTCTCTGAGGAGGCAGAGAAAAGAATTACCTACTTATCTTAATTTAGAATGGCTTCTGCTATATTAAATAAGCAACAGCTCAATGGCACTGAATTTAATTTATAAAATCCAACAGTGCGCTTTTATTTACACATTTTATTGACATTTATTTAGCTACTATTCTGTCCCTCAGTGTTCGTGACAACGTTGCAGCTCTACCAATGTTTTAAGCAAAAAAATCGTGACAGCCGCGTGAAACAAAACCATCTAAATGTCCCAAATGAATCGATCACGAACCATTCGAATGCTATCGTTACGCAGTTCAATAGTTTTGCTCCAGGCCAAGGTTAATATCGTCGAATCTTTATTTTAAAATAATTCTTGATATGAAGTTAATTTGCTTAACACTTAAACCAAATCAAACGGTACCGTTTAATTTGGTTTAAGTGTTAAGCAAATTAAGTCTATGTGCCAAATTGGGTGATTGCTTGATAAATGACGATGCATTTCTGTTTTTAGTCATTAAAATGCTGAATTAAGATTGCATATCGATTCAGACATAATGACATTCTCAAAACTGCTAAAGCATTTCTCTTTAGACTTCTTTAGCCTCGTGTGGTCGGAGAGACCGATACTCAACTAAGCCACTGTTGGATAAATTGCTCCCTTTAGAATATACACTACAACCTCTGGCTTCTGCATCTCCGATCAATATCGAAGTTCTGCATCCAGTCTTTTCCTACCACACTTTTAGAGTCTTCGTTCCATCTTGTTTGGGAAATACTAAGATTTTTCTTGCCGATACGTGGTCTCCACTCGTTAGAATTCGTTTGCTCCGCTGTCGATTCTTCCACTTCACTGCCACTTCAGCAATATTACTCTGTAAGCTATGTTGATAGCTCCAGTACTTTACCAGATATTTTTTTGAAAAGAACTCACCATATTTTTCATGGTGAGTTTCATTCTACCTACCCGGTAGAAACAACAGAACACCACTTGCTACGATCCTTATATATCCTATACTCCTTTCGTCTCGTCTACGTTAATACATCTGGTTTTTATCACCATTTTTTTTTTTATTTACTTCAAAAATCGCGTGACAATAAAACTGTTCCATCATTCCACAGATTCCCTGTTTTCAATATCAGTGACATTATCTTAAATCTCTTGGTCAAGGACATAGTTAATCTGTATGACAACTGTTATCTGAATGGTCTAGACTTAAAATGATATAGGAGAAATTGATCGGATTACTCACTTACCTACATCCATTCGATCTATAAACGATAGAATTTTCCAAAATAACCTGACCTCGCATTAAATGACAGTGACTCATTGTGTAGGCTTTTCTTACAATGGAAACGCATCCTTACTACAAATATTATTGACACAGGTCGAAGGTCTGTGGTAGTGAGGAAAGTTTTGAATATGAATGTGGATGGGCACCTTTAAGAGTAGAGGAAGACCAAAGAAACGATGGATGGACTGTGTTAAGAATGATGTGGTAAGAAAGGAGGTGTCTCATGAGATGAGGAGAAACAGAGAAGTATGGAAGAAGAAGACATGCTGCGCCGACCCCAAATGAATTGGGATGAGGGCAGGAGAATGATGATGACAGATCGAAGGCCACCTTAACAGTTAAACAGATGTGGCATAGGGTCTACCCCTATGCCACATCTGATGGTCTACCATCATGACCTAGTTTAGGACACTTAGAATACAGTTTAGTTCTTTTCAATCTTAATGGCTACTCAAAAGTTAGCTGCGAAAGCAAGCCTATGCATTAGTCAGTCAGGACTATGCGTATTCTGCGCCTAAAATTGTGTTGCCATCAAGTTTGAACCGTTATATCTGTGCGGACCGCAGCTAACTTCCGAGCCGCCATAAAATTTGAACAGAACTATAGTTCCCGTTGAAAAACGTGGTAAGCTAAGAGGAAAAGCTAGTATCCTGATTTATATTGTTTTACGTTTTAAGCAACATGCGTTGATCTCATGTTTTCTTGATAATAGAATAATGACCGTCGATGGCACGGGTGTCACGAATACGGTTATTCCGTCAGAAAATGACATCTAGTCAGCAAAATACAGATTACGAGTTTGTAGGACGTGCTTATCGTAGGTTTTGTATCTAAAGGAGGCCATGCACTGACTAGGCATGAATGAATGCTATAAATAGATATAATGCTGTTCGATTGTTCGGTAAGGTCTAGATTTCTAGACGAAGTGAAATAATAATCAATAATGATGATGATATGGTCTAAAACGAACGGTGAATGGTGTGTTTTATTAAAAAAAAAAAAAAAAAAAAAAACTTAATTAAACACCAAAAAAAAAATCTGACTAATAGATAATCTCCTCCTTTTGGAAGTAGATTAAATACGCTAGTGACTGTTAAAGTCTAAATATTTTGAAAACCACTAAAGCGAAAGTCTAGGAATTAGTGAGCAAAGACGTCAGTTCAATGTTCTGTAGTTCAAAGCCGTCAGTATGAGCCGAGTGTCGAGAAGTAATTTTTGTTCCATCCCGGGGCCAGTTGAAGACCAGCGTCGGGCACTAGCTGCTCGGCAATTTGCTGAACTGGTCCTATTTGGCGCAGCCGTGAGATGCACACTCTTTTTTTTTTGTTTGTTCATTTTATTCTTTTATTGTTTGTTGTGTGCACTTGTGGCATATTGTGCTAAATAAATATGTTTTCTTTCTTTCTTTCTTGTTACACAGTTTTAACTTAGGTATGTGACGTCCCTAGTACGCCACGGTGTCCTGAGCCTAAGGAATGCGCAACGATGCATTAGCACTAAAGATCTTGGCATCTTGCGATGGCTGATGGTATGTTGCACATATTGCTGATTTTTCGATCAATTTTTTGGTTAACTGTTTTTTTGTAACTTTGTTAACCTACTCCTTTTACAAGTCAATTAAAAATGCTAGTCAATCATTACGACAATGTTATTGAAAAACACTAGTCTAGAAGTTAGTAAGCACAGACGTTAGTTCAATGTTCTGTAGTTCAAAGCCGTAAGTATGAGCCGAGTGTCGAGAAGTTATTTTTGTTACACAGTTTTAACTTAGGTATGTGACGTCCCTAGTAATACGCCACGGTCTCCTGAGCTTGAGGAATGCGCAACGATCCATTAGCACTAAATGCCTTGCGATGTCTGATGGTATCTTGCGTATATTGCTGATTTTTAGAACTATTCTTTGTAATCTCCTTATTCTTATTAATCGTGTGATTACTACAGTCACCTGGAAATTGCATGGATACTTTAGTGTCTATTTTCCTGTGAACGTTTCTTCACACGATTTTATTTCTAAACTAGCTTTTGCCAGCGGCTTCGCCCGCGTGAAAATGACGATTTCCTATACAAACTTACATCCCCTATTTAGGTAACTCCCTTAGGGGTTGAATTTCGCAAAATCCTGCCTTATTCCTTGTCTACATTATAAAGGGAACCTCTGTGCAAAATTTCAGCTTTCTAGGTCCAAGGGTTTGGGCTGGGCGTTGATGAGTCAGTCAGTCAGGACTTCTCTTTTTATTTATTGCATTCTTGCAGGTGACTGAACCTATACCCTAGTATCAGAGTTTATATGCCGTCCATGGGCCTCTTGACTTGGTTTTACATGCCGATGAGAAATCTCTTTGTTATTGTGAGACCTAACGAATTGGTAACCTCCTACTTTTAGAGGTTGGTTGAAAACGCTAATCAATCCAAGAGACAAAAAGTTAGCCAAACGAAAGCCACTTGTCTAGGCCATCTAATGAACATAATGTTAGTTTAATATGATGTAGTTCAGAACCAGGGTTTTGTGTTGAGTAGAACGTTTTGTTTCACAGTTTATTCTTAGGTATGAGGTCACTAGTAAAGCGCCACTGTCTCTTGAGCTTAGGAATGCGTATATAATGATGCATTAGCACTAAATTGCGATGGCTGGTGGTATCTTGTGCCAATTGCTTACATATCAAACTATTCTTTGATAGCTCCTTCTTTTTATTTATCATGTGGTTAGTATCTAACCTGGGCCCCGAGTCTGCTATTCAATAGTGTCAGAATGGTCTTTCATTGATCTTATTGTTGATTTTGAAAGAAAGAAAGAAAATGTATTTATTAGTCTCACACAGGACAACACAATTTGATCAAAAACAAAAAACAATAACACAGAAAACACAATTGACAAATGCCTTAAAACATAATAAATTAATTCCGAACTTAGTCCTGTACGAGGCTAAAGGGCCACTATCTCAGCATGGTGCTGTGACATTTATAATGACAGATGTTAATGTCATCGCGCTGGTGGGTTTTGACAAGTTTGGTGTTGTCAAAATCAACAATTAAGAGATCAATGATAGATCATTCTGACACTATATTGAATAGCAGACTCGGGGCCCTGGTATCAGAGTTTTTATGCCGTCCATGGGCCCCTGACTTGGCTATACTTATATGCAGACGAGAAATCTTTTTGTTATTTTCTTTGTTATTGCGAGACTCAGCGAGACCTTATAAATTGATAACCAGCCTTACAAACTTATAGCAGTCGGTTAAAAACGCTAGTTAATCAAAAGACAAAACGTTAGCCAAACGGAAGCCACTTGTCTAGGCCATGTAGTGAACACAGATGTTGCTGATGTGCTGTAGTTCAGAACCAGGGTTGTGTTGAATAGAACTTTTTGTTTCATAGTTTAAACTTAGATATGCACAGTCACCAGTTACACGCCACTGTCCCCTGAGCTTAAGGAATGTGCAACGACGCATTAGCTCTATAAGTACTGCTTTGCGATGCATGGCTTCTGGTATCTTAAGTATATTTTGGAAGGAAGTTGCCAGATATTCCCATCACAAGTATCTTTATAACTGAAATCATCAAATGGTGTCAGACTTCTACTGACTAAAACCCACCCATGTTTCATCTTAGCCCTTTGTGTCGAGGCCGGGGTGTCTACTACCCGCAGCCCCGACCAGTAACGGGGCTGCCACAATTACTTGCTGTAGAACATTTGTTTGAAAAACAAAACTTTTTTATTTTTGCTTTTTTATAGAACTAATTCTTTGTTATGAGATCAACAAGTCCTTGATCCTTTTGATGAAAAAAACACAGCTTTAAATTACAAACCCATAAAAATTACTTATTCAGCTATCTATTTTGTTCACAATTCAGTTTAACCACTAGATGACTAAACAAAACACTAAGCAATTGATAAACAAGTTCTCCTTTTGTCCCAGCGATATATTTCCCAGCATTCTGTCGTCTGATACAACGATAAATTAGTAGATCTACTTTTAATCTCTCCATCGAGATTCGTTTAAATTCCACGAATGGATCCGTTCCGATTGTCCACTCGACTTTTACCGTTAACTTGGCTGCGAGCCAGGGATCCACTTACTGGTTAAGCCTTATTTTAATTAGCTTAAAAATGCGCTATAGGATAGCGTTCAGCGCTTTAGGATGTTTAGTGAATTGAGGGTTTTTGAAACGCCCGTCAGTACCTACTGAGATTATCGCTGACTTTTGAATATTAAGTAATTATTATTATATATAATAATAATCTTATTAATTATATTAACAATTATATTAATTTATCAGTTGTATATAACACAAGCTCTGCTTAGCTTGGGACTAGATGGCGTTGTGTGATAGTTGTGGAATATTATTATTATCATCTTTATTTATTTTTCTTACATACTAATTTACATTTTTAAATATTTGTTAAAAAAGATATCAAAAAACATTTAAAAATATAAAAAAATAGTAGTCCACCGGTGTCGGGAGCAGGGTCCAAGCCACCGGTGGTTAGGGTTCCAGAGACAGGAACCTCCTCACAATACGGGCCGTATCAAGAAGTACTGCCTTCTGAATCAGGCCCTTGATCCAACCGCCAAGCGAAAGTTTTGACAGGTGGTCGTCCATGCTTTTTGCTATCAGGCCATTGGCCGTGACGACTATCGGCACAATGATAGCCGAGTTCACATGCCACATATCGACAACCTCGTGTGCTAAGTCCAGATATTTCATTTGCTTCTCTTTCTCAGCTTTCACGAGGTTCTCGTCATGTGGGATGGTAACATCGATTATCATTACGCGGCGCGCTGATCGGTCCATCACCACTATGTCAGGTTTATTGGCAACAATAGTCCTGTCAGTGATGATAGACTGATCCCAGTACAACGTGACATGGTCTTTTTCGAGAACTGGGTCGGGCACATACCTGTAGTACGGAACCTCAGATTCCACGAGTTTATATTTCAAGGCAAGTTGCTGGTGAATAATCCTGGCCACTTGATTGTGCCTGTGCAAGTACTCGCCGTTAGCCAGACGAGAACAACCAGAAATAATATGTCTGATGGACTCACCCGGACGGTGGCATGCCCGACACACGTCAACCGTCCCATCCTTCATAATATATTTCCGGAAGTTGTTCGTCAACATAACTTCGTCCATAATTGCACAGACAAAACCTTCAGTTTCCCCAAAGAGGTCGCCGAAACGTAGCCAGGACACGGACGCTAGAAAATCTACATCGGGCCCATGAAGAGCCCGGTAGAAGCGCCCGTGAAGCTCCTTGCTTTGCCATACTTGCTTGCGGTTTTCAGCAGTAAGTACCACAGGTTTGCGCCAGTTCTCGTTAGCCATGGACAGCGGGGTGAGTCCCTTGTCCACTGCGACCACATCTCGGTGCATACCCACATCGGCCTTTAAAAAATATTCTCTGAGACTGCACACCTCGCGGTTGTGGAGGGTCTTCGCGTTTAAAAAGCCTCGACCCCCGCATTTCCGCGGGATGTACAGTCTCATGACCGATGATCGTGGGTGATGCATCCGATTTGCGGTTAGCAATGTACGGACTCTCCTATCCAAGGCATCGAGTTCAGTCTGAGTCCATCTGAGTATGCCGAAAGAGTACATTAAAACTGGCATGACCCAACCGTTGAAGGCGCGCACCTTGTTCCCACCTGAAAGAAGGCTATTAAGAACCTTCTTCAGGCGTCCGAAGAAGCGCTCCCTCAACGATTGCTTCATGTCAGCTACGTTAATGCCTAACGCTTCCGACATACCCAAATATTTATAGCTTTCGGATGAGGAGAGGGATCTGAGGTGTATGGAATCCGAGAGCTGAATTCCCTCGGATTCCATAATCTCTCCTCTCTTTACATGCATGACTGCACATTTGTCCACACCAAATTCCATCCTGATGGCGCTACTAAAAGAATCAGTTATTTTTAGTAACTCCATCAGTCGCAATTTGTTGGGGGCAAACAGTTTCAGATCATCCATGTAAAGAAGGTGAGATATGACCTGACCATCTCTCCTCAACCGGTAGCCTAGACCTGAATCCTCCAGCAATGTGCTAAGAGGATTCAGGGCTAGACAGAACCATAGCGGGCTCAGACTGTCGCCCTGGAATATTCCCCGTTTAATCCATACAGGTTCATCGTTCCCCTGAATCTGTCGACATCCTGGATATCGAAGGACCGTCTTCCATTGCCTCATACACGACTCCAGGAAGGCGCGTAGAGTTGTATCTATCTTGTACAACTCCAGCACCTTCATCAGCCATGTATGTGGCACCGAGTCGTAGGCCTTCTTATAATCTATCCAACATGTCGACAGATCCTTGTGGGCTCGACGAACCTGTTGGCTAATGGCCATGTCGATGAGGAGTAGCTCCTTAGTTCCGCGGGACCCGTTCCTACATCCATTCTGAGAAGCAGACATAATACAGTTTTGCTCAATGTGTTTATTAATTTTTGCCCTCAAAATGGATGTAAGAAGTTTATAGACCGTCGATAAACACGTAATCGGTCTATAATTCTTGGGTTCCGCGGGACTACCTGACTTATGGAGCAGGTGGGTAACGCCTGTGGTTAAAAACTGCGGAAGCGACGCAGACTCTAAGGCTGACTGGAATTGAGATGCCAGGCAAGTGTGTGAACTTCTGAGCCATTTGAGCCAGAAATTGTGCAGTCCGTCCGGACCTGGTGATTTCCAGTTCGGTAACTGACGAACTGCACTGGCTATATCCAGTGGTGTTATTAGGATAGGTTCCATTTCTGGAATAGGTTCACACATTCGCTCGACATCACGCAACCAGTCAGCCTCAGTATGACAGACGGGTACCGACCAGATGCTGCGCCAGAATGAACTGGTAGCAGTATCATCTGGGTGACACACGTCCGTCATATTTTGCTCGGGTCGCTCCCAAGTTCGGTATACCCACCTTTCATCGCTCTGGAACATGCGATTCTGCGAGTAACGATCAACCCGCCGCTTATACCGCCGAATACGGTTGGCCCATGCATAAACCTTCTGCTTCAGGAAGTCGATGCGCTCTGTGACACGGGACATGTAATCTTGGGGACTGATTTCAGTTCCCGAGAATGCCCGCCTCACAAAGCGCATCACACGTGGTCGTGTATTGCCCTCCCTGAAGCAGTATAGTTTGCCAATGAGCACCCTGGCCCCGTCGATACGACGCTCGATCCTTCGCTGCCAGGCCGGTACAGCTGGTTTTGGTCGACTAGCTAAGTCACAATTTGGGAATTTAACATTAGCTAGTCGACATGCCGCAACAGCCCCACAGTACAAGATCGAGTGTGCATCAACGAGGTCCTCGCTACTCTCGAATATATTCTTGAGTTGCGAGTCCAGGGCACACACCAACGCCCTATTTCGCTTATGCATGGGTAACCGTGGTAATCGGGGCCTAAGTTCGGTAGGAATGGATCGATACTCGCGAAGCGCATCCTCCAGTGCGCTCCTCAATCGGTCGTTGCACTGGCTACTTACCGTAGCAACCCTATCATCTTCCTCTACAGCAACAGTATTGGGCCGCGATGTGGTCGCGTCAATAATAGACGCTGGTACCGCAGTCTGTGCCTGAGTCAAGATGATACGGTTGCTTAGTATCTCTGAGCGCAGCCTATCAAGTGCGGCGTCGTCCAACATGCGATTGCGTTGGATGACGCGCACCTGATCCGACAGTCGTTGGCTTGACACGTTGACGGTTGGTTCAAGGTCCTGGAATAGAGACAGCATCCTAGAACGGTACGCAGTGAGGTTAGTTCCCCCCTCTGTAGACCCGTAGTATGCGCGCATGACGTTCTCATTTATTGTTCGAGTCCATTTCATGCGCTGCACACAACCACCGGTAGCGGGGACCCGGCTCGGGGCCGGTTGGCCCCTAGGTCCCAAGCTGGTCGGTGGCCGGCCTCTCCCCTGCCGACGCTCTGGAGATGGTGATGGTGTTCGTGATGTCGTCGGCGGAGAGAAATACTCGTCGCTCGAGCTCGACGCTACTGCCGTCGCCGGTGACGCAGGTGATCCGAGGTTCGGCGGTGGCGAGGCGGAGCTGAGCGACGAGTCCGGGGATGGTGGGCGTGCGCGTCGTCCAGCTGCAGCTGCTCTCGTAATCATCGTTGTTTCATTATTCGTCGTAAATATTGTTTATTGAGTCTCAGAATTTTTTTGATGTCTGTCATCGTTGTCAATGAGTTTGTCAACTTCATTATATCTTCGATTTCTATTTCTTCATTTTAGTTTTTGGCAGTTTTAATTTATTTATAGGATAGGTACAATATGAGGAGTTTTAATTGATTCTGTAGAAACTGCAACTGCAAATGGGTTTTTTTGAATAAATATTATAAAATAAAATTAGGTTTTTTTCAGACGACGTTATGTGTCAACGAGAGTTGCCAGATTATTGATTATTATTATTCATTTATATTAATAATTTAAGTTATCAAAAATAAGAGTATAAGAGTAGAGGAAGACAAAAGAAACGATGGATGGACTGAGTTAAGAATGATATGGTAAGAAAGGAAGTTTCAACCAAGTAACTCCAACAAAATTAAACCAGCAATTCCCATGATCAACTCCACCATACATCAACAACAACCAACAACCGGTTTGATGATAATTGCGCAACAGCGATTACGTAACGTTATGATTGCTACAAGTTGGGCAACTTGCAATTACCGTCAGGATAATACGACAGCCGTATGACAATAATTGCCAGTTGCATCATCAGCCTAAGGCACAAGACGGCTTTGCAGGGGCTCGCAAGGTCCGACGCCTGTCGGGGCTGCGGGTTGTTCGGAAGAGATACCGCGGCCTCGATACAAAGGGCTTAGAAGGAACATGGGTGTTTTTAGTCAGTAGAAGTCTGACACTCCCTTCCACTCCGCCCAGAGCGGGAGGATTCATTTCATGATGTCATACCCTCGAAATAAACAAAATGGGCTTGCAAGCATAACATGATGGTTTAGCCAGATACACTTCTGGCTAAACCATCTCTATATTTAAAGCCCCATGTAATAGGGTGCAAGCCTGTCGCTCATAAATTGAAACGGATGGATAATGAGAAATGCTTTGCTTGAATTGCAAGCATTAACTAGTTCAACAGTACAAATGGACCAGTCCATGGCTTCCTCAGTTTATTTTAATAACTAAGAGATGTTGGAGGAAGCTTCCATGCTTATTATATTAAGAGGATGGGCTGCAACATCCTTCCTTGTAAGTAACGGTATACCGCGAGGTTTATCAGGAACATAATTAACTTGGAATGTCCGGACTAAGCAAAGAATATCAGTTTTGTCTACTAACAGCTATACGAACTGTCAGTAGGTAGTAGGTACAATTTGTATCGTGAGAAATTCTCAGCCGTGTCTGAATTATTGCCGTGAACCTTAAGCTTACTTGGAAAATTTAGCGCTTGAATGTTATTTGATGAAACGAGAAATTATCATGATGAAATTCAAAGTCTATTTTACTTAAAAATCCTTTATATCTTTAACAGTAAACTGACCTTATTTAATCAGCATCATTTGTTTAGCCTTTTTAGTTGTGACTTGGTTTGGTTAGTTTCCAATTTAAACCCGATACAGTGAATACGATCATTTTTGTCGGTCTGTATGTCATTCTGTTTTTTTCCGGGCTAATCTTCAAAACTGCTACATCGATTTTGAAACGACTTTCACTGGCAGACAGCCGATGTTATAGCTGATATTTTAGAAGAAGAATTAGGGTTTGTGCAAAAAATAAAACCCTTACCTGTGGTAATAATTTCATGAAAACGAAGGTCTCGTACCACAGCTAATCTTACAATACAGCTCAAAACACACTCATACCATCGTACCTACTATAGACTATTTGACGAAGCTGTCACCCGACACCGACCTTCGCGGTGAGTCCACAACTCCACAAGGCATCGCGCATCAGTGCACAACACATCATCGTGGATAATGCCTTTTTATACTCGCACGCACACTGTTGCAGAACTAAGTATGTAATTGATTATATGTGGACATCCTGTTTGCTTGTAAAGGACGTGATTTTTTGGGGTTTTTGTATGGTTTCTGTGTAATGGCTTCATAGGTTTTGAAGGGGACAATGTTTTTATTCAATATTGGTTTATAAACAACGTGGATTTAAGGTGGTTTTAAGTTAATCACTGCCCGGCGCAGTGATGGTAGCCCCAACTTATACGAGCAGTTAATCGGAGGTTTCTCTCGGCATAGAACCAAAAATTCGAAGAGATGTGACATCTATCTATCAACCCGCACTGGGCCAGCGTTGTGAATTACAACTCACTTTTTCTCATAGAGATAAGAACTATATCCCAGTAGTGGGAACACAGTTTCAAGGAATAATAATTCATACACAAAGCCATAATGCTTTTTCCCAGTGAGGAATTGTACTGAATGGCTGCCTTTCATATTAAAGACATAATTTTGGAGTCCCTATTTTAAGTTTTAAAATGCCCCTGAAGTTATTAATATCAAAGAACATGCAAGTACCGAAACAATACCAGTTGGCAATGCAAAATTACCAAACGAATTGTTTCCAAAAATACACGCTCTGTGAAAAATTTAACTGTACTGGATTAATCCGGTTACCAAAACTTGATAACCAGTTAGGGCCGGCATTTGTCACTGTATTGCGAAATATTTCTCTCTATCATACCTTATGTGGTAGTTAGGACCATAATGAATCACTTAGCATTACGATGTTTGTTTCTAATGCCTGCTACACGTTAAGATAAATCATAACGATCGGACGGTACAGTTTAAACTGCACAGTTTTCGTAGTGCTAAAATCGGACAAACTGGGCCTCGAGTCTGCTATTCAATAGTGTCAGAATGGTCAATCATTGATCTCATAATTGTTGATTTTGACAACACCAAACTGGTCAAAATTATGAGATCAATGGTTGATCATTCTGACATTTCTGACACTAATTGAATAGCAGACTCGGGGCCTGTACAGATTTTCTCACATACACACATGTTTATTTATCGTTGCAGTTTGAACTTTTTTTTATTTATTATGGGCTTACTCTTGACCTCAATCTTGCCCTAAGGGCAGAGATGAGGTCGACGATGGAACGAGCTTACCCAGAAGAAGATTGGGGTTATATGAACTCGGGAAAACCGACGCAGGCAGGGTGTTCCACTCTTTGGCTGTACGAATAATGAAAGATATAATGAAATGAACTGTACCGTCTAATCGTTTCGATTTATCGTAACGTGTTTAGCAGGCTTAAGATAAATAAAACCACGGTTTAGTGTAAGAACAGATGTCGTTTTACCAATGTGGGGAAAAAATTTATAAGATTATTTTTATTAAAACTTCCATGAAAGGGATATTTGACCCACTTTCCGTTATCCGATTGTACAGTAATTTTGCATACTTGACAGGTTTGTATGGCAGTGCATGATATGCTAAGTAACGTCATTCTTAATTCTTAATCCAATATGGGACTTACCCCCAGTGGTACGGGTGTCAAATGAAAGGGTTTACTAAGAAAAAAAACAAGAGATAAAATGATGACACTCGAAACCGTGTTTTGCCACCAAATAAAAACAATGACTAAGTGCATGTGTACGTACAGGCGGCGCGTCGCGCGGCGCGTGCGGCGTTTTTAATTCAAACACATGGCGATATATGAAAAAGTTAACGATTTCAAACGTCGATTTTACGAGAAGCGATTTTTCGCTCGATTGTTTAAAATGCAGCGTTTGTTGCGGTGGACCCGTCTCTCAGTAAAGGCGCGGCCCCACCGCTGTGCACGGAGAGGCTACGCACGTGTAGTAAGCTTCGCTTTGTAAGAAAATGTATGTGGTTGTGTCCACTGCAACCCACGGAGAGGCTACGCATGAATTGACGTCATTGATACATGCGTGGCTTGCTTGAATAGGTGGTTACATAGCTCAACGCTGTCGACGTGGGTCTACGTTTCCACTGAAGTACACGAATATGACCCACGACTATGCACAGCTCGCTTATCGATGTACAATCGCTTATTGTGTTATATCGTAGCCTCTCCGTGCGCTGTGCCACGCTATACATAGTCGTTGGTCATATACGTGTATTCCAGTGGAAACGTTGACCCACGTTGCCAAACAAATTAATACACGCAGCTAAAATGCGCCGCGTGCCCGTGCACAGCATGCGCCGCGGTGGGCCCGCGCCTTATATTAATAAAAAAGCACGAGACGAGCCTTCTGCACGCGCCGCGCGACGCCCCGCGTCTCCGTAAACGAGCCCTAAGGAACACACACGTAATCACGAAAAAGTCCATGCATAAAAAAAAAGTAGCCAGTGAAATACACAACCTCCTTCTTTTTAGAAGTCAGTTAAAAAAAACCTAGAGTTAATTCCTAAGCCAGCGTCTTATGTATGAGTCACCCAACCAATCCTAGTTAAGAAAGTCACTCCCATTCATAAATTGAAAGGTCAATTAGGGTATCGGGCACCGGCTCATCAACACAATTACCCATTGGACGATTAATTAAACAATTAAGATAACTACGGATTAGCTCTAGTCTGTATATACAGGGTGAGCCCTGTGTGGGTTGAATTATACAGGAAGTAACTGTTGTTTGTTTTATTTAGAAGAAGTAAACATTATTGGTTCTATTTCTGTAGAGTAAATAATATATTTATATTGTTATGTTTTAATAGATCATAAATTTCTATAATATTTGGCGTTATGTCAATAACTCGTAAATAAACTGAGACTGGTAAAGATATCTAAATTTTATTAAACTATTAGTTTATTAATTCTACCGATTCCTATAATTGTTTCAATATTTTGAACACATTATTATACATGGGTTCAGCCTGTAGTTGACGTTGTACCTACTGACAGTATGGGACGTTCTATTTTTCTAAAAATAAACGATTTAATAAGATTACTGTCTACATATTTATCTTTTACTGAACGTAGGTACCAAGGCGTTCATTTATTTTTTTGCAAATAAAAGTAGGTTTAGTTAGATTTTATAACATTCAACTGTCTGCCAGTGAAGTCGCGTCAAAATCAGTGCAGCCATTTCAGAAACTGAAAGACAGCCAGTAATTTTAAAAATGTGTTTTTGTTATAAGTGTCGTATATTATTTTCATATGCATTTGTTATATCTTTAATTATTTTTGTAATTTTAGCACTATGTTTTTAATTGTTCAAGTATGTAAAATTGGGATTTCCTTGATTCAGACCAAAATAACGTAGCAACGTCGGCTGTCAGATGTCAAGTGACAATGACGTAGGGCGACGTTGAGTCAAGTATATTGTTGATTTAATAATCACCGAAAATATCTTAAAAACAAAGGTTCTAATTTCAAATAAACCTAATTTACATTATTCAAATGATATATTATATCCCGACGTATTTTATAGAAGTAGCTTTTATTGTAGCTTAAAAGACTTGGTTTCCGAACCACAAATACTATTGTGGTATTTGGAATAGTTAAGTCAAGTTAAATGTTTATTTATTATAAGTTGCCAATAAATTATATAGTTATTATTAAAAGATACTTATAATGTTTCCTACATTTTATCTTGCAATTTTAATAAATTAAATAGTTTCAATCAAATTCTCTGAACTATCGGTGGATATTCATATTTTATCTGATAGTCATAAAGATTACAAATAAAAACATATTATATTGCTAAATTAACTTGAGACATTTTAAAATAGTTTCACTACATAGGATTTGTTAATTACTTATTATTTATGTTATTAGTTATTTAGCTATAATGAATAACCATTTGCCATTGGTTTATTATGGCGGTAGTCGTTGATGTACTTTTTAATATTTGACGGTTATAAAAGTAGAAGTACCGCCAATTCAGGTTGAGTTACGCTGCAACTGTTGAAGGGTAAAGACAGACCGAAAGTAGTATATAAATTGTGTTTATAGAGGATTAAGTTGACATATTGTGGCCTAGTTATGAAGATACCAAATGTGTAAAAGCTGAAACCTATTTGTATCACTCTAAAGGATCTACAATGTTCATGTAAGTTAATTGATATTATGCTATGAATATTACTGATGACTATGTGATAGAAATATGTACTATAATATGGTTTAAATTGATTGTTGTTTATGTAAACTGATAAATTGCTGTAATTTGAGACAGTCCAAGACAATGTCAGGTTGTCTTTGCATAATACTTTAAAATATGTTCCCGTGGAGTTTCTTGTCCATTCTTCTCCACGAAGACTAGGAACCTAGCGAATGGAATCGAGTTTGATGTAGTTGACAAGACCAAAAGAAATAAAATGAATAGTCTTGTCTTTTGTGCTTTTACTGCAAAAACCCCTGTTCCCAACACACATTTCTTTAGAGGTACTTTCGAACACGGTAAATAGAACACGGTAGTAATCATCCTGACAACTTTAACAAATGGTGGATATTAATACATATACATATAGATTTACATACACTTTCTAACACATTCAGTAATAATCTGCTATTTTGATATCACAAACAGACACTTCTAACTTATTTATTTGTATGTCTTCCAATACTGTATAATAGTCCTGGCAATTGAAAGAGTTAGTAAGTTCATAATGACTTGTTTTTGAGCGATAACAAAAATCATTTACAACTTTGTAATCCATATTGAGGAAAAACTCGAGTAAATGTTAATTAATAACACGTATTATTATGCTGTATTTCAAGTTCTTCTAAGTATAGAACAATAACATTTTATTGAGAACGTTATAACGTTATAGCCGCGAATCATATTTTCACTAACATACAACCTAGCACTGGCCTGCAAATCGCTAAAAACGTAAAAAAAATTGAATTTAGCGGGCTACCCTGGAACATCCACCTTAAGGTTGAACAAGCCAGTCATTCTTCCATACAAACTTACGAAAGTGATTACTCCTCTGTTTGACGGTGTAGGTTCAAAATTAAAAATTGTATAAACTGGTCTTATCATTATCTAGGTCTGTATGGAAGCAGAATTGGAAAAAAAATATTGATTTGGAAGTTATGAACGTCAAAACTTTCATATTTTAGCACTAATTTAACTCATCTTTGGGCGTAAATAAGTAACGTATATAGTATAGTTATTAAAAAATTTAAATAATTTGATTTTGAACAAATACATTCAATAGATTTTTCATGAAACCAAATATACCAAAGGTCTGCATAGAAACAATCGCGTGCCCGTTTTAGTTGTGTCTCTTTCGCTCTATGCATTTCGCTCGTGATGTCGGGTGAAATAGCATGCATTTTAGCCCCGCCCACCAACTACACTCGCGAGCAACCAAATCGACTCAAGCCTTGACGGCGCACATATACATTGATTTTCCTAAAACGATAAATGGTAATTATAAAAGTGATATGTCATTCGAAAGCTGAAGAATTATGCTTTCAATTAACATCAATACCTTAAAAAAAAACTAAGCGCTGATTTATTGACGCATTTTAATTGGCCGTCAGCGTAAATTACCTCATTAGGAATCCACGACTTGCGCTACCTGCTCCCGCTATAAAACCCCTCCACATCCGGTTTACCTTATCAGTCGCTTGTTACAAGTTGACCGGTACACATCTCCGTAAATTGCATTCCTTGTTTTCGCTAAACCATGGATACCACACCAGAAGAAGCCGCTCAAGTGGTTGCCTTGTTGCAACAAGGGTTAAGTCAGCGAGCAGTCGCTGCCCAGCTCCATTTGAGCCAGTCTTCTGTATCCCGAGTATACAGACGGTTCCAAGAGACTGGTGCCTTCAATCGGAGACCAAGAACGAGCCGCCACCGGTGCACTTCAGAGAGAGACGACCGCTTCATTGTCTCAACCTCTCTGCGCAATCGACACCTTACGGGCGTTGATGTGCAGCAAGAACTGAGACGTGTACGACAAGTATCTGTCAGCGAGTGGACAGTGAGAAGACGCTTGAAGGAAGCCAGCTTGACGCCAAAAAGACCTGCGGCGGGCCCTAAATTGACTGCAGGCCACCGACAAGCGCGCCTTCAATTTGCTCGAGAGCATCTCAATTGGAGCGTTGCGCAATGGCGATCGGTCCTGTTTACTGATGAGTGCAGAATGTGTCTACATGGCAGTGACAGGAGAGGCCGAGTCTACAGGCGTCCGGGGGAACGATTTGCCCAATGTTGTTTCGCTGAAACAGTGGCATATGGCGGCGGTTCCTGCATGATGTGGGCTGGTATTTCTTTAGAGGGAAAAACCGAACTTGTTTTCGTGCCTGGGGGCGGCCGAGGAGGCGGGCTAACAGCTGATCGGTACATCACCGACATTCTACTAAATCATGTTGTGCCCTACGCAGGGTTTGTCGGTGCAGACTTCGTGTTAATGCACGACAATGCCCGCTGCCACACGGCACGAGTCACTCGACAGTTTCTGGAAGAGGTCGAATTACGCACGATGGACTGGCCTGCGCTCAGTCCTGACATGAATCCCATCGAGCACTTATGGGACGAGCTTAAAAGAAGAGTTCGGGCCAGGAATCCAGTCCCTTCAACCGTAGACGAGCTAAAGACAGCATTATTAGAGGAGTGGGACGGCATTCCTCAAGAAAATGTCAAAAAATTGATAAGGTCAATGAAAAACAGACTGCAGGCTGTAATTAGGGCAAGAGAGGGCAATACGAAGTATTGATTTAAATTTATTAATTTTATTTTTAACAAATTTGTAAAATACGAGACCCATACCCTTTTCCCTAAATTCCTGTTTTTCCTACTCTTGCGTTCAGACACCATTTATTTAATTATAAAAATATAATAAATTAAAAATAATTTAAAAAATATGGATGGATTTCAATGATAAAGATATCAAATTAAAGCTGACATCTTAAGCTTTCGAATGACATATCATTTTTATAATTTCCATTCATATTTTTAGTTTTATCAATGTATGTGTGCGCCTACAAGGCTTGAGTCGATTTGCTTGCTCGCGAGTGTAGTTCGTGCCGTTGGCTTGTTTACCCTTAAGTCACATGTAGGGGGCGAGCCTATTACCATCAACCGGGCACAAATCCAGACTCTGTAGCTCCTACTGAGAAATTCCAAATACACAAATCCAATACCAATTAGTCCGACCTGACAATCCTACCCGGGACTACATACTCAGCAGCCACCATTAGACCGACGCGGCATTCTAATAAAAACAAAACTATTATTAATATCGCGCAATAATAATTCAACCACAATAATAATGAATATAATAAGCGCCACGAGGCTTACCTACTATTATGTCGAGTGTGTGAATCATTCGCAGATACATTAATATTCCTATGACGTGACAGCGTGCGACCATGTGGGATTTGAACCAGGAAGGGTTTGCCTCGACCCACGGGTATAACGAATTGTTGAGTACGAATCAGTGCGTTTGTTTATAGAGATTTCTTGTGGATTAGAAACTTAATAAAAAAGAAAAAAAAAGTAAACTTTTTCTTTTAGTTAAAGTTAACTTTGACGATGCTGGAAGACACTTGTTGGTTGGCGGAATTTCGAGCCACTGACTACCTGTAACGACTGTCAAAGACAGTCCTCAAATGACATACAAAACCAACGGCCTAACGTGGTTTCCGAGGCACAGAGGAAACTCGGTTTGTAATAATGATCACACATCTACGAACCGACCTAGGGAAGCGCGTCTTAACCTGAAGATAGACCTGAGTGGCTTTTATTACTAAGCTACGAGCTCCTTCAAATACAGTCTTTCTAAGCATAAGAAAATACGAAATCTATTTTGACAGATCTGCATTACCTAAAAGTATTTAGCTGCCTTATCTTATAGGATTATTCATTCATTCATGTACACATGCTGTGCGTTATGTAACAATAAAAAATCTTTTTTGCAAAAAAAAACAACCGACTTCAAAAACACCAAAAAGAGAAAAATAAACTTCAGAAGAAAAATCAGCTTCTGAAGTCGGTGACATTTGTTTGTTTGATTTTATTTTTTTGCCACCGACTTCAGAAGCTGATTTTTCTTCTGAAGTTTATTTTTCTCTTTTTGGTGTTTTTGAAGTCGGTTGTTTTTTTTTGCAAAAAAGATTTTTTTATTTTTTCATTTTTAGTTGTAATAGGTACCTATATTATATCCTATACAAATATTTACTATGCATTTAACATTCAACTAAGAAACGTAACCCATAACCTTCAAAATTCCCCTATTTTTGCTTTCAACTCTTAACCGTTGAGGAGTAGTATACCTTCCATTATCAGCTCATCAACATGAATAAAAGTGATGACTGCTAGATGCGAATACTTGAATAGCGCCAGAAAAAGCACGAAACATGTAATACGTGTCTATGAAATTCATATAACAACTAAAAAAATGTGTATTGTACACATCTGCATACCGCCTCAGAGCATACAGGCGTGATGTTACGTCATGATAATGGTATATTCAATAAACATCCAAGCGATTCCAGCAATTACGACAGATTTGCCGTCTATTTTTGAAGAGTTCCATTGTATATCTCCGAAGATCAGCACCAGATCTTCACCAAAAAAAAATGGGACCACCTCAGGAGTATACTCTTTCAAATAAAAAAAGAATTTTGAGAATCGGTCCACAAACGGGGGAGAAATCAGGTAACATACATAAAAAAAAAAAAAAAAAAATACATACACACGAACATAGTAACCTCCTTTTTTGAAGTCGGTTAAAAACCTCGTCAAATAATACCACAAATAAAACCAATTCAATATAAAAATCGAGGTAAGTATATATTGAGTTAAACGTATAAATACTAATAATACAAAAATAATAATAATAATAATAATCGCAAAACAAAGAAATTAATAAAACAAAAATAGTTCCAAAACCGCAGTTAATAAAAATAAAGGTAGATAATAATAAAGAAGACACTAGTGGTCACAATAACCGGAACAAAGTAACACAGCGTGCACATAATACCTCATTTAAATTATCATGGCGTGTGGGTGACTAAAAACTTGAATAATAATTTAATATGACCTAAATACTTTGCAAAATTAATATCTATTATAATCATTAATGCGGTGTGATGTACTGATGCGTGATCTACCATGAACCGGTTTTTTATAGATGTAGGTAGATAAACAAACAAACCGTAAGAACAGAACTAAAGTACCTGCAAGGCTTAGATTTAAAACATTTTTTATTAGAGAGAACTCATATTTTAAAAAAAAGTTAGTTCTAGATACTAGTATTTTGGATGTAGCGACTGTCTATCTGACCTCCAGAACGTGGTTAGTACTGGTATGATACACCTTGGTAACACTGGTTGTCAGACTTTCGGAGTCACTAACCATCTGTCACGAGTTCACGACTGATACAATTCTTTACAGAATTCCGTTTACGTGTTAGGACAAAACAATAACTAGAAACAAAGCGGAACCAATGATTTTGTTCCAATTACACAAATACATTCTGATCTTGGAAAGAATGACGAATTAACCGCTCATGGCTTCGCAGAATGCAAATTCCATATCAAATTGTACTTTATACTTAAGTATACAAGACAATAAGGAAAGATCAACAAATGCTGTCATAATCCTAATGGAATGGAATGCAAAAATAAACAAACCTCTAGTAACTGACGCATAGATTCAGTAGTGTTTAGACATGATCTGATTCGTGATGTCAATAATTTCAATGTAAAAACAAGAAAAATATTCTTTCATACCACCATCTGTTTAACTTATTCCCAGCTGTTTTGTTGTCGACTTCCAGTCTTACCGGATGAACGGGTCTTTGCCTATCTGACCTTCACAATATAGTTAATCGGTGGCACCACCCCTTGGCAATGCTGATTGTCAGACTGTTTGTCCGTACCACCGACGCGGAAGGAATACACACCACTACTTTTATATTAAGAGAATAACTTCCCCTGCAAATTAATCGATGTATAATTTGAGAACTTAGCTTAAGCATTACCTAAAATGAGAGCTTGCTTCAATGTAACCCGCAGAATTCAAGAATTTCAAAGGAGCTTTAGGCAATGCTGAGTAGAGCTTGCTTATAGCTCTCATTTTCATATTCCCAATTCCGAAACTGATGTTTGTCTCTCCATTTATATCCTACTGCCATCACAACTTATCCTCAATTCTTCTTCCCAGATAATCATCAAGCCAAGCAGAACACCTAACCATGGAGGAAATGAAGAAAGAGATCAACTTGGACTCAATCCTCGAGAGCTTGGGTCCTTACGGCAGATACAACCTGCTGAACTTTGTCTTCCTTCTCTTCCCTATCTTACTGAGCAGCTTCTTCGAATGTGGATTCATCTTTGAAGCTCAGGAATTGAATTATAGGTGAGTTTTACTATCGTATTCCTTTGAAATTAAGATTTTCTACGACGCGGCGACTTGAATGATATCGGTGAAGGAAAATCGTGAGGAAAGGACTAGGAAGAGGACCTATGTTTTATTTTATGCTTTTCACCCATTATTTAAACAGTCTTTATTTAAGGCACATTTAGGTAATTTAATTTGCCTGTATTTTTGACATCTGCAAATATAAGAAATGAATTTTGGAAACACTTGCCTATAATACTATCCATGTTGTTAATCGATAAATAAATAAAAGGGGTCCTACAACCGATCCTTGAGGAACACCTGATATCACTGCTATTGAAAAACATTGAAAAATGAAAACCATTATTCACACTGCTTATAAATATAAGCCTTAAATTTTCAATCTGCATTTAAGCAAGCAATGCAAATTGCCATCTTTAAACAATAAGGAAACTGATCTGCTTTGGTACAGGCTCACATTATTACTTTGAAGATATTTCCTCATCCCGACTTCACCCTCTGCTGGATCCACTACTGGGTCCTTTGTCTTATACACATACAAGCCCTTAAGTTTCTGTGCCGGGCGGGCTCATCCAGGTTCTACTCGCGATGCCAAGTCTCGTTCTCCGTCACACTTCTTCTCGCATTCAAAATATTATACGGTTCAAGATGTTTTTAATTCAACATTTTAATAATATTCTCATCTAAATAAACAAAGTAGTGTCTGTTTTTTCTGGTAACGACCGTTTTGTCCTTATTCTGACGCAAAACATGAGCATATTTTAGATAACTCAATAGTTATTTTCTGTTTATGTGATTTAATCTAATTCGCTTGCGTTTAAGAGACGCCATAGGTACATACGATGACTAATAAAACTATTCCAGCCAAATTATGCTGATCTCTCATTGCATATAATCCTTTTTATTACAATGCCATATAAATTGATGATACCACGTGACACTGTACAATTAAACCTGTTAATAACACCTGGTGGATACTTTGTAATTAAACGCTTGAATTGCTCATTTACATTGAAACTGTGTAACATGACAGAGGTCGTAATTGAATGGTTTTCTATACCCAAGTCCAACACTAGACATCATCATCATGACAACACGTCTGTAGGCCCAGAGGGTTAGGCAGGCAAGTGTATTTAATAGTACACCCACATCTCACCTCTTTATGTTTGTCCTATGTAACGGGGGGCAAGCCTTTAATTATTGCCATCAGTCGGGCATAATTCATAAATTCAGACTTTGTGGCTACAAATGAAAAATTTCTAGGCCGGCGCAACTCGTTTTTTTTTTCGTTTTCCCCATTCAGTCACAGTCACATCATTAACATGTAAATAACTCTTTTTTACTTTACATCGTTTATCCTAAAACATCTTAAGATTCATCTTACCCTTATCCCAATTCATTTAGGGTCGGCGCAGCACATCTTTTTCCATAGTCAGCTAAAGATCAGCTATAGAATTTATTTTCTCTTAGTCATAAGTTAGTTCAATTATATTAACACGTGTATAGAGGCAATTATTCTCTCTTGTTATAAATAGGTGATTGAACTATACTATACTTTTTTTATTTAAGGATACCTGACGTACTCTCGCAATTTGCTCCGGTTGTTGCTCTCGTAGTACCAAAATAATCTCGAGAGTTTATTTTACTTATAAGTTTTTGTTGCAACTCGTCTATTTTAGTGTAAGTGTTAGCGCGGCGTGACGTCCTCAAACGTATGAACTTCATTTGAGTGTCCATAGTGAGCAAGCAGGCGCGGGAAGCGGCGCGGGCTACTTTGCGCGGGGAGTGCGCAGGCAACTCGCGCCATAGCTCGTTCATACAAGTAGCCGCAGTGTGTGCGCGGGTGGCAAGAATTTTCCAGTTAAAACCAGACTTCTTCATCCATATTATATTTTGTCAAACACTGGACACGACAACGCTCGGAACGAAGCCGGCGCGGTCGACTGCGGACAGGCACAATCGCGCGCGTTCCCGCACCAGCGCCGCTCCCCGCTCCGCGCTACCAGTCTGGCCAAGCACTTAGTGCTTAAGGTATTACAAAAAGAGGGCTGTTGTGCAAAAAATAATGGGAACTACCTGATGAATTTAATTAGGATTTTCCAATTGTTTTTTGTTTATTATTAGTGTATTAAACGCATTCCTTCCATGCCTTGTAGTCGCCACGCGATTCAAGATTCAGTTCACAGTACCTACAAAAAAGATAATAACCGTATTCTTAGCAAACTAGCATTAAAACAGATAAAAATAAAAACAACTATCAACCAACGGTTTTATATTTTAAACAATTAAATTAACAGGAAATAAAAAGAACACTAAATAGGCAGAATCAAATTGAAGGTAGGCAGAATTGGCTGTTCTAACGGGCAGAGATTCCTCGTAGCTTGTTGACTCGATGGAGAAAAGGGGCGAAATGCGTCGTGCAGCGGTGCAGCGTGCAGCCGCGTGGTGGCTGGAGTGTGCGTTCCTCTTCACGCATCGTCTTGACGGTGTCTTTTCTGCTAACAGTATATTATAAAAAAAAACATTCAAGTTGACTACCTGTAGTGACTGCCTAATTGGTCCAGTGGTCACAAGAGTGATTGCTGTGCACGAGGCTCTGGGTTTGATTCCCAAGTCGGGCAAAGTGTTATTGAGTTTTTCCATCAGAAATTTCTCAGTAACAGCCACCGAGTCTGGATTTATGTCCAGTTGATAGCAATAAGCTCGCCCCCTATTACACGGGATTCAACATAACTGGTGAAATGTGGGTTCACCATAAGATACACGTCTGTCTAACCGTTCGGGTATTACAAGCGTGCTGTTATGTTGTAAAAGAACTGACGCAAAAAAACTCCCCTGCAACACACCTAAATCCTAGATCAGTGTGTGATTATTATGATAAAACAACAACTACTTTACCAACAGATGCGAGGTTGACGGCTGCGAGCTCCGCTTCAACGACACCTCCTGGATCAACTATGCCATCCCGACGAACGAAATCCACAACAAGCCGGAATCTTGCAAGATGTATATACCTCTTAACACCTCCGAGTTCCAGTGCACGCCACAAAACTTCGACTTGAACAAAACTATGGAATGTGAGAAATATGTGTATGAGGACGAATATTCCCTTGTTAAAGAGGTCAGTAGTACAGACGACGTTTTAATTTAATGAGGTTTAAGTTTTGTTTTAATGGATCGTAAAGCTGTAGAATTCTTTGTCTTTACTTGTACATAATTTATAATATAGGCTTATTCTAGAACGATACTCATAGGAATCAAGCGAATTAGCACTTCGTGCTTTGTCAACAGATACACGAGTGAATCCTCAAAACGCCTACATTTCACCGCTGTTTACACAAGCAGTAATCACAACTCAAAATTGTAAGATTTGAGTACAGATTATTGCATAAGTTTCATTCTAGAATACAGACTCAAGAGTACTGACTAGCCTTTAAAGCATAGCAGTTGATATATCGAGCCCTTCAACAGAAAATATTTTCTTATTCGTAAAGTACTTACCTGAAGTAATACAAAAATATTTGCGAAAGAAACTCTTATCCTTATTTGCGTAACATGAAACTGTGTTTGCGTATTCCACTTTCTCATGTCAACTGCTCTGTGAAAATTGTTGATTTTGGCAAATAAGAGCCTTGTATCATTGAAATTTACATGTTCATTTTTTGTCTGATATATTTTGTTACACATGTAGAACATCGCCCAAGAATTTTATATGGGTAATTGTAGTCCGAGTCCACATGTAATTTGAACATCCTTACAAATTACACGTAGACTCGTTACAAAGTTATAGGCTTTACATAATAATAATATATTTGTCCGCAGTAATCGAAGTTCAGGAGGTGGACGCCACTGCGCCAAATATGTAAACTCCACGCTCTAAACATGCTACTTAATTTTAAGACCCTTGAGCAGTTTCTAAGCCTTCTTCATCTTTCAGTTCAACCTTGGCTGTCAGGAATGGAAGAGGGCCTTAGTGGGGACCATTCACAACTGTGGGATGTTCGTGGCCATGTTGTTTACTGGAGCCATATCTGACCGGTTTGGAAGGAAAGTGGCTGTGGGCTTTGCAGCTACCACAAGCTTCATATTTGGTTTCGCTAGAGCGTTTTCGCCAAATTATTTGACTTATGTAGCGATGCATTTCTTGGAGGCTGCGTTCGGCGGTGGATTGTATCCGTCAGCTTATGTTTTTAGTAAGTATTTTCGATATTTAATGGATCATTAGTATTTCCCGTCATCTACCAATAATTCTTCGTAAGTTTTTTTGCACTACTACTTCAGGCACATAATATATTCGGAGAACTTGAATTACCTCTCCAGGGAAAGCATTCAGAATTAGTTAACGACTTCAGAACTCAGCAAGTTAGGTAGTTCCCAACTTAGACCAAAATAATTCCAGCAGTAATAAAAAGTTATAACAATAATCTTTTTGCTAAGATGCTTAGATTATTAGGCCTTTGGGTACTGTTGACTGTTGGTTTTAAAAGATAAAGAACAAAGATTATTATCGAAGTGTTAATCACCGAAAAATTTTGTATGGATCTTATAACATCGAGTAATCTTTAAAGATATCATTAGTACACTAATTGATTTTGTTTCTTAGTGTCATGATAGTAATCTTCATAGAAGCCGCCATATTATCGGTTTAATCGAGACACTCTATATGTAATTATATCAGATCACTAAATAAAGATAATACCACACTTAACAATATCAAGTCCTCAAAACACTAAAACATTCCGTTATTAATCCCGCTTCAATTACCTCTAAATCTATTAATAAAGACATCACAATACGTACTATCATCAGCATCGTTTACCTTTTACAGTGTTTCTCACGACATGCCCATATTGATACTAATTTATTCTTTACAGTTATCGAGCTGGTCGGCCTCAAACAGCGAGTCATAGTATCCGCCATGTGCAATATGACCTTCGTCATTGGCGTGGTCCTCATTGCCCTCCTCGCTTGGGTCATCGACAGCTGGCGCACCTACATTCTCATCCTCTACTGCCCAGCCCTAATAGTCGTCATCTACATCTGGTTCATGAACGAAAGCGCCCGCTGGCTCCTCAGTAAAGGCAAAAGAGACCAAGCCGTTAGTGTCCTCAAAAAGGCAGCAAAAATCAACAATTTGGATCCTAGGAAACTTGAGCTGGACTTTTTAGGAGATCCTTTGTTGAAGGTTGAGAGTCAGACTACTGATAAGAAGTCTCAGCTGTCGAAGGCGATACGGTCTAGTATAATATGGAAAAGACTGATGATTTGTTCGTTTTTGTGGATGACATGTTCTTTAGTGTACTACGGGTTGTCGATTAACTCTGTGTCGTTAAGCAGTAATAGGTACGTGAGCTTCATGCTGGTGACTCTGGTGGAGATCCCAGCGTACATCGTGGTGGTGATAGTGCTGGACAAGTATGGCAGGAAGCAGACCCTGGTGGCCACGTATCTGACCTGTTCGCTGATGAGCTTACTGTTCGCTTTCTTGCCACGAAGTGAGTACCTATTGTTATATTGAAATTTTAATTCAATCTTGTCTTTAGACACTACGGAATCCTATCTGCTACAATTTTTAAATACTCCTTTTATTTCGACCACTTTCATACATAATAATATATGGTCATACACGCTCTTATTACCTTTAAAAATGAGCTTAACTAGTGGGCAAATAGTAAGCTCCCGAACCAGATTTAATTTTATTTATAATATGGTGTACATAATAAATAATATTTTATCAAGCTATCTCTCTACGATAATTTAAATACTTGATAATAAAAACCACCTATTTAAAACCGATAAAGAAGACTAGGTCAATGCCACACATAATATTAGTATGTATAATGCGTTGCAAGTAACTTATATGTTGAATCGTACGGTCGCATATTAGTAATGTTTTTATTAAACATATATTTCAATCTATCGCCACTTGGTCACGCTGTCGTAATATATAAATTACTACGAGAATAGACCAATAGGTATATCATTCTGTCTTTATTGTTACTATTAATTTTTTCTTAACCTTTACTGTCGCAATGATGGGAAAGGACATATCCCTTTTACAATTGAACATCTGCCAACAGCCTGTCATCAAATATTAAATAAAATTATTACCATAGTTGTTAAATGATTCGTTAGACTTTTTTAGTCAGTGGTAAGATACAAATCATGCCCAACTGGGCTTAAACATGGATGATTTCTGTGCTATCAGCACCAGTAATATGATTGCAGTTATAAGATTAAGAAGGCTTCTACGACTTTTATGTCTATGCACATATTCATGGTTCGGACTTGGAACTTGAGGAAATCTCCAACTGATATTCTTTTTAACATACAATCAAATTTTTGAACGATTAGAAGTTTAGACAACGAGGAATCAATCGTAATTTTATTTATATAAAGTCATGGAATTCCGAACAAATAATAAATTTACGATTTTCTTTAGACAGAAACGGAACAAGTGGAAAAAACCATAAATCGAAAAACAGCGCACGCACTGCTTACCATAACATGAATTTTAATTAAGTAACAAAAAAGATGAAGGACATGGGAAAATTCCAAATCTTTATATAAAAAAATGTTATGTTGGTTTGTGTACGCTTCAAAAACTCAAAAAGTTCTGCACCGATCGAGCTGAAATTTTAGAATGATATATTGTATAATCCGCATCAAGGATTGTTTTTACAATATCCACGCGGGCGTAGCCGCAGGCCTCAGCTAGTTATCTATAAATAGATTACTTAACTTTTTACGCGAGCAGTCTATGGGTAAATCATACCCGTCGGGCTGCCAATGTTCTGCGCGTTCAATACAACAACATCTTTAGGATGCTGTTGCGGCTGCCTCCCTATTGCAGTGCGTCGCTTATGTTTGCCGAAGCTCGAACGGATGGCTATCCAGCTATAGTTCGGAAAAGGGTTGCTTCGTTATTACGACGAGTGAGAGACAGCAGCAATGGCATCCTCAGGATGATTGCTTCTCGCAGTGACTGTCCGATCCAACATAAGTGGATGTGTATATCTACCGGGCAATACTGACGTGCTATTGCTTTGTTTTGTGATGTATTTAATGTGTGCAATTTCTAATATTATTGACTATTTGACATGATGATCATTAGTATATTAATTTTGACTTTTGTTATTTAATTTTCTTTATGTAATTATTTTCTATTTTAATTTCTATTGTGTGGTTTATAATTTTGTGAATGTTGTTTGTTTTTAATTGAATTTATTGTTTTTGTAAAATTTTGTATGTGTGGGCGGGCTATTCTATTCTGTTTTGTAACTATTGATTTATGGATTGTATGATCTGAAATAAACTTTTTATTATTATTATTTAACTACCTACTTCCTATTAATTCCGTCATCTAAAGTACGAACAATATTTAATTATAGAACATTGCTGCATATAATATTATATTTAAACAAGCTTATCAAACAAATAATATAAACAAGCCCATACAAAACATTAGAATATAATACAAATAAAAGCGGAATAGTAAACTGCATATGATTATGCGTTTGTAAACAAGTTTTATTTACTACGGAAACAAAATGCGGATATAATGAATGTAGTTTACAAGTGGATTTAAGGCTGGTTACACATTCGTGGCTTAGATCGTGTAGAATTTCAATAAGAATCGTGGGTTTTTGTGGAATTATCTTAATCAACTTTTTATTGATAATGGTAATGATAAAATAATATCTATTTATTTATCATTACAATGACATCACAGCATCCGATTGTGACGGTTACATTAAAAAACTAGAAACTGGATTTGAAGGTTAGATTCTATCATATTGAGGTTCTAATTTATTGAAAAAAGGCAGTTTAAAACAAAAAATAAAATAAAATAAAAAGACCATTACCTATCTGACCTCCAGAACCCAGATATTAGATACTCGAGAATAAAATCAAAATCAGGAAATCTTAAGATAAGTATTTATTTAATGAATAAGTAAAACCAGTTGTAATTAAATAGAAAACCACTAAACATAAAAATGTCTAGTAGTACTTTCAAGAGTCGCGCGTTTAATCGCTAATGAGAAAGTGTTCTTTGCTGACGCGTCAGTCCGTCGACCTTGCGATCGCGGCAAAACATTCTACACGTGTGAGTCCTGCGCTTAGCTTTATGAACGAACGGACACGATCGAAAACGTAAGACGAAACAAACAAACATAACATCACGCCTGCAATCCCATAACATCACGCCTGCAATCCCCGAAGGGTTAGGTTAGGATTGGTAAGAGGTGTTCCCATGGTACAGACTGTACTAAAGGAAAAACCACTACTCACATTTCAAAGCAGGCTTTTTAAGAAAAAAACTTGTTAATAACATTTTTTTGTAGAGTAAGGAATATTTTAACAAATAATCTTCTGAAACATCAAAAATAATAGCTAGAGTCCTGTACATCAAATAATACTACTTCTTTTGCTGACCGTACACCCACGTTTCGCCAATTATGTTTAAGACGATAAATATAACTATTTTTTAATCACTATAATTATAGTTAAACACGTGAATCTCTATTAAGATAAAGACGATTTTCTCGTTAGCCATTCATTTCTAAAAATATACCTTCTCGTTATGTTTTAAACACGTGATTAGAAAATGTTAGTTCTCACGTCATAGTCATAAAGCATCTTATTGCTTACGTTGGATCCTTTCTCATTCTCGTCAGATCCTCAAAAAAAAGAATGTTAATGTGAGAAGATTTGCTATCGTACCTATGTAGGTAGAAAAGACGAAACAATGTATCTAATGATTTTATTAGTGGCATATTTTCACCTTTTTTTAGATTCATCTTCAAAATACTTACTGACTTTGTATCTAAATCTATATAAATAAAAAGAGAAGTCCTGACAGACTGACTGACTGACTCATCAACGCCCAGCCCAAACGCTTGGACCTAGAAAGCTGAAATTTTGCACAGAGGTTACCTTTATAATGTAGACAAGGAGTAAGGAAGGATTTTTCGAAATTCAACCCCTAAGGGAGTTAAATAGGGGATGAAAGTTTGTATGGAAAATCGTCATTTTCACGCGGGCGAAGCCGCTGGCAAAAGCTAGTAGTATAATAAATATTGACAAAACAAATCATAGTCACCTATAAACCCTGAAGGGTTAGACAGAAACCACATTTTGAACCAGATATAAACCCCATGTAATAGGGAGCGAACCTATTGTCATCAAACAGGCACAATTCCAGACTCCGTGACTGCTACTGAGAAATTCCTGATGGAAAAACCTAATACAGGTTGAACCCACGACCTCATGCTCAGCTGTTGCAATTGCTACCACTAAACCAACGAGGCATCGTCATCTTACTGACTAAAACTCATTGTAAAACTCTTAATATTGCCATTTACCAATACCGACCAATAAGACACAAGAACGCTTGCATTATATAGACCGTCTAATAACCCCCATTTTTCTTCCAGACGACTACTGGTCCATCCCGCTGTACCTGATCGGCAAATGGGCCGTGACCCTGGCCTACAGTTCCGTGTACATCTACGTGTCCGAGGTGTTCCCTACCAACATGAGGCAGACCCTCATCAGCATGTGTTCCATGGCCGGCAGGATCGGCTCGCTGGTTGCGCCAATGACGCCTTTATTGGTGAGTAGAGTTGTATTTATAAAGCCTCTTATCCACTAGGCAACATTTGTCAGCGACATGTCACCAGAGGAACCGACGTCTGATCATGCGTACGGACAACGTTGTCAAACAAAAGTTCCACGCTAAAATTCAACATGTCGCGCGCCAAATCTTGCCTAGTGGATACGAAGCTTTAGATCATCATCTGATGATAGCTTGATAGAGCCCTTAGACCATGCGCGAAAATCGTACCTTATCAAGTTTCTAAGCATCTTCTTCATAATCGTCGTTCCTTTACGACTAGCCAGAGCGAATAGCAGTTCTCAGACTGCTTAGTGCCAATGAACGACAAAGTCAAAGTCAAAGATTTATTTGCAAATACATCGTCATCTGCTTAGTCTCATCTCAAGTTTGTTTGGATCGGCTTTTAGTATTTTAAATTGAGCGACTGGCTTATTGATCAACACAACCCAGTCGTAAGACTTTCGAAATTTTAACTATCTCTAACGACCCGCTAATATTATAAAGAGAAAAGATTTGTATAATGTTTGTGTGTATGTTTGTAATGAATAAACTCAAAAACTACAGCGCCGATTTCAAAAATTCTTTCACCATTAGAAAGCTACATTCACCCTGAGTAATATAGGCTACTTTTTATCCCTGTATTCCCACGGGAACGGGATCCACGCGGGTGAAACAGCGGGACGTCCGCTTGATTTACTGAACTAGAGAGAAGGCTAGCTGGGAGACTTTTGATTTCTTAGCATAATAGAAAACTTTTTGATTGGCTAAATTCGGAGAATCTTCCCGAGCTTTTGCAAAAACCTCTAACTTAGTTTATGATTTCCATGTAACAAACCTTCTGACTTTAAATGAATAAATTGAAAATCATTCAGATACAATCTTGAGAACAACAACAAAATAACTTTTTTTCGGAAAATAATGTGGTCATTTTTCTTTACAGTCCTTATACCACAAATCCATGCCAACGGTCATCTTCGCGGCCATGTGCCTGATATCCAGCACCCTAGTCCTGATGCTACCGGAGACCAGGAACATGAGGTTACCAGACACGATCGAGGAGGCAGAGGCACTCTCCAGAAAATCCAAGAATTGAGGCTGTTTATCCTAAAAAAAAAATTAAAATTAAGTAGGTATAAATGTTCAAAATTATAAAGACATCAGGGACCTTTAAGACTTTTGTATTGAAATGCAGCTGGTATTGATTAAAGGGTTGCTTGCTTTTCCCTAATTTGTAAAAAGTTAACTCTTAAAGCTAGTTGTGAAGGTGTGTTCTTAATTTTTCTGAGTTTTATTAGCCCTACGTTTACAAAAAATGTACCACAAACTATTTCCACGTAACAGCATAGTCCTAACCCAAACGACCGTTCGTTTGTTCAGAAACCAGTACACGTGATTGCACCGTGAGAAGTACTTACATTCAGGTTTTCCGAACCAACGAGTGCGATTATAGTGTACACTCGCGCGACCGTTCGCTTTGGTTATGACGCTGAACAAGAGTGGGGTTAATATTTTACGGAGAATTAAGAATACACCATAAAGGTTCGCTGGTAGATCCAGTGAAACCTCGTTGTGTAAAAATGATTCAATGTGTCGTTATGTTATATTATGTGTAGTCCTTTTTTACAATGCACTTTTATATTATACTTATATACTGATCTTACAAGACTAAGTACTTACACAAAATACTTAAAGATTAATTGATTTTATCATTTTTAAATTATGTTTAATTAATTTAAAATTAAATTCTTAATCGGAAATACTTATTTCCCTTACCGACAGAATTGTCTTGTTCTAAAAAGTCTATGAAGTTGTACAATGCAGCCTTTATTCCCGTTTTCAACTTTGTAGACTATTATAGACACTTTTTCAAGCCATTATCAATATTTACGAACAATATGCTTCAGAAAAACTTAAGTTTCCTCACGAAATCACTAGAATTCCTTTAAGTTCTTTCAACTTTCAATATTTCATTCATACTTATCGGAAAGATAGAAAAAGGAATAAGAAATATTTACCATTGTGCAACTTAAAAAAATACGAAACCATTACAATAGGGCTTTAAAATAGTAACAATGGAAATAAGGACTTTTGTTAATTTTCCATTTAAACAATTAAGTTTTCATTCTTATTTACCCGAACACACAGTTCATTTCAGCAATGTCAATCGAAAACAGAGTATCACCTATCTTAAACTTATTAAAAACAGAATAGGAATCTGGAACTCTTATGGTCGCCATAGACGTTCAAGTAATTTGATCAAACAGGCTAGTTCAAACAGTTTGGTTAAATTGGCATGACTGTCTGTGGTAAAATTTGATCAAATGAGAAATCGAAAGGAAATAAAAAAAAATATGAATTTTCGTATTTTTATTTGACCAAACAGTTTAAACTAGCCTGTTTGATCAAATTACTTGAACGTCTATGGCGGCCATTATAGGCTTTACCAACATGCTATAAATTACAAAATCAAATGGCAGTTTTATGACCATTTTCAGCAACCAAAGAGGCTTCAGCTTCCTTTCATATTCCTTCAATACAATATGTTTTAGTATCCGATATTTATTTCCGTGACGGTATTTTAAATCGTCAGTCCATGGTAAAATCGATTGTGAAACGTGTTTTATGTTATTGCAAAATCTGTGTAATCGGGATCTAATAAAAATTCCAACAATTTTTCATAGTTGTTAAATCAAAACCATTACTTACAATTATTTGGTTACTTAACTCGAATATGATACATATATCACTTAATTTCTACTTAATGATACTTATCTTATTTTTTATATTAAAAAAAAAACATTCACATTGTCCTGCATTGCAGGGGTGGATACTCATTGAATAAAAATGAAAATGTAAAAAAAAACAAAGATGTTCTCCAATGTTGGACCGGGTTATGTTGATTTTTTCAGCATAAAGATTTAAAATTAGGGTTCGAAGTGAATATTATCACTTGATTGTCCGCCCTTTGAGGTTTGTAGTTAATTTAGTTTGTCACTCATTCAGAGTGACAAACAAATCTGACTACATACGTGTCCTGAAAAATCAAAGCCCCTTTATGAACTGAATTCGAATGTGTTAAAAGAAGAAAATTGGTTTCTGTCAAAAATTAAAATGAACAAGTTATACAACAGCATGGATATTATCAAAAAAAAAAATATATCTTGATAATTTAGAACCCTACATAAGCTATCTAAGGAGTATGCACTGATCGGGTCGCCCTGTTTACGCATAGACCAAGTGGCAAAATGTAATGTGAATTTTAATACCTGACTGTGCCGAATCAGGTTGATACGAACACGTGTGTGTAGCACGCGCCTGAAACATTATCATTTAATTAAGATTTTTTTTTTCAACTACTATATCATGTATACCTAATGTACTTGTAATGTACCTTTTACTTTAATAATGCGAAACAATTACACTATTACTCCCACATACTACTATTCGTGATGCTCCTGATATTTCAACACTATATTGTGTTCAGTATTAGTGTAGTTATAAACCGTTTACACAGACCGGCTCGGAGAGGAGAGCTTATTTTTAATCACGTTTAAAACAGAGTTTTGAATCATTGTAATAAGATTTAGTTTTACATGTCACTTCTTTTATTCTTGAGAGCAATTTGTTCCTTTGTTCTGGAGCATAGTGACATGTAAAAATAAATCTTTTTACATTGATTCAAAACTCTGTTTTAAACTTGGTGAAAACCAGCAGGTTTACTCCGAGCCGTAGAGCAAAGCAGTGTGCAACCAAATTATACTGAAAAAATCAACTACCAACATCAATTAATTTATTTAATTATATTTACGTTAATATTTAACAGTATTTTTGTATTAAGTGTCCACATTTTATAATTAGTAGTTCTTAAGTTTAGTGTGGGACCAATATAAAAAAAAAACGTCCATAAACTACGTTTAAATGTCGTTCCAAAACTATTCTAATGTCATTCAATAAAATTTCACTTTTAATGTTGTAGGTATCTAAGTTTTTTTTACCATCAAGTAGAGCAGTTGATTTACGAACAAGTCCGCTGAGTATAAGCAGGGTTGATAAATATAGTGGCCACCCATTGTAACACTTTAGCATACATAACAATGTATTGAAAGTTACATAACCGCCAATGGTATCAACTTTTCGTTCTAATCGTACGTTATTATTTGTATAATATACTGATGCTTTTAGCCCACGTGGGTTTAGGCCTCTCCGCATGACTTTCAGTCGTTTCAATCCAGGACTGTTGTGGATCACTGATCGTAGGTTTCGTCCAAAATGTCCCGCCATCTACCAAGATTACATAATTGATACAAGAATCATCACATAATTTTAACGAATAACAATTTATTATTCACTGAAGTAAGTAACACACAAATTACATTTAATCGTTCTTTTGACGCATTTAAATAGTTATAACCAAACAAAGTTAATCACAAGATTACATAAACATTACAAATCTCTGATAAAGTATTAATTAATCCAAAGTTTTCCAATACGCATGCACGTCTTAACATACATGACATGCATTACAAATGGATTGATCGAATGAGTGATGGCTGTAATGATGAATTCATTTCTAATGACTAAATCATCACGTAATTATGATGCCAACTTGATTGCTTCATTATTTTAATCGTAATTTCTATTGTTATTTCAATGTTGTTACAATGACAGTTTACCATTAATCATTCACATAATCGTCTGGTTTGAAAAACTAAATGTATATTTAATGATTTCTTGAATTGGATCTTTTATAATTGTAATTACTGCGAAGTGATAGATTGTTACAGTGTTGTTGCAAATTTGAAATTATAAATAATTGTCTACTGTCATGCCTCGTTAATGTAGTGGTCACAGCATGAGGTCCTGGGTTCGACTCCCGGGTCGGGCAAAGTATTATTGGGTTTTTTCATTTTCCTGTAGCAACCACAGAGTCTGGATTTCTGCCCGGTTGATGGCAATAGGATCGCTCTCTCCAACATGGGACTTAAAAGTAACTGGAAAAATGTGGGTAGACTATTAGGTGCACCTTTTTTTTTTTGGTGGGTGGAAAGACATCAAATAACCCCCCCCCCCCCTCTTGGGCAGAGCGAAGGGGAGTGTCAGACTTCTACTGACTAAAAACCAACCCATGTTCCTTCTTCGCCCTTGTGGCGAGGCCGCGTTATGCCTTTCGATAATCCGCAGCCCAAAAGTAGACTACGATGTGCTCCTAACCCCTGGCTTGTTAATACAATCAATGATGTCAAAATGACAACGTCATTTACACGTTGTCATAGAATTTGACAGCACTGCATCGAAGCAAATTGAATTAGCTTTCTGAAATTATATATCAAGGTCAGTTATTAAGTATGGATAGAATACTTAATCAACGTTTGCCTTAGAAGACATAACAGGAGTACCTTTTAATTGTGCTAAAAGCGAGACAGCAATTAATTTTTAATTTTATTGGTATAAACTTTGCCAAAATGTTTTTCTCCCTATTCAAAAAGTTTGGCAATTAATCTCTTTATAACTGACGTTTTTCTATTGACGTAGTTTATGGACATACCTTTTTGTAGTGATACAACCGAATTACTACTGCACCCAGCATTTTTAGTTTATTAAAATACATTTTTGGTATTTTGTTTAGTTTAAGTAATTATTAATGTAATAATATTATTATTTTATAGTGCATCAGTGATTGTCATTATTGTGCTTTTATGATACCTATTATTATTTATTACTACATTTGTATTTGGTACAAATACATTTCAGTTGAATACACAATTTGTTTATTAAACTTTTTGTAAAATATTTTTTTGGTTTTATTATGATGTTTGTAAAGTCTCCGCATCTATAGCGGATAAATTAATATACGTATGTGTCACACTTCTATCTGGTGGAAAATAATTGTACTCTGTACCTACCTACGATACCCTTTTCTTTTTTTGGGGATGTGGGAAATCATTAAATAACCCCTCCCGCGCGCGAGGCCGCAGTCTCTCTTTCGAACACTACACCTCCCTTCAGTTTATTTAAATTTACACCGGTGATACCCTAGTCGTGTAACCGATGGACGACCAAATCAAAAAATCCCTCCCCCCCCCCCCCTCCTCCCTCTGATTTTTCGGATTCATGTCAGTATAATATCACTTGCTTCTATAAAGGAAAACATAGTGAGTAAACCAGCATGCCTGAAAGACATATCGAGTCAGAGTCCATAACTCAAACTCAAATCCTTCATTTCAACTAAGCCAATACAGGCACTTTTGAATGTCAGAAGGGCTGCGCGCCGCCGGTAACATCCGGCGCCGCGCAGCCCGACGCAGCAACTCCCGGAACGACGCATTGCACTCCTACGCTACAGTCACAATCACAAGGCATAATAACTTGTGAAAGTACTGTAGTTGCACTGGCAACTACAGTACTTTCACAAGTTATTATGCCTTTTTTTATTATGCCTTTTTCTTCTTCATGAGATCTACGTTAGGGAACTGTCCCTAACGTAGATCTTATGAAGAAGAACGGGCAAGAAACCATAATATAATAAAAAAGAAGTAGGTATTCTAATTCAATGTAAATTCGGATACTTCTTCGAAACATAATAAAGGTAACCAAAACACGATATACACTAAAGAATGTACCTACTCATGATGATACATTATATTTATCAAATAAATAAAAAGAAGTCCTGACTGACTGACTGACTGACAGACTGACTGACTCATCAACGCCCAGCTCAAACCCTTGGACCTAGAAAGCTGAAATTTTGCACAGAGGTTCCTTTTATAATGAAGACAAGGAATAAGGAAAGATTTTTCGAAATTCAAACCCTAAGCGAGTTAAATAGGGGATGAAAGTTTGTATGGAAAACCGTAATTTTCACGCGGGCGAAGCCGCTGGCAAAAGCTAGTTTTCAAAAAATTGAGCTCTACCTACATAATTAATATTACGGTTCTTGAAGACGACCAAAGGCGCTGGCTTCCCTATTCAATTTCCTATCCTCAACCAAAACAACAGAACATCAACCTCTATTTAAGTATCATTACCATAGTAATAGTTGAAGCATACCTGGCTCATTAAACTTCGCCGCAACGCTCCAACTTACTTTAAATATTTAACTAAGCTTAAGTAATTACTTAAGTATGCCAGGGGTGCGATGACGTTGACGTTGCTCATGATTAATTGTTGCAAAGTATGGTCGCGGTTACAGGTTAATGGGGGTTGATGTGTCACTCGCTTTTGACGGGTTAGGTTCGACGCGAGTGGCGTGTAATCACGATTATTGCGGGCTAATATGATTTTGTTGTGCAATTTAGGTGAAAGCATTGCAGAGCTTTTGAATTTAATTTTTTGACGTGAAAACAAAATATTGGGAAATAGTCAAAAAATAGGACAGGGCAGACTATGTCATGACAGTTTTGAACCCGAAGATCACAATGGCCTTAGGCCCTGAGACAGCTAGACGATGGTAGACGGGGTCGTGGCAGACTGTGGAGAAGATAGCGGTACGTCTTGGTTGCTCGCCAATTGGGGTTAAGAAGCACTCCATCGTGAGAAGTGGAAGGAATAGGGGAAGCCTTTGTCCAAGAGTGGGACAATATGGGCTAATTAAAAAAAAAATGAATGCAGAAAGATGAATTATTGGAAAGTTTGAGGTAATTTTGCACGGAAACATCTAACACCAACAAAATATTTGCACTCAAATAGGACAACTCTTCTCTGGCAAAGTAATACTTTTATTTATTGTCTTGAATTGCCTCGTTGGTCTAGTGGTCGCAAGCGCGGCTGCTGTGTATGAGGTTCTCGGTTCGATTCCCGGGTCGGACGAAAAGTGCTTTTCATTAGTTTCCCATTAGTAGCCCGGAGTTTGGAAGTTAGCAGTATAATACCCCCGTGCCTCGGAAAGCACGTTAAGCCGTTGGGTCCTGCGCCTGATCTCCAATCTCTCTCTTTCTCTTCCATCGGACTATAAGAGAAAAGGAACAGAGAGTGCACCTGTGCCTGCGCACACACTTGTCCACTATAATATCTCCCGCGCCGATGGCTAATCTCCGCCAAGATTGGCTGCCGTGACCGAAAACGGTCAGGAGGACTATTATTATTATCTCTACAAGCAGAAAAGTCGACGTAGTTTCTTTAGAAACTCTTATTCGCAATTCCAACATTAAAAGTCGTACAAAAATATCTTCTAAATCCCAGATTACACCGAGGAAAGGCACACATTAAAAAGAAGGCTCGCTACACGCCACAAAGCATTTTAATTTCACAAAAATTGCCTTCTAGAAACAGAGGCGGTGCTATTTTTCTCTTGTTTTTCATTTAAAACTAGACACATGGCCACAAACCGTGTTTTTTGGGGTGTGTAAACGGCCTACTGCAAACTTTAGCGCTCTACGTAACAATGCAGCTTGAAGGAATGAATCGTGACTGTTGGAAATATGGATACGGCAATTGGAATATAAGCCCTCATCATCTGCCTAGCCTTTTCCCAACCATGAAGAAGTCCGATCCAGTCTAACTAAATGCAGTTGAATACCAGTATTATAAATGGAGAGACTGGAAATAAACATTTAAGCCACAAAAAAATAAGATCGGAAAAATATAACAAATGAGAAACGTGTGGTCAAACTTTATATATTCTTCATCTTTTTGAATCGATGACTCAGATTTTGTCCAACGAGTGCATAGCAACCTGGACAGCTGCTTCATGTCTAGTAGTAGTAAATTATTAGGAGTTTAGTATTATTTAAAGCGTCTGTTAAGCAATACGGCCGACGGAAAGTGTCTGGGAGTATTTGCGACTTATTTTTAAGGATAATTCCTAAAATATACGTAAAAAACAGCTTGGAGAAAATACTTCACGTATTTTACGTATATTTTCTACTCCCAGACACTTTCCGTCGGCCGTATTGCTTAACAGACGCTTTAAATAATACTAAACTCCTTATGATTTATTACTTAAAGCTAATTGATCGGGATATTGCCATGCTATATTGGTCAGGCGCTCCAAAATCCAAGCTTAAAAGCGTCTGACAAAAGCTCTGGTCCATCAAAAGTGTCTGACACTTATGATATTACTTTATAATAATATTATACATGACCTATATAAAAATCAGCCATGTGAATTTAAGTTAAATAATTCTTATTTTTAGTTACCTTTCTCACCTGGTACCTGCCCAGGTGTCACTCGGCAAGTTCTACAAAGCGCGTAGGTATTCAAGGCACACGAGACGCTACTGAAAACTTCAGGTTTCATCCGTGTGAAAATAAGTTATGTCTGATTGCTCTGGGATCTTACTTTATATTAGTTAAACCGTCGAAACAAAGGCCCTTGACGGGTTGTCAGCTTGTCGGGTTGTGTCCTGTTCTTTGTTGTTCGTTGTTTACGTAACAAATCCTTTCCTCAATGGCACAAGTCCACGTGTACGTTGTAATTCAGACTGATGCTTGTTATACGTGATCTGAAAGTATAAAGTTCCTTTGAGCTTCGCCGTAGTTCGGTGAGGAATATTTGGGAGAAGCTGGGCACAAGTTCAGAACCACGCACCGCGAATGTTACCCGGCTACTAAGGTATAGGGGTTATTTTTAGGATTAAATCTTCTTCTTAGCGTGACGATGGCAAACTATTAAACCTAATCGTTTTGGCCCAAAATTCAGCTACGCGAACTCAACTCACTGATGCAGTCATAAGGCCGTCAAGTGTGCAGGTGTCAGGGAATGCAGCGCAAAATAGAAGGTGGGACATTATCTGTGGAGATACGCCGCATACACACTTGAAGTCTGAGCCGTCAATGAACCCCCATCTGAAGAGATTCATTTTGCTACGGCCGACCTGGGTTCGTAGTCTAATAGGGATAATCAGCTATGACGAACAGCTGTTCACTATATACTACGTATCTTTATCGTGGTTTAACTGCACACTGTTTTTAGTTCTTCCAGCAGTAATTTCTAATTAGCAGCCACGGAGTCTAGATTTGTGCCCGATTGATGGCAGCAGGCTGGTCCCCTATTACACGCACACTTCGTCAGTTTTCTTTAGACAGAGAGAGAAAGAGATAAAAAAATTCTAGCAGTGCTAGCCTGCAAAAGAAATGCCACATCTTAAGAAATAAGAAACTCTTCAGGTGCTTGGTTCAAGTCTGAGTCGAGGGATAGTATCTCGGTGCAACAATAGCGTGGTCCCGTCCCTTTTGTGTGTAACACCCGGGTCGCGGCGCCTCCCAAAATATTGCACTTCTCTAAATCGCCACCTAGTGATGTGCTGCTTATCGATAAAAAAAGTTATCGATGTCAAAACGACTCGTCGTTGGGTTTTTGGTCTATCGAATCAACTCTTATAAACTGACTACTGGGCAAAGGCCTCCCTCAATTCTTTCTAGGTACTCAATTGTTTTTTTGCGACGCGACTTGCGACGCGAGGGTAGGTACTCACGTGAAGGAAGCAAGTACGTCGATTTTTCAATGAAAAATAAAATTTTCCTGTTGCATTATAGTTTTATTGTTTGCAACAAACACAATCAGCACCATCCATAAATATGAATATATTCTTAAAATCATGTAAAATTTTTATGTAAACGAGTATTTTATAAAACTACAAAATCTATGATTTTCGTAACGTTTACACTATAGAGACGGATTTTAAATAGGTTTGCACGTGTTTATTGACGCAAGTTGCCGTTGCTCTTAAGGGTAAACAAGCCAACGAACGGCACGAACTAGTTGGTGGGCGGGGCTAAAATGCATGCTATTTCACCCAACATCACGAGCGAAATGCATAGAGCGAAAGAGACACAACTAAAACGGGCGCGCGATTGTTTCTATGCAGACCTTTGGTATATTTGGTTTCATGAAAAATCTATTGAATGTATATCTGTTCAGAATCAAATTATTTAAATTTTTTAATAACTAATCTATGTCCGTATGGTTTCACTTTTTTCTTTTTCATACTATATACGTTACTTATTTACGCCCAAAGATGAGTTAAAATTAGTGCTAAAATATGAAAGTTTTAACGTTCATAACTTCCAAATCAATATTTTTTTTCCAATTCTGCTTCCATACAGACCTAGATAATGATAAGACCAGTTGATACAATTTTTAATTTTGAACCTACACCGTCAAACAGAGGAGTAATCACCTTCGTAAGTTTGTATGGAAGAATGACTGGCTTGTTCAACCTTAAACATATTATTATGTGGTCGTATATGGGAACGAAATGAAAAAGGAGATTATTTTTATAAAGCTAAAACAAGACATGTTATTATATTAATGATTACGTGACTTGATTTTAATTACATCAATACGTTGATTGAAACGACACTGAATTATCCTCTGTGGTTCGCAATGCGTAATATCGTACAATACGATAACTTCGTAAAAAGTGAACATGTAAATAAAATTTAAATTCCATTATGATTTGCGCTATAATAAGCAAATATAATCAAGTATGAATTTACATGACTTTGATTAGACAAGGTTAATAAAAAGAAACCAATTATGGTTTTAAAATGATATGCTATTAAGCTGCAATAAAAATATTTTACATCGACATACTGTACCTTATTATAATAATTGGCATGTATGTAATGCGACGACTAAGTAGAACTAATATGGGTTTTAAATAAAATTAGTCTGGGTACTATTTATAATGGGTTGGCAGCTAATAAGGAGTATCATAATAATATGAAAGATAGTATGCAAATGAATTATAGCATCAAGTATTTCTTTATGCATCTGATTTTTTTTAAATCATTGCCCCACACTAAGAATTTCTTCTCCTGTATCGTGGGTGCGTTTATAAACATTTAAACTCACATACACAAATACCCAGAGCCGGAACAACTATGTGTAGGCCATACAAATATTAGGTTGGGGAAAAAGTCTTTTCGCATTATAGTATGTATGAACTTGTAATAAAATCTCTTTGACTATACTATTTGTATCTGGCTGGTTTTGGTATCATTGAAAGTTTAAATTTTAAAGAACATGATTCCAAATTCAAATTAGGAAAATGTGTGATTTTCATTTGTTTTTCGTACCGTCAAGATGAGTGAATCTAATGAAGAAATTCGATACATTTTAAAATTTTACTACAAAAAAGGTAAAAATGCAACGCAAGCCGCGAAAATAATTTGCGATGTTTATGGACCTAGTGCAGTATCTGTGAGAGTAGCACAAATTTGGTTTAAGCGTTTTCAATCCGGAAATTTTGATGTCAAAGATGCACGTCGCTCTGGTCGCCCTATTACGGATAAAATGGATGCTATTTTTGAAAAAGTGGAGCAAGATCGGCATATCAGTAGTTACGACGTAGCTGAAGAACTGGGAATTTACCTCAAAACAGTTTTGGCGCATTTGAAAAAAAACTGGGTACACAAAAAAGCTCGATATTTGGGTACCTCACGAGCTCACTGAAAGAAACCTAATGAACCGTGTACTCATTTGTGATTCTTTATTATGATGTAATGAAACTGATCCATTTTTGAAGAAGCTGATAACTGGTGATGAAAAGTGGATCACGTACGACAAGAACGTGCGAAAAAGTTCGTGGTCAAAGGTCGGTCAGGCTTCATAGACTGTGGCGAAACCCGGGTTAACTCGCAACAAGGTGATGCTGTGTGTGTGGTGGGAATGGAAGGGCATTATTCATTATGAGCTGTTACCACCAGGCAGGACCATCGATTCAGAACTCTACTGCGAACAACTGATGAGATTAAAGCAAGAAGTTGATTAGTAGAAGTAGAAGATTAATCAACAGAAGGGGTGTGGTTTTTCATCATGATAACGTACCTAGACCTCACACATCTTTAGCCACTCGGCAAAAATTAAGAGAGTTTGGCTGGGAGGTGTTAATGCATCCGCCGTATAGTCCTGACCTTGCACCGTCAGATTTCCACCTGTTTCGGTCTCTTCAGAATTCTTTAGGCAGTGTCAGGTTAACATCACGAGAGGACTGCCAAAACCACTTGTCGCGGTATTTTGATCAGAAGTCCCAAAATTTCTTTAGCAATGGGATCATGTCCCTACCTACAAGATGGCAAGAAGTTATCGAACAAAATGGTACCTACATACTTTAGTTAAATGTAAATAAACTATCTTAAAAAATGCGAAGAAACTTTTTCCCCAACCTATTATTTGTTTCGTGCGGGCATCGAACCCGCGACACGCAGCGCAGCAGTCCAATCGCTCAGCCACTGCCCCCCAACCGTGCCGTCAATTTATATCTACGTTAAAATAGAAAATAGGCATTCATAAATAATACAAATCATTTAAAATTGTGTTAATTATATATAAATATAAACCAGCTAATAATAAACACAGTACCTGGATGACCGAGCTTTGCTATAAATAATCATTGCACAAAACCTTTAATCTACATTAAAACTAATCCATCGACATCGATAAACATCGAACGTTCCCGTCCCTACAAGTTGACACCAGCATAAAGGCTCTTTGTGTGATTGAAGCGGAGACCGCAGCCTATCTGCTATCACCTCACTATGCTGATCAAGATTACAGGTGCTGCAATTTGGTATACTATTCTAGTATAAGCTTTTAGCTTAGAAGCTGTTTGAAAGCTTGGGTGTGTAGTGATAGATAAATGGATGTAGAATGTAAGTATTAACAGGTAGATGACTGGCGCGTTGAAAAATTTGAAAAAGAAAATGATACTTGCTTCACGAAGTCGACAACCATTAGGCACATTTTTTTTCTATTGTGGACATCAATACCCCTCTTTAAACCTCATTCGAGGGCCTTCGTATAAACGCCAGCTACTCGAAACTGAAAAATTTTCCCGATCAACTATGAACCTAATGATTAAGCGAAAAAAATTAAAATCGATTAAAAATTTGATAGATCATCTCGCACTCTTAAAACATAAGTGGCACTATACAAAAAATGACGTTTTTTAGTTAAGTTTAAAGTCAAAACGCATAGAGCGAAACGCGCCTAATGCAAAGACCCCGGTAGCTCTAATGCGCCAAATTATCGCTAGATGTCGCTAGTGTCACTTATGAATTTGTCACAATTTGTCCGGTCGGTAATTGATAAACCGGCACTATGCCACAATTATGCCAGTTCGCGTCAAGTTTCCGGAGGGAATCCTTGTCGAGGTGAGTTAAAAACTGGCACTTTGTGTAAAGTGCCACTTATTTAATAAATACAATGTAGGTAAAATGTCGTCATTAAGCAAAAAGTTTTGAATAACTAGAAAACTATAACCGACACAATGCAAAACTTTTTTTTTAAATGCTTCTCCATTGATAAATAATCAATAATTTTATTGTATGCCACTGGATACTGAAACAGCGTTAGTTAAACTGCTATTTTAAGCCGATCACAAAGCTTTATTTATATTTTTTTAGTTCCATATCACCCATTCAATTCTTAAAAAAACTTAAAACGGCCATACTGTAAAATTAACATTTTCGTTTAGTGCCATTTATGTTTTAAGGGTGCGATCTGTAACCACCACAGAATAACAAGAAACATTAATTTCATCATCTAATCCAAAGAAACAACCATAAACTGCCCCAAACTAAATTCTCTATCATTTGCTAACAAACTCCAAAGCCAGATAATAAGCAGTAGTTGGTACTTTGTTGTAGTGTAGCTAACTGCAATATACGTAAGTGAACGTACCCGAGCGCATAAGTTTCTTGCAAGGCGCTCCGCCAAACTACTATTCAATGATATTAGAAACAGATTTGCTTGATACGACTTTTATGAGGACCAAGATTTTTGTTATTATATTAGAGGGTACAGCGTAAGCTTTGGATGGAGTAATTAAAATGTGGTTTTCATTTCATTTTGTGTAAGAATTTTGTTGTGGTTTCAAGTTTTTTGTAGATTTCAATTAGATGAGCTATTACTTTGTGGTTTGCCAACGTGCAATGGAGCGTAGTATCCTAGGCGTTAAACTAATCGACCGTATACGCAACACCACACTGCGCTCCAAAATACAATATAATAACAAAAAACCGATAAGCTGAAGTGGGACTGGGCTGGCCATGTTTGCCGTATGCCTAACGTGAAGTGGGTCAAAACAACCACATTGTGAAACCCTGACGCAGCCAGAAGGTGACGTGGTAGACTTCGTAAGAGATGGCGGGACGAGCTGGACAGAACCAACGACTAGAGGTCCACATTAGCCCTGAATCGCAAAATTTGGAAATCATGGGGGAGGCCTATGCCCAGCTGTGGGATGACACCGGCAAACATAAAGCATACTTTGTGAAGTTGTTTCCAGTTTGGTTAGGACATTGCAGGCTTGAATCACCTGATTGTCTGATAAAAAGATGGTTCCGTGCTTCGGAAGGCCGGATAAGCCGATGGTCCCGGCCGCCAAATGGCGGTCGTCAAACCATGACAGAGACCCTTGCGGCGGTTTAGAAACTCTGACACTAGGGTGTGTGGGGTCGTTAAACCTTACTGCCCACACGATAAGAAGAAGACCGGCAAACAGTAACAGTAATGACTTTGACCGACTACCGACTGGTCTGTTGCAAAAACGCCGACTAATCAAACCGATCATTGATATCCCTGGAGTTTTACTGGTATTAGCGAATATTCACCGTGCTCCGTGACACATTCAATCTGATATCGTGATCGATGGAGATCATCATTCTCTTGCCCTTATCCCAATTCATTTGGGGTCCACGCAGCATGTCTTCTTCTTCCATACTTCTCTGTTTCTCATCATCTCATGAGACACTTCCTTTCTTACCATAATTATCATTCTTAAAACAGTCCATCCATCGTTTATTTGGTCTTCCTCTAATCTTATACCCTTCACATTCATATTCTAAACCATCGTCACGACATTTCACTCATTCTTCCGCATTACATGCCCATACCACGACGACCGATTTATACACAACTTTTCAGTGACCGGCGCCACTGTCGGTGGAGACAAACCCAAAAAAAGCAAGGTTTCAGCATTTGATTTGTGAAATGTTTGATTTATGAAACATACTGTATCCACCTACTTATTTCCATGTAAATATTAAAGCAAATCCTACTATCAAAGATGTCATATGCATGTCTAGGGGTAATATTAATAGGTAAGATGTCTCGGCATTCAATCGCAAGATTAGCCTCAGGCGAAACAGTGAGAACGTTTAAGTGGGCTGACGTGAAACTATCAATTTAACATGCAGCTTTACCCACTGTATATAGAGTACAAGATATGGTTTTGGAAATTAGATAATAAAATTAATAAAATAAGTTAGGCATAGTCCATTCCAGAACTTACTAGGTAAAAACGAATGCATGTTTAAGGTAAAAACTAAGCAACGGGCAACGAACGCCAGATAGTTAGAGTTGGGAAATGGCCAAGTAGTGTTTTTTTTAATTGGAACAAGGTACACTATTCCCAAACCACTGCAAATCTTGAAAGCCAGAAACAACAGTGGCGACTACCAGAAAAGTGCCGATACAATGAAGCTCGACGAAGTCCCAGAGAAACAATGTAATTGACTTGGATCCCGCAACGAAATAAATCCGAAAAGAACAGAGGAGGTGTAGGAAAAACATAATTTCCACTTCTAACCATATCAGCAAGAGACAGAATAAGGCCAATAGGGACAAGTGGGATAAGTCATTTGCCTAGCACCACGGATAAATATTCCTTAGTTCTTAGCTCACAACTTTGGCTAGGCTCTGTGTACAATTTATGAGAATTCCTAGACTAGATACCCTCAGACTGTTCCATGTACATGGATGCAACATATTCTTGTACTGTCACCCTAGTAAGTGCAAATTATGGATGTTCACTGTCCAAAAAGTATGATTCTGTTTAGTCCGTCAGTAATATTAATTATCGAAAAATATTGAATACGTGGTTTTTGCTTTATCAAATTAATAAAATTTTGTTTTAAAGATAAAACGCGTCAAAGATCATGAGTGGGAGCTTATGACGTCACTGTCCGGTAAAAATGTACTGAAATGTGAAGTCATACGAGTTTTCGAAGCACTGTATCGTCTTCATTTATTGTTTACGTGAAAAAAGAAACAATACGTGTCCAATATTTTTTGGAAATCTAATTAGTTTTTTTTTTGTCAACTACCCTATTCCTAGACTACCCTCAGACTGTTTCTTAGACAGGTACAGTCACCCCGGCAAGTGCAAAGTTATCAATTACATTACAAAACAAGGAAAACCAAATGCAATGGTACTTCAGACGTGGGTGTTTTGTTTACTATCCTTTAAGCATTTGTGCCGGTATTATTGTTTGCATAATTTCCTCATGCAAATGTATATGGGCTCAACTTATAATTACTTACCTACGCATGATTATAATTTAAAACCGGTGTGCTTAGATGTACTTACCCAACTCTTTAGAAGTACTCGGGTAAAATTAGATACACATAATATACCATTACGACAATATTATCCTCGAAGGGTTACTCAGGGGTGTAATGTCATACCCCCCCCGCCCCCTATTTTATGCCCCATAAAATAGGGGGCGAGCCTATTGCCGAATACTGGTGAAAGTAGGTAAAATGAATTTTCCCAGATATCTTCTTCTATAAAGTGTGGTTAGTAACTAACCTGGTGTAAGAGTTTTTAAGCCACCCATGGACCTCTGAGTTGGCTTTACATGTCGTCCAGGAATATCTCTCAAATATGCTGGTTTACTCACAATGTTTTCCTTTACGAAGCAAGAAGCAAGTGATAATTTAACAGTATGCACGTGAAAATATTGGGTTCGAACTTGAGACCTGTGACTTCCCGTCGGGGCCGCGGATCCCGTCGGGGCCGCGGATTATAGAACGAGATGACGTGGCCTCGGCGCAAGGGCAAAGAAGGAAGATGGGTTCGATTTTTAGTCAGTAGAAGTCTGACACTCCCCTTCGCTCTGCCCAAGAGCGGGGGGGTCATTTGATGATTTTCCATCCACCAAAAAAAAAAAAACCTGTGTCTTGAAAGTCTGACCACTAGTGACATCACGGCTATCCGATTGCTAAAAACCGAGCTTAATTTCAGACTCTAAACTGCTACTAACAGCCTTTTTTCGACTTAGCAATCGATCCCAAGACATTATGATCACCAGTGCTCTTGTGACCACAATACTAACGACGCAGTTCTCAGTTCTGATACAATAACAAATGCTAGAAAAATCCGAAAGAAACTAACGATTTTAGTGTGTGTAAGTATTTGTACAAACAATGAAATCAGTCGATTCACTTTACACAGGTGTTGCTTTTTACGGAAATCAATGATGACAAACCCTAACAGAATCATTATTGCGTGTGCCGAATTATTTTTAAACAAATTCGACGAATGTCTGTCGCACGTGTATTCTGCAAACATTATTGTAATTTACGTGTTGCCGTGATTTTTTGTGACGTCTGTTATTTATTGACAATACTAAAAAAAATATGATTCTGTTTAGTCTGTTAGATTATCGAAAAATATTGGATACGTGTTTTTTGTTTTCTAAAATTAATAAAAATTGACGAAAATAAAACGTGTCAAAAATTGTGAGTGGGGGCTGGTGACGTCACATTCTTTTCCTTCACCGTTTTGAGAGCAGCGGTGATGAAATAAATTACACAAAGGAATGTGGCTGCCCGTGTTCGAACCCACGACCTCTGTTCGTAAGTCGGGGCCTCTACCACTAGGCCACCGCTGCTGTAACAAATATACTGACGTTTAATTGATCCAAATCAGCTCATCAGTTTAGGAGTAACTTACATACATGACATGAGTGTGTAATACATTACCGTCCTTCTGGATCAGTCGAGTAAAAAGGCATAACTCCCAAGTTTGATACTTGACACTTTTGTCAACATTAACCAGTTCGGTATTTTTAGAAGAATAACATGTTGTTCTCTTCTCTTTTAAAAGGTATGAATTATACCTACTGGTTTACACGTGTAATATATTATACACGTGTAGTGTGTATATTAATGTCCTTGGGTGCCAAGGATCCTCCTTTAAAAGGCTAAGGTATTGGCACCCTTATTGAGATATTAATCAACCTTTTTGTGCCTAATCAAGTAATCATAGGTATAATAGCAACTTTGTTATATTGACTTAAAGTAAACCATTTATCATTATATCAGTTACTTATAAATTGTTCATCATCAGCCTATAATGTTCCCACTGCAGGGACTCAGGCCTCCTCTTTAGGAGAGGGATGGGCTATAATCCACCACGCGGGCCCAGTGCGGATTGGCAGATGTCACATGTCTTCGAATTTTTTGGTTCTAAGACATGCCGGTTTCCTCACGATGTTTTCCTTCACCGTTTTGAGAGCAGCGGTGATGAAATAAATTACATAAGTAATGCGCCTGCCTGGGTTCGAACCCACGACCAACTGTTCGTAAGTCGGGGCCGACACAACTGGGCCACCGCTATTCTCCCCGTTATAAATTGTTGGTTGACGGTAATTAGTTAATTGGAAACTATTCTTAGTTAAAAGTATCGTGCCGGTTGACATCGTACCTAATTGTCAGATTTATTCGATTTTATTGACGTCACTAAGGAAAATAGTAATTATACTTAACCATAACATCATTCGATTGCCCTTATCCTAATTTACCTAATTTAATTGAAGTCGTCGCAGCATAATCTTTTTCTTCCATTGCTCGTCATTTCAGTAGTCGTAATTATTAATCTTCAAATCTTCATTCAAATTTCCTTTCGAAATTTTTCTCATTCCTTCGTCAAACAAAATTGTATGATAATTTCTATAATAATAATACCTAGTTGTAACCTAACCTGAAAACAAGGCAACAGGGTTTTTGAAGTCTTGGTGATACGTTCAACGCTAGAGCGTTGGAGGTAAAAATTTGAGCACGCTGAAATTAAACCTAAAAACTAAAATGGCAGAAATAGTTTCGATTTTGGTCACTCTTCAAATATACTTGTACGTAGGTTAAGCCTTACTTCCGGACATTTTTCCTTGGACGGGTCACCAACCACTCATTACTCCAGTTTCCTCCGTGCCTCACCCGTTAAGCCGTTTATGCCAGCTGTCAGTTGTAGACCTTTGACAGTCGCTTCAGGTAGTCAGTGACCTAAAAGTCAGACAACCATCTCAGGGCCAGTTGAAAACCAGCGTCGGGCACTAGCTGCTCGGCAGTTTGCTGAACTGGTCCTATTTGGCGCAGCCGTGAGATGCACACACGCTTTTATTTTGTTCTGTTATTTGTTTCAATTTATTTTTTACTAGCTTTTGCCAGCGGTTTCGGCCGCGTGAAAATGACGACTTTCCATACAAACTTTCATCCCCTATTTAACTCCCTTAGGGGTTGAATTTCGAAAAATCCTTCCTTATTCCTTGTCTACATTATAAAAGGACCCTCTGTGCAAAATTTCAGCTTTCTAGGTCCAAGGGTTTGCGCTAGGCGTTGATGAGTCAGTCAGTCAGTCAGGACTTCTCTTTTTATTTATATGATGATTGTTTGTTGTGTGCACTTGTGGCATCATCATCATCATTTCAGCCAAAAGACGTCCACTACTGGACATAGGCCTCCCCAAGGCGTCGCCACATTGACCGGTCCCGTGCGTCTCTCATCCAGCGGGTTCCTGCAACCTTGACCAGGTCATCGGTCCACCTAGTGGGAGGCCTTCCAACGCAACGTCTTCCGGTTCGCGGTCGCCATTCCAGAACTTTTCGGCCCCATCGGCCATCCGTCCACTTGTGGCATGTATGTACTAAATAAATATATTTTCTTTCTTTCTTTTTTTCTTTCAGTCACCCTTAAATTGGCAAATGAATTTATTTTTAAAATTTAATGTTTTTTTGTTATTTCCTGATTTATTATGATACCAGAAGACTGAAAAAAATTGAGAAAAATATCTGAATGTTACAGATTTCGCGAAAATCTATGTACTCCAGCGAGTACATTGCCAACTATAGTGTGAAGTATGTCTTCTTGTTTTTGTACTACGTGGAGCAAAAATTGGAGAGTGAAAGCTTCTTGCGTTTAGATCTAGGGATCGGCACAGGTGAAGCTACCGATGTGCTATGGAACTGGTGACAGCAGAAGTTCTACAGATGGAGTAGTTAATGATTGAATTGAATTCAATGTTGGTATGGCATTATAATATTAGTGAATGCAGACATAAAAACCTCTTGAGCATTGGTGTTAGGGGTACGTTACAAATTTGTATGTGTATTTGACTTTGAAAGTCTGAAAATTCTAGAGGGTGAGAGTTGGGCTTGGTGGAGGAAGTGTAATAATAATAATACCACGACCCCCGGCATAGCAGTTAGGGTCACTAACCACTAGACCAACAGGACAGTCATCCGAACTAGAACTGTCACTGGATCATGCATTTTCTTTCGGGATAAAAGCTTAAATCTTTTGTGATCGTCAAGCTCAAGCACTTCCGGAAAAGAAAAAATAACATGCTAATACAACACAAAATCGATGTAATTTTCAAAACAATGACAATCGATAAAAAAAACAAAAGAAAGACTTTTTGTATTTCTTTGTATACTTGGCAATGTACTTCATGTATACCGAAGTCAATTTTACATGTACTTGGCAACGGTATTCAGGGAGTACACACAAAGTGTCAAACTCATAAAATTGCGATTTTGTAATTTACACATAAAATTACGCACGATTGATATTGTTTATAATGTCCCTGTGCAATGTAAAGCCTAATAACCACAAGGCCCGCCCAAAAAAACGCAGAAAAACTGAAAAAGGTTTCCTGTGACGCAGAGACATCAGACCGCTTCAAAGATATTTTGAATTTGACGGATCATTTTTGATTTTATCACATCCTAATATTTTACCCACCAAAATACACAACTACCGCAAACGAAAAAAATAATAATAAAAGGTATTTTTTTAGACTACTACTATAATCGATTTTATCCAAGTGTATGTCTTTGGTGGAGTACACTGCCAATTTAAGGGTTAAAAAAAAAGTATTTCTTTTCCCAGTACTACTAACCAGCATCCAGTTAGACCGGAGTTGGGAAAAGACTAGGCAGATGATGAACTATAAGTAGTACGTATTCGGGTAATTAAAGCGTGTAATATAACAACATAACACAGTACTTATAATATTCCCGACACGACGACGCACTCACTTCCAGAGAATTATGCTCCTTAAGGGATTTAGATGTTTACTGCTTAAATAATAACTCATTTCGAGGGTATGTCTCGAGATAATAATTGTTATAATAGCACATTTTTGTATTAATAAAAGACGTACACGCACAAGAAAAGTTAGAAATGATTATTTTGGCATTTTATGTATTATAGTAAAGATAGACTGCGTAATTAAAAGTGTCCAACAAATTATTATTAATCAAAAGGATAACATTACACGCGCTAGAGGAAAATCAGCCAAGTGTGTTTTGGACCTCGCATAGTTTAGGTTATCGTATTCTGGAGTAATTTAAAAACTAAAAGAGTACAAGAAAACAAATAAAAGTAAATATCTTTTTATCGTTAGTTTTCCCTTTTACTAACACTTGGTGAACTCGAATACAAATAATATGTTCAACACGTGGAATCTAGAGGAGGTTATCAGTGTTACAGACTGATCATTATTCAACAAAACAACCAATCACAAAATTCTTTACCCACTCTTAAAATATCCGAATAATTTTAACATACAAATAGCTATAAATCATTACACTTTCCTTCTCAGGCACCTCAAATAAGGCAAGTAATCTGTTTACCCTCGGAAAGTACTTATAATTTGAGGAAACTTCCACAACACTCTCGGGTCAGATTTTCAGTATTCATAATTCAGAACTTATTCAAGTGAATTACCATTCGTCCTTAGACCTCTGGGTAGGGTAGGGTTGTCAAGGATGAAATGGTAAAATGGAGCTTTTTGATGTGGTGTTGAAAGTGTACCGTAATTTTTTGGACTGAGTGAACGAACATCATGTCGGTATTTCTGCGACGAGAAAGAGTAGAGCTTTTTGTACGCACATATTTCGCCAGAGCGTGGAGTAATGCGATGATTGCTTTTAAAATTAGACTAGTCCATCGCAAACTTCTAACCGTTAGAGGTTTGTGATGGATCATAGGGTGTGGGTTAGAGTTCCATTTGTGACCGCAGTTTTAATTCTTTATAATAATATATTAACTCAAATGTACGGTTCTAAGAGCAGTCTCACACTGTAGTTCAATGGTTAGAATATAACCATAGAACTACAGTGCCCCACTTATTCAGTATTAATCTCCATTTATTGTAGTGTTGAGATTATCTTTACAAGACTGTCATTTGATTTCACTTGACCCAGTTCTGGCAATAGAAAATATCGCTTTTTAGATCTACTTTTAAGGTCTTTTTTATAATAAATACTTAAACCTTGCACGTGTCAAAGCAAACAATGGTTGGTTGTCAGCCCTACAAGCCACCTTCAAGTCACAAGTTCTCATTCCATAATTACAAAGTTGCTTTTTTCATTCCCAAACGCCATTTTGTTTTCAACAATAATAGCACTTAACCGTGATTAGTTAGAAAAGTAACATCAAAGGTTTTGGGAACTGAAACTGCCGTCAATATTTTTACTGTCGTGGAATCAGCGTATTTAAATTTAATCGTCGTTTTATTGAGGGTATGAAATGGTTCAAAGGAAATCTGATGAAAAGGCCAAGGTTTTGCATGCAGTTAAAAGTAGTTAGTAGTACGATGACTTTTGTGATTATTTTTGGTCGTGGGATTCCCGTAGATTGCGCTATATGAGTGGGTGGTTTGATGATCAGGTGTAGCCCGGCAGGCAATAATGTTGAATGTAAAAAAAAAAAATTTTGTTGGTTGGTGAAAATCAAATGACTCCTCCCGCTCTAGGTAGAGCGGTAGGGAGTGTCAGACTTCTACTGCTTAAAAACCACCCATGTTCCTTCTTAGCCCTTTGTGTCGACCCCGCGTATCTCTTACCTACAACTCGCAGCCCCATCAAAAAGCCTTGAAAGCCAACGAAAAAAAATGAAAAAGCTTGAAAGGAAAAACGAGTATATAATGATAGCGTGACGATTGACATGAGAGAATTTAAGAAAAAACGTGTTGAGCCGACTCCAATCTCACCTAGTGGGGCCTTCCAATGCAACGTCTTCCGGTTGGCGGTCACCACTACTAAACTTTTCGGCCTCATCGCCTCCGTTATGATATCTAAATATAGTTTTTCTTTGTTTACATCTTAATGTAGATAATTAATCTTCCATTCAAACAGATTTAATACTTTACCGTATCCTAATCTCACAAAAAATAATATGGAAATCGATACGATTGTCACGTCTATAAAAAGATTTACATTTCACGGGAAACATAAATTAATAGGTAGCTTTAATAATAAATAGGGATATTAATTACTAATGCAAATAATTAAATGAACAATACCAATAATTTAGTCATTATGATGGCATTTTAAATGATGATTTATCAATTCATTCAGAATTCATAATTTCATTCAGAATTTTAAAACAGAAACATGATTTTCTTACAAGGCTTCGTTTTTGCTCTTAGATCGACTACAACTACAATATAAACACTCGCAACTTCACGCCTTTTATCCTGAAAGGGTTAGGCAGAGGTGTACCCCACTTCCACCAGATATGTTTAAGTCCCATGTAAGAGGATGAGCCTATTGACATCAACTGCTACTGGTAAATTCTTTATTTATGGATGGAAAAACCCAATAAAACTTTGCCCGATCTAGGTCGAACCCAAGACCTCTTGCACAACAGTCGGGCTTGCGACCAAGACCACAGTTCTACGAAACATTGCAATATAAATAAATAGTAGTAGATTGTAGTAGGAGTATAACTGCCTTATTAAGGCAGTACTCCTGGACACAGCCCACATTGTGAGGAGGTTTCTGTCTCTGGAGCCCTAACCACCGGTAGCTTGTACCCTGCTCCCGACACCGGCGGATCACTATTTTTAATAAGGTTTTTCTGAAAATATTATATATAAAAAAGTACCATTACTTTTTATGTGTATAAAGAAGGAATAAAATATAATAAAATCATAGCAATATCTGTACAAACGAATAAGGTGGAAAGTGGGAAGTGCAGTATACGTTTGAAGCTACTTGTCGGATAACAATCCCTCTGAGTCAAAAAGTTTCAATCCCACAAAGAGCTCAGCTTCAGAATAGACTTGGATAGGGATGGGACGTGGCACTGGAAAGTATCGATAGTTTTAAGGGTAGATACTGGAATGGCCATATTTCATTATGGTGCTGAAACGTGGACTAGTCATTATGATGGCAGATATATAGATGAGATAGTGAGATAAAGAAGATAGACGCTTTAGAAATGTGGTGTTGGAGACGAATGCTTCGCATAGCCTGGACACAGTTCCCAACCAACGTCTCAATCCTCGAAGAACTGGATATAAAACAACGTTTTTTTTCCATCGTTCAAGGTCGTATTCTAATTTTTCTTGGGCATTCTAATTACACGTCGAGAGGACATGTCTGTCTACTCGTGGTTCAAGGTAAAACCGAGGGCACGAGGGCGCGCGATGGATCACCAATGCGCTGGACCGACCAAATCAAAACAGCACTAAATGGTCCACTCCACGAATGCTCGAGGCTAGCAACAGTACGAGAGGCTTTGCGACGAATTGTGAAGCTTGCCACCAACCCTGTCATGACGACCACGACCACTCTGCTAAGAGTGTGACGAAAGAGAATAATTGGAATGGACTCATACCGCAAAGTCGGTCATTTTCCGGGTTATATAATATTTTTCGGCATCAAAATATCGAGATCTTTTAATAAAGGATAACCACGGAAGATAATCTCGTAAGAGACAGTGTTAGTTTAATACATCTGCGTAGTCCTCATGTCAAAAGTATACCAAGATTATATCTCGACCTTAAAAGATACTATGACCTATGAGTGTTTTTCGGCTTTTTCTTCTCAGAGTAGTCAGATACGAAACACCGGTCCCTTCTAGTTTAAAAAAATACGTGTGAAAGAGTTTGTAAAAACTTATTTCTGTTCAATTTTTCCTACTTTAAAACAAAATAAACCCCTATAATAAGTCTTATGTAAAACGTGAGCTGCAAAATCAAATTACAAAGTAGAATGTCTATTCTGATCGCAATCCCATTCGATAGTTCAATCATAGCTACATTTCCTTTACACCATCCAATAATTATGTTGACAACTCTAATCATTCCTACGCAGATTGTTGAGTCATTTCAATATATATATAATATATATTTCGGAATCGCGCCACAATATCAGCCTTCATTAATGGTCCAAAGCTGTACCTGTTACTAGACAAATGTTACGATTACTACATTATTCATTTGTGTTTTTCCTCTCACATTTATGTTAGTATGACACAAGTTAAAGGTTTTATCAAACACGATCAGTTTTTAGTATAGTGTTTCTAATGTTAAAACGAACTCATACAGAAATTAATTAACTCGCGAGTATTTCTTTAATGTTATGGGTGTAAACTACCCTTTTTTGGGGGGGTGGAAAATCATCTTATTATTATTTAAGTTTGTTGTAAAGAGACTCATCAATCTCACAGTTAAACTGCGTAAGCAGTTTTGTGGGGCATTGTACTTAGTTGTAAGATTTTTGAAGTTAAATAAAAAATCATTCATTCATTCGTTCATTCATCAAATGACTCCGCCCGCTCTGGGCAGAGCGGAAGGGAGTTTCAGAGTTCTACTAACTAAAAACCACCCATGATCCTTCTTAGCCCTTTGTGTCGAGGCCGCGGTATCTCTTTCGATCAACCCGCAGCTGTAAAAATATCCTTAATGAAGCTGGAAGGGATTTTTCTCCCCCTTATTGAGATCTTCTGTTTGTTCTAGATCATGCCTGGGAACCTTCTGGTTACGGAGATTTTGGGGGGTCAAAGTATAAATTAATTTCGTTTTAAATATCTCAACGCCATTCATACTATTCAATGTAGATATCTATCAACACAGTGTTTTGAGTGCGTTACATTAAGTCTTACCATTGTCCTCTGACCTCTAGTCATAAGACGTGATTTTTTAACCCAAAAATAACGTTGATAGCCAGCAATTTTAAAATTTGCTTAAAGTTATGTATTTAGTTTGGTGTACAGAATGCTTGCTTGACGTATTCGTGAAGGGTCCGTTACATTGTTATTTCTCTTTCTCGTTCGGGTTCTGTAAAATAAAAAGCTTCATAGAGCATCAACTCTACCACTCAAGCCAATGCATCAGTCTTTTTGTTATAGTCAGTTGTACTGTACATCGGTGAAACCTTAAAGTAATGTCGTACATACATAAATGTTACAATCTCGATTATATTCTAAATAATGCAGTAGCCACCTTATTAGGGACGAGTTAGTATACTTGAAGGAAATGAGTAATCTATTGGTGGTTAATTGATAGTTGTCGTGATTGGAACAATCGCTTTTGGTTTTATTGCTTGTAGTTTTAATGATTGGATAATGATTTTGTTTGTGGTTTTGTTTATTTGTTGTTTTTTGTCCCCCTTCTGGGCAAAATAAATTGGAAACATCAGTCCTGTTAACATTTATCGATCTTCTTTTTCTGCATGTTTGTCCATAATCATAAAAGTGTAAAAAAAAAAACAAATCCTGAATTTTAAAAGTCGTATTGAAATAACTGGGTTAGTAGTATCTAGCCACTGGTCGCTTTTTGTTTACGTAAAGCGATGCCCGATGGGGCCGAAAAGTTCTGGAATGGCGACCGCGAACCGGAAGACGTTGCGCTGGAAGGCCTCCCACTAGGTGGACCGATGACCTGGTCAAGGTTGCAGGAAACCGCTGGATGAGAGACGCACGGGACCGGTCAATGTGGCGACGCCTGGGGGAGGCCTATGTTCAGCAGTGGACGTCTTTTGGCTGAAATGATGATGATGATGATGAAAGCGATACCAAGAGGAAAATAAACATGCGATTAAAGAGTGTTGCCAACATCTAATCGCAACAATTGGACCTAAATACTCAATAATCGTTCACTCAGCCTTAGTTTTTTAAACTTAATCACTATAATTAAGCAATAGATAAGCGTTTACCGATGCCGCCTCTTGTCATAATCCGCTGTATCACCTTGCGAATCAGTAAGCAAAGAAAGGTCGTTCCATTAATTTCCGGCTCAAATTGGCTTTAAAATAACTGGGGTACGCCGTACGAGTGAAAATAAACTAGTTGCAAGGTTGAAATCCATAAAAGCAATAAAACCTTAAACAATAATTTGTTAAATATTAATAAAGTTCTTACGGAAATTCACTTAAAAAGTTTGACCTTTTTTGAAATATCGATAAAATGCGAGCACATCACTAAACTACAGGACGCGCAATATCGAATACTAGTTCACGTCAACGGTATAAAACACGGAAATCTCTTGCAATACAAGTCGTGTGCCCACCAATGTAAATTGTTGGTGCTATTGCATTATATGCTTATCTGATTCTGGCAGAGAATCTGCTTTTATATTTCAACCGGTTTTCGAGGCTGTTGAATTTCTGGTCTCAACTCTAAAAAAAAATGAGAAGAAGTTTTTGGCTCGGTACTTTCACGTCATTGAACTCAAGACATTCGAAACTCAAATGTCTTTGAGGCCGTTGACACCTCGGGGTAATTAAAGATTAAGGCCCGCTGGCACTTCAAGTAACTAAATTAAATACGTTCAGTTGTCGACACAAGAGGAATCTTTTTAAAGAGAAAAGCGTAATTTATGCCGTGATGACTGCCCGTCGAGAATAGAAGAAGAAAACGCGTAGCACCGACCCCAAATAGAATAGGCTGGCTGGTCCCATCAGTCCCATGGCACATGATTGTTATCGACACTAAACTATTTCAAGACATTGTTATGTTTCTTTCAATAATATGAAATGACAGATCCGTTTAAAATGATTAGTTCAAACGCATTTAGTAAGTCGTGTCGCAAGAGGGCCTTAGTCAACACTAATAGTTTAAGAACCGCGTTTTCATTTCCCAATTAACTTTTAGTGGTATAAAATAGTAAAACGTAAAAAGATTTTATTACCATCTAAAGTTAAAATGAATGCGATCATGGTCGTGCAACGAATTTCAACACTCTTCATCTTCTGATTAGCGGAGCAGCTCATTGCCAATTAATAATTGCTCGGGTCGATCTTCAGGCTAATTAAGATGCGCTTGCCTAGAGTGGTCTGTATGGGTGACCATTAAATGTCTGTCATTTGCAGATCTTTGACGGACGTCCCAGGTAGTCAGTGACCTGAAAGTCTGACAACCAGTCTTACCAAGGAGTATCGTATCACCCAGTGCAAACTGGATTGTTGAGGTCAGAAAGGCAGTCGGTCCATGTAAATATGTACTGCGATTCGGCTGCATCCGGCTACTGGAAGTCAACCCTAACATATTCCGAAAAGGTTAGACAGAATTGATCTACTGAATAGCGGATAGTTTGAGTTCAATACTTGGCAACACACTTGACTTCTTTTATTTATTGTTCAATTTTAATCATAGACACTACAGATTAACTAGTAAGGACGTAGAGCTTGACCGTAACTCTATGGTCGGAAGTTATAAATAGTCAGTTGGCAAGACACCAATCAGAGAGACGATAGATTGAGGAATGCTCAGTGTTGAATAGAAGACCTTTGTCCGGAAGTAGGAAACTTATTGGTGATAATATTGATAAAGCAATATCTAAGAATACTGTTGTGTTGTTGTGTTGTGTGGTGTGTGTTGAATTAGTAAAACTTACGATTAAGGTACGTTCCTTGTTTATAACCTTTTATTTATTATTAATGGATTTTTCTTAAATAACAAGCGAATATAATATTTATTTATTGTCAGGCAACTTTGGCCCATATACTGGTACATACTTACTACCATACATTTGAAAAAATTCAATTAGTGTCAGTAAATAAAACCGTAAAAGTATAGTTACTTTAAACGAGGGGCATATTGAAACCCGCAATAGGAACAAAAAAAACACTGTTAAATAACAGACAAAACCATACCAAATATTTCGGAAAAGTCTCGCCACCCTTGCACTTATCACAGAAAATGTGCACGGATCAATGACTTTTAGGTATAATCCATTTCCCCTCCATATTTGTAGGACAATGACGAAAAAGAAACGTCGAATGAATCGAGATCTGGAGAGCGTACAGGGCCAGGCACGTAACATTTCACTTATGCATTTTGCCAGCGTGCGTTTTTTTTTTACTTGCCCGTAAAAGGGACGGATACATACTAAGTAAAAAAGTAGCAGTGTTAATCTAGAAGTGGCTGGCACTCGCAAAAATTAGCATAGACAAAGAGAGCGAATGTCTAACTGAGCAGGGGTGTAATGATGTTTAAAGTTATGATCAAACTTTATGCCAACTCGGAGGTGTTCCCTTGTTTCGCAGACAGAAATTTCAAAGAATTTCGTTTCTCAGAAAATGTTTCTTATTATACTATTGGGTTCTTGTATTTTTATTTCGAATATTATTGTTTCAAATACTAGTTATTATTTGAATGTTTTTTTTTTTTACAGAAACACAATTCAAAGAATATTTTTTACTACCACATTTTTTTATTTAACAAAGGTATCGAAACGTAGAATTATTCATAAACGAATATTGTTTGTTCGGTGTATTTTTGGGTACGTATCAAAATCCCGAATCTTAAAAGACCAAATTTTATTTTACCGATGGACGAAATCCAGAAAATTGAAACCAAAAACTGCGAAGTTATGTTTGCATATCAACAGTTATTCCACCTAAATTTGATACACCGACATTTGAAATACCAGACAGAAACCCTAACCCTAGCTAGACGGTCGACGTCAGGGGCACCCCGAGGTTTTGTTAGTTTGGTTAGAGGTGATTCATACAGGCTGCTCCCAGCCATTTTCCCGCAAGATGGCGTTGAAGTCAACATTTTTAGTTTATTTGGGTTTTTGTGTAATTGGAAAATTATTAAGTCGTAGAAGTAGCAGACGCTGATACCGGACACTGTGCTTTATCGAATAGGGTCACATCATTGCCAAAAAATCCACCCAATTCGACACTTTTCCAATTATAACATCTGCTATTGTATATATAGATCGTTTACACACACAAACGTAGGAGAGTACCAAAACCCTAAGTTTACGAAAATTGACACTAGAGGGCGTGAATGAAAAAAAAAACAAGATTTTTATTTGTCATAATGGGTAGATTGGGTGAGCAGAACAACAGACCGCCACCTGGTACGGTATTATAATATGTTTAAACAAAGTTATAAAAATAAAAGGCATATTTGTTGGCGTAAACTATTTATTTATAACTTTGGGAAATAAATGTCAAGAATAATTACAATAAAACGCAGTTTTATTTTATTGAAATGAAGTTTATTTATGAAAACTTTTTAATAAATTAAAATATTTATAACTAGATGGGGCCGGTGTTTCGTACCTGACTACTCTGAGAAGAAACAGCCGAAACAAACTCAGAGGTCACAGTCTCTTTTAAAGTCCAGACAATCTTGCTCAACTCGCATGAGAACTATGCAGAATAGTACCTGAAAACATTTGTCAGTTATCGTATGGCTCGACATACAACTCGAAGACCTCAACGACACGTCGAACAATGCCAAAGAAAGGAAATTTTGTGTAGGTCGCATATATAGTACTCAAACTGCCAGGCGAATGTGGAAAAAAAAAAAAAAAATTAATCATAATAAAATGACCCACATGGTCCTCACATTCACAATATCAAATAAAATGAATAATACTTTATAAAATAAATATCAAAAAAAATACATTACACTTTTATCAAAACAGAAGTATTTCAAGTAAATTATGCTGATACATGCCTACTTGATTATCAAAGAAACTGTAATTCTTATACAAGAGATAACAACAAATCTAAAACACGTTTTTTTTTGCGATAATAACCAGAAAGGTGAAAAAAATATTTCCTAATTTCGAAGTACTCAACAAAAGCTTTTAGAAAAACGAAAATTTATAGAGCAGCTGAATTGAGCAAGTAGTTTGTTATAATTTATGTTATCTGTAAGGTGATCTATGGGCCAAAGTAGCCTGAAAATAAATTTTATCTAGTTCTAGTATTATATTATAACCCCCTGCTCAATTCAATAAGCTGCTCTATATATGAAGTATGTAGGTATACATAATGATGTATTATTTCACCTTTTGATACAAAATAAAAAGAAATATACAATGATAATGTATATTCTAAACTACTACAAAAATACAATTAGAACAATAATCATTTGATTTGTTGATTTCACCCTTTTTTTTTTTTAATGGTGGGTGGAAAATCATCGAATAACCCCCCCCCCCCCCCGCTCTTAGGCAGAGCGAAGGGGAGTGTCAGACTTCTACTGACTAAAAACCAAACCCATGTTCCTTCTTCGCCCTTGTGTCGGAGCCGCGTTAACCTTTCTACAAACCACAGCCCCGACGGGGTTGATTTCACCCTCTGCCTTGAAACTTGCTGCCTTGAAACCACTGCTACACTGCTGCTGCAAAGAAAACATAGGTACTTAGTATATTTGTTACCTTTTCAAGTATATTATACCATTCACTTCATAATATTATTTACCGTCAATCTCCAAAGCTGCTCTAAAATAAAACTTCTCATCTCTCGAACATACTTTTTGTTACACTCTCATATTGCTGCCCTTATAACATGTCTTTTGTACAAATATTCTTTTTATACAGAATATCCTTTACATGATTGTGACACGGGGTTGTGATACGGCGCTTGCAAACCTGTAAAGATGATAAAATAAATGTATAATGGTTTACTTTTAAAAATCAAAATTGTCTATGAACATATACTATAAAATACCGTAATTTTATTAGAAATGTATGTTTATATACATATCTGCTAACATCATTATTACACCACACAACTCACCATTCCAAATTGACTAGCAGTCAAACGGTCACACCTATGAATGGTATATAAATCATTTTCGTGCTGTCCTACAGTAGACGTTTCAATCACATGAACACGTCGCTGGTAAGAACCTCCTTTTCCTACACTAATTCGTTTTCTACAGTTTAATTTGTATATTACGCTCATAACGTTTTCCGCCACATTTGTTGTCTCATTTGACAAACAACCTGCCTTCAAAGCAATTTTTTCATTGGCTGCATAAATCAGAGCCCATACCTCTGGCGCAGTATTTTTCAGACGTTTTACGAGATCTTCTTCTTTCTTTTCAGTTCCATCTGTCAATGTTTTAATGACATTGCAGTAATAATCCTTGTAGTTTTCATGCACTCCGAATACATGAAGCGGGCCATTTCTCAGATCTGCTGCCATAGAAGTAGCAAGCTCACTGCTACACACGTTATTTTTCCGTTGTAATAAGCTTCATCTTCATAACCTTTGGCTTGAGGAAATTGAGGAGGGAATGTGGTTTCCAACCATGTTTCTCCTTTCTTATTATTGACATGTATAACAATATTTGTTTCTAACACCAAGAAATAGGAATTTTTTATGTTTCTTTACCAATAATACAGGCCTGGAAATGAAAAGTAACACTTGTAAATAATGCACTTAGTAAAAAAGTCCGAACCAAATTTTCACAGACAAGACTTCACATTCACAAGACAAAATATCTTCCTTCAACGGGTTGCGTTCCGAAACTTTTGAGCAAAAGATCTAGATAAAATGTAACAGTAAAATTTTACTTATCTTTATATTTCAATATTATCTTTATATTCCTGGTAGAATTCTTCCACAATTTATAAGAAAAAAAAACAGATTTTTTATTAATAATAAAGCACGGAACAAAAAAAACAGATATTGCAGAGATTGCAAGTAACTGAATTATATTTGTTTCTGAACGCACCATAAGAATTTCACGTGAACTAGAACACACAGACACAGAACATACGAGTGAGCTTGTAAGGTATGTACCTACAAAATAAAACATACTACTAATGTGTGTCTGTCTGCCTGAAACTGTTTGCAAAATGCGTAAAAGGTGTCCCGGCAAAACCATATTTTGCACATGTTTGCAAGTTTAATTTTGTGATTAGTTTGGTAGTTTACCGATATAAAATAATTTTATTTATTGTTGACCAAAAATATGAAACACTGGCTATGTACTTACTCATCACTGACACGTATTATAACGTATTATTTATTTGTAATTAATATTGTGACGAGGTTTCATAATCACGGGCCGACTTGCTGTTTCTATTATCACCGAAAACAGAATTGCGTTTTTCAAATAATTAATTACTCTATCTACGATAAATTACAATTTAGTCTAATAACAATATTATGAATAAAAAAAATATTAATAAAGAGAAATATGTATTGCAATTTGAATAAATGAAAAATGCATACCTAGCATAAAAAAAATAATAAGTACGAAAGAAATTCCGCGCGCAAATCATAGCGCGAAACAACCGAAATAAGAATGTAATATTTTATCAGTCAAACAAGCAAGTGAACGAAGTTTGGCAACGCTTTTTTCCGTCAACACATTGCATGTAGGTCAAGGTTAGGAAGGACGGCATCGTTGCATAAAACCTACCTACGACTATTCGTATTTATGTTGCCACACAACAATAATTATGTAAGAAAAAAACAAAACATTGATGTCAGTGGTCATCAGTTTTATGTTATTTTATATTGCTTTTTCTTGAACGGTTAGAAAGGAAATTATTAACCAAATATTGAACTTAAGTTATTGAATTAACAGAATATAAGATCGTCTCCACGCCATCTAGCGTGCCATAGTGCAAGCAACGCTTTTGGTTTGCTTGTCAAATAGTTGTCAAAAGTCACGCACATTACTAAAGAAGTGTCAAATTTTGCCGGGATTTCACTATTGTTTTTCTCAGTAAATAATGTAAGTTATTGCCAAAAAATGTCAGACGCGGACATATTTCATTGTAGAGAAGTGATAAAATGATTAATTTTAAAGAAAGAGTGTCTGTGTTCAGTGTGTATCCAAGGACAGAAATGTATGGACGGTCGGTCGGCACATCAACCTTAAATTGTATTTGCAGATCAACACTCAAGAAAAGTGCCCTTGAAACAATTTAATTAAAACTGCGATTGCAATCCAATTCATACGATTGTAGATTGAACTGTGATTTTATTACAGAACGATAATACTTTTGATAGTAAGGTACACCATTGCAGCCACAATTCAGGTAATTCAAAGTGCTGAGTTTAATTCACGACAGACATCTTCAATAAACACTGCGGTTTCGAGTTAGCTAATAAAATTACAAATTATATTGTCGTGGTTAACCCTAAAGTTAGTGTGGGTTCACACGAGTTTTTATTTACGAGTCTGTCGGTTGCTGGGTGGAGGACCGAGCGTTCTTTTTGGCACGTCAGTTGCCCATGAAAAGGTTGTGACAAGAAAAGCTTTTTGCTCCACCGTTTTTGGTTAAGGGAGTTGCAAAACCCACTAAGTATTATTTATGCAGTATTTCTGCCATCATTTTCATAGCCTTTTTAAAAATTAATTGATTTCGCCTTCTAGTTTTACACTTCTCTAAATAAAATCTTGTTCCTGTAAATCATTACAGAAGTCGATTGGCACTTCAGCCATCTTAGCTGTACTGATTAATGCCTCTACTTTTTTAGCAGCACAATAGACTTGCCTTCCTTAAATAATCTGTTCTCCATTATTAAGTACAATCATTACCAACCAATTATTAACATTGTTATCGATACACTATTTTAGCCTTGCAAAGACTCAATGCCCAGCAATTTTCCACTCAATTAGACTTAGGAAACACTAGAAAGTGTGCCAAAAATTAAGGACATTCCGACGCAGGTAAATATTAAATACGCAAGCATACCTTCCTTGTTTGTTTGCTAAGTAACTTAGACAAGTACAGAAGATGCGTATTTTGTTATGGCAAGGCTGTTACTCAATAAATATGTTATGTTTGTGAGAAGAACTGATGTCAAAGTCAAGTCAACAAGTTTGGCCTTATTGTGGTGACTTGCACTTAACTATGATAACCTGCAGAATTCGGCAAATTGAACTGAAGCCATAATTTATTTTTTCAAAAACTCTTGATCCTTTATTAACGTGTTTATCACTTTGTGCCCTATCGGAATACCAGCGATGACATTTTTTTATGTTAAAGCACCAAGCTGAGATTGGATGCATTTTGGCCTAGGACCAATCTTGTTTGTTTTTTTTCCTTAAGTTTACTTTTTAGAAGTTTTTGTGTTGTTAATTTAATCATTTTTTTGCTTTGTCCTGTGCGAAGCAAATCTCCCTTCCTTTAACCTTTATCCTTTTTCCTTTTTAATTACTCTTTCTTTTTTCTGCTCGCAAGTAAATAAATAATAATTGATTGTGTTGGAATGTGTGGTGTGTGTGTGTCTTTCCCACATCACATTTACCAGTATTTACAAGGTTTTCCCTTGCCTGGTACAATTTTTTCCTCAAAACAAAAGAAAATCTGTTTGCCATTAACAGTGAACCGAAATGAAGAGTTGTTCCGTGACACATGGGCACAAGATGCAGACGACAAATAGAGTTTCTTTCACAATAATGTTGTTAACTAAATACTTGCACTTAAAATAGAATATTTAAATTACCACAGTTTTCTTCAACAGATAATTAAATATGGTTGATCGTATAATATAATTCAGCCTTTAAATCAGAAACTTGGGTCTACCTTTTTTGGCAGAATTTTTTATACCCGAATTTTGTTTTGCATAACAGTGGATGGCAGAAACTTCATTTCGCAGAAAATCATTTGGCATACACTCATTTACCATACATTCAAAACGCATAATTTTGTAAGTCAGAATCATCTTTGAGCATAAACTTCATTTCCAGAACCATCATTTCGCCGAAAATTCATAATCAGAATCGTCTTTTGGCACGCATTTCATTTCATACATAGGTACGTGTAACATGCAACAATAATAATAATCATCATCATCAGCCTATAATGTTCCCACTGCAGGGACTCAGGCCTCCTCTCTAGGAGAGGGATGGGCTATAATCCACCACGCGGGCCCAGTGCGGATTGGCAGATGTCACATGTCTTCGAATTTTTTGGTTCTAAGACATGCCGGTTTCCTCACGATGTTTTCCTTCACCGTTTTGAGAGCAGCGGTGATGAAATAAATTACACAAAGTAATGCGCCTGCCTGGGTTCGAACCCACGACCTACTGTTCGTAAGTCGGGGCCGACACCACTGGGCCACCGCTGCTCTATAATAATAATATATAATAATTATTAATAATTATTATCAGCTCACCCCGGCTAAAATTTCTAGCTGAGAACATTAAAATCTTGGTATGTCAAAAATAATAATATTTATTATTATTATTATTAATAATAATAATGACGTCACTCATACATGCAACGCATGTACTCCATGACGCGGGCTCGCTTCGCTCGCATATTACATAACACTAATATCTTCTGTCCCCGAAGTGCCGGGCCTCCGCCGGCCTCCTTCGTCGGCCTACGGCCCGGTGCCCATGCCGCCCATAAAGGATACTTTCGCGAGACGGTCGTTATACCTTATAATAATCTACCAAATAAAATTCTGCCATCTTAAAAGTATGCCATTGAAAATTCAGATATTTAAACATTCTGCGAAATGAGTATTCTATTAAATAATTGTTCTGCCATAAACACATTCGTTCAAAGAAGAATATGCCAAGTGTGGTATGCCAAATAAATTTCGGAGCATCAAGTTTCTGCCAGATAGATGGTACCCCAGAAACTTATGTATGTTAATATGTCAGAAACTCAACTGTTTAAACGTATTACCGTTTAAAAAGATTAGAATATAAAACTACGTACGTAAAATCATACGATAATATCACGCTTTTAGTCCCCGAAGGGTATGGCAGAGGCGTACTTAATAGTAACCCTACATTACACCGGTTATGCTAAGTTCTATGTAAGAGGGGGCGATCCTATTGCCATTGCCCAATCTAGACTCCGTAGCTGCTACTGAAAAATTCCTGATGCCTGTAGCACACCTCCGCTGCGAAACTCAAAGGGCGAAACCGCAATAGTTTCGCTGTGAGTTGTAAGTTCTTTGGCGGCGAAACAGGAGCGAAATTCCCTGCTCTAACGTACAAAACTGACTATGATGTTGTCTCTTTCTAACACGATTTCGCTCATTTGCTCAGGAGCCGTCTACATCTCCGCCTCCGCCCGTTGACCGTAGTACTGGTGTACAGCGAAACTCGCGCAGCGGTTTCGCATTTGTTGTTTCGCAGCGGAGGTGTGCTACAGGCATGATGAAAAATGCCAATTATACTGTGCACGACCCGGGAATCGTAACCAAGCCTCGCACTCAGTTGTCACGCTTGCTCAGCTAAAGAGATGAAGATCGCAATCAGTTGGCTCTCTATTACATGTGACTTAAACTTAACTGGCTGGCTGTACTATCAGGAACACTTCTCTCTGCACCTTCGGGGATTACAGATGCTTTACAGTGAAACTTAGTTAAGTGGGACCTGGATAAGTGAGAAATCTCAATAACTGGAACTCATCCTGAGGTCCCGTGAGACAGATATTGGATATCTGAGACACTGGGTAAGTGTATTACCTCTTTAGGTGAGACAAATTTTCAGGTCCTTTGAGGTCTCACTTAACCTGGTTTCACTGTATTATGTTATGATTTTCCCTAGTTATAATAGTTTACAGTAAAGTAAAAAAATGATGACCTACAGATTGTTGTTTCGAGTCTGGGTGTTTGGTATGTGAGTTAATGTTTCTAATCGCACCCACAATACAGGAGAAATTCCTAGTGTGGGGAAAAGTTTAAAAAAAGACCAGTTTATACATAACCGTAGATCTTAGCTACCTACGGATAACTCGTGGTCAAACAAAAGGTTTCCGTTGCCACGTGTTTACAAAACATGGCTACCGTTGCATAACACCAATAGCAACAGATGTAAATAGAGGGAAACGATTAGCTCAACCTTGTTACAGGAACTGTGGTGATACGCGTAGAACAAGTAAGCATAAGTATCAAGTTGTCTCGTATAGGGATATGGGGTAAGTAGTGTTCTGGATAATCAAGGTTAATTTTTGATGAACTGTCTCTTATAAAGAATCAAACTGGGAATAATAAACACCATTTTTATTTTGCAAATAAGCACTTGTACACTTAGTTAATACCTTTTTGAAACTACAAGATAGAGTTAATCGTAGTCGTAATTCGTCGCCGGTGTTACGACTACTGTCCTAGGGCTTGCAGTCTCTACACTAATAACGACGCTACGAATGTCGTTAAGTCGAAAAATCGTAAACTTACTTTAATAGATATTCATTTTATTGTTGAAATAAAGCTGAAAATCTATTAACGAAATTTGACATCGATACGACTTAGCGACAGATTTTTAACGATATTTAGTATAGAGACTGCAGGCCCAGAGGGGTTAGGCAGAGGTGTACCTTAAAGGACACTCAAATTTCGGCACACAACTCCCATGTAATAGGGGGCGAGACTATTGCCACTAACCGGGCACTTATTCAGAATCCCTGACACCTCCTACTGATAGATTTCTAAAGGAAAAACCCAATAACACTGTTCTCGACCTGTGAATCGAACCTAGGACCTCATGCTAAGCAGTGGCGCTTCCAACCACTAGACCAACGACGCAGTCATAATTATCAAAATAACTTTATATCTCAAGGGTTCCCGTCGGGGCTGTGGATTATCGAAAGGATAACGCGGCTCCGACACAAGGGCGAAGTAGGAACATGGATTTGGTTTTTAGTCAGTAGAAGTCTGACACTCCCCTTCGCTCTGCCTAAGAGCAGGGGGGGGTCATTCGATGATTTTCCATCCACCAGAAAAAAAAAAAAAAAAGGGGGTCTGAGTCATATCTTTTAGTCCTAGCCCACTTAGAGCTGCTTAAAACATATTTTTCTATCTATGGTTTACTTCAAAATTCATGTTTGTATTGAGAGCAATACCTAGTGGGTAAAACTTATGTAGATTATGATCACTAGATGTCTCTTCTCAGTGTCCCTTTCCCAAATTCCGGTAACCAAAGAACGTGAAAATCATCTGCGGTTACCTCAAAAGATATACCACCATGTCGCACCACCATAACTTTCCTTTTCTGAAAGGAAAGTATTTGCGTAACTTATTGTTATGTTTACAAAACTATTGTCTTGTAGTTACAGCAAGGACAAACTTACATCAATTAGACTAATAGGTTGTGCCTATTAACTCAGTTTTCTGCTAATCATCATCATCTGCCTAAACTTTTCCCGAGTTGGGGGTCGGCGTCTAGTCTAATCGGATGCAGCTGAATACCAATACATGGAGCGAGTGCGTTTCTTACCTCCAAAATTCAGTAAGCTGTAAAGACTTAAGGGCCACTGACGAGGCCCTGCTAGGGCGTGTCAAAGATTTTCGTAAAGTACTTTTCCAACAGTTCTTTCTCCAATACTTGTGGTCCATAGCAAAAGATAAGTCTGGGATGGGCATCAACTACCTTCAAGTCTGTTCATTTGAAATATGGCGTAGGAAAAGAGTTGTGTAAATGAAAATGAAAAGGCAAGGCAGACGATGATGACTAGTGGCGAATATCAAGCTTTGTTATCTACAGTCTATCCCAACAAACATGAATCCTTTTCTCATGGATTTTGTCGCGCATCGTGCGTCGTTCATATCATAAATTAACGATCTGTCAACATTATAACATCTCAAGTCAATAAGTGTACTTCTCATAGTAAAAGTAATCGTAAATATAAATAGAGTAAAGTTTCATAGTCAATGTTATCGTAAGTAAACTCCGCTTCGATAGGCAATGATTTTAACATGAACAATAAAAAGCATAGATCGAGTTCGCGCCGCGCACTATCGGTCCGACGTTCAACGTCGCACGCGCGCGTTCCATATTCAAACAAAAATTTCATTTAATTACGTACCAAAGTGTTGTATTTTTTTTTTAATTGTAATAGTGCTGTGCTACAATCATGGATCCGGAGAAAAAACCGAATTCGGAAGTGTCTGTGGACGATATTTTGACAGTTCTGGGACCGTTCGGGAAGTTCAATGTTTACAATTACATTTTGATATTGTTTCCTGTGTTTTTGGCGGGAATGTATTCTTCCGTTTATAACTTTGAAGTTATGGATCTCAAATATAGGTGAGGTTTTTATTGTTATGCATTTTAATATACTTACCTATATTTACTTACGGGAACAGCGATAAATTGTAACAATAGACTATAAAAAAAATCTGAAATACGTTTACTGGAACTAATGTGTCTTCAATAACCGCGAAAAACGCTACTATCGATGCATTGATTATAAATATTTCCTTTCCTTACTGTACTGTTTAGTACATATTTTATTGCTGTCGAGATTTAAATATTTATCTTGTGACATTTTCCTGAAAAAAAAAATGATAAATATTTAAAAATAACTTTTCTAAAGATGTGTAACCGTTTCTACACTTATTCGATAAAGTATATATCTATTTTGACCGTAGTAACTATTCGCATGGAAAATCCGAAGGAGTCTTCGTCAATATGACCAAAGATACATTGATAATCTTTACAATAAGTCAAATATTTTTTCCGTATCGACAACAGAATAAAAACTGTATGTCATACTTAGCTAGTTCTAAACGAACAAAGATGAACTTAATTATACAATGAGCCTTTTTATATCCCATAAGTCTAGGATATGAATGAGACCATGTGAATTGTGTGTATTTTCCACTTTTCATTTTTTTAGTTTCAGTTTTTTAACCGATTTCTAAAAAAAGAAGGAGGTTCTCAATTCGGATGTTTATATATATTTTTTTTAAGTTTGTTCGGGCATAACTTCGTCACTTGCTAACCGATTTGAAAAATTCTTTTTTTGTTGGAAAGGGTATCATACTTCCCAAATGGTCCCATATTTTTTTTTATCGAAATCGGACAAGCGGTTTTTGAAAAATCAACAATACTCAAAAAAAAACTACATTGTCCACATTATGACCCATGAACATGTGAACCACTAAAAACTTTTTAACAAAAAATAAAACCGACTTCAAAAAAAAAGACACAAAAAGTGAAAAATAAACTTTAGAAGAAAAATCAGTTTCTGAAGTCGGTGGCAAAAAAATGAAATCAAAAAAACAAAAGTCACCGACTTCAGAAACTGATTTTTCTTCTAAAGTTTATTTTTCACTTTTTTGTGTCTTTGTTTTTGAAGTCGGTTTTTTCAGCTTATCAATGAAACCTTCGAAACTATAACTTGTAGAGCCACATTTTTTAACTACAGCCTTTTGTATTATTTTTAAAATACTCTAAGAGTTCATGTTTTCTATCTTCTTTATATAGGTATATAATTCTTCTGTACATGTGTTTTTCACTAAACTCCTCCTAAACGGCTGCACCGATTTTAATGAAATTTCTTGTATGTATTCAAGTGGATTCGAGAATGGTTTAGATATACAATTGGACCCGGTAGGTGGCGCTGCTGTCCGGGCACGACGACGTCTGCCAGGTCCGCTAGTTATAAAAACACGAACTTTTACCATGGTTTCAAGACGTCAATCTAGCAACTCCCGACCAAAAACAAACAGCTGTTCCATAAACTTCGGCCGTGTATTTAATTGTACTTTTGTATCAAACTGCAATTTTTTTTATTTTATCCGACAGATTTTTTTTAAATCAAACCTACATATTAAATCATAATCAAAATTATTCATCCATAACCTGAGTTCGTCAACTCATGACTAGTCATGAGTATAAATACTCACATTTATAAGAACTTAAATGCATGTGGATAGGTCAGGTTTAAAAGTAATGGTTGTGTTAGTAAACACAGTGTTGCGAGGAAAGAAATATGACTCATGATATTGTTTCTAAGTAAAAACCATCACTATCTTGACGAACGGATCACTAGTTTGATGTTTCATTATTATGTCGATTTCGAACAATTAAGGGACATTAAATTAAACAGGACAGGACTTTTTGTAAAGCTAATAAGAAAAAAATATTGGCAAGGAATAAAAAAAGTACTTTCCTAAAAAAGAAATGGACACCAATAACTAAGAAATATTGAGAGGTATACCTACATACATATACGGTTTAAGTTGAAGTTGAAGACGGTTTGTAGAAGTCAGATCTAGATCAATTAATTCGATTTCAATTTTCTTTTTGCTCGGTTTATGGTATTAATTGATATTATTTTGAATGAATGTGTGTATAATTTTAACAATAAATCTTGCATGCCTAATTTTGGTACATCACAGTGAACTGACTGTGTTGAGCCATAAATATTTGAATTTGAAGAATTAAGATAAAAAAAAATTAAGTCAACAATTAATGTCAAAACATTTCAATTAATGTCAAAAAATTTCAATATTAATGCCAAACAAAACTTTTTTAATTAATTAATGTACTGGCGTAACGTCCGTCTGTACAAACTATCTACCCCATATTATAGTTCTAGAACATAATATCATGATGTGACGTGCAAAAGTATTTTTTTTAAACCAATTTCCAGAAATAGATTATGATGACCTAAGACGTACATTGCATTCGTGCTTAGGCATTTTTTTTAGACGAACGAACTTTTCCATAGACAAACAATTGCAGTCTCAATTTAATTAAAAATATACTAAGTTTAGCATAACCTGTCCATAATGTTGACACAGGCCTCTTCTCTTTGAGAGGGTGTCTAGCGACTGAACCAGGAAAAACATCGCCATAAACCAACGTATATCGCGATGTTTTTCGTTCTAGAACAATAATGTTAGTTTCCTAAAGATATTTTTTTTTCAGTAGGAAACGTGACATAACACCTGACTTGGGTCGTTAAGTCATACTGCTCAGTTAGAAAAACATTTTGAGCAAGCCTATTGCCATTAACCAATGTAATTAGGAGTAAGCCTATTGCCATCAACTGATGTAATTAGGAAAAGCCTATTGTCATCAACCAATCTAATTAGGAGCAAGCCTTGCCATCAACCGATGTTATACGGAGCAAGCCTAATGCCATCCACCGATTTAGGTTATTGAGAGCAAGCCTATTGCCATCAACTGATGTAATTAGGTGCAAGCCTATTGCCAGCAACCGGTATAATTAGGAGCAAGCCTATTACCATCAACCAATCTAATTAGAAGCAAACCTATTGCCATCAACCGATCTAATTAGGAGCAAGCCCATTGCCATCAACTGATGTAATTGGGGGCAAGCCTATTGCCATCAACCGATATAATTAGGAAAAGCCTATTGTCATCAACTGATGTAATTGGGGGCAAGCCTATTGCCATCAACTGGTGTAATTAGGAGCAAGGCTATTGCCATCCACCGGTTGGGGTAATTAGGAGCAAGCCTATTGCCGTCCACAGATTTAGGTAATTGAGAGCAAGCCTATTGCCATCAACTGATGTAATTGGGGGCAACCCTATTACCAGCAACGGGTGTAATTAGGAGCAAGCCTATTGCCATCAACCAATCTAATTAAGAGCAAGCCTATTGCCATCAAGCGATTTAGGTAATTGGGGGCAAGCCTATTCCCATCAACTTTCCTTGTATTCGTAATGAAATGTTTCCTCGGGTTAATATTTAGTCCCTCGAACTATAATTAGCGTCATCGTAATATCGTAGCGTAATCTCTTGTTCTTTGAATACTAACGAAACGAATTAAATTAAAGAGGTTATTTTATGAAGTTGAAGTTGTTCCTGTGGCTGTTGGGCCGATTACCTGTGCCGATTACCTTGGTCTTCGACGAAGATTTTACTTTATGCTCTAGAGCATAAAACGCGACTTTATGTCGCCTACGCACGACGTAAAGACGAATTTTAGAGCGAGAGAAGTGAAAAATCTATTCTGCAACTCACACTTGTAATCATCGTTACGGCATGCATCGGTTCATCATCATCTTTCTCTTGCCCTTATCCCAATTTATTTGGGGTCGACGCAGCATGTCTTCTTCTATCTATTCTATCTATGTATATGTCACGGCTAATACCCGAAGTGCGGCTGCACCTAGTTTTAGCCGGTTAGAACTAGGTGTAGCCACTTACTCTTGGTTAAACCTAGTACGAGCCGATTGTTTTCGGGTAAAACTAGGTCTATCCCGGCTACAACTAGGTTCGGCCATTCCCTGTTTGATAAAACTAGGTCTATCCGATATCACGACCGTCTCGCGGCAGTATGACTTTATGGGCGGCATGGGCACCGGGCCGTAGGCCGACGAAGGAGGCCGGCGGAGGCCCGGCACTTCGGGGACAGAAGACATTAGTGTTATATATATACGCGAGCGAAGCGAGCGCGCGTCATGGAGTACATATGCGAGGATAGACCTAGTTTTACCCGAAAACCATCGGCTCGTACTAGGTTTAACCAAGAGTAAGTGGCTACACCTAGTTCTAACCGGCTAAAACTAGGTGTAGCCGCACTTCGGGTATTAGCCGTAACATATCTATATAAATAAAAAGAGAAGTCCTGACTGACTGACTGACTCATCAACGCCCAGCCCAAACCCTCGGACCTAGAAAGCTGAAATTTTGCACAGAGGTTCCCTTTATAATGTAGACAAGGAATAAGGAAGGATTTTTCGAAATTCAACCCATAAGGGAACTCATGGAACGTCATTTTCACGCGGGCGAAAGCTAGTCTTACCTACATACTTCTTTATTACTCTTCATCTTATCAGACACACTTTACACAGTCCATCCATCGTTTCTTTGGCATGCATTGCTTCAATGCACGACAAATTAAACGATATCACTGCCGGAATTTGATTCACGAGTTTTATGTCAATATGCATCACTTTGCATAAACTGTAATTTGAATGAATGTTTAGCTTGAATGAATTACAGGTGCACTTGTAACCGTGATTACATAATAAACAATTTTAGTGTATTTTTATCGTTTGCCTGCACTAGGTATATAATTATTACGTGACTGTATGAGAAAATTAAAAGTGAAACTAGTAAGGACACACACACTGGTAAGGACAGATAATACACAATTTTGCCAGTTATATTTAAGTCCAATGTAATAGGGGACCAGCCTATTGCCATCGACCGGGCTCAAATCCAGAATCTGTGATATAAAAAACCTGGGAATTGAACTCATGTAGGTACAGCACTCCCGCTTGCGACAACTAGACCAACAAAGCAGTCATTACACGCACACATAATAATTATTTCTAATAATAGAGCTAAAACGTCCTTCTCAAAATCACCTTGTGCACATTGCTAAAATTAAACCATACCATATATAATTATATTTGAACAACACATTCGCACATACACGGGGTCAGTATACTACTTCAAACTTGCTAGTACTTACTGAGAATTTTGACGGAACTTATTAGTCGGTAATAATATCCTTAACGCCTTGACATACATTAACATGTAGATAGTAATGGAATTGATCTGTTTGCTGAACGGCGATTGAACAGAGAAATATTGATCTTACCAATATACATACTCGAAGACCTCTAGAAATAACAATATGTGGCCCAAGAAACGCTGTCGTGACGATTTGGACTGTTTCTGACTGATTGGCCTAAGAAGGCAAAACACCAGGAGAGTTTGAAAGGAATGGGGAAGGCCTTTGTCCAGCAGTGAGACAGAATTTGCAAAAAAAAACTCGTGACGACGCCACTGAGGCCAGCCCAAAAAGGCTTGTTCGAGGAGGCACGAGAAAAGAGCACATGGAGAGAATTGGGGGGCTTTTGCTAGCAGTGGAGCAATATAGGATCTTAAAAAAATACCTCGTATCACTGGCACGATACCCTTCTTTGCCACGCAAATAAATGAAATTATCTATCTATCTATCATTTTCACGGTATCGTCTATGGCAGCCCAAAGATTCATTTAATTGCATGTTTTGGGGCACAATGGGCAGGATTAGAGGTAGGACATTAGGACAAACAAGGGTGTATGATGATCTCATCGACTTCATTGATTGATCAGATAGATTTTTACGGAAAGGTCTTAATATTGATGTCAATAGCCATGCTTCCTCTTAATATCTGAGCCAGGTTCGGCTAAATAATAGTAGTTTATCAGTTTGTTTCTTTAAACTATAGTAATTGTAGAGTTAGCTACGCTTACAGCGGTATATTTCGAAGGTCATGCAGTTATTAGAAAAACCGATTAAAATAAAATTGCAAGAATAGCTTATCTTTATTTTATTTCTATTATTTTTATTTATAGTCGAAGTATGGATTAGTGCCCGGTTGACGGCAATAGGCTTGCCCCTTATTACATGGGACATAAACATGACTGGGGAAATGTGGGTATACTATTGGGTACATCTATGCCTAACCCTTCGTGGATTGCAAGGTGTGATATAACGTTACCTATATCTATATAAATAAAGAGAGAAGTCCTGACTGACTGACTCATCAACGCCCAGCCCAAACCCTTGGACCTAGAAAGCTGAAATTTTGCACAGAAGTTCCCTTTATAATTTAGACAAGGAATAAGGAAGGATTTTTCGAAATTCAACCCCTAAGGGTGTTAAATAGGGGATGAAAGTTTGTATGGAAAATCGTCATTTTCACGCGGGCGAACCCGCTGGCAAAAGCTAGTTTATTATAGCTGTATATAGAGTATATTATTGTAATGCTCACGACTCGTAGATTCAACCAACATTTGAAGACCGACCATCAATACTAACAGCCATAGGTAAACTATATGATTTGACAAAATTGATAACATGACACACTTCCTTTCTCTAATGAACACGCGCGTGGGAATCAATCAATACACAAATAATTATGTCATCATAAGTAAATATGCAGTGTTCGCGATTTAGTTTCTAAATAAATACGTAAACAAACTTATAACTTCTAGAAAAGTCACTTTTTTAAGACTCACTCATACAGTTTAATTTGCTCTACAACTTCAAACAATAATTAATCGACTTCTTTCTTACTACTGGTAAAAAAAAACTTCATTTATACAACCACAAAGTCGATTTTCATATATTTATGGAAATAACATGGATACAAGAATAACAACCTTTCTTTGTGAACTCATTGATAACCTCGAAGGACAATGGTCGTACACATTGGAACAGTCGTCGGTTTGTCACGGTGGCGGTGTTAATGTTCACGCTAACGATTGTGTGGTGGGAAGGCAATGGCCTAGTAACGTTGATACTGCAGTTTGAACTCAAGCCGATATGCATTTATTGATTGTGACCAACCGGCAAACTAGACAGAAAAATCAGCATTTAATAAAATCCAAAACACGTGGTCTTACGATATTCGCTAAGTATAATATCTAAGTAGCTTTTTTACATTCACAGTCAAATCTTTGTCTATAGTAATTTATAAAAAGGTAATTTTTTTTTATAGATACCTACTAGGTTTGTGTGTTGGGGGATTTCTTAGAAAATTTCGAAAATTCTTTCACTAACGGGAAGCCACGGCTACATTTAAGACGTTCCCGTGGATTAATATCCGTAAATAACGGGAGCGAAGCCGTGAGCACAAGGTAGTCAGTCTACCACTCTACTAGTATACAACTTTTAAAAATCCTCATAATTTCCTTACCACTCTACTAGTATACAACTTTTATAAATCCTCATAATTTTCTTACCACTCTACTAGTATACAACTTTTATAAATCCTCATAATTTTCTTCCTGTCCTTGCCCCGTGTTTCTTTGGGTCGGTCGGTAAAACAAGTTTCTTGCCGGGGTCTCAGTCTTTATACCTAAAGCCCCTCTCTACCTAATGCAACTCTCTTTCTTGGTCTTTCTCTCCCTCTCTATCCATCAACGTCATCATTTTTAGTCTCTTCATCATTATGGCTCTCTAAACATCATATTCACTGAAAATCAGTTTGGTGGTACTGAAAATATTTGATGTAAATTTCTCTCAATTAGTAAGTCCCTTACGTCAGCTGCCATAGTTATTTCTATTATGAATTCTGACATGACTCATACATAACATAACATACTAATACCTACTAGGTATAATACCTTTAGCAACTTAAATCAGTTGTTCTATTATTAAATTATTATAACATGCTGTCGAAATCTTATTGTTTCATCAAAATATATAGAAACACGTATTGTTTCTATTAAGTAAACTGATACTTAAGGTAACCTACGCTACGCAATTACTTACAACAGGTATAATCTATTCGATATTATCATAATAAAGATATGACACATTCTCGATCTGAGAAACCGTTACGTTCTTGTTATCAGCGAAAAATGGTTGATACTCGGAGGGAGATAAATACTCATTACTTAATCATCCTAGAGAACTAGTGTCTGTCGGGCGAAGGCGACGAAGCAAATGTATTGACGGCGCGGTTGTGAGGTGAACGTGTTTCAGGCATCAATGGATTTCATACAAACAAACACATGCGACGTGAGACCCGCTTCACCGCTCGACCACACAATATTAATAAGTTGTTTTACTGTTCGCCAAGAAGCCGGCGGTATTTTTTTTTTAAATAATGTCATGTAGGTACTGTCAACCAATGGTCCTCGAGGGGAAAATTTTAAAAGGTTTTGTCGCTTTCCGTAGTCAATCACCGGTGGATACGCCGGTGGTGAATATCGAGAATCACCGCGAACGAGCAGTGCAGTGGGAGAATCGCCCAAAGCAACAGCCCTTGTTTACACGTGGGTATATAATAGGGGATCGGACAAAAAAAAACTAATTAGTCCGTCAGATAGATTTCCAAAAATTATTGGACACGTATTTTATCTTTTTTCACGTAAACTTAAAATGAAGACGATACAGTGCTTCGAAAACTCGTGTGACGTCATATGATAGTTATACATTTTGACGACACGAGTGACGTTTCGAGCCCCACTCTAAGATCTTTGACGCGTTTTATCTTCGTCATTTTTTATTGATTTGATAAAACAAAAAACACGTGCTCAATATTTTTCGATAATCTAACTTACGGACTAAACAGAATTGCCGACATAGCCCGAAGAATTGCCAAGCTTAAGTGGCAGTTGCTCGCAGGACAGATGGCCGATGGGGCCGGAAGGTTCTGGAGTGGCGACCGCGAACCGGAAGACGTTACGTTGGAAGGCCTCCCACTAGGTGGACCGACGACCTGGTAAAGGTTGCGGGGATCCGCTGGATGCGAGACGCACGGGACCGGTCAATGTAGCGACACTTAGGGGAGGCCTATGTTCAGCAGTGGACGTCTTTCGGATGAAATGATGATGACTAAACAGAATTATATTATTTTGACCCAGTCCGATCCCCTATTCTGAGTAGGCCACCTATGAAATAATGACGCAAATACCGAGGTCATGTCCTGAAGGGTGACCGTCAAGAAGTATTAGAACCCTGCATGCCTCGTTAGTAATAAGAATTAATGATTAAACGAACTTACCTGAGTGAAGTTCTATCATAATTATACGAAGCGCTTCGTCCGAAGAGATTAGTATTTTACATTATAGACAACATGTAGTTACGCCGTTAGTGTTTACCGCTTTGCACTGTGGTTGAGAGTTTTTTTTTTTTTTTTTTTTTTGTTGTGGGTACTTTACAAACCCTAGACTGTCATAGCTCGACTTTCTCTGGTCATTTAGTTTAGAGTTTTCATATATTGACATCAAAAACCTTTCTTTTGTAACATACGGGTATGATGGGTGGGTTGGGAGTGCATACTAATCTCTTCGGACGAAGCGCTTCGTATAATTATGATAGAACTTCACTCAGGTAAGTTCGTTTAATCATTAATTATACTTTGCGCTTCGTCCTCGAGATTAGTATTTTACATTATAGACAACATGTAGACTTTGAGAGTCAAGACAAAAGAAAGTGTTATAATAAGACCCTTTTAATTATTCAGTTTACTTTATTCAATCAACTACACGTCTTTATGTGACAAAACCAAATTTAATAATAATTTTATTACTCTTAGTAACTGAATACAATTATTACTTAATAATAATTAACATCATTACTATATTTTTATAAGAAGAACTAAATAAAATACTTGTTTATTTAACATTCTGATTGATTAATTATGGCCCTTGCAAATGACAAATTATCCTCGTTGACAATATGTCTTTTATAATATTTGGCAAAAGTATTGGAGTTGCCACTCCAACCTGCGGTGTTACGAATTAAATCAACACTGACCCCAAGAGATTGTGCACGGGACGTGGCGGCATGGCGGGTACTGTGCGCTGAGAATATGTTGGTGTCTAACCCGCACTCGCCAAGCGTGCATTTTACCCAGCGGCTGAGTGTTTGTGAGCCAACTGCTTTGTGTGGTTTACTCATACCTATAAACAGGCTCACAGATTTCCGTAACGATGAAGTTTTCTCTAAGTAGCATTCTACTGTTTTGGCGGGACAGATGGAGGGCTTATCGTTAAAGTAAGGTAGGAAAAGAATTGGTTGTTTAGCGCCAGGGCGAGAAGTTTTTATGAAATCTGGGATTTTTATAATTATTTTATTGTTAAGAAGTTCGATGTTGACAATTTTAATTTTTGAAAGAGTTTGCATTCTGTGAGCTGTTGTAAGGGCAAGTAAGGTAATAGTCTTTTTGGTCAGTTGGTTTAGAGGTAAGTCTTCGTTAGGGAACCAAGAACTAAGATGATCTAGGACGCCGTTAGTGTCCCAAGTAAAATTATATTTTGGAAGTGGTGGTCTAGTTCGGAATACACCCTTTAGAAATCTCTGAAGCCTGTCGTCTTTTGTTAAGGCTGGGCCTAGTGTCAATGAAAGGGCAGATCTATATGAATTCAATGTCCCGTATTGACATCCCTCGTTAAACATTTGTGTAAGAAAGGATATTATAATAGGAACCGATGCTTTGTAAAAATCAACCGAGTTATGTTGGCAAAAGAGCCACCACTTACGGAGACATACATCATATTGTCTTATTGAACTATCCGACAATGAGGATACCATGATATCTAAGGAGGCCTTTGGTAGACTTCTTCTTGTTAACGCCTCCCGGATAACACTCCTGCAACCAGGGTAAGGGAGGAGTGTATTCGGCGGGAGCTGGAATGAAATGACAAGGCGTTATCTTCGGCTGAGAACGTTACAGTCTTGGATACAAGGAGGCTCTTGAATAACGGGTACCAAGCCTGTGTGGGCCATAATGGAACAATTAGGATGCCACGCGCTTTGTCCGTTATAATTTTCCTAAGTGTTTTGAGTATCATTGAGAAAGGTGGGAAGGCGTAAAAATAGTAGCTGGACCAACATATCGTAAATGCATTAATAGCCATAGCGTCTGGGTCCCTGTGCCACGAGATATAATTTGGACATTTATTGTTCAATCGACTTGCAAAAAGATCAATTTCCGGTAAATCAAATTCAATCGTTAAACGTTGAAACGCCCAGTCAGCTAATTCCCACTCAATGTCTGGATGTGTTTTACGAGACTCTGCGTCTGCTACTATATTATCGCAAGACCTTATATATGATGCGAAGATGTAAAGCTTTCGTGATTCGCACCACTGCCAGATTTCTCTGGCTATTTGAGTGAGACGAGGAAATTGAATACCACCCATCCGGTTGATGTAAGATATCGCGGTAGTGTTATCTATTCGCAAGAGTATCTGGCAATCATGCAAATCCTTGGCAAAGATTTTGAGAGCTATAAAAGCGGCAAGCAGCTCAAGATAATTTATATGCTGAACTTGTTCGCTTTGTGACCATTGACCACTTGCCGTGTTACTATTACTACAGGCACCCCACCCCGTTGTTGAGGCGTCAGAGTATATTTCAAACTTATAATCATCATCTCTGATACGGCGAGAGGAGTGATTTATGGAACCGAGCCACCACTGAATGTCTGGTAAAACAGAATTAGGGATATTCATGAATGTATCGTAGTCATTATGGTCACGTAGATTAAGGAATTTGCAGCGTTCTAATTCTTTGGTGTATAACCACCCGTATTCAATAGCGGGGCAAGCCGATACAAGTAAACCTACCAGTTGGGCATATTCTCTGATTTTACAGCGTTTTACTTTAATAAAGCGTTCTAATTCAGAATGAATGCGCAATCGTTTTTCAAAAGGCAAACTAAGAGTCATACTTGGTGAATTTATAATCATTCCTAAAAATTTACATGTTTGTGAGGGTACGAGGACACTTTTTTCTTCATTAACAATGAAACCCAAGGAAATAAGCAGCTCTTTAGTTGTATCAATATTTATGAGACATTGCTGGTACGATTGACCAAATAATAACCAGTCGTCTAAATACAGGGTGGATAATAATCCAATAGATCGTAAACGTTTCGCAACGGGTTTCATAATTTTGGTGAAAATGAAAGCCGTGCTCAATCCAAAAGGTAGAACGTTAAATTGATAAATTTTGTTATTAAAAGCAAAACGAAGGTACTTTTTTGATTCGTTATTAAGTTTGATTAAAAAGTAAGCGTCCTTTAGATCTAGAGTGGCCATATAACAGTCTTTAGATGTTAATTTTAGAGCAGTACGTAAATCTTCAAGTTTAAAGTGGTCAGGAGTAATAAATTGATTTAATTTTTTAAGATTTAAAATGAACCTCATTTTCCCATTAGATTTAGGTGTAAGGAAAAAGCTTGACAAGTATTGGCCACTACATGGTTTACACTCTGAGACGGCACCTATTTGTAAAAGATTGTTTATTGCTTCCATAAGCTGTGTACGTTCAGAATCGGTATAATCACGTGGAATGGGGAACGTGTATTGGACTACTGGAGATGAAAAAGGTATTTTGTATCCTTTGATCCACGACAAGATGGTTTGGTCGTCTGTGATTTGTGTCCATTGAGAGTAGAACAATGATAATCGGCCAGCGTACTTAACTGCATTTAGTATCGGCGGCGAGTCGCAGGAGGTGCTGGCGGCGGCGGCGGAGGCGGCGGCGGGGGAGGCGGCGGCGGCGGTGCCGGCCACGCTGTCCTGTAGGGGCCGTACGCTGGCGGCGGCGGCGCAGGGGCTCGCGGGGCTGCAGGCCCGCGGCTCCTCATAGCACCCGGATGCCTGCGCGTCGGGGCGGGAGCTCGCCGGTTTTTTGGAAACGACGTGATAGATTTCTTGGGCTGGGTTTTATCGTCTGCTTTTAATTCGACGCCGGATTTGTTCACGGCCCTCGCAGATTTAATTGTTTCAGCCAAATTCTCCCCGAACAAGAAGGAATCAATTTTTGTGCTCGTAAGATGTTCTTTCATATCTTTTTTAAGAGACGATAGAACGAAATGTTTTCTAGTGGCAGAATCATTGTGCTGGATGTCGCAAAGAAGGCGAGTGACGTCCATGAGTTTTTGAAGCAACTCGTTATCCCTGTCTTTCGAGTTAAGATGTGATGTAATAATTTCGCCTAAGCAAGATACAGCTGACGCCAGTTGCACTTGCTTAGCCTCAATACCCTTGTCCCGCTTAATAGCGATATCAGCGAGCGCTGCTTTAATTTCAGGGTTAATCTTAGGTGCTCCTATGTAAAGACAGTTCGCAGGCAAGGGATATTTTGCTATAAGGGTCTTTTTTACTTCTTTGCTAAGACCTTCTTGGGCAAGATGTTGTAAACGCGATGCGAGTTCCGGACGTATATCTTTGTTATACTTAATTTGTGATAATGGGTCATCACCTAAAATTTCTAGTGTGTCAGTATCTAACACCTGAGGTTCCTCCTGGCTAGGATTTTCAGGAGCCAAGACCGAGGCGGTTTTGTCAGAATCATTGTTTGGAAATGACGCTGGGATCTCTTGGCAGACATCGTTTATAATTTGCTCGGTAGTCTGACAATCATTTTGTGCGACATGGGCAGGGGAGTCTGATAACCAGATATCTGGGTCCAGAGGTGAGCAAGGTGACTCTGGAAAGAGTACTGCAATTATTGTGATTGTCTTTAATTAATAAAGCTATGTATCGAGTTCGTCCCGATGACGGCTCTGAGAATACTGCTATTTTAGCATATTGTTATGCTTATTTTTCCAGACTTAATTATATAAAAACACAGCGCCCATTATCATCAATGAATTTATAGAATTTTTCAAATAGTAAATGGGTAGTTAGCAAAATATGGCAATTTTAATTTCAAATGATATTGCTTATCATTAAAAAAGATAGACTTTACTAAGTTAAATTTTATCATGTTTCGTAATGGGGCACTGATTGCGATAACTACTGTTATCAGTTTTCGGTTTTGTACAATTCCCGCTGAATTGTACGGTTACCGTTACGATTTTGAATGCGGTGAAATAGTCCCGCAGACTATTTCGGTTGCATTCGTCTGGGTAGGTATTATGGTAATTGTGTAAAAAACACATAAGAAAATAATATGTAGATACGTACCTGGTAAATGAATTTCGCTTCGCATCCTTGTAGCACAATCACGAGTTGGTGAATCTTCTTCTCGGGAATCACTATCCGAGTCACTGTACTTTGTCCTACGGATCTTTCGTTTTAACTTTTTCACTTTACGCATCAAATGGAACATTTCGTCTTCTACCGACCGTTTTCTTTTTGGCATTTTAGTACGTGAGGAGCGCGAATCAGAAATACGTGTTGAGCGGTCGAGCACTAAACTGCGAATGACCAGAGAAAGTCGAGCTATGACAGTCTAGGGTTTGTAAAGTACCCACAAAAAAAAAAAAAAAAAAAAAAAACTCTCAACCACAGTGCAAAGCGGTAAACACTAACGGCGTAACTACATGTTGTCTATAATGTAAAATACTAATCTCGAGGACGAAGCGCAAAGTATAATGTAAGCAATCAAGCGTTACAAAAATATCAGTATTCCCCGAAATTAGCTGTCTCACCGTGCAAAACACAAACAAAACACAGTAGTACTGAACCTTTGTTCTGCTAACACTACAATCAGATAATGTGAATCATCATCATAAACTATCATTTTAGCCCGTAATCACCAATTATTGGGTAATAGTAGTCTCCTTTTTTCTGTCACTGCTCTCGGTTCTTTGCGTCCACACTAATCTGCTTTCCACGACCCTGACGATATCGTCAACCCAACGGGTTTTTGAATGACCTTGATTGCTGAGGCCCAACCTTGGTCACTATGCGGTCAGAAGCTTACTCCAACAGTCGATGCGTCAATATTGAAACTAGAAAAAAATATCAGAGTATGATAATTGTCTTCTTCCACTGCTACCCCAATTTCAGAAGCAGTGTCTTAGTCATCACATAATTATCTCTATTAACAATTACTACATCACCACCTTTTCCAGTTATAATCATCACCTAACATGCCTTAGCCCAAAATCATGCAGCCCAACTGACCTCTGCGATGCCGCCATCGACGCGGTGGAAGTGTCGAAGTTCTTTGCTGGCAAAATACAAAATGGTCGTGCCAGCGATACGAAGAAGAAGTCTAAAATCATCCACACAGAACATCTATCATTTCTTCAACTTTACCTTACAGCCATCCTAACTAAAATTTTAAAGAATTCTTCTAACACGTGTTTTCTCTCTTCTCCAGATGTTCAGTACCAGAATGCGAAGACAACCCTCAACATATAAACTTCACCATACCCCATGACAATGATGGGTTACCATCGAAGTGCTTGCGTTACGCCCCCTTTGCCAATACATCACATTTGGCCAACCTGAGCCAATGTTCGCCACACTATTATGACACGTCAACGGAGATTGGCTGCGAATCTTATGTGTATTTGGAAGAGCACTCTATTGTTAAAGAGGTAAGAATGATTTTTAGTCTTATGTGTGTGTATTTTTTAGAATTTTAAGTAAACCATTTTTACAATGCCTTACCAATGTCAGGTCATTTTAAAGGCCGGCGGCAGGCATTTGGTACTAAAGGTATAATTGGTCTTCTTCTTCTTATCGTGTGGATAAGGTCTAACGACCCACACACCCTAGTGTCTGAGTTTCTCAAGCGCCTCAAGGGCCTCTGACATGGATTGACGACCGCCTTTTGGTGACCGGGAGCACCGGATTATAAGTGCCTTCCGAATCATGGCCCACTGCTGGAACACAGGCCTCCTCTCTATGAGTGGGAATGGGCTATAAGACACTTGGGCCCCGTGCATTTTGATAGAAGTAGATGCGATTTTTTGGTTCTAGGACATACCGGTTTGCTCACGAAATTTCCTTCACCGTTCCAAAGGATCAACGAACTTGTGCTCAATTGCATAGACAGTGCATAGCATATTATGGCAAAAGGTCATTCCTGTTAATGTTATGACAGCACACAATGTAATTGTAATCTATGCAAACAAACACAAATAAACACGCGTTCACTTCTTGTTGAGTGCCATTGCTCATTAGGCTAAGTCCACTCGTCTATGTTAATATTTACGTGATGGGAACAATTATTTATTTACCCTTAAGTAAGACTAGCTTTTGCCCGTGGATTTACTCGCGTTTTTGGGACAGAAATCATCCCGTGGGATCATTTTAAATACAGCGTTCGACTTTCGGGGAAAGTAACATTAAGCTTCTCATTAGTGACATAAATAGTATTTTTTCTTTATTAGGGTTCCGTACATCAGTCGGTAAATCGGAACCCTTATAGGATCATTTTTCTGTCTGTCTTTAAAAACACTTTTTCTCAGGAACGCGTGGAGGTATCAAGCTGAAATTAATATCAAATACTCATGTATGCTTGCTACACTTTGAAGCAGAAAAAAAACCAACTTATATGATATAGATTTCACAAGGGAATCAAAACCTAAAACATAAACAACCCTCTTTTTTTGCTTTGCCGCAGTCGGGTATAAAAATTGCGCAAGTAATGTCTTGCAACTGCAACACATGTAAAGCAAAAAATCCTATATAATCCTAATGTTTATTCGATTATAATTTTACAACCATTATCAACAAGTCATGATTTAATATAGCAATTATCTTGTCATTGAAGTCAATAGTGACCATTAATATTTTACACTAGCTTTTGACAGCGGCTTCGCCCGTGTGATAATGACGATATTTCACACAAACTTTCATCCCCTATTTAACTATACCTTAGGGGTTGAATTTCGAAAAATCCTTCCTTATTCCTTGTCTACATTATAAAAGGAACCTCTGTGCAAAATTTCAGCTTTCTAGGTCCAAGGGTTTGGGCTGGGCGTTGATGAGTCAGTCAGTCAATCAGTCAGTCAGTCAGTCAGGACTTCTCTTTTTATTTATATAGATAGATAGATAGATCAACTCGTAATAAATAATACCATCGGTACAATTACATAGCAACAATTACATTTTATAGGGACGACCTTCTGAATCATAAAGGTGTTTACGACGGCAGACTGCTAGATCAAGTTTCTGAATTACCCGAAATTGAAAACCCCGAATAGAACAGCTGCTGTGGTCGAGTCCTACCCTGACTTACCCATTGACCGCCACGGTCAAGTAAGACGACAAGCCAAAAAGTACCTTAAGTCGACAGACTTAGGGCACTTTTTTGCTTGTTTGGCTTGTCCTCTATACGTGACTGTGGCGCTCAAAAGGTTAAAGTGAACCTATCGAGCTTGTCCCGTTGCTGCCCAGGCGCGTCTCCAATTGCTCCAGGATAGTCATTGTCCCCCCAAAAGTCTACATTTTTCAACTTTTTTCTTCTTCAATTTTCGTATAGAAAATTAAACATACGGAAAGATTTGACATTATGTATGTTCACAAAATTGACGGCTAACACGCACACTCGCATTACAACAGACCTGCCAGATATGCTACCAGGTATCAGGTACCTGCTAGGTATCGAATTTGTGTCTTTGACCACTTTTACAGTTCGACATTTTGGAGATTTTCTCGCACATTCTTTTCTAAGCATTAAATTTTCCCAAAAACTTCCTCAAGAATTTTTTAATAAAAAAGGGATTAAAGTCTTTGGTAATCACTTTTACAGATGAAAACAGCCCGCAGTTACAAGCACAATGAGAATTATTTCATCATCATCATGATCATCATCAGCCTATAATGTTCCTACTGCAGGGACTCAGGCCTCCTCTCTAGGAGAGGGATGGGCTATGATCTACCACGCGTTCCGTTGCGGATTGGTAGATGTCACATGTCTTCGAATTTTTGGTTCTAAGACATGCCGGTTTCCTTACGATGTTTTCCTTCACCGTTTTGAGAGCAGTGGTGAGTGGTGTTCTTCTATATTTCTCTATTACTCGTCATCTCAGCAATCACCTCCTTTCTAGCCATATCATCCTTCACCCAGTCCATCTATCATTTCTTTGGTCTTCCTCTACTCTTATAGCCTTACATTCATTTTCCCCAGTTTTTCGCATCACATGTCAAATTATATTCTGAGTGTGACGATCAAAAATTAGTCATGAAAATCCGCCATCTTGGATTTCAAGTTCATCAACGAATAATCTGTCAAATACACACAACAACGACTTCATTATAATTATGTTCTTTTCCTATATTAAAACATCCCGTAACGGTTCTGTGAGCAACCTAACTAGAATTATAATGATTATATATTTTTCCGTGATAAATAGGTTTGGCGTAAATTGCTTTGCCAGTAATGCATTGTTCGTTTAAATGCTCAAATTGTTGCCAATTGCTCTTCTGGTTGATGTTTACCGCGCTATGTTTAACTGGTTAACCTGGGGGGTTTTTATATTATGTTACCAGCCGGAGAAGGTTTGGTAACAAAGTGTAATAGAGAGAAACCGTGTAAACTGCTAGTAGGGTTGTTTACCAATAATACTGGACTCCACATACCCTTCGTATAGACTTCCCAAACAATGAGAGATCACGTAAGTTAGTTTTTTAAAGATTGATATTTCCTTTGACGTTTACAGCACAAATTGTGTAAAAGAGGTGTTGCCCCAAAAACTATGGGCTGAAAGTGCCAAAGTCGTCACCATGGCCCAATTCTTAGAATCAATTTGAATTGTCATCGACACGCATAATATTTCCCGCGCAGATGGTTAATCTTCGCTAAGATTGACCGCCGTGACCGAAAACGGTCAGGACAATTACTATCCACTAATTGGCTAATGATTACCCAAGTGGCATAACACCACAATATAATAATGTCTCGCTCTAAAAAAAGTAAATGTTTAGAGTTAATATTCAAGAATATCACACGACTTAATTTATGATTTCCTTTAACAAATTGATGTTTACGTAAAACCCAAGCCTTAATGTGTCCTCTGTCCGTCATATTGCAATACCTAATTGTCTTATAATAATAAAGAACGAGTAATAACGGTTATGTGTTTTGATTGATTTTTTATAATATGTACTAAGAAATCTTGTCATGATAAATATGCAATATATAATATCACACCTTTAATTCACTACAGATTAGACAGAGCGCAATTGTGTGTACAGCTATTGTACACCAGGGCTGCGGGCTGATCGAAAGAGATGATAGAGCGGAGGAGTCATTTGATGATTAGGCACCCTCAAAAAAAAAACTTGGCCCTCGCACTACAAATGTTTCAATGTTCAAAATATGTTTGTAAAGGCAACCACGATAGGTTGCCTTTACAAACATTTGAACAAACCCATGGACCCTTTTGTATCATGCTTCTCTGATCTGGAGTTTGGAGGCGCGATAGAAATTACGCTAGTACACAAAACACAGCTAATAAGTATACATCACGCACACTAGCTAATGAGTTTACACTTTACATGTGTGAAATAGTTATGCCACACAAACACTGAGTAAAGCAAGCGAGCTCTGTCTTTATTAGTGTGCGTGCGGCACATCAATAATACCATATACCAATATAATAATATAGTAATCATTCATTTGTCACTGAATCAGATATAATATTTCGCTAATGCAACTATAGCAATCTTGGCACAATAGTTTACACCTTTGGTTAACGAACGAGGAGTCGTAAGATCAAACCACGGGTGCTGCTTTTCTTTTTGTAATCATTATTTTGTTAAAACATTATATCCCGTTCATGGATGAGTTATGAAGTTTGCAACGTTTGAGAACTACGACACTCTCAGTCCATTTTATTTCGGCTGCTTATAAACTAACTACCGACAATTTAAAAAAAATTTTTTCAAACACCTTCATTTATAAAAAAATTGCAGTCTTAGTGGTCAATCTACGATTATTTGCATTACTTAGTTTATTGATAACACAGAATTACTCTAGATATATTCATTTGTAATTTATTTCTGTGAATCCAAACATGCATCATTAAACAACGTTAAAAAGGCAGAAATCGTTCTTTTGCATGAGCAAACCTTATTTATTAGTGAAATTGCAAGGCGCTTATTGATATCGGTAAGTAACAGATAATAACTTTTATGTTTACGTATGAATTAATAAAATTAACGTAACTTTAGTGCTTTAGCATTGTTATAATAGCCCATTTTTGTTTACTAATGTATATTTAAACCATATCTAAAAGTATTTTAACTTGTAGTGTATCTATGCATATTATTTATTATAGAAGTGTGTATGGATTATAGTTTATATATGGTATACATAGTTACATATAAACCAAATTAATATTATTTCATCATTTAATAGATAGGTATACATTAAGTTAACTAAAGTGCATTAACCATTGTTATAATAGCCCATTTTGTTTGCTAATAGAGGTATATTATTATATAGTTTAAGGTATATAATAGGTATATATTTAAAAGAATTTTATATAATTATTGTATATAAATAACATTAATTATATAAGAAAGCATAATTTTATTTTTTAAGTAAGTATACATAAATATTACTATTTACTATAAAATAACTATTATCATAAGTAGGTATTTTAAATACTGTTTTGTTTTATATTCACAGAGAAGAACCGAGCAATTATGGGTCCACCGATATGCGGATTCTGGAGACGTGGAAAATCTTCGACGTGGGCCAAAATCAAAAGCGAATTCATCAGCTCGACACCATGACATCGTGGCAAAGCACAAAGCTAGTTCATTCAGATTGCCAACACGCGTCACAGCTACAGCACACAATGTGTGCTTACAAACGGTGAGAAATCACCTGCGTTCTGCTGGTTCACGCTGCAGCAAGCCAGCGCGGAAGATTTTACTGTCCACTGCGCATCGACGACGCCGACTACAGTTCGCTAGGTCATAATTATTTTAATTTTGATTGGAAGAACAATGTAGTGATTTGTAGCGACGAAAAAACTTTTAAGTTGAATAAGGATGGGCGTGAAATATTATGGAGAAAATGTGGTGAAAGATAATTATAATGAATGTATTAACTAAATTAGTAGAATTTATTTTAAATATTAAACGATTGTGAACCTTATCGTTATATTCATAATGTTCATGTTTGTGTGAACAAATGTAAAACTTAGCATTATTTTTATTTGTTATATATACAACTTGCTGTATTCCTCTGTTTTAAACAACAATTCGTATTGTTAAAAGTCTGGTGAAGTGATGTTATTGTTATGCAGATAGAAGTTGCCATAATTTCTATCTAACATGTTGATTCACTTCCTAGCTAATTTTACCTTCGATTCAATTTAGATACCACCCTACTTCAATAAATTATTTACGTCCATCCTTAAGCAACAAATAAATTGTCTAACTAATAAATAAAAATAAAACAAATTATTTTATTGTTTTTATTTAATTACCTTTCTACTTTTTTGTTTTATTGGTCACAAACTTAATTTTATAAAACAAAAAGTAAAAAAAGGTAAAAACAGTAAAACTGAATTCCTCAGTGGGGATCGAACTCACGACACCGAGCGTAGATAATAACTATGTCAAGCACTTACACCACTCTGCCACGGATGTTCTACTAGACATATCTAAAATATTGGGTCATATTCCTTCACTGTGAGCCCGTTTCTTGATTTATTACCCGTGTATGTTTAATACGTTTATACGTATACCCACACAATATTAATAAAAGTTACCGATGAGTGCGTGATGTAAAGTCGGCCTGCGGTAGGCCAGTTTTGACTTATACGCACATAACGCACACTATTAGAAACATAGTTCACTCGTTTTACTTAGTGTGTGTGCGTATAACTATGACTTCACTCATACATTGCAAAATGTATACTTATTAACTGGTTCAACTGTACGAAACAAACTTTAGGGGGTGGTGTGCTTATTGCAGTGCGACGGGAACTTATCAGTGATCTCCGCAGTGAATGGTTTTCGTCTGCTGAAGACTTGTGGATTACTCTCACCCTTCACAGGAAGAGACCGCGAGTGTCGTATAAAATGCATATTTGTGTAGTGTACATTTGCAATCAAAATCTTGGTCACTCCCAAGCAGGTCAGTTAACAAATTTTTCTAATAACCTAACAGATATTATTCAGAAGCATCCCGCTGATAAATTTTTAGTTCTTGGTGATTTTAACCTCCCTAATATAAACTGGGAACCAAATGATGATGGTCAGTCTGTATGCCCAAGTAATATACAAGGTCATGTTCAGGTCAATTTGTTTGATAATTTTACTGTTTGCAATATTTCGCAATACAATTCGCACGCAAATGTAAACAATAAAATACTAGATTTAGTTTTATCTAACAGCGAGGTTTCAGTAGCAAGTTGCACCGATCCCTTGGTGCCGGAAGATCCACATCATAGGGCGCTCTGTGTGTCTGCTGATTTCGTGGAACTCCATACTCTTCCTGCGCGTCCGCGTATAAAATTTTTATATCGGTCGGCCGATTATGCGGCCATTAATCACCGGCTGAGCCAGATTGACTGGCCCAATGAAGTAAGCACTAGGCCACTCGAAGATGCCGTATCATTTTTTTATAGTACTCTTAATGAACTACGTGATACTTTTGTGCCCATTAAGACAGTAGTTCCAAGCAGCAGATACCCTCTCTGGTTCAAGCAGCCTCTGATAAAAATTATAAAAGAAAAAGCGAAGTACCACGCAAAATTTAAGAAGTACGGCAACCTCTCCGACCATGAGTCTTTTGTTTTGCTCCGAAAGCGTGCCAAGGAAGTTGAAAGTGAAATGTTTAGCTCATATATTAAAAAAATTGAAGAAGACATATTTAAGACCCCTAAAGCGTTTTGGTCATACGTCAAATCAAAAAATCAAATAAATGCTTATCCTTCCTTATTTAAATATAAAAATAGCATTTCAAGTACAGGAGAGGATATCTGTGACATGTTTAGCGACTATTTCCATTCTAATTTTCTCAGTTCTACTAGTATGTACGGTGACAGCGATCTTTCTAATGACTGCGCTCAGGGATCAAACATACATTTGAGCGATATGGTTTCTGACATACATTCAGTCGAAGTTAATGATTTAGAGGTATTCAACCTTCTTAAAGGAGTTGACTTATCAAAATCTGCAGGACCAGACAATATTCCGCCGGTTTTCATACTCAACTGTGCCAAAAGTCTAACTACTCCTCTTTCACTTCTGTTCAGGCGGTCTCTAAGTTTGGGTATGGTACCTGCAATTTGGAAGTCGGCGTTAATCACTCCGATTCACAAAAAAGGGCCGAGAGACCTCGTGGTAAACTACAGGCCCATATCCAAACTATGTATCTTCGCTAAAATCTTGGAAAAAATAATATACAAGCAGCTTTATGCTTGTCTAAAACTAACCATCAGTGACCGCCAACACGGTTTCCTGCGAGGTCGGTCCACAACCACCAACCTTGTTGTCTGTGGTGACTACTTGACCGAATGTATGGCCCATCGCACACAGGTAGATGTTATCTACACAGATTACAGCAAGTGTTTTGATCGTTTGGATCATGCTATACTTCTGCGTAAGCTACTAGCTATGGGTATTAGTGGGAATCTCTTCAGATGGTTCTCATCTTATGTTGCCAACAGATGTCAAACTGTTGTTCTTAATGGGTACACATCGAGAACTATGACTATCCCCTCAGGGATTCCACAGGGATCGCTGTTGGGTCCCTTGTTATTCAACATCTTCATCAACGACGTCTCTTCATGTTTCTCGAACTCAACAGTTCTTTTGTTTGCGGACGACATGAAGATTCTAAGTGAAATCAGAACTTATGAAGATGCTGAACGTCTCCAACATGATCTGGACAGATTCCAAGAGTATTGTATAGCCAACCGCTTGGATCTAAATGTCACGAAATGTTATACGTGTACCTTCACTCGTAAACCTAAACCTATTCTTCACGATTACAAACTAGCCAACACTTCAATAGCCAGAGTTAATACTATTAGAGATTTAGGAGTCACTTTTGACTCGAAACTTACTTTTGACACTCACATCGATAACATTATTAAAAAAGCTTCTAAGGCTTTAGGCTTCATCTTGAGGATTTCAGCCGATTTTAAAAATATCAAAACACTCAAAATTCTATATTGTGCTTTTGTACGCAGTCACCTCGAATACTGCTCACCAGTATGGAATCCGATTTATAATATCTACATCAATCGCATAGAAAGCATTCAAAAGAAGTTCTTAAGGTACATTCAATATAGATCTAAAATCTATTCATCTAATTATCACAGCCGGTGCAGGAAGTTCCACATTCTTCCACTGGTTGAGCGGAGAAAAATTGCCGACATTGCTTTCTTGTTCAATTTGGCAAATGGTACAACCGACTGTTCCGAACTGATGGGCAAAATTGGGTTGCGTGTTCCATCCTTCACCTTAAGGAACCATCAACCGCTTTATGTTCCCTCTGTGCGGTGCATTTACAGGCAAAATTCTTATATGATAAGAGCTAGCAGGTCATACAATTCCATGTGCCGGTGTTTCGATGACTTAGACTTATTCTCCACCAGTGTTCCAAAACTAAAAAAAATTCTTTGTAAAAACTTTTTTGAAACTCACTAAAAATTGTCCTATCCTTTCTTGATTCTCTGCGAGTGCTTAATTCTTACTCTCTCTTGCGTGTCTACTGTTTCTTGTGCTACCCTTATATTGTCAGTGAAAACTTTTAATTGGCCTTCTTTCACTATCTGTCAACTATCTGTACCCTAGCTGTAAGTTTTCTTAAGAAATAAATAAATAAATAAATAAATAAAATCTGTACGAGTCAAATCCACGTCTTCTTCGTGATCTTCTATATGTGGATGATCAATAATTGTGGGTCTACCAATAATATTTAAAAAATATACATTGGCTGTCAGACTTTCGGGCCACTAGCCGTAACCATAGCAACCTGGTTGAAAATTTTCGTTACGGAATTTCTGGATTCGCTCTCCCACCCACTCAAGGCCCGCGATAGAAGCTATGCAATAGCTTAAAAAAACACATACCTGTAACGACTGTCAAAGATCTGCGCATGGAACAAATATTTATATGGCCTACAGATCGTTGTTTCGGGTCTGCAATGGGTGTGTTTGTGTATGTGAGTTTAAATGTTTGTAAACTCACCCACGAATCCACGATACAGGATAAATTCCTAGTGAGGAGCAAAGTTTCAAAAATATAAAAACTATAAACATCAAATCCATCAAACACAATGTAACAATAAAGAGTTCAGAATCTTAATCAAGAAGCCTAAAATGTGTCGAATCGCATTGCACGTGTAATAATTTGCGGCAGACCAGTCCAAAACGCACGTAATGAAACCGATGCAAGCGTGCAAGGATCCGCTACGGTTCAACGATAAGGAATTTTAATATCAATACCTACTGAATAGCAAAAAAGGAATGAACGTTGCCGTTTACCGCATTTTTTGCGAGTGAATTTCAGAAGTGATTCAGAAGCTGAAATTGCTTTTTGATAATGTTCTGTCTGTTTGATATTTTCAAGAGGCTGAAAGCTTATTCGGTTTAAAGAAATTTATCATCAGCATCTGCCTGGCATTTTTCTTATGTTGGGGTCGACTTCCAGTCTAAAACTTCCCCTAATTTTACTTTCACTGAGTGAGTCTATCAGACCCCTCCGCTCTCCAGGATGGAGAACATCCATTGAGGATTTCCACATCGGAGAAAAAAAGACGAGCGATCCAGATGAGAGCTGACTGATTACCTATGTAGACTCTACATAGTTAATTATTTATCGACCATTAGAAGACATTCGAAATCTCAGCTATTGGCTGTTAGCACATCATAATTCTACGCTTTCTATAAACTGCAAGTGTTGAAGGCTGTTTAATAAAAGCTGAAACAGCACAAAAAAACACGAGTTGACACAAAAGACGACATCACAATGGAATTACACTGTTTTGATTTCCGTACTATCGAAAAGTATTGATAATTGAATTTCACAGTATGCGACCTAGGTATGTCATAATGTGCCATGACTTATTCACATGTTTCAATTGGACGTTGCGGTTGTTTGAATACTCGCAATATATGTTGATATTTGTCCTTCGATTATTATACCGAAACTATCTCCTATACATTCTTTCAGCATCAACATCATCAGCCTATATTGTTCCCGCTACAGGGTTGGTACTCGTAGATGTCACTCTTGGCAGAGTGGTTGTGGTCATTATGTCAGGGGTGGTGACAAGCTTCACAATTCGTCGCCATTACTCTCGCACTGTAGCTTGCCTCGTGCATTCGTTGAGTAGACTATTTAGTGCAGTTTGATTTAGTCGGTCCAGCGCATTGGTTAGACATAAGGTAGAAAAAAAAGGTTGTAAAAAGCTTCCTTTCAGCCATTAACTGACTATGATTTCCCTAATTACAAATATTTTTTTCTTTTATTTCCAGTTCGACCTCGCCTGTCAAGACTGGAAGCGATCCCTAGTGGGTACGGTCCACAACGCTGGGTTCTTCATAGCCATACCTCTAACCGGACTCATATCAGACAAATATGGCCGAAAGCCCGCGCTCATATTCGCTTCGGTCTCCAATGGCATCTTCGGAGTCATTCGGGCATTGTCGGTCAATTATGACATGTTCGTTGTATTTGAATTTTTGGAACCAGCGTTAGGTGGGGGAGTTTATACAGCGTGTTTTGTACTTGGTAAGTGAGCTTTTTACTACAGCTTTTCTTTTCTGGAAAATTGTCTTTTTAGCAAAAGAATGGTGATCAAAAACTGTTATGGTTACTGCCTCTTATTTTCTGTGTAATGGCCTACAATAGTACATTATGGTACAAGTGTGTAACTTTGGTGATTACCGCTGAGGCGCCATTGAGACCCGAGCCGTCAGGTGAGGGTCTTAAGAAAGCCGAGGACGGTAATCATCAATACACACGTGTATCATACGACGTTTTTCAACACACTTGTGAAGAAAATAATACTAAAAAGTCATCTTCAACAGTTAAAACGAGTTCTGATTTTTTTTCACAATAACGGGAAAAATTAATCGGGTTTCCTATGCGCGCGCATCAGTTCTACCAACTTATCTGTGCATGCGGGAAAACACGGAACTAAAATAAATGTACTAAGTTTGACGTAGCGATTCATTTTTTCTTTACCAGTGGCGCCACCATGAAATTCACACTTAAAATGGTCATACTGTAACAATGGCGATCGACCATAGATTAAATGAATGAGCAGAATGAGCGCGATAGAGTTTTAACCACGTATAAAATGAGGAAAAAGTTTTCTTTTTTCTTTATTACAGAAAAAATAAAAGTTATATTATTTTAGTGAAAGTTTCATTTAAGTAATAAAAACTTACAAGTTGAAATTATCTATTTAAATTCAAATTTGCATGAAATGAGCAAGCACTAAGTATATTAATTTATTTTTACTATTGAACACGATCTTTTTTGTATCGAAACTTTTTTAAGAACGTAGCAACTCAACCAATAAAATTAAAAAAAAAAAACCTTATAACTCACTAGTGAATAATAGCAATGAAAAAGTCACAGTTTGATTATAGGTGTCATTATGTGCCTAATTGCGGTGAAATTATAGCCACTTTATGAGCAAGTGTGTTGAAAATATTATTATGACTGTGTTTTGTACACTCATTATGTCTTCGGTTATGCTTAAGTTCCAACTAAAGGAGGCGAGCCTGCTGCCATCTAATGGGCACATAACACACTCCAGCCGGCTACTGATAAATTACTAATGAAAAACCCAATATCAGTTTAGGACCAAAGGTCAGCAGTAACGTGAATAGTTACTTCATTGATAGAGTTCCCCCTGCCACTGAGATAAACCAACAAGCTTGTACTTACATTCATGTACTCGTACCCTAGTCAAGAATGTTACCTCAAGTAAATGGTATCAAAATACATAAACAGCTAACACAACCACGTCTTAATAACTAAGGTCATTGTACGCGGAACACTGACAGCAGAAGTACCACCTTTTGCCTTGAAATTGGAACGGCGAAGGCAAAGTGACAGTTCTAACGGAAATACCTAGCCATAGACATTGATTATGTTGTTTTAATCATGATTCTTTACTGCCAGTTATTTCGTAAGAGGAAAATTCCAAACTAAACTGATATTTTCGTCACAAAAAATAATGTGAAGAATGGTTTTCATCACGTGTTTCCAACGTTGGTGTTACAGTGCATGAATGAGTAATAGTACATTGTAATACAAGGGCCTAAAATGACCCATTATATACGAGGTAGTTTTACTACCGAGCTTTAGCGAGGTAGTAAATAGGAACCGAGTTATAATGGGATTTTAGCGCCGTGTGTTACACTGTACTTTTCACTACGATTGCGAGAAAATAAAATAACCATGTTCAATATGAGTTTATTTTATTAAAAATTAAATTCAATTTAATAATACAATTCCAAAAATTTCGCGCCAATGCCTTTTTTTTATTTCTTCTGTAGCTGCAATTCAACGCACACATTCTACCAAAGAGTTCGGCATTCAGCGCGTTTAGTTCCATTTTTAAAAATATATTTTTTTTTTTACTTGAAACTAAATCACGCACCAGCTGGCTGAACAAGTTGTCGTACGAGGTTTACTTTTAGCCCTAGGGCAATATATGCAATTTTAGGCCCGCTCTGGTATGCTATTATGACGTTCTTTTTGAGCAAGAGGAGTGAAAAATTAGTTACAGCTGAAAGTGCATTTAATAATAAGTGGGTATGATTTTCTAATTTCGAATGCAAATTGGTTATGATGTACTTGTTGATTAAAGGAAATTCTTTTGTTTTGAATTGACTTCTTTATCGTGTAGTTATGTGCCTAATCTGGTGTAGGTAAGGGTCCCCTCAAACATGCCGCGCGGTGGCAGCGCGGCTACAGCGCTGCCACCACGCGGCATATTTGAAAGAAATAAAAAGTATTTATTGGTTTCACAACAGGACAAAACAAATTGACAAAAAATTTAAAGATAACAAAGTAAACATATATTACGAGAAACACTTAAAATTAGGACATATATTTATACATATTTTTAAATTAGTCCCGTGCCAAGCCAAAAGGCCACTATCTCAGCATGGTATGCATGGCATGGAAGGCGCCAGTTTATAGAATTGATATACCTAAACTCTAAGATTCATGCACGTCTGTCTTACGGGAAGGAAACTATTTTTTTAAATTAAAAACCAATATGAAATCTTAAAAGAAAGAAAATCTGTTGAAAACCAAGAAAAAAGTTGAATCACTGTAGCAAATGTTACTAATTAGTCTATAGGGATTCATTTATGCAAGCGTCAGCTTCTTGTATTGATATCGGAGATAAAACAAACGTATTACTGGCTGTGTTTCCTTGAAACATGGTCGTCTACCTAATAGTAATTGGTAATTGATACAAAGGAACCGAATCGATTAACGGCCACAAAGATTTATTCAACTTGATTATTACCTTCCTTTATAAGGATCAAATATGGTAGCGTGTGAACAAAGACCAATAAGTAACATAATTAAATTTATACAACTACTTATAGTTATACAGATTCTTTATGATCCAGCTTAGACTATCGCAATGTCCACTGTCTCCAGTGGCTATCAGTTCCTTGACAGGGTGGGGCACTGTCCAAAGCATTCCATAATATCCCCGAAAATTTACAAAACTTAAAAAAATTAGAAGTTTTAAAGGATAATAAATTCTTGACTAAAATTTTCCTCCAGTCAAAGGGCGAAATTCAAAATCTATGTCAAAAGATCTATTTTCGTATCACCAACCTTTGCAGAATATCTCTCCTTACCCAACCAAATTAACACACAACTCAATTAAAAAAGTAAAACACCAGTATTTACCCCAATCCTGTCACCAAATTATTGTCACACAGTAAATACCAAAATTAGTTAAGAGTCCTAAACAAACTGGCTAGGACCCAGTTTTGGACCTTCCTCAACAAATAGGCTTCAGGCTTAAGTTAGAACCTTGGAATAATAGGGCTCCGAAATTATCGCGACCTCGAACCTGAAATTGTGGTCCTTTGGGTCTTTTTAAGTTGGTAATGCTAAAATCGGTGTAGAAAATGCGTCTGTGTGGAAAGACGACCATATTATATCTATCATAGGAGTATAATTTACTGTAATCTATTTGGAAAACGGTTCATAATTAAAAACTGTGTGAAGCTTTTACGGTATATAACCAAACTTATACTGGAGAGCTCATAACAATTGATAATCACAGAAGATATCCCGTAAGTGACAATTTAATTAATAGTTTTAGTTTTAAATTTCAAATTACGATGTCTGATTCATCACTTCTGCTGTCAAAACTGTGAAAAAAATATCGTAAGGAATAAACCCTCTTGTCCCAAAATACCACGCCACCTTTGCCTGAAACAGTGAAAGATTCAAAACATGCACAATGATGTCCAAAAGACCATTGAACCGATTTAGACAAATTAAACAATTTACCGCTTCATTGACTGCAAGTACCGTTTTAGACATGTTTTAGTTATCTTAAACTGTCTCCATTCATTCAGAATATTTTTATCAACCACTTTTTTTTTTTGTTATTTGTTTTTTTTTTTATTATTTACACTGAATAATTTAAAGGCGTTTTTACAGCTCGTAAAAAGATTAACATTCACTTGCTTGAATTTTTGTTATTTTAGTAAAAACATGGATTGTAAAAAGTGTAAAAACAAAAAACCCGACTGCTTAAAAACAAAACTAAAAAGAATAAAATAAGCCTCAGAATTTAAAAGCAGAATAGAAGGATCAACAGTCGGGACCCATTTATTTTTGTGACTTATCAAGGAGCTCCCCGTAAAATTTAAATGGGTTGGGTTTTTTTTTATTTAACACTTTTTAGTTAGTTTTCATTAACTTCGTTATTACTATTATAAGACGGTAGATTTCGATTCGATTTTATATTCATTCCGTACACGTAAAAAATCCGGTTATAAGTAAGAAATGCGAAATTGTTTGTTCTAATAACTTTAAATCGTTATACTTATATCCTAAACGGTTTTAATAAAATGAAAAATGATAAAGGAAACCTAATATTCATTTTCAAATACCTATTCAACGATACCCCACTTGACGTGGTGCGTCGATTTTTTTTTTTTTTATTTTGACAATATGGCGACTAGTTGTTACTATAGTGAGTATTGTTTACTGTTATGTTTTTAGTGACACTCGCGAGGTCAAGACGAATCGATTGACGTACGGATCATCAAAATCGGCCAAGGCGTTTGGCCTCTACAGTGCCACATAGGAACAAACATACATACATACATACATACATAGACTGATAAAAACACATAACCCTTCTTTGCTTTGCGCAGTCGGGTAAAAAGGCAATTACCATCTTAGGTAGGGGTCGAAAATTATTCCACGAGATCGTCGACAAACAAGCATTCTACATGGTAGTAAGGACACAGGTCATGATCTACCTGCCTGCCATCGAAACAAAAACAGATCTATCTATCTATCTATATAAATAAAGAGAGAAGTCCTGACTGACTGACTCATCAACGCCCAGCCCAAACCCTTGGACCTAGAAAGCTGAAATTTTGCACAGAGGTTCCCTTTATAGTGTAGACAAGGAATAAGGAAGGATTTTTCGAAATTCAACCCCTAAGGGTGTTAAATAGGGGATGAAAATTCTTCATTTTCACGCGGGCGAAGCCGCTGGCAAAAGCTAGTAGATAATAACTTTCAAATGCACGACATGATTATGGATCTATTTTGATTAGAAGATAGTTAAAAGGACTTAAAAGGACTGTCCCGTTGGTATAAAGGTCGCAAGCGAGACTTCTGACCATGAGGTCTTGGGGTTGACTCCAGGTCGGGGAAAGTGTTATTGGGTTTTCCATCACGAATTTCTTAGTAGCAGCCACGGATATGTGCCCGGTAGATGACAATGAGCTTGCCCCCTATTACATGAACTTAAACATAACTGGCGAAATGTGGGTGTACTATTAACTTCACCTCTGTGTTACATCAGCTATATTAAATTGGGATACCCAATCATCAATGCAAATGTAACATGGCAAATAACAAAACAGGCAATGAATCATCAATACACAATGCACTATTTTTTGTCCAGTCTTACATGTAATTTTTAATTTACAGCAAGTCAAAATTGAACTTTTTTCATTCGTTGAATAGTGCTGTTGTCGAAGAATCTCGGAAAGTTCTGCGAATCATTTAAGTCTCTTTTTCCTTATCAATGTAGTTAACAAATGTTTCGTGATTCTCGGAATTGTCACCAATATTACTAATCTAAGTTTAGCCATCAGCACCCATATAGCCTTCGCGATTGATTGCCATAATTCAGTTGAAACTAATTTACGACTTTTTGTAACTCATCTTCCGGTCTTTGTTTTAGATCCTTTCTTGCAGTGTTCATGGGAAACCGGTAGTTAGGCTTTGTTGATTCTTGTTTATGGGTACCAAAAAATCTGCCATTCACACCTTTTTCCTTTTTTGCGTAAAGTCAATGAAGCGTTCGAAGTTCGGAATCACGAGGCGTTCGTTGTTTATTTTTCGAAAGATGTTTTGTAAGGTCATCGACACTTGAACATTCTATATATGGAAACAGTATCTATTCTAAAAATAGACTCATCTATTCTAAAAATAGACTAAGGTTTTAAATCAATGCTAAGAAAGAAAACCATTTTACTTATCAACAAATTGTAGTTGAAATATTTTAAAGCTCTATTTAGCTTTACTAACTTGCCATTTTTTCTTGTTTCAGCGTTAGAACTGGTCGGGCCTAAAGGCAGAGTCTTCGTGAGCCTCCTGTTCAATACTATGTTCATCCTCGGAGGAGTCACAGTCACCTTGCTCTCCTGGTGGCTTCTCAACTGGCGTTACCTGCTCTTCATCATCTACACTCCCGCTGTTTTCGTCTTTGTATACATCTGGACCCTCACTGAGAGCTTCAGATGGTTATTCAGCAAAGGCAAATACGAAGAAGGTCTAAACGTTTTCAGCAAGTCAGAGAAGATGAATAAAGCTAATGTTCCTAAAGAGCATTATGAGCAGGTTGAGAAGCATGCAACAAAGCAAAGAGATGAGAGGAAGTGCGAAAATGTGGAAAGGAACCAGTCGACTTTCAACCAGCTCCTAACATCACCTATGATATGGAAGAGACTCTTCACATGCTCATTCCTATGGATATCTTCGACTTTAGTCTACTACGGGCTTTCGATAAATGCCATAGAGTTATCCGGGAATAGCTATGTGAACTATATCGTGATATTGGTGATAGAAGCGCCGGCTAATATCTGCAAGCTGATATTCTTAGACAGGTTCGGTAGAAAGAGGGTGATTGCTACTGCCTTTTTGATGACTGGATTGATTTTGATCAACTATGGATTTGTTCCAGGTATAGTGAAATCTTTTGTTTTGTAGAATAGTATAAGGTTTTATTATTTTCCATAGAGCAAGAGAAGCAAGTAATTGACATAGGTAAAGATAAAATGAAGTAAATAAAATATAGCTAGAAGCAATGATAGATTTTGCCCAAGGAATTTAAAAGCCTTTTAACAATAACAAACTTGCGTTAAAAAAAAAAAATGGTCTGAACGAATAAAAGGGATACTTTAAAGACTTGTTTCGTATTATTCAGTAACTAGCTTGTTTTGATTTAAAAGTAGAAGACTTATGGTAATTAATACGCATTACTTAATTTATTCAAAACAAACTTATTGGTTATGAACTAACCTTTCACAAGCCATTATAACGTTTTGTTATTATACGCATTACGCATGTATTTAAATGGTAATTCTATACGGTAAACTGTTTAATGTGTTTGCACAAATCGTTATTTTATTAGATAAACAAGATAATTACATCCTCATACCGATTGTGATGTTGATTTTCATTTGTTTTGAGTGACGTCATGCCAGTGGACTTGTAACGTCATCGACAAAGCTATGTCAATTCTTTATCCTTTGGTGTAGATTTTTTCTAGTTAGATTTGTCTTTGCAGCGTAAAGACATCCATAAAGAGACATAAGCTTTCCCTTAACCTCCCGTCCGCTAATAAATCTCCAGGAGATTTATAACAATGGCTTTTTAATTGTGTCTATAATAAGGCGTATGAGCTCTTAAAAATATTACAGAAACTGATCCACTTGTAACATTACAATACCCAAAGGGTAGGCAAAAGTGTCCATAGTTTTATACTCACATGTCGTCAAAAATGTTAGTCCCATGTAACAGTAAGGGAGCCTATTGCCATAAATCGGGCACAGATTCAGACTCCGTGGCTGCTACTGAGAAATTGCTGATTGAAATACCCAATAACACTAAACACGACCCAGGAATCAAACCTCTTGATCGGCAGTCAAATTTGCGACCACTAGACCTAACGAGGCAGTCTACTAATAGGTACAAAGATCTTCCCGTCGGGGCTGCGGATTATCGAAAGAGATGACGTGGCCTCGGCACAAGGGCGAAGAAGGAACATGGGTTGGATTTTAGTCAGTAGAAGTCTGACACTCCCCTTCGCTCTGCCCAAGTGCGGGGGGGGGGGTTATTTGATGATTTTCCACCAACCAAACAAAAAATATTGGTACAAAGATCTTCTCTGTGCGTAAAGCCTTTAGTACGGAACCTGTAGCCATGACCATGCATCTTTAAAACAATTATTACTATATTTATCAAAGATTAAATTGTTGATTCGTCTTCTATTACAGCCGGTAACTGGTCAATTCTTCTATACCTGGGAGGCAAGTTCTTCATAACATTAGCATACAACTCCCTCTACGTGTTTGCTGCCGAAGTATTTCCTACGAACTACAGGACGTCATTATTAGCAGCGTGTTCTACTATTGGAAGGATAGGATCTACTGTTGCACCTCAAACGCCTTTACTTGTAAGTGCCCCAAATAGTCTAGATAAAAATCCCTACAGAATGTGGTTCATGGAGCTTCGGGTTGTTCGAAAAAGATACCGCGGCCCCGGAACACAAAGGGCTAAGAAGGAACATGGGTGGTTTTTAGACAGTAGAAGTCTGTTAGGAGTAACAGACTTCTACTGACTTCTCTGGGCTAAGCGGAAGGGAGCTTCCGCTTAGCCCAGAGCGAGAGGAGTCATCAGATGATTTCGCACCAACAAAAAAAGGTCGTTTATGGAGGGCTCAAGCGTGTTTGCGTCATGTCTCCACAGACTTCTCACCTTCCATTTTAAATTGGGTCGATAGTTACTGAGAACAACTGTTACTAATTAGAATAGCATACAGTACATATAAATTAATAAAGTAAATAATATGGGTCCCTAACAGAAAATCATTTCTTTGAAACCAGTACAAGAATGTACTTATTTTTGTACAAAAAGATTGACAAGGCTGTATGGTTTCCGACCTTTGTCTGCCTAACACAACATCAAACAAAGCAGTCATATCAAATGAAAAAAAAATACGTACAGTATTTTGTTTCCGACAGTAAATTAATTATATTTATCAGTGTATGAATATTATGTTGTATGATTAAATACATATTTAATTTTCCTTCCGCAGACGAGGTATTACGAATACCTTCCTACAATGTTATTCGGAGGAATGGCGGCCTTATCAGGATTCCTCGTTCTCACGTTACCAGAGACAAACAACCTGAAACTACCAGACTCTTTGAAAGAAGCAGAAGATCAAGACAGAAAAAAGGTTGTTGAGGAACCAGTAGATAAAATCACAGATACTAAAACTAGGTTATAATAGCTAATTGAGAGCCAAGGTTGGAACAAAATAGTGAACTAGGTAGGTAATTAAAACAAAGTTTTGAGGTATTTTAGTCGATTATTTTTCAGCGATGTCTATGGTCTGAAAAAAAATGACTATTGTAAATTAAGACCCCGTTTCATTAGAGTTTCATATTTTTTATTACATTTTTATGAAATAATTTTCTGAAACACAGATTTTGAATTTATGATCAATCATTATTGTATGAGTTTCTACTGAGGCACACTCTCAAGTTGGTTGTGAACTCGTACCCGTTCGTTTCGTAAGGGCAAGCTCATATTAGGCTTGCGCTAATCTTTGAAACTGTGAAAGGTATTTTACGTAAATTAAATTTTTAATTTTATTAGTAGCCTACAAGGACTGAGGACTAAGGAGCTTATGACTCAATAATAACAGACGTTCGGATCAATCGTCAGGTTTAGCCACGCTTACGTATGCTGTTCCGTGGATAGGCGCCTATCATGGCTATCATATCAATGGGTTTTGTTTTAAGAAGAAAACATGTCGTACTTACTTCATTTCTTTTACCAAGGGAAGTTAATACTTAAAACATGCTAGCAAGAAAATGGATGGATGGTGTAATGTAAATGGTCACAGACTATTATTAAGAATGGTCCATTTTACGAATTTTAACGCAATTCATATTATGATCCTATTATGATCTGCTGAAGTGATAATTTTAGATCCCCAGACAGGACAGTCAAATATTAATTTAGATTTGTTCGTGTTATAATTTAAATTATTCAATGTATAGACATTGAATAATTTAAATTGTCACGTACTGTATTTTTTCTTATCCAATTTCGATATATTCAGAGTTTGCTATTAAAATCATTAGACCAACATGCAGTTCATTATTGTCATCTGTAAAAAAACTATATTTTTATTTGTCCTCCAATATTAGAGTCAAACCATTTTGTAATTTGTAATAAATCTATTACCTAGTTAATTTAGATGTCTCTGTAATCAAATATTCTGAAAGAGCATGATAGACAAAGCTCACAAAGCAGTGTCTCTTGTTTAAATGCTTTTAGTAAAACGAAGTGACATTTAGAAAAAAAAAACTATAAGGCTTGTGATTTTAATATTATATAACACTTTTTTTTTTTTTTTTTTTTATTATAAATGGGCTTGCTCTTGACTTCAATCTTGCCCTAAGGGCAGAGATGATGTCGACGATGGAACGAGCTTACCCAGTAGAAGCCTGTTTACTCGCGACTTAAACAGATTAGGGTTATATGAACTCGGAAAAACCGACGCAGGCAGGGAATTCCACTCCTTGGCTGTGCGCATAATAAAGGACCCAGCAAAGCGCTTCGTTCGAATGTGTGGAATGTCGACTAGGTATCGGTGATACCCTGCAGTACGTCTAGTCTCCCGATGGAAGAAGGGAGATGGTGGGATCAGCTCGTGGAGCTCTTGCGCACACTCTCCGAAGTACAGTCTGTAGAAGACCGACAGACATGCGACTTTGCGACGGTGGGCCAGGCTATGTAGCTTGATAACCAGCTTATCGTCACCAATTAGCCTCCTAGCTCTGCGCTCTACAGAGTCAAGTGTGGCAAGCTGGTATTTGGCTGAGCCATCCCAAAGGTGACAGCAATACTCCATGCCAGACCGGACTTGAGCTTTATATAATACTGAAAGCTGTCCAGGCTTGAAGTACCGCTTAACCTTGTTTAGGATGCCCAGCTTTTTCGCCGCAGTTTGAGCCTTCGACTCGATGTAGGCGCCGAAGTTCAGATTCGCGCTCAACTTCGTGCCAAGAAGCTCGAGACTGTCAGTAACTTGTACAGACGCACTCCGGAAAGTAGGGGCAAGATTAAACGGACTCCTTTTGGCGGTGAACAGACACACTTGCGTTTTGGTGGCGTTGAAATCTACCAGATTCTCGTCACCCCACTGGGAGACAAGTCTTAAGGCTGAATTCGTTCGCTCTACCATGGCCTCTCTTAGTGAACGTACTTCCTCACCACTGGCTTTTGCGCTGGATGTATAACTCTCCATGACAGTGCTGTCATCTGCGTACCCAACAATACCAGGAACAAGGAGGTCATTGATGTGCAGCAGGAAAAGTGTCGCGGAGAGAACAGACCCCTGAGGAACTCCGGCATCGATAGCCATAAGGTCAGAGGAGCAGCCATCAATGACCACTCGGATCGACCGTTCACTCAGGAAGTCAGATATCCAGCAGCAAAAGTCAGCGGGGATGCCGTATGACGGAAGTTTGCTCAACAAACTTGCGTGCCAAACCCTGTCGAAAGCCTTCGAGATGTCCAGCGACACGGCAAGGGCCTCGCCGTGTTTCTCGATGGCCTCGCCCCAGCAGTGCGTAGCTAACACCAGAAGATCCCCAGTTGACCGTCCCCGGCGAAAACCATACTGACGGTCGCTGAGTAGGTCGTTCGCTTCAAGGTGTGCCAGCAGCTTACCGTTGAGTACCCTTTCCATTACTTTACACAGTATGGAGGTGATGGCGATTGGTCGATAATTACAGGGGTCGGCACGACTACCCTTCTTGGGCACTGGTTGTACATTAGCAACCTTCCAGGAGTTCGGCACCGTTCTGGTTTTGAGAGAGAGGCGGTACAAGCGTGTCAACACAGGAGACAACTCAGGCGCACAGTTCCTTAAGACCCTTGCTGGTATGCCGTCCGGACCGCTAGCCTTATTCACGTCTAGGCTCTGAAGTACTCTACGAACCTCTTTCAAGTGTATTGCGATCTCCGGCATCGAAGAATCACAGCGAGGAATCGTTGGTGGCTGTTTAGACCCAGGATCTAGACGCGAATTGCTCGCAAACAGAGATGCAAATAAATTTGCCTTCTCGGTAGCGGGGTGAGCCAGCGACCCATCCGGTTTTTGCAGGGGGGGAAGTGAGGACCGGCAGAAATTAGATTCGACCGATTTTGATAGAGACCAAAACTGTTTACTGCCAGAAGGGTAGGACGCCAGTTTGGCCCCTATGCGACTGACGTGGTCGAAACGCGCCTTTCGGATCACCCGCTTACAGGACTTTGCGGCAGAATTGAAAGCTCTTTTCTTCGCGCGAACCCGACGCGCTCGAACTTTACGGTCACGAGCTTGCACCCAGGCTTGGTATGCAGACTGTTTTCGGGCCTCAGCACGAGCACAGTCCGCATTAAACCATGGACGGGCCTTGTGACCGAGCGGTATGTCGGAGAATGGAATATAGTATTCCATTCCCTGCCGAATCACGGCCGCAACCGCCTCAGCTGAGCAAGTGGGGTCGCGCGCAGAAAAGCAAACTGACTGCCAAGGGAAGGACGCAAAGAAGTGCCGCATCTCATCCCAGTCTGCTGACTCGTATCGCCAAACTCGCCGCTCGCCTTTAGGGCTATCATCTGGAGGGGAGCTGACAGATATGGACTTCACCAGACAGTGGTCAGATGTTCCCAGTGGGGCTGATACCGATACTGAGTGCCTGTCTGGGTCAGTAGTCAGCAGCAAGTCCAAGCAATTAGGTGTGTGTCCATCAACATCCGGCACCCGCGTAGCTTCATTCACCAGCTGAGTGAGATCTAGCGACAATGCAAATCTGCGCGCCTCTCTCCCAGCATGGTCAGTCTTCTGGAACGGGAACAACCACTCATCGTGGTGGGCATTAAAGTCCCCCAGAAAAAGAAGCTCCGCCGTTGGGTACCGTTGCTGGGCACAATCCGCCTTTTCCATCAGGTGTTCGAAAAGCCTGGTCGTCTCCTGGTCACCGCTGTGAGACCGGTAGACACCGACGTAGAGAGATTTCTCGACCCCGGTGTCCACCAGTATCCAAATTGTAGAGAACCCTGAATCCTCAAAGCAACGGAGACGCCGACAGCAAACGTCATCGCGGACGTACACACAGACCCCAGCTCGCTTTACGAACCTATGTTCAAGCGAGTAACCAGGGTAGTTGAGGTACGCCACGTCTGACGGAGTCGCTATCTGCGTCTCCGTTAAAAAGAATAGGTGCGGCTTCTCGGTCTCGAGGTGGTGGTGGACCGGATCGAGATTTGAGTGCAACCCCCTGATGTTGGTGAGGTGCACTTTTAGTGGGAGGAAGTGCTGCCGCTTAAAAACCGTTTTCCTTTTTTTGAGCTTTTTCATTAATTTGGAGTATTTTTGTGGGGAAACAGAAGGATGATCGAGACACGACTCGGTTACCCAACGGGACTCTTCAGCTCGTCCGAACTGTGGAAGACTCATCTGGAGACTGCGGGGACGCCCGAGCCCCCCCGAAATGGCCACTGGGTCCTCCCGTCCAGTCGCCAACTGGCACAGTGGAGCATTTCGGGATTTTTCGCGAGTTGGCGGGGCAGCCTTTCCCACGTGGCTGGCGCAGTACTTGGGCCCCCTACTAACTGCGGTCGGCCAACGACAAAGACCGTGCCTCGGATCCCGCTACCCTCCAGTATGAGTCATCCGGTTCAGAGTTGCTTAGAACCCCCGACCGGTCCAGAGCCGTGCAACTGATCATTTCCATTCCCCAATGACACTGGCACTCCCGCACACCAACGGAACACAGACAGGCTGTTTGGCGCCGGACTTCGGCGGCAGGGTGGTCGCGCGCCAGGCGGCCGAAGCCTACCACCGCTAAGTATGGATCGTTCAGCCGTCACCACAGCCCGTGAGGACATGTGGTGCCGTTGCCCGGGGTGGACCGCTAGGAGGTAGACCCATAACCACCCCAAAACACTTGTCAAATTTAACTAATAATAGACTTCTTAATGATTACCTATATAATATCAATGCGTAGTGTAAGAATTAATGATATGAGCCGTACCACGACTAATTCCTTTTGTAATGTTGTAAGTATATTATTTTTTCAACACACTTGCTCATAAAGTGGCTAAAATTTCACCGCAATTAGGCACATAATGACACCTATAATCAAACTGTGAATTTTTCATTACTATTATTCACTAGTGAGTTATAGGTTTTTTTTTTAAATTTAATTGGTTGAGTTGCTATGTTCTTAAAAAAGTTTCGATACAAAAAAGATCGTGTTCAATAGTAAAAATTAATTAATGTACCTAGTGCTTGCTCATTTCATGAAACTTTGTATATTTAAACTTAGTACGTTTTTAATAAATAAAACTTTCACTCAAATATAATTATTGTTTTCTCTGTGATAAATAAAAATTTGAATTCCCCATTTTGTACGTGGCTCCAAACACTATCCACGACAAGCAAAAAAAAAAAAACCTCTTTTAGTCTATGGCTGATCGCATTTAAAAAAACATAATATTTTCCCGCTACTGCGAAAAAAATACACAACTCGTTTTCACTGTTATTATAGTTATTTTATTAGTTAAAATGTCTAGTTTTGAAGAAAATGATTCATGTTGTACACCGCCCGATGTAAGATTTGAAGCCCTAAGCGTTATGGAAAATTTGCTACCCGAAAACTCCAAGGAGAAATATCTATTAGCGTACCAAAATTTCAAGCAGTAATCAGCAAAACACCAAGAAATCGCAGTCATTTTCTGAAAATGTGTTCTTGGCGTACTTTAAAGAATTATCTTCTAATTACAAACCTAGCTCTTTGTGGTGTTTAGATATACTCAATGTTAAAAAGTACAGTCCGAACGAAGAATGGAGTGGACTTAAAAACATACTCTAATTTGTCAGCTTATCTAAAAAGACTGTCAGATGGATTTAATGAAGCAAGAAATCAAAGGTTTTATCGTCTAACGATGTTGAAAAATTTATAAAAGATGCTCCAGATAACCAATATCTGGTTACTAAGGTTAGTTAAACTAATTTTAAATATCTATCTACGTGACTTCAGCTTCAGCGTGTTGTGTGTTAAAATTAATAATTATTTTTTTCTTTTTTTTCAGGTTGCTTTAATATTTGGTGTAACTGTAGGATACTTACAAGAATTAACAAATATAACTGTAAAAGACATACAGAACCATGGCCAGTAATCTATCTGAAGAGACCGCTACGCCATCAAAAACAATTAATTATAATTTTACTAACTGCGCATTTACTAATTGTTTCTTTAAATAAACTTTTTATCTACTAAATAAAATGTTTTTTCTTGAATTATTATGCTATTGCATAGCTTCTATCGCGGGCCTTGAGCGTGGAGAGCGAATCCAGAAATTCCGAAACGAAAATATTTCAACCAGGATGCTATGGTTACGGAAAATAACAAGGTTGTCAACTGAGGTTGTCTAATTAAATAATTGATAAAAAATGCTATGCAATAGCTTTACCGCGGCAGTTTCCGAGTGCCACACGTTTTTTTTTATTCGCAAGTGTGTTGAAAAACGTCGTATGATACACGTGTGTATTGATGATTACCGTCCTCGGCTTTCTTAAGACCCTCACCTGACGGCTCGGGTCTCAATGCCGCCTCTGCGGTAATCACCAACGTTACACACTTATACCATAATGTACTATTATTGAGTATTGTGTATAAATTGTTTGTTTGTTGCTTTTATAAAAAGCTATAAAAATGGTACAAAAATTGTATTTTCATATTAATATTAAATTTATTTCAAATGTAATATAAATGTACAAATAATACAAAGCAATTTTATAGACAAGTAGGTTCATAATATTTCTATAGCTGTTATCTAATCTAAGATTATCAATCTTCTTCTTAGCGTGTTAGAAGATGATCCAGGGTTATCTGACTATAAGACTATCGTCACACTGATGAATTCGGGAGTGTTGGGGAATGATAAAAACGGGGTTAATTAAGTTATAGTCAACAAAGGCGATTTTCTTTAGAAGAGAAAATCCGTAACTTTTTTTTATAATTAAAAATACTTTTTATAATTAATTAAACTACACAATTATTCCTACATCGCTCCCACTTTTTTTAAGTGTGACGAAAGTTTATTTTTTTATGCAATACCTTATATTTATATTTTCAATACCAATAATTGTAGATAGTACCGTGATAATGATAATAGAATAAATTAAGTTTTTTTTTAATCTGAATGTTTTTTTTCTACCCGATATTGTTTTGTTCATAATCTTTATTCATAAACCTTTTATTTTGTTAATTAATTAGGTAAGGATTCTACAAGGGGCCCAATCATTTAAATGAAACCGAAGTCAAATAACACCTTTTACATCAGACATTAAGAATTGTAGTAAAAATTGTGGTAACGATAGCATAAAATTCTACGAAAAAAAGTGCCCCAGTACCTAGTATACCATTTTCGTGGTATAAAAATAAATAAAAATGGAAAACGATAAAACCCAAACGGTTCACGTCCGAGTTTTAATTTGAAAACGGATTAAAAACTGACGTATTACCCCTGCTTCGCGTTTTGGAACCAACATTGGACCAACATTGGTTTTGGTCTGAAGGGATGCTCAAATATCTGAAAATTAAATGTTTGCTTGTTACTTTCATAGGTTCCTTGAAATATATTAAAATGTTATTAACCTTAAATGACTTCTAATATCACGCACAATGGCCCAATCAAGATGCTAAGTGCGGATAAAAGCCAGCCTATCATCAGCCTATTAATGTTCCCACTGCAGGGACTCAGGCCTCCTCTCTTTGAGGGGATGGGCTATAATCTACCACGCGGGCCCAGTGCGGATTGGGAGATGTCACATGTCTTCGAATTTTTTGGTTCTATTCTAAGACATGCCGGTTTCCTCACGATGTTTTCCTTCACCGTTTTGAGAGCAGTGGTGATGAAATAAATTACACAAAGTAACGTAATATCGACTGCCTTGGTTGGTCTAATGGGCGCAAGTGCGACTGCTGTGCATAAGGTCCAAGGTTCGATTTCCTGGTCGGGCAAAGTGCTATTGGGTTTTTCTATCAAGAATTTTCACTTCAGTCTAGATTTTTGCCTGGTCGATGGCAATGGGTACCTCTCTACTTAAACCTTCGAGGATTAGGTACAGGTGTGATTTGATGTTAGGTAACTTCTAATAAAATAAAAAATGAAAGGTTAATTATAGACAATTAGAGTAAAATATAGTACTTAGAACAAGGTTGGCCCAAAGACAAATTGCTCAACCATTGATAATAAACTTAAGTGCAAGCTACATACTTAACATTTAATACCATATTTTAGTCTCAATGGAATATGCCGTAACTATCTATTAAATAAGCTATATTAAATTACAAAGTAGTAGATCTATAAGTTATTTTTATAATTATAACTCTTTTAATTCACCATATCCCTTGCTTTTGCTTATCAATGCCATTCAGTTGTGAAATAAGAGCTTTATTAATCAAATAGGTAATATGCCCTCGATTATTCCCTTCAAAATCTACTCACCTAATCATTAAGAACTTGGTTAATATAAATAAGGACAAGTTTATCTGTGGCAACATGCTGGAAAATTTTAACACCGTTATGATTTTTTTGCTTGCATTAAGCGGAAACATCAAATGAGGAAAATGTAGAGTCTCCTCGGGGCTGCGGGTTGTTCGAAAGAGATACCGCGGCCTCGACACAAAAGGCTAAGAAGGAACATGGGTGGTTTTTAGTCAGTAGAAGTCTGTCACTCCGTTTCGCTCTGCCCAAGAGCGGGAGGAGTAATTTGATGATGAATGAATTGTGTACGGAATACATTGTAGGTCTACATTATAAAGGGAACCTCTGTGCAAAATTTCAGCTTTCTAGGTCCAAAGGTTTAGGCTGGGCGTTGATGAGTCAGTCAGTCAGTCAGGACTTCGCTTTTTATCTACACTAATATTATAAAGAGGAAAACTTTGTTTGTTTGGTTGTAATGAATAGGCTTAAAAACTACTGGACCGTTTTTAAAAATTCTTTCACCATTCGAAAGCTACATTATCCACGAAACATATAGGCTAAATTTTATTTTGGAGAAAATAGGGTTCCGTAAGATATTTGGGGTTTTCGGAGACAAGGTGTAAAAAATCAACCAGAATTTTGCGTACGCTGCCTAAACTATAAAAGATAGAACCATAAAATGTTCTAATTAATTGTAGATCTTATAAATATCTACAAAAAAGTCCGCGAAACACTATACCTATCTATGTCGAGTGAGGCACAACAACCATTTTTTTAACTAAAAATCTTGAATTTTATTCGGACTACGTTTATATGTATTTTACTCATGCTATTAATCCTTATCAATATAAATTATTTCATCACTAAGTACAGTTTATGTAGATAATATTTGGTCTTTTAATGATTAAAATTGGACGTTTGGTTTTGAAGTTATGGCGAAATTAAAATATTAAGGCCGGTGCGCGTGCGGGAGTTTTTTAGATTTCGTTCTTAAAACTACACCTACGCAAAAGTTCTTCTCAGAGCTAAACAACAGTTCTTCTCAGAGCTAATCAGCAGTTATTTTCAGGGCTAACCAACAAACAGTTCTTTTCAGTTGTAACCAACAGTTCTTTTCAGGGCTAACCAACAGTTCTTTTCAGGGCTAAACAAGAGTTCTTTTCAGGGCTAAACAACAGTTCTTTTCAGGGCTAAACAACAGTTCTATTCAGAGCTAGAATATTAGGGTGCGCCAAAGTTCACCTAAATTTTCAACTCCGATAGTTGGAAATCCGAAAATGTTCTTCCTATTCGGAATTCAATCTCGGGTAAAGAACTTTAGGTGAGCAATTAGGGACCCAGAATATTACACGCTATTAACATTTTCTTAAACATTTGAAAATGCTTAAGAGGCCAGGTCTCAACTTTCTAAACATAGTTCTCAAGCACGGGCAGCAAGAATACGCCGTATGGGAGAATCTTCACCTGAACGTTCACAACGCCTTGCTGAACAAAATCAGAGAAACTTTCAGGTACGCGCACGATTGTCGAGTGTCGAAAGTTCGCAACGTCTTGCACAACAAAATCTGAGAACCTCTGAGTTACGTGCACGAGAGTCGAGGCTGGAGCGTTCCCAACGTCTTCATGAACAAAATGTAAGGACCTCTGACTTACGCGAACGAGAGTCAAGTGTCGAGCGTTCGCAGCGACTTAGAGCTCAGGCAGAGAGACAGCAGTTGTCCACAAACAGAGTTCGCAATCGAATTTTAGCTAACAGCAACAGACTGGCTTTCAGATATGATCTGATAACTAAGCGAAAAACCCAAATTCTGCCGGAAGTCATTATTCCACGCGGACGAAGTCGCGGGCAAAAGCTAGTTATTTATATAGATATAGATACGAATTTTAATGATGTTTAGAACCAACAAAAACATTTGGCGCCAACATTCGCGCCAATAGCCGGACTATATTTTTTTAAACGTTCCATTCCACGGTCCTTTGCATCTAACGGGGAGCGTTCATTGTAATTATGCGTTTACTACGTGATCCCATTTCGTTGTACGTGACTGCGTGGACTTAGCAATATTATAAATATAAAAAAGCCTATTCATTTTACTGATAGCCTCACAGATAAGCTGATAACGGATGTGATTTTTTTATGGCGCGTTTTTCATGTGGTTTTATATGGGAGTTGTTGTGTAATAAGTAGTAAGTACCTAGGTACTATCTAGGAAGAAAATTCAGAATCTTCAACCCACTCAAAATGCATCCCCATCTTTTCACACATTTACATTTCAAAATTCCTGCGTTCTATCAGGATCAATGGCTCATCAATCCTATATAATTGCATACAAGTAGGTACATATCATCATCATCATCACCAGCCTATAATGTTGCCACTGCAGGGACTCAGGCCTCCTCGGAGAGGGGATGGGCTTATAATCCATCACGCGGGCCCATTGCGGGTTGGTAGATGAATTTTTGGTTCTAAGACTTGCCGGTTTCCTCACGATGAGAGAAGCGGTGATGAAATAAAGTACACAAAGTAATGCGCCTACCTGGGTTCGAACCCACTTTTGTACTTTTTCTTTATTATTTCAAATTTAAAATTGTTTTTCTTACATTCTGTCGGTTGCTTTTCTGTGTTGCTGTCAAAAAGTGTGATTTTCTTTATATTAATTAAAATAATAAAATATATTAATTTACGAGGTAAGTTTTCGGACATCAGCCCACATCCTCATCTTTTTTCGGGGTCGGCACCACTGGGCCACCGCTGCTCTCATAATAATGTATAGCCAATCTATGTAGTTACGTATGTGAGCCAAGCTCAAATTGCAATAAAAAGTATAACTTAATATTCACGGCTAGTGGTTTCATTTCAATTTTCTGAGCCCGTTTTAACTTCTGATTTGATGTAAATTTTATAGAATAATGAACATTAATTTTAATTTATCACCGCAAAACTGTCGTGTTTATTTGTTATTGGCTAGCGACAAAACATAGTGATTCTTTATAAGTATATTTTATTTCCATCACTTATTTCTCACACCCACCTGTTTTAATCTACTAGTAAAAGTCACTTGACATTGAACAATAGAAAATGACCTAAAAAAATAATTTGACAGGGATCTGAAAATGAAAACTCTGAACTAGGTCTATGTTTAACAAAAAGTTTATCCTTAAACAAATCTAATATCCCTCTATTAAGATTTAGTGTTGGGTAAAAAACTGGCAACACTCGGTCAGAGGGCAAACGTTATTCGGGCAAAAACAATTTGTAAGTTTTTGTTACAGAACCCTTGGGCCCTTTTGACTGAATACATGAATACGTTAGGCCGAAAATGCTCTTTATGATAGCTATGGTTTTTCACAAAGCGTGTTGGGTTAAACTCTATAATGTATGAGAGATTGTATTAGGGATCTTGAGTACCTATGGAAATGGGGGTTTTGACTTGACTACTGGGTAAACAGGTTAAGTTAATGCAGAATGTAAGTCGGTATATTTTCCTGTCTTCCCTTAGCATGACGTGTCATACCTGTATGTGTGTGTTACCGAAGAAAAGTACCTATTTTCACATTTTCCTGTTACAATTTACGCATGAAAAACATTTCCCCATAAAACTCAGAATTAATAATAAACTACTACAACTGTCCTTTCTACCTAGTTTACGATTGATTGCGGCACAGGCCAGCCACGCAGTGACGCAGCTAAATTATAGCCACTGCATCGAAGGCCGTATAAAAAAATGTACAATATGTCCCTGTCATGTGAATGCGACGTTTTATTGTCACGTTGGTACCTATGTAAGTGTGACGTTTTAGTTGTACGTGACGTGGGTTTGAATATGGAAAGTGTTCTTTTTTTTTAGAATGTATTTTTTTATATATGGCTTTATTAGATCTTTTTGTACGGGTCTGACGCCCGAATACTCGAACGTCACTCAATTTTAAGTTGCACTTAAATCTCGTGCTGTCTTTGTTACTTTATCGCAGAGTGACAGAGATAGCACGAGTTTTGAGGGCTACTTATAATTGAGTGACGTTCGAGTATTCGGGCGTGAGGACGATAAAGCAATTAGGCGCTACATTACTCGGTTCCTGATTACATATCAGCGAAATGTACTGTATATATCTCTGCCTAGTCTCTCGGGGAGGACGTGATATTAAGCTGTGTTAGTTTCCTGTTTAATTAACTCATCTGACCGAGATAGTTTCCAAGGCTCTACGATTCATCTTACTAACCGGAACATCTCAAAGTGATGGACAGTCGAGTATCATCTTGTCCGTGCGGTCACCAAGACGCTTTATCATTGTGGTTCTAATAGACATTAGAACCCTCATTTCTTATATAGAAACCTGTATCTATAGGTGGTAGAGTAAAGCTCCCCGTCTGCACCCCTTGGGCACAGGGCAGTAACTAAACGTCCTACAACCACAGGTGAACTATTAAATACAATAAATAACGATTACACGTAAACCTCATGATTCATTCACTTCAATCCCCACTACAGGCCGTCAGCAATTAATTCCAGCAATATCTCAGGAGATTGCAACTGATATACGACCTCCTTACTGCATTCGCCCCATCACTCAACCAAACCAATATGGCCGCCGTAAATCGCTTCAAGTCATCTGTTAAGTGCTGTGTTGGTATGTAATTAAGCATTCCCGCGTTGAATCAACGCTGTACACAAATTAATGGTGGGTCACCGCGTAGCCGACGACATTCGGTATTGCGAATTCCACATGCACCGGCCCCCCCACCTGTGTGTGAATGTCTGTATTACAGGCATGTACAGACGAGTTGTATTAGCTCCCAGTGCATTGTTATAGAATTTATGGTTGGGACATCAATTTCTGTGACGTATAATTGAGGATGTTGTATGTAGAATTTCAAATTATTTAGTACCTACCGGTAACTAAATTCGCATGCAGCCATGAGTTCCTAACATAAATCATTATTTAATGACAAGATTTTTATCAGAGTTACAATGTCTTGGTCCTTTTGTCCGAAGCCTGTGTTAAGAACGACCAAACCTCTAAACTGTTATATTTTACAGATACAAACGGCTCAGAGAAATTCTTTTCATAGCAGTCTAAGAAATTCATAAAGATGACTCTTTCAAAGCCAGAAACATTTAACACGACAGAAGAAACAAAAATGCTTCACAAAATCACAACGTTGCCAAACAAGATTCTTATTTCAAAGAAAGCGGGGGAGAAAAACTGACTGCCAGTGACACCAACTTTTTTTACTTTTTTTTCCATCTACCGCCACAGTTAAATAATAGTGTCCATTATGGCGGCTGACGTTTTTCCGCAAGTTGGGCCCACAAAGGGTGTCGGGACGTAAATGCAGATAACTGTCACAGGCCAGATGATTTTATGAGGATTTTCCTTCTTTTATTTGTTAAGTTTTCTTTGATGATGGCGAGATTTTGTGGGATACATGATCTGGAATAATCTGGATACAGTTGTTGTGATTTATATAATTATCTATTATGGTCGTTGCAAAATTACCTATTTTCAAGTTGAAGCAAGTCTTAATGTAGGTACTAATGTCCAGAATGCCTTTTTTTTAAGCTGAAACTAAAGATAACCAAATGTAGAGGCATAGGTATGCTGACACCTACCCACATACCTAGGAGTTTGGCAGAAACAAAACATGTTACGACGATGATGTGACGAGACGAAGATCAATAAAACCCGAATAATGAAAAATTATGCTCTAAAAAGTTTGAAATATGAAAATGTTCTCTTTTAAGAGGTTATATAAATATAAACTATGCATTATAATTTAACGTACCTTAGTAATTAAACAATTATTTTCTCGTTTTTGATTCGCCGTAGTCGGCCAAAAAAACATCATGTTACTCAAAATCCTTATGTTATCTTTGATTCCTGTCCCCTCGTCCTAAAGCCATACGTTTCCCCACTAACCCAGATTCCTAACACCCAATCTGTAGCCACACAATAGCTTACAATAAATCGACCAAATCTAAGCAGCAATCCAGGTGTTACACTGGTATTTTGACTGGCCTGTTGGTCTAGTGGTTAATGACCCTAACTGCTATGCCGGAGGTCGTGGGTTCGATTCCCACCCAGGACAAATGTTTGTGTGATGAGCACGATCATTTGTTCTGTGTCTGGGTGTAATTTATCTATAATATGTATGTATTTAGAAATATATAAGTATGTTTATCAGTTGTCTAGTACCCATAACACAAGCTCTGCTTAGCTTGGGACTAGATGGCGTTGTGTGATAGTTGTGGAATATTATTATTATTATTATTATTATTTGCAAAATGTCCGCCAGCGTGCTATGTCGTGCATTCAGGCTCTATCCGCAATGTAGCTCGGTCACAAAATATTAGCAGAAGGTCCGCTTCATTTAATGAGGAAATCCAGCGCCACGCATAATTATCTACCTACCTACTACGTATGCAGCCATAGAAGTACCTATAAAAAAAAGAATTAAAAAAATCGGGGTACAATTGACTTAATAAAAACGCATACAGTCGAGCAGATAGAGAACCTTCTCTTTTTTTGGAAGTCGGTTAACTTCGAAGTAGTTGGTAAGTTTATTGCATAACTGATAGTACCTACACCCACATTATACGTGGACTGGTGAACAGTCATGTTTTTGAAGTCCCACGTAATAAGGACTAACTCTATAACCACAGATAACCATCAACCGTGCCCAAATCAAGACTCCATGGCTGCTACTGAGAAATCCCTGGTGGAATCACCCAATATGTAACACTTTGCCGACCCGGGAATACAACGCAGGACCGTAACTATGCTCGACAGTTAGGTACGCTAGCCACCCCTCGACCAACGAGGCAGTCAGCATCACTTGTGAATTCAACGGAAACTCAATTGCGAATATTGCGATTGCACTACCATATCCGTGTAACCACGACTATGCCTATTTGTACGGTGTACCTATACCAGGTATAGGTACATACCTACCTACATGCGTATTCCCTGGCCGTATAAAACCACCCTTCTGTACTTTACTATTCTACGGCTCACCTCTACGATAAATCGCGTCGGACCTGAGAAATGCTTCATTACAAGTCGCCACGGCACTCGCCTGCAATACGGCTGTGGACGGTGTGGACCTGATAAGAGAACGGAAGGCTATTCTTGCTGCCCGGAGCTATTTATGATAGTTGAAATAATATCGGCACGAGCTATCAGATTGTATTGTAACATTCTTATATTCGAGCAGGAATTTCAGGTAGGTATTCCAGGCGATTTTCTGGGGTGTCGATGGGGATTTTTATGTGTCAATTTCGGTTTTTATTCGTTGCGGTATAGTCAATGTTACAGCTTACCTCTCGTCCCAGCCGCGCCGCAGGAAACACTCCGGGCGTCGGGGGCCACGTGACACACGTGCCACAGGCGCAGGCCTGGACGATGAGTAATGGACTTACTCACCGTCCGTGAGTCCGGCCGTGTCGACTGCATGTTCGTATTCCACGAGCGCCTCAAAGAGATTTCAGCAACATTGCAGGGGCCCGCAAGAGCCGACGCCTGTCGGGGCTGCGGGTTGTTCGAAAGAGATACCGCGGCCCCGGACACAAAGGGCTAAGAAGGAACATGGGTGGTTTTTAGTCGGTAGAAGTCTGACACTCCCTTCCGTTCCACCCAGAGCGGGAGGAGTCATTTAATGAAACCGCACAAACCAAAAAAAAATATTTTTGGATTATTTAACCACAAGCCCCATATATTTATGTACATCGTACATAAAATACATCGATTTAATCTTCCCATAGCAAATTCCTAACACGAACCAAGTAATGCCCATGTAGGCACTGCTGTAGGTAAATTCTTGGTCGTATGTTGGTTTTGTTGGGCCTCGTTCAAGCCGCAAATGGGTCAAAGCATATATACTCCATGCTCTTGCGGTCGGCGTAATTTGGACGAGCGTATTAGCAGCTTGTGATGTAGATGAGATACATCTAGTACCTAACGAGGAGTACGTTGATATGATTCTTGTGAAAGACTGGAAGACACTACTTAATATAAAACAAAGTCCTCCGCCGCGTCTGTATGTTCGCGATAAACTCAAAAACAACTCCACCGATTTTCATGCTGTTGTCACCAATAGATGGAGAGGTTCTCGACAGAGGACTTTTCTTTACCTATAGTGCAGGGTGTGCGTTGCACCCCGGCGCAGCGGTCCTAGCGGCGATCGCCGCCGCCGCCCGCTATGGAGTCCCCACTATGGAGTAGGAAACATTTGAAGACATGTGAGATCTACCAACCCGTACTAGCCAGCGTGGTGAATTATTATTTTATTTATTCCATGGCCCCCGGTGGCGCGTTTTAGGGGGTGGCAGCGTCAGGTCATGGTTATCAGATCACATCATTATTGTTGTCATCGTGATCGTGACTATGTTGTAAAACCAATGACAATCAAGTAGTGGCGTATCTTCCTTACTATAAGCCGCTGCCCTGGGACGGTTTTGCCAACTTGCCTTACTATATTAAAACTTAAATAAGTGGTGGGTCCACTTGCCTTGTCAGTTTGTTTGTATCAGGAAGTTTAGGTCAGTTGAATGAGTGAGGCCAGGTCAATGAGTTAGGCTGAATCAATGAGTTAGGCTAGGTCAGTCATAATTTAGATAAGCTAAGATCTTAAAGTTAGGTTTGGTTATAGTTAAAGCGTTAATTTTTCACTACAATCAACATTGTGCACAATGAAATAAAGTTGAAAATAAATACCTAAATGGGTTCGATTCCCAGGCCGGGTAAAGTGCATTGGTTAATTCGGAGATCACACGAAAATTCCAGACGGGCACAAATTCAGATTTGTGCTCGGTTGATGGCTATAGGCTCAGGGTGATCCATATTATGATCCTTATCTTGCCTGGTGTCTGTACATACCTAGTAAAAAAAAGATGCTGGCCGACACATGACCTTCTTTTTAGAAGTTGAATTTTCACTTAACCCTTCTTCACACGTCTAGAGTAGCGTTTTCCGAAAGTAAACTGGCCTACGAACATCAGTATAGCTGCATAAGGTAAGGTACTCGATAACAAAGTGGGCTTTCCTGATAATTTATCATCATACTAGCATTCGTGCTGATTTGACGCAGTGGACTTATGTTTATACATACTCCACTGCTTCTTAGAAGTTACGTTGTTAATTTGCATGTCAATCATATAACATACTAGCTTTTGCCAGCGGCTTCGCCCACGTGAAAATGTCGATTTTCCATATAAACTATCATCCCCTATTATATCCCCTTGGGGGAAGAATTGATCAAAATCCTTTCTTAACGGATGCCTACGTCATAACATCTACCTGCATGCCAAATTTTAGCCCGACCCGTCTAGTGTTTTGGGCTGAGCGTTGATAGATCACTATGTCAGTCAGTCAGACCTTTGAATTAAGTATAAATATTAGGTCTTTACCTATGAAATTGCCGTTCTGCAGTACTGGCCATTTTGGTCGACAATTAAGTACGAATTAAAGGCGATTGTGGAAGCTGATGATACACAATCTACGGCTGAATTAGCAGCAGCTTTCGACGTTAGCGTCAAAACAATATTGGTCCATTTGCGTCAAATTGGCAAGGTAAAAAAGCTTGACAAATGGGTGCCCCACGAACTCAATGATCGCCGGCGCGAAGTACGCGTCGAGACGTGCCTTGCACTGCTCAACAGACACACAAATGAAGGAATTTTGAACCGCAATGGTTACCTGCGATGAAAAATGGATCCTGTACGATAACCGTAAGCGCTCAGCAAGTTGGTTGGATCCTGGTTCAGCACCTAAACAATGCCCCAAACGAAAACTTACCTACCCCTAGAAAAGTGATGGTCACTGTTTGGTGGTCTAGCGCCGGTGTGATTCATCACAGCTTCTTACCAAACGGGGTGAGCATTACTGCAGATGTGTACTGTGAAGAACTGAACACAATGATGGAGAAGCTGGCACATCTCAGCATTGGTCAATCGCTCTTCTCCGCTGCTCCGGCACGACCTCATACTGCACAGCAGACGGTCTCCAAGTTGCAAGAACTGGGGTTGGAAGCTCTCCGTCATCCGCCCTACTCACCAGACCTTGCGCCTACAGACTACTACTTTTTCCAGAATTTGGATAACTTCTTGGCGGGAAAAAAATTCAATACCTACCCGAGAGGCAGTACAAAATGCCTTTGAAGAATTTGTTGCCTCCCGACAAGCTGATTTCTTTAAGAAGGGCATCAATAAACTGCCACTGCGTTGGCAAAGATGCATTGATTGCATGGGTGATTACTTCGATTAATACAAATAAAAAATACATGAAAAAAATTCGTTTAAATTTTTTCAAACAAAACGGCAATTTCATAGGTAAAGACCTATTATTTAGATTTCGTTTACAGTTATTTTACATAATATGAAAAGCATTATAATTTTAACATAGTTATGTTGTTTTAATACAGGCGTGATATTTCAAGGGTTTCAATCTTTGAAGGGTTAGCCGGAGGTGTGCTTACATTGCGCTAATTATGCTAGTCTTTAAAGGGTGAGCCTATAGCCATCAACCGAGCACAAATCTGAATTTGTGCCCGTCTGGAATTTTCGTGTGACCTCCGAATTAACCAATGCACTTTACCCGGCCTGGGAATCGAACCCATTTATTTATTTTTAACTTTATTTCAATGTGCACAATTTTGATTGTAGTGAAAAATTAACGTTTTAACTATAAACAAACCTAACTTAAAGATCTTAGCTTACCTATCTAAATTATGACTAACCTTACCTCATTGAACTGGTCTCACTCATTGACCTAGCCTAACTCATTGACCTAGCTTAACTTACTGACCTAACCTAGCCTAACTTGCTGATACAAACAAACTGACAAGGCAAGTGGACCCACCACTTAGATAGGTTAGAAGAATAAATAGTAAGGCAAGTTGGCAAAACCGTCCCAGGGCAGCGGCTTATAGTAAGGAAGATACGCCACTACTGAGTTGTCTTTGTTTTTACAACATAGTCACGATGACAACAGTAATGATGTGAATTCACCACGCGCACGGGTTGGTAGAAGATCTCACATGACTGTCTTCAAATGTTTCCTACTCCATACTGGGGACTCCATAGCGAGCGGCGATCGCCGCCCCCTAGGACCGCTGCGCCAGGGTGCAACGCACACCCTGCACTATAGGTAAAGACGCCTCTGGTTGTACGAGTGCTTTCTTGTTATTTAAATCTATATATATAAAAGGAGAACTGACTGGATGACATATCAACGTACAGCCGAAACTACTGGGGCTAGGAATGTGAAATTTTGCACACGGCTTCATATTATAATGTAGGGGAGCACTAAGAAGGGGTTTTTGGAAATATAACCTTTAAGGGGGTGAAAAGGGGGATGAAAGTTTGTATGGAAAATCGTCACTTTTGTAGTTGAACCGACATCCACGCGGGCGAAGCCGTGGGCAAAGTGCTAGTTAGGCATAAATCTCACCCTATGCAATCTTGCAGTCTTCAACTGCAACTGTACAGTTATAAGAGTATTTATTGTAATCTTTCTAATATGCAGGGGCGTATTTACCCTAGGGCCATCCGGGCCATGGCCCGGGGCGCCAGTACGCCAGGGGCGGCGTAGCCGCCCAGCCGCCCCTGGCCGATTACATTTTGTTTTGGTTTTGGCGCCATTCATTCCACTTTTAATTCTCACCTTTTTTATATTTTCTTAACAATCTCAATTCAAGTTTACATAACAAAACCAGGCGTACGACGTTGTAAAAATAGGGACAACCAAGCAGAGGCTTATTTTTCTCGCCACCCTGGGGCGGTTTTTCGAATTAGCCTTACGTATATTCCAATCTGCCATATTATGCCGCCCCAAAAAGCAAGTAAACAAGCACTATATCCTTCTAATCTGCCGCCCACTGCTTGCTATTCTCGGTAAAAAGAAAATTTAACCTATCTGGAATTCTAAAATTTTCTAGCTCGCTTCGCTCGCTCTTGCCACCGAGTTTTCTTCTTTGTCCAATTCAATCTCTCAATGCATTAGTAGTAATAGTAAGTTAAGTATAGTTTTTGAACGTTAAAAAGAAAAGGTAGTTACGTTTCCGAGGCAGGCGGTAAAAATTTTCGAGCTCGCTCCGCTCGCTCTTACATTTGCCCTCAAGTCTGAATTGCATAACTTCTTAAAAAAAATATCTATCAAGATGTAACTTATCCCATGTGTCAAAATTGTTTGAGCTCGTTCGCTGTTTTTGTTTATTTTCGGAACGGCAAAAGTATTTTGACTTTTAGCTACTTTTCTTGGCTAATAATGAAATTAGAAGGGGCGGCGAAATTAGGTTGGACTCCCGGCGGCAAAAACGCACGCCACGAAACTGGGGTCGACACCATTGATATAATAAAACCCTAGATGCACAGTCTCGAACAAAAAAAACAGTCAAAGCTGTCGCCAAACACTCACCAATACACGCACTATTATCGTTACACTATAAACATATTTTTTTGCAAATTCAACCTTACGCAGATTCCTTAAAGTTGTTTTTACAATGCAGTTATAAAAAGCAATATAAAAAGCATTTTGTACGACCGTGCAGAGACGCGAGCGACGCGAGACTATTTGAAATGAGTTCATTGTGAACTCATTTTATGCGGACGGTTTTGAGACGCGGAGTGTGTATCTTGGGTTTTATTATATCAATGGTCGACACAGACGTTGAGGTTGTTTCCAAGCTCTACGACTCATTGATTAACTACTTACTCGAAACTGCCCTAGAAAAAAAAGCAAAAAAGAAAATTTTATGGTATTTTTCTTGACTTCTGGGGCGGCAAAAGTTATTGGCCCGGGGCGCCAAATTTCAAAATACGCCCCTGCTAATATGGTAGTCAAAATCATCATAATTAAATACTTTTCAATTGGCAGACAGTGTAGTATATAAAGAAAAAGTAAAATTTGGTGTTAAAATATATAATTTATTCCTATATTATCAACTTTCATCAAAAACAATCTTTTTACCTTCAAATGGTAAAAGACCAGATTTCTTCTTCTTAGCTTCCCAAGATGGATGCAACTTCTCTGGCTGGTCATCATTATTCTTATCATTTCTATTATTAAAACCTCTTTTTTCATTAAAATCATTATTAAAAGACTTCCTATCATTAAAGTTTCTTCTGTCATTTTGAGGTCTATCATTGAATTTGCCTTTAAAGTTATTTCCTCTGTCGTAACCATTTTGTCTATTAAATCTATCTTCTTTATTGTAATTATTGTTTTGTTTGAGCTTGCTTTTAGGGACCAGGCCAAACTGTACTGCTCTTCTTAATTTTCTATTCCCTCCTATATGTTCGTCTTTAATTTCATCTGGTGCCCTAGGTTCTACCACAGACATATAGTTCCCTCCTGTTGACGTCATAAAGAATGGATCTACAATTTTATTCTCAGCCAAAGGAGTATCTGAATCTTTCTTTAATTTCTTTTGAAGTATCTTCTCATTGAAGTGTTTAGTTTTATCTAATTCTTTTTGTTTCTTTACTGGGTTCTTCTTGATGACTTCTTTTTGTGGATTTTTGTTTTTAATATCTTTAACTTGAATTGGTTTAATGTTAACTACTTCTGTGTCTGCTACCTTTGATGTGTCTATAGATAGTTTGGCTGTAGAAGCTGATTTAGCATTAGCAACAATTGGTTTGAGTTTTAGAGAGACACTTTTTTCCTGTTCTTCATCACCAGTACTTTCTAAAGTGTCATCGCTATCTTCAGGTCCAGAATCTTCATCTGACTGTTCACTATCACCCATTAGAATTGGTTTGACATTAACTTCTTCTGACTCTGCTACTTTTGATGTATTTACAGATAGTTTGGCTTTAGGAGCTAATTTAGAAACAGCATCGGTTGGTTTGACTTTTAGAGAGACACTAACCATTTTACTTTCTTCCTGTTCTTCGTCACCAGTATTTTCTAAAGCCTCATCACTATCCTCAGGTCCAGAATCTTCATCATCTTCCTCTGACTGTTTACTCTCATCACCCAACATTTTATTTTCATCACCCAATACTTCATTTTCACTACCTTCATCACCAGAAATCTCGTCAACATCCCTACTAACACGAACTTTGCTTTCATCCATAGCAATATCCTCAACATTCCAATCACCTTCAGAATTGACAACTTTTTCATTCTTTGCCTTTTTCTTATTCTTCTGTTTTTCTTTAGCTTCTTTCTTTATTTTTTGTCTTTCTAGACGGGACAAGAATAAGTCTTGTATTTGTACATTAGAGAATCTACCTCTAATGAATTTGTACTTGTCTTGTAATGCTTTGTGTAGAAGTAATCTGGCACATGCTTTGTCTTCATCTACTTGGGGTTTATTCAAGAAGGTATTTAACTCTCCTTTGTGCGTTACTATAAATTTTGCTAGGTCCTTTGGTTTGATTTTCTGTAAAAGATAAAAGAAGTGTTTAGTACAGCCAACATCAATATCATATTTTGAGGCAGAATCTACCAGACAGAGCTGAAGTTTTAAACAGTTTAAGTACAAGAATCATTTTTACTTTGATGTTTTTTTATAGCATTAACGTAGCAACAAATACTATTATTTTCATAAAATAGTCAAAATACAAAATATAATAAATGCATTGTGTGGAGTATGATAGGGGGGGGAGGTTGGTGTAGGTCTTAGTGGGGTGTATTCTTTCAGCCAGGAAATACACTCCGACAAAATGCTAAGAATACCAGCAGCGCACGCCTCGAGAGTGCGGAGTCGAGGCTATCAGGCGCACACCGACAAGTTCTTTGTATACGTCCACGCCGTCTCTAGGCTGACGCCTCGGCCTATTGATGGGCCCACACCTACATCAGTGTGGGTCGTCCTCCCCGGGCAATGCTGTGGTCTGCAACGAGTCCCCGTACATTACCACCTACCTCGGGATCACAGCAGCAAAATACAAAGAGCGACAGGCGAACCTTTGGCGCCTTAAAACCGAACCAACTGGCTGAGCCGAACAGTGGCGGCGCATAACCACATTTCGGGCCCACCTGGCCTTGGGGCACTAAATACCCTCAGAAAGCGGTACCACACTCATCAAGGGCAGGTAAGTGTGAGTTTTGGTTTTTAATACCTATGCCCAAACCATAAGATGGAGGCACATTTTAAAAAAATATTACCCCAGGAAGGTACCGCTGCCTCAGGCAGTGGAGAATCCTTCACTGAGCCTAGCTCAGTCTGTCCCACGTATTCTGGGGGGGACAAAAATTGCTCAAGTCTTGACTTGTCGGGCCTCGCAGAGGCCATACCGCGTGACACCAACACCACGTCACAATGGTCAAATGTTGCTGCACATAAGCGACCCTCTAAAAGGAGCTCGCGTGTGCAGCAAGAAAATACCAAAGGGCAGAAGGGCCTACCTGAATGGAGTCGCCACAACCGGCGCACAGGAAGGGAAGCTCCAAAGCCCCAACCCTTACCCCACCCTAAATCCGCTCCTACTGTGACGGTGACTGCAGCCACGAAAACGCGGCGCGAGCCCGATCAGTCCGACCCGAAGGCACCGAAAACGGCACCCGAGGGAACGGAGTCCCAGAACCCACCACCACCACCACCACCGTCTGGTCAGCAGAAAATGAGGCGCAGCCGGAGGGGTCATCGCGCACGGCGGCCAGCTGCGGCGGCTCCCACTGCTCCTGAGCAGGAACAGTCTGGGGGAGGGGTAAGTCTGGACGGGCACGCTTCTTCGAAGCGTCCTCGCCTTGATGAAACCCAGACTCCTAGAGGGGATGCCAAGCGCGCGAAAACCGGAGCGAAGCGGACGGTAAGTTACGCGGATGCGACACAATCGCATCTGATGGTAGCAGTTGTTACCGTTCCACCTAGGGACCTCTCGACCAGCCAGGCCAAGCAGCTGCAGGTGGCTATTGATGCCAGTATTCTGCAAGCCGCTCTGTCTCTGCAGTCTTCGAGCATGCCGGCCCCATCTTTCCGCGGTCGCCCTTTCCTCATGGACGGGGCCCTAGCGATGTGGTGTGAGGACGCAAACGCTCTCAGCTGGTTAGAAAGGTCAGTAAAAAACATCCCATCACCTATTCCTGACACCACTCTGGCTGTCATTAGACAATCAGAGATGAAAAAGAAGATAAAGGCAGGGCTTCTCATCCACACCCGTATCACGGAGACTGCCACACTGCACAGGGTCCTTAGCGCCCAGAACCCGTGGTACAAAGTCGAGTCCTGGCAGCTGTACGGCATGACGGTGGATGACAAACCCGAAGAACCAGAAGACGGGGAGAAGGTAGTCCACCTGACCCTGGGCATCCCCGAAGACCAAAAGCAGGTAATCCTCAACCGTGACCGACGTGTAGCACACATGTCGGGAAGTGGGTACATCCGCTTTTTCACACCGGACGAGGCGACTACGGCGAAAGCGGAACCAGCAGCGACGAGTGGGGCAACAGCCTCGACGCCGTCCACCTCGGCTCCCCGACAGGGTACGAGCGGGGGAGACCTGAACTCGTCGTCGCAGAGCGGCGGGCATACCAGCGACGAAGATGTCCTGCTCAGCCCATAGCTCTACCCTTAACGTCATACAGACCAACCTCCAGCATAAACAAATAGCGGCGGCGACCTTACGCAGAGTGCTGGAGGCAAACAACGAGACCGTCGCCCTTATCCAGGAACCCTGGATAAGAAACAACAGAATCTGCGGTCTAAACAACATCGGTGGTAAGTTAATGCTGAACACGGTAGTTGACAAACCTAGAACCTGTATTTATATTCCCAAAACCATAGCAGCCACACTGCTTAACCAATTCTGTTCCAGAGATCTCACCGCTGTGAAACTTGTGACAGAAACACAAACCATCCTAGTCCTGGCCTCAGTGTACATGCCGAGCGACGGTGACATTCCACCAAGTGAACTCGTCGAACTGGTGCGGCACTGCGAGGCATCGAACTGGGAACTCATCATCTCGGCTGACTGCAACGCACATCATCCGCTATGGGGAAGTAAGAATGCAAACAGAAGGGGTGAGTTACTAACCGAATTTTTATTCCAAACAAACCTAAACATTATGAATAGGGGTGCGGAACCCACTTTTGTAAGCTCTAGGTACCAAACTATTATAGATATTACTCTAGCTACACACGCGGCGGCAAATCTTGTTGAGGGATGGCACGTGTCGAGCGAACCATCGTTCGCAGATCACCGCCGAGTGTGTTTCAATTTACGGCATAAGATAACAAACCCTGTTCCATATCGTAACCCCCGAAAAACAGATATAACTAGGTATACCAATTTAACAAACGAGGCACTAAGTGATGCACGAACACCTGATGAATTACTCAGTACGAACGATATAGAACGCGGCGTACAGTTCCTAACCGACACTCTTTTGAGCGGATACGAACTGGCATGTCCAATTATAACTCCTAAAAGCCTTGACAAGAGTTCATGGTGGGGGCCAGAACTAGAGAGATTGCGCAAGGGCCTTAGGAAACTCTTCAACCAAGCGAAAAATTCCAGGACCACCGAGGACTGGGACAAGTATAAAACAGCGCAGAAACACTACAAAAAACGGATCAGGTATCGAAGGACAGAGGCCTGGCGTAATTTCTGTAGTAGTATAAACTCAACAAACCAAGCCGGAAGAATTAAGAAAGTTCTTGCTAAGGGTGATCTCAACCTTTTGGGCTCCCTTAAAAAAGACGACGGCACCTATACAACCTCGGACGAGGAAACCAGCGCAGTACTGCTGGAGACCCATTTTCCCGGATGCCAACCACCACAGCGCACCAACAACCAGCGAATGGGATGTGGCCAAAAAGCTCGTAACCGCGGATAGAATAGAATGGGCTCTAAGGAGTTTCAAGCCTTTCAAATCCGCAGGGCTGGACGGAATATTCCCGGCCCTACTACAATGGCAACTAAAACAGGTAACCAAGCACCTAATACCAATCTACCGGGCCTGTATAGCTTTCAAATATATCCCCACACTTTGGAGAGAGGCAAAAGTAGTCTTCCTACCTAAACCAGGAAAAGAGGACTACACACAAGCCAAATCTTTCAGGCCCATCAGTCTAACATCTTTTCTTCTGAAAACACTGGAAAGACTGGTAGATCGACACTTACGGGATGGAGCTTTAAAAAGCAAACCACTGCATCCCCAACAACATGCGTACAGGAAAGGCAGATCAACAGAGTCGGCATTACACATGGTAGTGCACAAAATAGAAACGGCTATAACCAATAAAAACTCAACACTTGCTGCCTTCATAGACATCGAAGGAGCTTTTGATAAAACAATACACAACAGCATTAACCACGCCCTGCAAAAATTTAGTGTAAAACCAGTAATAAGAAACTGGATCACTGAACTGGTCAGCAAAAGGGCGGTTCAGATAGTGGGAAATACTACCACAAGAGCCAAGGTAGTAAGAGGATGCCCCCAAGGAGGCGTTCTATCTCCACTTCTCTGGAACATAGTAGTGAACAGCCTCATAAAGAAACTGAATGACAGAGGATACACTACTATTGGTTATGCAGACGACCTGGCTATACTGATAAACGGGAATGCTGAAGATATGCTATGCAAAGTGATGCGCTCTGCTCTGCAGATAGTAGAGGAATGGTGTGAAGAACACGAACTTTCAGTAAACCCCAAGAAAACAGAACTTATCCTTTTTACCAACAAAAGGAAGTTACCAGAATTACAACTACCAAAGCTTTTCAACACAAGACTCTCCCTATCAACGCAAGTGAAATATCTGGGCATAATTCTTGATAACAAATTGAACTGGGCGAGTCACCTAGAGGCTAAAACAAAGAAGGCCTGTATAGCTTTTAATCAGTGTAGAAGACTAGTTGGTAAGAGATGGGGTCTTAACCCAAAGATCACACTCTGGCTATACACATCAGTTATCAGACCTTCTATTACCTACGGATCAGTTGTATGGTGGCCCAGAACTCAGCTGACCACGGTGAAAACGAAACTCCAGAGTCTGCAACGCTTAGCTAGTGTAGCAGCTACTGGATGCATGAGAACAACTCCATCAGCAGCGTTAGAGTATCTTTTAAATTTAAGACCTCTGGATCTGGTCATACAGGAGGAAGCTCAGGCAACCGCTTTAAGACTAAGATCAAACGGACTGTGGAAAGTAAATACAGAAACAACACACTCAAAAGTTTTGCATGGGATTCTGAAGGAAATACCACTCCTTGAGGCGCCCATGGATAAAGCTTCATGCCACCATGTGTTCGATAGAAGTTACGACATCCAACTCACTGCAGAAGCAGTAGATAGCTCTGGCATCAATGAAGTTAGGATATATACGGACGGCTCCAAGACCTCACACGGTACTGGAGCCGGCGTCTTCTCGAATGATCTAAACATTTCAATATCAAATACCCTAGATAAATTAAACACAATCTTCCAAGCCGAATGTATCGGTATCACCAGAGCGGCACAAGCAGTTGCAGCCAGAGACGTCAGTGATCTTAAAATAAAGATCATCTCAGACAGTGCATCGGTGCTTCAAGCCCTAAAAAACAACACAATTACCTCTGTCCTAATACTGGAATGCCACAATGCACTCCAATCCATTGCAACCACAAATAGTGTAACCCTGCAATGGATAAAAGGACATAGCAACTCGCTGGGTAATGACGCAGCAGATGAGCTGGCCAAGAGAGGCTCAAGCAATATAGTATTTGGACCGGAACCACTACTGCCCATACCTCAGGCCCAAATAAAAACATGGCTGCGTTCAAGAACCACAGAAAAACACCTCACCGAATGGAGAAACAGTGAAGGATGCAGGCAAACAAAAGATGCAGTTCCGGAGGCATCAATGAAGTTTAGTCGCAATCTCATCAAACTTAAAAGGGACAAACTCCGTAAAATCATAGGAATTTTAACGGGTCACTGTTCCCTAAACAAACATCTACATAACATAGGTGTAACAGACAGCCCACTGTGCAGAGGATGCATGGAAGCGGAAGAAATGCCACGGCACGTACTCCTAGAGTGCAGGAGCGTAGCAGATCACCGGGCACAAACTCTACGATCCCCATTAACTCTCCCGGAAGCCTGCAGCAGTCTGGCAAGGCTGCTGCAATTCTGGGACGACCTATGTTGGTTGGAGTAGGTATTTTTAAAACATCACGCACAATGGCCCAATCAAGAGGCTAAGTGCGGATAAAAGCCCCGTTAAACTAAACTAAACTAAACTTGTGTGGAGTATGATAGTCTGGATAGTCAGGGATGACTAATGGGATGTTAACTAATAGAGGTATGTTGGGGTAGTTGGGGTAAGGGTAGAAGAATGACAATCATGAAAATTATTCAAATTGCAAAACTTAGTTCAGGTTCAAATGAAAATATATGTTTATTATTTACCTTTATAATCAAAACTTCCTTTACAGCAGACTCTGCTTTCCTTTTCAACTTTTCTTGTAGCTTTTCCGGAGCTTTCTTCTCTGTCAGTTGCTTTGCCTTCCTGGTCAATTTGTGTATTATCTGTATTTTAGCCTGGTTCAGTTTCTTTTTGAGTAATATGACCTGGAATCAGTTTGAGAAATATGCATTGATTAATTTTGTCTTCTTTTGTATTCTAGAATAGCGGCGGCTCAGTCTTCTATGTGCACGATCCGGTTCCGTTTAAACAGATACAGGTATATACCAGTATTTTACATGGAGTGACGACCTATCTGTCCTCCACAACCCAGTTAGTACTGGGTAATATGATACCCCTTAGTAAGACTGGTTGTCGGAATTTCAGACCATTGACTTCCTTTAACAGCTGTCAAAGAGCAACAAATTACAGCTGGGTCAAATGGCTTTACATGCTTTCAGAGGCACGGAGGAAAAAGGAATGGTAACTTATCCAGATTGTATATTACTAGGACTAATATAAATAAACAGAACACTATTGCTAGTATTTGCTAGCCTTAGCTACTACATTAAAAAGATTTGAGATCAGTATAGTTCAACTCCTCAACCTAATCTGGGTTTTAATGTAAGAAAACTGTCCATGGGACAGTAGCAGATAAACTAATTTAACAATTCCTTTGCGTTGTATTTAATCCAGCCCTCCAGTCAATAAAATAAAATTGGAAACTGTTTTGACATCACTAGACATGATTGTTGGGTTGCAGTAGTGAATTATTGGGAAATTCAGTTAGCAACAGCAAAGTGATTAAAAATGAAGTTAAAAAATGTCTGTACCTCAGTGTTGAAGTCCTGTTTTACTGCTCCAACTTCCATTTTATCAAATAATTTGACTTTTTTTCACAAGAATAGGTTATGTTCCCAAATGTGATTTTTATAACAAACCAGACGTTAAATTATGATATTAAACGACAATAGAGTGAATTACAAGCATTGTTTTACTATTTGATCTTATATCTTTGCCGATAAAAGCAATGCTTCATATAAAATTCTCGTGTTGTAATTTGTCAACAACACGAACACACCGCTTTAAAAATCGTGACAGTGACAATTAACGTCACGTTGATTCGATGACAAGTGACAGCCACCACCATAAAAAAAACTGATATTCTCGCACTTCGCTGTATTGATAGTTACCCCAGCGTAAATATGCCCTAAAGTTGGCTTTAGAGTCTGTCAAGCGAGTCTAGTCCCATGAAAAAGGCGGCAAATTCAAAAATCAACACTGATATAGCACGCTGAAAACTTATTGATACTTGAATTTTAAAGTAGAAGGGTTGTGGACTCGACTCGCTTGACAGACTATCAATAAGTTTTCAGCGTGCTATATCAGTGTTGATTTTTGAATTTGCCGCCTTTTTCATGGGACTAGACTCGCTTGACAGACTCTAACTACCACCCAACACCCAACACAGAATCGCATTTTTCTATCCTTTTCTGTCGCTCAGAACCTAAATAATGGTCGCTATTAGTTGCTATTAGTAGTATAATTTGCAATTATTTACAACAATCATTATGTGGAGCCAGCATTCTAAAAAATACATTTTTCATCGAAAATAATATATTTGTGTAGTTCTAGTATTGCCAACTTGAAAAACGAATCGACTAAATGTCTATGATCGTTCATCCTATCCCTCAAAAAGCTCAAACTTCTGTCAACAAATTAAAAACAGTGCAAATTCTTTCTGGTCGGATCTGTCAATCCGAAATGTACGTAAAATTTTTGTAAAAAATAATTTCCTTGAAAATCAATGTAATCTAATTAATTTAGCATGTTTTAATAGTGAATTAAGTTTCTTATTTTTAAGAAGAAAGTGCTGGTGTCCTTATTTCGTCCATAAAGTTTCTGTGTTTGTTATTTCAGCATGGCTCCTCGGTTTGAGTTAGCAGTCGGTCTCCGAAAGGGACACAAAACGACAAAAATATCCGCCGGCAGGAAGGGTATTACTGACAAAGCCATTAAAATCAGACCCGCCAGGCTAAAGGGTGTAAGTATATCAATCAAAATATCTTGAAAACTAGCTAGTGAGGTTATGTTTTGAATGTTGTAAACGTTGTGGATTATAATATTCTCAAGTAAATACTGCGTTCTATTACCTAAATTGCAATCTCTGTAATCAGACTTCTCTCGAACATGATACAGAGGCAGTGAGACTTTAATATTGTGTTCACGAGACACCTCATTGTTTCACAAGTTTTCGCAAAATGAACTGTGGAATCTAACGAGTAAATTAATGTTACTCGTTTCATCATATTTATATTTTAATTAAGTTTGAATACAATGTCTGTCCATTCCAATACAACATGAACAAACTCATTTATTATGAAAACTGTTTTCAAAATGTTACCTACTTACAGCTTTTTCATACTAAAAGATTTAAATGATTCTGGACTTTTAAATTGCGTTTTAATCATTGTGTTTCTCCAAATATGAGCTGGGCAAATGGGGGTTCGATTCCATCCCATAATAACTGGATGTGTTGAGCTTTTCTGCAGGATATGTGCCACCTACTATTCTGCCCATCCTGCACAAACACTTGCACCTTACAAGATTTACTTGAAGCAAATGCTAGAGCTGAATCAACATTATAAAGAAGAAATTGATAAACAGCATCATTTCTGTTTTATATTTTAGGAATTACATAACAGGATAGCAGTGCTTATTAAACTAACAACATTTTATCCAATTGTTTTCAGCTTCAAACTAAGCACTCCAAGTTCGTCCGTGACTTGGTCCGTGAGGTTGTAGGACACGCTCAGTATGAGAAGAGGGCAATGGAGTTGCTCAAGGTGGGTTTCAATTTTATATAAGTTGAACATAATGATAATCATACTAATCTCTTGTTATGGAAGATGCAATGTATAATCTGGCATTTGTTGCCAAACATGTTCATAAAAGCAAAACAAAAACATAAATTTTTATTACCTACTTAATTTTTGTCTAGAATGGTCAAATAAAATCAGATAAGTTTTGGCAAATATTGGTGAAAGAGAATAGGTTTTACTCTAATCACAAAAAATAATATTCTCCAGTTAGGACTTAATTTTTCTTTCGACTTGACTTCTTCTTGGTTTTACATGTACAAGATGAGCCAGTTAGGCCATTTAACCCTTATTTCCTTCGACTACCTTGAGATTTGTATAGTAAAAAAACATGGTTTCCAACATTTCTTTTTCTGATAAAATTCTCGTTTTTCTAGGTCTCAAAAGACAAGCGCGCCCTGAAGTTCTTGAAGCGTCGTCTGGGCACACACATCCGTGCCAAGAGGAAGCGTGAAGAGCTCAGCAACGTCCTCACACAGATGAGGAAGGCCGCCGCACAAGCGCATCACGCCCCACACCCTGCTAAGTGAACAATAAACTAAGTAATACTTATGTGGAGTTTTATTGAGGATTTTAGACCTGTTTGGCATCACAACATGTTCACATAATGAGCCTATACCCCTTGAAGACCAGCTAACAGATTATGAGAGGGGGTATGCCACTATATTAGATAGATAGACATTTCTAAGTTCATTGTAAAAACCCAGAAGCAAATTGCAAATAAATGCTGCATATTAAATGAAGTAGGATCAGTCATACAATATTGTCCTGTCTTTGGGCGGCTGGGCTTGTACCACTATTGTGAAGTTCAGGACAGCAAACGATACAAAATAACCAACACACAATGTCACACTCATTACAAATGTGCAACATCCAGTCATAGAATGCATTTGAAGCTTGCATGAAGGACTCGGTTTTCAGTCTCTCTAAGTACACATGTAAATGCTGCCTCTAGCTGTCACATGCCGTTCGTCTCGTAATGGTCGTAGCGTGATGTTATGGCCTCAAAAAATAGGTTATCAATAATTGCAAAATTATTTTATAAAATCAGAGTTTGTACCTACATCCAGAGATTGACGTGTTCAAATACTCTTGAGCTTTATTATATTACAAGCTAAACTCCGCGACCTTAGTCCGCGTGAAATTATTATAAAAATACTCTAAAGTTTCTAATAAAAAATAATTCAATCTTCCTCTCTCTACTTATTATAAAAATTTGCTGTGCCCGAAAGGGTCCATAATAAAATTGTGTTTAAAATTATTTTACCTATCACTTGAGAATGTACATTTAGGGATTGCATAACGATTTGAATGATTCGAAAGACACGTAGCGCCATCTATATTATTATCGTAGGAACGTTATTGTTGTTTTCCTTGGGAACTACTTTTTTTCGGGATGAAAGGTACCGTATGTGATGTCCGTTTCCTGTACACCTGACAATATGTATACAAAAGATAATCAGAATCATTTATTTGTTATGATAGGAGTTAGAGAGAGAGGATTATTGCATGACTCACATAGTTCCTGAGCACATTAGTGAAATCGGTAGTTTGAAATACTGAAAGACGCGCGCCGCTGATTCTACTACAAACAAGTAGGTATGCTTAAAATTCCCCTTGACAATAATATTCATGAAATGTCAAGACTAATGTTCTAAGCTGCCAATTTACTACGGGGTCTCGTCGTCACTGAATGAATGAATATCTCTATGATTGGTAATTCACATCTCTCATAACTAACAAAACCTCGTTTCCAACGAAGGTTTTTGAAACATACTGAGGCTAGTCATTTATGCATGTACCTTCATAATTATCGGTGCTGCTTTTGTGATGTCTCCTCATCTCATCTCGGCTTGTGGTGGGTATCATTCCCATTAAGTATACTATTTTTTAGGGTCTCTATCTATCCCATTTACACTATTTTTAGGGTACTGGCTACTTACCAGTCGTCTAAAAAGAAAGCTATTCATCAATTCAGACAGCGCAGTGGCTCAAACAGTTTGCTGCGCTACGTGTCGCGGGTTCGATCCCCGCACGGAACTAATAGTATTTGTATGGCCCACAGATAGTTGTTTCTAGTCTGGGTATTTGTGCATGTGAGTGTGAGTTTAAATGTCTGTGAACGCACCCACGACAGGAGGAATTCCTAGTGTGGGGCAAAGTTTTTTTTTTAAAGAATAAGAATTGAGAAGAATTCTAGACTTATACGACAGCGTCATGTTTTCAACAACGTCTCCACCGTTACGAACCTACTATCTACGTATCTAACTCACTGACCCACATCTATAGAATATCATGCGTCATGAGAATAGCATTACTTAAGTAAACAAACAATCATAGGTCACACAAATATTTGTTCCGAAGCGCGGAATCGATTTCGTGATCTCAGGGTCACGAAATCGATTCCGCGAGACTACGCTAGTATTATAGTATCTGTGGCGAGACTGAAAGCGGTTGCAGTGGCATTGCGTCAATTAGATCATTGTACCTTACTATTCTGTAATATTGGTAGCTACTGTCGGCCCTCCTCAGGCTTGGTGGAGCGACGATCTTTCCAGGGTAGCTACCCTGGAAAGATCGTAGTAACTATGAGAATTGATGAGAATCGAATATTAAAAAAAAAAAAAACGTTGCCCCGCTCTAGGAATTTCTCCAGTATCGTGGGTGCGTCCACAAACATATAAACTCACATACACAAATGCCCAGACCCGAAACAACTATGTGTCCCTTCGTCCAGCATACTCACCATGGAATCCTGATATTTCATGAATGTCAAAAAACTGTTCTGAAATAGTGCTAAATAGTGCCCAAAGGAAAAAAATAGTGCTCTTGTACTTGCGAAGTTATAGCCATAGTTCGATGAGTATGCTGGACGAAGGTTTCGCCCAGCATACTCACCTCCGTCCGGAGAATCTGTATACGCTTCAAACATAATTCATACTTCAAAAAATAGTTCCCAAATAGTGCCAAACGGTGCCCAAAAAGAAAAAACAGTGCTCGAATAACTTCGGAGTTATAGGCTTCGTTCAGTGAGTATGCTGGGCGTAGGTTCTACGCCCAGCATACTCACCTCAGTGCGCGAATATCGAACGAGCTATAGGTACAATTTACGTCTCAAAAAATTGTGCTTGAAATAGTGCCCAATATCAGTCCAATTTTTGCTTGACTTTTGACTTAGAAAACCATTAAATTTTAATGTAAACTTCTACATACTAACGTAAAATGGGGTACAGTCGTCGACACATGTTTTTGGACAAAAATATTAAACTTTCTAATTGTAGACTTCATGTTATTGGAAATAATTATGGTATTTTCTCACATGTCAAAAACTTTCGATTAAATGCATTATTATATATTTTATAAATAATAATAAATGAATGAAACTTTAAGCGTAAATGAAGTCTATTACTTCATTGCATTGTGTGTTTGTCTGAATAAAAACAGTCATTTGCAGCCAATAAAATTAATATCTTGAAAAATTGTAAAAAGGAAATTATACAGTTTCTTTTTGTATATATGTTGCAGGCAAAACTTATAACCAGTCAAAACTAGTACTGTGACATAGTTATACAAATTTTTAAAACTCTTTCCAATAGTTTCATCAATGAAAGGTTTAGCAATAAAAAACATTTTTAATTACTTACGTTATTTATTACTATTTAAAGGGCCAAAGTAATCAGAATTCTAGTTAACTAGTTCACAGCTTTTGTTAACATTCATAATATAATCAATGTAAATAGAAAAAATTGTAGTTTTAATATTGTATATAATATACATATAAAAAAATGTTTAGCCAAATATTGGTAAAACTTTCTAAAATATAACACGTAGGTACTTGTACTTTGTTTTACTGCTACAACGTTTTAATCACAATAAAATTATCTTACAAATAAGTATAAATTGAGCAATCACAGTTTATAATCACGTTTTTTTTTATTAATATTAAATACCCTATAGTAATTACAAATTAACAATCACAGTTTATAATCACATTTCTGTAAGTTATTAATAAAATAACTTTTACAAGAACAAAAAAAAAACAAACAAACAATAACAAAATAGGAACTAACAAGTTAGGACCGATCTTCATCTTACATTCGCGTATAAATAATGCAGTGTGGTACAGTATATTGGGAATTACTACAAACTTTTTTACTAAGGTCATCATAGCAGTTCCAAGTTCTCTTTAGCAATCGATAGCACTTTGACTTGTAATGCCCCATGCGTCCTGATTCACCATTTGTAATAGTACATTACTGCAGAATCCAGTAAGTAAGCCTTCCTGGCCAAGTATGAGTTAACCGGACCGAACCGCAGGTGAGGTCTGGTTATATACGAGGCCAGGATGGCTTTCTTACTGGTTGAGGTTTGTATAATGCTTTTCTCAAAAATTAAAGAAAGTTTAACAACAAATTCGTTTAATTAATATTGAAGGTTACATTCATATGTGAAAAACACAATAGCACTTTTTGGCCGACCCGGGAATCGAACCCAGGACCTCACGCTCTGCAGTCGAGCTTGCGACCACTAGACCAACGAGGCAGTTTAGGAAACAACTTTAGAAAAAACTTTTTAATAAACTGAAATTACTAAATACAATCATAAAATCCCACACTATACTTCTACAACATTACTAAGTACAAAACGCAACGTATAAAATGGCTGTTTAAGGTTCCAAAAATATATGTATCTCATAAAATGTCATACCAAAAAGAGAGATAGATATATATTTGGAACCTCCCTTCTATAACCATGTTATAATGGCTAAACTGTAATCTGTGTCTGGTACTATGTTTTTTTTCTAAGCAGATCTAAAGAGGATGACCTAGTGTCCAGTAAGTAAATTACATACTTACTTACTGGACAGTAGGAGATTCCAAATTTAAAATCTCGCTTCTTACTGGACAGTTGTGAATAAGTCTCCGGTAAAGTTCACTTTCTGGATACTTTTTAGAGATGTTATGGCAACATTACATACCATTTTTGAGAAAAATCTATTACCGACAGAATTTTAAAGGTGTCACCGTTTATTATGATCTCTTTAGGAATTTCATCAATTTCTATTTCAATTGAAGTATTAATTTCAATAAATACGAAGTCTAGTACTTCATATTTGTATGCGTTTTTACCGTTACATAATTGGTATTTACATTTCCTTTCAGTATCATTTACTAATAGAGCTTCATTAAGGGCTCCAATACCTTGAGTCGTCAATATGTTTACATTTATTGGAATCCAACTACATTTTGTGCCAGAACCTTTATTGATTTCACAGTTCTGGTTTGTACAATTTAAGTATCTATTAGCACTATAAAAACCATAACTTTGTATGTTATCTATTATAAAAGTTACATTACACTCACAATTTTTGCAACTACTAAAATCGGATTCCACAGTATCATATATTTTAGCCAATACCTTAGAACGAGTAGTGTAAATATCTTTTGGTTTTCTAGCCTTCTTAGTGATTTTCTTTAGATTTTCATACGTGATCAAACTTCTGGTCAGTTGTGAAAGATCGTTTTTTTTATCATTGATATATTTTCTAATATTAGGTCTATCTAAATATGCAATTGAAAAACTTTGGACCACGGAATCAAAAGCACACGTATTAATAAACGTGAATCTGTATGTTCCTGAAGTAGAAACACTGCCGTTTTGTAAAATATGTAATTTTGTACGACGATTGATTCGTTTTTTATTTTTCTTCTGTTTAGACACCAGTCCCCGCCAGTCTTCAATATAATTTGGTTCGCTCCTAAAACTCGTGTTTAATAATAAACTCATCTACGCGGTACTTATTTGAATTTGTTTTAAAAAATAACTTTTTTACGTCTTTCATATAACTTTCTACATTTGAACTGGTTGGAGTACAATAATTACTGTTAAAATAAGTCATCATTATATTTCCCCATAGTGGAAGTTTTTTAAGAATCCTAATCAAAGTGTCCTTTATTTCCGGCAAGTAATAAATATTTTCGATTTCAGTTTCTTGATCACACAATTGTTTAATTAAATCTTCTTTCTCCTCAAGATCTTTATACATTTTCAGAAGCGGGTTTTCTTCTTTATCTAATCCCTCCCATAAAGAATGTTTAATTGGAACGTGATTTTCCGAATCTACATTTTGTATTTCACATTCCTGCAAATTAGTTTTGATCCGGTTTTTTAATTCTAAAATCGCCGTTTCACACCGTGTTAAATTTCCATTTCTACTGCCGCGGTGTTTATTATTTGCTATAATATAAACATTTTCTATAATTTTCTTTACCTCTCCGTATGAAACACATTTTTTAATCAGAATCATACAATCAACAAAAAATTTTGTTACTCTAGTGTCTATATTTTTGAAAATACTTTGATTGTACAATGTTTTTATGAAATGCGAAGTATCAAGGCGAACATAACAGGTTGGAATTTTTTTGGTTCTATTTTCTAAAATATTAAAACATGTATTTAAGTAGTCAGAGGTGGATTTATAACCACAAAATACTTTTACCACCGCACCTACTAAAGCTGCGGAATCATCAGTTACTACTTCATTTGGAGGTTTTCCATTAGCCAACCAAGATTGTAACCAGCTAGCAATAGTATCTAAAGAGTGACTTTCTGATATACACTGTGAAATTGGCACGCTACTTTTAACGGTTGTATCTGTCATCATAACATACAAAAATATAGGACTTTGCGACTCTTGAGATAGTTGTGTGTGTTCATTGACGACAGGCCGAAGATTTTTATTAAATATAGAACCTGTTGCGTCTATAGAAACTCTAATATAATTAAACTCTTTTTGGCATTTTTTATAATAATTCTTTTGATCGTCCGTCCAGTAAAATGTATAAAATGGAAAAGCAGAAACATATCTAACACATTTATCAAAAGGTGGTGAAACACACATGCAAGTAAGTGACAATATTGGGTTGGGATGGAAAACATCAACTTTTTAATTTTCATGTTTAATTCGATGTAGTGTTTGTAATTTTGGCAATACTGGAGGTTCCTTGTCATTTTTCTTCATTAAAGTTGAGGCTAATTTATATCTTATAGAAGCTGCTGCTTCGTGTTGTAATTTTTCACCTAATTCCCTTATTTGGTAATACCGTAATCGGTTTTTTTTACTGGTGTTATGAGAGTACTTTTTATTTTCATTAATTATGCAACATTCTAGTTTAATTAAATTTTCCGTTTCTAAGTTAGTTGTTATAATTATTTTTGCGTGACATTGATTACAATATCCTGTGCATTTGATTTCGTAATTGTCTTTCACAATATTATTTTTAAAACACCAAGTGCATAAAGATCTTATTTCTTTCCATAGATGCATTTGAATTACATTAGTCCATTGGTTTGGTTTTAATTTACGTCTGACATTATACAGACTACCAGGGGCGATTTTGCTATTTCGGTGATAAAAATACCTTTGAGGCTTAATACTATCCCAAGTTATTGTATCCATATAAAATGTATGCGTACTGGTGTTCTCCGAAACACTATTAATGCTTTCGTTTGATGACGATGTAGACTTTTGATTTATCAAATTAGAATCATTATTACGAATTATTTCTTTTTTATCAACACCAAAAAAGTATTCGTAATTTCGTTTTATGCTTAATATGATTGATTTAATACTCATTTTGTAATTTAACCGTGTTTGAATTTGTTTATAAATTGAGTCATTTGCGGAAGGAATATTTTTAAAAAAGTCATCTTTGAATTCTGAAATTACTAATTTTTGCGTTTCTAATGAAACCTTTGGTTTAGGCCCTCGTTTTCCTTGCTGATCCATGTCGTTAGATTCACAAGAATTATCACAAATTATTATGCCATTTGTTTTCAATATTAACATAATATGAAATAACAACTAACTAACTAACATATAAATCAACATCAATAACATTATGAACACTTGTGTACTTATACTACCTATATTACCTGAAAATACCAACTATAGATGTAAAAAACATAACGGGCCCCACCGCTCACGCAGTACGAGTCAGAAAAAGTTGTCTTCTAACGTGGTAAACATTGTGTCTTCAAGATAATCTGAAAATAACACGTATTTAAATAATTTAATATAGGTATGACAGGCTCCAGCCTTCCTCTAAAGGTACTTAAGCACTTACGTGTTTTCCATTATTTTAGCGTGATTTCTATTATAAATAGCGAAGGGGCAAAACACGAGGCTGAAGACGATTTCCCGAAGTCACAACTCCCATAGAAAATGTGATGAATAGGTTGACGACACTTAAAAGTTTAAGTGCATTCGCCGGATGACAATCGGTAATAGTCTTCACTTCACGTCATATTATCTAAAAAATACATCTGTGTTAATTCTATAGTTACGTTTATACTTACTACCGACGCTCGCGCTGACTGATTCTACCTATTTCGATATTGAAATGTAACTAACGTGAACTTAAGACGAGAACAGATCCTGACGGGTAACGAGGACAAGCTTGTAATAAAAAAATTGAAGAAAAGTAAATTATATCCTAGCAAATAAGACAGTGTTTCATTTCCAGTAGAATTGGAGGATAAAACCAGGCCTCCGCAGAAGTAGGTATATAAATAGGTATTTGAGATCCAATTAGATAAACAAACAAGTTACATTACGTTATTATGTGTGTACCTACCTACATCAAAGCTTTAAAAAAGTAACTAAGTAGGTACCCATTTTTAAAACTTCTTAAGCATGTCCTTAATTTTAAGTGTACAGTATCATATTCAACGAAAAAATGAACGTGTTTTTGTAAAAAACAACTCGCTTGCTACCTAGTTTTACAGTGCAATTAATGAATGAGTGTAAAATCAATTTAGTTAAATGCCACTATTATAAATTGAAATATACTTACTGATTTGGGTGCAGCTCCTATATTGATTACGTACTAGATACACAATTTTATATAGGTAAATAATGACATCACCAACACATTGTTTGGTTTTGCAACCCACTATGTAGTCAAACTCAAAAGCCGGCGTTATTATAATGATGTGCGACGAAGTAAACAAACAAAGAAACTGAGAAGCGCTTGTTCGTTTCGATTGCTTTGTGACACAAAATGGACCCTTATCACCTTCAAAATACGGATCAGTCTTGTCTAATAATCGTAAGATGTTAGGGCAGCGCCATCTAGTATTTAAACATAAACATATTCATTTGCGTCGCGGGCGCCGCGCGTCGTAAGCCCCATACCTATTGACCGTACGTGCATCCATTACTGCCACACTATATTGAACTTTATCACATGAGGAATACAGGTCAATTCCGTAAACGTTGTGGTACCGTCCTTGATCCGGAAAATGATTATTTTGAATAATTTTGTCAGTTGTAATGTAAGCATTAATAACAGCAACTTTATTTTTCATGCATGATTTACTTCATTTGATATCTTAATCCTTCAAGCGCCGTGATCTAGACAAAATATATAAAATCATTGTTCCTAGCTACCGGGGTCCCATGCGACGCGCGAAGGCTTAATCATATTATTATAAAGTATTATTAAAATAATGTGTAATTAATAATATTGCGATTCTAAAGTAAATACTCCCTTACATAGACAATTAATAATTTACACAAGACAAAAATTGTTAGAAAGAAAGTTAATAATATTGTATTCGACTGTACTCAATGTAATGTATGTAGAAGTTTACAATCAAATTTAATGGTTTTCTAGGTCAAAAGTCAAGCAAAAATTGGACTGATATTGGGCACTATTTCAAGCACAATTTTTTGAGACGTAAATTGTACCTATAGCTCGTTCGATATTCGCGCACTGAGGTGAGTATGCTGGGCGTAGAACCTACGCCCAGCATACTCACTGAACGAAGCCTATAACTCCGAAGTTATTCGAGCACTGTTTTTTCTTTTTGGGCACCGTTTGGCACTATTTGGGAACTATTTTTTGAAGTATGAATTATGTTTGAAGCGTATACAGATTCTCCGGACGGAGGTGAGTATGCTGGGCGAAACCTTCGTCCAGCATACTCATCGAACTATGGCTATAACTTCGCAAGTACAAGAGCACTATTTTTTTCCTTTGGGCACTATTTAGCACTATTTCAGAACAGTTTTTTGACATTCATGAAATATCAGGATTCCATGGTGAGTATGCTGGACGAAGGGACACACAACTATCGCTGTGTGGATCGAACCCGCGACACGCAGCGCACCAGTCCATTGCTTGAGCCACTGCGCCAACCGTGCCGTCAAGTTGAGTGGTGTGCGATTGAGGAAGCCAATGTCCAGCTGTGGACTGCTGATGATAACAGGAAGTTGACCCCAAAATAGGTCAGGCAAATGATGTTAAGTAATGTAGGTAGATTGTGTTTAATTTGGATAAACGCAGTGTGTGTGTGTTAACGTATGATCACTTCATGTTAGCGTGAAGGTTAGCAACTGTAATATTTTTTGGCTAAATAGACATCGAACTCTATAAAACTCGTAGGTAGCTATTAGGAATGTACATTTGTACAATTTTAGTGACTATCGAGCACAAAAAATTGATAATACAAGTTTTATTTGATAAAGTCAGTAGCATGGAGATTTATTTGTGTCGGTAAAGTACTTAAGAGGAAATGCGAGTGCTGTCTCTTTCTACTATCGCTGTCTCTCTCCGTCCTCCTGCCCTCAAATTCGTGCGATAAGGACAACTACCGAAAAAAGTTAGAATTCGAGGTTTGGCTCTCGCCTATTTCCTCCTCCAATATTGAACCAATTTAAAAGATATTTTAGACAATGAATAAGGAGGTTATATACTACGCCGCTATGTTTTTCTTTTTTCGTTAATAGTTGTCAAATTGGTACACTAGGACTCTGTTAACAGCGATTTAAACAAGCAATTTTGAGCATTTTTTGAGGGTTCTAGTGCTTATAAAAATAATTTCTCACCAAAAAGGAAAACATAGGGGCATAGAAATAGTTAATATTTATTATTCTGTAAAAAACCATTGCTCTAGGGTCATTCACCAAAAAGAAAACAGGCGAGAGCGTTTGTATGGAGAAAAGACCACTCGCGTTTCCTCTTAAGTACTTTACCTACCGTGTCTTGGCTTGCTTCCGCGGCAAAGCCGGTTTAGATATTTTTATCCAGTTACGAACTAGAAATATTGTTTGTTTTTTTTTAGCTAATACGACCCACTGACCGTAATAATAGGTTGTACTATTGGTACTTATTCCTTGCAACTAACGAGATATTTTTAGTGTAGTTCTATTACCAAACCCTGATTAGCCTGAAAATTTTCGGAAGAAAAATAACCGAAACGCCGGTGAAGATAATAAGTAAAATGTATCAATAGATGAGAATTCTTAAATTTCCCGCTTACGCTAGAGAAAGAAGATGGCGGATGACGGATCTAAAATTAAGTCAATGACACCCAGTTTTTTAGTCCATTCTGCCTAACGACACTTTTGATAACTTTTTATCAATTTGCGATAAAATATTTCGTAGTTTTATTTGTACTTTCGCGTCTGCGATCAAAGTAATAGGTAATGCAATGAATCAGCTGTTTTTGATCACAGCTTGGAACCAGAAAAAATAAGCTAAGTAGTTAATTAATTAATTAATTTAATTTTCATACCTAGTGTTTGGAAATGGGTTCAAGAAAAAGTTTGTTTTTTAATAATACTTTTCGATCCATTTATTCCTGAGTTGCAGCAATGGGGACATTATATAGGCTGATGGTATTACTAGGTATATTTAGGCAACATTTCGCGATAACCACTAGCGGTGACACGAAAAAAAAAATCTAACTGACCACCACTGGTGGATATACCGGGTATCATCGGAATTTAGAGAAGATTTGTAAACGAACTCCGAGTCAATTTTGGTGGGTAGGTACCTACCTATACAATAAATGTACCAACCAAAATTGGTACCTATATTAATATTCTATTTATAGAATTTACCTACTAACAGAAAAATCCCACTTTTCAGTCCAAGTACCGAACCTTGACAGTCGTGTTTGCAAGTAGAACAATGACCGTTATGGATTAGAATTGGAACGAGGTTTTATTATAAACTTTCCACTGTAGTAAGGTCTAAGGTAGCCTAGGTACTGCATAGCAACACCACTTAGCCAGCTGTGGGTCAGTACTCAGTTCATTAGTAGAGACAGCAACGAAAGTACCTACCTACCTACCTATCTTTTATACCTACCTAACATTCTATTTAGAGTGACCCAAAAGAATCGGGCACCTCATAGAATCATAGGCAATTAAGAGTTTTTTTTTCTATTATTAGTACCTAAATAAACAACTTCCATCAATTCATAAAAAAAAAACAAGTTTTATTGCAGACCGTAGGTACCTGGTCTATACGACATGTTCTAGAATTATGGGCCATAATAAGCTGTCCGCGTGGCTGAAAACGGTCCCGCATGGAGAGTGTTGGTGAACAAGGCAACGGCCACATGTGGTCACAAACACACGACCCTCAGTCATGAGGAAACGAGGAAGAAAATTTGTGATCGTTTAGGTAGGTAAGTCCCTCCCTACCAAAACGAAAATCTGGAAAATACCTAACATGATTGGTGTGTAATAAACATTTTTGCAAAAACATATTATTATTGACACTTTATCTTTGAACTGTGATTATGACGCTTGTTATAACTAGAGGGGGTCTCAGAAAGGTCAGGTTATCGGGTTGCGTCAAGAAACTCGAGTAGATACGACGCTACGTGGCACATCTCTCATTACTTTTGCACAGCAGTTACTGGTAATGTTACGTAGACTTGTTATCTACGTGTGAATAAACAACGAAAGTTCGTAACCAAACATTCGAGACTATATTTAGATTATCGTCATTACATCAGCCCATACCTACTGCTTCTGAACATAAAGGCATCTTGCTGTAAAGGTTTCTTTAGCTTATTGAAATAAAGGAAATGGCCACTCGTGAAAAGCGATGGTGAAATAGAATAGATCAGAGTGATGACTGGTGGCAGGACTGGCAGGTCACGGGAACTATAATATGGGACTCCACTCCCGCATTCTCCTGAAACATATGGGAAAGATTTATAAAACCATGGTTAGGACTGCTGTCTTGTTGGACAACTAAAGGGATGAATGAAAGGCAAATGAGTGACTGAGATGTGTGGTGTAACGCGAATGAATAAAATAAGTACAGAATTAGAGAACCTAAGAGCTAGAAAGTCTGAAAGACGAAAACCGCCGCTACGCCGCGCGCCGGTGACTACCTACCTACGAGGCCTCTGTTCCAGCAGTATGTATGAACGTTCTTGAAAGAGTTCCATATTTACTTTTGGCACTACAACATTCCTGTTTGTTATCGACCGTACCTAGTTATTAAGGTTGGCAATTGGCGTGCAAAATTGGAAGTCATGCATGACGCCGATGAAGAAAAAGTGGATGACAAACCCCATCTACCTAGGTAGGTACCTACATCAGTGAATCTTGTACTGGTACTTACATATTATATGGAGAGCAGCGGTGGCCCAGCGAGAGCAGCGGTGGCCCAGTGGTGGCGACCCCGACTTACAAACAGTAGGTCGTGGGTTCGAACCCAGGCAGGCACATTACTTTGTGTAGGTAATTTATTTCATCACCACTGCTCTCAAAAACGGTGAAGGAAATCATCGTGAGGAAAGTTGTCTTAGAAAGTTAGAACCAAAAATTCGGAGACATGTGACATCTACCAATCCGCACTGGGCCCGCGTGCTAGATTATAGCCCATTCCCTCTCAAAGAGAGGAGGCCTGTGTCCCAGCAGTGGGAACATTAATAGGCTGTTGTACACCAAGCTATGGGTAGATATCCAGTAAGTATTCCTAACATCGCTTAGTATGAGTTTTCCGTACAACTAGAGATTACTGGCGACTGGATATTGGTTTTGCATAGCTAAGTTGGTCGTCGTGCGTTCCTCCTACTTCCCACCTACATAGGTATGTAGTTTACGAGAGGTCTGCGTAGAAAAGCTCATTCATGGAGACCGCGAAATTGCGCATCCCTATAACATTTAGGCACTATTTTGCATTGCGGGTGGCGATCCCGGGGAGTCGCATGTTTTGGATGCTTATAAAAAAATGCAAAGGCAGTGTCCAAAAAACCAATTCCATCAGGAAGGTCTCCATAGCAGCCATGGAGTTAGGATTTGTGTGAAAAGTGGGTGTAGGTACAATAGTACCTAACCGACCCCATAGGCCCATATAGCACATAATACTTAGCAGGCATTATGTTATGTTGTGACTTGTGAGCTAGGTATAGAATACGAAGAAAATATAAAAGAAAACATAACAGAAACAAGTTTTCCGTCAACACTGAAACTAGGTATACCTACCTACTTTTGGTGGTCGCGGAACGGCGAAACTTGACACCGAAAATTTCCTGGTACCTATAGGTACGATTTGATTGAATACTTTTATACTTACTTATTTACGTTATGGCTTTGATTCAGGTTGTCGTATGTAGATCTTTGCCAGTCAGATTCAGAAAAACCCGGAAGTCTCACAACTAGGTATTCTTACCAAGCGGCACCTATCGAGTTTCCCAGTAACTGGGTTATTGAGGGCAGATAGGCAAATGCTCCATATAAAATACCAGCTGCTTCCAGTTTACCTGAATGTTGACCCCTACGACCCCAACGTTGAGAATAGTTTAGGCAGATATTGATGATGATGAGCAACATAGGTAATAAAGTCACGCCTTTTTCCACTGGGGGTTCACAAAGAGAAGCGGAAACTACTGTCATGATAATTTAATTGAGTATTTTGTCTTTCAACCCCTTCGGAACTCGGAACGGGCGTATCTTTTAGAATTATTTAGATTAAAACAAGGGCTCTTGAATATTAAGGAAACGATTTGTGCAAGACGACACTGATAAGTGATAAGAGTTATCAATGACACGATAGTTTCGTTCCCATATTATTATCTATATCAACGACGGTTGGCGCAGTGGCTAAGCGATTGGACTGCTGCGCTGCGTGTCGTGGGTTCGATCCCCGCACGGAACAAATATTTGTATGGCCTACAAATAGTTATTTCGGGTCTGGGTATTTGTGTAGTGTAGTTTAAAAAAAAAGTGTTCTGTAGCCATTAGAAATCGTATTTTTCTTTAAGTTTTCTTAGAACGTGTTGGGTTCAGGCCAGGCACAGATATTATAATACTTCGTAGTTCAGGTAAGTGATCAGCTGATTTCATGATAGGTACGTTCATGGGGAATCGGTTCATGCATGATGGAGTTATGAGGTGACAAACATAAAAAAACAACTGAATTGTAAACTTCCTCTTACGTCTACGTCTACTAAGCGACATTCAAAGAATGTTAAAGAAATTATGAGGTTGAGGTCAACTATACAAGCCTCGTAGATATTATCTTAAATCCCTTAACAGTGCATCATGTTTCATGTCAATGAGTGTATTGATTGAAGCAGACTGTTAGAATGGGACAGTGATGTTCTCAAATTCGTGTTAAGCCGCCTTTTCACTATGGGATGTAATATTCCTTCAAATGACCTCTAAATATCGCTCGCCTACATTTTGTACGTGACCGTTCACACTGTGCTATAATAATGTATATTACATCCCAAACTACAAAATGTATGCGAGCGATATTTAGAGGTCATTTGAAGGAATATTACATCCCATAGTGAAAAGGCGGCTTCAGGTATGTGACACAACCTTGACCGTGACTTAATGGTGATTAGTGTACTTAACCTCCTTTACACACTGAACTCAGCAGACAAAGTGATGAGTATAAATAAATGCGTTACATATAAGATACTTGCCCTGCCTAAGTACACTTTTTCCTTTTTTAAAACGTTGATCCACACTAGGAATTTCTCCTGTATCGTTGGTACGCTTACACACATAAATACCCAGACCCGGCCCGTAGCAACTATCTGTAAGCCATAAAAATAATTGTTCGGTGCGGGGATCGAACCCGCGACACGTAGCGCAGCAGTCAACAGCTGCTTGAGCCACTGCGCCAACTGTACATACTGGATGTAAGGGACAGTCCTCCGCAGGCTGATGGGGTGAATTCAGTTACTAAGACGACTTCAATACAAGAAATTATTTCAGGAACGTTATGGAAATTCAATGAATATGATTTGTTTTATTTCCTCACTAGCTGATGCCCGCGGCTTCACCCGCGTGGATGTCGTTCAAATTACCTATATACTAAAACCTTCCTCTTGAATCACTCTATCTATTAAAAAAAACCGCATCAAAATAGTTAGCGTAGTTTTAAAGATTTAAGCATACAGACAAACAAACAGACAAAAATAGCGACTTTGTTTTATACTATGTATGTAAGGAAGGAAGGATACGCAATGTAGGTAGCCAGTGTAGCACTGTAGCCACCATGTATTACTTCTAAACGTAAATCATCGCAATGTCATTTAGTCTGCATTTTATGAAAATTAATAAAAAGTTAGGTAGGTAGGTAACGGTATAGGATCAAAAACAAAATTTGTTTTTTTTTTTATTTCAGTTTTTTTCTTTGTATGTTATAGGACTTATAGGTCTCTATATTTTTATACATAAGCACACCCATAGTTCAGCAAGATTGTTGTACCTATTACCGTATAAACTGTTTATCTCCCTAGATAAAGAAGTTATCTGAGGTCAGAGGAATAGGTACTACAATTCAGGCGATATCTTCTTAAAATTAACACTATTATAACTTTAGCTCATTTTCTGACCCGGAATCAACGAGATGTTTGGGGGGCAGGGGGGTAATGAGGAACAGGGTGTAAAGCTCCTCATCCCCCATAGAAAAGGGAGGATCCTCCGACTGGACGGGTGTTGTGTCCGGCGGGCTAACTGCCCGACAGTTGTAAGTCGGGAACTCGCCCGACTTACAAACTGTATGCCTGCCTCCAAAGCAGGAGCTTTGGAGGCAGTCGGGTGTCACAGTTTTCAACTAACAAGACCTTGAATTTCATTTGAATGCAGCAAATTATAGCTGAAGGTAAGTTTGGTAACCTTCGGGAAGTACCAAGGGAAGACTGGTACTGGAGGTACCACTTGCCCCATTCTTTTACGTGTCATTCTCTAATGACAATAAAAATCGATTTTCAATTCTTATCAAAACAGTCAGTAAAAGAAAACTTCGTTAAGTTCTCTCTTCTAATTATTTTTGATTTTAAGAAATCAAAAATAATTAGAAGAGAGTCTATGACTAAAAATGGTTTACTAACTGCCGCACTCAGAGACGTTTAATGATTACTTAGGCCGTCACTTAGGAAAGGTTTTGTACTTATTTCAAATCTTGTCGCAGTTGTCTTTCTTCTTAGTTTAGTCAAGATGCAAAATAGACAAACTCTCAAAGAAAAAATTAAAAATTTTGAAAAAACCCACGACTGTTAAAAATTAATTGAAAAAAGGATAAAATAACCTAAAACGCCCACCTTAAAAAACCCAAGAATGTCCGTCGGGAGCTGCCATTAAATGAACTAGTTTTGCAATGTTCAGCTCCCGACGGACATTCTTGGGTTTTTTAAGGTGGGCGTTTTATGTTATTTTATCCTTTTTTCAATTAATTTTTAACAGTCGTGGGTTTTTTCAAAATTTTTAATTTTGCTTTTTATTTTAAACTTTTTACTTTTATTTTTTTATCTAAGAACATGCACCAATCAAACCTAAACCCATAACTGAAAACTGAATCAAAATCGGACTTGTAGTTTTGGAGAAAAATGGCAACTTTGATTTGCACAAAAAATGTTTGTTGCAGCGCCCCCTGGTGAGTTGTCACCGTAACACCTATCTAAGAACATGCACCAATCAAACCCGAACCCATAACTGAAAACTGTATCAAAATCGGACTAGTAGTTTTGGAGAAAAATGGCAACATGTATTTGCACAAACACACAAACAAACACACAAACAAACAACCTCTCACCCCAAACGCATATACCGTCTCCGTTCCGTCGTGGGTAAAAAATAAAACCGACTTCGACAAAAATAAAACACAAAAAAACTTTTTAAGTTAAACGGTTTTATGTTAAACATACATTGCAATGTTTAAGATAAATGTACTAAAAACCAAAAAATAATAAAATAGATACAGTCGTGGGAAAAAACCGTGGGGCACGTCAATTGTAATTTCCGCAGCACGACAGTTCCGAATTGACGTGCCCCACGGTTTTTTCCCACGACTGTATCTATTTTATTATTTTTTGGTTTTTAGTACATTTATCTTAAACATTGCAATGTATGTTTAACATAAAACCGTTTAACTTAAAAAGTTTTTTTACCTATTTTTATTTTCTAGTTTTTAGCCGCCATCTTGGATTTTAATTTTATATAGTATATTGTATTCTGCTTGTTGAGCCCTTTCATTTGATACCCATATTGATGGGATTAATAAAACATAAATTATCCGCCATTTTGTAGCGGCGGCCATCTTGAATTTATAATGATAATGAATAAACATAATTGTATTGTCACCAAAATCCAAAGTGTATACAAAATTTCAGATTAATCGGTTGACAGGAAGAGGGTGAAATTTGAATTACTAAATTTGATCCAAGAATAAAACAAACGGGGTGAGCTAAATAAAACCGTTTAAAAAAGACGGGTTGCACTCCGGGAGTGCCGGCAGAAGTGAAAACTTGATTATTAACGTTGAGCATGTTTGATATTTTGGAATGGTTAGGGAATAATTTTGCACCAATTGCTTTAACAGTATAAAAGTACTATCATTTATGTGGTAGAATACAATATTGATTTATTGCGCTATCGTACACAAACATGACAATTTATATTACATTAAAAATTTAACACTTTAAAACTATTACAATTATTTTACATTAAACAGTTTATCTCTCCGAAAAATCAACTTTCATCCATAATTTCAACGACTTTTTCACCATCATCATTACCAGAACTATCATCGCCAATCTCTAAAACTGATACGATAGGTTTATGGTAGCTGAAGTAAGAAACGAACAGTTTTGATTCGAACCTATTTAAATGTCTAATAAAGACCGCATCAATAGTAGTTTTGTATTTCGTTGTGCTAAGATTGCGATCATTCGACATAGTTAAACCAAATTCATTATTTAAAAATTCAATTATTCCGCCATAACTATGCTAACCCATTTATTTTGTCTTTCCCTGTCCTCCGATCGGAACTCCGATTGGTAGGAGGAGCGGGAATATTTTTTCCCATGCCTCCGATTAAGCATCATAAAAACATTGTACAGTCTAGTTCAAAATAAATTATTTTTGTATTTTATTGACTGTACAGTCGACATCGTTAACGTTCAGGGTCAAAATGTCCAACTCCCACACGACTAGTCTAAGATCGATAGTTTCCGAGATATAGCCGTTTCAATTTTGACAGCTGTCATCCGAAATGTAGATCTCATTGAGATCTATCACTTGTCCCTACACACAACTAGTCTAAGGTCGATAGTTTCCGAGATATAGCTGTTTCAATTTTGACAGCTGTCATCCGAAATGTAGATCTCATTGAGATCTATCACTTGTCCCTACACACAACTAGTCTAAGGTCGATAGTTTCCGAGATATAGCTGTTTCAATTTTGACAGCTGTCATCCGAAATGTAGATCTCATTGAGACCTATCACTTGTCCCTACACACAACTAGTCTAAGGTCGATAGTTTCCGAGATATAGCCGTTTCAATTTTGACAGCTGTCATCTGAAATGTAGATCTCATTGAGACCTATCACTTGTCCCTACACACAACTAGTCTAAGGTCGATAGTTTCCGAGATATAGCCGTTTCAATTTTGACAGCTGTCATCCGAAATGTAGATCTCATTGAGACCTATCACTTGTCCCTACACACAACTAGTCTTAGGTCGATAGTTTCCGAGATATAGCCGTTTCAATTTTGACAGCTGTCATCCGAAATGTAGATCTCATTGAGACCTATCACTTGTCCCTACACACAACTAGTCTAAGGTCGATAGTTTCCGAGATATAGCTGTTTCAATTTTGACAGCTGTCATCCGAAATGTAGATCTCATTGAGACCTATCACTTGTCCCTACACACAACTAGTCTAAGGTCGATAGTTTCCGAGATATAGCCGTTTCAATTTTGACAGCTGTCATCTGAAATGTAGATCTCATTGAGACCTATCACTTGTCCTTAAACACAACTAGTCTAAGGTCGATAGTTTCCGAGATATAGCCGTTTCAATTTTGACAGCTGTCATCCGAAATGTAGATCTCATTGAGACCTATCAATTGTCCCTACACACAACTAGTCTAAGGTCGATAGTTTCCGAGATATAGCTGTTTCAATTTTGACAGCTGTCATCATTATTATTATTATTATTAATTATTATTATTATTAATTATTATTATTATTATTAATTATATTATTATTATTAATTATTATTATTATTATTAATTATATTATTATTATTAATAATTTTATTATTAATTATATTATTAATTATTATTATTAAGCGCCCTGCGCTGCCTAAACGAAACAGTAGGCCCAGGCATACATTTTCGCCGCGCCGTAGAGAGGGGATAGCTGTCTACTCTCCATCCGTCTTACGCTTTTTCGATCAGGGTCACGTGGTCACGTGTCCTGACGCGAGTTTAAGATTTTATACCCATCACAGAACAATTTCCCAAAGTGCTCAACGCCGCTAAAGAAGTTTTCACTTCAAAAAGTGAAAAATAAAAAATCAGCTTCTGAAGTCGGTGACTTTGGTTTGTTTGATTTCATGTTTTTGCCACCGACTTCTGAAGCAGATTTTTTATTTTTCACTTTTTAGTGGTTCACATGTGCTTACCCCTTCACAACGTACCGGCGTGATGTTATGTTATGAACTGGTGTAAACAATAGACAGTCATGAGATTTCAGCAATCCCAGTCCATTTGCTATCATTAATTGATTAGTTCCGTTGCCTATCTCCGAAGTTCTTCATCACCTTTGTAGTGAGTACAGGCGTGATATTATGTTGTTTGACGGCACGGTTAGCGCAGTGGCTCAAGCATTGGACTGCCGCGCTGCGTGTCGCGGGTTCGATCCCCGCACGGAACAAATATTTGTAAGACCTACAGATAGTTGTTCCGGGTCTGGGTATTTGTGTATGTGAGTTTAAATGTTTGTGAACGCACCCACGATACAGGAGAAATTCCTAGTGTGGGGCAACGTTTAAAAAAAAAAAAAAAAAGTAGTTAAAAAACTAAAAAACCCGACTGAAAAAACTGAAAAGCAAAAAACAAGCACATTTTAAATTAAACAAAACTTGGAACCAGGCGGGGTACTATTTTAGTTCTATGTTTTTCATTTCATAATTTAATATTCAAATGAACCCCGCCTGGTTCCAAGTTTTGTTTAATTTAAAATGTGCTTGTTTTTTGCTTTTCAGTTTTTTCAGTCGGGTTTTTTAGTTTTTTAACTACTTTTTTTTATTTCCAGCTTTTTAGTTCTTTTGTGTTTGTTCTTTCGTTGGTCATGTAAAATTCTTCGCAAATGATTTAACTTTTGTGCTTGTTTACAGGATTTGTCACTTAAAATTTCTTTTAAACATATTTGTTTTAAGTATATTTTTGTAATCTCCCTTTAAAACCCTTTATTTTGATACCCTACTCGATGGTATTGGAGGGTAAGGCCGTTAAATTGGCCTCATATAACATAAAAGCAACTTAAAAGTATAAGTTACCGGTAACTTCAGAAGTACTACAGTAGTAACATAAGTAACTTAAATGTAGCATAAAAGTAACATAAACGCAACATAAAAGTAACATAAAACCTAACCACTTTTCAAAAGATCCTCGAATCTACGGCACTATGATGAATAATTAACAGTGTTCATCGATTAAAGCTCTTATTTAAAGAGCATATTTACTAAATAACCTGTCAATTCAATCAATATGATAAAAACTTCGATTTCTACAAGATCCCATCATCAGATATTGAAATGGTGACAATGGGACCACACGGGAAGCACCAGCTTTCAAATGAAAAAATAATCATGAAAATCAGTTCACCCAGTCGCAAGTTATGAGCTAACAAACATAAAAATAAAAAAAACAGTCGAATTGATAACCTCCTCCTTTTTTTGAAGTCGGTTAAAAATGAGCATTGCCCATGGGAAGCCAATTAAACTCCATTGATGAATTCAATAATAGGTCCGTACGTTCATGTCATGAATAAAAACAGCTGGGTACCTCGGACCTCCGCCATCTTGGTTTTCCAAATATAAAACTAATAACTTTTTAAACTGGGCATAGATACTACCTACAATTTTATCACCATTTTATTTTAATATTATCGGCCAGTACCTATTGTGCAATAAACGATACCTCCTAATCTAGATCGTTGAGTTGTGTGTATATTGTGACGGAATGACGCGCCCACTGACAAACAATTTACATCATTGGCCCGTGACCTTAGGGTCAGTTTTCATATTGATACTGTTAAGACTTGTACTGTGATGTAACAAGGTCATTTGAGATGTGTATTGAACTCTATAACGAGAGCAAGTGAAGAGGCGAAAAAGATCTCTGTAACGAGATGGCTGATGAAAATAAATTAGGTTGGTACCTACTGTCACTAACAAAAGTCTATTGACTACACTGCTAGGCTTTCGATGCTGATGGTACACAGACAACCAACCTCATTTGTTTCGGAGTAATATGGCAACTTTTTTAATAACTTCTAGTCGTTAAATTATGAAGATATTAAACTGATTGGTTGCGGTAACGATAGGAGGTACTATAGCATTGCCTAATAAGCTCTAGATTCTAGAGCTTATTAGATTAGGCTACTCTTACTTATCCACTTCAGCACTACAACATTCTAGAGTCTAGAATGTTGTAGTGCTGAAGTGGATTAATTCAAAAGAGAGTTCAATTTAATCTAGATTAGGAGGTCGAAACTAGCCTTGAAGTAAGAGTAGGTCCTAAAACGATCCCTCCTCTGACATAGGTACTAGATACCTAGGTACCTACTGAGTTAGGCTGGGTAGGGATCTTTTTACCCGACTGCGGCAAAGCTCACTAGGAGGGTTATATGAGTTCCTGTTTCTGTGTTTTCCTCATTGTTTTATAGGCAGAAACTATAATTTTTGAAAGTACCTAATTCACTCCGAGTCCGACTGTCTCCGACAGTGTTATGTTGTACCTATGTAGAGTTAATAAGAACACGTGTAGGTAATCAGTGTTTGCCTTAGCAGCCACCTCGAACGTAGAAATCGATATCAATGAAACCTTTAGTTTGACCGAGTTTCGTGACAATTTCACCAACATTGCTTGGTGAACTTCTCAAGGGTAAACTGGACTACAATGAAATAATGTAACTGCAAGTTGTAGGTACTTAGGTTTCTTTTAAATAAGGTCAATGTGGGCAAATCCGTCATACTTTTTTGAAAGTCGAATTTGGCTAACTAAATCTGGTACACTTACTACTTTATTATAAATTTGATGGTTGTAAGCGATACAAAATTTTATTCTCTTGTATACCATCCATTTTAAACAACATAACAGCCATCCACATGTAACTAACAAGGTTTTTTTAAAAGTCTGTCGTTAGACGGATTTTTCCGACGATTGGGGGCAAATCCGTCTAGTAGCAAATTTGCCTCGAGTTACGCCGTTTTATCAAACTATGCAATTTGTAAACAAGTAAATGCAGATGATGAAGAAAAATGTTTTTTAACATCATAAAAATAAGGTTTATTTTACGTTTTACACCCTAAAATCTTTTTTGGGGGCTATTCCGGCCTATTTTTAGAACCAGGGACTTTAAACCTTTCTAAAAAGTTTGAAAACTAAATATTTTTATTTATCAGTTTAATTTTTCAGGTACATTGAAACAATCCTATCTTATTATGACAATGGTATTTATGGTATTAACTGAAATAAACAGGGTTATTTTTAATGAATTCGGTTAGGTATAATAGTAATAATAATAAATTATTTATTTGCAAAACATTTTACAATATTTGCTCCAGAGCTAGATATTAAATATCTGTATTTCAGGAGTCAGTTTCTTCTTCCTAATAACGACACAGTCGCTGCCCCGGAGGAGTAGTGTCTCGTTCATAAAGCACATGACTTTAGTGTTTCAGAATACTTTTGTGACGAAAACTGTAAAACGCCTTGATTTATAAGTATTATTAATTCATTAATTGGTAAATTCCTTTATGTTGTGAAACTGTTTTTGTAAAAATAATTACAAAAAAAATAATAGTTCAAACACCCAATTGTTAGTTACCAGTGGACTTTCAAAGTATAAACTAAAAATAGGAAGGATGAAAAGGTTGACGACATCTGCAATGGGGTAATTCCTGTATATGACGATTTAGCCCCTTCGAAATTAGACGGATTTTCCCACTTGAACATTCTGAGGTTACGTATTTTTTTTAACAATTCTTTCTGTATCTACTGGTTTATACTCAAAACAAATAGAAAAATCCGTTGAAACACTTATTAAACTACATGTTATGCATACTCAGAAAGTCGTTACTTGTAAAATTTAATATTTATCTTATAAGAAACGGCGGCACGCCACACTTGAGTTTCGAGTTCGTAGCACAACTAAACTTCAAATGCATTTTTTGACAATTGTAGACAACCTTGCTCCATCTACGAATCATAGTTAGAACTAAAAACTGACCCTGTTTTATCGACCGAACCAGTAACAGCGTAACTATTCTGGAATGAATAGTAAACGAATGTGTATGGAATAGCCCCGTAGACGGATTTGCCCACATTGACCTTAAGGATATTTCCAAGTATTTCAGGAATGTTTGCGGCAAGCAAATGCGACTATAATAGCATTGAAAAAGGACATATTTCGGTACCAACAGAGACATATTGTATACATCCATTGACCCAGGTAACGGCCAGGTAGGCAATCCAATCTTTGGGACGCCTTTGAAATTCCGGGAGGCATAAAAAGCGGGTCGTCCCGAATTTCTCTCGTAAAGAAAGGGTGTGTTACTGCCCGGTGGGGACTGCGAATAATATCAAGTATCCTCAAGGTCTGCCTTGACTAAAAATAGCCTTTTCTTTGACGTCCCCAGCTTTGTGTTAGGTACCTATCGCAACCAAGGATAATATGCAACCTTCATTCCTTTGAGCTTCTTGTTTAGAAAAATAAGTAGATCAGAGAATCTAGCGCAAACTACAAGGTCTTTGGATCAGGATTTGCTTTTGACGTGATCAATAGCGGATCCAGCCATTTTATGTTTAAGGCATCTGCCTCGAATTTTGCGGGCAGCGGGGCGGCGGCGGCGGCGGCGCGGGAGCGGCTGGATAATATGCGTACCTACAATCAAATGGACCGGTTCTCGAAAACAGCGGCGCGGGGGCGGGCAACGAGCGGTGCACTCCAGTCAAACCGCGCCGCCGCCGCCGCCCGAAAAATTCGAGGCAGAGGTCTAAAAGGACACCGTCCATCTGCCAGTACGGTCTCGGCACTTATAAGATTAAACATATTGATGGATGGGCAACGACCTTTTCCGCCATGCTACGTCACTAATTACAAGGCTACAACGTAATAGACGATGTTTGCGTGTGAATGAAAACCGAATTTGGAACTGTTTGGAACAGACCTGTGACATCACCATACCTACAACTATTTTATTCATAAACAGACGGAATTCTGTGGTTGTAACTACATGTAGGGTCGTTTCGCCGATTAGCGACCAGTTAGCTGAGTTGCCCACTTAATGAAGAAAAAAAAATGTTGTCTACACGCAAAATAGTTAAGTTAATGTGAATTTGTCCCAAATATAGTCTAGTTTGGATACAAAAACATAAAATAAAGTACATTCATACAAAAATATTTATAAAATGCTGAAAAAGTGAAAATATAGCGAAAACGTCGGTTAACGACCACTTTTATCAGTTAGCGACCACCAGTGTGTTGGTTTGCGACCACTATTTTAATATGAAAAAATGCCATTAAAACAATTATAATCGCTTTAAAAATGTATTAATTATTATATTATTCATATAAATGGTCTCTTCGCTTCTTTTCGGATATCATCAAGAGCTTTTTTCAGGGCTTCTTCAGTGTACCGGAATGATTTTTCTTTTTTTTTTCGTTGACTTTGAATTACATGGGAGCTCCATCTAAAAAAGTAATATAAAATAATTTAATTTTGTTTTTATCAAAAATTAAAAAAAATATATTCCGCCGTTATTTCTCTCATACTAAATTATGGTGGTCGGAAACCAATGTCTTTATTTCGATTATTTTGGTTTACGACCACCTGTTTAGCATCCCGTTTTTAAAGTAATTTCAAAGAAAGTGGTGGTCGTTTACCAAAGAACTACAAAGAAAAGCTTCTAAAATGTTACATTCAAAATTATAACAGTCCTGTACGAAGCAATAGGGTCTTAATGATAAAAAATAAAAAATGCTATTCTCGTCGGTTTGCGACCATGTGGTCGCTAATTCGCTATATAACGTTCTTGATAAATAAGCATTTCGGTTACCGACCACTTGATTTTATCTTAATAATAACTTAAAAAATAGCAAAATACAACTAAATAATAACGAAAACTTATCGGTTGTACAATTTAACATCGAAATTGTGTGTAAAACATGAAATAAGTAATAAAACTTACGTTTAAGCGCCGCGCGCCGTGCTATTTTTTTTCTAACTTGCGGTACGTTTTCTCACCACTGAATCAAAACGCGCCTTTAGCAATATTTTTTCGGTTCTGGGTTAGCCCATTTGTTTCAAACTGTGTAAATTCTTATTTCATAATTATTTATAAAGCACGTTAGATTTTTTATTTATTTATGTTACCTCTACAAATACTATTATCTTGTTTTAAATAAACTTAGTACTTACGTCAAATGGTCGCTGAAGGTGGTCGCGAAACCGGCGAAACGACCCTACACTAGTAAACGTCATAATTTACAGTAAAGCGCGCGTAGGCAGTTGTTGAACTTTTTCGACATTTTATCATCAAATAATTTAAGTAGATAGGTATTTTAGCCAATAAAATAATCGTTTAGTTAAATCCTTTTTATTTATTATCTTAATAGTAGTTATCAGAACCAAATATACATAATTCTTTTTTATATAAAATTTAGAAAAAAATATACAGGCAATTTTGTTTTTTCTATAGGTACGGTCTACATCAATTCGCTACTATGTAATTTATTTACTATTATTTTGCCAATTATAACAATAGCCTTGAATAATGCGGCGCATTTCTAACGATTAGCCAATCTAAGAACAATTATTACAGTAATTTAGAATTTTATAACAATTTATAATTCATGGATATTTTTTATAAAAGAAAAGGTAAAACTTAATACATTTTATTGCTAGGTAGTTGTAACACAAACAACTCAACTAGACTGAAAAAAAAAAACAAAATACATTAAAATACACAGTAGGATGTTTGCAGCTTCACTATTCTTGCTTTAAATTATTTTTTTAGGCACATTATTTGTGTGTTATATATCAAAGATATAAATATTATTCTTCTGATAAAATATACCTACCACAAATATGTCTGATTATATTTTTTATTGTCTCTGCCCTAATTAAGCAAAAAAAATGCCAGTCCAAAACGTTAGTAGATATTGGATCAAATACACTATGAATTGTATAATAATACACAAATTACCTATACAGTTGACATCACTGTGACAATTAATTAACAACCATGTGTGTATAAATGCTACATTGTGTTTAGTATGAAATTAGAATAGATACACCTTAAACATCCTAGCTGCTCTTAAAGATACAAAGTTTTATAATTAAAGTGTCTTTTATTTTAAACTAACATTGATTTTGTCTATAAAAACAGTTTTATTGAGGTTCTCAGGAGAATATATGGAAGTAAACAGCTAAAAATACAAATGCAGACCTAATTTCCAAAAATGATAATGGTGTAAATGGAATGAAGTGTTATCTGGCAGAATAAAGTATTTCAAGTTTAAAATTTCATTTAAAATGATAACATACTAAACTAAAACATTATCAAAATGGCATTTGCATAAAAGAGGGTAATCTAAATATTAAGTCAACAATAATATTTGCTTTTTAAAATTGTAAAGCTGTTTCGCAAAATGCAACTCATTTTTGTATAAAATTGGCTATTTCTTTACAGAATACCAGGATTTTCTCTACATAATACATTTTATCTTCGTAACAAATTAATCACTTACTTGCTTATCGCCATGTCTGATTCCTTACAGGATCGGAGTCAAACAACTGAGCTCCAACAAAAATCTTCCTTCACTTTCATTGCTCAATATAAACTAACATTTTTTTTCGTAACAAGTATATGTAACACTAAGATTTACTCAAGCCATTATAGCAGTAGTGATACGATTTACATGCCATTTTATTTTATGATAAAAATCATAACACTCACCTAAATTAAAGTAAAATATCATGTAAAATAAAGAAAATTATACTAGTATGGAACATTAGAAAATAGGTAGGAGACAGATTCACCATTGTGTGTACGTCTCACGGCCTCCGCAAGCATCATGGACACATCAATACACTGGATTTTGGGACACTCCTGCATGTGCCTCTCCTGAGGGATTGTGTTTGTGACGACAACTGCTTCTAAACACGCATTGTTGATCCTTGAGATAGCGGGTCCAGAAAAAATACCATGTGTAAGTATGGCATACACTTTGATTGCTCCAGCTTCTATCAGTTTCTCTGCAGCATGACAGATAGTTCCACAAGTATCTGCCATGTCGTCCACTAAGATAGCTGTCCGGTCCTTCACATCACCAACAAGTACCATTGAAGCTACTTCGTTAGCCTTTTTCCTCTCTTTGTGAATCAGAGCAAACTCAACATTCAATCTGTCAGCAATAGATGTGACTCTCTTGGCTCCTCCTGCATCAGGAGACACTACAATACTGGTCTTCCAGTCAGGAATATTCTCTTTGATCCACTTCAGGACAGCAGGCTCAGCAAAGAGGTTATCCACAGGAATGTCGAAAAATCCTTGAATCTGAGATGCATGGAGGTCCATTGTGATGATGTGGTCGGCGCCCGACACCGACAAGATATTAGCGACCAGTTTAGCAGTGATCGGCGCTCTGCTCTTGTCCTTCTTGTCTTGCCGCGCGTACGGGAAGCACGGAATCACAGCTGTCACCCGAGACGCAGATGCAATCTTACACGCGTTAATCATGATCAGCAACTCCATCAGATTGTCGTTTATCTCGCCGCTGCCGCTCTGCACAATGTAAACATCCTCGCCACGTACGGATTCACCTATTTCCACGCATGTTTCCATGTTGCTAAACTTCTTGGTTACAACTTTTCCTAGATCAATGCCCAAACGATCGACGATTTTCTGCGCCAGGTCGGGGTGGGAGCTCCCGCTGAACACTTTGATGTTAGGCATTCTGGTGGTTAAAGGTAAGGATACGTGATCTAATTTATTTACTACTTCTTGTATAGTTACAGTTGATTTCATCAGCACAGCACCGATACGACCCTTCGACCGTCACTCGCGGTATAATTATGTGACGGGAATAACAAGATGAACTATTTATGTGTCTAATTACCGATAAGAGACACCAGCGGCAACGTGGGGACCGCCGCGCCGTGCTGTAAATACGCACCGCACTTGACCACACTTCACGCGTTCGTCTTGTCTCGCACGTTTTTTTTATTTTACTAAAATTGATTTGACCTGTCAAGAATCATCAAGAATGTCAAGAACAATGAACTGTTTATGTTATGAACCCTGTGCCAAAATATTTCAAAAATTATAACTTATGTTTTCCCTGTTGTGACTGAAAGTTTAAACATTTTTTGTTAATTATTGGCCTGTAGGAGTTGGTGAATTTAACAAAGATTATTAATATCCGCGGCAAAATCGATTTCAACATTTTGTTTTCGTTTAAAAAATACTTGAATGTGTTTGACAACATTGTAACAAGTTGAATCATAAAATGAACGTACCCGTGACCGGTTATGTGGAAAAAACCGTGAAACAAAAATATTCTGTTGAACAAGTTTTTATTAGTTTTTGTTCTCTTGTCGAAATAAACTCTTGTAAAAGTGCTTCCGGTATGATAGTCCAGAAAATATCTAGTATGGAGGAAATGCTCACAATAAAACTGGTTGATTTATTAAGCAATACAAATTCAAATGATTTCCCGCCCGCTAAGGACCAATGTGGTTCTAAAATACATCGTTCTTAAAATCGACTAAATATTTTCAAAAGTTGTACAGCACTTTTCAACAATAGAAAAAAAAACAAATAATGTCGTTGTTTTTTTTTTTTTTTTTTTTTTTTTTTTTTTTTCCTGGCTTCGCACGGTTTGTGCATTTAGCCAATGTCAAGTTTTGTTATTTTAGTGTACGATAAAAGGTAGGGAAACTGGAATTTAGTAAAATTATTTAAGACGGAATTTGGGATATAGGATCAGTAATTACTAACAATAATAATAATGAATGATGAGATTAAATAAATTGGTGAAAAAAAAAAAAAAAATATAATTACAATTTAATATTATTAATGGAAATGAATAAAGCTATACATTTATATACAGGTAAGCTATTTGTACATAATAAAGAAAGAACAGAAGTAGGGAAAGGAATACGGAGAGACAATAGATCATTGAAAAAGGAAGAACGGTCATACAGAGGACAGGAGAAAATAATGTGGTTCAAGTCGCCCACATCTGTGCCACACGAACAACTGGGATCATTTATAATTTTAAGTTTGGCAAGATGAGCAGGAGAACAGACGTGACCAATTCGCATTCGTATGAGACTGGAGGTCTCCATCTTGCCAAATTTAGCCCTGCGAAACCACGGTTTTTCCGAAACATCGGGGTGGATCAAAGAAAAATAATGGCCCTTTTGTCTACTGCTGATTTCCCAGGCCTCCTTCCAGGTGTCCAAAAGAAAAGTTTTAGGTAAATTTACAATATCCGAGCCGAAATTAATGTATGGAACTATGTCCCCACACTGCACCGCCTCACCAGCGAGAGAATTCGCCACTTCATTGCCCTCAATTCCAGCATGGGCTGGAACCCACGCAAACTGTATTGAATTACCCTCAGGGATGGTTCTGAACGCAAATTCTCTTATTAAATAAATGATAGGAAACTGTGATTTATGTTCGAAAGGGGATTTGTTGATGGCTAGAAGAGCACTCTGAGAATCTGTAAAAATTATAGTTTTCTTGAGTTTAAAAAGGCGAGAATATTCTAATGCTTTTAAGATGCCGAAACATTCCCCAGTAAAAACAGAAGTTTCCGGAGGCAGTTTAATTTTTTGGACGATGTTATACTGAGAGTGATATGTACCTATCCCAACACAACCCGTAGGGGTACGCTTGGCAGCATCCGTAAATATATGGTGATACTCTAAGTGTTCAGCCAAAAAATAATTAAAACTTGAATTTCTGTCAGGGTGTGATTTTTTAACACTGGTAAAATTTAGGGTGGGGCTGAACAATAAACTTTCATAACTACAGTTAAACATGGGAAGCTTATTGGAACGGTGAATAGGAGAAGATAGAGAAAGGTATTTTTTATAGCTTATCACCAAACAAGGAGCACGTTTATGGGACCAGTAATCTGCAGAATCAATCAGCGACACTAAAGTGTTCAGTTTAGGAATGAGAGGATGAGATGAGAACTGAATAATTCGGAACAAATAATTATCAGAAAGGAACTGTCTTCTAAGATATAAAGGAGCTTCCCCGCATTCAACCTGTAAGGCATTTATGGGACTCGACTTCATAGCACCCGCAATAATTCGTAATGCTTTAGACTGGATGCGGTCCAACTTTTTAAAAGCCATCACACTACCTGGTTCAAGAACAAATAATCCATAATCTAATGTGCTTCTGATTATAGCATTGTAGATTAATTTTAAAGAAAAAGGATGTGCACCCCACCACACACCTGACAAGCATCTAAGCATGTTTAAATGATTTTCGCATTTATTAACAATAAAATCGCAATGGGGAACACTGCTTAATTTAGAGTCTAAAATTACACCCAAATATCGGAAATTGTCTTTGACTGGAATAGGAGAATCTTTATAGTAAAGATTAACTCCGGGAATGTTTCTCTTCCGGGTGAATAAAACAGCCGCGCTTTTAGAAGTTGATAACTCCAAACCGTTCAAATGTAACCATGAATCCAAAGCTGATAAAGCAGAATTAATAGAACAGCTAGCTTGCTCGATAGACTGACTTGTAGCATATAATAATAAATCATCAGCATATTGAAGAACTTTAACAGGATTAGGCAAGGACGAGTCTAAATCAAAAGTGTAAATATTGTATAAAAGGGGGCTGAGCACAGAACCTTGTGGGAGACCTCTCCATACTGTATGCGATACATTATGGTCCCCTATTAACATGTTAACAGAGCGTTCAGTCAGAATATTAATTATGAAATTCAGCAAGTTCATTGGAACTTGTAAGGCTTTTAATTTATTTTGTAAAACAGATAATATAACATTATCATACGCTGAATTAATGTCGAGGAAAACCGCGACCGTGGATTGATTACTAGAAAAAGAAATCCGAATATCCGCTGTTAAAATGCTTAAACAGTCACTGGTACTTCTACCTTTTCTAAAGCCATATTGTGATTCTGCCAGAAGACCCTTACTTTCAACAAACCATTCTAGGCGATTTTTAATTAAGTGTTCTGCTAATTTCATCAGAATTGACGACAAAACAATGGGACGGTATGAAGAAACATCAGAAGGAGTTTTATTAGGTTTAAGGAATGGCAACACCATTTGACGTTTCCATTCACCAGGAACGTTTCCTGTAATCATAATAGAATTAATAAGCTCTAAATAGTAACTGAGAACGTCGTCATTTAAATGAGCAAAAAAGGAATACGGTATGCCATCAAAGCCTGGGGCTGAATCCTGTGTCTTATTGATAACAACCTTCAATTCCTTGAGAGTGAAGGGACGATCCAGCGACGAATGAATATTTTGGGTATTGTGTATGAGAGCTAGGTTAGCCTCGGGAACCCATGGAGGAGCTAATTTATCTAAAAAGTCGCTGGCTAACGAATCAGGGATAATAGAATGGTTATTATATATGGATCTAAATCTACGAATGTTGCGCCAGACAATCGTAGGGTGAGTATTCGGTGAAATAGATAAACAAAAGTTACGCCAAGATTCAAATTTTTTCTTTTTAAATAGTTTGCGAGTTTCTAAAATTATGTTAGTAAGAATTTCATAGTTAACATCCGACATTTCAACGTTATAATTGGATTCAGCCTCCTTACGTTTATTAATCACTTCTGTGCACTCTGAGTCCCACCAGGGAGGCGACGGAATTGAACGAATGCTGTTCTTTTTTACAGGAAAAACCTCATCCGCCGCTGCAATCAATAAGCGTGCTAGAGCTTCAGCACAACTGTTTTCATTACCATCAGAAAGAACTGGCAAAGAACAAAGCTTTCTGTCAACAATGTCCTTGAATTTATCCCAGTCACTACTAGTACATTGGGGTAATTTATGTTTTAGATTTGATCTCCTAATTGGTGCATTTGGTTTACAAAGGGGATAAGAGATGACTATTGGGAAATGGTCACTACCAAAAGTAGAGGACAGAGTGTACCAAGTTAGGGAAGAGGCAAGGTTAGGAGAACAGATAGAAAGGTCAATTGCACTTTGGTTTTGGTTAGGATTGGAACGTCGCGTGGGTGCACCAGAATTCAGGATACATAAGTTATGAACATCTATTATATCGAGTAATTCATCCCCATAACTATTAGAAATTGAACAACCCCATGATTGGTGATGGCAATTAAAGTCCCCCAGTATTAAGAATGGCTTTGGTAGAAAAGAAAGGAGATTATTCATCTCTTGAAGTATAGAAGAAGAAGGGTGAGGAATATATATAGAGACAAAACAAGTATTATACACTTTTATAGCTACAATTGAGATTTCCTCATTATGAGGTGGTAATGTAATGATGGAAAAAGGTATAGAATTCTTGATAAGTATAGCTACTCCACCATACCCATCAGATCTATCCTCTCTAATGGTTAAATAACCATTGATTTTAAAAATATGATCAGCTTTGAGCCAAGTCTCTGCTAAAGCAAAGACAAAAGGTTCAAATTTATTTAACAAATATATAATATCACTCTTTTTGTTTATTAGACTGCGGCAGTTCCACTGGATTATTTTGGATGTGTGGTCCATTGTGATTGAATTGAGGTACATTAAAAGAAGAGGCAGCGTTGGACGGTGAAATGTTGAACTGAGAGAGAAGACTGTGTAATGCAGAAAGAAAATCATTGATTGAAAAATTTGTATCTTTATCATCAATATTGTGTTTATTAGAAAAAGCGCAACCATCTGATGGTTGAGGAATATTAAAATCTTTAATAATAGCATTGTGAGCTTCTTTATTATATCCTGCGGGGCGAGCACGGGCGTACCCAAGACGTTGGTGACAAGACGTTATAAATTATGTCATGTCTTAGAATTTGTCTTAAATGCTAGCACGGGTACCACATGTGATATAATTTAAGACGCGACTTGTCTTTCTTGTTGCTGACTTCATAGTGTGACCTAGTATATTAAAAAAATAAAAATGTCTATGACCATCTGAATAGGCGACCAAATAAAAAAGTACGTGTATAAGAGCACAGTTCATACAGTTAAACAACTTTTTAATTTTCTTGGGTACTAATTCATTTTTGACTTAGCACGTACGCGCAGTGTTGCCAACTTAGTGGATTTTCCACTAAATCTGGTGGTTTTGACTTACCTTTTAGCGGACAAATATCGGTTTTAGTGGCTAGTGGATTTTTCTAGTGGAATTATTTGGTACCAAACAGTCGTATCAGTCCGAGATTAACGATGATGATACGGACGGAAACGACTCATCTGAAGATAACTTAATAATATAATTTGATTGACCTCTTTTAAAAAATAGGTTTTATTAAGTATTTTGTTCTTCCACAAAAGCCATGAATTAATAGAGAGTTGAAGTTGAAGTATTTTGTTACATTATATTATGTAATTTTCATGTTATTGCTTTAATAAACGTTTCAAAAAAATATTATTTCCTTTAGTAAAGACCAAAAATCTGCCAGAAATAAAGTTAGTGGAAAATTTAGCGATTTTTTAAGAAGGTGCGATTTTTTTAGTGGATTTCTGGTGGTTTTAGAGGTCGATTCTGGTGGGGAGCTTGAAACTTCGATGGCAACACTGCGTACGCGGCACGTCTTTCATTTTCTTTTTTTATTTATTATTTGATAACTTGCTACTAACTAAAAGTTCTGTTTTTCCTTTAAAAGTTTGATGTGATTTGTTTTGAAATATATTGTGAAATTTTTGAAGTGAAATAACTCGAACGGATTAGAGGAGTCCCAAATGTTTCTTCGGAATATTTTCCTACTTTGGACCTCTTGCCTTCGGGCAAGAACATAATTATAATAATTTACTGCCATTTGATGCAGTAGTAAGCAGAAAAATATACTTATATTTTTAATTTACTTTTATCACCACCTCCGAACGAACGTGATATAAACGAGCATATTCATCTGTCAAAATGTGACATTTGTTACAAAATGGGTGCGCCCATAGTAGCAAATAAGGCTGCGGTTTAAATTGTACGATGTGCGCTATTGGTACTGTGTTCGTGCATAAAATCGGTTTATTTTGTACAAACATGAGCTCTTCTTAGCAGTGTGACGTCATGATTGACGTCATCGATCGCTACCAACGGCGCACACAAAAATTTGGTAGTACAGTGTGTGCGGAGACGTCAAATTCGAATTTGACAAGTGTCAAGGAAAGCAATTGACTTGTTTTTATTTTGCTTTTAGATGTTGTGTGTTGTTGCACCATTATTTAGTTAATATTCAATGAAAAATGTCGCAGTACGTAAATAAATAATTCCGAGAGGGGTTTAATATTATGTTCTGTGCTTTCGGCTTAGTTCCGAGGTTATAATTTTTGACAGAAGTGACATTACAGGGCTATTGACTGGTTCAAATTGAAAGTGTACCGATGGTAAACATTCAATTTGAACAGCTAGTTTGTAGCGTTGGCACGTTTGTAAAGGATCGTACAATTTGAACCGCAGCCTAAGACATAGGAGTCCCAACTAGACGTCAAGAAGTTGTATCACATATCAAGAAATTATCTTACGCCGCCGTGCTAGCATTTAAGACAAAACGGTTTTATCGCCCAAACTGTGATAAAATGTGTGACTCATGCCATGTCACTGTAGGCCGTGCTCGCCGGGCTGGTACAGATTTGGGAGGGGAATGAGGTTTGGAGAAGACAGTCCTTTTATAGCTTGTTGACATTTTATTAGGTAAAGACATAGATGGAATATCAGGCAAGTTTTTGGATGGTGGAGATAAAAGTGTGTCTGCATAGGATTTTGAAACTGGAGGATGGATTTTTGCTGCTTCTGCATATGATACAGCGCTTTGCGCCATATAAGTTTTAATTAATTTTTGCCTATTAAATTCTGGGCAAGACTTATTTGTTGCAAAATGATACCCAGAACAAAGGCAGCAAGATGCATTTTCTGGAACAGTTTCACAACTATCGCCAGTGTGTCCTTGACCACATTTATAACATTTAGGCTTCGATCTACATTGGAGTCTTGTGTGTCCAAAACGGCAGCAGTTGAAACACTGAACGGTGGGGAAAATATACAAGTCGACAGGTAAAGCATTATAGCACATAAAAATTCTTTTTGGCAAAATCTGCCCATCAAATGTAACCACAATGGATTGGGAAGGTTTCCATATATTATTGCCATCCACTACAGTTTTAAAGTTAAGGCGCCTCACCTTTAAAATAGGCCCACAACCAATGGGTACTGAGATATTCTCGATAATTTCCTCCGGAGACCATTCCGCAGGAACTCCACGCACTAAGCCCATTCTAGTTACATTATATGTGGGTATGTAAGCATTATAATTATATTTTTCAAGACTGCTACTTTTTAGAAATGAATTTGCGTCCAGGAAATTGGAAAAAGCAATGCTGATTTTATTTCGTCCGATTTTCTTGACACTGCCATTTATAATGTTTTGGAAGGCATTTAGTTTTAAAAACTTCCCGAACGTGATGGGATGCAGTGTGGTTCCATCGTTTTCAGAAAAAGAATTTTTTGAGATATGTATTATGAATGGCGCGATGTCCGACTTTTCATAAACTTTTCGCCCAATTTGAGCGGGAACTGATGGAGCAGGAGTAATCGGTGATATATTATCAGTGCTAAGTGCGCTTATGGTCGAGTTATCAATGATAGTAGTTGTTTCCGCGCTTATGTTAGAGTCTACAACACAACCACAACCCGAAGTTTCGGATCCGTGGCCTTTGCGGGTACGACGACGTTTGTTGCAGTGCTTGCACACATGCACACGACTTCTTTTTAATGATTTGGTCGTAGAAGACCCATCGGTATCCATACCTGATTCGTTGGATATTGTTACATAGCTGCCTACCGGGGGGACAAAGCCCCCCGGATCAGGCGGATCCTTCATTGTCAGCTATGAATAGATAAAAAACTTACCCCTACCGAAGAAATACCTACACAACTAACTAAAACTAAAATATAAAGAAACTACGACACTAAAACTACGACTACTGATACTATAACACTATTAAAAATTATTTTATAAGAAAAGTTCAAAAAGGACGCGTCCACCAAGTTAGAAGTTTCCCGCGCTTTTTCAATGTCGTTGTTATGTTGTTTTGCCCAATTGTCAATGTCAAATTGAAAACAAACTGAACTGAGTGTCAAAGTGTAATCAAATGATCGCGAACGAAGTTCCAGTTTTAATAATTTCTTGTAGATTTTGACAAAAATGTGATCCAAAGTCTTTTGTTTAAGATTTAATAACTAACAAGAGCAGTAACAAAAATAATGGGTGAAGTATCAAGGAATATCAAAGATGACAAAAAGAAGATAGTTCGTTGTATGGAATGGGTGCAAAAACAAAATGATGAAGACACAGAGAAGTTATCATTGGAAAATAAAAATGACATACAATTTATTATACAAAATCATGCAGCAAGGAAGAACTTTTTACTGGCTGTTGCTGAAGACGATGCAACAGTGCCTGCAGGCGTCAATGAGCCTACACTGGAACCTATAGCTGTGGTATGGGAAAACAAACGTATTTTTTACTTAGTACAGTCACGTATACAACATAATTTCAGAGAATTTTATTCATGTTCTATCGTCATTACATTGTCATAGTACATTTTATAAATTGGAACCAATCAAGCACAGTTCTCGGCGCGTGTTTTTTGTTGTTGAACACTGCAGTCTATCTGGAGTCAGTCCACTGCTGGACATGGATCTCTCCCTAGCTGTGCCATAACACCCCATCATCCATATTATACTGACAGTGTTATGAAAAGTGGGCAACAAAAGTTGTAAAACTATGATTTGGCTCAACAGCTTGTGTCATAATTATTTAGATTGTGGAAGACAGTCAATATCTTGTGCCCATAAGCTTTATTTATACCTGGTATCATTCACACATGTATGATTTTAACAAGTTCTTGTAAAATGTTTTGATTTTGTTGAATATTTTCACTACCATTATTTTCAGCTCAAAAATTAATTGTTAGATAGGTTTGCTATTGTCGGTCAAGGTTGTTGAAAGACTTATCAATCACTCAGTAAGTACCTATACAAAGATAGAAAAAAAATGTTTTGCACTAATTAATTATACCTGAGCCTGTTGCCAGATTTTGTGCCAGTAATAATCTATTTTAAATAAATGCTTTTAAGCTTGACACTAGGAACCACAGTAAACATTTTATTAGATCAAATAATGTGAATTTGATTGTTTTAGTTAATAATAAAATTCATCTCCAATATAATTTTATTGGATCTCCTGTAGAAAACAAAATACATGCAAATCTATAAGAATTGGAACAAATATTGGTGAGCTTGTGTCTCTCATCATCATCATCATTTCAGCCGAAAGACGTCCACTGCTGGACATAGGCCTCCCCTAAGTGTCGCCACATTGACCGGTCCCGTGCGTCTTGCATCCAGCGGATCCCTGCAACCTTCACCAGGTCATCGGTCCAGGTCGCGGCCCGGTTTGCGTTGGAAGGCCTCCCACTAGGTGGACCGATGTGTCTCTAATTACCATAATTATCAAATAACCCAGTAACAGGATTGTGGAGGTCAGACAGGCAGTTGCTTATGTAAAATACTGGTATTACACTGCATCCTGATAGAGTGAAAGCCGACCACAACATAGTTTGGGAAAAGGCTATGACATAGTTGATGCGTGTGTATTTAATGCAAACTAAATTTCCAGTACATAGCATGCTTAATCCTTGCAGTCTCGGCGTAAGCTGCGATCTGCCAACCTGCAAATGGAATGTGAATGGCAGGTCTGTCGCCGCACCTTCAATGATTATGAGCTGTACCAGAAACATGTCCTCAAGCATTCTTCAGACATGCATGTTATTGAGCAAGAATGTGGTGGTATGTATTGGATAGTTTGATTTACTTATTTACACAGTTACTGGCACTATGGATTGAGAAGGCCTTTGTCAATAGTAGTTATACTTATATATCTGAAAAAGGCTAAAAATAAATTGATCAACTGGGTATAACTGTGGCATCACCCACTTGGTTGAATAAACCAACGGAAGCAAAAGTATTCCATGATTCCCATGTCATTCCCAACTCTGGCCATGTACAGATGCTAGCTCATCAAGCAAGCTACATGAAAAAATAAAATTTTCAAAAATAAACAGTCCTGATCCTTAAAAATAAACCATTGTTGAGGTGTTACAAGCACATTCTTATTTGCTGTGGCAAAATATATAGAATATTCTAATTTCTATTATGGAAAAAACACTGGGGGAATCTCCAATTTTTAAAAAAAAATTGGGTATTCGTCCAGTATTTTTTACCCGACTGCAAGGAAAGGGTATAAATGGGTTAAGGGGACTAAGTGAGGAAACCAAATCCTTAGCATAGAGTATATTTGCATAAAATAAAACAATAATAAAATCAGATAACTGCTGTTATTAATGCTAATTATAGGAATACAAACACTACTGTTTATGTACTTATTTGCATAAACATGCCAACTCTGATGTAATCAACATTGATTGTATTATTTGTAGATATTGTAACTTGTTGTTAATGGAAATTATTAACTGATGGAAATATATGTTATGAATTAAACTTTCTCATGCTTTCGAGAATAATATTGTTTATTAAGATAATAAATTATTAGTTGATGTCACAAGGAGTAACAACAAATAAACACAACTGGTGTTACAAATATTTTTCAAAATTATTCTTATCTTTCATTATACAATATAACTTTTCTCTTGTGTAGAAAAGTAGTAGAAGTAGAATGTAGGAAATCCCCTTTGATGCCAATGTCTTAATATTGGAATCTGTACCTTGTTACCACCTTTATGAATTTACATTGAATCAAGATAAAATCTCTGCACCGTCGTCCTCGGTGTGCGCTGTCCGTAAAATAGAATGCATTTATTTGACAGAATATTGTAAAAAACTGTTATTTATGTGGATTAAGTATTATGATCAAAATATTCTGCCACACTGGAAAAAGTGTACAATGGTTTATAAAATCATGGGTCATCATTATTCATTAGAATTAAAAATAATACTAACAATCTGTTTTCCTCTTCCTTTACCAGCTGAATACGTCTGCCTCTGGGATGTATGCGGCCACAAAACATCAGACTTCAACGAAATGGTGCGTCACTTGAACTACCACGCTTACCATGGCAAGTTGATGGCTATCGGCTTCAACGGCAGAGCTACACTGAAGCTAGACCAGTGTAAGAAGGACTCCAGCAAACGGAACCAGATACCTTTACAAGCTAACGATTATACTTGCATGTGGGTTGACTGTGATGAGATACAGAAGTATAACGCAATACAGGTGAGTTGTCATGTGGTATTTATATATCTCATATAATTATCATCAGCCATAAGACGTCCGCTTGACGACGTATGCTTTGAAAGAAACGAGAACGTAGAACACCACTTACAAAACTTGGATGCTAAAGCAGCTAGTGATTACTCACTTTGGAAGGCCACGAAAAAACTTAAAAGACCAACAGTTTCGATGCCACCAATTCGGAAAAAAGATGGCACCTGGGCCAAGAGTGACTTGGAAAAGGGTGAAGCATTTGCCTCCCATTTGGAAGAAGTTTTTGTACCAAATGATGCTCAAAACAGCTCCGGACATGATGATAAAGAAATCTTGGAGTGTTTAGAAGAACCCTTTCAACTTGACCTGCCTATTAAAAAGTTCTCTCAGTGGGAGGTTCTAACCACAATAAAGAACCTTAATCAAAAGAAAGCCCCTGGATATGACCTAATCACCGCTAGAATGCTGCGTGAACTACCTAATGAAGCAATAATTTTCCTCACACAATTGTTCAACTGCATATTGACGCAAGGCATTTTCCCGCAGCAATGGAAGGTGGCCCAAATTATTATGATTCTGAAACCTGGAAAGGCACCGCAGGAAGTATCATCTTACCGTCCTATTAGCCTCCTACCGATACTATCTAAAGTAATGGAAAAACTTTTCTTGAAACGCCTAAATTCGGTAATCAGAGAAAGACAAATTGTTCCCAATCATCAGTTTGGATTTAGGGAAAACCACGGCACTATTGAGCAAGTGCACAGACTGGTCGAAGAAATACATAAAGCCTTCGAAAATAAAAAATACTGCTGCGCCGCTTTCTTGGATATATCGCAGGCTTTTGACCGCGTGTGGCATGAGGGCCTATTATACAAGATAAAGACCCTGCTCCCAACAAACTACTTTATCTTCCTCAAATCATACCTAACAGATAGACTATATTATGTCAAGCAGGGAGAGCAAACGACAAATCTACATAAAATAAAAGCTGGAGTGCCCCAGGGAAGCGTCCTCGGTCCAACCTTGTACTTGATATTTACATCTGACCTACCCATAACTGATGAGGTAGTAATAGGTACTTTTGCAGATGATACAGCAGTAATGGCTACCCATGAAAATCCAATACATGCAAGCAATATGCTACAACTAAGCCTAGACAACATCACACATTGGTTAAAAACATGGCGTATAAAAGCCAATGAGACGAAGTCGGTGCAAGTGACCTTTGCCACAAGACATGCCACATGCCCTCCAGTAATACTGAATGGAGTTCAAATACCTCAAGCAGATAAGGCTCGATATCTCGGTCTTTACTTAGATCGCCGTCTAACCTGGAAAAGCCACATATTTACCAAGAGAAAGGCACTAAGCATTCAGATGAGAAAAATGTATTGGCTTCTCAATAAAAAATCAGAACTATCACTGGAAAACAAACTTCTACTATACAAATGCATCTTAAAACCTATCTGGACATATGGTATCCAATTATGGGGAACTGCTTCCAACTCAAATATTGAGATATTACAGAGATTTCAATCCAAGATGCTTAGAACAATCACAAAAGCTCCCTGGTATGTCACAAACCAACAGATACACCATGACCTAAAAGTCAAAACTGTCAAGGAAGAGATACAAAACTGTATGAAATCCTATAAGAAAAGACTACAAAAACATCCAAACATACTAGCAACTGTACTGATGAGAGATGACTCAAAATTCAGAAGATTAAAGAGAAAGGCTCCTGCTGACCTATAACAAAAGGAACAATAATTAGGGCTGTGTCACTGGACATTCTGCCCCCACGTCATCTAACACATATATAACAATTTGCTGAATGTCTGTAGGAAAGATTGCAAAAAAAAAAAAAAAAAATAAGACGTCCACTGCTAGACAAAGGCCTCCACCATAGAACGCAAAAATGAAAGGCAACCTGCTGGTGGGAGGCCTCCCAACGCTGCGTTTCCGGTACGTGGTCGCCACTCGAGAACCTTTCTTCCCCATCGGTTGTCGGTTCTTCGAGCGATGTGGCCCTGCCCATTGCCACTCCAACTTGCATATTCTGATATTTATATCTGTCAATCATTAATACTGGTATTCTGCTGCATCCGTGCATCCGGTTAGACTGGAAAGCCAACCCCAACACCATTCGGAAAAGGCAAGGCAGATGATGATCCGTCAAACATTCTTTATAATTCCTCAAATTTATAAGCAGGGCTATAGTGAAATCTGAATCAATAGGCATGATTTGCAGGGTGTTTATTTAAGAGTTTCATGGTATATCTTCGAAGACCACCATCATATCTTCACCAAAAAAGTCACGGGTACTGCGGAATAATATTCTTCCAAATAAAAAAGAATCATCAAAATCGCTTCACAATAATTGGCGAAGATATCGGTGAACATACACACAAATTAATTTAGACAAATTGATAACCTCCTCCCTTTTAGTCGGTCACAGGAAAAACAACATTGACCATAATTTCTACTTCTTCCAGCAATTCCTAGATCACGTACACGCCCACACAAACTACTCAGACAACATCCTCTGCTCCTGGGCTGGGTGCGGGGCCATGTTCCCTCGCAGGGAGATGTTGAGAGTCCATGTAAGGACTCACACAGGGGAACGTCTGATCGCCTGCTATCATTGCGGTCAGCACTTTGCGAATAATAGGAAACTGAGCGATCATCTGAGAAGGCAGGTATGTTTTTGTATGGAAAGGTTTTTTTTTTTGGGTGGTGGGAAATCATCAAATGACTCCTCCCACTCTGGGTGGTAGGGAGTGTCAGACTTCTACTGACTAAAAACCACCCATGTTTGTGTGTTTTGCTTATTCCTTGTGCCGAAGCCGTATCTCTTTCGAACAACCCAACCAGGTGTATGGAAAAGCTTGAAGGGCGTTAAAAGGCTCTGATTATCATGTTATTTATTTACTAACTGTTGCCAACGACCTTCGTCCGTTTTAAATTATTATAGAAATATTACTTCTCTATTTGAATCGGATGTTAACATTATCAAGAGTTTTAAAAGAGAAATAATTAAACGAGCCTCAGTTTTTTTAATTGGCCACAGGATCAAACTTCTAATTTTATAACTAAGCCACGGGAAAATTATATAGCCTCTAATATACTAATTCGTCTTCTTTACAACGCCCACTAAATATTCTATAGAAAGCATCAAGTGACGATCAACATTTATATTAACTTGTCCTTGTTATTTATACATAGGCAACTAATTTACTAACTCAGCCAGGGAATTTATATCTCACCACCATTTTACATTTTACAGCTTCAACCCTCAAAAAGCCCTCAAAAATATATAAATGAAGCGACCGTAGTCAACATCATTTATTATAACTTCGCATGTAAAATAATACATCACATTCTTTTATCGTGAAAATAGCAACAGAAAGATTTGGCGCGAGCGCGCGAGACGACAGCGATCGGCCATTTGCACCAATCAGAGAGCGCCATGAAATGTCAACTTTTGATACACTTTAGATTATTATATATTTATTAGTTACAGAAATGTTTTTACCATTGTCTAATTGACTAGTCACAGGCAGATTGTATGATTCGTTATTGTAAACTGAGGGAAATAGGTTAGGTTAGGTTAAAACTGTGACCAAACGCGCGCGAGCCGAGCGAGCGAAGCGAGCGGTGCCGCGGCAGCGGCCGGCGAGCGCTACTTCTGAGTTGCTTGCAGAAATGTTTTCACAATTTATTGTCTAGTTTTCCGATAAAAATGAAGTTCTGAAGCGATTCTGTCGATAACTTTTGTAGCACAACATGTAAATAAAATCGATCTTTAGGACATTCGATACTCTGAACTTCAATATTTAGGTCATTAAGTACTCTGAACTTCTATATTTAAGCCTTTCGATGACACGACAGGAGTTTATACATACTATTAGTGGCTATAATATAATATTTGATGACAATTTTAATTAAATTTTGATGCTCAGTTAATGTGGCATGAGTTATAATTTAAACGTACTGAGTTAATAAATTAGAAGCTAATTGAATATTTTTTTGATGCCATATATTAATCATCATCATTTATCATTTCATCATTTATTTATTTAGACACATTGGATGACACGTTATGCACAACAATTACAGAATGCAAGATAAAATAAAAAAAGAGTACAGTTATGGTGCAATTAAGTAGCGCTAGACCCCACACTAGGATACCCTGTGTCGTGGGATCTAGTTATAACAGCGTTGATGACACATTATAAGTGCACTCGTGGGTAGTTCAGTAATCATTCGGTTACTTAGTCTAAACAATATTTAAACTCACCTACTTAACTAATGGAAACATGCAAAGTTACAATTAAAAGGTTTGTGTAGAGTGTAATTGAATGTAGATGTGTTTGTGTTGGAGGTAATTACAATACAAGGGTTTGTGTGTAGAGTATTTGTATATTTGTGTTACGCCAACGAGAGAATCTGCGAGGGATTTATTGAATGGGGGTCAAGAGAGCTTCAGTCCTTGCATAGTCTTGAGCTGATAACCACTTAATAATTTTTGCTTTACAAGTATACCTTGAGCAAGCCACTATGTCCAAGATTTTGTTGACATGTTGATACATGGATGGACCCATGTATCTTGGAGCTCTTTGAGCGAATTTAGTGCGAGTAGTGGGAGTTTTCCATTTCTTATTTCTGGATGACCTAGAAGATATGGATTGAGTTTGGGGTGCATGTCGGTGGAAACGTAATACGACAGATAAAATGAAAAGCTGCCTAATCCTCAGAACGTCACACTCTTGATACAGCCTATCAGTGGGATACCGAAAGGGCCTTCCATAAGCAACTTTTAAGATGCCTCTCTGTGCTCGTTCAAGTTTTATCAGATGAGTCTTTGCTGCTGCACCCCATGCCACTATACAATAATTCAGAATAGATTGGCACAATGCGAAGTAGACACCTCTGATGATATTGTGGTCGGCTATGTTCCTAAGCTTTTTAAATATGAACATGAGTTTACGGGCTCTAGCAGTGACAGCATCTATTTGTTTGATCCAGGATAACTGGTTGTCGATTAAGACGCCGAGGTATTTGATATTGTCGACTTGTTCAATCTCGACACATTGACAAGAATCACTGCTTGGGTGCTTGCAGGAGTGGAGCCTGATTCGTATTGGGTTTTTGGGCTCTTGGCGCTTTGTTATTTTAAATGCCAAATATTTGGTCTTACTTGCATTCAACGTAAGAAGGTTTTGCTGCAGCCATTTCATCACCTTAGCTAGGCCATTCTGAGTAGCATCAGTGACCCCAGCCCAATCATGACTATGGAATAATATAGCCGTGTCATCCGCAAAAGTGAGAATCTTAGCATTCTCTATTTGAAGGTTGCAGAGATCATTGATATAGGCCAAGAATAGAGTAGGTCCGAGTACGCTTCCCTGTGGAACGCCAAAGTGAATATCAAGATACTTGCTTGTTTCTTCGCCTTTATATCTGATTCTTTGCTGTCGGTCTGATAGGTAGGATTGAAACCAGTTGTGGGCTAGTCCTCGTATTCCCATTAACGATAACTTCTGCAGAAGTATCGGCCTAGACACAGTGTCGAATGCCTTAGCCATATCTATAAACACACCAATGCATTTTTTGCCCGAATCTACCTTCTCAGTGACGTGGTCAACAAGTGTTATTACTGCATCCTCAGTGGATATTTTTTGACGAAAGCCATATTGGTTATCAGATAAAAGTTTTTCTTTGTCAAGGAATTTTTGTAACCGATTGTTGGCAAGTTTCTCTAGTATTTTAGACACTGAAAATAGTAGGGAAATAGGTCTGTAGTTTGTAACTAGTTGCGGGTCACCCGATTTAAAGATCGGGCAGACATCGGCTACCTTGAGACAGTCCGGAAAGACGCCTGTGGACATGCTTAAGTTGGATATGTGGGAGAGAACAGGGGCAAGAGGTAATTTGGACTGTTTTAAGATCGAATTGGTGATCAAATCACTTCCAGGGGCAGAGCTTGATTTTAGGTTGTCAATGATTTTTAGAATTTCTACCGGGTCAGTGGGAGTAAAGAAAAAGGAGTTTCTAGTTGTGCCATCCAATCTTGTGTCGTCCGCCAGTTGCTTTTCAGTAACTTTTAGTTCAGAGAGGATGGTATCAGCTAATTTTTTACCAACTGTACTGAAAAACTCGTTGGCAGAGTTCACTGCTTCTACAGGATCTTCTAGTACTGAGGTGATGTCTGCATTTGTACTAGAACTTTTTTTCATATAGCAGATTTCCTTAACACTTTCCCAAAGTTTCTTGGTATTATTTTTATTTTCCATCAGCAATTTCCGGTTGTATTCCTCATTAAGTTTTTTAACAATGGCGTTACAGTAATTCCTATAAGTTTTAATTATTATTATAGTAGTTAATATTTTAGAAGTTTACTGTTTGAATTATGTTACAAATTTAGATGCTAAAAAATAATCACGATGCTGAGTTGTATTTAGAGTGGCTTTAAAAAAGATAACTTGTGGCTAAGATAGTATTATTTAGATGCTCGTTAATTGTGGCTGACTTAGTAATTTAGAAGGCAAGTTAGATTTTTAGATGCAAATAATGCTATTAAAAAGAAGCCGGTTTAATTAGCACCCGTTTTAAAATAAAAGTATGCCTATGGCCCAATGCACACCGGCGGAGGCGCAGCGAAGATACTGAGAATAAATCAATTTAAAATAAACCTTAACTCTTATGACATGCGGTTGAAAACGGCATGCAAAGCGAGACGCGCGCGGTGAGCCGTCAAGCTGCCACGAGAGCCATAAGTCATAAGTAGTTTATTTCAAAACAATAATACATTGTGTAGAAATTTAAAAAAAGTACAATTAAAACATTTTACAATCCAAAAAAAAAAAAAAATGTGTAAAATACAAAAAAAAAAAAACAATAAGTAACTCAAAACGATAATAGAATTTTCATTCAATTTTAAAACAATGAATTACATAAAATAAAAATGACAAAAAAGGAAAACACAAAAACTAAATTGTTTAAAAAACAAAAAAAATAATAAGTGTCATCAATTTTTTTGTCAATTATCAATTAAAATAGAATGTCAAATAAACTTAAAAATAAAGTACAATTTGCTATAAAAAGGTCAGTCATAATAATTATGTCATCTCAATGTAAAATACAAAAGAAAAATAAAATTTAAATGTCAAAGATAAAATTATGTCATTAGAAAAAATTATGTCATTTAACATTCTAGAAGTAATGTAATAATAAAGGAAAAGGCAATATTGAACAAAAAATTAAAGAAAAACAACAACAACAATATTAAATACGAAAAAAAAAGAACGAAATAATAATCAACATACAATTTTAAATTGATTCCAATAATAATATTACGGCTATGGCTTATCATTCAGGTACTCATCGACACTGTAGTAGCCCTTCCTCAATAAATATGTCTTTAACTTGTTTTTGAGTAAGTTTGTGCTGTTTATGCTTTTAAATTCTAGGGGAAGCTTATTAAAAAGAAATACTGATTGGTACCTAGGACTGTGATGAACCACGTTCATTTTCGGTTGAATTGTGTTAGGCAAGTCCTTCCTACGCGTATTCACTCTAACTTGTCGTTGGTCATAAGTTTCAAATTTGTGCAAGTTCTTAACAAAACTGGTAAGCAGTACCAATATATAAAGGCATGGCACCGTCAAAATATTAAGTGAAATGAAGTGGTCTCTGCACGAATCCGTCTGTTTTAAGCGGAGCATTGTCCTTATGGCTCGTTTTTGAATTATAAATGCCGAGTGAAAATTATACTTATAACTATTGCCCCCAAAACTCAATACTATATCTAAGTTTAGACTCAACCAAGGCAAAGTATGTTGGCTGTAAGGAAGACAACCTTTGCCTTAAATAACTATTATAATATCTATGACTGAATTAAGATGTGTACTCTGTGCTCTATGCTTTGGTGTCTAATGTGGTTGAGCAAACTAGTAATTAAATAAAAACGAAATTCAATAAGTACTTTCAATATTCCAACGCTTCCAGTAAAATCACAATTAACAAGAGGTTATGTACCCAGCATAACAAAAAGTAAAAACGGAAAGTAAAAGTAAAAACGTAAAACTAAAATCGAAATCAAAGAAAAATGGACGACATATCCAAAATTACGCAGCTAAAAAGTGAAGCAGATTTTCCGATGTGGAAATTCGAACTTGATATCCTGCTGGAAAGTCATGGATTACAAGATATAGTGCAAAATAATACCAGTGCTATTCCTTTAACCGACGACCACGATAATTCAGAACAACGTCAAAAACAACGTGCGGACGATGCAAAAGTTAAAAGGATGATCCTGCTTAGCATTGATAAGAAGTTAAAACTACATATAATGTCATGTGAAAACGCCAAGAACATGTATGAAAGACTTTGTTTTTTATTCCAAAGAAACACCGACCATCAAAAATGTGAAATGTTACAGCAATTTTTCAAATATGAATATGCACCAGATAAAGATGTATCCTACCATATAGGTACACTTCAAAATATTGCTCACCAACTGAACCTACTTGGTGAAAAAATTAATGAAAACATGCTTATGTCTAAAGTATTAAGTACATTACCAGAAAGCTACAGCAACTTTATGACTGCCTGGGAATCAAGCCCACTTTCAGAAAAAACCATGCACAATCTGACAGCCCGTCTGATTGCAGAGGAACAAAGGTGTAATAAGAATTCCTCGAGCTCTAATAACCCGGACACCGGTGTGGCCTTGCGAGCCAGTGAGAAAAAACAATATAAAGGAAAATATACAAATAACAAAAAACAAACAGGCTGTAAAATCTGTAAGAAGAATAATCATAAAACAGAAGACTGTTTCTTTAACAAGAATAAAAGTTGTAAAATATGCAAAAAGACAAATCACCAAGAAAAAGACTGTTTTTTCAGGAAAGATAGAGTAGCTTTACTTACTTATGAGGGAAACAAAACTACAAAAGAATTCATTATAGATTCCGGCTGTACTTCACATATGATTAATGATAAAAATATTTTAACAGAAGCAAGTAAATATAAATCTGATATCACAACCGCAAAGAAAAACGCTACAATTACATCACAAGAAAAAGGTACAGTGAAGACTACAGAAAAACATGATTTAGAACTGCATGATGTGCTGTATGTACCTGAATTGCCAAAGAATTTGATGTCTGTTAATGCCATCACTGAAAACTATGGTGAAGTATTGTTTAAAGGAAATGAGGTAATAATATCAAAGAATGAAGAAATACTATTAAAAGGAAAGAAAAAAGAAAATGGTTTATATTCAGTAAATATACATACATCAAGTGAAGAAACATCTTTGATGACAGTAGATAAAAATGATGCTTTAAGTTGGCACATAAAACTTGGCCATCCTGGGAAACAAACCATGAAAACAATGTTAAAAATGGTAGATGGTATGAAATTAACTAATAAAGATATTGACTCTCTTGACAACTGTGAGGTCTGTCTTAAATCAAAACAAACCAGATTTCCTTTTAACACTGAAAGACATAAGGCAACACGACCTTTACAAATAATTCATACTGATCTATGTGGCCCAATAACACCTGAAACATGGGACCGAAAGAAATATATACTTACCTTTCTTGATGATTACACACATTGCACCTGGGTTTACTTACTGTCCAGTAAAGATGAAGTTTTCAATTACCTAAAAGAATTTATAGAAGAAGTGGAAAGGCAAAAGGACTGTAGAGTAAGTACCATACGTTGTGACAACGGAGGAGAGTACTCAAGTAATAAAATGCAACAATGGTGTCGACAAAAAGGAATCAGACTAGATTATACAATACCATATAGTCCTCAATTAAATGGCAAAGCAGAGCGGCTAAATAGATCACTCATGGAAAAAATAAGATCCCTGCTATTTGAATCAAAAGTTAACAACGACTTATGGGGGGAGGCAGCTCGAACATCTGCTTACTTACTTAATAGAACCCCGACGAATGGATCAGATAAGACCCCTATAGAGAAATGGACAGGTGAAAAACCAAACCTAAAAAATATAGCCGTATTTGGACATCAAGCCTACAGCAAGAAACTGGGATATTTAAAAAAGTTAGAAGAGAGAAATGAAACATTCATAATGATTGGGTATGCCCCTACTGGATACAGATTATTTGACGAAGAAAAGAAAAGAGTTCATATTAGAAGAGATGTTGTATTTAATAAAAGTAATAAGAAACAAGAAGAAAATGACTCATCTGAAACTAAAATGGCATGGCATGGTGGCATCGCTTGTGAGGAGGATTCGGGGGAGTGACAACAGCATCCTGAAAGTCGTGGCTGAGGACCCGAGAGCTCCTGTGCTGAGGCATCTCATGCGGAATCATTGTCCTCATGAAATGCCTCGTAAGTATATGACTCATTAGTTAGTTAAACTGTATTCCAATTTGTTACTAATCCTAGTGTTTTAAGTTGTTTACTAACAAAAATGGTTCCTATGTTGTTCCCAATAAAGAAATTATTATTATTATTATTATTAAAACCAATGAACAAGGCTGTATTATCATACCAAATAAATATATTATAAAAGAAGAATATATTGAAGATATAAATAACAAACAAAAACAACAACATATTGAGATTATGGATGAACAAAACCAAGAAGAATATATGGAGATTAATAATGAAGAAGATCAACAACAAATTATTGAGAATAATAATGAACAAAATCAACAACAACCTATTGAGACTAATAACATACAAAATCAATCACTTAGGGAAATAATTTACAACGAAGAAGATCAAACAATACAAAGAGAAGTTGAGAGAGACATAGCTGAAGAAAATGTTTGTGAAAGAAGACCTAAAAGAGAAATAAAAGTTCCAAAAAGATATGATGACTATGTTTTGATAACATATGAAGAAGCAATTAGTGGAGAGGACAAAGATAAATGGTTGAAAGCCATAGATGAGGAAAAAGAATCACTTCTAAAAAATGAAACTTGGAAAGTTATACCAAAAGACAAAATAGCCGAAAATCAAAAAATACTTACAAGCCGATGGGTTTTAAAAATTAAAGAAGATGGAACTTATAAAGCCAGATTGGTCATAAGAGGCTTTGAACAGGAAAAAGGAGTTGACTATGAAGAAACGTTTAGTCCAGTCATCAATAGCAGTCCACTAAGATTATTATTTGCAATAGCTGAGGAAAAGCAGTTTAACATAAAAGCTTTTGACATTAAAACTGCATTCTTATATGGAAAGATTGACGAAGACATCTTTATGTATCCACCAGAAGGAATGGAAACTGTCCAAGGAATATGCAAATTAAAAAAAGCCCTATACGGCATGAAACAAGCTCCATTACAATGGAACAAGACATTTACAAATTTTCTAGAGTCAACAGGATTGAATCAAACAAACACAGAACCATGTATATTTAAAAACAAGGATGAGACAATCTATCTTGGCATTCATGTTGATGATGGAATTTTAATTGGAAAAGAAGAAAAAGAAACAGAAGAAATTATAAATAAAATTAAGAAACAATTTGAAATGAAGATAGAAAATAACCCAAGAAAATATCTAGGAATGGAAATAGAGAAAACAAAAGACAAATTAAAACTTAAACAAGAAAAGTTCATAGATAAAATCCTAACTGACTATAACATGCAACATTCTAAAATAGCTATAACACCTATGGAAACCAACAAAAAAGAAGACAGCAAAAAGAACACAAAGAACAATGCACAAAAATGTATGGACACCGTCCCCACCCTTGTAGCACTTTAAAACCTATGTCAATCGAAGGGCCATAGTCATCTTATCATTTTATTGTATGACAGCGAAACTGAAATCCGCATCCGAAAAAAGTTATATCGATATGAAGAAACCGAAATCGGTCACAATAATGACTATGTTACCGACCACGATACTTTTCTTTTTGTAATTATTACTGTAGAATGATATCGTTCGGAGTTTTCAAACCTCTGAACCTACCCATCGGCAGCTAGGTGTGAGACAGGGAGACGTCATACCTCCGAAGCTGTTCACCGCTGTACTGTAGGATGTCTTCAAGGTTCTGGACTAGGGAGAACTAGGCATCAATGATTGTCAATGGCGAGTATACATCATTCACCTTCGGTTTGCTGACGATATTGTGGTTATGACTGAGACCATGGAGGATCTCAGTACAATGCTCGATGCTCAGTAGAGCTTCGGAAAGAGTGGATCTTAAAATGAACATGGACAAAACCAAGGTCATGTTGACTGCTTAGGTAACACCCACTCCTATCAAGATCGGATACTTTACACTCGAAGTTGTGGACGATTATACTACCTTGGACAAACGGTCTAGTTAGGTAGGTCTAACTTCAAGAAAGAGGTCCATCGTTGAATCCGACTCGGCTGGGCAGCGTTACGGAAGTTGAGTTGGATCTTTTCGTCCAACTTACCGCAGTATCTCAAGACGAAAGTCTATGATCAGTGTGTGCTGTCATTGATTACATACGAGACCTGAATGTGATCGCTCACAATCAGTCTCATCAGAAGGCTTAAAGTCAGAGGGCAATGGAGAGGGCTATGCTCGGAGCTTCTGAGGTTACCGAGGTTACCGACTTAGACCGGGAATTGCCAGACTCAAGTGGTGGCAATGAGCAGGGCACCTCACATCGCTCGCAGAACGAATAACCGATGGGGCCGAAAAGTAAGGGAGTGGCGACCCCGAAGCAGAAAACGTTGCGTTGGAAGGACTTCCACTAGGTGGACAAATGACCTGACCCGACGTTGACCTTCCATCTAGTGCAGGTGTTGTCAGGGCATGGCTGCTTTGGCAAATACCTGCACAAAGTGGCTAGACAGGAGGCGACTCCCGTGTGTTACCAGTGCGACTGCAGAGAGACTACGGCGCGTCACACCCTCAAGCATTGCCCTGCTTGGGTGGTGCAGCGCCGTGCTCTCGTAGCAACAATTGGGGCAGACCGCTCTTCGCCGGCTGTGACCAAGGCCATGGTCGACAGTAGGGAGGCATGGGAGGCAGTGGCGTCCTTCTGTGAGGATGTCATCTCACAGAAGGAGGTGGCGGAGGAAGACTCCCTCACTGACGCGATCCGTCGAAGGAGGACTGGTCGGTGGAGGAGGCGCCATGGTGACCTGATGTCACCCTAGGAGGTGCCAGCGTGCGATAGATCGGGGAGTCTATCGTCAGTGGCGTGCGCTCTATTAAGGCTCTTAGGCTTAGCCTACCTTACCAACTGAGCATTTCTTATAACTAATTAACCATATTGTAATAAAATAACACCATGTACAAAATAATAATAAAAAAGTTCAAACTCCTGTTAAAATACTTAGAGCAATTTTTCGCGTACGAATCTTATATTTACAGGCTTGCTTAGGCTAGCATTCGATTAGCCTAAAACCCATTCATAATTTTACGCACACAGCGTCACATCAGTGAATGATCGGTGCATATTTTCGTGTATATGAACCGCACACATGCATGCCAGCTCCTGCGAGTGTAGCTGGCCTGTGATTGGCTGCAACAACACAAGGCTACGATTGGATGCGTCATGCGTGCCATCTTCAGCCCGCGAACTCCGGCGCGAAGTTCAAATTTGTTTTTTTTTTAACGTTTTTTGCAATTTGCAGGCCAGTGCTAGCTTGAATACTGACTACATACGTCTTACAGCCGCGAATCATATTTTATTAATCAACATACAACCTAGCACTGGCCTGCAAATTGCAAAAATGTAAGGAAATTTGAATTTCGCGCGTTTGCGGTCTTCGCTCTTCCGTCCACAGATAGAGTGCAGCACTGACAACACATTTCATTGATTGATTTCGTACCTATAATCCTGCAAAATTTTGTTGACCGCTGTTGTGAACAAACTCGATATGAAAATGATGCAATTTTATTTGGTAGTATTTTTCTATCGGCAAATTAGAAATTATATTTTACGTCTATGGAAGCCATTATTTTTTCATTGTTGTGACAAGCTGAGCGCGATTTGTTTTGAAACCAAAAACGTACAGATAGTGTCAGTTATTAGATACCATTAATAACAGTAGTGTAAATATTAGTTTTGTTGTGTATTATTTGTTTATTCCCATAACAAATAATAACAATGGTAGGTAATTTACTTGTGAAGTTTGTGCTAATAATGTGTGTTTGCTAGATGTTAAAGGCACTTAAAGGTAATAAGTTTTCTCAATTATCGTTTAAGTAATGATAACGTGCAAGTTGTAGGTATCTAATATCTAAAGGTAGATGTGTGAAGGCCGCTTCGGATATTATCTTGCAAGTGACGTGTTTTGTACTTTTGTAACTACCTATCACCCACTCACTTGGATGAGTTTTTTTGAGGTGGCCGAATCTTTCTTCTGTTTGCATCGATAAAAAAATCATGAGTTGAACCTTGAATAATGTGGTGAGTTTTTGAATTGTATTTAGGTATAACTTTTACAGGCTTATTTTCAAATGTTATAAATGTGACAATTTTTTTTTTGCTGTCAATATTTCGTGGCCTACCCACCGTGGCGGACCACTGCACGCCACTGTCTATCGTTATCACATCGCACGGCCCTCATGAGTGGTTGCGATGTCTCAGATGAGCCCGGACATCGCTGGATGGGTCGCTAACGTCATGCGTAGCAGTTCTTGTGGCTCATCCAACAAAGTGACAGTAGGTTCACGCCAGTGTTTTTAGTGGTTGCAAGCCGCGCCGTCTCCCGGGACGGTGCTGTATGCGTTAGGTATTTTTCACCACTCAACAAAAATAAAAAGGTGATGATGAAGATAACCTGGTGAAGGTTGCGGGGACCCGCTGGATGCGAGATGCATGGGACTGGTGAAGTGGTGACCTCTTTCTCGAATTAAAACCTACTTAACTAAACCGTTTGTCCCAGGTAGACATAATCGTCCGCAACTTCGAGTATAGAGGTTCCGATCTTGATAGGAGTGGGTGTTACATAGCTTTTCAACATGATCATGGTTATGTTCATGTTCATTTTAAGATCCACTCTTTCGGAAACTCTACTGAGGTCATCGAGCATTGTTCTGAAGTCCTCCATGGTCTCAGCCACTATATAGTCAGCAAACGGAAGGGGACTGATGTACTCACCATTTACATTGATGCCTAGTCCTTCCCGATTCAGAACCTTGAAAACATCCTCCAGTACAGCGATGAACAGCTTCGGAGATATGACGTCTCCCTGTCTCACACCTCGCTACAGAAGGTTAAGTTCCGAGGTTTGAAAACTCCGAATGACATCATTCCACAGTAATAATTACAAAAAGAAAAGTATCGTGGTCGGTAACATAGTTATTATTGTGACTGATTTCGGTTTCTTCATAACGATATAACTTTTTTCGGATGCGGATTTCAGTTTCGCTGTCATACAATAAAATGATAAGTTGACTATAACCCTTCGATTGACATAGGTTTTAAAGTGCTACAAGGGTGGGGACGTTTTGGACATTGTTCTTTTCCATATAAACAACTACTTGGAAGTTTAACATATATCTCAAACAAGACTAGACCAGATATTGCATACGCAGTGAACTACTGTGCTAGAAGAACAGAGAACCCTACAGAAGAGGATGTTACTATAATAAAAAGAATTTTAAAATATCTGAAAGGCACAAAAGAGAAGGGATTAGAATACAGAAAAAGTAACAAAGATTTAGAACTAAAAGCATTTTGTGATTCCGATTATGCCGGTGACCCTGTCACAAGAAGAAGCACAACTGGATATTTAATTTACTTCTGTGGCAACCTGATAAGCTGGTGTACAAGGAAACAACCAGTGGTTGCACTCTCAACTAGTGAAGCTGAGTATATTGCAGCTGCTGAGTGTGTTAAAGAACTGTTGTACTTAAAAAGTGTATGTGAAGAATTATTAAGTGAGTCTGTATGTGTACAATTATATGTGGACAATCAAAGTGCCATTAATCTTATTAAAAATGGTGTTATTAATAGACGTTCAAAACACATTGATGTTAGATTTAAGTTCATTCACGAAAAAGTATGTAACAAAGAATTAGATATTTTCTATTGTCCTACTGCTGATCAAATTGCAGATGTATTCACTAAACCTTTAAACAAAGTAAAATTTCAAAAGTTCTCTTCTATGATTGTAAATTAAAATATAGCCTGTAAGACTGAAAAATTAACCTTATATTGCTTATTATTATTTTTTAAACTGTAAAACTTTTTCAAAATTGTAAAAGCAAAGATTGACTCCTTAAGGGGGAGTGTTGGCTGTAAGGAAGACAACCTTTGCCTTAAATAACTATTATAATATCTATGACTGAATTAAGATGTGTACTCTGTGCTCTATGCTTTGGTGTCTAATGTGGTTGAGCAAACTAGTAATTAAATAAAAACGAAATTCAATAAGTACTTTCAATATTCCAACGCTTCCAGTAAAATCACAATTAACAAGAAAGTATACCATCCTAAGCTGAGCCAAAGTCAGTTCCTCCCTCAGGCTTCGGATTGCATAGCATGCTGAGCTAACAGACTTCGTTATAGACGATGTCTCAACCTTCCAGTTCAACAATGCATCAATGTGAACACCGAGAAATTTTACATGGTCAACCACTTCGACTTTGCTGCCACATGACAAAACCTTAAGACTAGCTTTGTTACGAACATTCGACTTGAATAGAACACATTTTGTTTTGTTTACATTGAGCTTAAGATTATTTGTAGCAAACCAGTGTTCAAAAGCCTTTAATAAGTTATTAATTTTAAGTTCCAAATTATTTAGGTCATTAGCAGACACTATTGCATTAGTGTCATCCGCAAAAATAACGAGCTTGGTGTCTGTGATACGTTTGTTTATGTACTCAATTAAATCATTAAGAAATAATAAGAAGAAAATTGGGCCTAGAACGGATCCCTGAGGGACACCTCGGAATACCGTCATTAAATTGGATTTCAAAGTTTTTTGCTCTTCATCCACTACCGTCTTAATCTCTATAAATTGGCGCCTATTATGCAAATAAGATCGAAACAGCTTCAGAACATTCTCCCTTATACCGTAGTGTTCCAACTTGGCCAGCAAAATTTCATGGTCCACCGTGTCGAAGGCAGAACTAAGGTCCAGAAATACACCTGCCACCTTATGTTTATCATTCAGATTGCGAATGACCTCATCGACTAATGCTTCAACAGCATCGGCGGTTCCCAATGATTTTTGATAGCCGAATTGGTGTTCATTTAGGATACTATGCATTCGTAAGTGTTGCATTAGCCTATTCTTCATAATCTTTTCAAAGATCTTTGATAGTACAGGCAATAGGGAAATAGGCCTGTAGTTACCAGGATCCGTTTTTGAACCCTTCTTAAAAATTGGTATGACTCGTGCAATTTTAAACTGATCAGGGAACAAGCCTTCGTCAATACAGTTATTATAAAGTGATGCAAGGGGAGTGGCCAAAATGTCAATATTATCTTTAATGATAGTCAGGGGAATCTCGTCATAGCCTGTAGACGGTTTATTGACCATCTTTTTAACTAAATTGAAAATTTCAAGAGGTGTGACTACCTCAAAAGTCATGTTAGAGTTCACTCTGCTGACGCTTTCAGTCAGATATTCAATTGCCAATTTATGATCACACGCTTTGAGGTGAACATTGTTATCGAACCTTTTTGAAAAAATGTTAGCTACGTCTACACCGTTGTTAATTATTTGGTTGTCAACTTTGAGAATAATTGGGTCATCGCCAAGGTTTTTCGTGGCATTTCGCTGTCGATTTACTATTTTCCAAATCATCTTACTAGAATCTGATGCCATTTCTATTTGTTTTCTGACACTGTTTCTTTTAGCACAACTTAACACTTTCCTATACGTTCGAATATACTTGTTTCGATATTCAACAACCGATTTGTCGCATTGCGTCTTATTCAAAGTATTTAGGAAACGTTTTACTTTACTAGCTATTCTAATCCCGTTGGTTATCCATTTGGAACCCTTACTTTTATTAATATTAACCCTCACTTTGTGCTTTTTAAAGGTTTTAGAGTGTAATTCCCTGAATTTACTTATAAATGTGTTAATACCTGTGTTCCAGTTTGCCTCTAATACCTTGTTCCTAAACTCCCCTATTTTTTCGTCATTATATTTTGTTTTCCAAAGACGAAGATAATTTGTTCGCTTCTTATACTCAACCTTTTCCAGACTTAGTGTACAGAATAGGCCCGCGTGTCCGTCTGACAACCCATTGTGATCCACGTTAGTGTAGTCAACGAAACTGTCAGGTAGGTTAGTCAGAATATTATCAATACATGATTCAGAATTATTTCTTTTAAAGGTGGGGGAGTCAATTAAATAACGAAAATTATAGCATGTCAATAACGATATAAAAGAATTGCGTCTCAAGTCATCTTTTAAGACATTAATATTGAAATCTCCACAAATTATACATAGTTTATTGAGGAAATGCTGTAACAGTTTTTCAAGGTTATCCATGAACTTATCAAAATTACTGTTTGTGGGAGTCCTATAACAGCAAATAACACACAAATTTGTTTCAATATCTTTGATTCCACATACTTCAAAATAATCGGTTTTATATAATTGCTTACACACTTGAAGTTCATCCACGTTTCTATCGTTAAGTGTTAAGATCATCGAGCCTCCCCTATTCTTTTTAGCTCTCGTGTTATAAGACCCCATTTTGTAATTAATAAAATTAAACTGACTTGCGAGAGTATCATTCAGAAAATGTTCAGATATACATATGAAATCAAGTGTGTTTGATGATTCACTTACATATATTTCCAGGTCACCTTTTTTATTGTTAATCCCACATAGATTCTGATGGAAAATATTGATTTTTGAGTATTGTTTACGATGTTCATTCTCGAAAAAAGGTTTGGGAATCGCTGTCAATATGTTCCTGATTAACGGTATACATAACATAACATTTTAAATTATTAAAAATATTCACCATGCCGTAATAATTAAGTGTTCCATTATGCCTAAACATGGAACGATCAAATATCAAGTCTAGATTAGTGTCAAACAGTACAGCATAGTTATGAGAATAAATGTCAAGATATAATAAGTTGTTAAAAGTTTCAATTCGTGAGTTGTACATAATAGTGGAAGGGTCATTTTTGTAAGTCGGCAGGCATATTATAACATTAGTGTGTTGCACAGACATTAACGTCTCTCTAATATAAATAGTCAATTCAAGATAGTTCTGAGTTTGTTCAAAATCTTCGTCTCCAATAAAAATGATGCAGTAGTCGTCACTTGAGTATTCAGCTAATTTTGTAGTGATGTTACTAAGCAAAAGTTTAATTCCTCTGTTTGGCAGAAGATAGTGACAGATTTGTGTCTCTCCAAAGGTGTTTTCAGCTAGTGACAATACATTATTCGTATTGCTGCTACTTATGATGCACAATTTCGATTTGTTGTGCACCGGTTTGTCCCTCTGAGATTTTATATGTGCAGTCTTATTTGCCGACTCTGCTCGTTGCATTGAAGTGTTTTTAAATGGCGTGTGTTTTTCATTTTCAGTACATGATCTAGTTTGCTCTCTTTGGATATCAGTAATTTTGTTGGTTAGTTCAAATCGGGGGGTAGTTGTATTTTTTTTCGTCATTTTTGGTGTGTCAGTAGTTTCATTTATTGTATGTACAGGTGGGGATGTCATAGTCTGTTTGTCATTTGAAACTGGAGTCTTGCCGGTTCTTTGCTTGCGTTTCTGACCAGTTCGTGGTGTACCATTTGTATTATTCGTGATACTTAAACTTTTGTAGGTGTCAATTACTTTCAGATATTTTTGTATATCTGATTTCAGTCTAAAGTTCTCAGAGTTTAGATTCTCTATTTCATGGTGCGCTATTAATAAATCATCTGATAATTTTTTGATTTTATCATCCAAGCCCGTTTGAGTTGAATTCAAGGATGTGTTCGGTAAACTCATCATAGTCGCATCAAAAAGCACCGAACTGTCTTTCGTGATGTCGTTTAGTGAACTGGTTCGTTGAATTTGACGGTAAGTAATATTGTTACATTCCTCCATGTTTGAACAATATTTAGTCTTATGCTATCTGTGAGTAATGGAACGCAATCTCAAGCAGACAAGAACCGCGCTTCGCCGCGCCTGTTATGGTTTATTTTAAATTGATTTATTCTCAGTATCTTCGCCGCGCCTCCGCCGTGTGCGTTGGGCCTAAATTACTCCTTATATCATCAATTCATCAGCCATCTCCCAGTTCAAATTATTTCGGGAATTTGGGTTTTTTTCTGTCTTTTTGCTTCCCACCCTTTTAAATCACTTTGGGGAGAAGAATTTCAAGAGAAAATTAGAGTTCCTTTCGCTGTTAAAGGAATTCCTGTGCAAAACGTTAGGTATGCCTTTAGAACCCAACGATTTAGGCTGCTTGTTCATCTGTAGAGAAAGGTCTATGCCTTTATTTGCTTGTGCCAAGCTCCGCGTTCTTGTGCCAGCCATAACAATGTCAACAATGGCTGCGTTTTCACTGTCAGTGAATGAATATATGAGATTACTAGCTGATGCCCGCGGCTTCGGCCGCGTGGATACTGTAAAAACAATCCTTGATGCGGATTATATATTATTCTAAAATTTCAGCTCGAGCGGTGCAGAACTTTTTGAGTTTTTGAAGCGTACACAATAGTACATTACGATATTAGTGCGTTAAGATGGTTATAATATGCGAGGCGGAATTTCAGCCCGAGCCGAAGGCGAGGGCGTAATTGAGCCGAGCATGTGTATGTGTATAACCAATACGCACGTATATCGTACGACGTTTTTTAACACATTTGCGAGGAAACAGAAAAAAAAACATTTTATATTTTGTTCATTTTTAATTATTGAAACAGTTAGTGAAATTACAATTATTAAAATGATACGAGTTGTAGTTGGTTTTTTAATTATGTTTTTATTATTATTATTACTATTCATAATGTCATTGTTTTGTGTTAGGGTAAATGTTGGAGACGACGAAACTTCTTGAAAAGCGGCAGAAGAGCATTGTAATTCGTCATTAGTTGTAATAAAAAAGTATCATCAGTAGAAGTAGAGGGGTGCGGCTCAGGGCAAAACTTCTTCGTTTGTGGCTCCAAATTTATTGCCTGAGTTATTTTGGCACTATTTGCTTTGTTTTGGATGGAATCTTCTACATAAGATTCTGCTACTGCGTTAGAACGCCACCCGCCATGCCCCTTTAAAGTCAATATATCAGCTCCCGAATCAGCAAGTAATGTAGCTGACGTTCTTCTGAAACTGTGCCCTGTATAACAATCAGCATCCGGCAATCCCAAAAACTTGGCGACTTCCTTTGGCATGGCACCGAATTTATTTATGCCAATAGGTTGCGCAGTACATTTGCCTTTTTGGTCATTCTGAAAGAAATTATTATTTTTTGTCTTAGTCGTACGCAGAGCTTCATATTTTTTGACCACGTCATAAAATGGGCCGTCGATAATAAAAGATCGGGGTATTTTGTTTTTAGTGTTTGGGATTTTAACTAAAAGCATTTTGCCTTGATATTCAATGTCTTTTGTGGTAATATTGTGAAGCTCTTGCCGTCTACATGCACCATGAATACCAAATATTAACGCAACCTGAAAAGAAATAAAAATGTGTTAGATAAGGTATAGGTACCTACTTAGCTTAAAGACGGTCATTAAAAAATATGTCAATGAGTATGTACAGTAGGTAGATCAATACATAAAATAAGGAGGCAGACTGACCTTTGTTGCCAGGTACTGGCTATCTGGAGCATCTTTTAGAAACTTTTCGACGTCATTTGATGACAGTACCTTAGATTTTTTCTTTATAAAACCATCAGAGCGTCTCTTTAAAAATGCAATGAGATTTGAATATAAATTAATATCGACACCATTTTTCATCTTGAGGGTACTTTTCAGCATAGAATATGTTGTCCACAACGAGCTAGGCTTATATTTACTAGCTAGTTCATTAAAATACGCCAAAACTACATTTTCGGAAAATGACTTGGCATTTTTCATGTTTTTCCACTTCAAGAAATTTTCATACGTGGCTATGTATCTGTCCTTGGATATTGACGGCAGCAAGCTGTCGCATGCGGTTCGCGCTTCTGTTAGTATATCCGGTGGAGTTGAAGTGAAATATTGCTCATCTTCATTATTGAAAGTTGTCATTTTTAAATATTCACAATACAAGTACAAAGAAAAGAAAATTTGAGAAAAATGGCGCGAGGATTATTTTCTGCTGCGTGAAAATGTTGGCAAAGACGCTAGAGCATGCAGCCAAGTTTTTAAATTACCGAATAAACTTTTTTATTTTATTTTAAATAAACTCAATCTGTGAATGCACACTGTTGCTTTCCCGCCATTTTAACAGCGCGCCAGCGCTGCCTACTGACTGGCGCCACGCGGCGATTAGTTCGAAATTTGAATAGCAACAGCGCGCTGCTCACTAGCTGGAGTCGTGCGCCATAATTATGTTCTGTGGTCGTGCGGCGGCGATCAGTTCCATATTTGAAATGGCAAATAATACTGTTATGGAATTTGTATGGACTAACTTAACTATTTGCTTTGGTAACACACGCGTTTTTTATGACCCGCTTTACATATTTAAAACCGGTGGAATTACATCAGCTTTACGAGCAAGGGTGTTAAAAACCAACATAACATAGATTTAGGTGACATACCTAGCTTTTTAGCCCAGTCTTAATCTATAAACTAACAAATCTCCTATACTTCCAGAATGTGTACCCAAACTCCCCGTACGTGTGCGAGCTATGCGGCACCCGCTGCGCCACCTCGTACTTGCTGGGCGAGCACACCCGCCAGCACATCTCCACGTACGCGTGCAGCCTGTGCGACATGTCGGCCACGTCGCCCGCGGTGCTCGCCAGCCACGTGCGCTACAGACATCTCTCCAGGAACGATACCAAGACGCATGCGTGCCCGCATTGTGAATACAAGTGAGTTAGACATCCTTGTACTCATTTGCCGATCTTTATCTTCAAATATCTCGGTAATATGACAATTTGGGGTACCTACCGTGTTACTGGACATTTTTTGTTCGTCTATATGTCCTCTATACATACTTTCCACTTTCATCGTGGGCAGCGATTTCGAAAAAAAAAAAAGCAATGACGGGAAGGTTGATATGCCACATCGGTTGTATCCCCTTTCTGATGGAAAAAACCCACTATCACTGCCTGACCTAGGAATAGATCCCACAAGAAAGATAAAAAACAAAAACGTGTGGCACTCGGAGACTGCCGCGGTAAAGCTATTGCATAGCATTTTTTATCAATTACTAGCTGACCCCGGCAAACGTTGTTTTGCCATATAAAAAATTTCAGAAAAAAAAAAAAAGATGAAAAATAGATGTTGGCCGATTCTCATAGATACCCGATACGCACAAAAAATTTCATCAAAATCGGTCAAGCCGTTTCGGAGGAGTTTGGCATCGAAAACTGTGACACGAGAATTTTATATATTAGATTTAATTTGACAACCTCAGTTGACAACCTTGTTATTTCCGTAGTTCTTGTTAATTTCTGGATTCGCTCTCCACGCTCAAGGCCCGCGATAGAAGCTATGCAATAGTAGCTTAAAATAGTATTTATTGGATCTCGCATAGGGATATTAAACTAATATCGATGTAGAATACAATCACAGGGGTCGAAACTAGTCAGTAAAATCAGTAAAAGTCAGTTTTTTTTAGCATGGTCAGTAAAAGTCAGTTTTTTGAGAAAATGGTCAGTTTTATCAGTTTTTTGAGATCAACACATATTGCTCCATAATTTTGCCTGTCTGTGTCGTTCCTTTTTACGCCTACCTTCTTCATTCTAGATTTTGCTTAAGAAATATATATCTTATAGTGTACCTACTAGCAGCCAAACCCGGCGTTGCTCGGGTTTCACCTTTCAAGTCCATTCATTTCATCAGTTGCAACACTTTTTCACATTTTCGCCACCCACAACCGCGACCAAACTTCCTTACGTTCACCAGGAGACCAAAGGGGAGATGATTGGAGTTGGTGGTCATAGAGAAAACCCTGTCTTCCCGTCCTAACATTAGCATTTTAAATATACATTTAGATTGTGTCAACAAAAAACAAATTTCTAGTCATTTCTAATTTTCTTAGCCGGGCCCAGTGATGGTTTGAGGGCAACTAACAGCTGATGCTCTATTATGATGTCTTGTGGCAACTTAATATTGTAGCATCATTATTTCGAAAAGTGCAATCCTACTTTTTTTCTCGAAATAAATACATATTTTATTATTGTATGTTTAACTTTGCATATTTGTTACAGCTTGAGCTTTTTAACCTGCATTGTATGTGATTTAATTTGACTGCTGTGTGATTTGTTTGTGGCTACTAACCAACTAACTAATATGGGAAATGTAAATTTAATGAGGACTGGCTTAATAAAAAAGATAAAAACTGGCCAAGTGCAAGTCGGACTCGCACATGAAGGGTTCCGTACCAAAACGGTATGCTATATTATACAATTTCTTCTACGGGCCAATGAAACTTGACCTTTGGATTGTATAGGCGCTCATACGATTCAGGGACCAAATTATATTGGTTAACTGCTGTTTCCATCTGTTGTTTCCATCCAAGTTCAAAATAATTTTCCTAGAAAGTCCTTATAAAGTTCTACTTTTCAGATTTTTTTCATATTTTTTAAACTTATGGTTCAAAAGTTAGAGGGGGGGGGACGCATTGTTTTTTACTTTTGGAGCGATTATTTCCGAAATTATTGACATTATCAAAAAATGATTTTAGTAAACCCCTATTCATTTTTAAATACCTTTCCAACAATATATCACACGTTAGGGTTGAAATTAAAAAAAAAATCACTTCCCACTTCACATATACCCTACCCTAATAAAACCTTTTTTTCCAATTTTTATTTTACCACTTTGTCGGCGTGATTGATACACATATTGGTACCAAATTTCAGCTTTCTAGTGCTAACGGTCACAGAGATTAAGCGATGATGGACGGACGGACGGACAGACATGGCGAAACTATAAGGGTTCCTAGTTGACTACGGAACCCTAAAATGGACACTATATCTGAATGGGGAAAAAGGAATGGTGAAAATGAGGTTTTTTGTTGTGTGCATGAATTTTTTGCAATTCCACATGAAACTTTTATTTTAAGTTAGTTCAGATGGTCAGTAAAAGTCAGTTTTTTTAGATTTCTGGTCAGTAAAATCAGTATTTTTGAACACTGAACCTGTTTCGACCCCTGCAATCATGTTAGTGTAGTTTGTCACTGCCAAATTAATATTGAACTTGCCTCAGTTAAATTATGTTGAAAATCAATACACTGCCTGACAGAGTGACAGTACATCAAAACGGACAAAGGTGAGAACCGAGTCGAAAATAAAACATCTGAGACCCTGTGATTTATTTTCGCCTCGGTTATTATAAGGACCGTAATCTTTTTGTATTAGACGACGTACCAATTTAATATAAAGTTTATTTCCAGTATTGTAATGTTGCCATTGGTATTGATAAATGGGAATAACTCATTAAACGGTTAAAAATGAGTTACTTACCTACGAAAATACACATCTCGATTTTCCAACAATAGTAGCGACTGTGCATAATGAAGGGCATTACCACAGAACATAAAAAAACAGTAGAAATCGCATAGCGCTTTATTAGTAAGGAACCAGCGTACCCAAACTAACACCTAAACAGGTTAATTGTATTTCGTAACACTAAGAAAACCGTGGTGTGATTGGTAATTTAATATTGAATGAAAGTAAGTAATATATTAGTCTTCGTTTATTTGAAAATAAACCATAATCATATGCCGATAGAGTTTTTTATTATCTAGTCTGTTTACGTATTAGCTCATACGGAATAGTTTCACGACCAAGTTCTGCTACTCGCCGCTAGATGTCACTACATTAAATGCATTTAATAAACCATTACGTCATTTAAAATAAGATTGATATTTCCGTAACGAGCTCATTACTATTTGTGTGCTATTCGTCCTTTTCTAGGGTTGTACCACTGCCGTTGCCATATTTATCGACATTGCGTTTTATTTTTAACCGACTTCAAAAAAAGGAGGAGGTTATCAATTCGACTGTATTTTTTTTTTTTTTTTTTTTAATGTTTGTTCGCTCATAACTTGCGACTGGGTGAACTGATTTTCATGATTCTTTTTTCATTTGAAAGCTGGTGCTTCCCGTGTGGTCCCATTTTCACCATTTCAATATCTGATGATGGGTTCTTGTAGAAATCGGGGGAACTCTTCAATAAATAACAGCAGATTAACCGCGATTGTTGCTATAGCATATCTAAGCATTGTTTACGCCATCACACAACATAATATCACGCCTGTACTCACTACAAAGGTGATGAAGAACTTCGGAGATAGGCAACGGAACTCCTCAATTAATGATAATAAATGGACTGGGATTGCTGAAATCTCATGACTGTCTATTGTTTACACCAGTTCATAACATAACATCACACCGGTACGTTGTGAAGGGGTAAGCACATGTGAACCACTAAAAAGTGAAAAATAAAAACTTTTTTACAAAAAATAAAACCGACTTCGACAAAAATAAAACACAAAAAAGTGAAAAATAAAAAATCAGCTTCAGAAGTCGGTGGCAAAAACATGAAATCAAACAAACAAAAGTCACCGACTTCTGAAGCTGATTTTTTATTTTTCACTTTTTTGTGTTTTATTTTTGTCGAAGTCGGTTTTATTTTTTGTAAAAAAGTTTTTATCAAATAAACTAAAAGAGTCGATAAATATTTTTAAATTTCATTTATCAAGTATGTAATTACTTAAGTTTGAAATCAAGTGTTATAAATTTATAATAATGCTTATGATTTTTAGAAAGAATAATTAAGAATTTATTGTTATGTTAAAATTGTCATGATAAACTACTGATTGATTTCGAAAATTAATATACTTGATAGAAATATTCATAATTATCATAGCTAAACTACACGATTTGTTACTACGGGTACCTAGTATCTACTTTCTATTGACATGGGAACCCTGCGATTTCGCCGGCAGCTACACTCGTTTTAACTCGAACAACTCCTTAGCGAACTTTGATAAAATTTCAGACTAACACGTAGGCCACTTACTAAACTAGCCAATACATCATAGAACATTGTAATTTTAAAATATCGATAACTCATTATCGATAACGTCAATCTCTAATTGAGTAGCGAACTGTGACATGTGCTTATTTGGAATCTTCCAGAATAATATGTTTAAGTTTAAAAGAAAGTAGACCCTATAGAATAAACAATAAAGTCTATTTGTACTTGTCTTGTTTAATAAAATAATGTTTTTCAAATTTTAATCGAAATAAAGTAAATTAAGACTTACCGATGGTATGATATACCACCATTTGAAACATTTTTGGTTCTGCTATCGTTTTTACACTCTAGAACAGCACAATAAGGCATTTTAGTATTTTTTTGTAAGTTATTGTCACTGTGACGCTTCGATCTAGACTGATGTGCGTGGCGTGTGTGTGGGAGAAACAAATTGCGGAGCAGCGCAAAGCTCGGGGTACGCGCGCCCCGCCCACATGCTACTTCTACTGTTTTTTTATGTTCTGTGGGCATTACAACACAAGTGTGGGCGAGTTTCTTAATAGCATCACACGAGTGTTGTAATGCCTAATTATGTATAGTTGCATACACTAATTTATCTACCCAAATATCATAAGGGCTCTATGATGGGTTCAGGAACCATAGGGAAATGACCAGCATTGTTACCAGTGTAATGCAATAAAAAATGTAGATGTTCAGATATTTGGGTAGATAAACTACTTTTTCATTTTCCACAGAGCCATAACAAAATCAGACCTCCGCCAACACATACTAACACATAAAAAGAAAAAGAAGAAATGTAAATCCATTAAACAGGAGATAGAACGATCTGACGAAGAAAATTCAGAATCTGACTGTTATGAGGTTAAAAAGGAAAAGTCAGTGAGGAGATATGCCTGTCACTTGTGTCCTGAGAAGAAAATGAAGATATTCTCCAGGGGGAATAGACTGACGACGCATTTGGTGAAGGAGCATGGTGCTCAGTGGTCGTTTGGACATAGCAGGTTTAGGTAAGTTGTCATACGAACTCATACTTGCTCAAACTAAAAGCATTTATTTCAATTAGACCATTACGCCATTACACTAAATGCCTTGCGCGTCCAATATAACAATGTTTTCAGGATGATGTTGAAACTCCCTCGTTTCTGTAGTGCCTCGGGGATGTTTGCCCAATCGGGTACAGATGGTTTCCACGCTATCATAAGGAAAAAGGTGGCATCGCTTGTGAGGAGGATTCGGGGGAGTGACAACAGCATCCTGAAAGTCGTGGCTGAGGACCCGAGAGCTCCTGTGCTGAGGCATCTCATGCGGAATCATTGTCCTCATGAAATGCCTCGTAAGTATATGACTCATTAGTTATTTAATTAAACTGTATTTTATTCCAATTTGTTACTAATAAGACACTGACTGAGACTGTGTTTAAGTTGTTTACTAACAAAAATGGTTCCTATGTTGTTCCAAATAAAGAAAATTATATTATTATTATTACAGGCACTTAAGATTGCCAGAAAAACAAATAAAACGAAGCTATAGTCAGTTTCAAGGCATAATAACTTTGAAAAGTACGGCAGTTGCCCATTAAAAAGCGTAGATCTCTATGGAGAAGAATGGGCAAGAAACTCCATGGACAGTCTTTTAAATCAATATAGGTATTATTACAAAAAAACGATTTTTCCGACATCTATTTCGACTATTTAGAAAATTATTAAATTATTAATATATTATTTTGTGAAAAAGTCATTCATGAGTTTAAGAGCGTATGCTACCTCAGATTAGCAACCCTATTTGTGGTGGTTCAAACTTCGCTTATAATACTGTTAGAATAAAGTTCTAATCAGCTTGCACTACAAAGCGGTTGTTACGTCTTTCGCTGCGGCCGAATAGTGCGAAATTAGTGGTATTTTGCGATTTACAAAAAAACTATTGATTGGACTAAAAAAGTAAAACACTATGACTTTAGTTTGTTGCTTGTAGAATTATTTGGAAAAAAAAATCAGAACGATGACAGGTATTTTAGTATGGTTTTTACTCGTTAAAAGAAATTTTTAGAGGTATCTTCGCGATTTTTTTCTATCGAGCAAAGTTAGTTGTATTATGTTTTCACAACACTATGGCACTAGCATATATCCTGAAGAATATCATATATTTTTCTGATGTTGATTACTGCAGTGAATCATATACTTTTACGCATTATAAAACTCGCGTTTTAGGTACCATACGCTCTTAATGTGTTGTGCGAGACGCACGGGACCGGTCAATGTGGCGATACGTACGGGACGCCTATGTCCAGCAGTTGATGCGCATCTTTAGGCTGAAATATGATGACGAGAGGGTTGTATTGAGAATTTTCATGATTATAACTCAGTAAAGCCATGTTTGTTTCGTTTGGTTATCATATTTAAATCAAAATACAACCTGACGCTCACCTGTAAAATGTAAAAAACGCAAGAATAACTGAATTTCGCGGATTTACGTGATTTCTGATACATGGAGGGCTGGAGGGTCACAATGGTAATCAATGTTCACCCATCTACGGACAGACCTTTTCTATTCCCCATTATGTTTTTAGACGATTCTAAAAACATCTTTTATCATTTCAGGTACCAAATATCCGAAGACGGCATGTACAGACTGACGACCACCCGCTACGAATCTTTAGAAGTATCTGAAAAAATAATGGACGGCTACAGCAGTCCAAAAGTGCCTTTAACAAGTCTAGCTTTTAGACTAAAACAGGTTGCAACCCCTACCAAGTCCTCACCTAGATGTTTCGAGATCACTTTGAAGAACGGTGATGATGATGAAATGGAGGTGGATAGAAAACCGGTGATTGAAGACAATGGTGTAGAAATTATGATGTGTGATGTGGATGAAGAAGGGAATATTATTAGTTCTGAAGTTATTGATAATAAGTCTGATTTGATACCGAAGTTAGAAAGGTAGGATTTTTGTTTTACTTGTATTTAGTTGAGCTTTTAGAATGATTGCGTGGAGTTGTTTAATCATGAGATAAAAAGTATTTGTTATTTTGCCAATCCTGTGTCTTTTGAAGCGAAACAACTTGGTCTTTAGCCGAATTCGACTGCCTATGAGAATGAAATGGAATGTGTAAAGAATGATATGGCAAGAAACGAGGTGTCTGTTAAGATACCGAGTAATAGAGAAGTAGGGAAGAAGACATGCCGCGCCGACCCAAAATGTATTGAGAAAGGGGCTAGAGAATCGAATCGAAATCTTCGCACATTCGTGGTCGGTTTGATGGTTCGACTCTACTCGACGTAAAGGTCGCGCCATGTAAAAAGAACGCTGACAGTTAAGTCAAACATGACTATTTTTTTTCAAATTTCAGCTTATTCCAAAGTACTAAGGAGCTAGTGAAATTTGTATTAGGATTCTAACAATATTACAATTACACTTAACACAGTCACTGTAGCCTAGTACTTCAGAACGCGACTGTCTAACGTGCGCAACAGTATCCCCTCCACTGCGCTCAGCGTTCTTCTTACGTGGCGGGACGTGTACTCGTAGCGTAACTGTGTAATCAATGCGTCGGGTGCCTGAATTTGAGTTCAATAGAATACGGGCTAACCACCAAGTGTCATAGTATCAAGTGAATGCAAAAAAAAACAAGTAAAAATTTAAGATCCCCAGGCCCAAGTCAGGCACTGTCATTGAGCTTTTTTATTGAGAAATTCTCAGTAAAAGCCGTCTCTATTTTTGTCTGATTAATGGGAAAAGACACTGTCCATTAGGGTATAGCTTTCGTCAAAATAGCTTTTGTTTTGATTTTATTATAGTACCATTACTTCGATTTCTAGTTTATTTTCAGATGTATCTTTTTTTAATAGTAAGTTATGTATTTGACTGGATTTTTTTAAGGTTATTTTAATCTTTATAACGATTTAAACAAAAAATAAAAAATGTTAAATTATAAGGACAATACTTTCGAGTGCTGTGCATAATATTAAAACATCACATTGACAAGTTTTTATACTCTCTGATAAAGTATACATATACTTAATTCATATACACCCATAAACTCACCTTTTTCCCCAGTACCCACTGGGGAAAAAGGTGAGTTTGAGGTGAGGCAGAAAGATAGAACGCCATAGCACAGATAACATAATACTATAGATATAGGAGTTATATTTACGGAACAAGTAGTTTCTCGTCTCTCTGGTCCCTGTCTATAATTATCTTTAGGGAAAACATTTAAGATGTTTAGTTTTGATAAAACAGTTTTATTAAAATGTTAAAAAAAATCTTATTTACAACCTGTGTTTTGTCATGAAAGCCTAAAAATTAAAAAAATTAAATCAACTTTTGATATTTTTTAAACGGATCAGATGAATTTTGAAATGTTTTATCTTGAATGAAATAAAAATAATGTTTAAAAACATGTGTTTTATTTATTGTAACAAAAGCATACAAAACAAATTGACAACAGTCTCTAAGCTGCATCTGCAATAATTCTCTCAACTAAGTGACCATCCCGTTTTTAGTCGATTACTCTTGACCTACATCTAATTTCAGAGATATTTGTGTAAAACTCGTAAAGGGGATGGTCAATTTGTTGGCGTGTACAACAAGTAAATGGGAACGCAGCTTTAAGAAACTTTACAAACATTGTTCGGAAGATTATTTTGCAGATTTAAATAGTAGATGGGCAAAATCACAAAATACCCGAAAATTTCATTTCGATATAGTTGAAAATCTATTAAAGTTTGACAGTAGTGTGATGTGCTAGAGTCTGTACATAACAATTTTATTCATAACCTGCAAAAAATTATCCCCAAAACGTCTCCAACCAAAAATCAGCTATTTAAATCCGAACTCCTTGAAGCTTGCGATCAATCGATCAGCCTCTCTAAACCCTGACTCTACAGCTCCGTGACCATCATGGTGTCTATGGTGCGAGGTAGCTTCTCCCGCGAAGCAGACGACGGGGAACTTGTTAGGGTTGTATAGAGGTTCTGATAGCTCTATGGCACCGCCGTCCCCATTTTCTTCTAGGACCACTGTTCGGTAGGCGTAGGCTCCTCGTGCTAGGGGGTTTGAGGCCCATTGGGATCTGAAAGGGTTGAAAATGTTTAAGTTAAAGCCCGGTTGAAGTTTTTTGAAGAGGTTTTTAGAATAATTTTTCCGTTTCCTATATGTTTGCGTATGGGAACAAGGAAATGAGTTTCTAGGGGTCACAAGTGTTGAGCATGAGGTTCGATTTCTAGGTCGGGCAAAGTGTTATTGTGTATTATGCCTGATTGATGGCAACTGCCTCGTCTAGTGATGGCAAACGCGACTACTGAGCATGATGTGACCTTATAGTATAATTTCTCAGTACATGCCTTGGAGACTGGATTTGTGCCCGGTTGATGACAATAGGCTCGCTCCCTATTACATGGTCATTAAAATATCCGGTATATAATATTAGTACACCTGTTTGTGGCGACACTTCGCAGTTATCCACAGTTATAAGCAAACAAATGAACAAAAACCTCACCTCAAAATATCCTTGATAGGTGAAACATCAAACTCCTTCTTGATGACAATATCAATAAACTTCTGAACTCCCTTCTTTACTTCTTCCACGCTAAGTTTCTCCATGGCCACAGCTCCCTTCCCTTGGATCCAGGCTAGGAGAACATTAGGCTGGTGGTCCACGGACCAAAGACCATAAATCTCAGTTATCCATTCGTCTTTCCCTGCAAATAAGGCCTTGTCTTCTTGTCTCCAGAGCATGGTGAACTTGGCTGGGGTCTTAGGCCACCAGGGGGTCTCGAATTCGATGTAAATTTTGTCCAGGACACACATGTCTAGGTTCTGGATTGAGGCCACTTTGTCGGCGGGCAGTTGAGGTGAGAAAAGGTGGTCGTGTCTGTGGAAAATATGGAAGAAAATAAATATTGGCAATCTTCTAAATTCTATGAATTTGAGTACCTACGTACGTACTAACCCGACGGGGCTGCCGGTTGTTCGAAAGAGAAACCGCGGCCTCGATACAAAAGGCAAAGAAAGAACATGGGTGGTTTTTAGTCAGTAGAAGTCTGACACTCCTTCGGGAGGAGTCATTTGATAATTTCCCAACCTCCAAAAAAAAGGTACCAAAGATTTTCACTCCAAAGTCCAATTCGACTTCCAAATTCGGTTATATTTTTGGCAAAACTTGTCTTTTCCTTATTCAAGTGACAGATACTTCCTTCTACTAAAGTCAAGTTGCAAGTTTGTAAAATAATTAAGCTCCATACTCAGACTTACCTAATAGACAGTTTTATCTATTTATAGATAAATGAAGTGCAACCAAAATATACCACGAAAGCATTAAATTGTTATGACGCTACACATTACCATCGTTCGTTTATAATGTTTACTCGAAGTGTTAACAGAATTAGTGCTAAACGCTTAATGCGTTATGAATCATAAGAGTGGGATGTTTGGTGTTTATTTTGTCTTTCCTTTACACTGGGTAAAAATGGGTTCCTAAATAGGCTAAAATAGGACTGGTTTTTGGTCTTGTCATCTTGTAGCTGTTGAAGATCGGAATTGCGGATAACGTGTTAAATGAGTTCCCCAGCAGGCGATAGTCAATAGAATCACCTTTTAAATTAATTTCGGGTTTCAGTTTTGGGTCTTTGCCTACTTATACAAAATAGAGGGAAACAAAATTCGCGAGTTTTCTTATTTCGTTCCCACCTTTGCTCTTTGTAAGGGTTACAAACCAACACGGCCCATATTTTTTGCTAGGTTCTCCAAGATTTTTCCAAAGTAATTTCTTACCTCTCCTTCAAAACTCCAATAGACACAGTCACAATGACACTCTTGGCTGCATACAGGCTCCCGTCCTTACACTTGACTTGTACCATGGGGTTGGAAGCCCCTACATCTAGTTGTGTGACGCGCCATCGAATGTTCTCCACCTCTTTATTGAGGAGAATCTGTAGCGGGATCTCCTTGGACGGGTCGGGGTATTTGTTCTGTAACGTAAGGAGGTGGAATCAATAAGGGTAATTATGTCGTACCCTGTGAGAATGAAGGTAGATCATAGTAAAGAAACGATGGATGGACTGTGTGAAGGATGACATGGCTAGAAATTAGTCTAGAGAAGTTTAAAAGAAGTAGACATATTATGCTGCGCCGACCTTAAGTAAATTGAGATAAGGCACGCTAGACTACTACCTACTAAACGAGGCTGAAATTTATGAGTAAAGAATGGTCAGTCAGTGATCTACGTTCATTCCATGAGAGTTTTAAGACAAAACATGAATCAAAATTGAAATTCTACTCGATGGAATTTATTCGTCATCAGAATCTATACATCCGCATGGTAGTCTAAAGTCTAAGATAAAAGGGTAATAAATGTTTAAGTACGGTGCATGAGTTCGCAATATTTCACCGTGTTTCCCTATTCTGGCTTCCAAGATAATTGATGGGGACTCCCACAAAAACAGTGTAACTAAACTTACCGTCAACACATCAAGAATAGTTTTGTATCCTCTTCCGTTCCAGTTCAAGAAGGCATCACCTTCGCTCTCCCAGAACTCTGCCATCGTTCTCAAAGACTTGCCTCTCTTCGGGTCTTCGGGACTGCCCAGGTGACTGTTCCTCTCAAACCACTCGACAAATGATCTGGATAGCTCTTGGTCTTTCTTTAAGGTGTCGTTTGTGTTGACTCTAAAAATGGAGTTAGGATTATTGGAAATTAAGCCAAAAAATGTTTTATGACTAGGACGTTTAAAGACGACGAGCGATCAAGCAAGATCTAGATTGACCAATGTTGTGGAGGCCTTGCAGTTTTACACTGGGTCAAACACTGGCTGGACTTTCCTAAACTTCAAAGCCGTTCGTAAATTTCAGGTTCTTTAAGTCTTATATTTTCTTAGGAACAAGTATTGCTTGATGAATAAATTATATGGTCCGTAAATTCGTAACCTGGACTGATCAATCCAGGAGGGTGTGAGACAACGTCGTGAAACAAAATTGAAATCCAACACGATGGAATCGATTAAAGAAGTATTAGGACAGCGTTGTTAAATACTACTTACGCTCCCCGCACAAACTCCGCAATGGATGTCTTGGTGTTCTTATCAACAGCTCCCAGTTCGGCATCCAAAGCCTGCAGTATGGCAGCAGCTTTGTCTTCAGGCACCAGCTCTCCATTGGACCGCACGTACCAGTTGGTATCAGGAGGTGATCTGCCTAGTAGACCTAATGGGTTGACCAGTTCGAAGATCACGTTGTCTTTCTCGCCGTGGCACCTGGAAATTAGAAAGAATAATAAATTTTTGACTAAGTTCTGAGCTAAGTGGTCCTAGCCTAAAAGAGTTGCTCGTTGGAGACTGGAGAGTTTGTTTCGCCAGTTCTTCTCATCGGCTATAAAATGGAAGTAGCGAAGACCAAGCGTTTTGTTTGGTGGACTGTTTTATGTATCTACGTAATTTTGACGTTCCAAAAGTGCTGCAATAGAGGCTTGTGTTGTCAAATCTTAAAAAATACTCGGTCGATTAAAACCCCGTGTTTTCAAAGTTCCAAAAGAAGTAGAAAATAGTTTGCAATTCAGCTCTCCACCCATCCAAATTCTGCTTTCATCCAACTGATCAAATAAATTCAAGGTTTATCTTACCATGCAGCACCAATATCAATAGTCCTGCCAGCGAATTCCGTAGTCAAGATTCGGCCTCCGATCCTGTTGCCAGCTTCAAGGCCCAAGACTTGAAGACCAGCATCGTGGAGCTTCCGCATTGCTGCGATGCCCGCAGCGCCGCACCCGATCACAATTACGTCCATTATTCGCCTGGAATAAATTGAACAGTGGTATAAATATCGGCTGCCCGATTTTGTCTGTGACACGAGACTTGAGCTATGGACCAACAGTGAAAATCTTTATACTAATATCTACTAGTACCTATCTGCGCTAGGTTTAGTGATCGTTCGTGATTTTTTTCGTCTAGTTCAGATATCTTCTGATCTGCTTCGGCGTTATATAGCTCTCTATATCACCGGTTCGTTACTGACTTGTTTTACGATTTGTAGGTAAGGTCCACAGATAGTTAAGTCTAAGATGTATTACGATCATGAGCAACTATCTCTTTTGATTGGACGATCCGGGAGAAATGTCTAAAATTTTAAAATTTTCGTTTTTTTGGATGCCTAATAGTTTATTACCTTAATCATTTAATGTCAAGGTCTACGAGATAATACACGAGGTATTGTCTGAAAACGGTTCCTATTTAAGTACCTATTGTCTGAAAACTGCATAATTTACTTACTTAATACTCAAATGAATAATCAATGTTTGATGGTAAAAATTGGTAATGATTCACAGACTGATTATTAAAATTGCACCAGGAAATAAAATTTTTCAACGCAAATTATATTACAGGTTAACGACTGCCTAACCTAACCTTACTTCCGAAGTGGCGAAGCGTTTATCGCACCGGTATCGACATAAATGAATTACATTAGCCTTTGTAATTGGGTAAGTTGTTTGTGTAAGTTGTTTGCCACAAAATTGAAGTTAATGTCAATGTTGACCGCCCATTATACGCTAATCTTAGTAATTTTTGGACACACATGCCTACGTAGGTATAAGGGTAGGTAGGTACAGTAGGTAAGATAAAAAAATAATTGGAACCCCCAAATCAATTGTGATACCTATAAGTAGGAATGATGATGACGTGCATGTGCAGCGTAGGTAGGTACACCGTTGTTTGCAAATAAAGTTTTGAGTATAAATGTGGCCCTAGAAATAGGATTTCGAGAAGAGCTAAGAAGCGACCGATAAACTGTGAGAAAGATGATATGACGGCTAAAAGAGAACAACCGAAGTTGACGACATGTTGTGTCGTTCCCAAAGAAATTGAAATAAACTGCAGTTATAGGATGATGAATTGATGATGCAGCTAGCAAAAAAATTTAAAGAGGTAGGTAAAGTTTGGTACATTGGAGGTTATATCCAAAACTACTCAACAAATTCCAACAAATCTTTCACTGAATAGAAAGAAGGCTACGTTATTGCCGAGTATATATGCATCTATTGCGTGACGAATGATATGACGAAAGAGGATGGAGTAAATGATGCCGTGGTGCCGTGGTGTCTGACAAGGGAGAATGGAAGAAAGAAACGTGTTGCACCGACCCCAAATATAATGGGATAAGGGCAGGAATACGATGAAGGTATTGCATATATATAAAGGGAACGAAATCGAGGGCAAAAGATAGTTAATAATATTTTGATACTCACGCCATGCGCACTTGCAAATTAAAAGAGGTCCGTTGTCACAATAACTATGCCGCTACACAGCGGAATATAAACTAAAGATTCGTCTGTTTATTCATTCAATATCTCATGTTATTACTTGTTACGTAATATTTGTAATCGACAGATCACGACGTTATTCAATGTTATCAATTTTTGCCGCTGTTTTATGTTGATTTAACTTGGGGACAATTGCTTATCTACATATTGGAGGAATAATGAAAGTGTTAATGAGATGGAGAGCATTTTCTTGTTGTGTTTTTTTTTTAAATAAGGCTACTTTAAATTCTAAAATAGACTGGTTTGATTGGCTAATATGGCTCATAGAGGGATCGATAACTAATAGCCAGAGATTGCGATAGGTAGAGCTTATAGGTATATTTGACTAAACTTCAATGAATTAAGTAATATACTGTACACGACTTAGCTACATTTACCAAGTCAATAACATCATGAGTTTTCAGCAATTTTCCGGACAATAATCACACAACAAGAGCATTTAAATCCACAAAAACATTCAATAGGTGCCTGCCTATTCAAAAGGTTTTTTGGCTTTTAAACCAAGGTTATAAGGTGCAGACTTTCGAATGATTGTTTACTATAAGGACTACCTATTGTGTTCAGGAAAAGTGAAAAAATAAGCACACAAAGAATTGGTACCTATATGTAGTGGTCGCAGTCGCTACTGCTGCACTGTGTGGGTGGATGGTTCGTCTACACGGCACCTAGCAATTTATTTACCATCTATCTGCAGTCATCCCGCGATCATTCTTGCAACAGCTTCGTTTAGGGAGGTCATCCGAAGTACTTATTAACGCGAAAGTTTGTAAGTAGGTCCTATGTATGTTTGGATGGATGTTTGATACTCTTTCACGCAAAAACTACTGAACGGATTTGGATAAAAATTTATACACAGATAGTTTATAACCTGGATTAACACATAGGATCGTTTTAATCCCGATTTTATCTTCTCGTGGGATAATTTTCGAGTTGTAGCGGGCGAAGCCGCTGGGAACACCTAGTAATGAATAATCTAATCACGGAAGATATACGGTAAGTGACAGCAAAAATTTAGTTATAAATCTTGAAAGCTCAAAACACTAGTACTTAGTTGTAATGAAATCCGCCCGAATAGTGAATGACAGCTCTTGGTTCCCACCAAAAAACAATACCCACTAGTTAACTACCAGTCCTGCCTACCCCTTATGGTATTGTACCTACTTATGCCCCATTCGTTTATTACAGGCACTTATTACATAGAGCCTGATAGAGCCACTGCTAACAGGATCAGCGGCATTCTTAGAGCCATCCTTGTGACACGCGACCGACTGGTAGAGACACCATGCGGTGTGCGTAGAGACGGGACAGGATGATTTGTCTACACTTCTACAGAGGGTAGAGTAAGCGGGTGATAAAACTAATAAATGAAATAAGTTGTAAAAATAATTACCTGAAACACTAAGCTTTTATTCGATTTTTGAACGCTGTTTGGTTATTGAAACAAATCTTAGTTTAGTGAAAGATATCATTAGACAAATTGGCAAAGTACTTAAGTAGTTAAGCTAACATTTATTTATATAGTTTTATCAAATGAAATTAAAATTATCTATTTGAAGTAGGCCAGTTACAGGTACTTTTGAATTGTCGAAACAAACTCAGCACTAAAATGAAGCTGCAGCCCCAGTCACAAGGCATAATTATTGTCAAAGTAGTTGCCCATTCCAAGGTGTTTTAAATTTAGAGATCGAATTGCATCACGTCTATTGAGGTTTTAACAGCTAGTTTAATTTGACCTATTATATTCTAGTCCTTTAGTACAAAAAATCCAAAATTGGTTTCTAGCTCCGTTGAAATATATTAAAACTGAGAAGGTCTCCTATAACGCAAACTTATGGCGACCCTACATAAGCTGCAAGTTTTTGCTTGTCTTGCGGACAACGTCCTCTGTCCTTATGTAACGTATTACGAGTACAACCTGTACTGTACAACACATAACACCAGTAGCTTTCCTGGAATATTGCTAATTAATCAGTATACTAGTAGTAGGTACTGCTCCCTGTGTAAGGCTGTAGAAGTTAGCCTAGATAGGTCACAGGGTAAGTAATGCTTGTTGGTAGCCTAAGCCGTACCTACTTAGTACGTTTCGACGCGTCGTTTTTACCGATATCGATTGAACGTCAAATTCAAATATGTCTTTTCGTGACACAATAGTAAAAAGTAGGAGCAGTGTAAAAGACGTTTCTAATAAAGTAACGTCTCACTGTGTGCTGCTTTGCAAGGCGTTAAAAAATTATTGTCGATTTGTTTACACAAAACGGTTTTGTATCGAGTTGTCAAAATAACGTTTTCTAGGGACCAGCTAACCGAAGTTTTTGAGTAGGTAGGTATACAAGAAATTAAGAATAGGTACTAATTATAATAAAAATTCGCTTTGTACTGATTAGAAGGTAGTTGAAAAGATTTACATTTACTAGCACACCACCACCAGTACCTACAGTAGGCTGCACATCAGTTGTACCAAAACCAGCCCAGTTACTGACCTGGGCCCCGAGTCTGCTATTCAATAGTGTCAGAATGGTCGATCAATGATCTCATAATGGTTGATTTACGACAAGCCAAAAAGTACCTTAAGTCGACAGGCATAAGGTACTTTTTGGCTTGTCATCAATCAACCATTATGAGATCATTGATCGACCATTCTGACACTATTGAATAGCAGACTCGGGGCCCTGACGGTCAACTGTACTTACATGAGTAAAATGAGAAGCGTGCTTAGGAGAGCTGTAGCTTTTGAAGTTGGAATAGTCAGAGAAAACAATATTGAATAACACTCACAAGCCGTCCGTCATAAGAACCCAAACTCTAGCGAAGACCGTTGTGTTGGTCGTTGGTCGTAGACTGGACCAACAAACAAATGCCTGCCTGTTGATATCTGTACTATCAAGATAAAAATAGATCTAACCTTGTAGTGCCTTTTATATCGAGAACTGTCAAACCAACTTCAGTCGAGAATTTTGTTAGGTAAGATTAGGATCCTTAGTGTGAAGTTCGTGCGGTCTCAGTCAAGGACAGACCGATTTTTTTTTGTTTTATTTGATTCGCCGGTAGCAACTAGTTTAGAGGATTTGGCATTTTAATGTAGCTTAGCCGGTAGCAATAGGCTGATGATGTAGCTTAGCATAAGATGCAAATTCAAGCATTCTTGGAAAATTCTGCTTGCGAATTTGATTTCGAACGTTTGAATTGACCAGAAGTGTGTCATCATCATCATCATCTTTCTGCCCTTGTCCTACGTTGTTTTCTTCCATTCTTCCCTGTCAATTGTAGCTCTTTTTCCCTTTATATCACCCCTCACACACTCCATCCATCTTTTCTTTGGTCTTCCTCTCCCTCTCCATCCATCAACATTTATATTCATCGCTCCTTTAGTCACAATGCGATTTATCCCTCCTCATCACATACCCATACTACGACAGTCGATTTCCTTGTGTGTCGATTTTCATTAACAAATATTTTGCACAAAACACTTACCTACCTAGTAACAAAACAATTATATTGATATCTGATAGTTTCGAATGTTACAAAGGACAAACAATTGAAACAATATGATGTTCCGTGTTTGCGGTTTTATGAATGAAATGAAATTCTATACATCGTTCTAGGAATTACAAAGAAGACGCGCTTTAAATATTATGCAGACTGTGTAGTTATAATAGAACTATTTATTTATTATATCTATGGTAGTTATCCTTACTACTCTGTCTGTCTGTCGCACTTTCACGCCAAAACTACTGAACTGATTTAATTTATTTTTTGTACACAGATAGTCTAGACTTCTAGAGCCTGAGAAATGACACAGGCTAGTTTTTAATGCGAAACTAAGGTTGTAAGAGTAAGGGGTTGAAAGGGGAGGATGAAAATATTACTTTTGATCGCGATAGGGCATCCACGCGGGCCAAGTGGCGGGCATCAGCTAGTTATGCAAACCGACCTTGGATGGTACACACGGCGACATAAACCAAGCTATAATTTCTAGTATACCTGCTTCAGGCTTCGTTCGTTTGTACAATGAAATATCCAAACTGGTTGACTTTCGGGCCACTGACAGCTGGGACCAACGGCTTAACGTGTTTTCCAAGGCACGAACAAAACTTTTATGGGTGGTCACCCGCCTACGCACAAACCTAGGTAAGTGCGGCTTACCCTGAAGATCGACCCGTGAGATATTATTATTTAGCCACGAACGAGGTCCTGAACGTTAAAAATCGAAGAGGGAATTGCGAGATAGATTGAAGTGCTGAAAACAATTATACTCTTGACCTACCCAAGTTTTACTAACACCTTAGCTACATAACATTACGCTTGTATTCCCCGAGGGAATAGACAGAGGTGTACCCATAGGAGCTACTATTTCACCAGTTACTTATAACCTTTGTATCTCCTTAAAACACCATCTGAAGGTTGATCAGGTTTTGAACCAAATTCCGTTTACAATAATAAAACTTGCTTTTCAGTAACAGTATATGCCTGTGGTCAGACACGAGGGCAGGTAAATATTATATTTTAATATCCCGTTACACCATTGTTGGCTGCGGTCAGACTGCACTTCTTTCCCACAGTGCAATATTGTGGTATTTTATGGCGTTCTTAAAGGGAGTTTGAGTGATGGGTTGCTAGGCTATAAAATTATCTAGTGCATTTGTTTATGGGTTTTTTGGAGGAGTTTAGTTGATGTTGGGCTTTTACGGTTGTGATATATTCATACTGTCACTTCCTTAAAGTGAATCCTTCAAGGTAGCCAACTTGACACTGACCAGCAAATTGCAAAAAACGTAAAAAAATTCGAATTTCACGGGCTACCCTGAAGCAATCAACCTTAAAGAAACTGCGCGAGAGATATGATGGGGATCGGTAGATATTAATTTAAAGATGCAGCCTCTACAAAGTTTTGGATACACTCATCCAACATTTTTGAAAAATTCATGAAATAACTTGGGGAGTATTTCCATAATCTTGAGGACTGCATAAAATGGCTAAGAAGGAACATGGGATGGTTTTTAGTCTGAGTAGAAGTCTGACACTCCCTTCTGCTCCGCCCAGAGCTCCGCGTCATTTAATGATTTCACACCCACCAAAGTTACCTGTGTTCTCTCAGATACACCTCTGTCTAACCCTTCTGGTTTTACAGGCGCGATGTTATATAACAAAATTTCTAAGGCTTGCGTAATAAAGTTTTTTTTTTTTTTTTTAATTAAATTCCCGCGCCATTTGGCCGCCGCGCCGTCTTCGTCACAAGCGCACACTCCGAGGCACACGTTGCAGGCGCTAGATGTTTTTTGTGATAACCTGATACACGTACACCTGCACGACAGGTGTGCACGTGCCATGGGTGGCCGAGGAACGAACAGCTTCTTTGTGAGTTCACCGTGAGGAATTGAGGGCGAAGCCGCGGGCATCAGCTAGTATTTTATAAAATCAAGGCCAGGACCGAAGAAATTTTTCTAATCACTCATATTTCGGTAGAGCATTTAAATGGTTCAGTTTTTTAATTTGACGACTGGTTTGATATTTGGCAGGAAGGAACAGTTTCTTTGTCAGGGAATGTGTAAGAAGGAAAAAGGGTAATACAGTTTCCTATTAATCTCAAAGATTTTTAATTTTCTAGAGAGCAGACGTTATTATTTTATTCTAACTTGCCAATAAATGCTTCCATTTTTAGCTGCTTCACCTGCCAGTGTGCCAGCATTCAGTGTTTGGGGTGTATAATATACCACTAAATTATTGCCTTTTATAGTACTTAGGTTTGAAAACCCTTCTAATTAATTAACGAAGTTCTCTAATTGACTGTAAATTAATTGCTACATCTGAATCGCGTCAAATGTCATTCAATTCTAGTTTGATATTAAATGTCATGTAAATGTCAGTTCAAATGTCATTCGGCTTGTTTACATAGTTGATTAATCAGACGAACTTACCTTAAGTGAAGTCCGATTACAATTTCATGAAGGATGAACTGAAATATAATTGATTACAGTGTAGTTCCCAATTCGCAAGTATTTGGCATCGCAGTTTTAGAGAAAATAAAACAAAACTTTTTCTCTATGGATTGGCAACACAGCTTTGACACTCTTTAGAGATAGCGTTGCTCTATTAGCCCATTCGACAAGGGACTAATCCTAAAAAGGATGGGTTGGGTGGGTAATTATATTTCAGTTCATCCTACATGAAATTGTAATCGGACTTCACTTAAGGTAAGTTCGTCTGATTAATCAATTTCATTTCATGATGAACTGAAATATAATTGATTACAGTGTAGCTGTTTAGAGTCTAAGTCGACATGGGCCACTCTTTTGGAAATATACAAGACTTACCAAATCAATCTTATTGTTACATGAATCAAATTTTTTTTGAGACCAATATAGTCAAACTACCCTATGCTTGTATATCTTAGGTAGGTATGATTCATAATCATCAATCTTAAGGTATTATAATTATAATAAGTATGTATGTGTAAAAAGACAAAATACCTAGCCATTGTGTAGCTTACATAACTAGGGCGTCATTAAAGACAAACCAATGATAATTGGCTACTAGTATTTTCATGATAATAAAATACTATCAGTCCTGTCTCATAATCAGATACAATATGAAACAATAAATGCTATAAGTATGTATAGCTAATAATGCCATATTACTAAATTAAAACACTTTAATGACAGTGTACAAATAAAATAAATAATCATTAATAATAAGGAATGTTTGAATAAAACTTAAAACTGAATGTTATTGAAACTTATTAAGTTTGTGTAAAGATAAATAAAGGAATGTAAATAGGTATTATTTACATCTTCAAGTTGGTATTTAAGACGGTATTAATAAAGCTGTCATGTAGGACATTTTTTTTTTTGTTTAAACGTTGCCCCACGCTAGGGATTTCTCCTGTATCGTGGGTGCGTGCAAAAACATATAAAGTCACATACACAAATACCCAGACCCGAAACAACTATCTGCAGGACATACAAATATTTGTTCCGTGCGGGAATCGAACCCGCGACACGCAGCTCAGCAGTCCAACCGCTTAGCCACTGCGCCAACCGTGCCGTCAAACAGACATAAACCATTAACATTCACTGATACATCATGAACCTTGTCAATGTAATAAAACTATCTGGCTAGCCAATAGTTTTCCTAATGACATCTAATGACACCCTTGCCTGTTTAGCAAAATATGTGTCTGCATAAAGTGTGTTATGTGTGGTACATAATATATCAGTCAATCCCACTTCCCTTCATTAATAATTTAATTCTTCTACTAATTGTTTGTTTGGATGCCTGATAGAAAAGGAAAGCAGGTTTCAGTTTTTGATGACAGTGATATTTTTATAAGAATAGTAATGTACATAATGTATTATGTTTTGTGACATGGACATATTGTCTTTTAATAACTGATAGAGTCTGCACTCTTTGAGCAGTAGCAAGAGCTGACAAGCTTTTTACTTAATTTTTTTAAATTAAAATTCAGATTATCCCCAATTAGACAGTGAATACTACTACACTACTATTGTAGGATCACAAGTATTCCCATACTTGTATAAAGCGGGTTGAATTCTTTAAAGACCCATGAGAAAACGCTTGGTGTGATCATCCCTGTCAATTCATTCATTTAACAGAGAAGCGAAAGTATTGATCTAGCCTAATGTAACAAGCTGTAGCCAACATTATTTTGGTTTATGTATAATGTATTTCAGTGAGGTATTGTATTAGATCTGGTATTGAATCACACTGTGATTTTGGCAGAATAACTACCAACTCTTTAAGTAGTACTAAATTGTTTTAGCCTACCTGGTGGAGTGGATAGGTTAGTGGCAAACCTTTACATGTACCTTTGCATTTTGCAAAAGATGGTCACTGCCGGAGTAAGCTGGTTGCTTTATGGGTGTTTGGTACTGAAAGGAGATTTTAATAAATTATTATTAGAATAGAAAATGATTGGTTTTATAACCATCATCATTTTTACCAAAGGATATCTGACAAGTCCACACTGGGTACCTACACCTACTCATATTTCCTTGCCCCCCCCCCCCCTTTTTTAATTTTTTAAGACAATTCGTAATTAATGTCAATGGTATGAATGTGTATAAAAAAAAGTAGGAGCTCTATTTAATTGAGAAGGCATCTATCTCAAATGCATATGGGTCTCTATATCAAGTTCATGACACATAGGTATCCCTATAAGTAAGTATGCTTTACAATTTGAATTAACTCCGGTAGCTAGTAAATCATAATTGATAATTCCCACTCTGTGGCAATGTTAGTATGCCTTGATTCATCATATGAAAAGTTATATTTAGATTTTATGTAAGGCTAATAAATCATAAATGATAATTCCAACTCTGTGGCAATGTTAGTATGCCTTGGTTCCTCATCTGACAAGTTATATTTAGATTTTATGTAAGATGCTTGGAGATTAATACACCTAGCTTCACACCAAACCCATATCATCATTTAGGTTACAACCATCATTTAGGTTAGACATTGAACACTACCCATCTTGTTCATGCAAGCAATGGCAGTAGTGTTGTAAATCTGAAGAAGAATATCACAATTATTTTTTAAATTTACAAAGCATTTTAAACCAAAAAATATTGCCCTTAACCTGGTTTATGTGATATAATTGCTCTGATTGTGACCACAGGCCTCCAACATTTTCACCATAGCAATGAGTATCCCAACCTGTCAGGTCTGTATAAACTTGTAAATCAAATTTTCTTCACTGCCTTGGTGGAGGAATAATTATATTCCTTCTCCATTGAAAGTCAACGGTCAATTATTGGTCATGGTCAATGTGGCGAGGGGGGCTTAGGCCGCTTAGGGGAGGCCTATGTCCAGCAGTGGACGTCTTTCGGCTGAAATGATGATGCTGATGACCATTGAAAAAGTAACCATAAGTAATGTCATGGATGCATCATAATTAATAAAATAATTGATTGATTGTCTGATAAAAAGATGGTTTGATTTCAGTAATGGTATTCCATTTCCATTTGTTTTGTATGTACTATGCCATATTATGATAAAGCTGGCCATGCTGCTACTAATGTGCCTAAAAACAAGGCAAAATTCTTTTATTTTAAATTTTAGAATGTATCGTACTCTTCATTGTAAGTATTTCTTATTTCAAAAGGTACGGTTGGTAGGTAGGCACAATGATTTGGAGTTAATCATGAATCCCAGTTTACAACATTAACAAGGTACTAGGGTACTTTTGTCATAATTAATAAGGGTTCCTAGTTGACTACGGAACCCTAATAATAGCATATGAACTTTAACACACTAATTGTTGTTTTCATGTATTGTAAACACTCCTTGTAATATGCTTGGTCAATATATAAAATATCATTAATGTAGATTATGAATAAGTGGCCTAAATTTCTTGCTTACACAACCACAGGTATTAACGATTTGATGAACAAACTAGGTGCAGTACATAGTCCATATGGCAATGCTGTAAATTCGTATAAGGTTCCATTGAATTCAAAACAAAGGAACTTTAAATCTAATAATCATAAATATGACTTGTTCAAAGGTTTTAGATTTAAAATTAACCTGTTTGCCATCAGGTTTTGAAACAAGGAAAATCTTTTGAGATGTATTCTCCCTTTGGATGACAACATGGTGTTATAGCTCTTAATTGTAAAAGGTGAACAATTATGAATAGCTTCCTGCATATGTGTAATTTTACAATCAGGTAAATTATTTTTAGGACTGAGACATGAAAGGGACATGAAATCCTTAATCCACTGCAATATAATGGGGTCATTTGTTGATGACAACCAACAAACAAAATAGGTATGTAAGTACCTTGTTTATTTCCTGCTGTTGTAGTAGGCATCCCGGGTTCTCTCGGAACGCTGCGGGTTCAAGGATGTTCTGCGGTGTGATGGCTGTGGTCGAGTCTGTGGTCCATTTCATGCCATCTCCTTGGTTGGTTGATGCTTTCAACTGTTGTGGTTGACTCTTCCTTCCCATATATTTGTTACTTATGTTTTAAGCAGAAATTGCTGGCTTGGTGCAGTTTTCTTAATAGAATTTGAAGTCTGTTGTATTAGGCATCTTATTTACCGCAATTCTTTGATAAATTGCCACCATTTAAAAATAGTTTTATGAATAATTTCTATGAAATGCTTGTGCAGAGCCACTACAGACCTTGTTTTTAGTTTCTTAATGATAGAGTTCACACACCAACTTGTTGCTTCACCAAGTGATTTTAACATAGTTATTTTATCTAGTAGGTTTTTTATTATAAGAGACATGATTTTGTCTAATATTGTAAGTGCTGTGCCCACCTGTCTTTGCTGGTAAGCGATACACTTATTTCTCGTTATTCCCATTTTAGAGATCACTAGCTTTACTTTGGTGATGATAAGGATTCAATATCTGGGATTGTGTCACATTATTCATCAGGGCCTGATGTTTGACAAATTTCACACCTTTTAATGATTTTTTTCTCAAAAAATGATGAAAAAATACCTTACTTGGTCCCTTAGGGCTTCTCAACAGCATTTGACATGCACTACACAGTATCTCGTACTGTCGCACATGCTCGTTTTGATCAAATCGGCATCACGTGCCGGTAAATAGAAATCTGACATCCAAGTTGATATCTTGTACCTAGTGTTTGTAAACACTGTATATTGTAAGGTTTCTCGACAGCATTAGAATAGCACTGAACAGTATCTCGTACTGTAAGCACATGCTGGTTTAGATCAAATTGGCAGCTCGTGCCGTTTGCCATCAAAGTCGATATCTCGTATCAAAGTTGATCTTCGTGTTTGGTAACTCGTACTAACACGGTAAACAGTATCTCGTACTGTAAGCATATGTAGTCGGCATCGGCATCGCGTGCCGGTAACAGAAATCTGTTTTACATCAAAGCTGATATCTCGTATCAAAGTTGATCTTCGTGTTTAAGTATCTCGTACCAACACGGTATATTATCCTCGACCATTGCTGTAGCCAGCCACGTTTTTTGATTTAGTTGCACCTAAAACAAAAAGCTTACCTTCTTTATCCGAGGCGAAGTAATGACGAGCAAAAGGGCTCCGGTCCCGGTCGACACTTTGCCGTCGATTTAAACTGAGGTTGCGTTTGCGCAAACCATACTCCGTATTTTGTTTCGACGTCGACAATCCCACTTATACAACAGTATTTCCACATTTTTACAATAAGTTTTTCTTCAGAAACCATTTTTTCTTGCGATGCCGTTCAACGCGCGAAAAAGAAGTGTCAAAGCTGTGTTGCCAATCCATAGAGAAAAAGTTTTGTTTTATTTTCTCTAAAACTGCGATGCCAAATACTTGCGAATTGGGAACTACACTGTAATCAATTATATTTCAGTTCATCATGAAATGAAATTGTAAAATTACGGCTACTGTTACATAATATACTGTTACATACAGTAATTGTCTTCAAATATTATAGAAGATTAGCACTTTGCCCACGACTTCGTCTTGCAAAAATTGTGATAACTCGGCTACTACGCAAAATATAAACACAATTTACAGCCCAGCACTCACGATTTTTTTGGAATTCGATGATTAGTTCTGAAGCTTACCTCCCGCGGTAGTACTGGAATAGTTCTATTAAAGATCACCGACTCGCAGATTCGAGTTGCAAAAATTATTTTCCAAATTTTTCGCAAGGCCCTATCAAAAAATTTCGACATTCTGCTACACCTACCATTAAGCAGGCATTTCGCTAAAAGCTCATTTTGTTTAAAGTTCGTTGACTCTCACTCGCGTTGTTATCATAAATTTCCTGTTTCGTCGGACACAAGGAAGATGTCACAGCGGAGATATTTAAATGTTTGAGAAATTTAACTTTTCGAATGTACTTTTTCATAGGAATCATGGCTGATACACAATGGATGGAGGAGTTGCTATCTCGCTTATGGATGTTTCGTCTCTTGTCATGATTATCATTAAAATTGATGTAATAAGCTGCTAATAATTTAATAAACTGGTGGCATCCTAAGCAGAGATGTTGTACTGCATTGGATGATGAATCCACCGCTCAGGGTAATGACTAAGTCGCCTGTTGCAAATTAATTGCAATTTGTTGGTGCGGAGCTACTATCTAAATTGGTCGCTACTCCTAAGACCTCAAATAAAAAAAAATACCATTTTGTCGAAACATTTTATGATCCTTAGAGTCGAATGGTATTGTGATAAAGATAAGCAAAATCATGCGCAAACCTGTAACTAAACTAACATTTAATTAATTTATTATTTAGTATGTGGTTAAGTTCCTCACCTGGTAACAGAGGTTTATGCCGCACACGGGCCCCTGACTTGGCTTTACATGCCGTCGAGATTTATCTCCCAAGCAAGCTGGTTTCCTCATCGTTTCGAGGTTTTCCTTTACCAAAGCAAGTGATAAAATTATACAATTCTCAAATTAATCAGAAAACTTAGAGGTGCGTGTCTTGGGTTTGAACTTGAGACCTCTGACTTGGCAGTCCGACGGTCAGACCATTAGGCTGTCACTGTTTATCGTATTAATCACATTAACGAAAAACAAGTACCCACTAATAAAGTTAATTAAACAACCGATAGTTAAAAGTAGAGAATTAGAACGACGACGGGAACCCATTATCCCAACTAACAGTTACCTATCACTCCTAATAAACTCGTCTTTTGCAACATAAACTTTATGTCGTATTGTAGTTGCGACTTGCGACACCGAAGATGAACGCGTCTTGATAACTGTAAACTTGATGCCTGGAAGACGCAGGTACTTGGATGATGGGTGCAGGTTTTTGCACTACTCCTAATGCTTTCTACGTAATCATAGGCGTCAAGGGCTGTCATCTGAGGGTTATAATACGAATAAATTATACTTAGGACCCATTCATGTTAATTATAATAGTTACAGGTAAGGTGCAAGGCTACTGGGCTTATCTCAGTTGTATATTACGTCCCTTTGTGCCTATTGGCCTTGTTCTATTCTGTCTCCCTCCTGCTGATAGGTATGGAGGGAACCGCTCCGCTATGCTTTTCTGATTAATTTTGTTGCCGAATCCGAGACGGTTAAATTACTTTTGTGGGACTTTGTCGAGCTTCATTGTCTCGGCGCTTTTCGATAATATTGTGGCAGACTTGCATCAAATAAAAATTGAACAAATAATATCTCTGATTGATCAGACATCTAAGAGCTGCGCGGAAAAGATAATGCTGTGTCGAACTATGATAAATTGGGATAAGGGCAGCAAGTCTAAAGCCCTCAGACTTGGAAGAGCGATAATCTTAGCAGGGTGGCTGGTAGCAACTGGACGAGAGTTACAAAGAATCTATTGAGTGGCAGGCGATTGAAGAAGCCTATGACCAGCAGCGGACCGTAGGCTGATGATGGAAAGACAAGATTAAAATGATTATATTGATGAAATTCAGTAAACAGTAAATAAAGGTCTGACTAACGTAAGAAAAAGAAAATGCATGCTTGCTAAACGTAACAGTTGCGAAGGGTTCACTTGAAAGGATTCCTAAGCCGGAAGGAGCCCTATCGGATATTGTAACCCTACGTTTCGAAGACGTAAATTTTTTTGTAAGAACGCTAAATATTGTTCCTTAAGTACCTACCAATAAATAAATAAACGAATAGTTTTAAATTGAGTGAATAGGAATACTGATTTCTACACGCATATTGTGCCGGTAATTATCCGGGCACAAAATCAGACTCCGTGGCTGCTACTGAGAAATTCTTGATAGAGAAACCTCATAACAATTTGCCCGAGCCGGGAATCGAACACAGGATCTCATGCTCAGCAGTTGTGATTGCGACCAACGAGGCAGTTTAATGAATTCATGAGACAGTATAGAAAAAATGTATATACAAACAATCGTGACACCAAACAAGTGAATTGTAAATAAAATGTTTACTAAACATACTATATAATTACAATCACTGCACTACATGTTTATCCAAGGAATAGAATAATGGGACTAAACAGCCATTATTCTATTGTTAGGGGAGGAAAGTTATCCGATGCATCCTAGCTTTGCGTGCAGTCCTGCAGCCCTCCGGCTTGATTGACATACATACGCGCGCGCGCAGGTACGAAAAGCGCCGTCAGTCGCCCCGCGTCCGTCGCCCGAGCGCCCGCGTTGCTGTGTCGTGCAATAAAACCGGCCCGAATGCCGGAGAACCAGTCGGCGGGATGGCGAGTCTCGGCGTGCTAGTAACGCCATGTTGAAACACACGCAGCGGCCGCCAGCGGCGAACGATGCCGACCACCGCTACCAGAACATGCCGCGGCGGCCGCACCACCACCTGCCCCTCAACGTGTCAACCCTGGACTCGTCTAAGCACTCCGTCGGGGGTACCTCGGCGAGCGTCAGCCCTGGAGCGCAGCCGCCGTCTACCGCCCCAGTGTCAGTCATCGCCCCCTTACCGGTTGCGTCTCCCCCGAAGCTGGCGAATGGAAACGCGACAGGAATCCCGCTGTCCCGGTCGTCGGCGACCGCCAGGAATAGGAGCTCGAGAGCTGCCACGGAGGAGGCCTTGACTTCCCTCGCCCTGTTGTGCCTGGTCAGCTTGCTGCTGGCTCTCCTTGCGCTGCTGTTCTTGCTGAAGATATCAGCACCCGCGACTAGTGCTCCCGAGGAGTTTGCAGTGGTGTACGAAGTGACATTAGCGTTGTGTGCGTTGACGCTATCATTGAATCTTTGCTGTTTGCTCGTGTGTGCAATACAGTTCCTCTTTGCTGTGAAATTGGTGCATTCCCCTTCAGCGCCTAATGGACGGTAAGTCATTCAAACAACCTCATTTTGTTTACATAAGACCCTTAGAATCAGAGCGATCTCTCCAAGAGATAGGAATCCGAAGATTACCAACACAAATATTATAATCTGTTAGGTTATTACTTGTGGCATGCGTCGCTGGCTCAGTTCCGAACAGACTTATCTCCATTCAGGTTATCTCTTACACAACGGCATAACTGTAAGAAAACTTCAAGTTTTCAACTCGACTATCGGGTTTTTAAGTATTTTTCGTATAATTAATGCTTTAACTGTTGTTGGTATACACTTCTAAGGTTTATTATGGAATTTGGCAGTTTGGTTTGCTTTTATCAGCTTGTGTTTGTGTAAGGTAGGCTAAGCAGGTGTTAACGGTCCGAAGTGGCGGTTATTCGTGAATGGTTGGACAAAAAATGCTCTGTGTTCAACGGTTGATATTGGCTCGCACGCGCCTAGGCCGTTCTTTATCAAGTTTTTCAATCCCCATACGTATTAATATTGTTTTCAGTTGCGTGAGAATGAGATCCGCTATGCTATCAAACCAATGCGTTGTACAGTTGTGTTAATTCGCTCGATCGTTAGCTACTGTTATCGTTTTTTCTCGAGATGTTGATTGCTGCACCCATTTGACTATTAAGGCATTTGGAGCGGTTTATATCAAAGGAAAGTAATAGCTTGAAATTAAGAACCATTCTGAGTAGATAACTATGATAAAACCATCCGAAGCACCGGTCTAACTTAATGTCAGAGACCATCTAATCAAAACAAAACAATACTATCATGAACTTCAACAGCCTCATGGAGAAACACTCGCTCCATTACAATCAGCTGTTCACTAAGTAGTAGCAGCACAAGTTGTAACAATTAACGTTTTTGATTACCGTCAGACACAAGTTCTACAGTATAGTCAACCATATGTCTAAACTGTACCGGTTTATTAACTTAGTAAATGAGAGATACGTACGCGACACTGCGAAACACTTGAAAATAAGCTTTTGCACAAGATATAATATCCTTTGTGGTGAAAGAAGTATCCTATCTTCTTCAATCTCCATCACAGACTTTCAACTGATTACCCAGTTTTAACGTCAATACAAAAAGAAGTGGATGGAATTTCGTGCGATGACATAGAGGTGTTTGTAATCCTCCTTAAGTTTCGTAATACTAATAATCCAGAACTGTTGATACAATCAAAAACTTTTGGAGAGTCTTGAATCGAAATTGATTTAAGATTCAAAACAGAGGCTTTATTTAAACAGAGGATTTATTAGAAGAAATGTTATAGAAAAAATGTGATATCATGTCTCAGAACCAGTTTACTACCAAATTGTTTTTTTTGGAGTAAGCTATGCTATTACTGAGACATGACACTGGTACCGACAACACCCAGAAGTCCCAGAACCCAGATAGCTCTTTCAAATAGATTACGATTTTATTCTTTACTTGAATCGAAATAGTCCAATAAGGATCGCTTCAAAAACTATAGACCATTTTGAAATCTAAACAGTATTTTGGAAAAGCAAAGCATGTAGGACAGAGCACGACTCCACGTTACGTGCCTCAACCGGTATTACTTTCCGGGTTGCTAGTATTTATACTGTGACCGCATACCTCAGGGAGCACTAGCACAGAGACAGGTCAGAAAGTGCTATTTTGATGTTTCTGATAACGAAAATGTTATGAAATTGCTTGTAGAGAGAAAGGACCAAATATTTGACGGAGGACCAAAAATATTGAAGATTTGTTTATGAAGTGATCAGTGATGATGAAAATAGAGAATTCTAAATGAACGTAAACGAATAAGATTAATAACATAAATAATGCGTATTAAACAGTGCAAACATTTCGTTAACTACCGGTCTTCAGTTTGAAGTAGTATGCGTGCGTACCTCATGCATACAAAAACTAGGATCTAATCTTGATCTTCTCTTCAGCATTGAAAGCTTCCCTACCTGTTGCAAATATTTTAACTAAACAAGGCACTAGTCCTAAGGCTATATAACACCAATTACTTCATAGTGTCCATACATTCACCAACTACATGCCAATGAGATCTCATGGTCAAAGGACAGAGGTGATTTAAAAGACACAATAACAATAAACTAAGCACGAACACAAAATAAAGCACTAAGTAGGCAAATAATTTTCTACTTTGTACTACAAACCGGTCGTAGAGGTCTCTCAGTTCTGACCTTTGGCGACTGCAAATTGTTGTAAGCAATGCCATCAGTGGCATTCAGACACTCAGCTTATAATATCGAAATTGTAAGTAGAGATGGTGTTTGTACCAAAGGACCCGATAAGGTAAAGGGAATATAATTCCCACCATTTTTTTCACCTCAAAAATTAAATAATTTGTTCCTGTTAGGTATTCTATGATTGTACAGAGCTTATTTAAAGACTTATCAATCACTCATTAAATATTCAAAAAACAAAAAAAGTAAAAAAAACTTAAACATTATTTTCTACCAATTATACCTATGCCAATTTGCCCTTTCCGATTGCTAGATCGTTCTGCCTTATAAAGGGTTAACCAGGTTTCAAAATGCTCTTACATTGTAGTTTCAATGTCAAGGCAAGCACAGGGAAGGCGAGTCACATCAAGATTGATAAATGTCAGTTGTTTGTTAACATATTTCAAGTAATGTCCAATCAATTTAGAGTTCAGATTCACTTTTATTATCATCATTCTCTTACGATTGTTTGGGATTGGCGCAGCATTGTCTACTTCTTCCATACTCTCTATTACTTCCATACGTCATCTTATTTCAGAGATCCTTTCTTGCCGTAACATCCTTTACACAGTCCTTTCGTTCGTGTCTTTGCTCTTCCTCTACTCTTATATCCTGTTCTGATCCACTTTGTTTGGAAATTCAATACTCTATTGGTTTACTCAATTGAAAAGCATGTCAGATAAGTATAAATATGACGGTAACATCAACACGAGGAGATTCAAATTCGATTACGAGCAGCTCTAGACCTCCCAGCTTTTGAACCATATTAATTAGCTCGTCGGAAGCAACTTAATACTTCTTGTATGGCTTGGAGTGATGCCAAACAATTAGCTTTGTAACAATAGATTGTCGTTAGCCGCTCTGTACACCTCGTTAGAGAAAATATGCGTAAAGTCTATAAATTGAATTGTGTCTAGCTTTCGACTCTTGGTTTTGAATCTATAGTCAAGCTTCGAAAGATGGTTTTACTGCACTTAATGTAACTTTTAAAGGATGACATTTTTTGGTCTGCTTTAATTTTTTACTTGTGACCCCTTACTTATATATTTAAAATTTGTTTTTTTCATTGCATCGATATCCATTACCGTATTTCCATTAGTACGAATTGTAGGGGTCTATCCTGTTCTCTTTTAAGTTTCAACCATTATCTTTCTGTATTTGTTCCCAACTAACCCATCTATGTCTAGAAAACGCAAGTACAAACCACATTCTAGACTTCAAGAGCCATGACCATTAAAAGAAATCTATTCTCGTCGTTCTCATAGAAACACGACCAAAAGAATTCAAATAACATATTTCTCAAGAGCTATCGGACTATAATTGCGTACAAACTTGTTTTCTAAGCAAGAATCGACCTGTGCTCATAATTTATGGCAAAATCAGGAGGCAGGTGCAAGCTTCCACCGAGACACGCGTAACAAACGACATGACTGAACAACATCGAGATTTGCATGATCCATTGCTGGGATAAAACAGTTGAAAATCAAGAAAACAGGAGAAATTCTCCAATGCATTGCGAACTAAACGAATGAAACCAATCTCATGGTATGAAGTAAAGTGTTTTGGAGAATGTATGTTTTGTTTAAATTGCAGACAAATGCATATTTGGTGTTACGGTTTCGCGTAAATATTTCACTTTAATTAATTTTGTAACAGTTTGACAATGTAGTATTAAAACTGGAACACATAGCGCTCGGGTTACTTAACAGGATATTGGAAAGCAAAGGAATGATTGCTAATTTGGTCTACAATTTGGTCCTTCGAGCTTGCACATTATGGTTGTGTGGTCTTTGGTTAACCAAGATCATAATAGTCTCTCTCATGAAAGATTTTATGTTCTCCCCGACTAAGAAGTTAAAAGGAGGAAGATGGGAAGAAATCTCCACGTGAAGTCGAAAACTGCTAAATGTTTGTCACCCTAGACCGAAAGAAGGACCAGTATATTTTCGAAAGAATTCAGAAACAAAATTAAAATCCTATAGAGGATGCCGCATTCAAAAGTTGAATGCACCTTCAAACAGTAGCCTCAGGTCAGGCCGACTGCATAGAACCAAAATAATGACATTAAAACACATTCTGAACACATATTGTTCTATGAAACGTGCTGGTAATACTTATTTGTAAATGCTAAGAAGTAATGCTATTGACGAAGTAAATTAGTATGAAAATAACGTCCGTACAATTGATTTAAACTGTCGTAAGTAACTGTGTATTGTAGTGAATTTATAGTTTGTAAACATTGTATCTACATTCTATGTAGTACAATGTTTAATGCAACGCATAGTTTAGGGTGTATGCATATGGAGTATTGTAGTAAGCGGAGCAGAAGAAGAAGGGAAGGTTATTGTAGAAGTTTTATACTACGAGTATGTTGGTATAATGTGAAAGATGGCTTTGGACGAAGCCAAGGACCACTTTTGTGTAACTTGGGTTGTATTTATCCTGTATCGTGGGCCGTGGGTGCGTTTCAATTATTTCGAACAGCCAGATCCGGAACACAGATCTGTAATTCCGTGCGGAAATGAAAACTGCAACATGCAGTGCAGCAGCTAAACACTCAGCCACTGCGCCAACTGTACTGTCATCAGTGTCAACACACATAGTTTCAGCACAATGTGGCCAGAAGTACTGACTATGTCAATGTGTATAGATATCACTGGCCGTTTCCATTTTGTTTTGAGAGCATCCTGTTGAGCAAAAAGCTAGCGTTATCTGTCCTATTATACATTGCGAAAAAGGTAATTAAAAGGATTGTAATGGCCTTCAGGCAAAAACACGCTACCTTCACTAAAAGTGTGGATGCATCTAGTTTCTGTAATGTGGTGAATGGATTATGTGACAGCCTTAGTCCAATCAGTGTGTTGTCCTGTTTTAGTAATATCATCTACATTCTACTGTTTTTGTTTATATAGTACCTACTTGTAGTAGTTTTGGCTGCTAGTACATTAAAGTGTCTTTAATCAGACTCCTGAATTTTTACTGATCCAGTTTTTAATCGTAACACTCCTGTTACGATTAAAAAATGGATCAGTAAAAATTAAAAATGTATCAATCGTCACAATTTATCAGCCACGGAGGCTGAATCTATGCCTGGTTAATGGCAATAGGCTCGCCCCTTATTACCTAAGCGGGACTTAAACATAACTGGCGGAATGTGGGTGTACTATTAGGTACACCTCTGGCTTACTCTTCGGGGATTACAGGCGTTATGTTATGTATAAATCATCAAATCAGGCAGTTTGATTTGACACAGTTTCTTATTATCATACACTTTATCAAAATTACCGTTTTACTATATCAATCCCTAAAATATATTAAAACCAGTTCCAGAACCAAAGAAAAAAAATCATACAAAAGGGTCCAAAAAGACCAAAATCTTTTGAATGAGCTTTCTCATGAGAACAGACGTTCAAAAAGCTCCTGCCTTTTGTTGAGGGATCTCGATCGTGTGAAACAAATTTCTTTTATTTGCGTCTTATTCAAGTTGATGCACTTATTCCTTGCGAGTCCCCTCACTGTGCATTTTAGTATACCTAGTCTAATTTCTTGATTATTTGGACTACTCATACAAATCTTGTAGTTCCTACCAATTTTCAACCAGTAGGAGTAATTTTTAATTTTGCAAGCTTTATTAGGCTTCTGCCAAAGTGAATTTGTTGTCAAATCTCGTAGGTTGACTTTTAAGGGTAAACAAGCCAACGGCACGAACTAGTTGGTGGGCAGGGCTAAAATGCATGCTATTTCATCCGACATCACGAGCGAAATGCATAGAGCGAAAGAGACACAACTAAAACGGGCGCGCGATTGTTTCTATGCAGACCTTTGGTAGTATGGATACCATGAAAAATCCATTGAATGTATCTGTTCAAAATAAAATTATTTGAATTCTTTAATAACTAATCTATGCCTGTATGGTTTCACTTTTTCCATTTTCTTACTATATACGTAACTTATTTACGCCCAAAGATGGTTAAAATTAGTGCTAAAATGTGAAAGTTTCGACGCTCATAACTTCCAAACCAATATTTTTTCCAACTCTGCTTCCATAGAGGCCTAGATAATGACAAGACCAGTTGATACAATTTTTAATTTTGAACCTACACCGTCAACCAGAGGAGTAATCACCATACTACGTTTGTATGGAAGAATGACTGGCTTGTGCAACCTTAATCTTTGAATCGTAGCCAGTATTTGAAAGCCTATAGATTGATGTAACATTTTTAGTAACTAATACACTGAAAGTTTCTTCTAATATTTCAACAGTAGGGTATTACCGATTGCTTTACCTTGATATGGCTAATCACCTTCCTCTAAGAATGGCGCACCTGCATCTCTGATTACCCATAACGGAAATCCGTGATGTTACACATCAAGTCTCGTGAACGAACCTCGTATGGAATTTTGAATCGTTATTCTATCCGTATGTTCCATACCCGAGGTCATTCGAGACCGGTTCTTTCAGCACCAGATTATACAAAGAAAATTAAACCTTAGGTAATTGTGTAAAGATTCGCTTTTGTTTCGGCAGAGTTTGGTCCGATTGATGAATTGTTGTGATTGATATATTCGATGTCAAATTAAGTGCTAGAATTAAGTCAGGCTTATATTCAAATGTCTTAATGAAATTGTGGGCGAATTCTTTATTCTGGTTTAAAAAGATTTTAAATGTTGGTATTTTGATTGGTGGAGAATGTGGAGATATATCGCTGTGGAGCTCATATCATCGAAGTTATCCAGCAAGAAGCTGTATTTGATGTATCAATAGATGATCAACAATTCAACATACAATTGATACAAGTAATGAGGTACAACTGGTACAAGTCGTAGAGGACTTTATGAATAGACTAAAATCTGATCCACAAATTGGTTGAAAAGATAGTGATGATAAAAATGTTGAATTTGATGTAAGACCATTTCGTTCGATCATCCCTTGCAAACGTACTTGTTATTGTTAACAGTCAGTTGGATATTTCTAAAATACTAATCATACTAAAGTCTATAGCCGTGTCATCAGTTCTACGCACTATTCCGGTTAGACATGAATAGCGACCGAGAATGTAATTTACTGTAATAATAATGATGCGCGATGATGGGTGTGCGACCTTTCGCCGATGATTTTTTTCTAAAGCATTTCTTGGTACCGTTCATAATCTGTTCTTTTTTGGATAAGGAAAAGATCACGATTCATCTATTTCACATTCCTTAACTTTTTATTCATAATAGGTTCGTTTTATAATAACTTACTACTTAACTTGTTACTTGTTTTATAATAATTATTTTTGATTATTTATCTTGTTAAATGAAGTGGCTAGATTTAATCTCAATCCTGCAATCTTCATTATTTTATCAAGCGACATCTATTTCCACCCAGCTATGATCTAGGTCCTCGCTACCCTAGCAATCAAGATATAAATATAACAGCCAATTTACGAGCCCTGATTCTTTACTACTTCCAACCAATCAGGGTCTTACTAGCAATTTCTAATGACAACTTTCCTTCAACCACTGTTAAATTTCCAGCATGCCTCTAAGTATTATTATCGGAATCCAAATATCGATCCACCACGTACACTAGCTTCTCAAAACATACAGTATCAGAAATAATCACTACCTCCAAACCAAAAATTGTATGATGTACGTAGGTAATCGAATTGAATACCGAACTCAAAAAGAAAAAAAAACAGAATCCAAGGGCCAGTCCTTGGGCAAGGCCGCTCGGGCTATCCCAATTATTTCCGGTCATCTACAAATCAAGTTTTTTATAGAAACATTTCTGTAGTAAGGTAACTTTGAATTCCGAGAAGCACCTTATGTATTTTTGTTTATAACGTTTTATCCGTTCGATAGAAAGTTTTAGGTAAGATTTTTTCTTATTATTTCCTTTTGCCTAGTTAGTGATTTATTAAAGAATTTACTAAACCGGTTGCTATTGCTACTAATACTAGACTAGTAATTAGTCCTATGATCCGGGAATTCATATTTACTGTTTCTGTTGCGGAAATCAATTTCTTGTTGAGAACAATTTTCAGCTTCTTAACAAAATTCTAATCTATTTCGTGCATGTATGTTTTAAAGTACGTAGGTAGAGCCAATGGTACTTAAATCGTTAAAGTGCCTAAACAGGAGACGCCTATACCAAATCAATAAAATTATATGATAAAATTATCGCCAAGTGAGGCGTAAAAATCAAAGAAACACATTTCCGCGTCGCCAATATCAACTTACGCCACTCAATATTTAATCGCATATTTTACACTATCCTGACTGGGCTGAGTCATCAATACTGATTCATTAGCACTTCAGTTTATAAATACTCCTACACACGTGCTAAGTTCACCGACTCTGCCGGTACCCATTGTTAATGTGGACACATTTGTGTAATTACTGTTACTAGTAAGTGTCGATGAGGCTTAAGATAATAGAGTTAATGAGTTGGAAAAAAACTAATCTGATGTGATGTGACACTTGAGGATTATGGTTCAGGTGTTTTATTTGGAGATAAAACGAAGGTAAACATTTAACTGCAGTAGAAGAGTATAAGGTGCGACTAAATAGGGGTGAATTCATTACTGTATTTGATCAATAGGCTAGATTAATTTTGTTCACAAATTTAAACAATCGGGAACATCGAATGTGGAAAATGATAGTCAGGGCAAAGAAATGGGATCAAAGAAAAATGGTACATGTGTGTGCGACTGTTTCAAGCTGAATATCAGGTAATAATGTTAATATACTACTAGATTGCATAGCCATTAAAATGGCAAACGTTTAAGTTTCAACTACTCATTTAAATTAGACCAAAAATAGAACTGACATTTAAGAATTAGTGCCATTCTAAATCGACCGTTTGAAATGTTCCAAATTAATTTCCAATTTGGTAGATTCTATTGATTTTTAAAATACCAAATGGGATTTAAAAATCAATGAAGCGGCTAATAGTGTCGTTTGTAACTTTGAAAAGGTTAAAATTCTTTACTAACCGTCTTCTTTGACCCAGTGATTGTTGCCAAAGCTTTGCTTTAGATTACTATCAGTCGTGCGTGGAGACAGATTCACCATGCATAATGAGCCAAGTATCTGACTGCCATCTGGCCTTAACAATGATTAAGGAAACCAGGTCGAACACGGGTTAAAAACATTCCACGTAGAAGGATTGGTTGTTTCTTCAGATTAATTAACACGGGACCAAACATAATCCCTTGGGAGACACACCACCCATCAACCTATCATAAGTCATTTTGAAATGTTCTTTATAGATTTCGGCTTAAATACAAATAGGCGTTATCGTTGCATGTAATGTCTTAATTTAGGCTGTAAAAGCTCTGATTTCAATAGTAATTATTTGCATCTATCATATTTTGAACTAAATTGAGTATCTAAAACGCCTGACCCAAAACGCTTTTCACAAATTTCATAAAAACTTGTCATTTAACACCGTGTCTAATATAAGTCGACGACTCTATTGTGGTGTTCTGCTCCAGTTATACTGAATGTGTAAGCGAGCCGAGTGAATCTCCCGTAGCTTATGAGTTAGTTATGGCTTGCTGGGTTTGCTGTGACCAACTTATAATTGTTGGTCTTTAGATCGTGACTGGTCATTGTCTGGAGTTTTTTGTTTCTGTTTTATGGGACTTTATGAATGAAATATAGAATAGTATTATCACTATTATCTTACTTACTACTCGATCAAAATTACAAGAACTTCACCATATGGGTTAGGTTCAATATTGTGTCTTGACTTGCTTTTATTAGGCCTCTTATATAAAATTAGTGTTACGAGTGTTTTTACTACCGCAATCTTAAAAATCACTGAAATAACCAACGGAGAACTCGACCCGCAGGAGATTCTTCCCTCCATTTGTAATTTCACGCTTAACGTACTTATCGACATTAAATTCCATATCATTGCTCTTAAACACGTTACTACCTGTCCCAACATGCTTCTACTGAACTTTGTGACTTCAGTTGCACCTGGCTTTGATAAACGTGTTATCTCCTTCCTGTGAAGGGATGGAAGTATTGAAGAAATAATTCTTGCCGACACTATTACGGTTGAAGATATGACAAGGTATTTCCGCTATAAAGAATGTTACCTTCGCCGTTGACCGGATTGCGAGGGTCAATGTCTCTGCTTCTTGCGTATCTCTTATAGTAAAGTCAATGATCATTAGGGATATCTTGAGTGTTGTGCTTAGATTTTTGAGTTATGTCATTATTCTTATTAGCTTCCTGTGTTTTTAGATGTGTCTGCTACGATATTTTTTAAAGAACAACTCTGTATTTCTTCATTGGTTCATAGAAGTTCGGCATTTTTTTTATTGAGGCAATGGCCGTTTGATATTAAATTATGATTATAGCCTCAGGGTTACGTATTCGTCATTCACAATTTCCTCAATAAAAACGCGAGAGGCGCCAATAAATGAGTAGTGTTATAGAACATAATATACCTACGCCATGACCTTGATGACGACAGGTTTAAAACGAGCTGAACATTAGCGGTTATATTTGATGACGTGACGTTACCTGAATATGTTAATTGCTGGCTATATGAAATGTTATATCGATGCGGATTTATTAGATTTATACGTAGTAGGCCTCTTGAGCCTATAAAGCCTACACAATTTGCCATCAACACTTTGTTTTTTCTGTAATACAATATTTCTAGAATTTGATACGGAAGAATGTTCAAGTATTAGTGTTACTTTATTACATAGGTCATCATAATTATTATCTACTGCCTTTTCCAGGGTGAACCTTCTTTAAGTAAATGGTCTTGTTTGTAAGAACTCAGGTGGTTTGGTGACTGGTAGCATTTAAACTAAATAATTAATTTCTATTAATCCATTTTGTTGAGAGACACAAAGAAAAGTGGCAGAAGAAAGAGGAGGCTTATGCCCTAGCCTAGCCTGGCTAGCTTGACTGGCCTATATACTGCGCAATTCTGTGATGAAATGATGACGATGAAACCATTTTCAGGCAATTTTGGACTGCCAGGGAGCCACTCCAAAACGTAGGCCTCTATCAATACTAATACATAATATTATAAATGATTCAAAGATAATAGAAAACCAATAATGAATGTTATTGAAAGCATTGAATGACCATGACTGTATATGTTTACGTCTTGTAAAAGAGTATAGTCTATTGTAGAGTCATTATGTGTTATTAAAATAATTGTAATCATTTAATATTGTAAATTCCACGATGTTTTCATTGTTGGATATGTACACAATTCGTGAGTTATGAATTGATGATGTAACTTTCTTGCACGAACGTCTGAGGCCGCGTGTGCAAGTGTTAATGAAAAATTTGCTTAGCAGTAAACTAATACATAGAATACAAGACTGTCTCAAGAAAAAATATGACTTTAACTTTTATATTGTATAATTCGATCGACAAATAAAAGCTCAGCAAGAAACCACAGAATACTTTTCATAGCAGCGCCAGAGTAACCCGCGAAATTCAAATTTTAAGTTTTTGCAGTTATTGGTCAGTGTCTGGTTGTATGTTAAACGAAATTTAATTTTGTAAATACGTGTTACCTTTCACTTCAATGTGTTTTAATGATCCAATTTCTGCTGCTGTCTCAATGCCATTGTTCTTAATCGAACGTGCTTCTTTGTGCACTTAAATTAAACCGAAATGAACTGTCTTTCTGCCGACCACAGCTATCATTTTGAAAGCTATCCTAGAGGAAACTATCTCCATCGTTTACAGTATGATCGCTAAGAGGGTACGGGGGCATCGATTCTATATATAAATGTCCTTTAGTCTTCCTGTATAATGCCTCTAGAGCAATATTTTGTCCATAATATCAAGGTCTAGGTACTGTAGACACGTCCCTGTCATTTTGTTTTTTCCATTAATTAATAAGTATAGAAAATATGAATCTACAAATATGATATAAAATGCCTTAGTTTTTAAGGCCGTAGGCAGTGGACTACCTGACAAATTAGTAAAGTTTTTAACACAAAATAAACTACAAAATTAATTGTATCGTAGGTCTAATCGCCTATCAAAAAGTAAGTAAATGTATTTCGAATATCTTTATATTTAAAATTAATTTACTATACAATACAACCGGCCGAATCGCCAGATTGAGAGAAATCCGTGAATTCGACCGCTCATCTCAATTCACAGCATGCAAGTTAAAACCGAGATGGGATGACCTAATCTTTGCCAAGAGACACATTCTTGAAAGGTTAAACTGTTCTCGCCATAACAGGTTCCCATATGGTCTGATTAAATTATAATAAAGATATATCAGAAATGCATAAATGATTGAAAAAGGTGTGTTTAGTGAGGAAATTGACGTAATTTTACTGTGGGTGGTCTTTGATGAAGACATGTGGTAGAAAAAAGTTGATCTCTAGAGCCGTCTAAGTTGTTGGTTAGCTGCAGTTTTGTAAATACATGACTTAACATCACGCCATGTCATCATCGAAGGGATACACAGAGGTGTAGGTACCTAATAAGTACACAATTATGTTTAGGTCCCATGTACCTAATAGGGGGCAGGGGGTGAGCCTATTGCTATTAATCGGGCTGAATCCAGATTCCGTGGCTGCTACTTAGAAATTCCGGATAGAATATAACCTAATTACATTTTGTCTACCCCGGGATTATAAGCCAGGACCTCATGCAAAGAAGTCATCTTCACTTATTTTTTTAGATTGTTTACTCGTGCAGGGTGCTATTACCTATAGGCTATAATATGCATTTATTATGCAGATACGATTATTAAATAAAATTACGAAAGCCGACGAGGCCGCATGAGCTTGATGCCTTTGCTTTTAAACGCAAGTTCCTCAGATGCAAGAACAGAGAAATACTCAAATCAACTCATCAACAATAAATGTACCAAACAAAAATGTAACTCTCTCTATCAATATTGGACCAATGTTTCGAATGTTAACTTTTACTTTTAATTGTCATTATTTTTAATAGGTAAATGCTTATCTCATATTATTACTTATTGTGTTAATTTTTTCGCAAATGGTACGAAAAGTAGAGTATTTTCCTCGGTGATAAAGCTGTCTTAGTCTTGGGTGAACTTAAATCGTCACCCGCGACAGAAGACACTGCTTTATCCCCTTGGTTAATAATCTACTATTATACTAGCTGATGCCCGCGGTTGCGCTCGCGTGGATGTCGGTCAAATTATATGCTATAAACTTCCTCGAGAACACTATCCATTGGTGGAAACAGCATGAAAATCGGTGCAGTAGTTTCTAAGTTTATCGCTAACAGACAGACAGACAGACAGACGCGGCGGAGGACTTTGTTTTATAATAGTCATTAGTCATTTATTCATTTATTCATAAACAATAAATTGTATTTGAAATTACATGTTATTAAAATTAAAAATAAAATAATCAAAATGATGATGTTAATATGTAGTGATCATTAATATTAGCCGAGTTATCATATTTTTTTCGAACAAAGTCGCGGGCGACGTGCTAGTCTAGTATGGTAAATTCACCCATTGACAACAGCAGCCATTAATGTTACATATTACATCATTGTCCATTATTTAACTGCAACCATAAAATTCCTACAAATAAACGCTTTATAAAGGAGCAATTTCTTTAACTCATTTCAAGTTCGCTAGGTCACCGGGCGTGGGTAAACGGGCTTGCCCACGCGCATGCTCATTACATCGAAAAATCCTCATATTGCTGTATTTGAGACTATATTTGGTACTAGCGACCCGCCCCGGCTTCGCACGGGTGCAATGCTGATTTATATTATACATATAAACCTTCCTATTGAATCACTCTATCTATTAAAAAAACCGAATCAAAATCCGTTGCGTAGTTTTAAAGATTTAAGCTTACAAAGGGACATAGGGACAGAGAAAGCGACTTTGTTTTATACTATGTTGTGATTTGCTTTTAGCCGCGGTTTCGCCTGCATTAAGGCGCGTCCCCCAGCAAAACGTAGCTCTAGCCGTTTTTTATGCAGTTTTCTGGAGCTTATAACTCTTAAAAAAAAAGATATATCAACCAACAAAAAATACATTAAATTTCTACATACTCTTACCTTCAAAATGGTACGTTTTGTTTTTTTCTTTTTTAAGTAAAATATTTAATTAATCCCCTCACAACGAAACCACAGAAATGAGAAATAATTATTGAAAACATGCTACTTCTCCAAAACTAACAATTGTTTTTATTTTGTTTTTACACTAATGGATAAGCAATTTCATAATGAACATTATGGTACGATTTTTTTTTTCAAAAACCCAAAATTTGATTTTATAAAGATTTTTATGCAAAATTCTGAGCGTATTCGCAACCGTATCTATTGACATTCAGTATGCCGCCAGGCCTCGAAGGGGGAACCCGTGTCGCTCGTCACCGCGCCGCGTCGGCTCATGCGCTCGCTCGCTTACGTCACATTATCAACAGATCTAAGAAGTAATTTCAAGTAATAGATATGGCATTCAATGAAATATTTTTTTATGAAATATTATTATTTGGTGGTGTTCAGTTATTAACTTATTATACTCACGTCGATAAATAGGTAGGCACTTTCAACTTTTACTGTGATACAAAATAATATTGGCACGATTACGAAAATGAGCTCAAAATTAAAATCCAAGATGGCGGCTAGGAAAATTTTAGGTTTTTCCGTCATGGGTGTCGTTTTCATGGTTTTTGGGGTCGCTGATTACGAAAATGAGGTCAAAATGAAAATCCAAGATGGCGCCGACGAAAAATTTTGGTTTTTCCGTCATGGGTGTCGTTTTCATGGTTTTTATGGTAGCTGATTACGAAAATGAGGTCAAAATGAAAATCCAAGATGGCGCCGACGAAGATTTTTGGTTTTTCCGTCATGGGTGTCGTTTTCATGGTTTTTGGGGACGCTGATTACGAAAATGAGGTCAAAATGAAAATCCAAGATGGCGGCTAGGAAAATTTTAGGTTTTTCCGTCATGGGTGTCGTTTTCATGGTTTTTGGGGTCGCTGATTACGAAAATGAGATCAAAATGAAAATCCAAGATGGCGGTAAAGATTTTTTAGGTTTTTCCGTCATGGGTGTCGTTTTCATGGTTTTTGGGATCGCTGATTACGAAAATGAGGTCAAAATGAAAATCCAAGATGGCGCCGACGAAGATGTTTGGTTTTTCCGTCATGGGTGTCGTTTTTGGGGACGCTGATTACGAAAATGAGGTCAAAATGAAAATCCAAGATGGCGGCTAGGAAAATTTTAGGTTTTTCCGTCATGGGTGTCGTTTTCATGGTTTTTGGGGTCGCTGATTACGAAAAGAGGTCAAAATGAAAACCCTAGGTGGCGGTTAGGAAAATGTTTGGTTTTTCTTTCACGGGTGTCGTTTTTATGGTTTTTGAGGTCAAAATGAAAATCCAAGATGGCGGCCAGGTAAATTTTTGATTTTTTCGTTATGGCTGTCGTTTTATATATATATATATATTATATATAGTCGAAAAACCAAAATTTTCGTCGGCGCCATCTTGGATTTTGATTTTGACCTCATTTTCGTAATCAGCGACCCCAAAAACCATGGAAACGACACCCATGACGGAAAAACCAAAAATTTTCGTCGGCGCCATCTTGGATTTTCATTTTGACCTCATTTTCGTAATCACCGACCCCAAAAACCATGAAAACGACACCCATGACGGAACATCCAAAAACCGTCGGCGCCATCTTGGATTTTCCTTTTGACCTCATTTTCGTAATCAGCGACCCCAAAAACTATGAAAACGACACCCATGACGGAAAAACCAAAAATTTTCGTCAGCGCCATCTTTGATTTTTATTTTGACCTCATTTTCGTAATCAGCGACCCCAAAAACCATGGAAACAACACCCATGACGGAAAAACCAAAAATTTTCGTCGGCGCCATCTTGGATTTTCATTTTGACCTCATTTTCGTAATCACCGACCCCAAAAACCATGAAAACGACACCCATGACGGAACATCCAAAAACCGTCGGCGCCATCTTGGATTTTCCTTTTGACCTCATTTTCGTAATCAGTGACCCCAAAAACCATGAAAACGACACCCATGACGGAAAACCTAAAATTTTCGTCGGCGCCATCTTGGATTTTCATTTTGATCTCATTTTCGTAATCAGCGACCCCAAAAACCATGAAAACGACACCCATGACGGAAAAACCAAAAATTTTCCTGGCCACCATCTTGGATTTTCATTTTGACCTCATTTTCGTATTCAGCGACCCCTAAAACCATGAAAACGACACTCATGACGGAAAAACCAAAAATTTTTATGGCTGCCATCTTGGATTTTCATTTTGACCTCATTTTCGTAATCAGCGACCCCGAAAACCATGAAAACGACACCCATGACGAATAAACCAAAAATTTTCATCGGCGCCATCTTGGATATTAATTTTGAGCTCATTTTCGTAATCGTAATATTTGTATCACTGTAAAAGTTGAAAGTACCTACCTATTTATCGACGTGAGTATAGTAACTGAATTCATAATATAATAACATTTCATAAAAAAATATTTCTTTGAATGCCATATCTATTATTTCTTAGATCTGTGAATTTTACTTGTAGTCGTAAGAAGTTCGCCAGGTGGCGCAAGTAATAGTTAACGAAGTATTGTAGAGGTGGGGTGCGGCAAAGAGGGAGCAAATGCTCAAGGTTATTTGCTCAGGGTACCACCTTAAACTATCGCATGGGAACATTGGGAACCGGATAACTACATAGTAATGTAGTAGGTCCTTTTTTTGGTGGGTCGGAAAACAAACCCCTCCCGCTCTGGGGCCGTATTTTTGAATCAATAGAATTCCAAATCGTGTACGAAATCGCAGAATTCAACACGTCATTTCCGTCATTTCTACTGGTAGAATATCGGAAACGAGTGGGTGGGTCGGACCACTCGTTGCAAAATTCACGGGTATGAATATTCAAAAATAGCGATTTCGTACGGATTCGCATACGAATTCTGCGATTTCGTACACGATTTGGAATTCTATTGATTCAAAAATACGGCCCCTGGGCGTAGTGGAAGTGACTTCTACTGACTAAAAACCACTCATGTTTCTTCTTAGCCTTTTGTGTTTCGGGGCCGCGGTATCTATTTCGTACAGTCCATCGTAAGTCCTAACTCAGTGTTTGTATTGATGCCATTGCCAGCAAGATACAAGCAGATACAAGTTTAATACGTGACTAATCAAATCGAAGTTGTGCTGAAGAAGCCATCAGGGAATGGACAATGACTTGGATGATTGATAACTAATACCTCTAAAACGTGACACTTTAGAACGTGTTGTCTCCAAAATTCATTTGTATTGATATCAGCTATCGATACTACCTATGCGCGGCCACTTGGTAGACAATGATCTAAATTAGGCAGGCCATTTAATTCAAATCCCTTTCATCAAAATCGTGTGAAGTAGAATATAATATGTAACTATATATTCGTTTATTTACTCACAGTATAGTGAACTCATTTAACTTCGTGATAAAGGCATTTGTAGAAATATACAATTAGGCGAATCACAGAATTAGATTAGTTCACCCTACTCTTTGTGGACAGGTAACACACAAACGGACAGACTCATTTTCGAATGTCTAATATGAGTATGTAATAATAGTATGTATTCGTTGGTAGTAACTATAGGTAGTGGCTACCAGTTTTTATGTTGGTTTTACTCATTCGTAGTTAGAAGTAATTAAAAGAAAACATAAAAGGCTCTTGCGTACCGTACCGTTTTTAGTGCAAATTAAGATAGTTGTGGGACGTGGAGTTTGAAGAATTTTAATTTGATTGTTTTAAGGTCATAGCATAATATTCATAACGATTAGCAATTTGATAATTTTTAGCCTACAGAGATGGCAGTGACCTTATTAAACAATATTCAGGCATTTAAGAGGGAACAGGGGCTGCGCTTCTCCATATAAATGTATTCGATAGAGCAACATTTTTTGTCATAAAATGTAGGCCTACTGTCGACACGTCCCTGCAGTTTTCTTTGTTTTTAGCAATTAATAGGTAAGTAAAGAAAATGTGACCCTCAAAAATCACTAATGACCCTGTTTTTACGGCCGTGCCGTGATTAGAGGACTACCAAACAGAAAAGTCGCTAAAATAAAAGAAATTTATAGGAACCTAGACATACTTTTTCTTAAAATTTTAATCTCAAAAATAATTGTATCGGTTCAGTTTTCGAGGACAAAAAGGGAAATACTAAACGTCGATCTCGTCAAAATATTTGTGATATAATCGGTCTGGGCTGTAACTGTCCCTATTACACACCTACCGCAAGCTCTGTTCCCTCTTAAGTAAAGCCAATGTTGACCTTAGCCTGTTACAATTTTGTAATATCTACCTGTTTCTACACATTGAAAGTAAGCGTGTTTTAAAAATAAAATCGTGAGTATTCACAATCGTTGCCAAATGACCTAAGTACCTGATTAAATTCCAATTAGCTCGATAATTTTAACTGTTTCAGTATTAATACCGAAAATAAAATCGGAATGGAAAGTATGGCTGTAGAATTACATAAAACTTGCATAAAATGGAGAGGCTCAATGTCAAATAGCAATGTTTACAGAATCAATTTGAACAATATTTTAAAAGTTGTTATTATTGTTGGTAAGTACTAAAATGTTTCAAAATATGTACTTACATCTATAGCTCTTTGGATGTTTCGAAAATAATCGTTAGCGAACTGTACATTATTATATAATTTTGGGTGCTAATTAAACCGGCTTCTTTTTAATAGCATTATTTGCATCTAAAAATCTAACTTGCCTTCTAAATTACTAAGTCAGCCACAATTAACGAGAATCTAAATAATACTATCTTAGCCACAAGTTATCTTTTTTAAAGCTACTCTAAATACAACTCAGCATCGTGATTATTTTTTAGCATCTAAATTTGTAACATGAATTCAAACAGTAAACTTCTAAAATATTAATATATGGCATCAAAAAATATTCAATTAGCTTCTAATTTATTAACTCAGTACGTTTAAATTATAACTCATGCCACATTAACTGAGCATCAAAATTTAATTAAAATTGTCATCAAATATTATATTATAGCCACTAATAGTATGTATAAACTCCTGTCGTGTCATCGAATAGGCTTAAATATAGAAGTTCAGAGTACTTAATGACCTAAATATTGAAGTTCAGAGTATCGAATGCCCTAAAGATCGATTTTATTTACATGTTGTGCTACAAAAGTTATCGACAGAATCGCTTCAGAACTTCATTTTTATCGGAAAACTAGACAATAAATTGTGAAAACATTTCTGCAAGCAACTCGGAAGTAGCGCTCGCCGGCCGCTGCCGCGGCAACGCTCGCTTCGCTCGCTCGGCTCGCGCGCATTTGGTCACAGTTTTAACCTAACCTAACCTATTTCCCTCAGTTTACAATAACGAATCATACAATCTGCCTGTGACTAGTCAATTAGACAATGGTAAAAACATTTCTGTAACTAATAGGTATTTTTAACGTAAATATAATAATCTAAAGTGTATCAAAAGTTGACATTTCATGGCGCTCTCTGATTGGTGCAAATGGCCGGTCGCTGTCATCTCGCGCGCTCGCGCCAAATCTTTCTGTTGCTATTTTCACGATAAAAGAATGTGATGTATTATTTTACACGCGAAGTTATAATAAATGATGTTGACTACGGTCGCTTCATTTATATTTTTTTGAGGGCCTTGTGTTGAAGCTGTAAAATGTAAAATGGTGGTGAGATATGAATTCCGTGGCTGAGTTAGTAAATTAGGTGCCTATTTATAAATAACAAGGACAAGTTAATATAAATGTTGATCGTCACTTGGTACTTTCTATAGAATATTTAGTGGGCGTTGTAAAGAAGACGAATTAGTATATTAGAGGCTATATAATTTTCCCGTGGCTTAGTTATAAAATTAGAAGTTTGATCCTGTGGCCAATTAAAAAAACTGTGGCTCGTTTAATTATTTCTCTATAATTTTCTGTTGCTATATGAAAAAATAAATGATGGGAACAACGATATTTCGTATTCCTCATACTAACATTAATAGGTGCTGCCTAAATCATAACAAGACCATTAAAACGAACTATTAAACTTTATCGTCCGAGAATCCATTTTACAGCTCACAAACAGAATTTGAAAACTTTTTTTTTCGAGTATCAATGGTGTGTTGCCATGCCACTTGATACCAAACATATCGGCATGAAGCCTTCGAAGTGCAATTTCTTCGTCTACTCCTTGACGGAGTAAGGTAACACCACGGAAGTGGAACACCGGATAGAATGTAACTAAAGAAACAGCTTTGATGATATTAGGACGTTTTTTGCTCATCAATTTGTTAGACGGAACGGTAATTTAGAAAAAAAACGGTAGTTTTTTTTTTCAGGCTGCCTAATTATTTATTTATTAAATTAAAACTTTCTTCACAAGTAAAAAACCGTACACAGGCGGACTTAATGCCTAATTATGATAGTTGAGCTATTAAAAGCAAAATATATGAATGAGGCAGCAGTGGAGCTATAGAAACAATAATTCCAATAGGTAATACCAAACGTCTATAAACTAGCGATCTCGAGTGACGAAGATCTTACATTCATGCCGAATCCGAACCGTAACCAAAGGAACGACAGAGTACGCCGCCGCCGTGCCATTACATATTAACTTGCTTATTTAGTTCTCATCATTCATTTTAGGAGACAGTGAAGTAAAACGAGTCTTTGATCAACTGAACACACTCAAAATAGACCCGCGGGATCTGTCGACTAAATCACATTATGAGATGGTCGACTTTTTTACAATTTGACGCGGGTCCAATAGTAAGCGGGTCCAGTTGACTAAAGACTCAGTAAAACCACAACGTGAGGAAAATTATGGCACATGGCATGACCTAGATTCAACAATTCGAAGATGTCACATCCGCCGACCCGCACATGGTCCGTGAGGTAGTGAACGCCCAATTACCCTCTTACAGAGTCTGAGAGCAGTAGGAAAATAATAGTCTGATAATATAAAATGCCCATGCTTCCTACTCACACCGTTGACAGTTCAATTCCCTCCAGTAATCTCGTCCACCATTGAATGAGGTAACAGGTTTACATTGCTACGGATTCCAACCTCGATGCATAGACGCATAGACAAAGAAATAGCGGTCCTAGCATATAAATTAGTTGCATAAATTGTACTGACTAGACCGAACATCGGCATTTGTGTGATGGTAATGGCGATGCAGGAGTTAAATAAATTAATGGAACCTAGTTATAAAAGGAAAATTATGCGGGACTGTTCGAAAATGAAATGCAGTTTGCGGCTAAGTCAACTCAACAGACTGTGAATTTAGATAATTATTTTGTTTGTTTGTCGATCATGAAAAATTTAAAAAAGAGAGGGCATTTATTTTAATTGAGTACGAACTTCGAGAGTCCAGACGTGAGTTCAATATCCAGGTCAATCTAATAAATGGTTGTCCAGATACGGAAATGGCACCATCAACACACCAATAACATTTCCTGTACAACCATACAAATGTTCCTGTAGAAATGCTTATTCACGTGACGATTAGTTGAAAACGTCATAGACGAACTGCATCTAAGCATGTTTAAAATTAGATTTTCTATACTGACAACATATCGTTAGTTAGCAGTACCTAGTCCACCAGCCCAAAGCGAACGTAAAAGTGTTCGGATTCAAATTCAGAGCTATTTGACATAGCAAACGGAAAAACAATGAAGGAAGAAGGCTAACGTAATAATAAATAAAAGTTTTTATTGACAAATAATTATTCACAAAGATCAGAGTAGCTCTGGCTCTTGTACTAGGAGTTATATGACTAAAAAACTGTTAAATACAGTTGAAATACACTCGAAAGATGAAGAATGCACTTTTTTTTAAAATCGGTATTCAGGCATACAAAAGAACATTGTGAAAAAATAAAGGCAACAACAAAAGATGACGTTTACAAGCAATCATTCACAAAAGATTTGCAGTATTAGCGTTAAATTGATGATACGGTTGTACCAAAAGCGCGACTTTTCGAGGATTTTCTGACAGTAGCCAGACGTATTAGCTTGTCTAATGCTCGATTTGTTTCTTATTAGTTATCGTTATGCTTCTTGTATTTCAAGGGTATAGTCATGCATGGTACCTAACCTACCTACCTAGCTGTAAAGTTCAAATTACACTGGCTAGCGAAACTCCACAGGCGTGATGGGTTACTATATATTTTTCTTTTTTTAATAAGTACTCGGAAATCATTGAATGTTTCCTCCCGCTCTGGGTGGAGCAGAAAGGGAGTGTCAGACTCTAACTGACCAAAACCCATTCGTGTTCCTTATAATGCCCTTTGCGTTTGAGAGCCGCGGTAACTCTTTAGAACAAATAACGGGTTGTCATATCTAAATCCTACAAGAAAACGCAGATTTATTAAACACAAACTTCAAGCTACTTAATTTTTTTTTGTTTTAAATCGCGCCTAGACATCAATACCAATTAAGTCTTTCGAGTTTGTGTAACTTACTTTCATGGACTCTGCATTATCAGAATCAAAAGATTTATAATAGACCTAGCATTGTAATTACCATGAGATTTGAGGTCAGATCCACCAATCAAGAGAATCGTAGCTATAAAAGGGCCGTCGATTCGATAACCCTAGTTCAAACCATCGTTAAGTAAGAAATAACAACCGACAATGTAGACTAAACGCAATTTTACAAAACAGTAGCCTTATATCGATTCAAATCGATTCCGATTAATCGATTACACTTAATTAAACATTAAAATGGCGATGGATAAATCAGATTTTAAAAGGACAACGCCTATTTATAGTAGTAGACCGACAAATAAAATATGCGACGCTAACCTTGGTTCAACAGATAACCAACACGCAATATGTTGGCAAAAATGTTTGTTTAAATACTTTGAACATAATTAAGGCGCTAAATATTTAAAATCTTGTTTTTAAATTTTGTAAGACTGACTTTGGGCTTTTGAGTAAAGAGTATTTAACAGTAGTTTTGAAAGGCAATTTCTTTTCTCGGGCTACGTTTAATTCGTTAGAAGTGAAAAGGAATTTATACAAATTAAATAGCCGAGGACGAGGTATGGGCTAAAGTAACCTCACTGTGTCTCAAAATGCAGCAAACGGTAACGAAGCAGGGGCCGTATTTTTGAATCAATAGAATTCCAAATCGCAGAATTCGTATGCGAATCCGTACGAAATCGCTATTTTTGAATATTCATACCCGTGAATTTTGCAACGAGTGGTCCGACCCACTCGTTTCCGATATTCTACCAGTAGAAATGACGGAAATGACGTGATGAATTCTGCGATTTCGTACACGTTTTGGAATTCTATTGATTCAAAAATGCGGCCCCTGGCCTAGAATGAAATGGTGAAATCTAAGGCCCAGATTCAGAGACCACACTTTGACTTTACTACACTTTTCTTTTGTAGGAAATTAGTTTAACACGAAGGACTACATTATTTAAACGCATAATAATGCAAAGTTTACTTTGAGGCCAAAGTCATGATTATCGACTACTTCGCCTTTACTAAGTAAAGAACAGCTTGAAGTAGATCTTTCCATCAAAGTAAAGTCAAAGTGTGGTCTCTGAATCTGGGCCTAAGGCTCTATGCTTAACAATTAGCCACAAACAGAGTGGCCTTTGCCCAACAGTGGGACACGAATGGCTGATTACAGGAAAAAAGTGGTATCATTTTAGCATTAGATAGTTAATAAGATAGCTTCTAAGATGCCATAGCTGGCGATTTGTGGCTAATCTAGTATAACCGTAGTTACGAAGAGTTCTTTGCTAATCAAGTCATCTGAGTACGTAAGTTAAGGCCGCCCCTGACTATATCGGGAAGCTATGCTCAACCCGTTACCCTGGCCCTGTTATGTCTAATACAACTATATAAGCAGTTTATAATAAGTAGTCTACACCTAGTTTACCGCTTCTAATGATTGTAAACTGCGGGATGCCAGGATTCCGAATACCGTTGCTATGGCAACACCAAACGCATTGCTGTCATTTAACCAGTCTGAGGATGGCAACATTGCCCTAAAGAATGCTCGTTGTACCATTTTTAGAAGTGGGCGTTTTCCGCTGGACAAAGATGGGATCATGTAGGTACCTAAGTTCTTTTTTTTAAGTTAGGATATTTCGTAATTTGCTTAATAGGTTTTAAGAATGCTGTGCAAGTCCAGTTTGGCAGTGGTATTTGAGCTAAATATTGGTCAAGGAGATTTCGCTTCGCTAATTAATAGAATGGCATTTAAATACCATAAATCATTGAAGATTTTATAGATTGGGGCTCGTCTGAGAAAGATAACTGCACTGTTTAAAAAAAGAATTCAAGACACATTCACACTTGACATCTTTTTAAACAGAATTCCAAGGTATACCTACCGTAAATCCAAAACCATTTTAAATTCTGCACGCATATTTTCAATACGGATCCATTTAGCCAAAACAAGATAAAATGCATAGCAAAAATTCTTTGGCGTCACCTACAATAGCATTCCACAGCTTTTTTGCACTTACACCAAACCAGTGTAGCATTCCGAATAAATGAGTTCTATTTAAAAGTAGAGGCTTTTCTCCCTTTTTCTCGTGAACGGGTAGAAAGGGATAGATAGCTGTTGGTTTATTTCACTATTTGGGAAATAAACGGGTGGGTAGTACTGCGTGGAAGTTTTAATGACAATAGAAAATCTCATGAGATTGTTCGGTTCTCGTTTAGGTTCGATATTTTTTTTTTTTAATAGCTATTATACAGTTTATCAACCTGTTCGATAAATTAAACAAGCAATAAATTATGCCATACTAGTTTCCATTATCATTAAAATAGGGCCTTTAATGTCCTAGCAAGCAATTAAATAGAGCATGTCTTATCACTGTCCTATTTCACAAACTGTTGCATCATTTACTACATTACCCTACACGACTTCCATCATTACCCTACTTTGTATAATGTACAGCAAAATGTTCCCATAAAGTTATTTGGAGTAGTTTCGTAATTTTACGCTCCTGTTGGTTGTTTCGACTTCCTGCATAACTTTGCATTTATTTACATTATTTTCATAGTTAGTCTCTAAAAATGGATGCTGAATACAACTTATGAGATCACGTTTATTATTTTTGAGCTCGTTTATAGGGCGACGATAGTAGAAAACCCTATCACTATTTTTTATTGTTTCATGATATTTTTGTAGGTATAAGAACATCGTTTTTCTGAGCCCTACGCACTGTTAATAGAATTAGTTTTATCTAAACAAAACACTGTGATTATTAAATTATTTATGTAGGTAATTGAGTATTTGGCTGTTCCTGTCACTATCCAAAACGCCATTAAAGCGTTTGTCACATGTATAGAAACTGTTTCGGTTTGCTCATTAAAATTAATATGTCAGTTTGCAGTTATTTTAATGTAAGTAGGTATTACTTACCGTTTACCGTATTATATTTAAACCGAACTATTCAAAATGTCATTACAGTGACTGGCTACATGAAAAGTTCAGTATATTCACGATCACATTAAAATTTTATTTAGTGCTATTAAAATCAGATTACACTCGATGTTTCTTTATTAAATATTCGATCATAAACTTTTATACACGAGGCAAGTGAATTTGACCTTCAAGTTGATTTTATTTATTGTAACTTAATAGGTACGGTTTTATTGGCGGATGCAGGTTGCAAAATTATACACATACCAACATTACATCAAGCCCGTAATCCGCAAATAGTTAGGCAGCGATGTGCCTTGCAAATTACTATTTGATTTAAAAGACTTAGGGATAATAATTGTCTTGCCTTACTAACAAGTTGTGCTATAATTATATTCTTGTTACGAATTAAGCCACATAATTGAAATTGCAGCAAAATATCATCGGTAATAATGACACCTCAATGACTGACAGTGAAAGCTACAAGTATCGCGTGGTGAAGCATGCTTTTTTATTTTTAAGCAAGCTTTCAAGTAGTAAACATACCCAGTATTTATGACAATTACCTTGTTAAGTAGTTGGCTATCTTTTAAACTGCTTTCAACAAGCTTGTACGCTTAACTTTAATATTCTTACTCAAAAATAAAATAAGTTGTTTAAGTAAGTAGTTTATTTTAACTTTTTTCCATTTATTTAAGTAGGTAAGTACTAGTATTTTTCCTGCAAACAACTTTTGGTATACCAAGGTATATCTCTTTGTATGAACGAGGCAGCTCATGCGCATTCGCACGATTTAGCACTATTATCAGTTCGGAATACACTAACCACTAAAATTGTTTTTGCTGGTCTGCAAGAGGTCTGTCTGAGCCAAAATTATCAGCTTTCTGGGCGTACGATACGATTATAAAAACAACCACTTGAAAATTTGCGAATATACGAAAGAAGTACCTACCATTTATGCCATCGTTATCTATACTTAGTAATATTTTAAACATAGTAAGAAGAAGTACCTACCTTGCGAATTTTATGACTCATATCATAAACAAAGTAAGCGGTGAGCATCAGGTTATTTTAAAGTATACTAGTGACCCGCCCCGGCTTCGCACGGGTACAAAAAAGGTATTAAAACCTTCCTCTTGAATCACTCTATCTATTAAAAAAAACCGCATCAAAATCCGTTGCGTAGTTTTAAAGATTTAAGCATACAGACAAACAAACAAATAAACAAACAAACAGACGCGACTTTGTTTTATACTATGTAAGGATTATAACGTACGGCAAGTGTCATTTTATAGCACTTCATGTTATCTGTTTACCTACCAGCGGACCTGCAGTTAACAGCAATGCAGTCACTCAGTCTAGGCTTTTAGTTTTACTGATCAAGTTATGGGTAATGATAAACTTAATATTAGTCATGTAACATTTAAATTCTCGTCAAACAAAATCATAGTAAAACGGTAGCCCTAATCTCCATTAATCCGAACTAAATTATTCAGTAAAAATAAAAATATAACTTTAATTCCTATCCTATTAGGTAATATATTGCATGTTTTATTAATTAAGAAAAATTAAACGAACTACTCCCAAATAAATTGCAAAACCTACTCAAAATCGCATCGAAAAATAAAAAAAAGATCAACTTCCCTTCGCATGTTCAGAGCTTCCCCATAAAAATGCAACAGCGATTATTTTCAAGTTAAATCAATATTACTTTAACGAGGTATAACTACGTCGTTTACCTGTCGCGACCTTGAATGAAAGGGGCAGGTAGGCCAGTGTTGTGGTTGGCTGAATGATTCGTAACGGACTTTTTAAAAAGTATTTGCTCTTTCTTTTTTTTTGTCTATGGTAATTTTGTAATGAGAGGAGGTGCTTTGGAAGTAAACAAAATTGTTTATTTTACATAACATTTACATTGATTCAATATGGAATTAGTGTCAACTAGTGCATTACGAAAGAAACATATTCTTGGCTTCTACCGATACCTACTTGGTCATGTAAAAGCGGTTTTATTTTCAGATTTTAAATTAAAAGCACGGTTGCAGAAATTAGACCCGTGAAGAATTCATTGCGGCAATAATTTCATACATTAATCGATTAGTTTGCACAGCACGAGCTGATAACGGTATGAAAAATTTAGGTAGCTTTTTACTTACTTAAAGCATCAGAAACGTACATAGAGCTTGATGTTTACCTATTTGTTTTTTTTTTCAACAAATCAACTGTTTTCAAAGGTTTTGGGCCAAATACCAACCAGCCCTACTTGACTCTTTAAGCGTAGGGTCAAGAGGCTCATTGGTGACAAGCTACGTAGCCTGGCCCACCGCCGCAAGTTGCATGCCTGTCGGTCTTCTAAAGACTACAGACTGTACTTCGGAGAGTGTGGTTCAAGCTGGTAAGGCTGGCCGGTAGTTAGGGCTCCATAGAGATAAACTCTTTACAATGCGGGTCATCTCAAGGAGTACTGCCTTCTGAATCAGGCCCTTGATCCAACCGCCTAGCGTAAGGCAGTGGTCCGACCGCCGTCGATGAACGAGAAACGAGTAGAACTAGAAACTCTAAACGAGTTGGCGATCAGCGTTAGTGCGCGGTACACGTGTTTACAAACAATTAAGCATCGCTGAACAAGTATCGCTAAGCGATTTATTTTTGAAAGCTCGTCGCTCAGCGACAAAACGAGTAAAGCGAGTCGTCGCCGGCAGTGTGAACAGTCAGAGAGCAACTTTTAATATATGCATGTCTTTCGTTTACACGGAATGTACATTTATTGTGCGTTTCTTGAGAGAGAAAATCGCCGATAGTTAGTCGTTTTCTCACCGGCGCGGCGGTCGGACCACTGCCTTAGTCTTGAGATGTTCGTCAAATGATATTTATGTACGTACTTTCGAAAAACTTTTAAAATGGGGAAACTACAGATTCGAATCTCCGAAAATTCAACAACCAACATTCCCGTGTAATAATTTTCAACCATAATTGCACCAAACGCAGTCATAGTACAAGCAGACAGGAAACCACACATCCTTCATAACCACATAAGTAAGTAGAAGCCAATCTGGGCCATTGTGTTCACAAATCACAAAACCTAACTGTATTGACACAAATCTAGAACAAGGCCGGCGATAAGGTTGCTTGTTGTATAATATTTTTTTTTATTTTTTTTTATTTATGTGCATTGTTTGATAACATAATACGATTAGTCCATTACATAGATACTGCATTATAGACCACTTATGTGTAGTTACGTTACGATCAAGTGTTTGAATTAGGGGCTATCACGTTGGATAATGGATTAATTAATGTCACACTGTACCAATTTATTGGTTTATCGTGTAATTTTGATGATGTTCGAATTAGACCACGTTTCAGTCCTAGAAGAGGAATACTGGTGTCCAAATTGGGCAAAGTGTCAGTCCTATAAAAGGGTAAAGTCGTCTTTAGACACCTTTGCCTATATAAGGTCCCATTAAAATAGGTGGACAAAATTTCAGAAATCATTCAGACCACCAAAATAAGGACGATGGTAAAAAAAAAAAAAAGAAAATCGCATTTAGGTTCCTACTCATAAAGGATGACTTTGTTCTAGAGTGCCGGCAATTTATTAATTTAAGTAAAAAAAAAAAACATTTTATTTAATGTTTTTAGGGTTCCGTACCTGAAAAGGTAAAAACGGAACCCTTATAGGATCACTTTGTTGTCCGTCTGTCTGTCTGTCTGTCTGTCTGTCAAGACCTTTTTTCTCAGGAACGCGTGGAGGTATCAAGCTGAAATTCATATCAAATACTCAAGTCTATGGTCTCTCGGAGCTGTGAAAAAATCAAACTTCTAAGTCAACGCGATCAAAAGATACTCCCGTTTATGCCGCAAATTTTCGACACTCGCAAGGGAATCAAAACCTACAGGGTACTTCCCGTGAACTCAGAATCTTGAAATTTGGTACGAAGCAACGTCTTATAACACAGATAAAGGAAAAATTGCGAAAAGCATAAATTTTTAGTTACATCACAAAATATATTTTTTTACGGAACCCTCGGTGCGCGAGTCCGACTCGCACTTGGCCGGTTTTTTTTGTTTAGATATGTTTGGTTAGACCTACTGAACGCTGTGTTAAAAGTCCACCTATTTTAATGGGACCTTTTATGGTTCTTAGTTTCCCTATAATTTTCCCGAAATTATTGCACCAACACAAAAATAATTTAAAAAAATTTACTTAGTAAAGCAATTTTATGACTTGTTGTAACGGTACATTGGACTCGTAAATTGATGACATAATACATAATATATAATTATGTAGGTAGGCATACAACCTAATCCTACTACTTAGAACTGCTGCCGTTATATTAGTATCACCCTTCATGTAAATGAAAGCTTTCTACAAATAGTTCAGACATGTTATCAAATCGCCATTTTGCTAAATAAGGCGCCAAAAGTACGCCATACCACAGATAACATAAAACGCCATACATTGCCCATAACTGGCCTGTGTAAAAACAAAACGAACGTAACTTTCACGAAACAGCCAGGAATGTTCACGAATGCTAGTAGGTATTAGTACCTATTATAATAATATATTACTACATGAGTTGGAACACTTGGAACCAATATTGGAGCCAACCATTGGCCTAAATTTAAATGGTATACCCCGACTTTTAAGCTGAATCATTTTGGAATGCGTTGAGTCTTTGAAAGTCATCTTAGATTTTATTTAAGCAGGTGTGTTGACAATTTTAATTTTACGGTTATAATCTTGCTTTGTGGCTGTTGTTATCATTGCTGAATCGTTATCTCATCTTGTGTGCTCTTGAGTTCTTTCGGTGATTGTAGATTTAAGGCCCATTATTTTTATCAGGTATGTGTTACATAGCGTTAGTGTTAAACCAGTTTTAATATGTTTTTACTTAGACATTTTCAATTGATATCTGAACACCTTAATAAATTTTTAAATTAATTATTTCGGTCTGTAAACCGTATGCGAATTCTTCAGACTCTACACTACACCTTCCTGTGATTTAGACATATTTAAAGTTATTCGTTCGGCGTCAAATAAAGCCATTACGAACTTTTCAGATTGTACAACACCTTCCTACGATTTAACTTCTTTACTTCTTTTATCAGAAAGCTCAAAGTCACCCAAAGGGCAATGGAGAGGGCTATGCTCGGAGTTTCCTTGCGTGATCGAATCAGAAATGAGGACATCCGCATGAGAACCAAGGTTACCGACGTAGCCCGAAGAATCGCCAGACTTAAGTGGCAATGGGCAGGGCACATTGCTCGCAGAACGGATGGCCGATGGGGCCGAAAAGTTCTCGAATGGCGACCGCGAACCGGAAGACGTTGCGTTGGAAGGCCTCCCACTAGGTGGACCGATGACCTGGTCAAGGTTGCAGGAACCCGCTGGATGAGAGACGCACGGGACCGGTCAATGTGGCGGCGCCTGGGGGAGGCCTATGTTCAGCAGTGGACGTCTTTTGGCTGAAATGATGATGATGATGACTTCTTTTATAGCGCAAATAAAAAAAGTGCACAGGACTCACTGTAAACAGTTTAGCGTAGGTAAGTACTTAGTATATATTTCAAATTTTGTTTTACTAGAGAGTATCCGCTTCAGAACTTAAAGGCCAATGCAAACTATTGGCATGATTTACTTTTTTTCTTTCGCCAGAAATGAAACCTAGGTTATATGTTAAAGGACAATACGAGAAATCAATAGCAAAAAGAACCAAGTCCATCAACCGTAACCGAACGAAGATACATATGGAAGTATTGCTAGTATATTTTTGTCAGGCGTTGATCTATTTTTCTTATATCCATTTCTTATTCCACTATAGGATAGGTATTCTGGGTTACTTTTCAAAAATTGTACGAATATTACATAATTTTTACGAAAAAATAAATGATACAACCATAAAATCCGAAACTATTTATTAAATAATTAGTACTTCTGGTTTTACAAAAACCTTTGTTTACCTTATCTTATCAATTATCATAGAACAATAATTATATCACTTTCACTGCCACAAAGCAGACACAATAGTTAAACAATCACATGAATCATATGTGGTTTATTGAACAGTGAAAGTGTTAAACTACTAAATTCTTATAGATAAACCTAATTAATCATGATCATTACTCGTCTCTCTTCCCTCATCCTGTCTTATTATGAAATCCAGAAACTGAGCTGGAGGACTTAAGTTTTGTTGATGTCTGGCCCACGCCATGAACCACAATACAGACATGACGTGGCTACAACAACCAAGTGTTCTCTTCCCAGAAATACAGGAACAGTAATGCCCTTTTATTGCTGCTACGCCATCATTAAGCCCTTCTATCAAAAGATAGACGAAGTATGTGCGCTGTCGTCTATGTCGCGATTGGATTCGGCTACGCAGCAGCCACGGATTGATGACGTCGATGTTAAACCTTTCCAAAACCGTAATATCTAACCTATCCTCCCTGTACAGTTCAATATAGTACGAACCATCGCCCCTCACATGTTCGCCATAATAACTCCTGGCCTGACTTATTTGATACGTCCCCAGAGCAAATATTATTAGGTTGTTTATGTCGAGTATGGGAAAGTTGTCCAGACCGGGAACATTCGCAGTCATTGACACGAAATCAGCTCTGATTTGATTAAGATTCCTGTGAATAACGTAATCGCTGAAATAGTTTTCATTAGGGGTTTCATTTATTCTTGTTGTTATTGACTCCACTAAAGGATGATCAGTGAGTGGTTTACCAAAAGCATTTAGTAATGCACCGGCTATTTTTACTTCGTCGAACAAGTGACTCGCTGCTCTATTAAAAAACGTAGACCTAAGTTGTCGAAACTGATTTTTCAACCGTCCGTTTATTGTTTCTACGACCCATCTACATAATGTTACTCTTCTCGTTTGATTCGCCTGTTGCGTTGTCAGCTGTACCGCGCCAGCATTTTTTGTCACCGGCATATAAGCGCGATAGTTCATGGCCCTGAGATCGCTTGACTTGAAGGCTCCAGTTGTAGTTATCGTGAAACAGAGCTCAGTAAGGACTGTATGTATTATCAGATACAAATGTGTTTTAGTAAAAATATAACATTAACAACCTACTTAATGTAACCTACGTATGCAGAAGCGGGGGGATGCGGAATGACTCATTAGAGTTGCCGAGTAGTATATTTATTTAAGAAAATTAACGCCTGATAAAAAAACAATAGCAATCTACTAATCACTCTCTAACTTGGTTCGGTTACGGTTGGTAGACCTAGTTCTTTTTGCTATTGATTTCTGATACAATACTCTAACATATGGCCTAGGTTTCACTTTTGGCGAAAAGAAAAAAAAAAACATGCCAGCTATGTATGGCAAAAGTTGCATTGCCCTTTTATAAATGCGAATACTTACTGAAGTTTTTATAAAATGCCTTCGAATGCTGATGGGAAACGTGTCTATAATTATATATTATAGTACGTATTATAGTACCTAAGTATCGTAAATCATAATTTATATTAATCGTAAATCACTATAAATCAAAATTTGTCCAGAAAATAGATAAACTACTCTCAACTACAAATAGCAAGGCAACTTTTGATTAATGATCCTCTTGCAAAACAGTCTTCAAACCGCGATGCACTATCAAAGCATCTAGAGATAGGTACTCACTAAAACCATTAAATTGGCCCAAATTGCCCCCACCATTGGGCCAACACTAAAGCCGGTTGTACATACCTGTTACCAGGAATTTCGTTGTGTAGACACAGAGTATACCGGTTTCGTCAGCTGACGCGAATGAAAATGGCGGCAAGCGCGCGAACGAAGATTGATAACCTAATCTTGCCGTTTTTGTAATCGTTCTGCATGTGAGGTAATTTGATAACGATTATTTGATCGATTATTATTATTGTTTATGTTATTTAATAAAGTGTACGTCTGTTAGAGGCTTCCTTGTAGCGTATATGAGAGTGAATGGAGATTCAAAGAATTCGGGATGAGTCGAAATTCAAGAGAAAACTTATTACTTATTATTTATTTAGCATGAATTTAAGTGTTTTCAGACTAGGATCCTACTTGTCTACCTACTACTCAAAAAATCTCGAAAAAAAAAAACAAATCGCGTTGCGTGTTTGTCTATGACATAAAGATTTACTTATCGATTTCGAATCGAATTTTGGAATCTTAACAAAATTTTAAAGAGAAAAATAAGTAGAATCAAGCTAACCACGAATAAAATTAAAAATTTAATTCTAGAGACCTACCTTGAAAATAACTCCAACAACAAAATTGAGCACTAGCAGTAGCAAACACTACAGCACCTTTTTCGCGGATTATCAGAATATCCAATGCGCGAAAAAACGCTACCCCCTCTTTAAATAGTATGCCAAATACTGATAGCGAAGCAAAATTAACCGCAGAATCTGTTATACTACTTATCATGTAAAGATAAACATAACTGATAATGATAACATCATTGATAACATTACATGAGTATAATATCGTAATGACAGGCACAAAATATTAATGCCAAAAATAGCCCCAAGTAACTCTATCTTATTACCTAATCTTATGTTTGGGTTACTTGCACCATATTACGAAATCCCACTTAATCTACAATCGGTAACAGTAAGTACATTGATTGATAAGTATCAAAATCTGTCTACAATTTATTTACTGTTGACATTTACCTTAATAAATATTACTTTAGAAGTTTAGACTCTAAACTTTAGAGTCTAAACTTCTAAAGTAATATTTATTTGTATGGGCAAAGTTGATAGTCTAAACTTTAGTTAGACTATCAACTTTGCCCATACATGACACAATCAGCCAAAAACGTACCAACTTGTGGGACACGGGCCCACACGGGCTTCCTCTCTATTGGAAGAAATGGGCTGTATTCACCACGCGCTTCCAGTTTAGGGATGTCACACATCTTAAACTTTTTTGTTCTAGAACATGCCAGTTTTCTGAACTGAACAGGGTACTAAGAATTTTTGAAAATTCATCATATAAAGTGTGAAAGTTTGTATGGAACTTTGTAAATTTTAACGATAAGCTAAGTGTCTGATGGGATTAGGTACCCCCTAATCCCATCAGACACTTAGCTTGTTTCATACTAAATTACAATGGTTTTTAGTATCTATTACCCCAAAAAGTTTAAAAAAAAAACGTCAAAAAAAACTCAAGTGTCGGTTGTTTATGGTTCTCTTCGAAGTTTTTTAGGTTAACCAAACAGGTATCTTGAGATGAAATCTTGTATTTGCGTGGAGATTAGCAGATAGTTACTTATGGCTACCGTTTGTATTTAACCATTGCGCTATGAATGTTTAACAGTTTTTTATTGTTGGTTGTTTTATGACATACATAGTGTATAACTACTAAATGTTTTTTTTCTATTGTTATGACACGTTTGGGTGACATCGGTAACTTTGGAACACTGGATATATTTTTGTTTTCTTTTTTTTCGATTATTTCGTTTTGTGTATGAATAAATCAAGCTATAAAACTATAGGACCTACCTAACAAATTTATTTTGGCACCAAAAATCATAAGACAGGTAGAAGCATTTCTGCACGGAAGCAAATTAATTGACCTTCATTAGGTCTGGAATTCAGACGAATTTATGGAACGCGAAATAAAACTACAGCAAATAAAAATAAAGGAGAAGTTGAATGGCAGTCACTCCGCCCTTTTTGCCCTGAACGATCAAACAGATATGGTGGATTCCTTCTACGTCGGATCTTTCCCAGACAACGGTAATTAGGGTCGTCACGCGAACACGAAACAGGGTCACGGAGTAAGAGTAGGTAAGTGAATATTTTCTGTGTGTAGTGTGGCTGTGGTCGTAGTTTTACGAAAGAGGCTGTTTAGAGATTGCATGAGGATGTAACAGTATGTACTTATGATAAGACTAGCTGATAAAACGTAACTAGGATTAACCTAATTTCATAAGGTTAATCTAGGAAACTGGATCCTACCTAATGTTGGTTATTAGGTTAGCTGCATTTTTTTACCCTTTAAAATAAATCTTTAAAAGGTTTATGTAGATGGGTATGACCAATTCTGATAATTTGTTGTCTCTTCGACGATTTGTTACACAAGTTTTTGCCATGGCAACCCTATAAAGTTACCCGGGTTTCATCATTAAATGAGTCAGCAAAATACCCATTTGGTTTTCGATGAATGATTGTTAGATCAACAAATATATGTAGGTACCTTTTACCAGCTTGAGATTGATCGATTTCTTTTGTTTTTGTCCCTCCGCCTATAATCCTTCTTCATGAGGAAATTGGGAGTTCTCTTTGGTGCTGCCTTCACTCACTCTCTTTTGTATCAGTCATATTCAGCATTCCATGAGACGACCCGAATACCAACCTATAAAAAAAGACAGGTTGGGTCATTAATTGCCTATCCAAAATTGAAAGCAGCTTAATTAATAATATGTGAGAGCCCTTAGGCCGTGCCTTAGGTAGTAACTAACTAAGGTAACATTCCCATTTAACTGTACTCTAACAGTCCTGCTTTTTATACTTCTACCACAACAATTAATTTTCCATTAAAACAGTGTTTTCAACCGATATCTACTAATTTTAACAGCATATCTTCAGTTATTAAAGAAGCTGTTGGATCGCTTAGTCTAATTGGTAGTAACACTAGTAACATTAAAAATGAATGTTAAACTTGCTGGGAGAATACTGGTGTTAGTGGTTTTCTTGTTTTTATACGATACAAGCTTCAGTTTATGATTGCGACTTGTAAGATTTTATAGTCTTTTAGTAGTAGAATCAAGTTGGTGTGCTCAGTTCATTCTAGGACTTGTTTGATAACTCAAGTATTTTTTTTAGATTATATTATAGGTTTTCTGAGCTCTTTTTTGCTTATTATGCGTTGATTGAAGAAAGCGTTTTCACTTGACGAGAAGATTTGAGAGCCATGTCATAATTACAGTGCATTGGCTATATAGTCATAGTTTTTTAGGGGGAACCATTTGCGATAAACTATCGTTTAGACATTTTCAAGAGTACACCCGCCATAAATATCATCGTTAATGTTTGCGATAATACCTTTGTTTGCTTAAAACATTGAAATAGATACACCACCATTATTCTTTCATTATCTTTTTTGCCGATACCATACTCGTTTTTAGTGTTTTAAAGCATTTTGTCTTGTTTTTTTTAAGTAATGACAGTTTCTGACATGTGATTGCAGTAATCTGCGAAATGACTACCGACTAATTTACTATTGTTTTTCTAATGACTATGGAGTAAAAGATATATTGCTATCATTTGAGTGCTCTTAATGACATGGGAGTCTTGGTAGCTAACGACATTTCGGCTAGCCTATTTTACAACTGGCAAGTTATTGCAATCAGGGTCCAAAGATCACAGAAGATTTAGTATTTACCTTATACTTGGTTCTAGTTTGATAACAGTTCGGGCAAAGTGTTGTGTTTCAATGGTTTCTTCCATCACAAATTCAGTTGCAGCAACGGAGCCTGGTATTATAACCATAATTACATGGGACTTAAACATAACTGACGTAATAATAATAATATAATAATTTATTTATTCAAAATAGACAACACTGATCCATATTTTTGTTAGTAGGTACTTAAAGAATAGTGTTAGTAAAAAAATAATCATAATAATTGAAGGCCAATACACAACACATACTACCAAAAAAATGCATACTTAATCATAAAATAAATTATTCATAAAACAAAATTCATTTTTAAACTACAATTGAAATAAAAATAGACTACTTTTGTCAAAAAATAAAAATAATGTTATGTTCATGTCAAAATGTAAAAAATGTCAAGATTTAAAATGTCAAAACGTAAAATGTCAAAAAGTTAAATGTCTAAATGTGAAATACGACATGTCCACAATCAAATATAAAAATGATGAAAATTTAAATTTTTATAAATAAAAATAATAATAAGCTAACAATGACATCTTAATTAAAAATTTTACCTGCCCCACGCCCGGTATACAGGTGCATGTAAGGCCTGCCAATGCTGCATAAAAGGGCCGTCTAACCTGTTGGCAACAACGGTAAGAAGACTGCTGCCACTGTCCCGCACTCTGCTCGCTATCGAGGTCGCCCTCTTACGTATACTGGTATAAAAACAGTCAACGCAGACGCTCGCAAACATTCCTGATGCGCTGCAGTAGGGAGGCAGCCGCAGCAGTGCCCTCAACGCGTTATTATATTGAACGCGGAGAGCGCTGTAGGATTTCTGCAAATATGACACCCACAGACTACTCGTGTAAAAAGATGTGCAGTAGGCTCGAAACAAGGTGATCTTTACATCCTTGGAGCTACGAGAAAACCTGCGGGCAATCATATTCGCCCTCACCGACAACGCCCTCCTTTCCCGCTCAATATCTGCGTCGTCCTTCAGGTCAGACGTTACAATATGGCCCAGATACTTGAAAGTTTGTACCCGCTCCAAGGGTACCCCACATAGCCGTACTGGTGGGACCTCTGCCGGACACTTGGCACCCGCATTAAAAACCATGACTTTGCTCTTTTTCACATTATATTTTAGACCATGTGTTTGAGCGTACGTTTCACAAGTGTTTACAAGCTCTCTTAGTCCCCCTATTGACGCGCTCAGCAGCACCATATCATCAGCGTAGCTGATGTTGTTAAAACAAACATCATCAACATGGCATCCAATATGGCGACTGCTGAGCTCGGCAACAAGTCCATCGATATACAGGTTGAAGAGCGTTGGTGAGCTCAACCCCCCCTGCCTCACCCCGCACTCCAACCTGTACGAATCCGACAGAGCTCCCGACCATTTAACATTATTGACCTGGTTCCCGTACCAGTGCTGGAAGATTTTTACAACTTCAGGCGCAACTTTCCTATCAATCAACTTCCTCCATAACACTTTGTACGAAACCAGGTCAAACGCCCTGGACAGATCGAGGAAGCAGGCATAAACAGGCGTGCTCCGATCCGTGTAATATCTGACAGCATGCTTTAAACTTAGTATAGCGCTATCTGTGGACAGTTTGGGCCTGAACCCAAACTGGTTATCGTGCAAAGTGATCTTACTGTTTAACTGCGTATTAAGCATGCTGTCAAGTACCTTTGCGATGACTGTCGCTAATGAGATCGGCCTGTAGTTGGTCTTATCTGCTACATCACCTGTTTTATTTTTAACAATTGGTACTACGACCGTCCTCATCAGCTCGTCCGGCAAGTACGAATGGCGAATACAGAACGTGAACAACATGGCCAAAACACGTGGCAGGTGAGGACCTGCATGCTGTAGGTGCTCAATGCTGAGTCCATCGTGTCCTGGAGACTTACCCCTGGTCATACACCCTATGGTCTTGGCTATCTCCACAGCTGAGAACTTAACTCTTGGTTCCAGGACACTCTGTGACTCAGAATCGACCACCCCAGATGGTGGAATATTGCTAGACTCGACACAAAACTGGGATTTAAAAATATTAGCAATATCCTTTTCAGCCGACACACCATCGACGCTCACCGGCAAACCATGTGGGTGGTCTATTAGATACACCTCTGCCCAAACCTTCGAGGATTACAGGCTTGGTGCATTTCTGAAGTCAGGAGTGAAAATCTAAATTGCTTGATTGAAATATCAGGCAATTTCTTGTATTCAAAGTCATACGACTAACTCAGTCGGCTTCGCCTACCCATGTTTACTAATAAGGTGATGGCCTACAGACCTAGTGCGGGGATTAACATACATCTTTGGTTCATTGTGATATAATTATGACAGAGATGTTTTTTTTTCTTAATCGGTCTTTTGAGTATAAGCTGCATTTTTTGTTGGCTTTATTTAGTTTATAGGTGCTGTTGAATTGGAGAAAAATAATTGTATGCAAAGCTGTACCTTGTAGATTCACAAAGTTTTCTATTTTCATTAAAGTTTGATCACCATCTGTTGGTTTCATTCAACTTAGTATGAAACGGTTTATTTTCTAGTAAATATTTATAAACATCTACTGACACATATTTTATATTTGTCTGCATCTACAATTCTACACAAGTCTTTCTCACATAAACTTTTGTATAAACAACTCCTTTCTAGAAAACTTTTTTGGTATTTTTAACCGCTATTTCGTAACAGCTCCGGATGCATTAGGTAAAATTAAACAAACAAACTTATGACGGCAATGGTAGCAAAACTAGGTAACGTAAATAAGTCTGTTCATTAAATCATTTTACCTACATTGAGTTTAAGATCTGTCTGTTTATGTTCTTGGTAATGTTAAAGTTACCATGTTTCATAACTTTGTGAAATTTCAGTCAAAAATATGTTGTAATTTCAAAAATCGTATGATTTAGGATAAACCTTAGGTACATCTGATAAAATCGAACTTACATAAATGTAGATAAGAATAACAGCACCGAAATGTCGATGATAACGATCTTCGGTCGGGGTCGAAACTTCTCGGGCACGCCCGAAACGAATGTTTGAGTACATCAGTAGGTACCTATCGAAAGCCGATAACATTATTAAATAGGTAGCAACCGATTGAAACGAAACTTTAGATAGGTAATCAACAATAGCAATACAAAATAATAAGTCAGATCATTATCATTATATTTTTAGATTTAAATAATACTAGATTTTACTCGCAGTAATTCATCAATATCGTAAATTTTATCCCACGGTAAACAGTAATGTACCGGAATAAAAAGAATAATATAAAAGTGTACCCCTACCTACCCACCCAGGTATGTTCTATTCGATACCTCCTCATCATCTTTACAGACAGACTATTATTTTTTATATAGAAACAGTTTACTTTATAAACTGCACCCGTGTCCACTTTAGCCGAACTTCCCCTTCCAAACGTATCGACAAATCCTGCGGTTGCCATGCAAGGTGATTAGGTGACTACGTGCGCACGTGTTCCCTATCGCCCCGACCTACCCTAGAATCAGTGGAGCAAGACGCACCGTTGCAATGGAAAACCGTTGCACCCCATCTGCTATCGGAAGTACTTGTATTAGGTAACCGTCAAATTGTAAATACTATAGTTATTGGTACGGGTACTTACGTAGTTATTATGAATGCATCTATTGTGATTAGTTGATATTATTACAAATGTACAGTTTACTGCTGACTCTACTCTCTATCAATGATGCCTGTGTGTATCATTGATGTAGTCAGCGCAGCATATCTTTTTTCAAACGTCTTCTCTTTTTCTAGTATATTTAAATAGGTATATATCATTTTACACATTTAAAGTCCATGTAAATTCCTCAGCGTTACACTTACATCACATCCCACACTCAGGATCTATAATACCGTTAGTCTGGTTGGTAATTTACTTAAAACTCGATGTAGATCTCAACTTCAGAATAAGCATGAGAAAACAGTTGACAATCATTCTTTCACGACGTAGACAAACGTGTGACCACACCATTGCATTGTTTAAGTAACGTTATTAGGTCTTTTAAGGGTAGGTAATGTGCGTAATAAGACAGGGCATGAGTCTATTGCATCGGTTACTTCCTTGGTAGTTTAGTTAGATGCAGTGGCGAATTAAGCTTATCAGCTATAGTTAATCGCGACACGGGTGCGACAGCAGAACTAAATAAGAAAAATATAGCGTGTGCCTATTTCTATATATCTTTACCTTTATATAAAAGGCAAAGCTGATTGACTGAGGATCAACGCACAGGCCAAACCTTTGGGGGGGGGGGGGAATTATAAAATAACTCCTCCTGCTCTTTGGTAGAGCGAAAGGCAGTGTCAGACTTCTACTGACTAAAAACCACCTATGTTCCTTCTTCGCCCTTGTGCCGAGGCCGCGTTATGCCTTTCGATAATCCGCGTCCCAACGAGCTGACAGGCCAAACCCTTAGGGCAAGAAACTTCGCACACGTATTCCTCTTATGGACGTAGGCATCCACTTTAAGGAAGGATTTTTTTAAATTCAACCTACAAGGGGGTTGAAATGAAAGTTTGTATAGAAAATCTTTATTTTTGTAGTCTTACCGACATCCACGCGGGCGAAGCCGCGAGCAAAAGCCAGTTTTTGTATGAATGACGTTTATTTTGCTAATAGATTTTTGGCGGAGATTAGCCATCATCGCGGGCAAAGGTGCACTCTCTGTTCCTAATCCGACACGACCGGAGAGAGATCAGGCGCAGGACCAAAAGCTTAACGTGCTTTCAGAAGCACTTACCTAGGTTATGATTTATTGATACCATTCTCAGTTCATTAGAAGTCAACAAGAAACAGTCATTCAAGGAGAGACCAGTGAACAAAATATAGACCACCTTTCACTTAAACTTTTACTCAATAGAGCACGAAATACGTCCAAATAAGTGCATTTTGCATAAACTGCTCGATGCAAGTTTATAATGAAAGACTTTAGCAATAAATAAATCTAATTAACACCTATGTTGGAACTATAAACTCCAGGGCGAGGAGGATATTAAGTAATTGTTAACAGCCATATTAATTGAATAGGCACCTACTGAATGAATATTTATGTCCGATTAATAAGATATTTCTAGGTATTGCTATTCTTCTAGCTAGTATGTCAGAAGTAGGTAGGTACCTACCTAATAGGTATAAGTACCTAGTTATTGATAGTAGTTATCATACTTACCTATATGCTCCTTTGACCCTTAAAGCTAGATGTGACCACCATGCTTGTCTCTCCATGCTATAAAGGAGATCTAACGCCTAGTTTCTGGAACAAACATCAACACACCTACGTTACTGATTTGAAAACAATAGCCAATCAGATTACTTGACATGCATAATTCAAAAAGTATTTATTTTTTAACCGACTTCGAAAAGTGGAGGAGCTTATTGTATTCAGCCAGCATTTTTTTAAATCAGAGAGTCGTTCGCTCAAATTGTGAGCATGATTTTAGCAAGACACTGTTGCTAAGTTTCTATTATGCCACACTGTAAGCAGTTTTTACGACCAAGACCAGACCATGAAACGATGTATGGACTGTGTAAAGTTTGATATGGCAAGAAAGGAGGTGTCTCATGAGATGATGAGTAACAGAGAAGTATGGAAGAAGAAGACATGTTGTGTCGACCCCAAACAATTCAGGAAAGGCAATCCAGAAAAAGATGATGAAGCAGTTTTTACTACTACCCACAATACACTGGTTCAGTTCAGTAGAAAAAGTACATTCAACATAATTATATGCGATTGCTTCATGCAAAATATAGAATGGCAACATTGAAACAAGCCAGAGATGTCGAAAATCACCTTTTCTTGATAACTCGTCCAAAACTCGTAAAAATGCAGTCCACTTGGCATACTTTTATTATTTCAACCAAATGCAGCAAGTTCGATAAAACAGTCGAGTAATTCAAACAAGTTTGTAGTTTTTCGATAACACAAACGATGTTGTAATCAATGCTCATAATATCCGTCAGAATATGCCAGTGTCACTGACATGCGGCAAATAATATAACCTGACCGATCACAAAAGTTATGCCACGACTAACGATCATCGTACACTGAGAAAAAAGTATTGTTAAATTAACAATAAAAGTTTGCGAAATAGGAGCCAACAGAGTAAGTTTGTTGCCGCAGCAACTTTTTTATTGCGAAAAACTATTGCGAATGTGACAAAGTGGAAATGTGTACTTTGTGGATTATCACATAGCGAATTTCACAAACGCTCGTTTTCACAAACTTACTCTGTTGGCTCCTATTTCGCAACTTTAAACGTGGAGATATCACAGTGTTAAACTTATATAATCTAGCAACGTACAGTTTGCTATAGTTGCAATCTTACAGTTGCGATTAACGCAATGTTATCTTTCAACATTGTGGTTCCAGCTATGTACACTTTGCTTTGTTAGCAACCTTCAAGTTGTGGTTCCAACAAAGTTGTGATGTAAAAACTGGCCTGCAGTTGTGATTAACGCAATGTTATCTGTCAACCTTGTGGTTCTAGCTACGTACACTTTACTTTATTAGCAACCTTCAAGTTGTGGTTTCAACAAAGTTGTGATGTAAAAACTGGCCTGCAGTTGCGATTAACGCAATGTTATCTGTCAACCTTGTGGTTCTAGCTATGTACACTTTACTTTATTAGCAACCTTCAAGTTGTGGTTTCAACAAAGTTGTGATGTAAAAACTGGCCTGCAGTTGCGATTAACGCAATGTTATCTGTCAACCTTGTGGTTGTAGCTATGTACACTTTACTTTATTAGCAACCTTCAAGTTGTGGTTTCAACAAAGTTGTGATGTAAAAACTGGCCTGCAGTTGCGATTAACGCAATGTTATCTGTCAACCTTGTGGTTCTAGCTATGTACACTATGCTTTATTAGCAACCTTCACGTTGTGGTTCCAACAAAGGCGTGATCTAACATTGTGATGATCGCCATTTTACCATTGCTATTTCCGCAGTACCATATTGCAGGTATAGCAATGTTACCATTGCTGCTCCCGCAGTACAATATTGCTGGAGTAGCAACATTGTACTGTGGGAACATAAATGGTAGCATTGCTATTTCTGCAATATGGTACTGCGGAAATAGCAATGGTAAAATGGCGATCATCACAATGTTAGATCACGCCTTTGTTGGAACCACAACGTGAAGGTTGCTAATAAAGCATAGTGTATAGATTAGCAATAGTAGAATTATTTAGCGTTGCACATGCCAGCAATGCACAGAGCTTCTAGAGTGCTAAAATCTGAAGCCCGGTGTATTAATCATGTGCAACGTCTTAGAAACGGGAATGACTATCTACATAATAAAAAGCAGGTATCAAAATGTCACCAATTTTTAATCAAACATTAAGTTATAATTAAACACGTAGGTACAGCTTGTAAACCCCTTTTTCACTACAGATAACCACACCACAAATAACACTTTTTCACCACACGCACTTTTTTTACAGTTTTACTTTTCACGACGATTATCGACGCACTCGCAGACGCGCCGACGGTCATAAAACCTCTGTAATAATGTCTCTGTGTGTCCGTGCGGTGTACTTCCTTCTTCCTTCCTAAATTGCGAAAATCCGAACGGCTAGAAGAACTAGAATTAGATAATTAAAATCAGGTGTACCAAGTGTACCGTACTACCGTACCAACATAACGCACGCGCCGCGGAGATATATTCTCTATAGACTATACGCTATTACGAGTAGTGTTGCCCGCCACTGCCGACCGAAGACTAAACTAGATACCGATCGATTTTAACAACTTTACCAAATTCAAACATTGTCGAGAATGAACTTTGTGATTTTCACTATAGTTGATTTGTATTTTTATCTATGTTAGGATACCCTCGCTAAGTTTGAATTGTGTTTATAGCAATTTGAACATTGTTAGAGAATTATGCACATTGTGAACTCGTGCCCTTAGAATTGTTAACCCCACAGAGTACAAATTTGCAATTTTATAAAAAAAAAAATTCAATGCCACAACATAAAAAATCAATGTGCTGCTTAGGTATATTGCGAACGACACAAACTTTAACTTTGTGAACGCCTTTTAATAGATATTGCGATTTTATCAAAGGGGATCTTTGGTAAATTTAATTGTTAATGGTGTAATGTGATGATTATATAATATCATTGGCCAAAGCATATAAAACAAGTGCAACTTAAATTGCATACTACACAAACTTCAATTATATGAACCCCACCCACAGATTACCAACTTATACGATTTTATCAAAGGGCTCGATAATTGCTAACGCCACAACATGTCAAAGTTAATGTCGAACACCGGAACCATGCACAAACGTATAACCTGTGAACCCTTTCTTCTTATTGTTAGCTTCGCTAACGAAACCAGCATGAATGGAATGATAGATTTAGATACATAATAGGATAAAATTACTTTTGACCAGAAATCAGCCATGCCATAAGTGAACCTCTCAGATTACCATATCGTGATTTTATCAAAGGGCCCGAAAATTGCTAACGCCACAGCATATAACATTAATGCACAGCTTATATTGCAAACCACACAAACTTTAACTTGGTAAACCCCACAGATTCCCAACATGTGATTTTAACAACGGGCCTGAAAATTGATAACGCCACAACTTATAACATCAATGTACGGCTTACATTGCGAACTACACAAACTTTAACCATGTGAACCCCGCATATTAACACTTTGCGAATATATCAAAGGACCCAATAATTGCTAACGCCGCAATATCTAAAGTCAATGCGCAGCTCACATTGCGAACTGCACAAACTCTAACCATGTGAACAACGCATATTAACACTTTGCGAATATATCAAAGGACCCAATAATTGCTAACGCCGCAATATCTAAAGTCAATGCGCAGCTCACATTGCGAACTGCACAAACTCTAACCATGTAAACCCCGCAAATTACCACTTTGCGAATTTATCAAAGGGCCCAATAATTGCTAACGCCACAACGTCTAAAGTCAATGTGCAGCGCACATTGCGAACTACACAAACTTTAACCATGTGAACCCCGCTAAATACCACTTTGCGATTATATCTAAGGGCCCAAAAATTGATAACGCCACAATATTTTACTGCGGGGTTCACAATATTTGCGTTTCACAAAAAAAAAGTTGCTGTGGCAGCAAAGGTTATTTTGCTGTAATCTCAAAATTATTTTGTCACTTTCGCAAGAATTTGCCCGCAATGTAAAACTGCAGCTTTGTCTCAGGATTTTTTTCTCAGTGTATGGCCAACTGACTTCGCAATTCTCCAAGGTTATCCTCGATGAACAGGTGCCCGGTCCGTTACATGACTGTTCAAACGAGTTTCGATTAAAATCGAGTTCTTTTAATACACAATCGATTAAATGTTTGTTTCCATTAAATAATTGCAGCTTCTGGATTTTGGAACAGATTATAAAATGTAAAACGAAATTCTTGTGGAAAACAAACGAGATCGATTTTAAGCTGATTGTGGCGGGAATTTGGGGCACGCTGACGCTGTGTTTACTGCGGTTCGATGTAAAAGTTGTTGAATAAAAACTCGCTTGAAAACTCAAAAAATATTTGAAGATAGGTACCAATAATTTCCATGATTTAGTAGGGTCGATGTGAATTGATCAGATATTGGAACGTGGGAACCATGCATTAATTATTTTATAGGTATCTACTTACATAAACTTGTTGCCTTTAATACTATAGTGTACAATGTTCTGTGATTGTTCACATTAATTCGCGCTTCAGACGCAGCCCAGAGGTCGAAAAAACTTATTAAAAAAACAACAAGTCGGTGTTAGTTCTGGCAATGGCCACGAGTCAGAAGATCCTAGGAAACGCTTTTATCAATCTTTAACCCAATGTTTTCTTTAATTCCAGTTCAAACAAATACCTGCAAAAGTCGGCGATCACAAGGGTATGCGCCGTCGGAGGTTTCTTCATATCCATACCGGTATTTTTAACAGGTTCGTACTATTACGTACTTTATAATTACTTACTAAGTGGTTCCCTGTGTAGGACTACTCTAGAGCTTCCCACGGTCCTATAAAAAAGTGATTATGGCTTGGAATAGATGGACGTTGATGGGAACCAATCAAGTGGAGCTTCGAGTCTTCGATTGACTCGATTAGTGCGCTGATAGACAAAAAACGTTGTCTAAGTACCTAAGTATATCTTTTGATTGCGCGAAGTTGAATTCGACAAAAAAAAATCGCATTGGGCTTTTAAAATTACTCGTAAGCGTGCGACTTTTAATGAGCCTAGTCTTTCCAGTTGTTGTAGTAACCTTCTAGTACTTCCTGCTTTAGTTACTAAAGCCTTTAGCGCGCGTTGACTAACCACGGTTCACCACCAGACTATATAGACTTATAGCGGCCATTTTTGAGAGTCTACCCCTTGTAAAAAGCCCTAAAGAAAGGTTGTATTACTCAATCTCTACCTCTATGGATATCGAGATTGATTGATTGAGCCATGCGAAATACTATCATTCAATCATAATTATCATCTCTTCAACCACACCACTAATTGAGCCTTTTTCAATTCCAGGCATAATACTCTATACCTTCATACAATTCCATTCAACACCAGCGATAGTAACGTCAGTGTTCATCGGCGTTGGAATCATCTTCTGCGGCTGTGCAATGGTCCACAACGTCTTCGTATGGCAGAAAGAGAAGACGAACTTAGTCAAGGCATTTAGAACTCAAGAGACAGGGAGTAATACGACAGCTTCGCCAAATTTGAATGCGTCGAATGGAGTCATGATTGGCAATGGGCATTTGAACAATACTGGCGGTATGGGAAACTTGAGTTTTCATAGCATGACTGCTGGTGGTGCCTATACGCATCCTATCACGTTATTACAACAAGGAGGTCCTTATATTATTAGGTGAGTTTTTGTAACCGTCTCTTCTATTATCGAAACTCTCGGGAACGCTCAGTTCAATAAAAAAGTTCAACAAGCAGATACGAAACTACGCGAAGCGCCATGCAAATATTTTTTCTACTTTTCATTAACTTAATATCATGAAACATTATCAAATATTTTTTTATTTCAACGAAATACGTTTAGGTACCTAATTCAACAATTAGGTAAACGTATTAATATACTTAACAATTTACAAAAAAAGCAAAGATTAAAAAAAACTAAGCATACAACATACCAAGAGGGTGGTTACTACTGCTAGACAGAGGCTTCCCCATGATTTCACATGAACATATTAAAAAAACCAATATTTACCTTTTCAGGCCTCCAACCAGCACTCCTCCGGGCGAAGGGGCGGTGACTCCCGGCGTCCCGGCAGCAACCATCGACCTGAGCCACGACACGCACGAGCTCAGCACACTCGTATGAGCCGCGACGTGTCACTTTATGCAAAACACTTCACTTTAAACCAAGAGTTGACTTTATGCGAAAGTCACTTTATTCGAGTTGGACATTATGCGAAACTCTTCAAAGAGTTGAATTCAATCGAAAATTGTTTTTGGCACTCGTATAGGCGCTGCCGCGCTGTTATGAAAAGCGGAGTGACAGTTTACGCGAAACTCTGTACTTTATTCGAAAAATTATATTCAATAATGGGATGTCTACATTTTGGGCGTGCGATCTACACGGTATAGATTTTTTTTATAAAAGAGCGATAACGCGAAAAAATCTAGGACATTTTCTGTCCACTAAAAATATGGGCCTAAATAACATTAATTTACAACTTCATTTTTGCACCCTCTACTGCAGTTTATAAGAAATGTCGACTTTATTCCACTTGCCAATTCTGTTCGGGTCACTTTATGCGAGTTAACTTTATTCGAAGTTGTCGGTGTATGATAATAATGTTTTAATGTGTGTGTCCCAGTGGTGGGAGTTTGTGTGTGTGGCTGAGAAGTGGGAACTAAGAATGTGTGCGTTGAATTATGTTTTATGAATTAATTTATAATTAATGATTTTTCGTTTTGAGATGTTCAGAGGTCTAATATTAATGTTCGCGTTTTTAAAGTTAGACAAAACAGAAACTTCCGATGAGCTTTCAGTCCGTCTCATTTTGTGTTGGTCAAATCTTACTGGTATAAATCTGCAATCAAAACTGGCCTAAAGATATACCAAATACTGTCTACGATTAAGCATCAGACCCGCTGCTTATATAAAAAGATATTAATTTATTAGACATCTCAAAATCTCAGAGCGAAAGAATCACATACTTTCAGCATTGGCTGATATCTTTAACTCAAAGGCCATAATAAGCCGATAACTTTGTTCTTTTTGTATATTGTGGTAATTGTAAATATTGTTTATCTAGTTTATGTTTTAAAATTGCCATGTTTTTATTTTAATTAGTATTAATAAGAACTTTAACGGTCTTGCCGCAATTTTGAATCGTGACTGGTTGACCTAAAGACTTTTGGATTTGTGTGAGTGATTGTTAAAATATTTTTCGTTTCGAGGCATAATTCAGCTCAAGTTGCTAAGCTACTTCTAGTTTCATAAAATTCATTTTAAAAATCACTTGCACTAATTAAATAATTCATAAAAGTCTATCTTTGTTACACAATCCGATTATATAATCGACTAAAATCAGTTTGTGAAAAAGACACATACCCACCGCGAAGCGAATGCTCGCGGTGGTACCTCTAAATAAAAGAAAAAAAAAATCATTTGCGCATGATGTGGCTTTTTAGGACCCCAAGATCGAATTTCAAATGTCACGATATTTTTTTATCGTTCCGTGTGTAAAAAGGGCAAAGGAGATGAATGAACCTGAGATTAAAAACTTCGCCATTTTAACAATTTCGGATGTGTACTTGTGTATACTATTTTGAGATAATCATGTAAAATGTCTAAAGTATTTTTGTAATTGTTATTTTCATAATTTATTTTTCTTTTTACATATTTTTGACAGATTATAACCAGGGACTGAATTACCCAAAAATTTCGGTACCTTTAAATTTCGGTATGACGTCATACCGTTAAATAAGGGTTACCGAAATATTGCGATACCGTTATTTTTTCCGGTAGTGAAATTCTGAGTATGGAAATGCATACCGGTATATTTCGGTAGAAGTACCGTAACCGTTATAAATATATCGGTAGCGGTACGTACCTAAACCTTAATAAATCTGCTCTTCTATTTGTTATGTTTTTATCCTTTTTTGTATTTTGTGTGTGCATAAATAAATAAATAAAAATAAATAAATAAATAAATAGGGGTTTGCTTTGACGCACCGCCTCGCCACTCTGTCTGTCGTTCACTTGCCGATTGTTGCACATTATTAGATTATATACTACATACGCAAGTTCTAACGTCTTCCACCGCACACACGCGCGCCGCGCCATGTATTTCGGTACCGAAATCGTGTAAGGGTTAAATAACGGTTTAGCCCAACCTTTTATTTATAAAGGTACCGGTATAGCTCAACCTTTATTTTAAACCGGTACCGGTATATTTTTGAGGTATCTTAACCTTTAACCGTAACCGCTTTCAGTCCCTGATTATAACTAAAATAAGAGTTCTGAACATGAAAGTTGTCTTTTGAATGGATAAAAATAAGAATGATTTTATAGCGACTTTAGTATTACAATTAGAAACCCACCAATCTGATCATAGAACTAAAAGTAAAAAGAAAAAAAAGCAAACCCAAAATAATAAGTGTCAAAATGTATATTTGTACATAGTGTTATTACACAGAAAACAGGAGGCATAAATTTATTTATTATTATTTTCTATAAACTGATAACATTTTCTATTTTGCTGTAGTTCATAAAAAATAAAAACATATTAAAAATAATACTTTTCTATTTATTTCGTACCTCACATGTAAAAAAAATCAAGTTTTTATTGCTGGGCTAGTTCCCGCGTCCATCCTTTGCCCTGAAAATAAAATAAAAAAAGATATAAGGACCATTTTCGTCACGAAATACATCGGCGTCTGAGCTTTAAGCGCCTTTCGGAACATGGTAAGTGGGTGTCATGTCAAGAAAATTCTTAGATGGGTTATCTTTCTAACGTGACTTGTATCTTGTTAAAAGCATTGTTCTTCTGCTAATCAAGCCAGAGGAAAAAACGAAAGAAAGGAAAACGAATTAAGAAGTAGAATAGCATATAAAGTGTGTAAAAGTACTCTAATGGGCCTACCACATGCTCAAGCTTCACCACACGTTTGGTTAACACTTCACAGTACATCGCGCGTATGGTTGGTAAAAATGTATTACCATTACCAACCACACGCGCGATGTACTGTGTGCACCGTGTAATCGCGCAGGGAAGACTGTGGTGAAGTGTGAGCGTGTGGTAGGCGCTTTACACGAATTCGAAAGGTACTTGTTCTTCCCGTCACTGCGATATTGAGGGTCAAAGTTCCAAAGGGGATAGAACCGATGTGGCATATCAACCCGGCCGCCATTTTGATTTTTTTTTCGAAATCGCGCCCCACAATGAAAGTGGTATGTATGGATAGAGGACAATAGACGAACAAAAAAAGTCCATGAACTTGGTACCTAAAGTGTCACGTTACCGAGATATTTGAAGGTAAAGATCGACATTTGAGTACAATGAAAAATCAAAAAGGCGGTGGGTCGATATGCCAGCTCCCATACAAAAAAGTTCAAACCCCCTTTTCACAGCTGTTTTTTAAACACTAGTTTTTTTTAGGAAATATTTGTACTTATTTCAATTATTACTATTCAATTCAATTAGTAAGTATAAGTGCTACATTGAGTTTTACCGTAAATTTTGATTTTGAACAAAAAAAAAACGTTTCCCAGCAATAATTTTTGCGTGAGTGTTTGATGTACAAAATGCTTGGTTGACGTCTTCGTAAAGGTCTGTATGTCGTGACTTGGAGGATGGATTCTGTAATATTGGACGACCTTGACACATGCATACGAACATTGCAAGTTAAATAAATGTTAGTAAATACAAATAAACAAAGACGTAATTCAAAAGGAATATGTAAGGATCGTAGCAGCATTCTGTTTTCTGCCTACCCCCAAGAGAAAAAGGCGTGAGTTTTTGTTTGTGTTTCGCCTGGTTTCGGACGACACAATTCCGACACTTTGTAGGACTCTTAGCTTTTATTACAGTGCGATCAAATTATCTTGGCAGGTCTGAACATAGGCTCTGCGAACTTTTACGCATGTAAACTTGTGAAGAAAACTGTTATTGCCAGATAAACTAATACTTAAACGATCAGAAAATATCTAATTTAAACAGTGAGAAATACAAATAAAATAAATATCTTAACACTTTTATAAATTAGTTGTAACAAAATGACCTGCACGAAGTTCGGACCTGCCAAAATAATTTGATCGCATTTTACATGGACATTCAAGCTTGTTGGCAACGATTTTTCGTCGACAAATGCAGAAAAAAAAACCTTAAGTAAAAATTACCTTTTCATTCCTTGATATAGCCCTGTGTAGTAGCCACTCATATACCAGCTGAGTAACATAGACGATATGGCTTGGTCCTCGCTGTCAGTTCGGTCCAATGATGAAGCAAAAGCCATCGGTGGTGGAGGCATTGGCATATCTGTTGCGCCTAGTTGCTGGAAAAATCAACAATAAGTATTTATTTAAATGGTTTAAAGGTTTTGAGAGAAAGGGCCAAAAATAACAAGACATCACGCGAAACCCCGAAGGTTAGGCTAAGTTCTACATGTGCCAAATAAATATGGTACCTACTTTCGACGGATGTAAAGACGGGAGCAATCCGGGCAAGGCAGAAAAAAAAATGCTTTCTTTCTTTCTTCACGCTATTGTGACCATAGGCCGTTACATAGAACTCAGTCGTGTAAATGTGACCTTGCCCTTCGCCATCAAGTTTCTGACCTCAAATCTGCTGAGTACCTACTTAGTAATTATTACAGAGGACCATCATCTGCCTAGCCCAGGGATGGCGAACCTTTATGGATCAACGTGCCATTTAAAAAAAAAGTTTCTTGAGACCTTACACGTGCGTAAATATTTTCAACTAAAAGCTCTTTCTTTGCTACTAAAAAGAAAAATTTTAACTTAAAATTTCGTAATAATGTTTCAATTCTACGTGAAATTCAAATTAAAGTAAGATTGCATCTTGGACTGGACTCCTCAACCAAGTACTCCTCTATCGGTTTCTAATCGAATCTTATGTTATAATCTCTGAAAATAATGACACGTAGACATAATTGAAAATATGGTTAAAAATTCGGTGGCGTGCCTAAAATATTCTGCAACGTGCCATTGGTTCGCCAGTCCTGGCCTAGCCTTTTCCCAACTATGTTGAGGTCGGCTTCCACTCTTACCGGATTCCGCTGAATACCAGTATTTTACATGAAGTGACTGCCTATTAGACGTCCACAACACCATTAGTACTGGGTATTTAGATACCCATTCGTAAGACTGTTAGCCTGACTTTCGGTGTTACTGACTACTTGTATCGACAGTCAAAGATCTATGAATGACAACTGAAGCCAATGGCTTAACCACTATGCACGACAAGATTTTGACACATGACATATCAGCTGAATCGACGCGAGGTGGTGCGAATTGTCATGAAATTCAAGATTTTTTGTGAACTTTCAGCATTGGATTTTAGAATGAAAAACATGTCACGGCAGCTGTTTAATATGATAAGTTTGTGACTCATGTCTCCAGTATCGTATTGAGGCCGGTAAAACGGCGTCAGTCTATTGACAAATATGTATAAAATACATAATACTACACACTTCCAAAAAATAGGTATCCCAGATGCGCTGGAAATAATGTACATAAACAAGTTTCACATTTGCTAATAACACTCTAAAGGACAAAATAAAGACAGTAACATTCTACCTGCGTTCTTACTTTTGCCATTATTCATACATAATTTCGTAAAAAAACACGAACAAAGTCGTGAAAAATATTCATAAAAACTATGTTGCAATATAACCATAGACAAATAGAACATCACACTTGATAGTGCTTACCGTAAACCCCAGTTTAATCATTACGATTAAAAAGTTGCATTTAGCTTAATCGATAATCGCAATGAAATCAAGTTTGAAAAAAGAGTTGAGACGAAATTACAACTCCTTGGTATAAATCAAATAGTTATTTTATTTTAAAATCTTTTAATTTAAATTAGGAATGCGTTCGCAATTCACATATTAAGTACATTAATTATTTAGATTTTCTTCATAATTTATTGTGAATTTGGTTTTGTAATATCAAAAGGTTGGTTATAAAGCCGTATCCTATAGAAACATTAGTTTATTCTTTCAAAAAGGTTCACTGGCCGCTCTAAAATCTCTTTTTTTACAACTGCACAGTTCAGGTTACCCATCATAGGCCGCGGGCCGTGGATTATAAGTGAAGCCATTAACAAATATGAGACAGAAGAATAGGACAAGTGTAGGACTAATGCCCTGATAAAACATTTGTAGAGTTTTCTAAAAAGTATAAACTTCCTATAGATTTTGGGGTTGCCACTAAACCAAGCTCATCTAAGAATCAAAAATGAAATGAAAATTAAAAATAGTGGGACAGATCAGGCTGATAAAAAAAAGTATTTGTAAATAGTGAATACACACCAACCAATCCAGGCTAAATAATAATGACATAAGTATCAAAACCAAACAAACTTTTACTAACTATACATATACCTACATCAGGGGTCGAAACAGGTTCAGTGTTCAAAAATACTGATTTTACTGACCAGAAATCTAAAAAAACTGACTTTTACTGACCATCTGAACTAACTTAAAATAAAAGTTTCATGTGGAATTGAAAATATAAATATTATTGGCCTCCACCATCCCCATAGCCAACCATCACCACCTTTTTACCCGACTACGGCGAAGCCAAAAGGAAGGGTAATGATTTTGGCAGTCTATGTATGTATGTAATATAGGTATGTATGTATGTTCCACCGTAGCGCCTAAAATACTGAACGGATTTTAATAAATGAGGTGTCAATAGATTCGTAAGAATAGCCCGGGTGACATAGGCTATATAAATTTTATAAATTCTTTTTATGACGGAATTTAAATGTCAAAAACTTACCTCTAAAATATTAAATTGAGATAATCATAACATGTTTGGTATCAAATGAAAGGTCTTGGAGAGCAAAAACCAATATTTTATTCGTAGTCGGGTTTTAGATTTTTAAACTTGTTATTATTAAAAAGTTTACAAATATTTCATGCACACACAACAAAAAACCTCATTTTCACCATTCCTTTTTCCCCATTCAGATATAAAGTGTCCATTTTTATCTTTTTTATTAAGCCAGTCCTCATTAAATTTACATTTCCCCATATTAGTTAGTTGGTTAGTAGCCACAAACAAATCACACAGCAGTCAAATTAAATCACATACAATGCAGGTTAAAAAGCTGAAGCTGTAACAAATATGCAAAGTTAAACATACAATAATAAAATATGTATTTATTTCGAGAAAAAAGTAGGATTGGACTTTTTTCCTCGAAATAATGATGCTACAATATTAAGTTGCCACAAGACATCATAATAGAGCATCAGCTGTTAGTTGCCCTGAAACCATCACTGGGCCCGGCTAAGAAAATTAGAAATGACTAGAAATTTGTTTTTTGTTGACACAATCTAAATGTATATTTAAAATGCTAATGTTAGGACGGGAAGACAGGGTTTTCTCTATGACCACCAACTCCAATCATCTCCCCTTTGGTCTCCTGGTGAAAGTAAGGCAGTTTGGTCGCGGTTGTGGGTGGCGAAAATGTGAAAAAGTGTTGCAACTGATGAAATGAATGGACTTGAAAGGTAAAACCCGAGCAACGCCGGGTTTGGCTGCTAGTAGGTATACTATAAGATATATATTTCTTAAGCAAAATCAAAAATATATGGAGCAATATATGTGTTGATCTCAAAAAACTGATAAAACTGACCATTTTCTCAAAAAACTGACTTTTACTGACCATGCTAAAAAAAACTGACTTTTACTGATTTTACTGACTAGTTTCGACCCCTGCTACATACCAAGATCCATGGCATTCTCTACCCAACCAATAATTTAAAAAAAAAACAATAAATATTCTAATAATTTTAAAATAGACGGGATTAGAAATTTGAAAAGCGAGTGCATTCCGAATTTAAATTTTGTTAAGGAAAAATAATCGGCGCCAATTTAGCCATAGATAAACTGTTCTGTTTAATTGTTGTGTCTGTTTGAATGTTTTCTATGTACTTAATAAAACTATTCAGATTATTATTATAAAAGCTTAAAAAAATATTCTAATAAATGTTTATTCTATTTTACGCTAAAAACAATTTTATTTTAATTTCTGTCAATCGATTTCTTAAATTCCTTAATTTTATTACTCGAATTAATCGAAATTTACAAAAAAGAATCGATTAGAATAATCGCTTTCACACATCATACCTAATTATTAAAAAAAAAAAAAAAAGAACATGGACGTCAATTTTGAATTCAAATTGAGCTATGATGATGATTATTTCGTGATTATTGGTCCTGTATTAGTAAATTATGCTAAGATCTGGGCATTGTCATGTTGTGTATAATATTTCGAATGATATTTGTCACATTTGTTATTGAATCTATACGCGTCTATGTGATATAATTTGAAAAATAAAAATGTAAACAAACACGATTGGCGCAAAACTTTGATGATAGATGTTAAAATTAATCACTACCACTGCTTATTTAACATGATTTATATGGATGAATTCGTCAGAAAATTAAACGACGAGTTATTCGATCTCAAATAGTGGAGCTTGAATGTCCGAAAACCACATATTTTATGCTTTTTAGCCTCGGCCAGTACTGCCGTCAAAATGGCGATGACCGTATTTAAGTACTTTTATTTTATAAGGGTTAATTAAGAAACTTGCGCAATAAATACAGAATATTTAGTGGCGTTCACATATAAGCTTTCTATTCAACTCTCTTAATTAATACATACACATAGTATTTGACAAACAGAATAATAAATATTTACATAAATAATTAGGGTGTCGTATGACTTCACTGCTGGCCCCTAAAGGGGCCGATACCGAGCCAGCGTAGGTTTACGTGTCGAGCCCCTCAAGGGGCCTGTACCGAACTTTATGGTTAACTTGCTTCCTGAGGCACCGAAGAATCTCGGTATGTATTGGATGATCGATGACGGACCAAACTAGACAAGTTCGGCTTAACCTGCAGATTAACCCAAGCAGGTATTATTATTTAAATCTAATTAGTCCGTCAGATAGATTTTCAAACAATAAAGGACACATATTTTTTCTTTTTTCACGTAAACAAAAATATGAAGACGATACAGTGCTTCGAAAAGTCGTGTGACGTCACAAGGTTAGTACTTTTTTACGCACAAAGTGACGTGAAAAGCCCCCACTCGTGATCTTTGACACGTTTTATTTCCGTCAATTTTTATTTATTTGATAACACAAAAAACACGTATCCAATATTTTTCGGTCATCTAACAGATGGACTAATTAGATTTTTTTGGTGAAATACCCTATTCTAATCATTATGCTGCTGGTGCACCTTGTAGTGAACGACCTACTCAGCGACCGTCAGCCGGGGACGGTCAACTGGGGATCTTCTGGTGTTAGCTACGCACTGCTGGGGCGAGGCCATCGAGAAACACGGCGAGGCCCTTGCCGTGTCGCTGGACACCTCGAAGGCTTTCGACAGGGTATGTATTATATACACGCAAGTTTGTTGAGCAAACTTTCGGTAAGTATACGGCATTCTCGCTAACTTTTGCTGCTGGGTATCCGATTTCCTGTGTGAACGGTCGATCCGAGTGGTCATTGATGGCTGCTCCTCTGACCTTATGGCTATTGATGCTGGAGTTCCTCAGGGGTCTGTTCTCTCCGCGACACTTCTCCTGCTGCACATCAATGACCTCCTTGGTCCTGGTATTGTTGGGTACGCAGATGACAGCACTGTCATGCAGAGGTCATGGTAGAGCGAACGAATTCAGCCTTAAGTCTTGTGTGTGTCTTAAGTGGGGTAACGAGAATCTGGTTGATTTCAACGCCACCAAAACACAAGTGTCTGTTCACCGCCAAAAGGAGTCCGTTCAATATGGTCCCTACTTTCCGGAGTGCGTCTGTACAAGTTACCGACAGTCTCGAGCTTCTTGGCACGAAGTTCAGCGCGAATCTGAACTTCGGCACCTACATTGAGTCGAAAGCTCAAACTGCGGCAAAAAAGCTGGGTGTCCTAAATAAGGTTAGGCGGTACTTCAAGCCTGTACATAAAGCTCAAGTCCGGTCTGGCATGGAGTATTGCTGTCACCTTTGGGATGGCTCAGCCAAGTACCAACTTGCCGCACTTGACTCTGTAGAGCGCAGAGCCAGGAGGCTAATTGGTGACGATAAGCTGGTTGCCAAGCTACATAGCCTGGCCCACCGTCGCAAAGTTACATGTCTGTCGGTTTTCTACAGACTGTACTTCGGAGAGTGTGCGCAGGAGCTCCACGGGCTGATTCCACCATTCCCTTCTTCCATCGGGAAACTAGACGTACTGCAGGTTATCACCCATACCTAGTCAATGTTCCACACATTCGAATTCGAACTAAGCGCTTTGCTAAGTCCTTTATTATGCGTACAGCCAAGGAGTGGAACTCCCTGATCTATTTCAGTCGCGAGTAAATAGGCTTCTTCTGGGTAAGCTCGTTCCATCGTCGACCTCAACTCTGCCCTTAGGGCAAGATTGAGGTCGAGAGTAAGTCCATTTCAAATAAAAAAAAATGTCGCGGGTAACCGGTGGGCGCAAGCGACAGGTTGTCGTTCGTTATGGCGTTCTATGGGGGAGGCCTTTGTCCAGCAGCGGACGTCTTATGGCTGATGATGATGAATCATTATGAAAATAAGCAGCAGAAAAAACTTACATTTCTTAACATAGACAAATTTGGCATGGGTGGAATCGACGGATATTCGAAGCCGTTGATATTCATGTTCCTAGATTGGTTCTTCTTCTTTTTCGACGACTTTTTCTTTTTCGGTGATGCGATACCTGTAATTAGAAAAATTTCAACATTTTAATAGATTTTCAGAAAAGTCAGGTAGTATTGCCCAGGAAATCGTTTTATTGATGAAAGAAGAGACAAAATGACAGATGCCTTCTTTGCCATATAATTCTCTATCAGTCTTCATTTCAGCAGTCACCTCCTTTCTAGCATGATCGTGTCTGCTCAACAATTAATGTCAAATAGTCTTGTCTATGACCAGTGTGTGTTCCCAGTGATTACATACGGGACCGAAACGTGGTCACTCACAATGGGCCTCATCAGAAAGCTCAAAGTCACCCAAAGGGCAATGAAGAGGGCTATGCTCGGAGTTTCTTTGCGTGATCGAATCAGAAATGAGGAATTGCCCGAATAATCGCCAGACTTAAGTGGCAATGGGCAGGACACATTGCTCGCAGAACGGATGGCCGATGGGGCCGAAAAGTTCTGGAGTGGCGACCGCAAACCGGAAGACGTTGCGTTGGAAGGCCTCCCACTAGGTGGACCGATGACCTGGTCAAGGTTGCAGGAACCCGCTGGACGAGAGACGCACGGGACCGGTCAATGTGGCGACACCTGGGGGAGGCCTATGTCCAGTAGTGGACGTCTTTTGGCTGAAATAATGATGATGATGAAGAACGAAAAAAAAAAGTTAAGTAAGTACATATATATATTTCAGCACTACCAGAGGGAATCTGACTGATCACAACATGCTCATCCAACATCAGTGAGGATCTTGAAGATCTGGATTACCTCACGGCATCTCACTTTCAGGCAAGCAGACCAACCTCAACGTTAATCTAAATAGACAAAGATGTATAAGGTGGCAGTTCACTGAAAAAATCTTGGATGACTAGCGTTCTCACAGCATATTATCCTATACAAGCGCGCAAGCCACACGTCAGCTGCGAAACCATGCGGGCCTGTGTACGATGAGTAATGGGCTAGCTCACCGTCCGTCATCAGTCCTATGAAGACGTTGTTGCGATCGTATTCAACGCTCGCTTCAAAGAGATGTCAGCACCATGCAAGTGACGACACCTGCCAGGGCTGCGGGACTATTCGAAAGAAATACCACGGACCCGAAATACTTTTTGTTTTTGTTTTTATTGTTCACAAATTTAGGGTAGGTAGGTACACATTTTTATTAGTTAACAATTTACTCGCCAAACTTAACAGTTTGTTGGCGAGAAGCGCCTGTTTTTAAATACAGTTTTTAACAATTCATGTAGTGAACAGATAACCTTATAACATAACTAACAAATAACTACAAAAATAAATAAACAAGGACGGAAATTTATTTCTCGGCAACGGCTGAATCCTCGTTACCGAGCAACAAATTCCTCAGTCTTGATTATTGCGTTTGTTCATTAATTATGTCCACAACACTATTTATGTCCAATTCGGACTTAAATAATGTCTAACGCGTGTCTTTTGCTATTCCGTTTCTGTCAGTTTGACAGTTCGTCAGCGTTAAATGAACTTAACGGTTTAGGCTTCAAGTTCGCACTTATTTAGTCCGTACGTAAGCGAAGTTTCTTCAGATAATAGTGAAAAATGTTTCCTTAAGGCTGGGCTATCATTCAAAGAAGACATAATGAGGAACGGCAACGGTATGTAAATATAAATAAAAACTGCTTTTCTTGTTTATGACATAAGCATAACATAACCTAACTTTTTTCGTTTTAGGGCTGCGAGAAGGTTAGCGCATCGCCATACTCGGGACCATTCCAACTCTTTCGACGTGCCTGCAGGAGTGTTTGCAAAACTATACAGACTGTCCAAAAGAACTGCGCAGTTTTTAGTGGAGACCCTACATCAGAATTTAAATAGACAAAGGCAGCACGGAATTCCTGTCCATGTCACAAGAAATGGAGTGAAGCCAAAACGGCTTCACTCCATTTCTTTGGACATGGCGGTTACCAAACAATGGTTGGGCAGGGGCAGTATTTAAGTTTAAGTCAGCCATCTGTCTGCAAATGCTTACAAGAAGTAACTGATGCCATCATAACTGTGTTATTGAATGGTATGGTGGTATTTCCAGAGACCGAAGAGGAGAGGGCAGAAAACAAACAGAGGTTTTTACAGATAGCTGGGTTTCCTTCAGTGGTTTGATAGACTGCAGTCAAAATTAAATCTCTATAGTTCGCCCAAAAGACACAGTACTTGTACCAGCGAGATTATTTTTTAATCGCAAAGGCTTTTATAGTCTTAATTGCCAATTTGTATGTAATGCAAAGATGGAAATAATCCATTTCAATGCCACTTTTCCGGGATCAACACATGATGCAGCAGTGTGGCAAGGGTCCAGTTTGAGCCAACTATTGGAAACCAATTATCTGAACGGAGTTCCAGCTGGTGAATGGCTTCTAGGAGACTCTGGATATGCCCAGCTGCCTTGGCTAATGACCCCATATGCTGATGCAGATGAAAACTCCCCTGAGGCTAGATATAATTTAGCCCATTCTAAAACTAGGGTCCTAATTGAAAAATGTTTTGGAGTGATGAAGACAAGATTTCGATGCATTCACAAGCATAGGACATTGCATTATGACCCCGTGAAGGCATCAAAAATTATAGCGGCTGTAGCTGTTCTCCATAATCTGGCAATCAAGAGAAACGATCCTTTGCCAGATGAGTTGGAACTAGAAGACAGACGGCGGCCAGTGGATGATCCTCCCAGGGATATGATTTTTTTAAATGTAGCACGCAACATTAGAAACAGCATCACAAGAGAATACTTTGCGTGATGACACCTTGCTATTGTATCGAGTCTGGTTCTTCTAACGAACATAACAGACAGATGTGTGCTGGGAAGTTTGTTCCGCCACTTCTTCTTTCCAGCTTAACACTAGGAAGTGTCGATGGGTGAGCGTTTTGGGGGACTGTCTTATAAAAATGTAAATAGTAAAGTAAATTTTGACCTTCGAAAAGTGCTGATTATCAGCCTAGTTTGAATAAATGAGTTTTATTTTGATTTGATTTTGATGACGTTCCCTGACTGTACAATAAAGAAAATGTACATTTTGAACCTGAAGGGTTGTATAAAAGCATTGTATTTTCATATCCATACTAATATTATAAATGCGAAAGTAACTCTGTCTGTCTGTTACTCTTTCACGCCTAAACGGCTGAACGGATTTTGATGAAATTTGGTACAGACATAGTTTGGAACTTGAGAAAGGACATAGGATAGTTTTTTGCCGGAAGTCACTATTCCACGCGAACGAAGTCGCGGGCAAAAGCTAGTTTCTAATATAATTTAAGGGTATTTTGAAATTAAAGAATTAATAAAACATTTAATTATTTATTTAAATTGTACATTTGCATCGCTTCGACGAACATGGTAGCGGCACGAATTATGCAATCGCCGAGATGTCGAGCGGCCTCTGTCTGAGCACTGGCGAGCGCCATCTGCGCTTGGGCTCCCTCCCATAAAGCCGCTATCATGGCATCCTCCTGTGGGGTGGCTGAGTCGGCTGGCGGCACAAGCGTACGAGGCGTTGCTCTACACGCATGGCGGCGCTCGAGGCGCGGAGTGTTTCGCACTACACTGCCCTCCAGTCTCAGTTCAGGGGTTGATGCCACCATCTGTTCACGACTGCAACCGACCATCACCCGATCGCTATTTGCCACTGGCATCATCGGCGCGTCTACAGGCGCCATTGAACTCAAAACGGTCGCCCCACCGTGACTCGCCGTCGGTGTCCACGCGTCTGACATTGCCGCTTCCTTCGGTGGGTCTTCTTCACAGTCTGAATATACATCCTGCATAGTACAATAACAAGGATACATTTAAATACATACAATATTGTACCACTATGAAGTCTATTTTAGAATTAATACCATTATTCATATTATAAATCTTTTTCACATGACTTTATTATTTATTACTTTTACCACATAAATGCAGTTATTCTATAATAAACTTAACATCAGAACAATATGAATAATAATATCACGACTTAACCAAGCATTGCCATAACACTCACCATGACTATGTTTTGTTTAACATGAGGATCAGGAACACCAACAATGGGCTGTGAAGTCTCTTTTACAATAATAATGCCCTGTAAGAAAATTACAGATCAAGAATCAAGGTTTTTCATTCACATTAAAATATAACCTGTTGGCGGCGCTAGAACATCGGGATCCCCCGAGCCCCACCGGCACCTTTTATCTTTATTTTTACCTACCCCACTGGCACCTTTTGTCTTTATTTTTACCTATCCCACCGGCACCTTTTGTCTTTATTTTCATTGTCTTTACTTTGTTTTCATTATGCCAAATGGCACAATGTGCCGGCAAGCCCCAAAAAAAAAGTGTGCCAAATGGCACAATGTGCCGGAAAGCCCCCAAAAAAAAAGTGCCAAATGGCACAATGTGCCGGCAAGCCCCCAAAAAAAAGTGTGCCAAATGGCACGTTGTGCCGGCAACAGGTTAATATTAATGCTGTCTAATTTATATACCTAGTTCTCAAAATGAACACAATTGTGATGATTGATGAAATCATGAAATGTTAAATACTGATTGAATTTTGTGACAGTTTACAAGAAACTAATGTCAATTGACTTACAGCTTCCACAGCTCCAGGCAATCCATATATGGTTGATGTGCCCTCTATATTTATAGTTTTGTGTTCAAATTCTGTCAAGCAGATATTATCGGCTGGAGGACCTCCTCCAGTCCTTTGCATAGATGCATGTTGTGTGCGCACCTTAGCCTTCGCCCTGCGTGCTAATAACTTGTATGTCTGAAACATTTAGATTATACATTTAACAACTACTAATATTCAAGTGGATAAAGAAGGTTGGTTATGACTTTTATTTTCTATGATCACTGATATACAGTTGAGTACAAAATGACAATTTAATGTACCCATAAAGCACCACTAACTTACCTCTAACCAATCTTTCTGTGACTTACGAACACCTCCCATTGTATTGAGGGTTTCTGTCAGTTCAGCCCACAATCTTTTGGTAGCCGGCAACTGAGAATTTCCTGTTGATTTAAAAAGACGTATATAAACATCATGATAAAAGGATGCCAATTATTTAAATACTAAATGTTATGTTATAATTTAACGTGAATAAATGATTGTGAATGTACGAACAAACAATGCAATGCGATACGACTGCCAAACTGAATGTACACAGAAATGCTAGTAGTAGTTTAGCAAGGTTAGATTGCAATTATTGCTATTAATATGATTATGATCAAAGTTAAAATTAACTTGCCATTCTGTAAATAGATGGATGATGGATGAGTAGGGTAAATTGATAGATTAAAGAATATAAACAATTTACTTAGTGTAACAAAAAACACACGAAACATTTTGTAAACATACCGTTAACCATTTCTGGATTCTTCATCAAGAAGTTCAACAGATACTGTTGCTGTTCTTTTTTCATTCTTGGCTTCTTTGTATCCATATTATTTTTTTAATCACAGAACACTACACTGATACACTAAACTGTAATATTGTTAGTTGTCTAACTTTGCGAAAAGAACACGCAGTTGACAGACTAGCGGCGTGGTGTTGCCATTTGCGGCGGCAAACGAACTTAATTATGTCCATTTCCATAGACGCAGAATTAAGTTCAAAAGTGACGTGAACTTATTTTAACAGAAACGCAATAGCTTTTGGATAAGGACATGGACATAATTAGTAAAAATGTAGTCTGTCATTATTTAGGTTCGGAGAGAAACGCAATCGGACCCAGTGTCCATCAATTCACTGCAAATGGTTAGTTTTTGTACCAAACCATAACCAATTGACAGTTAATTGATGGACACTATATGAAAGCCACTGGACATATAAAAGATACGCAATAACCCTGGTGAGCGTGTGGGGTCATATGATGATGATTTACCAACTACAAAAAAACCCGCAAAGCCATTTGCGCACAATGGTCACGTCCTAAATGTTAGGGAGTTATGAGTTCATACCCATGATATCACTAGGCGTCTGGTCACTGCATCGCCGTTCCCCTTCACAAAGAGGAGACAATGTATCGTTGCTGTCAGCTGCCTGTTCAGTCCTAGCGTCAATGATCTGCTGAGCCATCGCTTCCTTGCCATGAGAAGGCATTAGCATTTCTACTGGAACTACTTCTTGGTTTTCGTAGCCTGGAAGATTGAAATGGTTTGTGATCAAAACATGTAATACTGATCGATTTATAACTTGTTTTTTTTTTTTTTTTTTTTATAAAAACATTTCCCCACACTAGGAATTTTTCCTGTATCGTGGGTGCGTTCACAAACATATAAACTCACATACACAAATACCCAGACCCGAAACAACTATCTGCAGGTCATACAAATATTTGTTCCGTGCGGGGATCAAACCCGCGACACGCAACGAAGCAGTCCAATCGCTTAGCCACTGCGCCAACCGTGCCGTCAATGAAATAATGAGTTATGTAGATAAGCTACACCTACATTAATGTAAAACAAAATCTGGTGTTGTATTTTCAACACTCAGCTCAGTGATGAAAGTTGAAACTGCACCAGCCTTCTTAGCGAAATCGGGCCTTGAGTTTTAGTTCCACTTGGAACTTTTTTTTTTTTTTTTTTTTTTTTTTCATATTTATTTCCAAACATGCGATCGGTTCTTGAACCATAAGCAGTTGTTTTCAGTGTCTTTGGCATGTTAGGCTTGCCCTCCCACTGTTAGGCTGCCTTTGGTTATTGCCTTACTCTAAAGTATATTATCCCAAGTGTGCAGTCTTTTAAGACGTCTTGTTGGCAGCGATTCACTTAGAGCCTGAGCAAGGCTGTTTTCGTGATTTATTATCCTCTCTCTGTAAGCTTTTGTCATGGTTTTGATTTCCTCTTTGATGGTAGGAACTTTTAAATATTCGTGGATTTCATCCATTCTTGTGTACCATGGGGCACTCACTATGGCTTTAAGCACGCCATTTTGAAACCGCTGGAGTATTTCAGTATTGGATGTTTTTGCTGATCCCCACAGCTGTATGCCGTAAGTCCAGACTGGTTTTATTACTGCTTTGTAAATCAAAACTTTATTGTTGACAGAGAGTCGAGATTTTCTTCCCAATAACCACTCTAGTGTTCTCCATCTGTGATTGAGTTCATCACGCTTTGTTTGGATGTGGGTCTTCCACGTTTGTTTGCGATCGAGGTAAAATCCCAGGTACTTTACTACAGTGTTGTGTGGTAGCTGCTCATTACCCAGTTTCACAGCAGGGCAATCTCCTTTTTTGAGGGTAAATGTGATGTGGTTAGATTTAGCTGCACTAGCCTTGATGCGCCAGCTCTTCATCCAGGTATAAACCTTATCCAGGTGCGACTGTAGCTTACTGGAAGCTACTTCTGGGTTGGCGTCAGATGTCAGCACTGCAGTATCATCGGCAAAGGTGGCTGTCATTACAGTTTCCGATTCAGGAACATCTGCTGTGTATATCAGGTACAGGACGGGCCCCAGGACAGAGCCTTGTGGGACTCCAGCTCTTATGTCGTAAAAATCTGAGGTGGCATCATTAATTTTTACAAAGAAGATACGATTTTCCAGGTAAGATTTTAATATCAGGAACAGGTTGTGTGGTAATGTTCTTTTCAGTTTATACAGCAGCCCAGGGTGCCAAACCTTATCAAAAGCTTGCTGTACGTCGAGAAACACCCCTGAGCAGTATTTTTTACTTTCGAGTGTATCTCTAATATGTTCACACACTCTATGGACTTGTTCAATGGTCGCATGTCGTCTTCGAAATCCGAACTGGTGCTCTGGGATAGTAGCGTTTTCGTATAGGTGCTTACTAAGCCGTGCAGAGATTATTTTTTCCAAGACCTTCGACAGTACAGGAAGCAGGCTTATTGGTCTGTATGAAGATGTAAGGTGCGGTGGCTTACCTGGTTTAGGGATCATAGTTATTTGAGAGACTTTCCAGATGTTGGGGTAGTACGAGGTTCTTAGAATAGCATTGAATAGCGAGGTGATGAACATTATTCCTTTTTTCGGAAGGTTTCGCAATATTTCCGCTGTCACAAGATCAAATCCTGGAGCTTTTTTTAGTTCTAAATCAAGGATGGTGCGACGCACTTCTGCAGGCGTGCAGCATTGGAGAGGGGGACTCAGTTGGAGGTCACTTTCAAGATATGAGCTTACTTCGCGGTCTGTAATTTCTGTTCCTAGGTCCTCATTTGGGGTGAAGACGCTGCTAAGAAACTCCCCGTATGCTTCTGCTCTCTCTTCATCCGTTTTAGCCCATTCACCATTTTCTTTTTTGAGCGGGTGCCGTGCTAGCTGTGGTTTTCTTTCCGATTTTACCGCTTTCCACAGTGAGTACTCGTTTTTAGCAGGAACTGATGGCGTTAAGTTTTCGAGATGTAGTTGCATTGTTTCATTCTCCATTTCAACCAGGTTCTTTTTTAGGTCAGCTGCTGCTTTGTTGAACGCTCTTTTGTCAGCAGGGTGTCGGCTACAGTGCCAAACCCTTCTAAGTCGTCTTTTTTCTAGAACTTGGCATTTTACTTTCTGCGGCAAGTTGCGATGAGTTTTAGTTTCAGTAGATTTTTTGTCCGGTGGAGTACAAGTCCATGCCGCTTTCTGTATTAATTTAGTTAAGTAGGAAGTGGCACTTTCAATGTCATCGTCGGTTTTAAGAGGAATCTTCAGGTCTATATTGTCATTGAGGTATTGCTGAAAGGCTTCCCAGTCAGTACGGTTGTTATATAAGTATTGATTTCTTGACCGATTTATTACAGACGTGCTCATTGTAACAATTACTGGCGAGTGATCTGAAGAGCTGTCGTGACAGCTAGAGACTTCTAAGAAATAGGATGGTACCCCTTTGTAGACGAAGAAGTCTATAAGGTCGGGCAGTCTATTTGGGTCTGCGGGCCAATATGTTGGTTGACACGTTGTGAGGATATTTATATGGTGTTTGTCGATGCTATTCTTAAGGTTACGGCCTCTTGTCAGTGTAAGCCTTGATCCCCATTGAGAGTTTTTAGCGTTCCAGTCTCCACCAACAATAAATCTGTTGCCTAGAGTTTTGAACAAATCGTTGAAATCCTCCTCACTGGTTTCGTGTCCTCTTCTCTTTTTTGGCGGGCAATAGATCGATGATATTAAGATAGAACCTTGGCTATCATGCACCATGATTGTTGTAGCTTGTATTTTTGAAGTTCTGTATTCAGGATTTAGTTGATGCTTAATGCAACTTCTTACTATGACTGCGGTGCCAGCGTGCGCTGTGTTGTCCGGGTTATTTGTAACGTATGTACAGTATCCGTCTAGGTTGAATGTTTTTTCATCTGTAAGGTGTGTTTCCGATATAAGCACTACATCAAGGTTCTGCACTGTAAAGAGTATTTTAAGTTCTTGTTTTCTGTCCAGCAGACCATTTATGTTCCAGCTTGCTATTCTTAGAGCTATTTTAACGAACTAGTTTATGGACGATTGTTGTCAATAGGGACATAAGGGTACCCATTTGGTCAATTAGACGGTCTAGCTTTTCAGCTTGCTTTGACATAATTTTTTCTAGGTTAGTCGCGTCTCCTGTTACGGCTTGTGCGTATGTTTTACCTGATTCGGTGTTGGTAGATGGTTTTTCTGACAGGGTTGGTATGTTTCCGATAGTTGGAAGGTCTTTTTCTTCAACATGTTTCCATGGTCTTGTTTGCGCTCTTGAATAAGACTTTCTTTTCTGGATTTCTTGAAATACTTTGCATCCTTTGTAACTGGCCGCATGGTCCCCAAGGCACAATGCACATTTTGCTGGTTCTTCTTTGGTCTTAGGACATTCTAGCGTGTTATGGTTTTCTGCGCACTTAACGCATCTATATGGACGCATGCAATAATTTTTTGTATGCCCATACTGCTGGCACCTCTTGCATTGGGGGATGGTTTTCTTACGTTTAGGGTCTTCAATATTGACAGATGTGTGGTATATGTATTTCAGGTTTTTTATTTCACTGTTGTTGGGGCCTGGCTCAATATTAACGAACCAGGTTGACAGTGGTTCTTTTGTTTGTCCATGTCTGGCGTTTATAATTTCACCTTTCACTATATTACCAGTACTTTCTATTGCCTCTTTTATAGCTTCCATGGGTGTCGAAGAATGAAGGTTCTTGATGACGATGCGGTATGGTCGTTCATCTTTTGGGGTGAATGTGTGCCCTATCAATTTCTTCTCACGGACTAGTACCATTAGTTTTTTGTAAGCTTCAATGTTGTCAGCCGTCACACGCAGTTGATTCTTGGTTACAATTTTGAAGGAAAAGTGAGTTATATCTAGAACCTCTTCAATCAAATCTTTGAGCTTAGTAACATCTTTAATGCCATAAAGCATTAGTGGTGGGGGCTTGTTGGCTCTTGCTTTTGGTATTGTATCTTGTTTTTCATCTACTTCAAGATCCGAGTATCTATTTTGAGTTGGTGTTTCTTCCGGAGATGGAGTTTGGCCTAATCTCATTCTTTTGCGGCTATTTTGCATATCCTCACCAGTCTGGGCAGTGTGTTCACTAAGGGATTTCTTCCTATACTGTCGCAGTATAGGGACAGATTGCCACTCATTCTCATCATCCGAAGTTTGGTTAAGAGGGTCTAGGTTGACTTTCACTGTCTTATGTTGTTCTTTGTTTTGGTTAATGTTGGTATTTTTTCCACCAGTAGCATTATTTTTACCGAGAGCCTGGTCAGCCACTCTCGTTATTTTATTTCCCTTGGGGGAGTTCATGATTCTGGTTTGGCAACACTGGTCGAATTGTCAGCTGTCATACTGACAGCTTATTTTTATTAGAGATAAAAAAAAAACAAAAAGTTGGAGGTAGAAGAATAAAATCTTCGGAAATGTGGAATGTCGTCCGCGGTTCTTATGCACTATTTTCGGTCGAAATCCAGTGATTTACGCACGAATAACACTATCACATGTTCCACAGGTGTTTATCTTCACTTTGGTAATGTTTTTAGTTCACAATATCACTGATTAATCACTAAAACTGCTAATTCTTTGGGAGCACTTTTGCTTCCTACCAGAGTTGACAGAAGACTCCACTTGGAACTAAAACTCAAAACTAAAACCAGATATTCTTGAAGGACAAATCTTGGGTGTATAGAAATTGATTTATAGAACTAAGGAGTCCATATTGGAGGAGCTCACCATCACCAAAAGGTTTTCCACAATCTTCCTGAAGCATGCCCATAGCATTTTAGGACAAATTATGCGTTGGCCTAGGTATTGCCAAGGAAAGCTTGATACTGAGCCGGGTAGAAAGAAAATGCTCCCACTTGAAGGAGTTTCAGCATTTGACTTAAGTGCACCGGCAAGGTGGTCTAAATAAGGCTGTTAGAGGAAGCTTGTACTATGCCGTTCATATTGTAGGAAACCACATAACTTGGAAAGTGTCACATGTGTTTGGGATACTTCGCAGTAAAGGAATAATGAAGAAGAAGAGAGCTTTTCTCTTATTCTTTCTCGTTCTCTATTACAAACAAGTTAAAAGCTGACAAAGCAATAATTATCTTACCTAGATATTTGACAACACAATCATCATTGTCAACCATTCGAACAATAACAGCTTCATACTCCAAACCATCTTCGCTGAAGATCAACCGGCAAGCCATACCAGGTGTCCACACACCAGTCTTTGGTCTCTCGTCAACCACCATGGCATTGGGCACTTTAGTAACTTTCTTCATTGATGACTTAGTAGGCAGTTTTTCTTTTTTTGATAACATTTTAGCTGTTACAAAATAGAGGAGATTATGTTAAGGTATTGATGTTATTAGCAAATAAGAAAGAGATGGGTCTGCCTTACATTTTTGCCAACAATGCTGCCAATATAATTTAACATCACACCTGTAATTCTTGCTCTTTAGAAGCTCCAGGTATCATTACCTCCCAGGCTACAGTTACAGGCTTACAGGTAATGTTGACTACATGCAATTTTCTACAAAGATAGTATTTACATAATTGTTTACCAAAATTGTTACACAATTTCTGAATGTTTAGTCTTGTTCAATTATGCAGACTAAGGAGTGTGGAATGAATGCCACCACTAAACTTTATAAAATACCTAATAATATTAGTAAACGTACGATCATTTCCTGAAGTCGGTGTATTAGTGGACATGGCCAGTCGTTTTGCCACCTCAACACTTGCGATCCTCACAGCCTTGTCATACGCCTCATTCAGTTTCTTATCATCCCACTGATCATCATCATCAGTATCAGACTGAAACAGAGAAAACAAATATAATTAAACCTCAATTCTCTTCTCGTGTTCAAAAGAAAGATTGATCTATCTTCAACTTACCACATTTAATTGTGTCCCCTTTGTGTATAGGACTTCACTTTTCGACATCGTAAGTATTTTGTAACCCCGTTTCCTTATTTTTTTTGTAGATGGACACTAAAATTTTTATTCAAACAATTTTTTATCGCTTCAAACAAAGCAATTTTTCATAATTTTGTTTTTTCATTGACAAAATGACAAATGCGTCCTGTCTTTTTGACATAAAAAATTTATTGTCTTTGGAATTAGGGATGTGTTTGGCAAAGCTTTAGGCGATTTTATTAGGTTTTATTTGCTGCAAAGCAGTCTGTGAACCGAAGAATGGGAAGAAGTTTTCTAAAACACTATTAAGTCACAGATCCAATAGACATGGCAGAAAAAGATATAGCAAATCGATTGAATTTGAATTTGAATTTGATCGATGTTTCATACTGAAAATCCACCGAGTATGTAAAAATATAATTAAAAACAACCTACCTACTCAAAGATTTTAATCTCCGTAACGACTCATGATAAAGTTCTATAATACAATAAGGCGTCGTGTTTATGACTGTGACCACGGGATAAAAGATCTACAGAGTAGTATTTGTACACGCTATCACCTTTCTCCAGTAAAGTAGTAGGGAAACCAATACTCTCAATATAAACAAATACAGATTTCCGTACAACCAACCACACCGCCACGTTAAACCCTGTTTCATGCCCTCCCCGAGCCAGCTTGCTCCTGCCAGCACGTGATGCTGAGCCAGTAGTGTCAAACCAACCCCCTAAATAATCTCTCTCTCAGATCCAGCCTATCTCTTTCCTTCCCTCTCCCAGTGACACCTTATGTCGGGGTCCGTACCCCACAGGGGGTACCCTTAGCGAGCACTCACTTAAGTCTATAGGTACTAGCTTGTGCCAGCGGCTTCACCCGCGTGGAGTTTGATATTGTCCCAAGGATCATACTACCGGGATAAGAAGTAGGTTGTTAATCCAGGTTATAAACTAGGTATCTGTGTTTTAAATTTCATCCACATCCGTTCAGCAGTTTTTGCGTGAAAGAGTAACAAACATCTTTAAAAACTTTCGCTTTTAAAATATTAGTAGGAAGTTTGTAGCCTCATATGCTGACCTGCCGGGAGGCATCTCGAAAAAAAAAATGTTGCTTGCGGCTCGCCAACGGTGCCTGGACTGCAGAACCCGGTACGCCATTTATGGTCTAAATAATTTAAATGATGAAAAACCGGGGTGAAACTTGGTTGACGGTAGCGATGACAACTTCCGTTCCTTCCGAAACTCTTTCCCTGACTCATGTGTACCTAAGCGAGCATATTTGTAGGGGTTCTCCTTTTGTTTAACACTACTCAGTTAAATGAGGGTGGAAGTAGAAGTGGTAGAAGTTTCAACGCACACGAATCTAGTCTTGAAAAATGTTTCTGTACCTACCTACAAAGTATCAACACGTGGTTTTGGCTTTTCGGTACCTACGAGGCCGCGAGGTTAAGGCAAATGCTGCTGCTGTCGGCGCAAGACCTTCTGTTCCCAGTTACCAGTACCAAGAAGAACATAACGAATATATTTCAAACTAGCTTTTGCCAGCGGCTTCGCCCGCGTAAAAATGACGATTTTCCATACAAACTTTCATCCCCTATTTAACACCCTTAGGGGTTGAATTTCAAAAAATCCTTCCTTATTCCTTGTCTACATTATAAAGGGAACCTCTGTGCAAAATTTCAGCTTTCTAGGTCCAAGGGTTTGGGCTGGGCGTTGATGAGTCAGTCAGTCAGTCAGGACTTCTCTCTTTATTTATATAGATACATAGATACCTAATATTCTGGACATGGTTTTATTTGCGAAAACAATATTTTGTATGACGCAGTAACCAACAGCATGCCCGTATGCTATTCAAAGCGAATACCGAAGTCAATGAGCGTTAAATTGATTTGTGCATATTGCGCCGATAGCAACGCCTGTTAGAATTGACGGCAAATAGCTGAGGTAATTAGGTTTGATGTGCACTGAATTATAAGTTAATAACCCTATTATGTTATGGATAGGCGTTCATTGTTGCTGCACTGTAAGGCTCTGTTCACGGACTCGCCGGTACATCTTGCGTCAAGTGACATGCGTGAATCATCATCATCAGCCATAAGACATCCACTGCTGGACAAAGGCCTCCGCCATAGAACGCCATAACGAACGGCAACCTGCCGTTTGCATCCACCGGTTGCCAGCGACTCTCACGATGTTGTCCACCGCTGCGACTTCCGGGTCGTGGTCGCCACTCGAGAACCTTCTTCCCCATCGGTTGTCGGGTCTTCGAGCGATGTGGCCTGCCCATTGCCACTTCAACTTGCATATGCTGAGCCTGAGAGCTATGTCGGTGACCCTGGCTCTTTGGCGAATTTCGACATGCTTTAGCGTCAAATGTTTCTATCTTTCATTTACCTACTCTTCAAAACGCGCTTCAGTGTTCTGCTTCGTAGCATTGGCACGGCATTTTCCATAGCCCAGAACTTCACCCTTCCAACGTATCATCGGTGGCAGCGCAAAGGTGACAGCTGCATGTTTTTAAGATAAGAGGGCAGGTTATGAGGTCATCATCATCAGCCTATAATGTTCACACTGCAGGTACTCAGGCCTCCTCTCTAGGAGAGGGATGGGCTATAAGGCTATAATCACCACGCGGGCCCAGTGCGGGTTGGTGCGGTTTGGTGCCTTGATGATATAGCGCATTCTCTAAACAAGTTCTTTCTGCGTAGTTGCTGTCCCAAAACCAAAAAAGTCACTGTAACATTTGGTCAAAATGTTACACTTGGCGATTTCTCGAATTCAAGTAATTTTGGTGGGAACAGAGACTGTTTTAAACTCGCAACGGAAACCTGGGGCCACTTTTACGAAAGGAACCGGGATAGACATGCGACTGAATAAATAGACTTTAATAGACTAACTAAAAACCACCTATGTTCTTTCTTAGTCCTTTTTATACGAGGCCGCGGTATCTCTTGCGGCCGCCGATGGGTGAATAAAGGGCTTGGCATCAAAATTCTGAATCGTGAAATAAAAGTTATCTGAGCATACCCGTCGGGCGGTAGCCCTCCAAACACAATACCCGTCTGGTCGGAGGATCCTCCCTTTGAGGCTAAAGTCACAGATTACTAAAGTGACGTTTTCAGACCGTAAACGTGTGTGCATACGAGCTTAATGATTACTAAGCTACTACTAAGTACACTATCTGGATACTTGCACTAATTACGTCCGGAATGTCTGGTCAGATTACACTACAGCTACATATTTATACTGTGCTACAGCGTTCCTATCGCATTGTTCGCTAGATGACAATATGGCTATTAGGCAGCGGGAAGTCATTTACGTAGTTACATAATACTCGTACTCATGGAGTAAATAATGGAGTTCGTTCGTTTATAGTTTAGTTAGTTAAACTAAATGATTCCCATTAGTTAAGTAAAGCTAAAAGCTTGAATTGAAAAGTTTTGAGTGGATGGTGGCCATTAAGCCATTAAAGTAACAACGTATGGTTACGTGATTGGTGATATTATGGCTAGATAAAGGCCGAATACAATGCCGAATACCGAGTTAATTGATTTTGATTTTTTGACAAGTAGTCACAATGGATTCACCGATTCACCATGTACCTAATATCGAAACGCTAACCAGAATGTTAATTAAGAAAGACTCGGTATTTCCGAGTCTTTTGATCATAATAACAATTGTGTAAAGGTTTCCAAATAATTGAAGTGTCATAAACTGTCTGCAGATATAGTAAGATAATAATAATTTAAGTATTGCAGATTAGTGACAAATACAATAGTACATTGTAATACAAGGGCCTAAAATGACCCATTATATACGAGGTAGTTTTACTACCGAGCTTTAGCGAGGTAGTAAATAGGAACCGAGTTATAATGGGATTTTAGCGCCGTGTGTTACACTGTACTTTTCACTACGATTGCGAGAAAATAAAATAACCATGTTCATTATGAGTTTATTTTATTAAAAATTAAATTCAATTTAATAATACAATCGCCAATGCCTTTTTTTATTTCTTCTGTAGCTGCAATGCAACGCACACATTCTACCAAAGAGTTCGGCATTCAGCGCGTTTAGTTCCATTTTTAAAAATAATACTTTTTTAATACAGTTGCTCAAAAAGTGGCGTATTGCAGGGACGTATAGCGTTCGGGATGTGGGTTATTACGTACTCGTGCTTTTTCTTTACCTTTCCCGAACTCGTGCGTTCTCTTTCCCAACTGTCAAAATAATGTCCATTAAAAAAAAAAACAACCACGAAGTATTTACTAAATAAAATCATAGAAGTTTTTATGATTCATGCAAATATTTCTAAAGAAGCTACTAATTTGTTTCAATATCAGATTTAATTATTTGATTCAATGAGTTAAAGGTTTCATTCCATTTCATATCAATAAAAAAAATCTACTGAAGACTTGGCTGTATGGGCATAGTTCCCTTTGCCTACCCAGAATAGGTAAAGAAAACAAAAAAAATCTCTGCTTATATTCTTTTACGGTAGGCGCCATTTTCAAAAATGTTCTTTGCGAGTTTAATTATTTTATTAAATTGCTTAATTTTTTCGCAACTGTATTAAAAATAGTTGTTCAGTACACGTGCGGAACCGTCATTGCAACTTGTTCCGACTGTCAACCCTCGCCGTCGGCTGTGCCTCGGCTCGGTTAGACATTTGTCGGAACTCTTTGCAATGACAGACTTTCCGCACTTATAATGAAATATACTATTTTTTTACTTGAAACTAAATCACGCACCAGCTGGCTGAACAAGTTGTCGTACGAGATTTACTTTTAGCCCTAGGGCAATATATGCAATTTTAGGCCCGCTCTGGTATGCTATTATGACGTTCTTTTTGAGCAAGAGGAGTGAAAATAATATTACGTACCTGTACCTATCCCTCTTCTAGGTCCATAGACCATAAACGTGCATGATCGGTCGGCTTCCCTTCCTGAACATAATATCATCTGAAACCCGGTGTCTTGCCGTATTCATGTCGTATCACACACGGTTATGCCTGCCGACATGCAGCCGATACGGGTATTATACACGTCGGTTACAGGCACTTACAAATACCCGGGTGCTGTCAGCATATTGACACGTTGATTGAGATTTATTATTGGCCAGCTGGACTACAGAATAATCTCCTAAACAGTTACTCTGCTTTCAAAGATGTTAAGCCTCGATAGTAGGTAGGTACCTAGTATAAAAAACTTTACTCAAGAGCACGGAGGAAGAATCTCCTATAGATTCACAGACCGACCTAGACAAGCGGACCTTCTCCTGAAGATCGATCTGTGCGGCTGTTATTTTTAAGCCACGAGCTCCTCAATGTATTCGCAAAGTGTCATAATACTTAGGAAGTAATAATTCATGATGCTCGTCTGCGTCACAACTCACAGTACCTGAATGGTTTCTTTTCGATTTGTCCTAACTATTGGGGGCATGAATCTAAGGGGTCTTTAGTTCTTCATCTCCCATATAAAATGGAGGGTCCTCCAAACAGACGGGTCTTGTGTCTGTGCGGTACAATGGTTGTCGGGTTGTTCTGTCTAAGTCGCGAATAACTCGCGCGATTCAGGACTTTGATATAGGGTAAACTGCCCTAATTCCGGCCCTGTCCTAATATCGGCCGTGACGAAGAAATCGTGGCGTAAATTAAAAACCTTCACATAATTTTAGGATAATATTGCACCAAAATAGACCTTAAGTCATACACAATATACACTATCAACATGGCAGCGCTCTGTGTGCTATAGAATATTCAGTCGGTCTTAGAACGCGGAGGCATAAGAGCGTGTGCTTATCCTGTGCCTTTTGATCCTGGACCTACTGTGGACGACATTTTGGGATAAGCGATTTTAGCGTAATAAATTCATTAAAAGTAATGAGTATTGCTTGTTTTCGATACATAATAAAATAAAGAATCGCCTTACATATCTATTTTAATAATAAAATCATGCTTTGTGGTAATTTTATGAGGCCGGAGTTAGGTTTCTGTTTATTAGTATAAATCCAAATATCGGCCGCACCGGCCGATATAAGGCAATCATTTTTTAACAACGAATCCTAAAACCGGCCGGCAGAGGGGCATTTTTCAAAGAATTTGTTAATCCCCAAAATCTCTTAATTTTTGCAATAAAAGAAAGTCTAAGGGGGAACCAATTCCATTAGCCATATCTTCGAAAAAATGGAAACAGTTTACTCGAGAAAAAGATGACGAATTTTTATTTCTTTTTTTTTTAATGTCTGCTCGGGCATAACTCCGTCACTTGCTAACCGATTTGAAAAATTCTTTCTTTGTTGTAAAGGGTATACTTCCGAAATGGTCCCATAATTTTTTTTCGTTATCGGACAGGCGGTTTTTGAAAAATCAACAAATCTCAAAAAAAACTACATTGTCCACATTGACCCATGAACATGTGAACCACTAAAAAGTGAAAAATAAAAGCTTTTTAACAAAAAATAAAACCGACTTAAAAAAAAACCACAAAAAAGTGAAAAATAAACTTTAGAAGAAAAACCAGTTTCTGAAGTCGGTGGCAAAAACATTAAAACAAACGTTTTTGACTTTGATTTTATTTTATACCTAATCAATAATAATTTTGAAGACTGATCAATATAGATTTAAAAAGTTGACAAATCGTTCCTAAGCCGTTTTATCCACTACTGCTCACTGGTTAGTGTTTAACCATACATTTTGCATATGCCGATATAAGGGAAAAATCTGGTCGGCTTTAGGCAAAAGGGGCCGGTATTGGGGAAAGTCGGAATGTATTGATAAAATAAATCATAATAATTAAACAACTAGGTTATTTTCAAAGTTTTACGTAAGAATAAGAAACCAATTAAATTTCACAACAGGAAAAGAACTATGCAAACACTTTATTTATCATATTGAGATATTATGAGTAGTTTAAAACTGAAAAAGGCTTAAGGGGCCGATATTAGGGTGGTTTACCCTAAGTTCCTCATTTTTATCATAGATGGCGCTGTAATATATTTGTACTATGTTGCTTTAGTACTTCGTTTGTAGTGCCGCTACTCTATTTACGGCCAAAGGTAACCTTCTCCCAAGTTAAATGTTACCTTCTTAAGACCAAACACAAACACAAATCATTGTTTGAAGCATTTTGTTTAAATAAAAATATTTTTCATTTTCATTTTCATTCTTAGAATTTGGAGCAAACACTAATACCTTACCAGTTTACCACTAATAATACACCTAACATAAACTTAGTCTGGCAGCTAAACTCCGTTCAGGTTCAGGTGTTAGTTTGAATGAAAACTGACGTTGGATGAAGAACAAGCGAAACTTCACGTCTTGAACTTTAGTTAATTTTAGTTGCGATGCTTTGTTTCTAAGAATTGGTAAATTAGACGTGTATGATGGTGGCTATGACTTTGTGAAGTGGTTTGTTTCCTTACTCGGAATTATGACAGAATCTGAATGATGAACACTCACATAACGTCACCCCTGTAATTCCCGAAGGGTTAGACATATGCCTAATTAGTACACCAAGTTTTCGCTAGTTATGTGTCCCATATTTCCCATGTAAATAGACGGCGAGCATATTGCCAATTAAGTAACCGGACACAAATCCAGGCTTCGAAGCTGCTGTTCACAAATTCCTGATGGAAACCCAATAACAAATTGTCCGACCTGGGAATCGAACTCAGGACCTCATGCTCAGCAGACGGGAAAACATCCACTAGACCAACGAAGGCAGTATTTCTCGAAAGCCAAGGTGATCAGATAAGCAGTCATTATCATCTTCCTGCCCTTATTCCATTCTATTTGGGGTCAGCGCAACACGTTTTCTTCTTCCATTCCTACCTGTTAGACGTCACGGTGGCATTTACTCCTTTCTCTAAACAGTCGCTTCATGTAAAATATTGGTATTCAGCTCCATCTAGTTAGACTGGAAGCAGATGATGAGGGCCGACTGATGAAACAAAATATCCATTACCAGGGTATCTAAAATGGCCACTTTAGCAGATCATCATATGAATTGCGTTAAAAAGCGTAAAATGATCCTTTAATAATAGTAACTGCGTCTGTGACCATTTTACGAATTTTAACGCAATTCATATTATTTTCCTATTATGATCTATTTCCCTAAATGGTCACAGACGCAGTTACTATTATGAAAGGTCCATTTTACGCCTTTTAAAGCAATTCATATTATGATCTGCTAAAGTGGCCATTTTAGACTCCTGGCTTGATGACACATATTGATCAACATTCTTATTTAAATAACGTCAATGCGTGTCCAGAAACGCTTTTGACGTGAAACGACGTGTGACGGCTTAAAAACAACGTATTTATGCCGTGATCTACATATTAATGCACTTGCGAAAATACACAAGAATATCATGAAATATTAATAGACTGTTGTCCACATTGGTTGTCCACCCATTTATTTATTTTGTTTGAGGAAGTTTTTTTAAGCTAAAGAGTGATGACGGTGGTGCGATACTCCATATAAATGTATGCCCTATTTTTCTTTCTGAAAGCGATTTTTAAGCTATTGCCATGCTATTGCATAGCTTCTATCGCGGGCCTTGGGCGTGGAGAGCGAATCCAGAAATTCCGTAACGAAAATATTCAGTATTCAACCAGGTTGCTATGGTTACGGAAAATAACAAGGTTGTCAACTGAGGTTGTCAAATTAAATAATTTGTAACCTCACGTGTAAAGGTGTAAAGTTTTTCTGTTTTGTCTCTCTGCTTTCTCCTTCTAAAATATTCTTACTCGTATAATTTGTGTACAAAGTGTTTTAAATATGAATAAACAAAGTGCATTTATTAATGAAGAAAGTCACGAAAAAATTGTGAAAGATAATGAGTGATACTCCTCGAGTACTCTATAGGTATACATTCATTTTATTATTATTACGCATCTATCATACGTTTTATTGGTTTTTGCATTACTATTCTGCGAATCGGTCTTAGAAAACGATTCGTTTTCTTATAAAATATCTAAAATAAAATAAATAATTTTCATATTTTTCAATGTTATGACACTTACGTCAGGCTGACAAGCTGTCAATACTTTTTCTTTTAAATTTTCTGTCATAGAGTTTCTTACTAGCTTAGTCTATGAAGGTTACTTTTGATTTACTTATATAATTTAAATTCTGTTTAAAAAATACTGCATAAATAAAATAAATAAATAATTATTTGCATAAGTTGATAAAAAATGCTATGCAATAGCTTTACCGCGGCAGTCTCCGAGTGCCACATCAACTTTTTTTATTTAAACTTCTTGTACAATAGTGGTAGGTACTTAGGCTGACCGTCTGAGCTGCAGCTGTCCTTATCGTACTCTACGGGGGCAGGTTGACGCATTGCGATGGCAATAGTTTCTTCTGGCCCTATCCCCTTTATGTCATTTCGTTTTCGAACTTCCGGCCCTCAAGTTGGCATTCCAACGGCTACACAACTAGAAAACCTATATAATAAGATTTGCACATCGGTGATAATTATGGCAGAACAACCATCAATTGAAAATTTACCACCATTTCATATACAGATAGCGCGCGAGTTGAATGCAGAGCTTAGGAATGCGGTAGTGCGTGACAGCACTACCGCATTACACTAGTGTGAATAGCACAGCACTACACTGCTCCCGCTCTTTACCTCAGACCCCGACTGCATTCAACTCGCGCGCTATCTGTAGGTACAGCTGCCTGTTTTTCTACACAATATTTAAATTAAATCTATCTATGTTATTAAGCCTTCATTTACAATTCACCCTTTAGAAATAATCAGCTTTACTCAGAAAAGAATAAACCGTTAAAGAAAATCGTTTAAAAACAGTACAATGTCTTGTTAATAGCGGATTATGGTAATAGCTTGATTCAGACTTTTGAATGACGATGGCGCAAGTAAAGAGCATCGTATAAGAAATCGAGTCGACACAATCATGAGACTTCGTTGTTAAAGTGGACATCATCTGCCTAGCCTTTTTACAACTATGTTAAGGTTGGCTTCCAGTCTTACCGGATTTAGCTGAATACTAGTATTTTTAACCGACTCCAAAAAAAGGAGGAGGTTATCAATTCGACTGTATTTTTTTTTTTGTTTGTTACTCTTAACTGGCGACTGGGTGAACCGATTTTCATGATTCTTTTTTTATTTGAAAGCTGGTGCTTCCCGTGAGGTCCCGTTGTCACCATTTCAATATCTGATGATGGAATCTTGTAGAAATCGGGGGAACTCTTCAATAAATAACAGCAGATTAACCGCGATTGTTGCTATAGCATATCTAAGCATTGTTTACGCCACAATATCACGCATGTACTCACTACAAAGGTTATAAAAACTATTTGGTGAAGATCTGATGAAGAACTTCGGAGATAGGCAACGGAACTCCTCAATAAATGGTAGCAAATGGACTGGGATTGCTGAAATCTCATGTCTGTCTATTGTTTACACCAGTTCATAACGTAACATCACGCCGGTACGTTGTGAAGGGGTAAGCACATATGTGAAACACTAAAAAGTGAAAAATATATAAATCAGCTTCTGAAGTCGGTGGCAAAAACATGAAATCAAACAAACAAAAGTCACCGACTTTAGAAGCTGATTTTTTATTTTTCACTTTTTTGTGTTTTATTTTTGTCGAAGTCGGTTTTATTTTTTGTAAAAAAGTTTTTTACAAGCTTAAGGTGCTTTTCGATGCACTGAAGGGATTTCTGAAAGTCCGACAACCAGTCTTACCAAAGGGTTTTTGTATTACCCCCTGTACTAGCTGGGTTGTGAAGGTCAGATAGGCAGTCTCTCTAAACTAAATTGGTGTTCAGCTGTATCTGGTTAGACTGGAAGCCGACCACAAAATATTTTGGGATCAGGCTAGGCAGATGATGGAACTTTACGCAGAAAATGCCCAGTGTGCGAAAGCCTTAATCCGACCCGGTTTTAACCCGCGGAAACTATTAAAAACAAGTTACGCGGAAAACCTCTACAGTATTAAGTGAAATACGTTTTTAGATGAAACCGGGTGATGTGCGCATATGCGCAATAGCCGGGTGAAGTTCGTTGTTTGTTTAAACTTTGGGTTGAAAGGTGATAAATGCTGGGTAGTTAAGTCTGTATTTTACGTAGTTCCGTAACTACGAGATATTTTGAAAGGAGGTTTTATGCTCCTATTTATAGGGTTAACTTTTGTGGGTAGTACCTACAGTACACCTTCATGATTCCTTTCTTGACGCTTTAAGTACCAATTTATTTGGGGACGGCGCAGTATGTATGTTTTCTTATTTTATACTAGCCTTTGCCAGCGGCTTCACCCGCGTGATAATGACGATTGTCCATACAAACTTTCATCCCCTATTTAACTTCCTTAGGGGTTGAATTTCGAAAAATCCTTTCTTATTCCTTGTCTACATTATAAAGGGAACCTCTGTGAAAAATGTCTGCTTTCTAGGTCCAAGTGTTTGGGCTGGGCGTTGATGAGTCAGTCAGTCAGGACTTCTCTTTTTATTTATATAGATATATAGATAGACTTGACTATTGGTGCCGCATTGATAATGACTCCTATCCCTTTCATCATCATCTACAAAATCCATATAACGATATCTTTTGTCCCACTCTTAAACAAGTAGCAATATTTTTTTCTTCATAAGTGTTTTCTCGTTCCAACACACTACATACCCATACAACGTTAAACGATTACCACACTACTATTCAGCAGTGTTGGGCAAAATGTAATCTAACTACTGATTACTAACTACGACTACAAAAAGTAGTTAGCAATCATAACTACTAACTACATAAAGTAATCGAAAAATGTAGTTAGAAATTTTAACTACTAACTACAAATTGTAGTTGCAATCACGATTACTTGATTACTTTTTATAACTACATTTAAAATGATGTAGCGTTGAAAATGCTGAAAGTTTCAATTTGTTTTTTTTCAGTATTTTTCGAGTGTTGCAGTGAAAAATTCACATAATATCTACGACTTTAATCCTTGCATTTGATTATTCATAAAAATAAACATAGGTATGTGCAATAAACTGTTTTTTTTTATGCAGCCTTATTCCAAAACATATTTAAATTACCTACTACTCATTACATGTTAATTTCATTGCAAAATATAAATTCGTAAAACTTAAATAATCAGTAGTTATAACTACTCGATTGCAGCAATCAAACTAACAACTACTTAATGTAGTTTGATTAAAAGTAGTTAACTACATGTAGTTATGATTACATGTAACTTAACTAAATGTAGTTAACTACTTTTAATCGTAGTTAGTAACCAGATTACAAAATTGTAGTTAACTACGCCCAACACTGCTATTCAGTCACCAGTGCCACTTTCAGTCAGACTTCCTCTGGTAGTGGTGAAATAAATATGAAACGTTTCTTTTTCCTCCTAAGTAATTTATAATTTATTCGTGAAATTAGGAGGTATTCCACATTGGGCACCCGCTTTAACGGCACCTGAGTCTAGTTATACAGAAATATTCTTCGTGAACATAATATTACACCTCCAGTAACTTTTGATGTTATGCTCTAAAAGACATGAACAATACATCCGTTAGAAAGTTGGAAAATGATTGCTTCAGGTCCCATCATGGCAAAAAATTTCACAAAGGCCATCGCCGTGAAAAAATAATTAAATAAAAATGAAATAGTTCACGCTATCACGCAATATCGTTGTCAATTTTATTAATTCAGGCCAGGAGTTTGTGGAACAAATATTTATATTGAGCCAAATTTTAATTACTCGTATAGAGGAGATCACTCAGTCAAATAAATTTGGTTCATCGCCGCAAGGTTATTGGTTAGTGCGAGTTTCAGCGGTCAAACAATTTTGTGACATGATCGGTTTTCATAGTAATCAAATTTGATTATAGGTAGAACACATTTAAAGCTAGTTATAGTGGCACTGAGTTGGCCACGTTTGTTGAAGGTTTGGTGATCGATAAACGAGTTCGGGCGTAAAATAGTATCTTTTTTTAATGTCACTTCAGGCGTGGCAAAGAGAGAAACTATAAGTACAAGAAGTCTAGCTCATTCACACTATATAGAATAAGTCAATACTGCTTTAAGACGTTATGGTACGTACCTGGAGTGCAGACCGTGCATAGGCAAGCGTGGTATACGTACCTACGGTATACCCCGGGCGCTCAGTAACAGTAAAAAGGAACATGGGTTGGTTTTAGTCAGATCGTGTGTGTATGACGGAGCATCACTTGAGGACGACTCAACTAATTTGTCTGTTTTTTGTCCGGACAAGGCTTACGCACTTTTCGTTTTCTTCAATAATGGGTTATATTTTATTACACCCGTGGAAAACCGGGGTGGGTCGCTAGTTTAGTGATTGATGTTAACGGAGTAAGGTAAGTATTCAAATATACTCTGATTACAGTAATCTTTTTCAAACGTAATCTATCTCAACGCCCCAGATGCCAGATTACGTTTGAAAAGGCGACTTTCAAACATTATGAGTACACTCTACAATACTCTACCTTATTTAATTAAGGCACTAAGTGCCATATTCATAGTTACTCTATCAGGTACAGAACGTTTGCTACAAAACCCTTTTTTTTTTTTTTTTGGTGGGTGGAAAATCATCGAATAACCCCCCCCGCTCTTGGGCAGAGCGAAGGGGAGTGTCAGACTTCTACTGACTAAAAACCAACCCATGTTCCTTCTTCCTCGCCCTTGTGTCGGAGCCGCGGTAACTTTTCGATATCCGCAGCCCCGACGGGCGTCGGCCCTTGCGGGCCCCTCCTTGCTGACATCTCTTTGAGGCGCGCGTGGAACACGTACGCGCCGCCGACACGGTCTGTTGCCGTCATGACGATGGCCGGACGGCGAGCTAGCCCGTTACTCACCGTCCACAGGCCCGCGTCTACGGTGGCCGGAGGTCATCGCGTGACCCCCGACGCCCGGAGCGCCTTCCGCGGCGGCTGGGACGTTGAGAGGTTCTCTCCCTCTCTCGTTCCGCCACCTCCTTCGCTAGCATCACTGCTTCGCAGAAGGAGGCGACGGCGTCCCATTCCTCCTCGCTCCGGACCATGGCTTGCACCAGGGCCGGACGCGAGAGGTCACCGCCGCCGATCGCCGCTACGAGAACACGGCGGGGCTCCGCCCAAGCAGGGCACACCTCCACAGTGTGCTCCACCGTGTCCTCCGGTCGATCTTCGCAGTGGAAGCATCCGGGCGTTTCCTCCCGCCTGATTCGGTGCAGGTACCTCCCGAAACACCCGTGTCCGGTGAGGACCTGCGTCAGACGGTAGGTGAGGGCGCCGTGGCGCCTCTCCAGCCACTCCTCAAAGAGGGGACTTACCGTGCTACAAAACCCTTAAGAGCGTTTGATGTATATCTTAGCTTGACGACGAAAATATCCCCAATATTCCCTAGTCGTTAATTATTATGACATTTAATTCTCCAGCAGTAGATATTTTCCAGCAACGTTTCATTACTGAAAGTGCCGATATCCACTGGATACCGATACCAATACCGATAGCCATGGATACGGGATTATTGTACGGACTCCATTAAAAACGGAGCGTTATGTAAACCGCATCGGGATGGTGATCCGATTAGGTTTATTTGCACTTGCTTTATTTAATTTCTGGTAAGTTTTTATTGATAACATGATATGGTCTTTTGTTATTTCATGAAATTACTTTTAGAGCTCCTTGAGTTATGTTATGAGTTGAGCTACACGATAGCTGACAAATGCTTGCACTGACTACACCGGTCCACTCAAATCTGTGTGGTTCTTTCTTAAAAAGACTATCTCAGACACTATAGTAACAAATTTACGTTGTATAATAGATGAGTAAACGTTTTTCATTTACTGTTGGTTCTTTATGGTGGGTTGTATAAACGTAGTTGTAGACGTTTATATAACGCGAAATAGGCCCAAATTATACAACATTATTGTTATTTAAAAGTTACATAAAAGTTAGTGGAGAACTATTTTAACGTTGCTTAAATGTTAAATAAAAGTTTCCGACCGACTTTTTGGTTAGATAATTGTTATATCTCGACTGTTATGGAACCACTGGTGTCCCATAAAAGTTAAATAGACATTAGAAGATGACTGAAATGTCGCACAAGTGTTTTAACATCGACGTTTATAGTATACATTCAGTCCATTCCATTCATTTTCTCATTCGTTCCTGATATTTGCTGCATCGTGTTTTATAAAAATAGAAACTTTATAAATTATCATAACTAAATTGACATTTAATAGATAAGGTTTGTAATATACGCGAACAGAGTGTGTAACACCTTGTTTTTATGGGACCTCTACTTTTATGATTAAATATAGGTGTGTTGTTGTGAAATTTTTTGCACCCCCCTCGAATTCGTTGAAATTTAACTATTGTTGATTATTATTTAAAATTTGTTTTTATACTAAATACCAGCCATCTTGTCAAAGTTATGAAGTGACTTCTATACAACAATTTATAGAACGAAAAGGTCCATAATGCGGTCTCTTGCGACCAAGATAGCCGCCATTATAAATGATCCATATTTTTGTAAATATCGTAACAATGTTTGTTAACTGACAAAATGGAAGTTAGTTTTAAAAAAGGCCCTTTTGGACCTTTATATCATTTTTAGGTCTGCTTAAAGTTCTGTAATGGTTACAAAATAACGCTTAAGTCGTATAATGGTTCGTAGTTCACCACTAAAATACTTCGTTACATACAGGTCTAAAAATAAACTTTTTGCGACGTTTTGATTACATAAAAGTCGTGTTAAGGTTACTTCGACCACCAACGCTGGTTAAACGAACCCTTTTATCTAACTGTTATATAACATCGTACTATTTAGTTGGGTAAACGAGGTTTACACAACCTACAATATACGACGTTGTATAAAGCAGTCGTAAAAACGTTTACTTAACCTATACACTTGTAACACTATACGACGTTGCATTAAATAGTTGTAAAAACGTTTACCTAACCTACACACTTGTACCACTATACAACGTTGCATTACATAGTTGTAAAAACGTTTATCTAACCTATACAGTTGTACCACTATACGACGTTGCATTATATAGTTGTAAAAACGTTTACCTAACTTATACACTTGTACCACTATACAACGTTGCATTATATAGTTGTAAAAACGTTTACCTAACCTATACACTTGTACCACTATACGACGTTGCATTATATTGTTGTAAAAACGTTTACCTAACCTATACACTTGTACCACTATACGACGTTGCATTATATAGTTGTAAAAACGTTTACCTAACCTATTTTTTCGTACCATTATACGACGTTGTATAAAGTGGTCGTTAAAACGTTTACTCAACCATTTAATAGGACCTTTTAGTCACAGGGACTGAATCGTTGTATGAATAACGGTTACACAACCTCGTAGTTGTCTTATAACGTCTATTCAACAGTTATATAACCGAAAGTCGCATAAGAAATGTTTTATATAACCAATTTGTTAGTTGGATAATTAGCATAGCCCTCATGTGAGTTGACCAAGATAATGTCTGGACTTTAAAAGAGACGGCCTATTGTTTTATTTTAGGTATCTCTTCTCAGTAGTCTGGAACACAACCCTCGACCCAAAAACGTTTAATAAGACATAAAACCTATTTGATAAATAAGTAATCTGCATCATTCATGGCCCGAAAGTCTGATAACCACTTTTACCAAGACGTATTATATTACCCAATACTAAATGGATTGTGGAGGATAGGCAGTCGTTCCATGTCAAATACTGGTAATAGTCTGCATCCACTTAGACTGGAAGTTAAACTCAAACAGGCTGACTAGACAGATGATGAGCTCTTCAAGCAAAAATATGTCATAGCAGGCCGGTAGAGGACGCCCTAGAAAGACATACATAGACCTTATTGGTGCGGTTCTTCAGAAAGGACAGGTGCGTGGTATTCACAACCGACGTGCGTGTATCGATGTATGAATGTGGATAAGAGGCAAAATGAGTAAGAAGGGATCGTAACAAGTGACTTTCTGTGGTTTCTGCCTCATCATCATCATTTCAGCCAAAAGACGTCCACTGCTGAACATAGGCCTCCCCCAGGCGTCGCCACATTGACCGGTCCCGTGCGTCTCTCATCCAGCGGTTTCCTGCAACCTTGACCAGGTCATCGGTCCACCTAGTGGGAGGCCTTCCAGCGCAACGTCTTCCGGTTCGCGGTCGCCATTCCAGAACTTTTCGGCCCCATCGGCCATCCGTTCTGCGAGCAATGTGCCCTGCCCATTGCCACTTAAGTCTGGCGATTCTTCGGGCTACGTCGGTAACCTTGGTTCTCAAGCGGATGTCCTCATTTCGGTTTCTGCCTACCCCCATATAAAAAGGGCGTGAGTTTATGTAGGCAGGTAATAAGTAGCTACATACTTACAAAATGTATCAAAAAAACACCAAGCAGTACGAAAATTAATTCCAGCCAAAATGCCATGAAGTCAAAGAGCCAGTAAATTGCTGGGTCACGTCAAGTTGGCTGCTAACGAGAGCCAACTTTGACGTCAGCCCGGGGCCTAACGACTGGAAACAGGCCTAACAATGCACTGCGGAAAACGAAACGCGAATGGTAGTTTTTATTGTAGCGTTATTGGGAAACTGGTGTACTTTTTGGGAAGGTAATTAGAGGCGTTTTTTCCGTGACCAACACGGCAAAGTGCATATACATAATATAATATTAGGAGGCTCTACATGGCTGAAGTATAACAATTTGCCAGACCCGGAAATTGAACCTAGGAGCTCATGTTCCGTAGTCGCGTTTGCGACCACTAGACTAATGAGGTAGTACCAAAATAAATAGGAGAAAAAGAAAATGGTTGCATACATTATTAGATATTTCGAATTATGTCAAAATCAAAAGTTAATTGTATCTTAAGTTAATATTAAAAAATATATAAGACTACCGATTATCACCACTTTCTAAATAAGTAGGACTTACGGACTAATAATCTACATAAGTATAGCCTTATGTCGTGGTTTAAGTTGCGTAAATAAATATACCAATCCAATGTAGCTGACCAACTTCATACACCTACTGCAGAATTTCCGCTTAATTTCTACGACACTTCATAGATTATTTACCAACCCCTATATTAACCTCCCCCTAACTATCGGATTACATCAGGAGCGCATTAGTTATTTACTAACGTGCGATACGGTAACGAGACGCTATCCACAACCTGTCTTCTGGTATCGAACAGTGCCGGGAGAAAACCTGGGGAAATAGGTAAAAAGTAATCTAATTTAGAACCGTGGTGGCATTTATTTCTGTTTTGGATGTAGGTTTTGGAACTCTAAAAGGTGGTGGCTAAAAGAAACGAACTTGCCAAAGGTTTCTGAAGTAGCGAGTTGGTAACATGTTGTGTTTATTATTTACTAGTGACCCGCCCCGGCTTCGCACGGGTGCAAAAAAGGTATTAAAACCTTCCTCTTGAACCACTCTATCTATTAAAAAAAACCGCATCAAAATCCGTTGCGTAGTTTTAAAGATTAATCATACAAAGGGACATAGGGACAGAGAAAGCGACTTTGTTTTATACTATGTAGTGATGTAGTGATGATACCGATGCGGGGGGTCTTAACTTGTCGGTGCTAGTCTATTACTACAACATGTAGAAAATATTGAAAAAAAAAAGGATTAAAAATAATGACCTATAACTTAGCTACTGGCTATGACCCGCGACACGCACCGCAGAAGCCCAATCGCTCAGCCACTGCACCAACCGTGCTGTCCAGACCGAAAACATCATGGAGTATATGCAGTGTAATTCGGGTCACCTACATTTAAGTCGTCATACAAACTGCTTTTGGATTGGAGGTCGCAGAATTTTTGTTGTAAATCTCCTCTTACCAACTAAGCGTGGGATGTTCTGGGCCGGAGTCTCTACAGAGATAACGACAAAATCGCTAACTTTCGATTGCTAATTACCAACGAATAAATTCGGTTGCAATAATGATGCTTGCGAGAAACGCATCTTGGATGTAGAGACTTGCTTTACTTGCAAGCATCATTATTGCAACCGAATTTATTCGTTAGTAATTAGGGATTGAAAGTTAGCGATTTTGTCGTTATCTCTGTCGAGACTGCCGGCCCTGGACCTGCAGTCTCTACACTAATAACAGCGCTACGAATGTCTCTACGTCGTATCGATTTTAATAGATTTTCAATCTTATGCTGTTGAAATAAGGTTGAAAATCTATTAAAGAAATTTGACATCGATACGACGTAGAGACATTCGTAGCGCTGTTATTAGTGTAGAGACTGCAGGCCCTGGCCCTGAGTCAAATGGATTGACGACGTGTGAAGATAAGTGCTAAAGAAAACAAAGACCCACACAAAAATTAAAATGAATCTGTTTCTTTCAAACTTTTGATAACAGTACGAGGAAAAGAAAGTATATTTACAAAGGATTTTTTTACTGTCATTCATCCTACCAATATTATGAATGCGAAAGTTTGTGAGGATGTACGGATATTTGTTGCTCTTTCACGCCAAAACTACATAAAGTATTTAGATTAAAATTAAATCATTTACAATCTAGAAAAGTGTTCTATAAATATATAATCTATAAATCCGTTTAATTGTTTTTACATAAAATAGTTTTTATTCCGGTAGTAGAATCCCGTGGGACAAATATCGAAGTCCTTGCGGGCGAAGCTGCGGGCATAAGCTAGTGTCTCATAAATTCTTAAGAGTTTAAAAAAGTCACATATCATTTCATTCGATCAGACTTGTCTACGGGTATCACTTTATCGGAAGACGACGCAAAAACTGTGTGGGTGTAATTACTTTACCAATAATGTCAAAGTATAACGTCTGAGTGTGTTCGAGACAATAATTTGAGGGTGTAAGCTCCTAGAGAGCAGAAGATGCCGTGAATAGAACGACTGTTAAAGAATTATATATTTTTGTCACCTCATGATTGTACTTAGTAGTTTCTAGTTACAATGTAAAATTGTAAAATAACTGTGGCTTTTTGTAACTTTTCGCATCCTCTCTAAATTATTATGTTACCTAAGCTTTGATTTCTTAGATCGTAGGAGTAATGAACGTTGCCAAAGCGACAAACTAAGTCTTATAGTGGTATCGTTTACCACTAAAACTTACAACAAAGGACTTCAAGCGTTACATATCAAACCAGAATGATTACTGTATTTAGTTTCATCACTTTTAGATAAACCTCGTGTTATTTATTATTTACTTGTTATATTATATACTTGTTTCCTTGAAGTTTAGAACTTTAGACTTTATATAAACTGAAACAAAATATACATAACATAACATCACGCTTGTAATCTCCGAAAGGGAGGAGTACCTAATAGTAAACCCACATTTCACCAGTTATGTTTAACTCTTATTGGGGACGAGCCTATTGCCATCAAGCCGACACAAATTCAGACTCTGTGACTGGTACTGAGAAGTAGTGGTCGCAACTCCTAAATATAAATAGTAGGTAGGGTTCGATGTCCGGGTCGGGCAAAGAATGTTTGGGGTTTTCCATAAGGAATTTCTCAGTAGCAGCCACGGAGTCTGTGTTTGAGCCCGGAATCTGACAATAGGGTCGCCCCTATTTACGTGGGACTTAAACATGACTGCGAAATGAGTGTGTACTTTTAAGGTACACCTCTGCTCTTGTTTATTATATCTATGTCTTTGTCTAAACCCCTCGATGATTACAAGGTGTGATGTAATGTTATACTCTACACTACAAAAAAATCTCCCAATTAATCACCACACATGACACATTCCTATTAGAACCACTTTAATTTTGGGTACAATAATTCCCAAACCCACAAAAATTAACAGAGTAGCCACAGATGTTCAGAAGGCTCGTAAAATATCTCTCACCATACGGTAACCCTAACTTATCCCAACTTTACCGTAGTACAGTCAGTACCCAGCATTATCTGACCCCTCGTATAATGAAGAAGAGAACAAAATGGTGTGAGAAGAGGGATCAGGTAAAGCTGGGTACTGACTGCTGTGGGACACAAATTGATTTTGCAAGCGAACTCTGTCGGGAAGTGGTCTCCTCATTATTTTGATTGAGTTATGGCGTCCGTGTTTCATCCCCGCAGCTATCCTTGGACGATGATATTTTTAAATAACTAGCTTTTGCCCGCGGCTTCAAATCACAATGTTTCTAAAAAGTATAAATAAAGTACATGATCACTTCGATCTAAAGTCTGTACAGCAAAATAAAGGCAGAAATAGTTCGAAATTAAACTGCAAAATAACGATTTTCCATAAAACTTTCAATCCCTATTTTAACTACTTTAGAAGTTGAATGTCTTTCTTATTCGTAGTCTACATTTTTTAGGGAAACTGTGTAAAAAAACTGCTTTTTAGATTCAAATGATTGGGCTGGGCATTGGTGAGTTAGTCAGTCAGTCAGTCAGGGCCTTTCTTTTTTATTTATGTATATTATATATAGCCTGGTTTTGAGTGAATGTTAAGTAAATCCAGCTTTGTGTTTAGAAAAGGGTTGATATGGAGATTTCCCCTTTTGTTCTGTAGTCATTTTAATATTAATATTTTGCTTTGGCTTTATTAAAGTTCGTAATGGTCTTGTTATTTGGGTAAGGATATGCATAATACATTGTTGGTAGCTACAAAAGTGGTTTTACAATGTCAGAGTTTCGTACGCAGTGGCGTGCGCTCTATTAAGGCTCTTAGGCTTAGCCTACCTTACCAACTGAGCATTTCTTATAACTAATTAACCATTTAATAAAATAACACCATGTACAAAATAATAATAAAAAAGTTCAAACTCCTGTTAAAATACTTAGAGCAATTTTTCGCGTACGAATCTTTTAGTTACAGGCTTGCTTAGGCTAGCATTCGACTAGCCTAAAACCCATTCATAATTTTACGCACACAGCGTCACATCGGAGAATGATCGGTGCATATTTTCGTGTATATGAACCGCACACATGCATGCCAGCTCCTGCGAGTGGAGGCGGCCTGTGATTGGCTGCAACAACACAAGGCTACGATTGGATGCGTCATGCGGCCATCTTTAGCCCGCGAACTCCGGCGCGAAGTTCAAATTTTGTTTTTTTTTTACGTTTTTTGCAATTTGCAGGCCAGTGCTAGCTTGAATACTGACTACATACGTCTTACAGCCGCGAATCATATTTTAATAATCAACATACAACCTAGCACGGGCCTGCAAATTGCAAAAATGTAAGGAAATTTAGAAATTTGAATTTCGCGCTTAGCGGTCTTCGCTCTTCCGTCCACAGATAGAGTGCAGCACTGCCAACACATTTCTCATTGATCGTTTTCGTATAATCCTGCAAAATTTTGTTGACCGCTGTTGTGAACAAACTCGATATGAAAATTATGCAATTTTATTTGGTAGTATTTTGCTATCGGCAAATTAGAAATTATATTATTTTACGCGAGGAAGCCATTATTATTTATTGTTTCATTGTTGTTTTATAGCGCGATTTGTTTTGAAACCGAAAACGTACAGATATTGTCAGTATTAGATAACATTATTAACAGTAGTGTAGGTAAATATTAGCTTTGTTGTGTATTATTTGTTTATTCCCACAAATAATAACAAAGTGAAGTTTGTGCTGTTTTAATGTGTGTTTGCTAGATGATAAAGGTAATAAGTTTTCTCAATTATGATATTATCGTATAAGTAATGTAATGATAAGGTGCAAATTGTATCTAAAGGTAGATGTGTGAAAGCCACTTCGGATATTATCTTGCAAGTGACGTGTTTTGTACTTTTGTAACTATCACCCACTCACTTGGATGAGATATTTAAGGTGGCCGAATCTTTCTTCTGTTTGCATCGTTAGAAAATCATTAGTTGCACCCTTGAATAATGTGGTGAGTTTTTGAATTGTATTTAGGTACCTATAACTTTTACAGGCTTATTTATTTTTATAAATGTGACAATTTTTTTTTTGCTGTCAATATTTCGTGGCCTACCCACCGTGGGAGACCACTGCACGCCACTGTTCGTACGTAAGCTTACACGGAAATGGGGCTTACCAAGACATAAATGGAATAAGAAAACACACTACATATATATGAAATCCTACTAATATTATAAACGCGAAGGTTTGTACTCGTAAGTATGTATGTATTGATGGTAGATAGATGTTTGTTACTCTTTCGCGCAAAAACGACTGAACGGACTTGGATTAAATTTGGTACACAGATAGTTTATAACCTGGATTAACACATAGGATAGTTTTTATCCCGATTTTATCTTCCCGTAAGATAATTTTCGAGTTGTACTTAGCGGGTGAAGCCGCTGGCAGCCTAGTGAGTACATAAGAGACAGTCTGAAAGTGGCGCCGGAGACTGAAAAATTGCGCGGAAATCGGTTGTCGTGGTATGGGCATGTGATGCGGAGGAATAAGATACCTAAATGTCGTGAGGAAGGTTCTGAATATAAATGTGGACGGGTATAAGAGTAGCGGAAGACCAAAGAAACGATGGATGGACTGTGTTAAGAATGATATATGGTCAGAAAGGAGGTGTCTCATAAGATGACGAGAAACAGAGAAGTATGGAAGAAGAAGACATGCTGCGCTGACCTCAAATGAATTGGGATAAGGGCAAGAGAATGATGATGACTACTTATATGAAACTAGCTTTTGCCAGCGGCTTCGCCCGCGTGAAAATGTCGATTTTCCATACAAACTTTCATCCCCTATTTAACTCCCTTTGGGGTTGAATTTCGAAAAATCCTTCCTTATTCCTTGTCTACATTATAAAGGGAACCTCTGTGCAAAATTTCAGCTTTCTAGGTTCAAGGGTTTGGGCTGGGCGTTGATGAGTCAGTCAGTCAGTCAGGACTTCTCTCTTTATTTATTAGATAGAAGATAATTATATTATAAGAAGAAAAACAATAACAATGTTTCTAAAAAGTATAAATAAAGTACAGAAGCCACATCAAGCTACCCAAAACTTTAAAATCCCAATCAACCTTGAACCTAATGCTATAGCGATAAAGTAGAAAATCTATCTTCAAAGGCAAAAAACTCAGAAACAGTCCGAAATTAAACGAACGTTGAAAGTAAGAAAGTTTTCTCGTTAATAAAACTGGCAATGGACAATAGAGTTAGTCGATTCTCGCAATAATTATAATAATATAACTTATTTAACTGTTTTATGTAGTTCATCATCATTTCAGCCCAGAATCACCCACTGTTGGGTACATGCCTCCCCTTTCTTCTGCAAATCTTCTCTGTTCGGTGTGTCCCTTATCTATTCGTTTCTAATCAACCCAACACGCCTTTGAATAGCCCTGGTCTCGGGCCAACCTTGGCCACAATTCAGTCAGAACCTTACTACATCGTTTTATGCACTTAGTTGGGAATAAAACGTGGTAAATCATCCTGGCTGCCCATAAAAATCTGCTTTACCTTAGGTATTATAAGTGCGTTCTTGCATCCTAGCGTCTTGGTAGACAGACAGATAAAAAAGTGATCCTCAAGGGTTTTTTTTGCCTTTTTATGTATGGAACCTTAAAAAAAAAAGGAATTGTTTATTTGACAGAGAACAGAACTGGAAGAAGTTGCGTTGGAAGGCCTTCCACTAGGTAGCGACACCTGGGGGAGGCCTATGTCCAGCAGTGGACGTCTTTCTGATATGATGATGATGATTTGACAGAGTTCTCGTCGACCTGTTCTCGTTGCTTTCTCGTCGGCGGTAGTATGCCTGTGAATAACTTTAGACAAGTATTTCCAGCCCTCGTAGGAAGTCATACTGAAGTAAAATTGATTAGATTGGTGCAATATCTGAGTGATTAATTTACAGTACCTACAGTTTGTGGGTTCAATTCCTGTATGGCATAAATATTTGTTCGCCCTGCAGTACTTTAGTTCCAGTTGTTAGTTTAATAAGGCTTGTGTTTGGAAACACCAAAATGCAGGAAATATTGAAAAAGAATATTAGTTTTCTTTTAAAATGTAGCTAAGATATGTGCATTTTAATCCACGTGGATAAGTACACTATTCAGAACCTGGGCATGCGAGCTGATTGTGTAAAAATAGGGAAAACACATTGTGAGGTTTGAAACCTATTGCAACTTTCACCGAAATCGTAACAGCTGTTTTCGACAACGTGACTACAAATATTGCACATTTAATAGGACTCGTATAAAATATCTACACAAAATCTCTTTTTATTACACCTTTCTCAAAAAGCAAGCATAAATCTTTATATCTGCTCATACAGTAAAGTAATTTGATATATTATTTAATCTTACAGGTTTACAACCTAAAGGCATACAAAACTCAGGTTTACAACATAAAGGCATACAAAACTAAGTTCCTTTCAAAAGGCTTTATACAGCTTCATACTGTCTTATGAATCGCAATTAATCACTCGCCAATATCCTGATTAGGCGTTTAAACCAGAAAAGTAATCTAACACATATTACACGCTGGCTTCCGAAAGAATAATGGCGAACCAGTAACCTTTAACTTCCAGATAAATGGATTTACTCTATATCTTGTAGAAACTTTCGCGAAATTGAATTTATGCCAAGTCCCTATCAATGTATTCGGTAATCGACTCAATAAAACAAGTTAGAATCAATTGTATTATGTTAATCGAAGAATTATTGGCTTGGTTACCAGCGGAAACTATATTGTTTTAGTTTTGTGTTAGCGTGGGTTGGAAATGAAGGGAGATTGTGTGGTAGATTGGGAAGAGAGAAGCAGTTAAAGTATTGACACATCATCATTATCAGCCTTTAATTTTGCCACTGCAGGGACTCAGGCCTCCTCTCTAGGAGAGGGAAAGCCTAAAATTCGTTACAGGAAGTCATTGACCTGAAAGTCTGACAACCAGTCTTAACAAAGGGTATTTTATTACCCAGTATTAACTGGGATATGGAAATCACATAGGCAGTCGCTCCATGTAAAATATTGGTATTCAGCTGCATCCGGTTAGACTGGAAGCCGACCACAACATAGTTGGGAAAAGCCTAGGCAGATGATCGAGCTCTAAATATTTTGACACTGTTGCAAGCGCCATCATGATCCCGGGACGTTCACATTTCAATAGCTACTATTACCACTAACTATGACAGTTTTGTCAAGTACTAACAAAACGAAGTGTCACAAGAAGTTCACAAGTTATAGATCACTGACTCCACCGCGACGGGCGTTTGAAACTTCACTAATTCGCAACAGACCGGAGCCGGCTCTGTAAATACTATATCTGACGCGATACAGCAAACTGCGGTCAGAACTACTTCGGTTGTTCGACCGATCTCTAGTTTACAACGCGTTTTGAGGTTGGATTTGTAATGATACTTTGGTTTCGTAAATGTTAGGTGAGGAGTAGGTACAGTAAAAACAAAAAATTGGCTGAGCTATGGAGTGAGCTATGCTAGGAGTCTCTCTCAGGGATCGCATCCGAAATGAGATGATCCGACAGAGGACCAGAGTTGTCGACATAGCTCACAGTGCTTGGCCAGACTGCAAACGCGGGCGCGGGGCGGGCGCGGCGCGACAAACTTATACGTATGGAACTTCATTTGAGTGTCCATAGTAGGCACGCGGGCGCGGGAAGCGGCGCGGGCTACTTTCCGCGGGGAGCGCGCGGGCAACTCTTGCCATAGCTCGTTCATACAAGTGGCCGCAGTGAGCGCGCGGGCGGCAAGCGATAAACGGAGCGGGAGCGGGTATCTCAAACTATTTGAGCTATCGCACGCGTTGTTGTGATGGCGTCTTCACAATTAAATGGTAAAGAATTATTACGTGCTATTCAAGCACGACCTGCACTGTGGATGTCGAACATCATCAATTCAAAAAAAAAAAAAATTGCTTTCGCAATCTTTCATAGAGTGTGTAAATTCTCCTTCATTTTCTCTGGTTAAATTATTTTTATTTTTTCACTTTTATCATTTGCCATTTTAAGTAAGAATTTTCCAGTAAAAACAAGTCTTCTTCATCTATATTATAGTTTGACAAACACTGGACAATACAACATTCGGAACCAAGCCACAGTCCACTGCGGAAAGCACAAACGCGCGCGTTCCCGCACCCGCGCCGCTCCCCGCACCGCGCTGCCAGTCTGGCCAAGCACACAGAATAAGTAAGCGGAAGTGGCAGTGGGCCGGCCATATTAGCCGCAGAACTGATGACCGTTGGAGTAAACGTGTTCTTGAGTGGAGACCGCGAATCGGCAAGCGTAAAGTGGGACGCCCTCAGGCTCGGTGGAGCAATGATCTTCGCAGAGTGGCTGGTAACAACTGGATGAGAGTTGCCGAAAATCGAGTTGAGTGGCGCAAGATTAAAGAGGCCTATATCCAGCCGTGGATTGCATTGGGCTGATGATGATGATGGCTGTCACGGGACGCCCGGCAGATGTGAAACATCTATGTTAATGAATGCTGAGCATGAGGTCCTGGGTTAAATTCCCGGATCAGACAAAGTGTCATTGGGTTTTTTAATCAGGAGTCTCTTAGTAGCAGCCACAGAGTCTGGATTTGTGCCTGATTGATGGCCATTATTTGCACGCCCTCTATTACATGGGACTTAGACATATTAGATGAAATGTGAGTGTACTATTAGGTACACCTCTACCTAAACCTTCGGGGATTACAGGTGTGATGTTTATGTATCAACGGTATCAACGGTAGTTTAAGTCACGTGAATATCTTTCAGGTCACAGCAAATAAAGAATTTCCGTTGCATGAAAACTATCGAACATGAATAATGCAAAGGAAGCTGTACTCCTCAAACAGCGGTCACGAGCTCACGACTTGGAGAATTGAAAAAATTACATTAAAACTTTGGGTGTTTGCTCTGTGTACACATGGGAGGAAACCGGCAAGTTTCCGTGTAAGGGTGGAGTCGGATGTTGGTGCCTTTTTTGAGGTTTGGTAATCTTCAAATGACTCCGCCTGCTCTGGGTAGAGTGGTAGGGAGTGCCAGACTTCTACCGACTAAAAACCACCCATTTTCCTTCTTAGCCCTTCGTGTCGAGGCCGCGGTATCTCTTTCGAACAACCCGCAGTTCCGACGGGATGTTGGTGCCTGCTATCGGAAAATCTTAATTGCATATTTTACTGCTGAACTCCTGTATTTCAGTGCCGGGTAGAGCAAAGTGTTATTGATTTTTTAACATAACTGGCATATGGGTGTATACCACCAGCACACCTCAGGCTCAGCCTAGCGTGATATCGAACATGAATAATGCAAAGGAAGCTGTACCCCTCAAACTGCGGTCACGAACTTGCGACTTGGAGAATTGAAAAAATTACATTAAAACTTTGGGTGTTTGCTCTGTGTACACATGGGAGGAAACCGGCAAGTTTCCGTGTAAGAGTGGAGTCGGATTTCCACTGCGAGGATCGACCGGAGGACACGGTGGAGCACACTGTGGAGGCGTGCCCTGCTTGGGCACATGTTACTTTACGTAATAGCGATAGACTTGTGGGTTACAGCTGTTATTGGATTACTAGTTCTATCATAGGACTATGCAGTAGAATTAGTCGGAATGATCATTATTTTTATGCTATCGGATGCAAGTCTGATTCTTCCCGAAAATAAACATGACATTGTATGGTTGGATAATTGTATGAGGTAAGCGGGTATATCGACCGAAGTATCTAGTCAAAATCACTTAAAGATTTTGAAAGCTTTTTCCATTCGGATCACTTGAAAAGTTAGCAGCAGGTGAAAAAACGAATAGCCTTGTTTGATCATTCAGGAATAAGTTAAACGAGGTCTCAGCAGCTGCGATGTTATCAGACCTTAGCCTAACGTTAGCGCGTCAGAGTTACAAACGTTTCTTATTCCCGATTCAAAGATGGCTGCGATTGTAGAAATGGCGCGCGACTTTTCTGGCATGGCATTCTTTATTTTTAGTTTCTAGGTAAGCAGAAATTCAATTATTACTTAGGGCAGGTATGGAAGGAGGTCGTGGCTAGTTAATAACAGCCACTTTGATCGCTCTTCGGGTTTAGCAGCGCTTGTCTAGGTTTCCGACACCGAGTTTCCTCCGTGCTTTGGAAATCACATTCATAAGCTGTTGATCCCAGCAATCATTTGTAGACATGACTGTCAAGTAACCAGTCACTCAAACGTCTGACGATCAGTCTTACCAAGGGGTATCGCAAAAACCCAGTACTAACTGGGTTGTGGAGGGCAGATAGGCAGTTCATCATCATCTGCCTAGCCTTTTCCCAACTATATTGGGGTCGGCTTCCAGTCTAACCGGATGCAGCTGAATACCAGTATTTTACATGGAGCGACTGTCAGAATTTCAGGTCACTGACTACCTGTAACGACTGCCAAAGATCTATATATATGGCAGCCGGGACCAACAGCTTAACGTGCTTTCCGAGGCACGGAGGAAACTCGGTATGTCGGGCGGTCACCCATCCACAGACCGACCTTGGCAAGCACAGCTTTACCTAAAGATCGACCTGTGGCAGTTCTTATTAGGGCAGATAGGCAGTTGCTCCATGTAAAATACTGGTATTCAGCTGCATCTGTTTAGTATGGAAACCGACCTCAATATACACACTTAAGTAGTTGGGAAAACGCTAGGCAGTAGTTATAGTTATTTGTGCAACAAGAGAGCAAAGTCGTTTTTTGCTGCGAGTGCTGATTTTGAATCCTGAGCAAGCGAAGGATTGAAGGATTTGAATCACGACGCGTAGCGAGTGATTCTAAAGTTGAATCCTGAGTGTGGCGAAGGATTCAAAGGTACGAGATGCAATAAAATTTGCTCTCGTGTACCTAACACACATAACTTTTCACTTCAGCAGCGAGAACACTCTAGGAGATAAAATAATAAACAGGAATAGATTGAAATAACTATTTATTGTGAATCAAAATAATTAACATTTTAGGTAGTACCTACCAACCAATTCAATAAAATGGAACATTTTAAAAGTTAAAAGTAAAATTACTGCAATTCTGCAAATTAAAAGTAACAGATTTATTTGGCAACGTTATAGTTACATTGAGTTGAGTTTGATTATCTGGGGTTAAGGTTTCTGTTTTGGTGGCGGATTGAGGAGGAACTACGGTGAACGTTGGTGACTCTGATCGGCTTTCTGTATAAGTACACTGTGCGTCGTTGGAAGTGGATGGACGTGGGTGAGACCAAGAATCCGAGGTCGAATTCAGACTTATTGTTTCCACTATACGCTTACAGATTTTCGACAAGTCAAGGTTGTCAAGGTTCGTCTTCGTATTATTCACTTTAACTAACAGTAATTTATCTGAATGTTTTTCGATATTATTAACTGTTAGCTGTAATAGCTCGTTATTGCGACATGCTCGACTAATTCCTATGATCAGTACAACCTGTAATGAAAATATTACATAATTAATATGCATAATTTAACATTTACAGCATCTTTTACATATCGTTATAAATATTTCAGCAGTATTGCTAAGCCCGACTATGATACATTGCGCCTCCAAAAAGTTAGTACTTAGTAGTAAGCAGTAAGTACCTTTATACATAACAGTCTACACACAAATTTTAATAACTAATAACATAGATTCATAGGTACCACTTACTTTAGCGGCAAGAACATTGCAGTCCAGGACTTCATTAAGAAATTTTTCTACTTTTTAGCCTTATGCCCAACTGACATTATTTTTAGAAAAGATACGAGCTTTGTGTGTGTTTCATTATGCACGTTATGTTTTGTTTTTAAAGTAGCTTTCAACATTGAGTAAATACTCCACATTGTAGATGATCGCCTCGTCTGTGATAAATCTAAAAAATAAGATAGTAACACCGTCTCCGAAAAACTGCTTGCGCCCTTTGAAAGTCTCCATTCATTGAACCTTGGCAATGGTAAAATTTTTACATTCGCCGACGACACTGCTCTCTTCTTCAGTGGTGGCAGCTGGGATAGGGTCTTTGGTGTGGCTCAGGAGGGTCTTAACAGAGTTGTAGCATGGTTGCGGAATAATGTGTTGACTCTAAATGTCACAAAAACCAAATACGTGGTATTTGCACATCGCTCGAACGTGCTGCCCGCACGTTCATTGTCAATTACGGCACATACGTGTTGGTCAACCCACCAGCCCTGCGTATGTCCTTTCCTCCAAAGGGCAGATAACATAAAATACCTTGGAGTTACTTTAGACAAATCCCTCAGCTTCAAACCACATATAGACGTCCTGGTAACAAGATTGCGCAAACTTATATACATATTTAAGGGTCTAAAACATGTAGCTGACCATCGTACCATCAAGATGGTCTACTTTGCCTTGTGTCAGTCGCTTATCGACTACTGCATCATCTCCTGGGGAGGTTCTGCTAAAACACACTTGATAGAAGCGGAAAGAGCTCAACGTGCCATACTTAAGGTTGCTGCGGGCCTTCCCTTCCGATTTCCTACAGTCGACTTATACAAAAAGTGGGACGTACTGACTGTAAGACAAACTTTCGTTCTGCATACAATCCTTAAAAAGCACTCACAGCTGGTTTATGATCCGGATCTACTGAGGGATAAGCGAAGAAAGGGTACTGTTTGTAATACAAAGTTCTTCCGTTTGCGTCAGTCCCATAAATATTTTTGTTACCTAGGAGATTATTTATATAATGTCATCAACAAGGGTCAAAATATATATCCCCTACACAAACCCAGTTGTAAGAAAAAAGTTGTTGACTTCTTGAAAACGCTTTCCTATGATGACACAGAAAAGTTGCTCCACCCAAATGCATAATACTTGATTCAAATTCCAACATAATCACCTCCATTCACATACACACTCACCACCATTCACATTCACACGCACCACCATTCACATTCACATACACACGCACCACCATTCACATACACACTCACCACCATTCACATACATACGCACCACCATTCACATTCACATACACACGCACCACCATTCACATACACACTCACCACCATTCACATAAACACGCACCACCATTCATATACCAATTCACACACACCCTGTGACTGCTCTGGTTGTGTTATTTTATTTTATTTCTTTCTGTTCATTTGTTTACTTTGTTTTTTCTTTTTTTGTTTTTCTTTTTGTTGTTTATTTATAATTGTTTGGTAGAAAACATGTTACCTGCCTGTTATTAATAATGCCACTAAGTGGGGCCTGGTGACCTGTAATACAGGTTTTTTTGAAACCTACTTCAGGCACCAGCTCTCACAATGTGAATATTATAGTGTTCAAAACTGTTATGTGCTACAAAACCATTGTGAGAGAAATAAATAAACTTATTATTATTATTATTATTGAAGACATGGTATGCTTTCAGATATTAATTCTTGCGAGACTTCTCAGGTAGGAAACTTAATTCTGCATTATAACTTGTTGCTTTAACTCTTCCGGTGTTAAAATACTGTTCTCGTCGCTAGTTTCACTCATATTTTACGATTATTTTAATATTTTTTAACTTATTCAACTCTTTAAGCCAGCCACGAAATTTTATTCCCGCTCTTTTATTTAAATTAAGGCGTGTTCGGAAATAGCACCCATAATATTTTATTATTCAAAATATATTACGTGACATTGAAACTAGAAATAAATATTTACAGGTAATATATCAGTTTTATTTGCAGTAAATACATTTTCGTTTAAATACAACAATAAGTTAAAAATTCAATAAATTACATTAAAAGGCATAATAATTATCGTTTATTGCCCGTGGTCCACCCAATCTTTTTGCAAAATTTCTTTAGTTAGTACGTAATTTCCGAACGTGTTTGTCTTTGAGGTCGAATTCAAATTCGGAACTTCGAAAGGGCTGGTTCTTTGTCTCTCTCTGTTGCTAATGGCGGGAAAGAGATAGAGTGTGAATGTTCGAATTGCATGTTTAACCCAAGGCTGAATAAGATATTCGCAGCTTTCTGAAAACAAAAATTAAAAAGTTACTTTGTCTCACTCAGTGAGCAAAATCGCATTTTGCTCACTAATTTCAGGCAGCAAAACCTACATGTTTGAGCTACTGAAGTGAAAAATTAATTGTTGAATTATTACATTTATTTGAACAATCTCAATTATGGTTTAGATCGTTATCAGAACAGAACAATGCATATTAATATGTAATTACTTATCAACTCATTACATTTATGCGTTATTGCACATTTAATAACAATACAACTTCTATTATCATATAACCAATTAATAACAAAATGATGATAACAACAATTGGATTTCACGTTTTACATTTTAACTCCTTGCAAAGGTGATACGTAAATCTGTGCAAATAAATAGGGTACTTGATAAAAAAATCAAATTAGTCCGTCAGATTGATTTCCAATAAATATTAGACACATATTTTATCTTTTTTCACGTAAACAAAAAATTAAGACGATACCGTGCTTCGAAGAGTCGTGTGACAGTTTAGTAATTGTTTTTACCAGAAAGTGACGTCACATGCCCCCACTCATGATCTTTACGTATCCAATATTTTTCGACACTCTAATCTAAGTGACGGATTAAAAAGAATCTTATATTTTTTATTTTTTTTAGAGCAGCGGTGGCCCAGTGGTGGCGGCCCCGACTTACGAACAGTAGGTCGTGGGTTCGAACCCAGGCAGGCACATTACTTTGTGTAATTTATTTCATCGACGCTGCTCTCAAAGCGGTGAAGAAAAACATCGTTAGGAAACCGGCATGCCTTAGAACCAAAAAAATCGTAGACATGTGACATCTACCAATCCGCACTGGGCACGCGTGTTAGATTATAGCCCATTCCCTCTCAAAGAGAGGAGGCCTGAGTCCCTGCAGTGGCTGTTGATGATGATTGATGATATTTTTTTTAGTCAGGAAACATCCCTGTTCTCGCACGACACCGCTCGTCCACGTCTGGCGTAGTCTATTAGTGTGACCGTCCGATTACCAAGTTATAGGTCATGGGCTCGAACCCACCACTGTTTTTGGGGTTCATGGGCGTATTGTACAATTCTCACTTGCTTTGATGCAGGAAACCTGGATGCCTTACCAGTTGCAGCAAGCAGACTGTTCTGAAACCCTAACATCTTGAAGAGTAGAAGGTTGTAAGGGTAAGCCAAGCCTTTTGGCTTATATGAAAAAAACTGCTACTATGCCTGAGGGCTCGTTTACGGAGACGCGGGGCGTCGCACGGTGCGTGCAGAAGGCTCGTCGCGTGATTTTTTATTAATTTACTGAGAGACGAGTCCCCGCAACAAAAGCTGCATTTTAAACTAACAAGCGAAAAATCACTTCTCGAAAAATCGACGTTTGAAATCGTTAACTTTTTCATGCATCGCCGTGTGTTTGAATTAAGACGGTACCCTGAGCAAATAACCTTGAGCATTTGTTCCCTCTTTGCCGCACCCCACCTCTACAATACTTCGTAAACTACTACTTGCGCGCCGCCTGGCGAACTTCTTACGAGTACAAGTAAAATACACAGATCTAAGAAGTAACAGATATGGCATTAAATTAAATTTTATTTTATGAAATGTTTATTGGTGCGCCCAAATACTTTTGAACATTCAGTTACTAATACTCACGTCGATAAATAGGTAGGTACTTTCAACTTTTACTGTGATACAAATATTGATGGTAGCTACCTACTCTGTAATGAGCATCATGCGGTGTTTATTTTTTAGATTTAAGGTCTGCTACCTGTAATTAAAACGGTGAAAAATGAATCTTCTGTAGTTGATTGTTTGTTATATTTCGTTTTTTTCTTCCACCGACTTCAGAAGCTGATTATTATTCTGAAGTTTATTTCTCTTTTTTTTGTGTTTTTGTTCACTTATTTGTGTTTTTGAAGTTGTTTCTTTTGCATAAAGTTGTTTTATTTTTCCATTTTTAGTTGTAATATCCTATACAAATATTTACGATTTATTCCCTTTATGTCGAGTCCCGTTATGTCGAGCCTGGAAGTCTATTGTTCTCCAAAGTATTGATATTTTACGCTTTCTATTACCTTTAAAACTAAATTCGACATAGGGGTAATAGAACCGAGACAAGTTTTCGGCTCGACATAAAGGGAATAAATCATATTTCTTGTTTTTCTTGTTTTTTTTTTTAAAAACGTCGTAATATTTACTATGCTAGTTGACAAACAATCTAATTACTTCGTCAGATAGATTTAAAATATTGGACACGTATTTTTTTCCCTTTTCACGTAAACAACACATGAAGACGATACAGTGCTTCGGACTAATAAAATTAAGTAAAAAAAAAAAAAGTAAAGTTGGATCAGAGTAAAAAAAAATTTTTTTGATGTTATGTGAATCTCACTTAAATATCACGGGGGTAGCAAAGGGGGGTCAAAATTTTGGTCCTTTTTTGCCTAGGACGCTCAGTTTTCGAGATATTTCAATTTCAATCCCCTCACGGAACGAATATTTGTATGGCCTACAGATAGTTGTTTCGGGTCTGGGTATTTGTGTATGTGACTTTATATGTTTGAGAACACACCCACGATACAGGAGAAATTCCCAGTTTGGGGCAACGTTTTTAAAAAAAAAAAAATGTAGACAATCCTAAGCTTAATTTACCTTCTATCATCAGGCCAACCTAAAACCCTGAAAGAACACAACTGTCGCTTCATAATTACGTATTATTTTGCAAGAATTTTCTTTCAACTCCTAACCGTTCAGGAGTTCTACCTTCCATCATCATCAGCAAATCGACATGATATTATGATTATCGGACGCAAATACTTGAACAACTTTAGAAAATATATTAAAAACGTAAAAGTCCCTATAAAATTTGAGGGTTGCCCTCGTCTTCCCTGGGATCCCATCATCAGATCCTGATTTGGTAAGAATGTAACCAGCTCGAGAGTACCCCCTTCGCAACAAAAAAAGAATTTTAGAAATCGGTCCACAATTGGCGTAGATATCGGCGGACATACATAAAAAAATACATAGACAAGAGAACCTCCTCATTTTTAGAAATAGGTTAGAAAACTAATAATATTATAAATTATTAATCTGTTGATAATGTGACGTAAGTGAGCGAGCGCATGAGCCGACGCGGCGCGGTGACGAGCGACACGGGTTTCCCCTTCGAGGCCTGGCGGCATACTGAATGTCAATAGATACAGTTGCGAATACGCTCCGAATTTTGCATAAAAATCTTTATAAAATCAAATTTTGGGTTTTTGAAAAAAATAATCGTACCATAATGTTTATTATGAAATTGCTTATCCATTAGTGTAAAAACAAAATAAAAACAATCGTTAGTTTTGGAGAAGTAGCATGTTTTCAATAATTATTTCTCATTTCTGTGGTTTCGTTGTGAGGGGCATAATTAAATATTTTACTTAAAAACGAAAAAAACAAAACGTACCATTTTGAAGGTAAGATTATGTAGAAATTTAATGTATTTTTTGTTTGTTGATATATCTTTTATCTATAGAGTTATAGCTCTAGAAAACTGCACAAAAAACGGCTAGCGCTGCGTTTTGCTAGGGGACCGGCCTTAAAAACGCAGCACGCGCCGCGCGACGCCCCGCCTGTACGTAAACATGCACTGAGAGATATTTCTCGACGGCTCGTAAAGCCACGTCTGAGGCCCACGGGCAACATAAAAAGTCTGACACCCACCAGGTAAGGCAACAACCACACAAAAAAGAAAGTCAAAAACTTTTACTTAATCTAGTAATTTTATCCCACTTAATCAATCATCTTCCAGACACGAAATAATTTTATTGCAATTTTCAAGACATTATTATTTTAACGTCAAGATCGCAAAAACTTGATCTTTGGCTTGATCCAAGATTATTTTACTGTTGAGACTTCCATCGGAATAAAGATATCTCATTTAGGTCAAACTGAGAGGACGGCATTTCGAAGTCTGACTTCATTTGTACTAACTAATAATATTAAAGGAAAGTGAATTTGTTTGTTCAGAATACTTGACTTTTAGTGTTTGAATTTTCTTTTCAGTAGCAGAAAATTTAATTTTCTCTTAGACTGAAAAATCTGATGTTTTAGACAACATTATTTATAGCCGATTCTATTATACTGGGGATAAGTATGAAAGGTGACTGCCTGACAATAAATAGCTACTCATCATCATCTGCTAAGGCTATTCCTAACTTTGTTGGGGTCGGCTGGCAGACTAACCGGATGCACCTGAATACCAGTATTTTACATGGAACGACTGCCTATCTGACCTCCACAACCCAGTTAGTCTGTACTAACTGTATACAGGCAATACTGGTATTATACAGGTACATCCGGTTAGTCTGGAAGCCGACCCCAATAAAGTTACCGTATTACCCAGTGGTAATACGGTACCCCTTAGCATGACTGGTTGTCTGCCTATAAATAGCCACTCATGGAGACTATTTGAAAACCCCTTAGTTTCTGTCAGATGTTCTTGTAACTGTAACCCCACACATATTTTTAGGATAACTAAACTGTGGTTATCTT